>CM062815.1:1091992095-1093297818 GCA_031772625.1 Pinus tabuliformis | reverse complement strand
ATTATTTTTTGCTTTCATAAAATTTTACTCAGACAAACAAAATTTTAATCTGATGTCCATTTATCTCATTTTTGCACACAACATGAGATTGAGGTGGTGGTAAGTTTTATAGATAAGTGAATTTGTTGTCAAATGTGAGGTCAAAAGGAATTTACTAAGAAATAATTTTTCTTCATTACTATAGGATACACATTATATAGTTTAAGAATTTTTAAGGGACAAACAATACTTTAAGATTTCAATGCCAATCCTCCTTTGCTAAACAAACTTTAAATTATTATTTTTTTTTTGTTTCTTAAACTTTTTCTATGCTTATTTCCTTTTGTGATGGATAATATTATTGTATATATATGTTTTTTTAGTTAAAAAGTTTAATTGAGCTAACCTATTCAATATTTTTCTTTATTTTTCATTAATTAGCCGAGATGTAATTTTTTTAATTTTTTAATATAACATTAAGTGACAACATCTCCTCATATACTGGGCTATAGAGCACCTCTCGACCCAATAAAGTCTTAGATTCACATTATCAAAGACAATAATAAAAAAATGGCATAAAAATTGCAGTTTGAACAAAATAATTTGGAAGGGGAGCTATAAAACCTTCATTAAAGTCAATCTACTTGAAAATGTTTTATAGTCATCCTTTGGAACAACCTCAAAAGACTTATGGATTAGAATAACTCAAAGAAGTAGACTTATGGATTAGAATAACATTCACTAATTTGTCGTTGAAATATAAAACTATTATTACATGGTAGTGGTAAAAGATAAGTATGAATCAATAGCCCTGGGGGAGCTCTGGCTCACTTGGAAAGCTCATGAAAATGTGAGTACGAGGTTCCATGCTTAAATCTCCAGTGGCTAAACTAATGGCCGCATGTTGGAGGTGGCATGGTTCACCTGGGGGTTATAGTGGTAGCGGTTGAAATCAACCCGTGTCATGCTAGTATGAGATTGACATAATTGTTGATTCCTTTAATAATAATAAAAAAAAGTATGAATAAAAACATTTACATGCACAAAACAAATAACACTCGGAAAAAAAATCAATCGTAGAAAGCACATCACTATCTAAGGTAAACCCAATGCTTATGGTTCCATATATAATACAAATAACACTCTCTCTATTTTCTTTTCTTTATTAAGGAAATGGATAATAGATGGTTGGATCGTTAAAAGAGATTGTAAGGGAAAGCATCGAGGTGATGGATGAAGTAGGTCATAGCCAACACCACGAATATGAGTATGCACACTATCCCTGTGTATTAATCCTATTATGGTACATCAAAAATCTTGTAACGAATGTTGTAAATACCCACTTTGTCAAAATAAAATGAAGGGGTGAGATCTTATTGTTGTATATGGGAGTCCGGGTAGGAGCTCGCCCATTCGAAAAAGGTGGCAAGAATTAATAAACTAGATTGCGACGAAGAGTATTAGCAATGTAATGGACAATGTGGATCAAACCATCTATGAAAACAACAAGAAATAGAAATGTTGATGTTTCATACCAACAAAG
Source organism: Pinus tabuliformis (assembly GCA_031772625.1). NCBI lineage: Eukaryota > Viridiplantae > Streptophyta > Pinopsida > Pinales > Pinaceae > Pinus > Pinus tabuliformis. The sequence continues at coordinate 1,093,296,296 of CM062815.1, read as the reverse complement.
AAGAATCTCATGCCAATAGAGGGTAGTAACATTTTCACAATAAAGACACAAAAAAATTAAATAATATTAATTTATTAGATTTATTTATAATATAATATAACACTAAATACAATTATTTTATAAATGTTACAAATAAATCAATTACAATTTCGGAATACTTCAACCCATATAAACTGAAAAAAATTTGTTTAACAAACCACTAAATCTAAATCTTATTTTTAAAAAAAAAACTAAATTTTAATTTACTCCACTGCCATTAATGTCTGATATTGATACTGTTATCAGAGTTTTCCTTGATTGAAAAGTCCAATGTTCACACAGTAAATATTCTCATACGGCGTCGCCGATCACATGCATGACCGGCCCCCACGTCCGTCCTTCCTTTCTCACGCAACCCCCAACTTTATCGCTTTCGCTGTTACATCGCTCTGCGTAACGCAGCTTTCAGTGATCACATGGGCGGGCCCAACTGAGACATTTCATGTCAACGCCCAACAACTACCAGATTTATAATAATGGCTGCTGAAATGATAACGTGTCGATGCGATATATTATTATTCTTAGCCGCGTTTTTCCTCTCTCCACTTTGACACGGCTTTGACTGTCAGTAATGGCTGCTGAAATAATAACGTGTTGATGCGATATATTATTATTCTTAGTTGCGTTTTTCCTCTCTCCACTTTAATGTTGATTTTTTATTTTTATTGGTAGGAAGTTAAATGCTGTGTTTGATTTTAAATTCTCCACTGTTTGAATCATATTTTTGATAGTGGAAAGGAGTTCAATACTATGAAAAACCTCTAGAAACACCTAAAATAATGAAATTTGACAGCTTTTACATAGATTTACAAAAATCTTTACCAATTTTTTTAAAATATAACCAAAAATTCCATAGCTTTCAAAACTCTTTACCAATTTTTTTAAAATATAACCAAAATTTCCATAACTTTCAAAACACAATGGTTAAATTACGGTATCTTACCACATATTTAATTTAATTAATTTTCAGCGTATTATATTATCTTACCACATATTTAATTTAATTAATTTTCGTTCTTCTAACTGCCTTTGTCTGGTGGGTTTAGTTAGGATCCCGAGGTAACTAAAATAAAGATGTATACAATCACTACTGATAAGTCAAGTCAAGCACTAACCATGTTGTATTCCCAAGTAGAGTCTTCCGGAATATTATATTATCTTCCCAAATATTTAACTAAATTAGCTTTCGTTCTTCTAATTGCCTTTGTATGGTGGGTTTAGTTAGGATCCCCTAGGGATTAGAATAAGGAGGAATATATATATATATATATTCACTACGAGTTTGTTGAGTCAAGTCAAACACTTATCATGTTCTATTCCCAAGTAGTTAAGTCAAGTCAAACACTTATCATGTTCTATTCCCAAGTAGTTCTATTTCGAAGTAGTAAACTATCTCATTCTTAAGTCGAATACCTATAGATAGAATAATAAATTACTATATTTTCCTTCCACTTAAATATGTTGTGGCTTTAGGTGGCTATAATTATGTTTATATCTAATAACAACAAAGTGAGTTGGTTAATTTTAAATTTTGTCATTGAGTGGATTGAGGAATTAAGAATGTGTTTTTTTAAAAAGAGGTTACACTTTTAAATTTAAATTTGGAGGGGACAGAGTATATAGAATTTTGTAAATTTTCAGAATTAAATTATTATATAAAGAATATTTTTAATTCATATCTATCTTTATCTATATTTTTATATTATTATATCGTGAATAAATATTAATTTTTTGGACTACATTGTGGTAGAAGATGAACACAAGGTTAAATAGGTTTGTAATGTTTGATGTAGGAGCATCGATTAAATTAAAATGATCAAGGTGGTCAAAATTTTTACTAGAGGAGTTGGTTCCTCAATGTGTGGGTTTTGTTAGGAAAACTAGGATTTTCATTATAATTGTTTGAAACATAGTGCAAACCATCCCCTGGTCATAGTCACCACAGTCGAAAGATTTTCCAAAACCTGACCCCAAATCTCTGTGACCCATTTCTTCAGATGCATCGACGAGTAATTTCTCCCATGAACCCTTCCTACCATTACATGATCTGTCATATCCATGACTTCATCCAACTTGTTGCCCTTCCTCAGAACCAACAATCTCCCTCTTTCTCTGACTTTAGTGCTCTTAGATTTCTTCTCTCTCTTCTTTTGAGAGCCCTCATTTGAATTTCCAATATCTTGTGAGGGGATGTTTGTAGATATGCTAACCCTAGCTTCCACATGATAGTCAGGACTACTAATCGAGATTCCTACAAAACAACCCGAGGTTTGTGCCGAGGATGCATTTTGGAGGTCCTGATTTAGGTGTATTGTGCCAATGTCCTATGCCTGGCCACATTCCACAGTATATTGAACCCTAGAGGGGCTCAAGCCAGTGAAATGTTCAAAAAATCCAGTATGCCCATCTCGATTAGGGGATCCATAGCAATGTTCTTTTGCCGAACTAGGGTTGATGCATGTCTCCAGAAATTGCAGTGAGGACGAGGATGGAATCGAGAAATCTGCTTGCTGTTGTAAAAGAGGGTCTACATATTCCCTAAACACTGATACCCTAGAGAATTCTGTCTGGATGCCAATAGTAGGTTTTCAAATTCTAGGGATGTAGGGCTTCCATATACCACCTCCGGTGAAACATGAGATTTGTCGACCTGCAAGCCAGTATCCCATCTGCTCCCGATGACTTCATATCAGTTTTCTCAGGGGGACACTCTGTCCATATCGGCACAGAGACAAAGTGATCTGATGAATAATCTAGTAGTTCTTCATCCATCTTAGTAGCGTATATTGACCTGCATTTCTTTTTTTCCTCCTCGATACCAGACAGACAATCCACCCCTCACCGTATATCACCTCCTCGAGGCCCACACCTCCAAACCTAGGCTAAAAAAATAAAATCTGCCCTGTTCTGATGCCGCCGATGTTGGTGCAAACTTTCTGATGAAGATTAATCAAACCTTAGCGGGAGCCGTAGGTTCGATCCTTCGATATATATATATATATATATATATATATATATTATATATATATATATATATAATATATCCATGCTAGCAAGGTTAGGAATAATGGTTATGCTAATAATCCAGAATATGCATGTCAAGGGAAAGAAATATATGAAGCAGAGAAATAATATATTAAGGTTAAGGGAAGAGGAACTATCCCATTCTCGTCAAACAAAAATAATAAAAGAACCTTTTCAAAAAACCAACAATACCTCACAAGGAATGCATTGTACATATAAGTTATGATAATATAATATGTAGGGCAATAGAACACTATATATGAAGAAAGGAAAAAAAATTGAGTTTCCTTACTTAGAACTAGAATAGTACAACCATTACAAGGGGTCAATATGGATGTCATCCTAAGAGATCAACCATGTAGGTACTTTTGAGCAAGGTAGAAGACACTTGTTCAACATCGAATGGGAAATACTATCACAGGGAATGTTACTTAGTTGAGAGTTTAGTTAGATAGATTAATATAAGCTAAATCAAATCAAGAATCTCTATCTTAGTTCTTACTTGTTAGAAAAAAAAGTTAAAATGTTGTGAGGTGTGTGACAAATGGTATCAGAGCCTCAGTTCAACACTGGGCTTGGAAAGAACCATCATATTAAAATGAAATATGTGTACGAGTGTAAACATGAGATGTTGATAACAATTTGTATTGTTTATAAGGTACTTGAGTGAAGCAGACCACAACAAAATGGAAGATAATTCTCCTCCGGCCATTACAGTTGGTGAAGAATTATACATTGAGTTGGGAAATTGAAGTACCCTACCAACCTTTCAGTTTATGGATGTTATCAAAAATATGAAAAAGTAGTTGGCTCATCTAAGGAGTAGTAATGAATGCTTGCTAAAAACTAGTGAAGAGCAGGAAAGAATGATAAGAGAATTGACAGAAAATTCTAGTCAAAGAGTAATTGAACCTAAGGTACCAAAAATAACAAATGTTGAGATGGAGTCACAGAAGTCTGAAAGCGGAGGTGATTCCAATAGAACTTACCCAAAAGCACATAAGAGAAAGAGGAGGATGGAATTGCAAGGGGAATTCCGGAAGATAAAACCTCCTAATTTTGATGGGGAAAAGGAGGAGGATGCAGAGGCTTGGATCCTAAACATGACCAAGTATTTTCAAGTCTATGAGTATGATAGTAATATGAAGGCCAGATTAGCCATTTATCAGCTACAAGGTAGAGCTGCTCTCTGGTGGGAAGAGGCCAAAAGTGTGCATACCTTGGAGGAAAAAATAGTTTCCTGGGAGGAATTCCAGAAACAGTTTAAATCTCGATATTTGAATGAAAGATACTATGATGATCGTGCCAAGGAATTTCATGGTTTTTTTTTTTTTTTAGGACGAAAAAGCATGATTGCATTTATATAAGAAATATAAACAAGCATAAATGTACATTCATTTGGAAAATCATATGACCCATATAGAGCTCTTCCATCCACAGGAATTTCATGGGTTATGATTGTGGCAATTAACAATGGATGAGTTTGTGGCAAAATTTACCAATTTACTGTAGTATGTCCCTTATATTAAAGAGGAGAAATCCAAGGTACATTGATTTTTGAATTGCTTACCAGCTCCTTACAAAGAAAGAATCAAGTTTGAAAATCCTAAGATAATGGATGAGGCAGTAAGAAAAGAAAGATTGTGCTACCAATAGTTCAAGAATAGAGGTGAAGGCTTAAAATATTGGCAAAGTAAAGACAAAAACAAGACTGTAATGAGTACAAAAATACATAAACCCTCTTACCTTAATAATTTTGGGAAGGACCATCAATGGAAGAAATTCAGCAAGGGAAATTTAAATTAGCTAGCACAGTCTCAAACTGGGTCAAAACCCATGGAGATGAACAACAAAAAGATCAGTGGGGTCAAGGAGAGAGAATCATTGAAGTGTTGGGGGTGTGGTGAACCACACCTATTGAGGTATTTCTTGCATAATCTACAATCCTTTCAGAATATTCAATCTATCCACAAAGCAACAACTGTGAATGATGTTGTTAGAAACATTCCTAGGATCAGTGTTGCACTAGAGGACAAATAGGTTGAGCATCAATATAACATTATTGAGATTGAAGGTACCATTTTAAAACAATATGTTTCTATTTTAATGGTCTTGGTGCTATTTTAAGTTACATTAGTCCCCAACTTGTGGAAAAATGTGAATTAAAATCTGAAAAATTCAAGATTTCATGGTTGGTACAGTTAGCAACCGACACAAAAAGAAAGGTAACTAGTCAAGTAAGACAATGTCCCATTAACTTAAATGGTTATTCCACATAAGTAAATTTAAATATTCTTCCTTTAGGGTCCTATGGCATTAGTAGGCATGAACTGGTGGATAAACATGGATTGATTATAAACTGTTTGGAGAAAACAGTAAGTTACTAGACTTGTGTGATATGTTCCCCTGAACATATAATGCCTCTTCTTTGACTTTCTCCAGTTTTGAATGCCTTAGGCTTCTAGATAAGAACTCTCTCCACTAATGCATATTTTGTATCAATTAAAAGGAATTGATACCAATTAAACTTCTAGTGGTATTGATGATGTTGTAAATATCAATCATTAGTGATGCATTTCAACTTGCTCTTCACCGCTGCTGTTGTTTCTGAGACTGTGCTCACTTCATTTGAGCATCACCATTAACCAACTTTGCCCCCCCTGAGATCATGATACCCTAATATGGACTTCTTCTTAAAAGATACCAATTGCACCAAAAAGTTGATACAAATTGGACAATGTACCAGGAAATTCTAATAGCTCTTTCTCAAAATGAAATTCTCATTTTCACAAAAGGATTCTCCATATGAACCCAAACCACCACTGTTGGCATAGAGATACCAATTGAAGGTTAAAAGACATGAAATCCTATACCTATTTTTCTTTATGAACACAAGAATACTAGGAAAAATCAAATTCACAACTTAAATGAGATAAGGGTATTCCACCCAAGGTGTAAACCTTTCATTTACACTACAATATTTCTTCCTGAGACTGACTATTGTTGCCTGTTACTACTATTATCAAAGCAATTCCTCATGGTAATTACACATTTTGAATGACTAATATTAATTTACTAGATTGGTAGATGAAAATGATGGTCATCAATGCAAATGACAAAGATGAAGATCTAGAAGATGCACAAGATCATAGTGTTGTAGATGAAAATGATGTAGAAGATAATTATAGTTTGGATGAAATTGATATTGATCATGATGATCAGAATGAAGAAAATAATGATAAAAATGAAGATGATGATATATTTGATAAAGATAGAGATGATTTTAATTACAATGATGATATATTGGATGATAAGGTAAAATATATAGATCAAGACGATGATCTGGATGAAGCTGATCTTGATGTGGATAAGGATGATCTAGATCAAGGTGATGATTTAGATGAAACTGATATAGATCAAGATCATGATCCAGATGAAGTTGAACTTGATGTGGATGAAGATGATATAGATCAAGATGATGATCCAGATGAAGCTAATCTTGATGTGGATGAGGATGATATAGATCAAGATGATGATCCGGATGAAGATGATGATGTAGATCAAACTAATGATCCAAATGAAATTAATAATTTCAACACCAATCCTCCTTTGTTAAACAAACTTTCTATATATTTGTTTTCTTAAACTTTTTCCATGCTTATTGAATTGAAAATGGAATGTACTTGTTTAAGGGTGCAAGGTATCCATTTCCAATAATTTCAAGTGTGAGCTAGACACTCCAAATGACCTCTAAATATGTATAAACTTATTATTTCTTATACAGAGATAGACTGTAGGGGCATTCACCGGACATGTCACCTCTAAAAAGAGGATGAGTTCCAGAGGCTACCTGGCCCTCTACAGGCTCTGCCTAAAGAAATAACAAAGTAAACACTTAGAAGTCTTTGACATACACATACTTGAAGTTTAAGGTCTTGCGGAATGAGACAAGTAACTTTCTGTAGCTGAACAGGTGATTATGTGTGTATGCAAGTTATATTTATTTGCTGTTTAATACTTTATATCAGTTTTGTTTAGCATATCATCTTCAGCAAATAAAGACATCAAAATGATAAAGCAGTTCACCCCCCTCTGGGCTACATCTGCTGGACCAAGCCTCTCCAACTAGGCTTGTCCTCTTGTATTAAAATTGCTACAAAGGCTAATACAAGAATATGGGTGTCTCAAAGGACAAATATGACTGTAAATATAGAATCCGAAGATAGGAATTAGCCAAACATGCTCTTTCCCAAACACTAAACAATGAATTTTGTACCTTATACAGTACTTTCCCCATTGGCCCTGGTGGCCCTTTAAACTTGCATGGAGAATTTCGAGGTGAAGATGACCTCAATTGGTTCTGAAACCTCTGCCATTAGACTCAGAAGGTCGAAAATAGCAGACATAGGCTTTTGAATCACCAAAAACGGATGAACATAGCCCCCAAACAGCTCAAGCACTGAAATGGCCCTAGTGGCCCTGAAAGCTTCCCTGAAGCTAAACAGTGAGAAGAATGCCTCAGAAGGAAAAACGAGCTGTAGAAATGGATTCAGAATGCTGAAAACCTTCAGGAATGACCTTCATTCCACATTCACTGGCTGCACAATTCCCAATGCAGCTCCCAAACTGATTTGGCCCTAGTGGCTCCTGGAACTTCCACGAAGCAAAAACACCTGCAAATGACCTCAGATGGCTGTGAAACCTGTGCCAATGGCTTCAGAAGGTCCAAAATACCCAAATAAAAAAAAAAATTCGTTCAAAACCGCCTTCCTAGCCAAAGTTATGGCCATTTAATGATCCCCTCCAGTTTAGCCTAAAAGAACTCCAGCTAACTTTAGTTAACTCCAGTTAGCTCCGCCAATTATGGCGGGTCCGCCAAATTCGCCATGTCCGCCAAAATTTCCGCCAAATCCTGCAGTTACATTTAATGTTTGTGGGCTGCCTCGGATTTCGTGCTGGCAGTTTGGCTGGCGGTTTAAATGTGCTGGCCCACGGTTCTCGGCCCAAGGTCATATGGCATGGGGGGGCTGGCCCCCTTTGGTTTCCGCCCCAACGCATTTGAAACTTCAACAATAGTGTAATCCGCCCTTTGAACAACAGCCAAGACCGTGGGCTAACGGTAAGGTGTGGGAGTGTTAGGCGGGAGGTCTTGGGATCAAACCTCACCGCCTCCAACAAATTTTAATATGCGCTCCAAACAAACCTTGCTGACGTCATCATGGGCCACGTGGCGCCCTCCGGGCCTGCCACGTGGCAGCCTGTGATTGGCTGGCCAAAAGGAATATTCCCCAAAATATTCCGTGGAATATTTCCCAGAATATTCTGTGGAATATTCCCCAAAATATTCCGTGGAATTTTTTTTATTTTTTTTTATTTTTATTTTTCCAAAAACTAAGGGTTATTGGGCAATTTTGGTTTTGGCATAACTTTCTCATACGACGACTGTTTTTCGAACCGTTTGCGGCGCCGGAATCAGGAAGACGAGCTCTATCCAGTCGTTCAGGTTCCAATCAGTTCTGGGCACTTTCATTTTTGACCATTTTACAACACTTGGTACTGAGCTCCTGATCACTTATTTCCTTTTGTGATGGATAATATTATTGTGTATATATGTTTTCTGGTTAAAAAGTTTAATTGAGCCAACATATTCAATATTTTTCTTTATTTTCCATTAATCAGCCAACATGCATTTTTTTTTAATTTTTTAATGTAACATTACGTGACAACATCTCCCTCATATACTGGGCTATAAGTCTTTCTACCCAATAAAGTCTTAGATTCACATTAATAAAGACAATAATAAAAAATGGCATAAAAAATTGTAGTTTGAACAAAATAATTTGGAAGGGGAGCTATAAAACCTTCATTAAAGTCAACTCTACTTTGAAAAAGTTTTTATAGTCCTCCTTTGGAACAAACTCAAAAGACTTATGGATTAGAATAACTCAAAATAAGTAGACTTATAGATTAGAATAACATTCACTAATTTTTCGTTGAAAAATAAAACTATTATTACATGGTAGTGGTAAAAAATAAGTATGAATCAACAACCCTGGGGGAGCTCACTTGGAAAGCCCATGAAAGTATGAAGTAAATGTGAGTACGAGATCCCATGCTTAAATCCCCAGTGGCTAACTGATGGCCGCATGTTGGGGGGTGGCGTGGTTCACCTAGGGGTTATAGTGGTAGCGTTCGAAATAAACCTCGTGTCACGCTAGTACGAGATTGACATAATTGTTGATTCCTCTAATAATAAAAAAGAAAAAAGAAAAAAAAAGGTATGAATCATAGGCATGTACATGCACAAAACAAATAACACTAGAAAAAAATCAATCGTAGTGGGCACATCAATATCTAAGGTAAACCCAATGCTCATGGTTCCATATATAATACAAATAACACTCTCTCTGTTTTATTTTCTTCTAGGTAAGGAAATGGATAATAAATTGTTGGATCGTTAAAAGAGATTGTAAGGGAAAGCATCGAGGTGATGGATAAAGTAGGTCATAGCCAACACCAGGAATATGAGTATGTACATTATCCCTTGGTATTAATCCCTATTATGGTACATCAAAATCTTGTAACGAATGTTGTAAATACCCATTTGTCAAAATAAAATGAAGGGGTGAGATCTTATTTTTGTATATGGGAGTGGGGGTAGGAGCTCGTGCATTGGAAAATGGTGGCAAGAATTAATAAACTAGATTGTGACGAAGAGCATTAGCAATGTAATGGACATTGTGGATCAAACCATCTATGAAAACAACAAGAAATGTTGATGTTTCATACCAAGAAAAGAAAGAAAGAAAGAAAGAACTAGGGTAAAGAAGAATCTCATGCCAATAGAGGGCAATAAGACCCTCACAATAAAGACACAAAAAAAACCACTCCTCCTATAATATAAATCATCAAACTACCATCTTTGCCAAATACTAGAGTAGTGCCATTCACGCAATCATTTTCCCTCACATGCATCCATGTCACCCCTATGACGCCAAACCTAGTGATAATGGGTTTTGTAAGTTGCAACCTTTGCTAATTGTTACTCTTCAAAAATATTTTCTTCATTCCAACTTCTTCAAGATTAGACAAAAAATAATTATGACATGTGGTTGTCATGACAAACAAAATTGAATAATTACAGTCTCGGTTGTCACTTGCGGCTGTTGTATTTTTCTTTTTGTGTTATTAATATAATTGAATGTTAACATTTTATGTACAACTTAGTTAATTAGAAATTGGTGTAAGAATATATAAAAATCATGGCATGAATATTGCAATTGTATCTAGAAATCATGGCAAAAAAATTGTGAGGCATTTATCCACATGGCATTGTATTGTGTAAAGGTTGCAATAAGACTTTCAAGATATTGTTGTGTTTCTTTTTCCAAAGTTAAACATTATAACTTGCCTTGATCAATGTTGAACTAATAATGACTAGGAAGCAAATTGATTACTTTAGTCTTGCTTTGGTAGGGGAAAACGACATGAAATTTCAATAGAAGATAATTCATAAATTTCTTTACACTATTTTCATTACTAAAAAACATAATAACATGAAAATTTTATGAGAGATCAACTAATTTTATTTATTCAAAACAAGTAATGCACAAGTATGTAAAATCAAAGTAAACATATTTTCAATTATTCTAAAGGACAATTAATTACAATCAAAATGGAGTGCAATAATTTTCATGCCTAATCCACAATATTCATGTGTGTGATCCCACTCCAGGATATCCAATGAAGAGAACACACGACTACAAGTTATTATACAAATAATGAAATATAAATATTGGTCTCACTTTCCATTTATGGGTAGGTTGTATGATGATGAACTAAAATCTTGTTGAAAGAGACCAAGATAAGGTGAGGACTCCTTCAAATCTACCCTTAATATGAGTAATATTGTGGGGTAGTTTGAAATACAAATTTTTCACTAGATCTAGTGCAATCAATTCAAATACATGCTAAGAGAAGGGAGATTATGGCTTATAACTTTTATTCAATGGTTCTCTTTGCTTAATCCCGGTTGATGTATCTCTAGATATTTAGCTTCAGTTCCCAACACCTATTTTCTACACACAAAAGAACAAGAATATCAATCTCAAATCACTTGAAGCAATAGGAATGTTGACTACTCTTAGCTAAATTGACATATTCAAGGAATACAAAATATACCAATTATTTGTATAAAGGATTAAATAAACAAGAAAATGGAGGTGTTGGGTATGTGTTATATTCTTTCCACTATTAGCTTCTTGCATATATATATATATATATATATATATATATTATATATATATTATTTATTTTGTATTTTTTTATTTTTATTTTGTGGATGCAATAATAGTTGGGCGAACCCAAATATGGTGGGCATACCTACCCATGTTTTTTTGCATGGGGTTTGCACATGGTTTTGGGCGTGATGGTTTTTTGCCAATGGTATTTGTAGATCCAGTCAAGGGAACTACAATTATGTTCTAATCCAAGATTAATGGGTTGGGGGTTTATGAATGTTTCGACACACACACACACACATATTGTAACATTGGAAGGAATATAATGAAAAATCAATCTGGTAGTCCCGGTTTGGGATTCAGGGAAAAATATCTGTGTATATTTATTTTATGTTCTCTCCATTGTATATTTTTTGGTTTAAGAATTTGTTTGCAGGTAAATTCTGTGCAAGATTAAAACCTACAAGAGCGGAAAATTATATAGATCTATAGTCATAAAAAGAGAAACATCAAAATCAACCATTTTTTGTTACCTTGAGTCCAAATTGAAGGTATCTCCTGGCTCCTTGAAGGTATCTCCTAGCTCCTTGCTCCAACTCCTCCTTGGCCCTCACATAAAGATGCATGCTTTGATATCTAAATGTTAGTGTAGAAGAGTCTCTTTTAACTTTGGTAACCTAAGTTTATCTTCAATTCTTCCTCTTCTTTTTGTTGAAATTTATTCCTTATATAGGTTGATTGAGGAGGCTAAGGGAAGTCTCTAGACTCTAAGAACTTAGTGAAACTTTAGTTTAATAAAAGTTCCCAACCTCATGATGCGAGGTATCCAACTCACCTAGAGTTAATATCCTTGAAAAACATCAAATTTATAAAGATCTATGGGTATTTGCATATTGCTAGTGACGCAGAAAGCGATTGAATACACCTTGCTAGTGGTGGAATAAGTGATCGATTGCACCTTACCAGTGGTGTAAGGAGTGACTTCCCTCAAAAACTGAAAATCGAAGAAAGAAAAGGTAGTGTCTCAACAATATGTCTATGGTCTATTTCCAATGAGTCTTAAGGGTGACAAATAGAACTATAATAGATTCCCCCTAATATGTGAATTCAGAAGAAGAACCAATATATAAAACACATTATAATAATCATAGTCATGGGGTGGCATAAGGAAGGGGTTGTAGATCAAGGAACTAGTGATTACCTGCAACTAGTCATCAACCAAGCATATGTAGATATTCCTCGAGGTAGGCATACCCATGTTCAGAAGAAAAATAAAGCATAACCACCAACATAATATATTGCGGATCTATGTAATATGATACAATACCATGGACACGAAAAAGTGCACGGTGGATTCATGTGATCAAAGAGATCATAGCCACGAGCATATACAATGTGGATCTATGTTACAATATAAATCATGAAGAAATCTAGAACCAATGATTTTTCCCAAGTGGCCTTCAAAGTACTCATAACATAGTGACATGATCCATCACAACGTGGGAGGGGTAGCATGAATGCGTGAGGTGTCCCCAAGCCCAAGATCTTTATCCCAATCCCAACAGTACAATTATACATCGTGTAAATGAATTTGTTGATGTTTAAACATGGTAGAATTTGTTTGATTATCAACAATTGATGAATACCAATAATAGGCGTGAGTGGATCCACTAATGATGAAAATGGACCCCAAGGTACCTAGTATAATCTAGTGATCATGAATAGAGTAGATGATGTTGAACACTCAGAATCAACCAATAAGGAGCGAATGAGATAAACCCACTATCGATCGCAACGAAACCTACCACTAGTGACTGTAAGGTCAAAGGTACTAGTTGGTTTATAGATCCTTTTTCTAGAAAGGAGCTCCAGTGTCGATAAGATCGATCCATCAAAGGAAGGCCTCAATGTATCCCCCATCAATCAACATGAAACATAGATGAAGGGATATAATCACCAAGTATGATTAATACAAGGATGGCCAACATGGAAGGTCCACAAGACTACAAATGAATGGCTTAGGCTTACCCTTGAAGATATAACATGACATATTGATGAATTGACAACATTGTAATACAAGTGGATATCAGTGGCCACCCACCTCTTCAACTGTCTCAATGGTTCTCTATCTTCTTGGAAAATTTTCTATGAGTTTTTTAGTTCTCAAACTTCCATGGATATTTTGAGGCCCTAATCAATATATTTTGGCAATTGGATGGGCCAAATATTTCCCTAGTCAAAAGTTGTTGTCCACAATTAGTTATTTCCAATGACATTGTTAAATTGTAGCAATAAAAAGATTCATTTGACTTATGCCTTCGCCAAATGGAGAAATTCGAATTTCCACATTAGTAGGATGACTTGAGTTGTAGTTAGCAGGAGTGACATGGCCAAGTCACATAGTTAAGTCAGTTAATTCAAGTTTGTGGGGAAGAAGTAGAGTTGTGCATAGGTCGATTACTAAGATCTATCAATCAGTGAAGTTATAGCTAGTGAAACTCAGTTATCCGAGCTCTAGTAATTAATAGAGTCAATATGAGTTTAGTTGAGTAGTTGTAATTGCTGTTAACTCACTAATGTCTCAGTTAACTAGTCAATAAAAATAGCCCTAGTCATGCATGGAATTTGAATTTCCTAGTTGTGTGGAGGAAAAAGGCATCAATGTAATCATTATTATATACTAGGGAGTGTACCGTGTTTTCACATAGAAAGTGAGGAATTATATTTGGATTGAGCAAGAAGATAAGAGCTCTTCCTATTCTTTAGGAGCATGAATTATGCAAGGAAATAGGAGGAGTAGGAGGCCTAGATTTGGCTAATTATTTGCCAGAGCGACTTAGGAGGAAGAGATCAATATTGCAATGTAGGATGAGATTCAAGTATTGAATCTGTCATTGTAATAGAGCTATATTCTCATCTGATATAATACAAACTGAGGAGGGGTTTTCCATAGTTGGGTTCCCTAGTAAAAAACTGTGTTCATTGTGATTGAATGATGCATGTGTTTCTATTGTATGTTTTCCTTTCCACAGATTGAGTAGAAGAAATTTGTCTATTGTTTTCAGTATGAATTCATTAGTAACTACAAATTTCGAGCTATTTCTACATATATTGTGTGCCATAAATGGATATTGTATGCATAAGTTGTGCCCCTAGGAAGTTTGTGTACCAACTAACCACCTGAGGGCCTGCAAACCTTTTAGCATTTCATCTTCTAGGGTTAGAGTTTTGGACCTATAGGGTTCTTTATTTATGTAAAGATTCCATTCTTTCAGCCTCTTGTAATATCTTTTGCAAATGCTCATAGAAATCATCTCTCTTTTTTCAGAGATAACTACTGCTATTCTAGCCAATTTGTGTTCTACAATATTATGTTATTTCATTTATGAATAGAAGTTGGGTTTTCACCATATTACTATGCTTTCTGTTATATTTGTCTAACTGTGTGTTTCATTCATTTTTAACCTTTCATTTCATTCTTTATACAACTTGGATTAGTGGTATTAGAGAAATATGGTTCTTGTTGTTTCTTAGTGCATGTACATGACGGGGTCAAGGTACAAAGAGTTGGGTATTGAACTAGTTTCACTTGGGAACAATCACTCTTGACAACACAAGTTTATCATAGGCTTTAATATATTGGTAAGAATAAGTAAAAACATATTTGTATTCATGAAACAAACTCTTAAGATCGACTCTCTCTTTCATGTTAGTATTCTTCCAACTTTAATCATTTGAGGATTCAATTATGATCCAATATTTATCTCTATTATTTATTAGGATTTTTAAATTATCTATTCTTGTTTTCACCCATCATTCCGACCAAATGCTCTTTCAAAAGTATTTCTTTTCTTGGAATGGAATCTTCCAAGAGATTTACTAATTTGTTAGATTTTAGGCTTCTGTGGAAGTTTTTTGATTCATGATCCGGATTATCCACAGTTTTTAGTTCATTCTGCCAATGTTTCGAACCCCAAAGGGGGTCCATCATCAGGACAAATCAGATAGAATTGAATAAGAATGAGAGATTATTGAGAGAGAAGAGTATTGCGACCTGATACTCTTCTCTCTCAATAATCTCTCATTCTTATTCTATTCTATCTGATTTGTCCTGATGATGGACCCCCTTTGGGGTTCGAAACATTGGCAGAATGAACTAAAAACTGTGGATAATCCGGATCATGAATCAAAGATTTACTAATTTTAGAAAAAAGTAGGAAAAACCCTAGTTTTTTCGTTGCTCATTGCGACCAAATCGTAGCTCCGTTTAATGAACTGTCAGCATCGTTGGAAATCTATAATCGAGTTATATAATGGGTCTCTCTTTGTTTTTGATAATTTGAAACTTCACCTGGAAGTCATTTTTTCCATGAGGTCTCACTTTGCCACCTCTTAAAATCGAATCTCTTCCTCTGAGCCATCCTTACTCTGGTACCACTTTACCTTGAATTGGTTGACTCACGTGTCAATTATCATCCTGAGTAACCATCATTTACTCATGTTTTCATAGTCCCCACTGGGCCTTTCCCACGTGGCAGCATCATTGAGTCACCCTTGTTCAGAGCATATGAGATGTGTCACCATTTTGCTTATGGATTCTATTTTGAGTTCCCATTTGAGTCCCATTATAGTGTTTCGTTCGTCATCGTGTCACCTTTATCTCATTTTACTTATACTTGGCCTCTAGTCCTTCTGCTCTGTCTTTGTCGAACCCCCCTTTTGAGTCATCGACCATCCCCTCTCGAATCGAGTCAATCGCTGCCAGGTCAAACGCTTTTTATTATGCTCTGACAAGGGAAGTCATCAGTCCTCCATCCATCTTGTTTCTATCCATAATTATCTATGGTGTCAGTCCATCAGTCACTCTACTATATTCCCTCGTGCCTTTGTTAAGGATTCCTCATTTCCTTAACTCTGGCGGGCTCTCTTCTGTTGACCTCAACACATTTATTCTAGAAGAGTGGTCTAAAGGGTGGTGTACCTTGGTTCCAACTTCCATCTTTGTTCGGTGCCTCAGATTAGGCAAAGGGACTCATTATTTCCCTTTGACTTGGTTGTTTCTCACATGCTCGACATCATCTCCTTATCGCACGATTGAGATTCGTACACTTGACGGTTCGGTGATCCAAATGATTGTCCCAGTGATTCCTGGGTGTGTGTGATATGTTTCAAACCTCATGAGGGGGTGGCCCTTTAGGTACCCCCCCACATGCTTGGATGACCATAGATGTTGGTCCAACCTCCGATGTAGTTCCACAGATTTGATGGGTTTGGTTTCCTCCGCTTGCACCATGTTGGCTTGTTGGGGCCTGAACTAGGTTCAGAGGTGAATTAACCAAACAAATCCTGGTACTACTGGCCCTTTCGACAACAGTCTGTCGAGCGCAGACTGAGGTCTCACCCAAAGTAGTATGGGAGGGTGCTAGAACCAGGTTTCCGCACCCTGGGGATGTCTGATGGGTTCCAAGTGGTCCACCGTTTTGACCCTGCTTGCACTTATCGGTATCTCGTAGCCTGTGATGCTGTTTTCGTGCAACCCTACTTGGGGTCCGAACAATGTTATTACCCAAGTCCTTATTAGTAACCCGATATCAGTTGATTAACTTAGCTTATTTGTATGCTTTCAATTATACTTAACAATATTCACCATTCATACAAATGCGCATAGTAAATAAATAATATAATTTCAAATGATATGAACCAGGTAATAACACAAGAACAGATACATGGAATTTAGATAAAAATTCTCTTTATTATTCTTCCTTCTAGGTTACAAACTCGACTCCACCCTGCGCACTCAACTGCAGGGGTCCGCGCACTCAACTGCGAACTCTACTAGGCCTCTGCACACTCAGCTGCAGAGCCTCTTCTACTACTACGGCCCAAGATACACTTAGACACTTGCTCTGTACTTCTATCTCATCCTTCGCTCTTACTTTCCTCGTCTACTTATAACTATCTTTTACACTTAGAGCTTCGCTCTATTTATACAATCCCATGGTTTACGGACCATGGGTAGGCCGACATTACATTCAAACTTAGGGCGGACAACCCTATGACTCTAACATACATTCCGCGCCCGAAATTCGCAGGGATTTACAATAATATTACTCAAAACTTGGGCTTTGAGCCCCAAAACATGCTGTGGGGGGATTCCATGCCCAACAGGCCCCCAACACAAACATCATGACTCGCCCTCGAGTCACTCTGTCGGCATGGTGATCTTGGTGCGGAGTCCCTCCAACTAGTCCCGAATGGTCCTGATGTCCATAACGCATTGAGCCGCTGCTTGTTGAACCTGCTGCATCTATTCTTCTGAAGCCTCTGTTTCCTATGTGCTACCCTACATCTGCACATGCATTCCTTGGATGTGCGTGAGCTTCCCCTCAATATTTTCCATGATTGTGAAGGCCTCGTCAATCCATGGCTAGACATGCTCTTTGAGAACTGCTTCCTTATGGCGCACCGTGTCCACCTGCTCCTTTAATGCCTTGGCTTGCTGCATCCTTGCAAGCCACTGAGTGAGGAATACTGTCTATGCAGTCCCTCTGATGTTGTCGTACTGCTGCTGGAGTTCATGTGCCTCTGTCTCCAGCCGCTGGATGTTGGGATCCTCCTGCAAAGTCGTGAGGACCTCCAGTGCCTATTCCAACATATTCGTACAGTCGCGCACTGCACCTCCAATATCTTCCAACCCTGCTGCACAAGTGCTGACGCGCTGTTATCTGATTTTTGGGGGAGTGGAAGGTTGTGCTTCAACCCCAGCTTGACGATCTAGAGATTCAGCTCCAGTTGCACCCTTGTCGTCTCTTCTCTCGCGTCACAGACTCTACTTCCCAAAATGTGGATTCGCACTTCTACCGGTATATTTGCTGCGATAGCTAGCTCTAGGACGCATCGACAAGCGTCATCTACCGTCTGCCCCAACCGTTGATTCTGCGACACCATCTCGTCGTGCTGCAAGCTGAGCTGTTCCATATTGATATTCTGTTCACTAAGAACTTGGATCGCGCGGTTCTCCCTAGCGCACAACTGTGCTGTGATCCCATCCTGTAGCTGATATATCATTTCCGGGGAAGGGCAGCTAGATTAAGGCTAAGGCATTTCATCATGCTAACTGACAACCGATCCATCGCATTTGATGATACTAACGCCTCTAGAAACACTATTGTGTTAGCCATTCGTGCATGCAACATCTGCTCTACTGCTGAAGTGCCTGCTGCGACGTGGGTAGACAAGGTACCTTCCTGAGGGGGCCGCACCTGTAACTCCTGCAGCTGCATCTTGAGGCCCCCCAACACAATCTGGTGCTCTGTCATAAACTCTTGAAGTGCTTCACTAGTGACATCGCGAACCGTCTCGCCGATGTCATGGAGATCACCTTCGGTTAAGGTGATTGGGTCAATGGCCAGCTTCGAAGCCTTAACCTTCTTCCTTGGACCTGATCTCTCTGCGATACACGGCCGTTTGAGCTGTGTGGACACGGTCCCTAGGTCCGCACTCCCTTCTTCTATTTCAGTGTCTTCTGCCTCCTGCCCTGAGGACGTTGCTTGGCTCTCCTTTGCCTGTACCGTTGCTGCCTCTGCTTTTTGTGTTGCTGTTTCTGCTTCTGCAACCTTCTTCTACTCTGCAGCTTTCTGTGCTGCTTCGCGCACTGCCCTTACCTCAGCTGCTACTTTTTCGTTCCGCCTTCTCTCGGCCAGTTGGGTGATGCGCAGCTTGGCATCATCCTTATTTTTCTGTGCTGCCACTTTCTCCAATTCCGCCAAATCTGGGGCACGCCACTCGGGAGGCCATGTCTCCAATACAGTAAAGATCGCGTCGTCAGTGGCTACAAATGGTAGCTTCGTCCACTGCTTCGCCGGATCCTTCTGCGCCCTGATATAGATGTTGTGCATATTGGATTTGAAGTCTGCAAAACTCTGCAGACTATTGTGCACCATAGGTGACAGGCGTGACCTCCTGTTGATCCACATCTGGATGCTCGCCTCCATGAGCACCCAGAAAAATTTTTTGTGTCGCGAATCCGTTTCGCGTCCTTGGTGGCCTAGAGCGAAGCATACTTCACGGCCTCTAGTAATTCTCTGTCAATGTTGGGGAACTGACTGTCCTCCAACAATCTCCCACTACGAGCAGTATGGATAATAACAACCACGCGTAGTGGAAGGTCTTACCCTGCTCCTGGGCTTCGCGACAGTTTATCAAAAAATCTTCGCAAAGGAATTCGGCCCAGTTGAACTGGACCCCCTCTGCGAACTGCTCGACCAACGCGAAAACCAGCACCGGTACCTCATCTGCGCGACACTTTCTCATAACTTTGTCGGCCAGGAGTTGGGTCACTACGCACACCCTTTGCCTTTGATGCTTGAGATGACGTAGCCCCTCTTCTTCTTGCCTTCATGGCTTCTGCAAGGGCCAAATCGCTACCTTTTCCGGCTATAGTCATAGGGTCCTTTATTTTACAGGTGAGCCGATAGATCCTGTGAATGAGGTCGGCCGTGATGGGAATAGGCTCCTCCAACCATAGATACCCATCATGCACCAGGCATAGCAGCTACCTAATGACGAAAATGGTGATGGGCGCGCGGTGGAAATGTGGTATTCATAACAAGTGCAACAACCCGGACTTTTCCACACCACGCAGCCATTTCCGTGGCCCCAACGTGATCACCGCCCCCTCAGTGTTCTGCTTCATTAATTTCTTGGTCTCCAGGTGTGGGAACTTCTCGCTGTCAGCGAGGTCCCAGTATTCAAATTTCATAGTTGGTATGCGGCCTAGGTGCGTGCCCTCAAATACAATGCCGTTGGGGAGGAGCGGGGTCTGGAGCGAGCTTTTCGTTTCATTCAGGTTCTTCGGCACTTTGGTTTTCCCTTTCTGCGAAGGGATATACACTGGCAGTTTTGTTGCAGGGCACAACGGTTGGATATCCTCCTCCTCCTCCACTTCTTCTTCTTCCGCTGCGGCGATCAGGGCCTGTAAGTCTTCTTCTTCCTCATCTGTTTCTATTGTGACTGCTTTCCCATTCTCTTCCATGGAGAGTTTATTGTGCCGCGAATTCCTCGGGGACATGCGTATTAGACCCATCACCTGTTTATCCTTCTTGGGCCGCGGTGTTCGCGGTGATTTGGGGATTTCTGTTACCACCTCGGCGCCTTCTGGAACGTCCTCCATCATTTGGGCCGCGCGGCCTCGTCAGCGGGTACCACTTCAATTCCTAACCCATCCTTAGTGGTCGTCATCATCTCTAGACTGTATTCTGTCTCTCGCGAACTTAGGAGCTCAATTATCGCTCGAATCTCAACACTCTATGCTCTGCTCAAACGATTAATTCTCAAATGATCAAGTGTTGTTCGCTGGCCAACCCTTTGAGTTTTATAACACCTTTCGAATTTGAATTCGACCATTCCCCCAAATTTTGGGCCATTAATGCTTTCTTGGCGGCAGATTTTCCCAAATCTTGCCCATAAATCGCGTCTTAAATGCCCGCCGCCCACTCCATTTGGCCTCAAATCGAACATCCCATCATGAATAGTGACACCAACGGTCACTTCCCAGCCAACCAACACTACAGTGTAGTCCTTCATGCGAGGTTGCGAACCTTGTGACGTTCTGATTCTGCACACATCTTCCATATCGCGCAGCCCCAGGCAGAATATTTATAGTCCCACACTCCCTTTCAACTTCCTAGAGTGCTAAGACTATCCTTCCTACGGCTAGTCAAGTGGGCGCACCACCCATGCAGGGCTTCATCTCGTCCTCCACCATGGTTCGCGGAGAATCCCCATCTTCCATTGTGGTGATCGGCATCGCGCACTCTACTATTTTCACTGCACTACCCTGGTCACTACGTTTGGCGAGATGTTGTCTCAACCACGACAGCAAACTAACCAGTTCACGGTGATAGTTTTCCAATTTTTCAGTATGACTAGTACGCACCTTGCCTTGCCATCCTCGGTTTTTCGACGAGAAATTCTTCCTTTATTTTGTTTTCCAGCTTCTTGACCTCTGCATCCATTAAAGTGCTTTTCTCCCTTAGCCGTACCCGGTCTTTTTCAAGTTCGTGAAGTCTAAAGTTTCCCTGTTGGATTTCTTCCTCAAGTCTTATATGTTCTATTTTGCGTAGCCGTGTGATTTCTTCGTTTTGGTCTACGCAGACCGTCGTATCTACGGGTGCTGTTACGCATGGAATTAGCTTCACATGCTCCACAGGGACTTCAGCCCCTGCTTCATACTTCAGCTTCGGAAGTGCTTGCGTGGTCAGAGTTTTGCACATTGTCCTATAAGCCCACACAACTGCTAGTACTTGCAGGTCCCAGTCAGTGCGTCTCACATTGTGGACCTTGTTTAGCACTTCGCACACCTTGTCAAAGGCTTCCCCGTGTATGATTTTTTGTGCACTAGGTTTTATCATGCTTCGTTGTTTGCGCACTTTTCTTGCCTGCTTCTGCTTGTTGTTCCTGTTTCCTATTGTGAGAGTGGTGTGCGTTTGTGCAAGTTGCGTACCATTCACCTGTACCCATCTGGAAAGGTGAGCGCATAGGTTTTTTCGTCCATCATGCCCGGCTCCCACCCACATCTGAGGCTTCCCAAATCATAAGCGCATCATCTTTTTGCATTCGCGCCAGCTCTCAATACTTCTCTGATGCGTACCCCACCACCTTGCGGGCGTAGCGCGCAATGCCCATTTCAGAGCATTGAACCACTGTTGTTTTGGCATCGCGCTTTCAAATTTGTTCAGGAATTCATCCACCACTGTCAACCCGTCATACATAGGCATATCCCTTACCTCTATTGTCACGCAACACAGTGATCTTACCATCATGTTGCAATTGAGTGTGGTTACCTCGTGTAACCGGTTCTGCCATCGTTCTGTTTCCTCATCTGAATCTGATGTGCAGGAGCTTTCGCGCTCCCACGAAATCTGGCCATCCACTGTAGGATTCACCCAATCCTGTTCCCGAGCAGTTATCTTGTAGATACAGTCTAGCTCGTCATCACTCTCGTCGTCGCGCACTGGCTCTGTGTAGCGTGCTCCTTCCGCAAGGTCTAAAGGCACCACTACGTGTAGTGACTTCTTCTCAAAAATCATTTTGTGCTTCTTTAGATTTATCACTCCATTCATATCAGTGGCCCAATCTATTCCCAGTAGCACGGGATAGGGATTGCTGTCATCGACAATCTCTATCACCTCGAAATTTGCAAGCACACTTGCACCTTCGATGTCTACCGTTATGCCCTGCAATCTTCCCATCGGTAGGATCTTCTGCTGGTTTGCCATTCACAATTGAATAGGAGACCACTGTAACGTGGGCTTGCCCATGCGCTCCCAGGTCTGTTTTGGCAACACATTTGCATCCGATCCTAGATCCAGAATCACTTGATCCATTTCATACTCACCTATTTGCGCAGTCAATTGCATTTCCCTTCCTGTTCGTGATGTATGTTTCCCGAGCTTCTGGACTACGCGAGGTTCTCTTGACCCAACGCACCTAGTGATAAGTTCCTGCAGTCCTTTCATAGCCTTGATGTCGTGCAACAATTTCATACATGTCTCCAGAAAGGTAGTGATCATTGAAGGATCCATCTCCAACTCTAGTTGATCCTTACTACCTGAAGTGGAGGCTTCTATGAAGCTCTTCTTAGCTTCCATGAATGTCTCCTTTGCGTGCTCCAAATCAAATTCAAGTTCCTTTGTAGGTTGCGAACCCACACACTTTCTTCAGGCTGCTTACTTTTGTTATCTCGTATCGTGATATAGCTTCGAAGCACTATGTTTACATTCGGGTCCTCTTCGCGTGGCTCAGACCTCATCATTTGCAAATTCTAAGTTGGGGGAGGCTGGAGTATCCCTTTATCGCGCAGCCTCACTATCAGTGTAGGGCAGTCCTCTGTCTCATGATCAAACTGAGTACAATATAAACATGACGCTCTCGTAGGATTTGTACATTCGTGGGCATAATGCCCCGTCCCTCCGCAATTGTAAGAAATTAGCGATCCGCGACCCCTTCCTGGTCCCATTCCACCTCGACCTCATCCGCGCCCTTGAAATCCAGCATGCGTCATTCCCTCATTTGGGTCGAGGGCTCGCATTTCGGTCTGCACTCTGTAGGTAGGGGTCTGATTCATCATTAGTTCATATCTCCGGCAGGTGCACTCATCATGGCCTACCGACCTGCAGAAATTACAAAACAATTGCTGGGACGTCTGCGTATACTTCTGCAATAGATGACAATTATCTGTAGCATGTTTTCCTCCTATTTGACAAATCACGCACCATAATGCAAGCGCCACACTCGGTCCTACTTGTGCCTTTGGTCTTAATGGAATTGGCCCTCCTCCCGCCAAGTAGTTAGCGAAGACTGGACAATGGTCCTTGTCATGCCCCCTGGCCTTTGCATTTTATGCACCATACCTCCTCACGCGTTTCTAGGCGAGTTGTCCTATCCTGTTTCAAACTCTGCATTTCCAAACATCAATTTTGCAAGTGCGCGTGGATTTGTTGGACTATTAGGCTAGGATCTTGTATTGGGGTCTCGTGCAATATCATTGAAATCTCCAAAGCTTTGGCCTAGGTGGATAACATCTGTTGCGACAACGCCGTCTTTAGATGTGGTGTTAGTGACACTACAAACCATGCATAGTGTTGCCCATCTGTCAAGGTCATGTTGGCTTTGCGAATCATACTCTTTAGTCTCTGATCCAGATCCCATGGGGTCTCGCCTGGAAGCATCATGATCTCCTTAAACCCAATAATTGATTGTGTCTTCGACTTTGGCCTGCTAAATTCCCTGTTCAGCGCAGCCTGGATATCTGCGATCCCTACATTTGGATGGTCATTAGAGTGCTTAATGTACCATGTTAGTGCGCGATCCTACAACGTGCTTACCAGTGTTGCCTTCTTTATATTGTCATCCATGACTCCTTGTGCTTCCCATATGGCCCTTACCACGAACCAAAATTGGTTCGGATCTTCATTCCCTACTCCTCTGAATACTGACAATTTTATCGCACTCGCCATATTGAACTATGGTGGTGGCGTAGGTGGTGTGGGTGGAGATCGAGGTGAAGTTGGTGAGACTGGTGGTGGTGTAGGTGGGGGTGGTATACGCAGAATTCGTTGCCTTATCAAACTGATTGCGCTTCTTGGAGAAACTTTTGTGAGCTCTTCCTAACTTTCCCACTGTGGCGAAATGAAGGGGCTATTTTCTATCTTTGTGCTACCTTCGTTTATATAGATCTCCCCACTTCGCGTAGCCCCAAACATCAATTTATTCGCATAACTCGCTTTTCACACAATAACATCTTAATCCAAGTGTTCAAAGATTTAATGTACTTACCTCGCGGTCCTTTAAGGAAGTGTCGTTCCGCCTCACTGTAACTGATTGTTGTGTCTACTGCGAACTCGGTGATAAACCCTCCTATAACTTGATCGAGCCAATAGTCCACATCGCGCGTGATCTTATCTTCCGATGCTTCTAGTCTGCGCACTAATTTTGGAGTCCACACGATCGGTTTGTCAAGCCTACACCTTCCCTGACTGTCTGCTAGCTTCGCGATCCACTCATACAACTCAGAGGGAAAGGATGCAAAGAAAATTTCATGGATTTTCGTATATAAGTAGTGCTCCAACCACTGTTCCTTTGATACTCGTGGATTCTTGCTTTCCTGCACCGCGAACTCGTGAATTTTTCTGTCTAACCACCCTTCAATTTCTTTCTTTGTTAGATTCCAGTGACACTACAATAGACATCCCTTATGCAGATCCCGGTCCGGCAACGGAACCATTTGTTGGCTTGTTGGGGCCTGACCTAGGTTCAGAGGTGAATTAGCCAAATAAATCTCGGTACTACTAACCCTTTCGATAACAGTCCACGAAGCGCGGACTGAGGTCTCACCTGAAGTAGTATGGGAGGGTGCTAAAAACAAGTTTCCGCACCCTGGGGATGTCTGATGGGTTCCAAGTGGTCTGCGGTTTTGACCCTACGCGCACGTCGCTACGCGCACTTATCAGTATCTCACAGCCCGTGATGCTGTCTTTGCAGCCCTACTCAGGGGCCGAACAATGTTATTACCCAAGTCCTTATTAGTAACCCGATATTAGTTGATTAACTTAGCTTATCTGTATGCTTTCAGTTATACTTAAAAATATTCACCATTCATACAAATGCGTGCAGTAAATAAACAATATAATTGCAAATGATATCAACCAAGAAATAACATAAGAAAAGATACACGGAATTCAGATAAAACTTCTCTTTATTATTCTTCCTCCTCGGTTACAGACTCAACTCTACCCTACGCACTCAGCTGCAGGGGTCGGCGCACTCAGCTGCGGACTTTACTAGGCCTCTGCGCAGGGGTCCACACACTTAGCTGCAGACTCTACTAGGCCTTTGCGCACTCATCTGCAGAGCCTCTTCCTACTATTACAACCCAAGATACACTTAGACACTTGCTTTGTACTTCTATCTCATCCTTCGCTCTTACTTTCCTCGTCTACTTCTAACTATCTTTAACACTTAGAGCTTCGCTCTATTTATACAATCCCATGGTCCGCGGACCATGGGTAGGCTGACATTACATTCAAACTTATGGCGGACAATCCTATGACTCTAACATACATTCCGTGCCCACAATTCACGGGGCTTTACAATAATATTACTCAAAACGTGGGCTTTGAGCCCCAAAACATGTTGTGGGGGGATTCCATGCCCAACACACCACCCACAACATGCATGTCTCCTCCATATGATCCATTTAGATCTTTAGATCCCTTTCCTGTTCAGCAGGGCTTCCTTTGTTGTGATCCCCCCTCCCCATGTTATATTGAGGGGCATTATATCTCATGTACTTAGATGTTATTGTATTCAATCCTGGCATATGTTTTTTCCAGTCGCATTATGTATATGGGATCCATTGTATTATTTTTGGCCCATTGATGCCAGTGTATCATGTGTCATGTATCATGTACTTTATAGCCCAATCCCACATTATTGGGCTCACCATTATTATTTGTACGCAGTTAGCTCGACGGGTATGTGTATACCTCCCCCACCTCATTTGAGATCATGTACTACCACATAAAATGAAACTTCTATCAGTTTTTAGGTCTCGCCCCCTCCATTATTTGTTCGTCCTTGACTTGCTTCAGTTCTCTCTCTCTCTCTCTAACTCCCCCGTTGGTGTCTCATAGAAGTGTAATATACAACGTATTTCAGTCATACGATTTTCTCCTAACACTCATACGTGTGGGGGAAATCTGTTATCACCAAAAAATGATCACCTAGCCATTTCTTACTAGGTGGATCAAAATACACCATATAAATTTAATTTTACCATAGTAAAATCACTTTCACTATTGAAAATAGTTTAGTAAACCACTTTTATTAAATTATTTTATGATTTAAATAAAAAAACCCCATGAGAATAATTAGATAAATCATTATTTATTTAAGTTTATCTAGGAATAATTATTAAATCATTATTTAAATAATTATTCCTTGTCACATTTCACTAAATCCCTTAGGAATATTTAAATAAATAATTATTTATTTAAATTTCCTTATTTATGTTATTAGAATAATTATTAAATCACTATTTAATAATTATTTTGATTTCACACCTTTCTTGTTTCTCGCAAAATAATTAATAAATCATTTTATTTGTTAATTATTTCTAATAAATGTATTTAACCATTTTAAATATCTTTTCCCTTTCCAATAAATATAATAAATTATTCCAAGTAGTTAGATCTAAATCTGGTTAATAATATCTTATTATTCTTGATTTTCAAGATTAACTCCATACTTTGCTATATAAAGGAGGGATTTTCATTCAATCTTCACCATGATCATTATCATCGTCAACATTATCGTTATTTTTCTTGAGCTACCATTTTGAGTTCTTCACTTTTGTTTGGGTTTTTTTACACATTGAGAGAGAGAATCAATTTGTGAAGCATCAAGGATATCAAAGGACCCATCCCATGGAGGGGGACTTACAGACCAATCTGTAGATCTCCTTCACTGGGTGTTATCAATAAAAGATTAATTCATTTAAAATTGTCTTTCCAATTGGGATATTATTGTAGAAATTCCCACTGTAGATCACCTGGTAATGCAATGTACTAAAACAAAACACTTGATCTACTTCTACAAAAAATTGAGCAGAAGCTTAATCGAACATGAGAAACATCAAGCATGAACAGATATAACTGAGAATGAGAAGTAATCAACCATAACACAGAAGATATATCACTGGGGAAAGAACCAACCTAAAACCCCAACTCTGTATTATCATACAAGTGGAAATATTGTTCAAGTTACAAAAAGAATCAGCTCTCAAGCTATCCTGCTCTCTCTGCAATCAAACAATACTACTCACAGACTCAATAGACATAGAATATATCTTCCTCAAGCCCTCCAAGCCTCCTATTTCCTTGCGCAATTTTGATTGGGGTCCAATGATATCACATGTGTGAATTGGCCTCATCACACTCACTGTAACCTCAGGTCCAACTGCACAATCCTTAAGGAATAATATTCCTTCTGCATGCAAGGAATATTCACCAAGGAATATTCTAGCAACTGATAGTACACTGTCCCTCCATCTGATCTCAACTGGGTCTCTGTCTGAACTGACATGCATGAGTTATCCATGAGTGAATACTCAGTTATCTGAATTACAATAGTTACATGCATGCAAGCATTAACTAACTGAACTCTCATTAATTTAACAAACTGTTAAATTAATCTAACTGGACTTGACTAAGTTAAACTAAGTCAACTGATTACAACTCATCCTTATCTCTTTAACTGATGGATAAATCCCTCAATCAAAGGAGAAACTGTTGCATGTCCTCACATAGACTTCAAGTTTGATTTTCCTTAACTAATTAACTCAGGATGAATTAATTAATCAATTTTCAAACTGCTGTTAATATCAAATTCGAATTTTACTTCCTATGGTTAGTCTATGCACTGACTAAAATAAGAAGGGATCCCGAAATGCTATTTTTAGAAAATTTATTTTTAGCACTTTCACTTTTCTCCCATTGTTGCTAATATCACCAATGGCTGAACTGCTATTTATAGTCGGGCTATTTACAGCAGTGCTATTTTTAGCATCTCTATTTTTAACATTTCTTGTTGCACATTTCAACACTCCCTTTCAACAAGAAAAGGATTATTAGCAACCCCGATCCTGTCTCTGTGGAACTCGAACTTGCATTTTGAGAATGCCTTAGTCAAAATATCTGCATCCTACTCCTCAGTCGAAACGTACTGCAACATCATGATACTCTTGACCACACAGTCTCGTAGATGATGGTAACGGATATCTATATGCTTGGACTTGTCATCAAACACTGGATTCTTAGAGAGTTTTATGCAACTCTGATTATCACAATATATCACTGTAGGATCCATCATCTGACCAAACAATCCCACTAGAATATTCCGCATCCAAATGGCCTCGCACGCTGCCTGACTGGCAGCCATGTATTCAGCCTCTGCTGAGCTAAGTGTAACTGATCTATGTTTCCTGCTATACCAAGAAACTGCAGCTGAACCAAGGTTGAATATTCCTCCAGAAGTGCTCTTTCGGTCTGATGGACTACCTGCCCAATCCACATCTGTGAAGCCTTGCAGCTTCACTCCCTTTGTCCGTCTGTACCATAATTCGTACTGTGTAGTTCCTTTGAGATATCTCAGCACATGCTTCGCTGCCTTCCAAAACAACTTGGTAGGCTGAACCATATCTTGACTCAACTGGTTCACTGCAAAGCATAAGTCGGGTCATGTGTTCACCAGATACATAAGTGAACCCACCAGCTGCCGATAAACAGTAGCAGCTACTACCTCACCTGAAGTAGCATCCTCTTTCCTCCAGTTCCCAGCTAGAGGAGTCTACATGGGCTTGCACTTCTCCATGTGAAAGCGCCTGAGTATCTCATTGGCATACTTGCCTTGAGACACAAATACTTCCCCATCTTTCTGCCACACTTCCATGCCTAAAAAGTAGTGCATGAGGCCCATGTCCTTCATATCGAACTCTCTTGCAAGGTCCTCCTTGCAAGATTTGATCAGCTAATCATCACCTGTCAAAATCAGATCATCGACATAAAGTACAATAATCAATGGCTTACCTTCTACCATGATGTGGTAAAGGTTCGCATCTGCTTCACTCTTGGTGAAGCCCAACCCGGTGAAATAACTGTCGATCCTGGTATACCAAGCACGGGGTGCTTGCTTCAGCCCATACAATGCTTGCTTGAGTTGGTAGACATGTGACTCGCGATCGAAGGTCTCAAATCCTTCGGGCTGCTCAATGTATACCTCTTCCTCAATCTTCCCATTGAGGAACATCATCTTCACATCCATCTGATGGATCTTCCAACCCATCTAAGCTGATAGAGCTAGCATCAATCTGATAGATGAGTACCTTGCTACGGGAGCAAAGGTCTCATCGTAGTCGATCCCCTCAACTTGTGAGAAACCTTGGGCAACAAACCTTGCCTTGTGTTTCTCAACACTGCCATCAGCTGCCTGCTTTACCTTGTAAAGCCATCGGGAACTAACCACTGATTTGTCCGCAGGTCTAGGGACAACATCCCACACACTGTTCCGCATGATAGAATCGTACTCTTCTACCATTGCATCAACCCAGACTGGTTAGTGCACTGCCTCCTGAAAAGAAGAAGGTTCAGTCGCTACACACTGCCCAACTAGGTCCATGTAGCCAGTGTATCTCTCGGGAGATCTCCTATGTCTGCGCTGAGAGGATGGCTGCCCCACATTCTCTCTCGCATGCTGCATCAATCTATCAGCTTCCCGTGAGCGTTTCCATCCATCTTTGGAAGACTCTCCAGCAGTGGTGGTCTCCACTACTGTATCCTCTGCATGTGGCTGATCCACATCATCAGGAGGCTCCTCCTCCTTCGGAACTAAAAGTTCCTCATCACCATGCAACTTGAGCTCCCTCTCAAGTGACACTCACATGGCTCTTTGCTCGTTGAACTTTAGATCCCTGTGCACTATGGTCCTCTGACTAGCAGGCAGAAACACACGATAGTTGTGGGGTGTATCTGTGTACCCCACAATAATCCCCAACTCAGCTGTTGGGTCTAGCTTCTTCCAAGCATCTTTGGTCACATGATAGAAAACTGGTGATCCAAAGCTACATAAGTGACTCACATCTAGTCGCTTCCTTGAAAAATCCTCCATAGGTGTCTTCATCCCCAAAATACGATGAGGACTTCTGTTCTGAAGATACATTGTTGTATTGCATGCCTCAGCCCACAGATGAAGTGGTAGGCTTTGATCATGCAACATCGCTTGAGCTGCTCCCACAATAGATCTATTCTTCGTTTCGGCCACCCCATTCTGTTGTGGGTTATGAGGTGCCATCAGTTCCCATTTAATTCCTTCTACAGCACAAAAGTCTTTAAACTGCTGGGAAACATACTCTCCACCATTGTCACTATGCAAGGCTTTTGCTTTCTTCCCAGATTCTTTCTCTGCCAAGGCTTTAAACTCACAAAACCTCAAGAAGGTCTGATCTTTCTTTTGCATAAAGTAGATCCAACATATACAAGAAAAATCATTAATGAAAATAACATAATACCTTTGTTTAGCGGTGGAGGCTATAGAGAATGGTCCACAGACATCTGAGTGAACTCGCTCCAGGATTGCTCCAGCTCTACTATCCCGATCCTGAAAGGAAGCTTTCACATACTTACCCAGGGTGCATCCTTTGCATGTGTCTGTTTGCTCCAGTTTTCCCTTGGGTAAGCATGTAGAAATTTGTTGCATGATCTTCAAGTCCCCATGATGCAAGTGGCCCAGTCTCCTATGCCATATCTCCCCAACATCTTGACTTTGCACCACCTCTGCTTTGGAACTCAGTGTAGCACATTCATCTAACTCCAGCTTGTAGAGATTCTTTACTCGAATCCCTATTCACTTGGTCTATCCGGTGCCAATATGCCTTAGGAAAACTTTTCCTTTACTAAAGACTACATCATAGCCTTTATCTTCTAGCATAGCAACAGACATAAGATTCTTTTTCAAACCTGGTACATACTTAACAACAGATAGGGTGAGAGGAGCACCATGCTCCCTCTGAAACACAACTGTACCTTCACCTGAGACACAGTACTTTCCATCATCGCCCATCTCGATCCACATCTGGAGATCCTTCTCCTCCAATGTACTGAAAAGATTCTTGTCACTCGACATGTGGAAAGAAGCTCCACTGTCCAGGTACCAAACACATCCCACCATGGATGAAACCATGCATGCGATAAGCGAGAAATACAGCTCAAATTATGAAGCTAGTGCATCACCATCAGATCCCTTTGAGGAACCCTTCTTGGATTTCTTCTGTGGACAATTCATAGCATAATGGCCCACTTCATGACAATGAAAACATCGCACCTTCAAATTTTCAACCTTCTTCCCACCATGAGAAGACTTGGATTGGGATGCCTTCCCTTTCCCTTTCTTAGCTTTACTCGCTAAAGCTAGATTTTCTTCATCATCTTGTTTCGATGAAGATCCATCCCTGGTGCTTTGTCTTATCTCCTCCTGCATCAGATCCGACCAAAGTCATTCCCAATCTGGCAGTTTATCTCTTCCATTAATCGAGTCCTGGTAGCTATGCCAGCTCTTAGGAAGATGGAGGAGTGCTAGACTCACCATGTCGTCATCAGCAGTCACGACCCCTACACTTGCAAGCTCATCCCTGCAGGTGGTGAGCTTGTTCAGGAATGTAGAGATTGTGTCGCCCTTTTCGCACTTGATCTTGCGAATTTTGTCCTTCAACGCCAGCTTCCTCTGATCGCTACTATTCTGATAAAGATCTTTCAATGTTTTCCACATCGAAAACGGAGTCTCCTTCCCATGGAGGCTCGGGACAATGTGATCTCAAACTCCCTCCAGGAGGATTCTCCTTGCTCTAGCTACACACTTTTTCCATTCTGCCAGTTAAGTAGCATCAGTCGGCTTTTGGATTTCTTGATCAATGAAGTATTTAAGGCCTTTATCTTCCAATACTGCCTCCATGTGATCCTTCCAGGCTATATAATTCGAACTACTATCAAGGGCATATTCAAGTCTTAAACCACTGAACGCCATCGGTGAAATACATGTGATAAGAACTCAATTCAATATTTAGAAACCAAACTTCGTACTTCTCCTTCTTGTATACTATTCTTCCTTTATCACCTTTGCTCTGATACCATGCATAAATTCCCACTGTAGATCACCTGGTAATGTAATGTACTAAAGCAAAGCACTTGATCTGCTTCTACAAACAATTGAGCGGAAGCTTAATACAACATGAGCAACATCAAGCATGAACAAATATAACTGAGAATGAGAAGTAATCAACCATAACACATAAGATATATCACTAGGGAAAGAACTAGCCTAAAACCCCAACTCTGTATTATCATACAAGTGGAAATCTTGTTCAAGTTACAAAAAGAATCAGCTCTCAAGCTATCCTGCTCTCTCTGCAATCAAACAATACTGCTCACAGACTCAATAGAAATAGAATATATCTTCCTCAAGCCCTCCAAGCCTCCTATTTCCTTGCACAGTTTTGATTGGGGTCCAATGGTATCAGATGTGTGAATTGGCCTCATCACACTCACTGTAACCTCAGGTCCAACTGCACAATCCTTAAGGAATAATATTCCTTTTGCATGCAAGGAATATTCACCAAGGAATATTCTAGCAACTGATAGTACACTGTCCCTCCATATGATCTCAACTGGGTCTCTGATTGAACTGACATGCATGAGTTATCCATGAGTGAATACTCAGTTATCTGAATTATAGTAGTTACATGCATGCAAGCATTAACTAATTGAACTCTCATTAATTTAACAAACTGTTAAATTAATCTAACTAGACTTGACTAAGTTAAACTAAGTGAACTAATTACAACTCAATAGTACAACTCATCCTTATCTCTTTAGCTGATGGATAAATCCCTCAATCAAAGGAGAAACTGTTGCATGTCCTCACATAGACTTCAAGTTTGATTTTCCTTAACTAATTAACTCAAGATGAATTAATTAATCAATTTTCAAACTGCTGTTAATATCAAATTCGAATTTTTCTTCCTATGTTTAGTCCAGGGACTGAATAAAATAAGAAGGGATCCCGAAATGCTATTTTTAGAAAAGCTATTTTTAGCACTTTCACTTTTTAGCCATTGTTGCTAAGATCACCAATGGCTAAACTGCTATTTATAGTCGGGCTATTTATAGCAGTGCTATTTTTAGCATTTCTTGTTGCACATTTCAACAATTATACTGGATACTTTATATTGCTTCTTTCTGTTTTGGATTATATCTTCTTCTACTGCAATTTTTCTATTTATGTTTCAGATCTAAGACGACAACAACCATCAACTTATTTTTAGGGTCACTTGTCACCTAGTGACTTAAGTGAAGTAGTTTTGGTACACCTTCCAAGAATTTTCACACTAACAACATAGATGAAATTCAAGTTGAGTTTTAGTTGGTCCTATGACCCAATAAGGAAAATTTTAGCATTAGAGGTTGAACAAAATTATGATCCTTATATTCATGTTCCTAAACTAGAGATAGAGAAGTTTTCCAATAAAGAAACTTGGAAAGAAAACAAACTACAAGATTTGGGAGAAGAGAAAATAGTGGAATAGTCAGTGGCATAAAAAATATTAACTACACCTCATGTATCAAGCCTCTCCAAGTCATCAAACTGGGTGGTCGTGCCCTTTGCACGACTACCGCATACACAATGATGATCACCAAACTCATCAATATGCCTCCCATGAGGTAGCACTGCATGTATCTCCCTTACCACCCCAAGGGGGGCAATACTGTAAAAAAATATATATCTTGGATCGTGAGCTCGATCCTGTGCCCTTGTACTACAAAGACCACCTGATCTGGGTCCTAGTAACTCACTATCCTCGACAACAAGGGCTCACTAGCCCTCATTAAAGGGTCCTCTAAGAACTTCAACATGCCACATTGTGCCAACATCCCTCTCATTGCTTGATTCCCCTGAATACCAGCACGGAGGGCCTCAAACTCTCGTTCTCGCCATAATATCCTTAACTCTACCATCCCTGCAAGACATCATTATGTTTTGTTAGTCAAGGGTACAAAATAAATTCATGTCAAAACTCATTGTCAGCCTCCAGCAGACCACTTGTCCTGCCCATCTTCTCAGTCCAGAGTGCAACTTTTGCTCTCAAAACTGGCTGTACACACTTGTGGGCCCCATTTCTCCACTATAAAGCGCAGATTAGGCCCTAAATAGTAGGTTTCGGCTGTAAGGATGAGTAGGGGTCCCCAGCAGGCAACTGAATCCCTAATCTAAAAATCTAAACCACTAAAAATGACGAGTATGATTAGGCCACCTGCCTCCAACTTGAAAATTTTGATTCCGACGGTCGGTTTGTATACTATGATCTCCACAATATTTAGGGCCTTCTCCTCCTCTCCAAATTCTCCACAGCTCACTATGCACATGAGTTGGATTTGGAGGCAAAAAGCCATTTTATAGGAAAAACCCTAGTTTTTTTCGTCGCCCATTGCGACGAAACCATAACTCCATTTGATGAACCGTCAACACCATTGGAAACCACTCACCAATTTCTATAATGGGTCTCTCTATGTTTTGGGTAACTTGAAACTTCACCCGGAAGACATTTTTTCCATGAGGTCTCAGTTTGTTGTCTCTTAAAACCGAATCTCTTCATTTGAACCATCCATACTCTAGTACCACTTTACCTTTGCATTAGTTGACTCACGTGTTGATTTTCATCATGAGTAACCATCACTTAGTCATGTTTTCATGGTCCCCACCGGGCCTCTCCCACGTGGCAGCATCATCGAGTTATGCTTCTTCAAGGCATCTAAGTTGTGTCACCCTTGTGCTTATGGAGTCTGTTCTGAATCCCCATTTTAGTCCCATTACTGTTTTTCATTCACCGTGTCGCATTTATCCCATTCTAGTTATATTTGGCCTCCAGTTCTTCTGCTCCATCTTTGTCGAACCCTCGTTTGAGTCATTGACCATCCCCTCTGGAATCGAGTCAGTCCCTGCCAGGTCAACCACTTTTTATTATGCTTTGACAAAGGAAGTCGCCAGTTCGACATACATCTTGTTTCCTTCCATCATTATCCCTGGTGTTAGTTGATCAGCCACTCTACTATATTCCCTCATGCCTTTGTTAAGGATTCCTCCTTGCCTTAACTCTGGTGGGCTCTCTTCTATCGACCTCAGAACATTTATTCCATAAGAGTGGTCTAGAGGGTGGTGTACCTTGGTTCTAGCTTAAATATTTGTTCGGTGACTCGGATCAGACAAAGGGACTCATTATTGCCCTTTGACTTGGTTATTTCTCACGTGCTTGACATTAGCTCCTTATCGCACGATTGATATTCATACACTTGATGGTTCGGTGATCCAGACGATTGTCCCAGTGATTCCTGGGTGTGTGTGAGATGTTTTAGATCTCATGAGGGGGTGGCCTTTCAGGTATTCCCCCACATGCCCAAATGACCACAGATGTTGATCCAGCATCCAATGTAGTTCCATAGATTTGATGGGTTCGGTTTCCTTTGCTTGCAGTGCCCACAACATGCATGTCTCCTCCAGATGACCCATTCAAATCTTCGAAGCCCTTTCCTTTTCAGCAGGTCTTCCTTGGTTGTGATCCCCCATCCCCATGTTAGCTTGAGGGGCATTATATCTCATGTACTAAGATGTTATTGTATTCAGTTCCGACCTATGTTTTTTCCAGGCGCATTATGTATATGTGATCCATTGTATTATTTTCTGGCCAATTGATGCCAATGTATCATGTATCATGTATCATGTACTTTATATCTCAGTCCCACATTGCCAGGCTCACCTTATTCTTTGTACGCAGTTATCTAAACAGGTATGGTATGCCTCCCCTGTCTCATTTGAGATCATGTACTACCACATAAAAGGAGACTTCTATCAATTTTTAGGTCCTGCCCCCTCCATTATTTGTTTGTCCTTGACTTACTTCAGTTCACTCTCTCTCTCTGACTCCCCTTTTGGTGTCTCATGGAAGTGTAATCTACAACGTATTTTGGTCATACGATTTTCTCCTAACACTCATACGTGTGGG
The DNA here is from genome assembly GCA_031772625.1 of Pinus tabuliformis. NCBI lineage: Eukaryota > Viridiplantae > Streptophyta > Pinopsida > Pinales > Pinaceae > Pinus > Pinus tabuliformis. Next base: position 1,093,259,828 of record CM062815.1, on the reverse strand, counting down.
GGCAATCTGTTATCACCAAAAAATGATCACCTAGCCATTTCTCACTAGGTGGATCAAAATACACCATGTAGATTTAATTTTACCATAGTAAAATCACTTTCACTATGGAAAATAATTTAGTAAACCACTTTTATTAAATTATTTTATGATTTAAATCAAGAAACCCCGTGAGAATAATTAGATAAATCATTATTTATTTAATTTTCTCCAAGAATAATTATTAAATCATTATTTAAATAATTATTACTTGTCACATTTGATTAAATCCCTTAGGAATATTCAAATAAATCATTATTTATTTAAATTTCCTTATTTCTGTTATTTTATTAAATCACTATTTAATAATTATTTTGATTTCACACCTTTCTTGCTTCTTGCGAAATAATTAATAAATCATTTCATTTGTTAATTATTTCTAAATAAAGGTATTTAAACATTTTAAATACTTTTTTCCTCTCCAATAAATATAATAAAGTATTCCAAGTAGTTAGATCTAAATTTGGTTAATAATATTTTATTATTCTCCATTTTCGAGATTAACTCCATACTTTGCTATATAAAGGAGGGGTTTTCATTCATTCTTCACCATGATCATTATCATTGTCAACATTATTGTCATTTTTCTTGAGCTCCCATTTTGAGTTCTTCACTTTTGTTTGGGGTTTTCACACATTGAGAGAGAGAATCAATTTCTAAAGCATCAAGGATATCAAAGGACCCATCCCATGGAGTGGGACTTACAGACCAATTTGTAGGTCTCCTTCACCAGGTGTTATTAATAAAAGATTAATTCATTTAAAATTTTCTTTCCAATTGGGTTATTATACTGGATACTTTATATTGCTACTTTCTGTTTTAGTTTATATCTTCTTTTACTATAGGTTTTCTATTTGTGTTTCATATCTAAGAAGACGACAACCATTAACTTGTTGTTAGGGTCACTTGTCACCTAGTGACTTAAATGAATCATTTTTGGTACACCTTCCAAGAATTTTCACACTAACATTTCCCACAATATTTTCTTCAATCCTTAAAGTATCCTCTTTAGCTTCGGTGATAGTAATAAGACTCATTTCTCTAAGAAGGAATGCAAAATTCGCTTCAAAATCTTGCAAATAATATTGCAACATTATATCATCTAGTGGTTATAAATTCTTCGGAATGGTTTTTACAAAATGATTGACCTTTGGTTGAAACTTCTAATGTCTTTAGATTTTCCTTTTTAACAAAGCATAACCTACTGAAAAATTCCCTACAATCTATCTTCTTGGCCCATCTTTCAGTGACATTACTTCAAAACGTATCCATGATTTGATTCTTTTAACTAGGAGATTTTCATACTAGGTTTGGCATTACTATCTAGGGATAAGTAAAATAGTCTCATTATTACATATTCACTTGTGACTTTGTCCAGAGGATTAACAAGATATCTCAAAAGAGAATAAATATTCAAACGTGGTAGTGGAGTCATTTCCATGGAAATTTGGTAACCATTTATAATATTAGGCATTGGATTAGGGAACCCTAAAATACATGTGACCAAGTGAATAAATTTTGATTAAGTTAAAAGACATAAAAAGTGTTAAATCCATGAGACAAGGTGGATAGGTCAATAAGCCAACCCCCAAAGATAACCTCTATAAAGAATAAACATGAAAAAAGCCTCAAAATAAACCACATGTGTAAGTAGGAATGCCTCCAAGGGTGACATCACCATTAAAAGGCATGTCTCTCCATGAAAAGGTGCAATAAATAACTTAAAGGATATATATCATCCCATAATTCATCTCACTATCCAAAGGAGGTGCCTCATTACCAAAATAAACCTCTCAAGCCATACACTATCCTACAAATGCTCATGCCATCATCAAATAGAGTGATAGGGTTACATCATCAAGTTAGAGGATGAAATTATCAAGGTAAAATGTGTAGATACCCCTCTAAAGAGATCCCAAGTGATCATAATCATTAAACACCATCAAGAGAAGAGAAATGTTCATCAATAAGGTAGAATTGAAATCTATGGGCGTCTTGTCATCTCATGGGTGCACCAGCTCTCCAAGTCAATGTCCAAGGTCTTTAGGCTAGAGGAGGGTCTCATCCATCACGACAAGTCATCATAAAGGTTAATTATCCTATTAATTTCCATAACATCCTCCATCAAGTTTCCCATGTCATCATGGAAGGTGGTTGGGCATCCTATACAAAATTTTGGAGAAGCATATATAGAAATGGACGTAATGGGAGGAGAGGAAGGAGGAGCCCGGGCTCACAAGGAGCGGGTCCTCCCTCCATATATGATGTTTCTTGAAAGCTCAACTCTTATATGTAACCATCCGAAGCCCAAGTGAGCTTCTGAGCCTAGGTGGATTTGAAATTAAAATTAAATTTTCTTTTGGGCACTAGAGGTCAGGCTATTTTAACATAATTTTTTTTATATATTTGTTATTATATAATTAATATAATATTTACAATGATGTTTTTATTATACAATTTTTAGTTATTATATATATAATGAGCTCGGCTACGATGGTTCTCTAGGATATTTACATAAATAAATAAATAATTTAATATAATAGAAAAATTTAATAAAACAATAATAATTATAAACTGATTAAATCAATTATAATTAACTGAACTAATCTAAAGCGATTACAAAAATTATTTAAATCATTATATTTACATAAAAAATTAATTATTATTACAAAATAAAAGTAAAATACATTTTTTTACATATTTAAGCACAAAAGGTTAAATTTAACCAAATTTTGCATAAGGGCCATTTTCTAACCGTAAGTCCAAATTCAATGGAATTTGAGTCGTTAGGAAGATGGGAATAAAAAACACACAATGAAGTAGTCAAATCAAAAATACGAGAAAAGTTAAAATCTCACAAAATTAACAAAATCAAAACATAAAAGAAGTGATTTGTCCAAAATTTACATGAAGGGTCCCCATATCTTTTATAAAAATTTATGGGGGGGGGGGTTGTGGCCACAACAATTGGCGACGTATGGGGAAGAAGCAATTATCTCTGGTTAAAAAACAATAGGACAAAATCTACCAAAAGATTAAAAAGAAAGATTTCAAAAATTTTCTCGCACATAGCACCATTCCCAAGGGTCCCACATAAGGTAGAATCAAACTAAGATAATTTATTAAATATAAAAGTACTTGAATGCCCAATTCCAAGATGGTAAATACAAATATGGGAAATATTTATTAACTTTTAATTACATCTCTACTGTTAGGTGGTAAAAATAGCTAGGGGTTATTAAATATTTGTATGCATATGCTAGATATGAAATTATCTATTTTCTCCCAACATTGCTTCATTTCCAATAGGTCTGTTCAGTACCCCAACGAAGATATTCGGGTACCATGTAAGCATGGATTCGATGCCAGCGAGCCTTTTCAGTACTTCGACGAGTTTGCACACACTTCCCACACATATGTGCTTTCAACTCTCTTTTGCCACCCTTCTGGTTAGCATATTTTGAGGATTTCTTTTAGCAATTAGGTGAAGAGAGCGTGGTGGTAAAATAGGTTTTCTACTTAAATCACTAGATGCAATACCAGTTGAGTTTGAACCTAATAGTCTTCTCTTCATACCCAAGTAGAGGATTTGATATGTGAAGGGGTATGGAAGGGATTCAAAGCAGAGAATTGAGACAACTCATTCCTTTATAAAAATGAGCTCACACCACATAAGTAAAATCTTCCAAGTTTATGGTTAATGCTTCCAATAAAAGTGAAAGCTAAATGAAAATGATATTTTTGTAAATGAAATCCTATTGAAAAGAGATAGTCGAGATCTCCCTACATGCCAACCAAGGTTGCGTAAGAAAGATTGTCCCATTTAGAATTCAGAAATATCTCTCACTTGAACTCAAACAAAAAGGAAATCACACTATAAAACATTGTAAAATATGAAAGGAAAAGAAAGCTGAAAGGAAAAGTTGAATAAAAAGCTAAAATTGAAAGAAAACTTCAATAAGACCACTTATAAAAGTATATCTCAACAAAAGAGTGAAAATAAAGAAAATATGCATGACTTACTTAAGTTGAGATCTTAACAAATTCAATCTTCTTCTTCTTCTTCTTTTTTTTTTTTTTTTTCCGGAGAAAAAAGCGAACTTTTTATATATGAAATAGATAAAAAGTTACAAGCAGATGCTAACGCATTCAGTTGCAGTGAGGAGAAACCCCTCAGCTGAACCAGAGAAAAGTATCTCTTCTCTGAAACTGTCCAAAGACAAACCAAAAGTCCATATCCCCTGAGGGTGGGAACAGTTCTGTTCTTTTTACAAAGAAAACCAAAAACCTCGGCAGATTCTCTGCCTGTAACAGTCACCAAATACATTACTCCGACTGTATGAAAACGTGGGCCTCCATAAGAGGATAAACAGCCCATTGTTTACATGTAATAACGCCCGAAACACTTGGGCCGAGAAGAAAAAGCGGTCTCAGCAAAAACATCAAAGTTTATATGCACAAGATACATACGTCCGTGACCAACAACGAGACTGATAAAAACAGAAACAGCGAGCGGAATTTAGACATAAGGAGGCTGGAACGACTCCTGTAGCTGATCATGATGCTTTTCAATCACTTTCCAAATGCCCACAGCCTGCTGCAGAGCATCTTTAGATAGTTTATCCGCGTCTTCATTCCGGCTCCTGTATATGTGATCAATGGAAAAGGCATTAAAAGACTGTTTTAAAAGCATAATTTCTTCAAGAAGAGGTCGCAGCATATAGTTTTGACATCTAATGGTTCCATTAACCCATTTAATCACATTTAAAGAGTCCCCAAAGATCTGGATTGCGAAGATGTGTCTGTGAATAAGCCAACAGAGGAGTAACTTGAGGGCTGACAATTCAGCGAAGTTGTTTGAACCAGTGCCAATGCCCACCGAAGCCGAGAGAGAATGAGAATCATTTAAATGAATGACTATGCCTGCCCCTGCTGTGTTGTTTTGTGAGGCTCCATCGAAATAGGCCCACGGGATGTTTGGTCTTATTTGTTTTAAATCTTGTAGAGTTGTAGGTAATTAGGCTTTTTATTCAAATAAGACTCTAAATTTAAATATTAGTTATGAGAAAAAATGAAGTTAAATAAGATGTCTCTCCCCTTGCAATTTTTCTGGTTTCAAAATTAATCATGCATGGAAAAACCTTAACTATTTTATAATAAACGAAAGCAAAAATAGAGGTTTAGAGACTTCCTAATTTAGCGTATTTTAAATTTGATCACCATCATAACTGATTTACCTAATGCAAAAACAAGAAAAATGATGAGAATGAATTCCAAATCTCAGTACGCAGGGGTGCGAGATTTTCAAGGAAATTCTCGAAGACTTGTAGAAACAAAACTTCAAATAAACAAATACTAAAAACAAGGTTGAAACAAAAAGTATAAAGAAAATGTTAACAGATGAAAATGAACATTTAAGACTTACCTTGAAGAACTTCGATATGATCTACCTAAAAGATAGCAAATTTTCTCCAAAAAGAGGTAACTTCTTCTTTTGATTGAAATTAAAAGTATGAAGGAGTTGCATTTTTAGTAAAATTCAGATATGCCGAGGATCATCCGTTTATTAAATCTAATCTAAGTCAAGCAATATGAATATTAATATATATACTTACCAAAAAAATCATTCCATGTCCAAGAAATAATAATTATCAAAATTTAATATTTATGATAATGAAAATAATGAAACTCTGCCCAAAATGCACTTCGTTTTGTATTGCAACTACGATCATCCCCTTTTCCTGTTATGATTTGAGTCATATTCTTTATACGTGCATGCTAGATTAAAGCATTCCAATTTTATATCAGCCCTAAAATTTTACTTCAAGATCTCATGAAATAAGGCCAAAGTCCCAATCTATGTAGCAGTTGCTATAAATATAGAGATTACTTGGACCTTTTCATAATTGGGATTGGAGCGGAGTAGTATATATATATATATAATCAAATCACAAGAGAATCCCTCGAATCCTATACAAATTGAAAAGGCGTGATAATGTATGAATGGAGCAGAACCACATAAAAATTGTAGTGGATGACCATGGCACCCTGATGGTAAAATATGAGAAAAACTCAAAGCATGCTTACCAATTTGCCGCATCAAAATAGTAGCTGCTCTGGAATAACAAGCAGTGTGAGCTGACGAGCATTGTGGACATTCCACATAAGCCTAGATGGATGGAGCTGGGGAGGTACATGCAATTGCTAAAATAGAGTTGCCATAGTGCTTTAAGAGCAGGCACGATGGTAGCAAGACTCATCTTATATTATAACATGATAGTTCTCGGGGCCCGACCTTTTGATAAAATGCATTGCCAAAATCTTATGGGGAAGCAGGCATTCGGGTGAGTGAGAAACATGGGTCCAACACTTTATATATGTGTAGAGTGCTTAAGTATTGCATCAATCCGAAAGTCTGTTGCCCGAGAGATCAAATAAATTGTAATTAAGGGAAGGTTTGGGCTCCCGAGATCTCGATCTAATGTGTAATGTACATAAGAATGGAGTGAGGAAAGGGACACCTATCCACACCATCTCGAAAAAAAATGAAGGATGAGCTCTGAGGAATAACCGAGTTGAGGTGGATTTAGGCTCACGTGGAAAGCAAGGAATGAATTCTCAATGAAAACACAACAATAGGGATCCAAGTGCATACAACATGCAGACTGGATGATCTTGTAGGTACTAAATAATCAATGAAAACACAACAATAGGGATCCAAGTTCATACAACATGCAGACTGGATGATCTTGTAGGTACTAAATAATCCTAGGGTTTATAAAAAGGGCTCAACCAAAAGCGAAGACACAAGGTGAACAATGCAGTGAAAATGTTTGATTCAACATAGCCTTAGCAAATGCAAAATTTCAGAAAGTGCAAAGGTATGGCTACGGGCAAGAGTTTTACTGCCACTTTTGTAAAATTCTTTGTGATTTTCTTTTGTTTTCAAGAACCTTCCTTTCATTAGTCATAAAAAAATTTAGAAACCAAAGGCCTGCGGCACAAGTAGGAGCCAATCATTCTCTTTTATCTACATCAATAAAAGAAACAAAATATTATCATGACTCATCTTGCAAATTTGCAAAGAAATATAAAGAAAAACACATGTACAGAGCACAAAAATTAAAAATTCTAATGAATATGGGCGAATATTCAATAAAAATATGTAATTTACAATATGTAATTTATTATTAAAATTGGTAAATATTTGGTGAATTTCATCCATTTAATCATATATATGTAAAATAAAATGAATTTTGGGCAAATTGACAAATAATTTTTCAAAAAAAAACTTGATTTTTTTCTCAGAAATAATTATTAGTAAAACCACATTTTTAAAATTACCTATTTTTAAAATTCTAATCATACAAATTTTAATACCTATACTGCCTATACTCAGTTTTTTTATATTTGAAGCTTATAATTATATTACCCTTCTTGCATTAAGCTTGAGATCCATAACAAGTGTCACTCTTTATAGATTGAAACCTTTTGAGAGAGGTAAACATATACTAGGTTCAAAGTAAACAAATAATAAAAACAAAAATATATAATACCAATATCATCTATAAATCACTTTGGATATTTTAATCCTCTATAAATATTCCAATCACTACTAAAAACGCCTTACAAGAGCCCATCAGAAGCTCCGACCACTCCGACATGGTCCTTACTGCATTACTAAGGCTATGGGAAACAATGCTTTGGAGCACAACATTCCTCCATTCTTTCACTTTCACCGAGTGTTCAATGTGGACCGTCGTCGACCATGCTTCCCACCATTATTGGACACATCAGAGATTGCATAACAGCTCACCTGGGAACAAGTTCAGCAGATGGAGGAACTCAACGCAATGGGGACCATTGCTTCCTAAGGGGGGAGGAATGATCCAGGTGGATGTTGGTGGCCACCCACCTATCCCATTTGGACCCCCACAACTGTCTCTTTCAGTTTTTCAGTTTCCTTAATTGTAGCACAATTTACTATTTTTAGCCGTTTTTCGGGTCCTGAACTTCCGGAGCCGTTTTGAGGCCCTAAATTACGTTTTTTGGGAAATCTGGAATAGATCTTTCTAACGAGATATTGTACGCATCCAACAAAGATCGGGTGCCAAATTTACAACCCCGGGAAGTTGATGTACCAACTTAACCAAAACGGGGCTCGCAATTTGGCATTTCATCTTTTAGGGTTAGGTTTTGGGATGTTAAGGGTTTTCCATTGTTTCTCAACAATAAATAGGCCTTCGAGCCTCATTGTAACAGAGTTCAGAGGCATGTAGCTGCCACATCTCTTCTCAGAGATAAGATACCATCGCCCTAGCTGGTTTATGTCTATTTCTGTTTGTAAGAATATTTCAGTATTTTACAATAATGAAATGAAGTATTATTTCCGCTGCATCTCTGTATTTATGGTTATCTCATCTCTATATTTATGGTTATCTCTGTAATCTGTTGTGTTCCTCTTTAAATTCAGATCAAATATCCATAAGAGGAGTAGCAAGGGACTAAAGGATGCAAGCCAAACATTTATAGAAAAACTATTAATTTTTGGTAGCTTAGGGACAAATTCCCTCCTTTGGATAATTTTTCTCATCAAGGAAGACCCCTACTAGCCCCAGGAAGAACTTAATTTGGTTAAGAAAAATGTATTTTAATATGGAAATACACATGTGCACAAAAGGATAGGTCGACTCAAAAGAGAAATTGGACACCCATGGATGGCCATAAATACAAGTCAAGTGACCCTCATTTGGACATGATCATCATCATTCTTCTTTCTTTGGTTTGACTTGCACAAGTTTGAAGTGGTTCGCGAATATTGGTTCATACAAGTCTGAAACTGCAAGGTCTGAAGCTCACACGTGTGATCTAGGGTTTTGATTTGTAGCCACATGGTTGCCACAGGGAATTTTTGGTTGCAACTGCAAACACACAGACTTATGAGTGCGGTTGGAGGGTTTCAACTGCACGCACGCACACTCTCTCCGTGCAGTTGGAGGGTTTCAAATACCCACATGTACACTCTCTCCGTGCGGTTGGAAACTAGAGTTTTCATTTCATTAATTGACCGCAGAGTTCAACAATTATCTGCAGAGTTCGAAAATTGATCGCAAATATTGACAGTTGACCGTAGGCTTCTAAATTAGGGTTTTGATTATTAGCATTGTTGGGTTCATCTCTTGGATGTTGTTTAGTTGATTTTGCTGGATAGTTTTGTGGTTGAAGATATGGATCATTGTACTCTCTCTTTGCTGAAACATTCAATGAAAATCTAATAAGAAGAAGAATTTGAAAGGGTTTCCCCCCTTGTGGGGTTTTGCCCTGGTCTTCGACCAATCCTGGTGTCTCTATATGTGACTAATTTTCTTCTATTGTTCCTTTATGTTCTGTTGCATTGATGATGATATTGTTCTTTCTATATAATTGCATATGTTGTTGAATAATGTAATAATGTTGTGGGGTGAATTCAATGTGTAAATGATGAAATGAAATTATCTAAAGCAAAGAACAATATATCCCTAAGAAAAATTAACATGGTATCAGAGTTGGGCTAAATAAAAGTCATTGAGATCACCCCTAAGAAGACACCTTTCATGGATGTAAGAGAAGATGGAGGAGACCTAAAAGAATGCTAGGGTTTGAAGGAAACCCTAGGCAATTTGGTTATTAGGGTTTGATGGATGTCATGAGGTTAAGGTTTGAAATAAATCCTGGGATAATATAAAGTCTTGAGTTTTGCAGTTTTTAAACCCTAGCTTGATCAATGAGAAGTCGTTCTAGCACTTGTAACAAATTCAATGTTATACAATATTTGTTGGACTCCCAGTCTCATATCTTGAAGTGTCGCACTTTGTGTCGTCATTAGATATTTTTTGAGATCTAAAATGGGCCTTCTAAGAGAAATGTACAACCAAAATAAACTTTATAAGAACCAATAGGATTCAAGATGATGATTTCAATCACGGGGATGATTCACCATTTTTGGAGTAAAAAAATAAAAAGATTAAAAAATAATAAAATAATAAAACTACTTTTTCAACTTATCACCCTAATGTTTTACTCAAAATTTGAGCGGGAGTACTCATTGGATGCAAAATTTAATTCCTTATCGAAGGAGTTCCCATTTGCATACTTTTGATGGACCCTCCTACATAAAAAATGAGAAATACATGAAAAACATGATTACAATCACGTTTTCATGTATTTCTCATTTTTCATGTAGCAGGGTCCATAAAAGATATGCAACATGAGTACTCCTTGGATGAGGAAACAAATTCTACATCCAACGAGTTTTGCCACTCGAAATTTGAGTAAACCCATAGGGAAATAATTCGAAAATACGATTTGAAAAAGTAGTTTTTTTTTTTCCCTCTAAAATTTGATGATGTAATCTAATCTTATTTTATTATTTCCACTATTATTTTATAATTTCCTTAGGAGGCCCATTTTAGACCTCAAAATTCTCCTAATGCAATGTAGCAAGTGTCGCAAAGTGATGAAAGATGTCACAAACAATGAATTCACCATGATACATGTTTGGAACATCCCTGAAGAAAAGGAATTAAACTTGCCTCGAAAGCATTCTGAAGAGCTTGTCAAAAACCTTATTTTGTAAGCTTAACGCTACTTTTATCAGGAAAATTCGCGCTAATAACCTCTGGAATTACACATGTCTAGTGCTCCCAATGCTACTTTTATCAAGCGAATCCATGCTAGTCCTCTTCTGGCATTTTTTCCCAAAATGCAGGAGAAGTTTCTCTTACTAGAAGGCTCGAGAACGACAATGTGGCTTCATGTGAATGCATATTGGAATGAGACCTCCCATTCCTGGTCCTAGATCCTACTTTCATGGATCTATCCCTTGAGATGTGGAACTCCTCCCTTTTTTCATGGATCCTCAACTCCCTCTCCTTCACTATAAATGAATTTCCCACCATCCATTAATGGTTGGATGTTGGTTGGTTGGTTGCCATCCTAGTGCTGAATTGTGCCCAAATGCTGCCCATTTGCAAAGGAGAAAAGGTGTTTGAAGGCTAAGGCTTGGACTTGGAATCTCACTTGAAGGAGGCTTCCAACATCAAGGCTTCATTGGTTGTAATGCTTCCTTTTTCATCTATTAATAATACAATATATGTTTTCTTCCATAAATGTGTCAATTATTGTCCATTTATTGTAATGCTCCTTGATTTGTTACATAATTTGTATTAGGAAATGTTATGCTTTGCATGGTTTTGTTGTCTACGCTTGATCTTTCTTGCAGGCACTCATCTAAACCAGTGAAGAGGAGATCGTGATCTTGGAAGCCAAAGACTCAAGGTCGACATCAAGGGTATTGAAATCAGAGAGTGGTAGGAGATCTATCCTCCTTTCTATTTTCTAGTATAAATTAGGAAAGATTGCATGTAATTGTCTTCTGTAGTTGCTAGATCCTCCAATAGGACTAGAGGGATTGTTTCTATCTGCAGAAAGGATTGTCTGCACAAAAAAATGATGACTCCACTGGGGAGTACATAACCCTTCAAACCTCCTTTTATTTTTGGTCTCTTTTGGTAAGTTTGGCCAACCTCTTAGTGATCCATAACTTTGATTGATTATGGATCCACATTTTGAGTGGTGTGTGGTTTAGAGTGTCAAATCTAGGTCTTTGTTCAACTTTGTTTGTTTTCTCCTAAATTTTTCTCACCCAATGCCATTTTTATTGAGAAACAAAGCGTAGCTAGCACAAGTTTTTCTCATTATAGTCATGCTGAAGACCCTATCAGTGCGTATTTTGACCATTACAGTTGCACTGGTCCAAAAAATGAGATTTTCAAGGTTTTTGACAGAAGATCTTGAATGTCTTGATCTCTAAAGCTTTTCTCCTACTTTGTGTGCATAGAATTTTGACTTTTGTTGTTAGATTCTTTGTGGGTTGCAAAAAATTGTTCCATGTTTAAGTAGTGAAAACGAACTTTGGTTGAATCTTTAGTTCTCTGGGTAATTGAATTTACTGTTTTGTTGCTTGCATGTATTACTGATTTGCTATTTGATAATATTTTTTAGTTCTTTTGGAAACCATAAAGAAATTTTGTTAAACCTTTTTCTCAAAATTAATCATTACTTCTAGAAATTTCATTAGGTTACATTTTACTGGAAAGTTGTTTTTGAGATTGTCATTGAGCATAGATTACATTGTTTGGTGTTGAAAGATGACAAATGCATCTTCATTCATTTGAAAAAAAATTCATGTAGGTGAACTTTAGAGAATTAAAATTCATTTACTTTTTTTATCATTGCATTGGAATTTTGGAATTGAAAGATCTAGTTAGGAAGTTATTGTTGGTTGCATAATTGATTGTTGCATCAATATTTGCACTTCTTCCCTACACTAGATAGCTTTCATTGAAAATGAAAGGAATCATTTTTTCATATTAGTTGCATCGTAGGTGTGTTTAGGTGACATCGATTTTTGAGTATTGAAACCGAAATATAATTTAAGATCAACTTTAAAATTCATCTCAATTAACCTAAGGAGAATTTGCAACATTAACGCAAACATTTAGAGGTCTAGGATAGAGACGTGTTTTGGCGTTATTAAACGTAGGAGCTGCCATTGTTTTCCAGCTTTACATCCTGTGGGTGTAATATCATTCCACGTATGTAAGTGTATAGGAGCGTTCTCCACGTACCTTTGGGTATATTAGACGACGCTCCATGCATGAAAAGTATAAAGGAATTATCTCATCAAACGATTACACATTAGACATCACTACTATGGATTGAACTGCCACGTACAGTCGAGTATATTTTGGGAGTCCCCTATAGGTTGCTATTTATCCATAGGTAACCGAGTCTACCGCCTTGTATACCATGATACAACAAATACAACATTCAGGGAGATTGACTGCCGTATGTTAAGTCCTTGGTTCACCGAGGTGTATATTGCAGTCCATGGTTGCCTGGTAAACCCTTTCCCTAGTTACCCCTTTCTTTTTTTTGTGTCTTTAATTTCTAAAATCAATTAATTGACCACACAACAACATACTTCCTGTGGAAATACTCCTTATTAGATCTTAGGTTGAGACTAATGGCAACAATTCTTGAGTCCACCAATCAAGGAAACCCCTCTGACAGGAATCCTGGTCCTTTTCCTTCTTTTGTCCCTTCCCAGATTTACCATTGGTTTGTCAGTTTGGTTATTTTCGATCCCTATGGTTCTGAATGTCCAAACTTCTTCTCAACCGGGTTCTTCTCCACCTGAACAATATCAACCTCAAGTTGATCCTAAAGTTGACTCTTTGCTTTCTTTGCCTGTTTGGTCTTCTTCCTCTTTGTCTGGTGAAAGACTATAAGTTAGTAACCAGGTGGATAAGAAGAAGAAGAAGAAAATGAATATTAAGAAGAAGAAAAATAAGCAAGGGGACCACCAAGCAGCCATTTATCTAGATGCAACTAGTAAGGAGAAACCTTCCAATCAGCCCCGCAAAGTTAGCTTCCCTTGTATACTTTGTAAGGGTGACCACCTTCTTAGAGATTGTCCTGGTATTCCCAAGGTATTAGAAGTGTGGTCTACAAGCTCACATTGACCTTTGTCATCAGCCTTTGGAGATCATGCTAGTGACACACCCTCAAAGAGTGATAGTAAGGTTCATGGGAAAAAGGGTAAATTAAAATTTCCCTGTAAGTTATGTGAAGGGAATCATCCTATTCAACTTTGTCCTTATATGGGTGAAGCCTCCAAAGTGTTGGAAAACCTTACAACTTCCCAATCTCGTCTTCTGATTGGTTATCGAAATATTTCCCTTGATCCTCTTCTAGTTGATCAAGTGATTTATCATAATTCATCTCTAGTCAATCCCACTCTCTCTGAATGTGAATCCCATGAGCTCATTCCCGGCCAACCATTGGTTGAGAAAATGGTTGACTCGATTCCACCTTTGGTTGATCGTACCTTTCCTGTAGAGAGTGAGCTTCATACCACTTAGGTTCTTCTTGTTTCTTTTGATTCCAATGAATTGGTGGGAAATCCTCCCATTACCATGGTACAGGGGGGTGACCCTCTAGTTCCCATAACGCAAGGGGGTACTTCTCCCATTCCCATGACACCCCCTCCAAGTAGTATGGTCACTTCCTTTGATTGGAGTTGACTGACATGATATCTTCTTCCTTCTTACGTGTGCTTCCAGATCATAGTACAAGATTATAATATACTCGTACCTAGCACAATCATAGATGAAGGCGCATATGTTAGTATTATGTCCTCAACTACTTGGAAATATTTAGGTTCTCTATAGCTTATGCCCGTTACCCAGAATCTGTTGGATTTTAACAGAGGAACCAGTCAACCGTTAGGGATCCTTCCTAATTTACCTATTACTTTTGGAGGAAAAATCGTCTATATCGATGTGATGGTTGTCCAAGCCCTTTGGATTTTAATTTACTCCTTGGTTGTGACTATGTTTATGTCATGGGAGCTCTTTTCTCTTCTCTTTTTCATGTCATATGTTTCTCGCATGAAGAAAGAATTGTGACCATTGATCATATTTCGTTTGTTGGTCCTAATTTGACTCCCAATAAACCATCTTCCCTAAATGGTCCTTATATGCAAATGGTATCACCCCCACTACAGGTTAATTATGTGGCCATCTATTCCATGCCCGCGTCTATTGATGATCTAGTCAATGATATAGTGCATCATGTACTAGGGGCATTGGAGACTAATATTTCCATTAGATCCCTTGGTATGTTTCCCTTCCAGAGCATTGTTCTCCCATCTAATGAGAACCTCTTGGAAGCCATGGCCTCTTATGGTCCATGAATCGAGATTCCCAAAGAGAAGTTCCTTGTCTTATGTCAATCTCCTTAAAAAATGACTCAAGGTTTCCAGAGTAGAGTTCCTTTACTTGTGTCAAGCTCCTTAGAAAAAGAATCGAGGTTCCCAGAGAAGAGTTCTTTGTCTTGTGTCAAGCTCCTTAAAAAATGAATTAAGGTTCTCAGAGCAGAGTTCCTTGCCTTGTGTCAAGCTCCTTAAAAAATGAAAAAAGGTGTCGGAGCAAAGTTCCTTGTCTTGTGTTAAGCTCCTTAAAAAATGAATCAAGGTTCCCGGAGCAGAGTTCCTTTTACTTGTGTCAAGCTCCTTAAAAAATGAATCAAGGTTCCGAGAGCAGATTTCTTTATCTTGTGTCAAGCTCCTTAAAAAATGAATCAAGTTTCTCGGAGCATATTTCCTTGTCTTGTGTCAAGCTCCTTAAAAAATGAAACAAGGTGTTGGAGCAGATTTCCTTGTCTTGTGTCAAGCTCCTTAAAAAATGAATCAAGGTGATGAAGCACAATTCCTTTTCTTGTGTCAAGATCCTTAAAAAATGAATCATGGTTCCCGAAGCAGAGTTCCTTGTCTTGTGTCAAGCTCCTTAATCAAATGAAACAAGGTGTTGGAGCACAATTCCTTTACTTGTGTCAAGCTCGTTAAGAAATGAAACAAGGTGTCATGAGCATGGTTATTTTCTTGTGTCAAGCTCTTTAAAAAATCAAACTAGGCATCATGAGCATGGTTCTTTTCCTGTGTCAAGCTCGTTAAAAAATGGAACAAATTCCCTTCTAATTCGAGTTGATTAGATCTCGTAAATTCCTAGTCGAGTCTTTCACTTGATATTGTAAATTAAACTTCATTCTATCCACCTATTAGTACCCAGTAGTCTACTTAGGTGAATGAAATGAAGTTTGGGGGGCAAGTACCTCGAATTGAGTCATTATGCTGGGGGCATGGAAACTTATCTCAAGCATAGCTTTTCTTTGTTTCAAGCTTGTGTAAAAATGAAATCAAATCCAAGCATAGTTTTTTCTTTGTTTCAAGCTTGTGTAAAAATGAAACCAATCTCAAGCATAGTTTTTCTTTGTTTCAAGCTTGTGTAAAAATGAAACCAAATCCAAGCATAGCTTTTCTTTATTTCAAGCTTGTGTAAAAATGAAAACAATCTCAAGCATAGTTTGTCTCCGTTTCAAACTTGGGTCAAAATGAAACCATTCTCATCCTACCTCTCGTGATTGCCATTTTTATCATCCTGTTTTTGCTAGATGAACCTTGGGTTTTTCCATTTCATCATCACCGTCTCTTTGGCCATCATTCACTTTCACTTGGTTGTTTTACCCTTCCCTGGGGAACATCTGGGATGAGTGGTCTTATTAGCCAACCTCTTGACTTTTACATGTTTTGAACAATTCCATCATGACTGGAACCAAGTTCTACCCCTTTATACCACTCGTTCCTTCAGGTGGAGTCCTCTTTCAGCTCTTTTCAGACTCCCAAAATATGAAAACATTTCCCAACATTTGTCTTTTTGAACTCATAAAAGTAAATGAAAAGACATCTACTCAGTATAAGTTTAACCCTTTTTCGGATTGAGATAGAGTAGCTATGAAAAAGAAATACCTTAGTCAAACGTGGCTAAGAGGTTCTCTTGAGTATTGTTTTCTACCTTTTCAGACTTAAGAGACTATCTACGAAAAGGGACTTGTAGAGTTTTCTTTTCGCCTTTTTTTCAAGCTCTCTAAACATGAAAAAGATGTCGAGTTCCCCCTCCGTTGGAATCGTAAAACTAAAACGACAAAGGATTGTCATCATTATGAGACTGAGCTACTCCTTCCTAGGGCTCATTATAAATATTAGGATGGATTCATCCGAAGGATGAACTTATACGACAAGCATATGGTATCCTCTTCAAGCTTGAGATTAAACATAAGGAGGTACTTGCTAGAAATAGTGGGGAAAAATGGAAGGAAACATATATCCTGTATTTTGTATGAAAGGAAACATATTGCTCTTGAACATGACTTTTATCTGTACCTCGTGTCAGGTTTGGGTTATCCTCACTTCGTCACTTGCCTTATTGGGTTTTGGGAATCCATTTTTCTCTCCTTTTATTAAATCTTATTGTCACCATGACCTCTGATCCTATTTTGAATCAGATGCTGCCAAATTCCAAAGTCGTGTCACCGATATGTTCAAGAGAAGTCCCACCTGTAAATTCAAAATACTTATACCCTGTTTGAATTTTTCTGCAACAATCCTGAATGACTCTTGCCAACTCTGCAAAATTCTATGTTTCGCGTTAATGATGTGGGGAACATTATGGCTCTCCTTCGACAGGTCATTTTCTGTCGACTCTAACTCATTATCTGGGAAGATGATCTAGGAACTCCCTTTCAGTACCTTGGAGCTTGCATGCCTCAATGGCAAGTTCTTTGCATTCGATGATAGGTTCACATCATTAGCCTTCGATCAAATGATTTTTCAAGTGTTCAACTTCAGCTTCATTTCTCACACTCATGGATTGTGTTGTTGTACCTTGACAGCCATCATCATCATTGCTGGTTTATCTCGTGCCTGTTAACTGTTTACATCATTGACTGGAAATCAGGTGGTTTCTACCATGTTCGACTCTGACACGTCTATTCACATGGTGAGATTTGTACTTTGGTTGGATCAATTCCAAAGTGAAGAACCTGGATTTCATTTGATAAATGCAGTTTGTGTGGAGTTATTAAGTATTCATGATTGTAAGCATGATCCTTTCTATACGGATGGTTGTATCCATGCCGTGGATCCATGTATTGTTGTGTGTCTGGTCAAAGATGTATTTTCAGGCATACTTACATCAGAGATGTCAGCTATATTGAATTATGTTTGATTTGCAGGTCTCCTAACAATGGTTCTCTAAGTCCTTTCCTTTGCTTGTAAAGCATTTCAGCCATCACTTCTCGTTCTAACTTCATGCTTTTGGGGGAATCTATTATACAATATTTTGTCGCACTCTGAGTCTTGTATCCTGAAGTGTTGCACTTTGTGTCATCAATGTCACAAGTGTCACAAAGTGATGAAAGTTGTCGCAAACAATGTATTCACCATGAAACATGTTTGGAACATCCCTGAAGAAAAGGAAGAAAACTTGCCTTGAAAGCATTCTGAAGAGCTTGTCAAAAACCTTGTTTTGCAAGCCCAATGCTACTTTTATCAAGCAAATCCATGTGTGTAGTATCTGGCATTACACATGTCTAGCGTTGCCAATGCTACTTTTATCAGGAAAATCCGTGCTGGTCCTCTTCAGACAGTTTTTCCCAAAATGGAGGATAAGGTTCTCTTACTAGAAAGCTCAAGAATGATGATGTGGTTTCAGGTGAATGCATATTGGAACAAGACCTCCCATTCCTGGTCCTAGATCCTACTTTCATGGATCTCTCCCTTGAGATGTGGAACTCCTCCCTCTTTTCATGGATCCTCAACTCCCTCTCCTTCCCTATAAATTAATTTCACACCATCCACTAATGGTTGGCTGTTGGTTGATTGGTTGCCATCCTAGTGCTAAACTGTGTGCAAATGCTGCCCATTTGCAAAGGAGAAAAGGTGTTTGAAGGCTAAGGCTTGGACTTGGAATCTCACTTGAAGGAGGCTTCCAACATCAAGGATTCATTGGTTGTAATTATCCCCTTTTCGTTTATTAACATTACAATATAAGTTTTATTTCCATAAATGTGTCAACTATTGTCCATTTATTGTAATGCTCCTTGATCTGTTACATAATTTGTGTTAGGAAATGTTATGATTTGCATAGTTTTGTTGTCTCCGCTTAATATTTCTTACAGGCACTCATCTACACCAGCGAAGAGGAGATCACGAGCTTGGAAGCCAAAGATTCAAGGTCGACATCCAGAGTATTAGCATCAGAGACAGGTAGGAGATATATCCTCCTTTGTATTTTCTAGTATGAATTAGGAAAGATTGCATGTAATTGTCTTCTGTAGTTGCTAGATCCTCCAATAGGACTAGAAGGATCATTCTTGTCCGCAGAAAGGATTGCTAACATTCAATATAACCCTAGATGGGCTAGTCTCAATTAGGCCTAATGGTTGATGAAGTCAATGAAAATAATGAAGTCAAGGCTGGTTCAAGAGGAAGATGATCACCTATTGTTAAACATAAGTACCTTTTATATTTATTTTATTTCTTTGTGACACTATTCTTGTTTTGACTTATTGTTTTTATTATTTCTTATACTTCCTGCATGAATATTTGAGTATATATATACTTTTTACCTCTAGATGAGATGTGAAAAGTAGATCCTTCTTGAGGATCATTTGATGTGGAGGAAAAGAAAGCTAGTGGATGAAGTGAAGAGTTAGTGAATGAGAAAAGGAGAACTATCTGAGAAAATTATTTGAAAATTTTCAAAGTAGCATCCAAAAATTACAATATGCAAGTGTTACAACTACCAAAGACAAATAAATGTTACAAGTTGCAAAGGTATATGAATACTATAAGGTATGTAAGCTCCAATATTGGATGGTAAGGTAAACCCCGAGGTATGACAATAATATCACATTCATGTATACATATGAAAGTAAGTTTGATTTATGGTACATGTGATATATTGATGTTTGACAAGTATTTTACATTTTAGACATGATGAATTTCATGAAGCAGGCTAGATACATTGATTTTGATATATGGAAACTTGATACTATTGTTAATGCTTGTGATAAGCATGATGAAAGTGTGACAATAAGATTGATACTCTTGTTGATCTTGTTAAGGTTTTGTTAAGCTTAGTAAATATAACAAGTGGTAAAATTAGATGCCCTGACTTGATGTTGTGATTATGATCCTTGAAGTATGAAGATACACCTAAATGACACTAACCCTTAATGAATGTTTGATGACATGTTCATATGTGATGATGAAGCAAATGATGATGACTTGTTATGATATATTTATGAGAACCTGATATAGTTTGTGATCTAATAATTTTGTTGTAGCATGAAAATATTATGATAGATTGGTTGATGTCACAAATAAAGATGATTAAAGAGGCTTCCCTTTCAGAGGGAGAGACTCTTGATGAGATCCCTGCACCTATCATTTTTTGAAAATAAGACACTTGAACCATTTGTGTTGTTGAAGAAGTTTTGGCAAGCTTCGATTTGTGTAGAGAATGTTTCTACTAGTCCAAACCTCAACTACTGGGATAAAGGCTTAAGGGTGCGGTTATAAGCATCCCAACCACACGAAAGAAGGCCTATGGGTGCGATTGATCCTGTAGGATAAAAAAACTAAAATATTATGCACAAGACTAGGAGTGCACTAGGAGTATGAAAGACCTACATACATGGAGCTGATGATGGAAAGTCCTATGAGAAGAAAGCATTGTATGGTTTGAAGCAAGCTCCTCGGGCCCAACATGTCCACATGGAAAGTTACCTAGTGAAGCCTGGAAGTAGTTATGATATGAACCTCTAAGTCGGTCCAAGGTATGCCTTTGATTTTGATTTTATATAGTGACGATCTATTCTTGACAGGTAGTGAGCCTTTGATGATCGAGCGCAAGAGGGAGCTGACCTCTGAGTTCGACATGAAATATTGTGAGATTTACTTTCGGAGATATGATTCTAGATGGATACTATGATTATTGGGTTGGAAAAAGAAATAACACATCTGGGTGCTGCTTTAGCTTGATATCTACAATGATATATTGGATTAGCAAGAAATAGAAGTTCTTAGCTTTAAAGCACGATCAAGGTTTCGTACATTGTTTCTAGATGACTAGCTGTGGGGCAGTTAAGGAAGATCTTTGGAGAGTTGTTTGAGTAGGTTCTAGATATGAAAGTGATATATTGTGATAACAAGAGTGGGATTCGATTCGAAGAAAATAATGTATATTGCTAGGACTGAGATATCTCCTTGTGTTGAGACAATGTTGCTGTATGAGACAACCTTAGGCTTGTGGTTGATGTCTTTGTGAGAGGGAGGATGACTAAGGTATAATTTTTTTCCATGCATTAATTCTAACATAATATGTGATGTAATGTCCTATATGAATATGAAAATAGAGGACTACTAATCTTGTTAATGTATGAGGCAGTGTGATTGAGCTATTTAGCGAGTTGTTTAAGTCGGTACCATATATGAGCACGTTGATATGTTTCTAATATTCAAGGAGAGTAGCATGGGTTAATGGATTTGAACCTCTAGAGTAAGGGTCTGGGTTGATCGAGGACACTGAGCCGACTCTTCCCCCCTGTTTGAGTTCCCATGGTGAGGAACTGAGATGTAGGGCTCTTGGGGTTGAGTGATCTCTGAAAAATAGGTATCACCCTTATTTTTCACCCATAAGGTGGAAGATGTTGCTCCCTTATCTTGATCTAGCAGAGTATACCCCAGTTGGCATCTATCTTTCCCACCCATCTGGCCAATGGGTGTTGGTTGCTTGAGTTAGGCGTGATCTTTACAACTTATGGCAAGTGGCATCCCGCTCAAGCTAGAGATGCAGGTGTTCTACCACTGAATCTTGAGTTTCAGTTTGGGAATATCAACATATAATAGGATAGGAATGCTCCTTGCAATTTATCGTAAGTGGTATCCCTCCTATTATCACCAGGTAGTGGGATAGGCGCAATCCATACCTCTTAAGGTAAGTGGAATCCCTCCTATTGTCTGTGGTTTCCTGGGTTGTAGCATTGACTTCCCAATGACAAAGATTTCTAGGTAGAAACAATGGCTTCTCGCTCACAGTGATTCCAGGTGGTAGAAGTGGCTCCTTGATGGATTTAGGGTGGTATATTGAGCTCCCCTTCGATATCAAATTCTTCTTCTTTGAGATTCGATAGTGTTCAACAGATGAACATAGTTACAAAGATAATGAGAAAAGTAACATAAGCAGAGATTGGCAAATGAACATAGATAAGCATAGGTGATCACATGAGAAAATACGGGATGAGATGAGCGGAGATATACAGTGGTGAAATTTGATGATGATGAGACATTTTTGATAAGACATATGTTGCAGTTGGTAATTTCTCCCTGCTAAGAAGGAGTGTTAATTTTTGGAAGATGAAGGACAAATTCCCTCTGGACAATCTTCCTCATCAAGGAAGACCCCTACTAGCCCTTGGAAGAACTTAATTTGGTTGAGAAAAATGTATTTTAATATGGAAACCCACATGTGCACAAAAGGACAGGTCGACCCAAAAGAGAAATTGGACACCCATGGATGGCTATAAATACAAGTCGGGTGACCCTCATTTGGACATGATTATCATCATTATTCTTTCTATGGTTTAGCTTGGAAAATTCTAAAGTGGTTTGTAGAGATTGGTTCGTACAAGTCTGAAATCATAGGGTCCAAAGCTTTCACGTGTGATCTAGGGTTTTGATTTGCAGCCACAGGGTTGCCACAAGGAATTTTAGTTGCAACCGCAAGCACATAGGCTTATGAGTCTGGCTAGAGGGTTTCAACTGCACACATGTACACTCTCTCCGTGTGGTTGGAAACTAGGGTTTCATTTCATCAATTGACCGCAAATTTTCACAATTGTTCGCAGAGTTCGACAATTGATTTCAGATATTGATAGTTTGCCACAAAATTCTGAATCATGGTTTTGATTATTAACATTGTTGGGTTCATCTCTTAGTTGTTGTTTAGTTGATTTTTCTGGATAGTTTTGTGGTTGAAGATATGGATCATTGTACTCTCCCTTTGCTGAAACATTAAATGACAATCTAATAAGGAGAAGAATTTGAAAGGGTTTACCCCTTGTGGGGTTTTTCCTTGGTGTCCGACCAATCTTGGTGTCTCTATGTGTGGATGTTTTTCTTCTATTGTTCCTTTATGTTCCGTTACATTGATAATGATATTTTTATTTTTATATAATTGGACCTATTGATGATAATGTAATAGTGATATGGGGTGAATTTAATGTGTAAACGATCCACAAATTGTCGTGGATATTCCATTGGAAAGTTTGTCACAATAAATCTAATAATATTATATTAAAACTCTGAAAATTCTACACTATTACAATTTATTAAACTTTAAGATTTGTGGTTTTAACTATAATTAGTGCATGCCTGCGAATGGAAATTATGCAAAAATGTAGTGAATGAGAAAATAAGCACACACACACACAAGACACAAAATATGTTCTCTGGGAGACCCTTTCAGGAGAAAACCCAGCTGGAAGGTGAGGTTGCTCCTCTCTCTTTCTCTATCTAGAAATATGGGTGTAGGTACAAAAAAGTAATGGTTGTGGCCCGTGGGATACTACAGTGCACATATCATCTTTGTGTGCTCTACCTCCTATCCCTCCTGGCTATCTTTGCTCAACTATGGAACAAAATGCTCTCGAAAGAATGGAATGCTTCTTCCTCCTAATGGCTCAGTTATAACAATGCTTGATAGCTTACTAGTGGTTAAGTTTGACTACATCAACTATTAACTATAGTTACAAAATAGACTATTATAGAGTCTTTTACATCACAAACACATGGCTAGCCCCTTTTCCATGAACAATGGGGGCTGACGCGACATCCTCCCAAACTATAGGTGTGAAAACAGGAAGGTCAACTTCAGAGTAACATAGCTTTTGCATACATACTCTGATTGACGTGCTTCTTACGCCATTGGAAATTTCTTCATGTGTAGAATAACATGGAAAGGTGCAACTTTAAAGCAAAAAAGTTTTACCCCAAAAAAACGTCGTTTGATGCTTCAAAAATATCCTGGAAGGTTTCAGACCCCGTTTTGCAAAACTAGGTCCCACCGTAAAAATGGTCCCGTGAGCTGATTCCTCCACTTTTTCCAATCCAAATGCATCGATATGGATGAAAAACAATATAATTATCCAATTCGTATCACAACTCCCAATTTTGGAAGGCCTTTGGTCCCCAAAATCGTTTACTGAATGAGGTGAGGAAATTTTTCCTCCACCTTCTCTTTGGTGTACCATTTAGCTTTGCCTAGAAGTTGTTCCTTGAACCCAATCTTCTAAAGGTCATGCTGCCCCTGTCTTGTAGTTCTAGACCTCTGCTGCAAAAATGTATCTTCTATCAACTATGCCTGAGTGTCTGGTGCCAAATCCTCCATAGAAGGTAGGACCTGTTCCTCTTCCCGATCTAGCATGGAAGGCTCATAGAGTTTCAAATTTTCTACATTCACAGTTGAATAAATGAGAATATATGGTGGTAGACTGATTCAATAGGCATTATCACCCACCTTTTCTTGTATCTCAAAGAAACCATACCTTAGAGGCTTTATTTTCTTACCAAGCCCTTGCAGCCTCTCCTTGTTCAACTATAGCCATACTCTATCTCCCACCTTGAATGATTTCTCTGTTCTGTGTTGATCATGCCTGACCTTATACTTATCCTGCGACTTCTGTAGTGTTTCCTGTACTTGTAGATGGATCTGCCTGATCTTCTCTATGAATTTTTAAGCCCTCAAAGCATCTTCTGTAAGATATTCCTTCACTCCTCCTTGCTGTCCATATGCAATATTCAAAGGTGAAGGTGAAAAATATCCAAAACAGTCTCAAATGGGGACTTTCCTATAGAAGTGCAGACTGCCTTGTTATAAGAATGTTGTCTATATACCAAATTTTCATCCCATGTCTTCATATGCTTCTGGTTGTATCCCCTTAAAGTTGCACCGAAGTCCTGTTGACTACTTTTGTCTGCCCATCTGTTTGTGGATGGAATGTTGTATATCTCTTCAACTTTGTGTCCATCTTCTCCCATAATGTAGTCCAGAATGCACTGAGAAATATTATGTCCCTGTCTAAAATGATGCTCCTTGGTATCCCAAAGTGCACCCAGACCTGTCCAAAGAACAAGTTTGCTTCTTCTTGTCCATTGATGGTCTTTTTACAAGGCATCAGAACACACATCTTGCTGAACCTATCAACTACCATGAACAGGTAGTCATGTCCCTTCCTGGTTGTCGCTAAACATCCTATAAAGTCCATGGAAATGATTTTCCAAGGACGAGTAGGTATAGGTAAGGGATGATACATACCCTGTTTCCTATTGCTCGGCTTGATGGTACAACAAAGCATGCATCCTCTTATGAACCTAGCTACTTGCTCTTGCATATTGGACCAATACACATACCTCTGCAAGTTAGCCACAGTCTCCCTTATACCAAAGTTCCCTGCAAGCTTGGAGGTGTGAGCTTCTCTAAGCAGTTGCAAATGCTCAAATTTAGGAACACATAGATTATCCAGCTTTTAGATTAACCCATCTTGGAGGTGGTAGTGAATGGCACATGAATCTAACTCTACAATTTCTAATACACCTAATTGAAGTTCCCATCCTTTGAATATTCCTCTTTGTATGCATCATGGGTGAATGGCTCCATGTGCATAAGAGTCCCCAAATCTATAATATTTGATGTGGGTGGCCTTGAAATCATATCGACCAACTTGTTTTTGCTGCCCTTCTTATACTTGATCACAAAATAAATTGTTGTAAAAACCCCATCCACTTGTAATGCATGGTCTTCTATAGCTTACTCTAGGCCTGAAATTACTGTAACAATTAGTGATATGTGTTGATCACTGTTTCCTTTCCCATCAGATAGTGCTTCCACTTCCTCAAAACTTGCACCATGGCATAGAGCTCCTTATCATATGTAGGGTAGTTAAAAACCACCCCATGAAATACTTCAGAATGGTAGCAAACAAGCCTTCCTCCTTACGTCAAGAAAACTCCCATAGCATAACCACTCGCATCTATCTCCACTTCGAAGCGCCGCTGAAAGTTTGGTAATGCCAGAACTGGTTCTTGAATGATCTTCTTCTTTAGCTCCTCGAAAGCCTTATGCTAACCTTTTCCCCACTTGAAACTCTTGCCCCTTTCTGTTATGGCATGGAGCGGTGCTGCTATTGCTGAAAATGATATTATGTATTTCCTCACATAATGTGTTGCCCCGATGAAACTCCCGACCTCAGAAACAGTAGTAGGCACCAACCATTTCATGATGGCATCCATCTTGGAAGGATATATCTTCAACTCTCCTCCACTGATCACATACCCCAGATACACCAAAGACTGTTGTGCAAACTCACACTTATTGAGATTTGCTAGCAGCTGGTGCTTCTTCAATGTTTCCAGCACCTGCGTCAAATGTGAAATATGCTCCTCCTAGGTAGCACTATATACTTGTATATCATCCAGATAGTCAATAACAAATGAATCTGTAAAAGGGCGCAATATATCATTCATTAATATCATAAACATAGCTGGTGCATTACATAGGCCAAATGACACAACCAACCTTTCATACACACCTTGCCTGGTTTTGAAGGTGGTCTTACATGTATCTTCTTCTTTGAATCGAACCCGGTGATATCCAAACTTCAAGTTTAGCTTGGTGAAATAGTTTGCTTGCTACAACTGCTCTAACAGATCATTTATCTTGGGAAGGGTGTATCTGTTCTTGAGCGTGATTTTATTCAAAGCCATGTAATCTATACACATCCGCCAAGTCCCATCCTTCTTTGGCACAATAATGATGGGTGAACCACATGGTGATGTACTCAGTCAAATGACACCTTATTCCAGCAATTGCTGCAATATTTTCTTCACCTCACTTGCTTCTATAACACTTCCTTTACAACCCAATATTTGGCAATGGGGATTCTGGAAATAGCTGGATCTCGTGCCCCACTTCTCTTTTAGGTGGTAACCCTTTAGGCTCTCATAACACATCCTTGTATGCCTGTAAAAGGTCCTCCAATTTTTGTTTATGTTTCTTAGTACACCCCTCTTGGGATGCCTTGCTTCTTATTGAATCCTCTTCAGAATGAGTTTCTCTTAAAAACAATAAAACATACTTCTTTCTAGAACTGATCAATTTCTTGGATTGGTTGGCACTTGCTTGTGAAATTTTCAACTTGCCTTTGTGCACGTTGATGATGAATGATTTTCTATCCTTGATGAGACAGTATTGGTTAGCTCTCCTCATTAATATTTCATCACGCACCTACATGTATGGACTCCCAAACACAACTCCACATACATCAAGGGAAACAATGTTACACAATAATTTGTCACTGTCTTCCTATCAGTCTTCCTACTGTGTCATGAGTCCAAATCATCCATGCTCATGCTCTCTAATGTTGCCAAATGACCCATTTTGCCAAAGTTTTTTCTATCATCGCGACTGTTGTAAAACTAAACGTGTTGATGAGCGCTCCAAAACAGACTGAACACGCTGCCAGCGTGGAAGTACACGTGATTCCCACGATGGTCGAATTTTATGAGACAGCGCGACTGTTGCTTATATTTGATCGCGCTGACATGACTTTCTTCGTTATTCAGTAGCAATGTCAGCGCTCCAGTGCAGTTATGCACCCACGATGATCCAGTCTGGGCGAGTTTGTTCTAACAGCCGGCCTTCCAGATGCCTCTAGACCTGGTTGTTGGCCTTGTATATGTCGCCCTCCCTTCTCTGGCATGTCTGTTTCGTCATTTGAGCCACCTTCCTTGGAGATAAGCTCATCTTCCCACCATTCATGGAGACTCCTTCTCCTATTTAAGCCTCCACCATTGCCATGAGCTGCTAGTTTGGAATTCATAGTGTTTGGAGTGTTGCTGATAGTGTGTGAGCTTGATAGGTAGCTGGTGTGACAAGTGTGGGATTGTTAGAGAGCTTAAGGAAGGTTGTGAAGTGTTTTGATCTTGTGTAAACTTGTGTGAGAGAGAGTTTTGTCTTGGGAGATCTACCTTCAAGGGTGAATGCTTGAGGAACTTGCTGGCTGGACCCTCTTGAGAAGGATTTGACGTCAGAACTATGGTTGTATTCTTCCTTGTTTATCAATAATAAACGACTATCATTATGGTTCCACTCTTATTGTCTTTATGATGGTGTTTGAGTTATATCCTTTCTGACTGATATATAGTTGCATCTATTGGATTTTATGCTTGTGTTTGTATCGTTCTTTGCATGTGCAGGTGTCCGTGCACGAGGATCGTGAGGATTGTGACCAGCCGGAGCAAAGGAACGAGAGCGTCGGCTCTTCTACAAGTACTAGCGTTGGAATCCAGGTAGGCCTTCATCATCGGTATTTTATTTGCAATTAGGAACCTGCGTGTTAGCATTGTTTGATTGTTGCTAGACCCTATTTGGACTAGTAGGGATCGCCTCTACCCGCAGAGGGGATTTACCTCCACAAAAATTTGGCGACTCCACTAGGCAAACTCAGTTGGGCCCGTATCAAAATTATCAACAAATGCAGGTCACTCCTTACCAGAATTATCAGCAACAGTATGTTGCTCCTGCAGGTCAAGTAGGTAATCCATGGGGTGTTGGGGGGCAGATCCAGAGTCAACCGTCTGGTTATGGATAGAACCCCTATGCATAGAATCCCTATGGGCAGAACCCTTATGGGCCGGGCCCGTCCAGACAAAGTCCATAGGGGCAACCACCACCTGGTTGGAACTCTGGTATTATCTCTTATCCATGGCCACAGATGTCCTTTAATCCTCAGTTACCTTTCTTAGCAACATTGGAACTGCCAGATGTGTCCAAATTGACTAATGATCCCATTCTTCATAATCCATATTGGCCACCAGTTCCAACCAAGATACCCGGTGATTGTCCCAAATTCGATGGCAAAGTTGGAGAGGACCCTCAAGCCCACGTCATGACCTATCACCTTTGGTGTTCATCAAATTCGTGGCTTGACGATTCCATCCGGCTTCGCCTTTTCCAAAGGAATCTCACCGACTCGGCTGCTAAGTGGTACATTGAGTTGAATCGCAGATCCTTTCAAGATTTCAACTTGTTGGCAATGGCATTTCTAACTCACTTTCAGTTGCCCATTCGGTATGAGACAAGAATGCATCTCCTCACGTCTCTTAAACAGGACACGACCATGCATATATCCGATCATATACATGAATGGAGACGGCATTGTCGTTTGATCAAGTTCTGGATTCCTGATTAGCTCCTAACCGATTGGTTTACAACCTCCTTTGTCCCCGCAATTGCGCGAGACATTGCTATGGGAACTTGTGTAACTGAAGAGCAAGCTATCGCGCGTGCTCAGTACCTCGACTTAGTTTATTCTCAGTCAGGTACCTTATATGATTATTTGCCTGATGCCCCGAGACCCGGAACATCCAAAGCTCCGCCAAAGCCATCTGTTGACGGTGTTATTGGCTCTGTAAATACATCTTCAAAGAAATAATCCGCGAACCCTGGGAAGCAAAAACCGAATGCTTCAAACAAAAACACTTCTCAGGGTCAATCTAATTCTAGAAACATTTCTGAGGTTAACGCCGTCCAGTCCACCACGGCGGATAAATCCTCGAAAGGAAAGAAGAAGGGGAAAGCTAGGAATAAATCTGAGCAGCCCAGACAGGACTCCCCTAAACCTCCACCCAAGGAATTAGCCAAATGTAAACCCAAGTATCCTTGTCTTATCTGTAACGAGGATCACTATACTAAAGATTGCCCCAGGCGGTCCGAAGTTAGCCGATTGTTGAAAACTGCTCCCGGGACTCCTGTTGTGCTCAAAGAACCTTTCCCCTCCTAGCAAACTCAAATGGTGGCTGACCCATCACAACCCTCTTCTTCATTTGGCTCTCAAGTATTTATGGCTGGGATGATTCCCGTCCACATCACTACTCAGGAAAAAGAATATCTGTCGCATGCCGGGAAAGAGCCTGAGGTCCCCTCCAACACTCCTCCGTCCAGTTCTGGTCCACTCAATATCGAGAGACCTAACACTGAGACGCCCATCCGACCCCCTCCAAAAGGTGTACTCCGGAAGTCTTCTTACAACCCTAATGCTCGTGCTGCCCAACACTACAGCATCGTTGAGGACTTAGCTCAGGCTCCATATGTTATGTCCGCCTTAGAAGTGTTCCAGAGCTGCCCCTCCCAGAGGAAGTCCTTGTTATCGGCCATCGGTGGCATAGACCCGGCTGACTCGGATCTGATTTCTTTTGACCTCGAAGGCCATACGCCGAGACTGCCTCACCAAATCGCCTTCCTCATACAGGTCATTATCAACACTAAAACGATTCATCATACAGTCATTGATGAAGGTGCTTCAACTTGCATCATGTCTGTTGCCTGTTGGAAAGCTATTGGGTCTCCGACGCTGAGCCAGTCTCCTACAACATTGGAAGCCTTTGACGGGAGAGAGTCTCGTCCTTTTGGTATCCTCCAACGGTTGCCCATCTCTTTGGAAGGGAAGAGGGTCGAAGTGGAGGTTGAAGTTGTCGATGCTAATCTTACTTACAACCTCCTCCTCGGACGTAGCTGGACATACACCATGCAAGCCGTGGCTTCGTCTCTTTTCCATGTCATTTGTTTCCCTCATCAAGGGAAGATTGTCACCGTGGACCAGCTCTCCTTCTTCGCCTCCTCTTTTGAAGGCAACATGCCTTTCGTGGAGCATACCTCCAAATCATGTGAGAGTGTGGGAGCCGGAATTTTTAAAGATCCCGCCTTGATGGGTGTCTTTTCCCTCCCACCTCCTAATCTCGCTCCTATTAATATGATTTCCGTGCGCTCTGATCCGTGGGTCCTTCCTCTCGCTAATCAGATAGAATCTTGGGGCGATATGATGCCGTTGAGTCCTACTGAGCTCAACTACGTTGAAATCGTTGCTGCATCGGCCCCCCCTCCCGAAACTACTCCTCCGAGCAGGGTTCCCGACTCGTATGTTCATTCCCCTTGGCTGGGAGATGACGCTACTTTGGATCCGTTAAAGGAAATATTTCCTTCCGATGAAGCCATTATTGAGACTATGTCTCTCGAGGAACCTCCTTGGTCTGATCATCACCACCGTTCCTCATTTCTCCCTACCCATTAGGAAATGATCACCTGTCTCGAGCGGTTTGCTCCTTGTCTCCCATCTCAGCCCCTTCAAACACCTATTCAAGTTTATCAAGTGTCCTCTAAAGGAAATATGGGAAACATCACGCAGACCCAACCCATCGACATCTTTGCGAAACTAGGGATTGTCGAGCACATTCACATTGGAGTCACTTGTACTCCGGAGGAAATTCAACTCTACACCGATCTTTTTCGCAAATTTTGTGATGTCTTCACTTGGTCCTACGAAGAAATGCCTGGCATTGACCCTAGCATAGTGGTGCATGAGATACCTACGTATCCGGGTGCTAAGCCTGTTCGCCAATGTCTACGCCCCATGCACCCCTGAAAGGCTGTAGCCATTAAAGCAGAAGTTGAAAAGCTTCTCAAGGCTGGTTTCATTTACCCCATTCCACTTACGAATTGGGTTTCTAACATCGTCCCTGTGAACAAAAAACAGGGTACCATTCGAGTCTGTGTTGATTACCGTGACATCAACCGGGCCTGTCCTAAGGATAACTTCCCCACACCCTTCATCGATCAGCTCATTGATGAGTGTGCAGAGAGCAAAATCTATTCATTTATGGATGGTTTTTCTAGGTATAACCAAATCAATATTGCGCCCGCTGATCAGCATAAGACTGCCTTTATCTGTCCTTGGGGCACTTTTGCTTACAAAAAGCTCCCTTTTGGTTTGAAGAATGCCGGTGCTACCTTCCAATGGGCAATGTCCTATGCTTTTCATGACATCTGTCACATTGTACAACCATACCTAGATGATCTACCAGCTCATTCAGTCAAACGCCAGGACCACCATTCCCATATTTGTGAAATCTTTCTCCGCTATCGACACTATCGCATCAGGCTTAATCCTCATAAATGTGTCTTTTGCGTTGAATCAGGCAGACTGCTCGAGTTTATCGTCTCCTAAGAGGGCATCTGGCTGGATCCCCTCAAAGTCGAAGCTATTCTGAATCTTCCTCCCCCTGCTTCTTTGCAGCAGTTGCAGAGCTTGCAGGGCAAAGCAAATTTCTTAAGACGATTCGTTCCAAACTATGCCGAAGTGGCTAAAGGCTTTACATGGTTATTGAAGCGAGATACCCCTTTTCATTGGGATGCTATCGCTCAAGAGTCTTTCGAGCATCTCAAGGGTCTCCTTGTTTCTGCTCCATTATTGCGACCTCCGAATTACCATTGCGATTATACTCTGTATTTGGCCGCCGCTGATACCACTATCAGCATGGTTCTCGTGCAAGACGACGATGATGACACTGAGCATGTCATATATTACCTCAGCCGCAACCTTTTAGACACGGAAACTCGATACGCTTACGTCGAGAAGTTGGCATTGGCCGCTGTTTGTGCCGTCCAACGTTTCCAGCATTATATCTTGTTGCGTACCACGACCGTGATTTCCGATTGCAACCCGATGACGTACATTTTGTCACGTCAGTTGCTGGGGGGCAAATACTCAAAGTGGATCGTCATCCTGCAAGAGTTTGACTTGGAATTTACTACTGCCAAGTCTAAGAAGTCCCTGGTCTTTGCTGAGTTACTTTGCTCTTTGCCATCTCCTTCCGCACCCTCTCATTCAGAGGATCATATCCCGGACGAAACACTATTCCTGATCAGCACCCTCGATCCCTGGTACGAGGATATTATTATATATCTGCAGACGTCTTCTTTCCGTCCTGCTGTGTCCAAGGATGCTCGGCGACAGATCCGCCATTAGTCTCAACCGTACCGTATTATCAGGGACACCCTGTACCGCCTTGGCGTCGACTCCGTCCTCCGCCATGTCTAACTCTCGAGGAAGCTGAGCGAGTCCTGAATGACTGCCACTCTGGCGCCTGTGGTGGTCACATGTTCGGATATGCCACAGCTCAAAAAAATCCTCCGCGCTGGTTATTTCTGGCCCTCCATTTTTAAGGATTGCATTCTTGCCGTCCGTTCGTGTCACGCGTGCTAGATATACCAGCGGAAGATGCATGTGCCACCAGCTCCGCTGCACCCTGTTGTCACCGTTGGCCCTTTTGCAAAATGGGGCATTAGTTATACGACCTCTAACCCTCGCTCGGACGGTGGGCATGGGTATATTATCGTTTCCGTCGATTACTTTACAAAATGGGCCGAGGCGATGCCCCCATTAACTGAAGACGGTCACACAGCGGCACAATTTTTGTTCAACCATGTTATTTCACGGTTCGGAGTTCCTCAGGCCATCGTCACGGATCATGGGAAGCATTTCCGTAATCACATGATGACCGAACTGACAACCCAACTAGGATTATGACATGATAGTTCGACCCCGTACTATCCTCAGTCCAATGGCCAGGTTGAAGACGTTAACAAGATTTTGGTTACGATGCTTCAACGTACCGTTGGCATGCATAAGTCTAATTGGCATTTGATGTTGTTTCCCGCCTTGTGGGCCTACCAAACCTCTGTGAAGGATGCCACCGGTTTCACTCCATTTCAATTAGTTTACAGACTGGAGGCTACCCTTCCTATCGAATGCGAAATCCCTTCGTTAAAATTGGCCGTCGAGTTGCTTCCCAACACTACTCTGGTAGAGGAACGTCTTCTTTACCTAGAATGGCTGGACGAGACCCGTCGGCTAGCCTCTCTAGCTATCGAAGCACAAAAGAAGAGAGTTAAAACTCACTTCGACCATACCATCCATCCTCGTTCCTTTGTTGAGGGAGATTTAGCCCTGCTATACAATCAAGCGAATGACAAGTTGGGGGCAGGAAAACTTGAACCCATGTGGTTGGGCCCTTATATTGCAAAGAGAGTTTTGCAGAAAGGGGCATATGAGCTAGTTGACTACGAAGGTAATCCTCTCAATAAGCCCGACAATGAGCTGTACTTGAAAAAGTACTATGCATGATTCCATGCACTTCGGTTTGCACATGCATGTGTTTTAGCAAGTGTGTTGTGTGTGTGTGTGTTTTCATGTTTTTGGCTTGGTGTGAAGGCGTGATTGCCACTTATTGTGTCTTTTTCTTCTTGTGCAGATGTCTGGTGCACCTTACGTTGGTTTTGCTGACGGTGCCTGCCGCAGCACTCGCAATTTGTCTTATGCGGCGTGGGTGATCTACGATCCTCACGGTGAATTGATAGATCTTCAAGGTGTGTGTTTGGGCTGTACCACAAACAATGTCGCTGAATATAGTGCTGTGATTGAATTATTGGCCGAGGCAATTAATCTCAATATTCGTACATTGGTTGTTAACCTGGACTCTCAACTTGTCATCCATCAGCTCAATGGGCGATATTCCGTCAGAGACCATCACATTTTAAGGTTGTATTTATGTGTTAAATTGTTAGAGAGGAATTTTGATTTCATTACATATCAGCATATTCCACGACGATTAAACACATTATCTGATGCATTGGCTAATCATGTATTAGATAGACATTTGTGTAACATATAATCAAAACATCATACAAGCAAGCACATAGAAGCACAATAATAAACCATAGGAATATGTATATATTTATATCGTGTGGCGCACCAAGGCGCTCAAAAATAAGTGTACATGTCTAAAATAGGGCCTGTGTTCTCTGTACATCTGAGACACATGTCTCTAAAAAAATCACCAGAAGGAAATAAAGACCTAGATATCTACTGTGGCGGGTTGTTCTCCCTATACTGCATAGCCGCTCGTGCCACCCGCCTCAAAAGGCAGTGCATCATAGGTTCTACTCCCACTGTATGGATCTGGGATGCTATGGGGACCTCCTCTATCCCCAGGTAATCTGGAATCCCTGTCAGCAAGCCCTCGAGGTTCCGTATCACGGTTTCCATTGCATCATCTCCCGGAGGAGCCAGGGCTAGAGCTCCAATGCCCTGCGTGTCCCTCTGCGCCTCTGGAGCCAAGCCAAGGGGTCTCGCCGGTCCTACATCTGCACACCATAGCGTTCGTCATTAGGAAATGTACATGGAAAAATAAAAAACATCACAAAAATAAAAAATCAAAAAATGAGATCAAGTGTCTTACCACCGTCATCCCACTGCTCTCCAGCAGGCAGCGGCATGTCTGGGTCTCCGCGGAAGTCTAGGCCGGCATACGGCCAGTCCTCCACAAAGATAGTCTGCCGCTCCAACCACTCTCGGAAGTATACCCCCCATGCCACTGGTCGACCGCCACCTCCTCGTGGCATGACATGGCCCCATCGTGTGGCCCTCGTCTCGCGAGGCCTAGGTGGGTCCAAGACCATATCCTGCAGTTGCAATGCCGGCACCCGCTCCAGCATGAGCGGGAGTAAGATCGATCCATAGCCAAACTGCTTCGACTCACCGCGATGGCAGTTGGTCAGTTGTCTCTTCATGTTCGCCGCTACTGCCTCTGCCCAGTTAAATATGGTAGGATTCAAGCATTCGAGAGCCAGTCGGAGATGGGTCTTTGAGGCCTCGTGTTGGGCCTGGGAGCCCGCTGCCCGTGTCACCATGAAGAGCATAGTTCGAAGGATGATGTCCTCCACCATAGGAATTGCTATCTTTCCGCTCCGCGACTTGCATGCCCGTGGGCACACCTGAGCCATCAGCATATCTAGAGTATCACCACCGGGTCGCTGCCCCTCCAGAATAGGCCTCTCACCTCGACGAGACAACCCGGTCAAAAATTAGATGTCTGTGTAATCAAACTCAATGTCTCGGCCTCGAATAACGAACTTCCCATCAGTGGGATTCCAGGCTGTGATCAAGAGTTCCAGGAGGTCAAGCTGTGCTCGCAGGCGTGGAGTTAATAAAAATTTAAGCAACCCGCACCCCCGCAATGCATTTCGGCACCCGGCATCGGCAAAAGCCGCTATGTCCTCGTTATCATGAGCACGTTCCTGCCAAACGAACGCCATTATACCCTGCATAATCAAAAAATTTCATTAGAGCCCTGCTTACAAAGTTTCACACGTTAATTTTATCAAAAAACTTGTTGCGCGGCGTCAGCGCGATTGTTTTTAAAACAGTCGTGCTGATAATGGGTGCCTTTGATATTTTTTCTGGGTCAGCGCGGAAGTACATCACTCTTCCACGCTGATCCGGGAGTGGTCTGTGGAATTTTTTTTCGGTCAGCGCAGACCCGATAGGAAAACCCGCGCTGACCGAGAGCGGAATACGTTTCAAAAAATCCGCTCAAACAACCACTTCCCACCGTTAAAATGCAGAAAAAAAACTTCAAAATGGAGTGTAAGGCAAGATGTATCTACCTGGAACTGACTTCAAGATGGATGATGCACGTACAAGGTGGAATTTCGCTCGTCAACCTCAAAAATCCAAGTCGCTCAACAAAGCTCCAATGGTAACAATGGTAAAAAATTTTGTTTACCCCCCCCTATTTATGGTAATTTTCAAAAAATTAAATATTATTTTTCATAAATATGGGTTTTTATGATAGTTTTTACCATATGCTTGGTTTCGATATAGTTTTACTATGTTTCTATGCACATTTTCTAGATTATCTCGAACGGGTTTACACGTGCAGTGTTCCTTGTGCAGGATCTCAGCTGGTAGAATTACGACAGTTCTATGTGCACTTGGTCCCGAAACGTCGTCTTTAAGCTCTTTTTCGACGTGAAACAAGGAAAGATAGCCGAGTCTCCCTCTCAACTCGTTAAAAGAAGCAAGAGGCGGTCACCTTTAAGCTCTTTTTTCGACCGTTTAAACTTAAAAAGATCGCTGGGTTTTTGTCGTTTCGAACTCATTATTGGTTACAAAACGACGTACTTCTGACCGCTTTTTTACTTTTTCAAATCGATACGAAAAGTACTCCTCGATCATACTAGTCGGGCATTCTTTCGGGCATTGTTTTATACTTTTTCGGGCTCGAGGGACACAACTTTACGAAAAAGGACCCCCCTGGAGTTCACTTTTCTGCTATCTTTTCAGACTCTCTAAACAGGAAAAGATGTCGAGTTCTTCCTTTGTCAGACTTGTTAAAAATTAATGACATCGGATTTTGTCGAAATGATGCTTTTCAAGCATATGCTATCCCCGTCAAGCTTGTCATCAAAAAATAATTGGGGCACTCGCCAGTAATGGTGGGGAAATGGAACCACAATCATTGTCGTGTCGGCAGTATGTCGCTCTTGAACATGGCACTTGTCTGCATTCGTGTCTTGGTGGGAACATCTCATCTTGTTTTTATGCTTGCCTCCATAGGTTTGGGTTATCCTATTTGACCTCTCATCTGCTCATTGCCTTGTCACCATGACCCCTGATCATTTAATGTTAAATACTGCCAAGTCCATTGTTGTGCCGCCCATATGTTCAAGAGAAGTTGACCTCTGCAAGAATACTCAACCTCCCTCTGATACCTCATGCAAAATATCTTATCCTCCTCTATCTCGTGTCGATGATGTGGAAAACATTATGGCCTACCTTCGATCAAGGTCACTTCCTGTCGACTTCAGCTCATTATCCAGGAAGTTGACCTAGAGACTCCCTTCAGGTGCCTTGGAGCCTACATGCCTCAATGGCAGGTTCTTCGTGTTCGACGCGAGGTTTTCATCATTGGCCTCCGATCGAATGATTCTGCAGGTGCTCGACGCCAGCTCACTAATTCGCACGCCGTAGATTGTACCTATAGTACCTTGAGGACCATTGTCATTATTGGTGGTACCTCTCGCGTCTGTTAACAGTTTTCATCATTGACTGGTAATCAGATGATGTTCTTGCATGTTCGACTTCAACTCCTATATTCGCATGCTTGGACTTGTACTTTATTCGGGTCGAGATGGAGCGCAAGACCCTGGATTTTGCCAATTGAGATCCAAGTTGCGATTTTGTGGATTATTATGATCATTACATGACTCATCGATGGATGGCTGCACCCATACCTGATGTCTTTTGGATGGCTGCGCCCATGCCTAGACTACATGTAATTGATTATCAGAGATATCAGTTGTACTTGCATGCAGGTTCTTCCTGGTGGTGTTCTAGTTCAGCCAGTTTCATAAAGCATTTCACCCCTCCCACTCTCTCGGGCTTCATGCTTTAGGGGCCATCTATTACACAGTAATTTGTCACTGTCTTCCTACCAGTCTTCCTACTGTGTCATGACTCCAAATCATCCATGCTCATGCTCTCTAATGTTGCCAAATGACCCACTTTGCCAAATTTTTTGCTATCATCGCGACTGTTGTAAAAATAAACGCGCTGATGAGCGCTCCAAAACAGACTGAACGCGCTGCCAGCGTGGAAGTACACGTGATTCCCGCGATGGTCGAATTTTATGAGACAACGCGACTGTTGCTTATATTTGATCACGCTGACATGACTTTATTCGTTATTCAGTAGCGATGTCAGCGCTCCAGTGCAGTTATGCACCTGTGATGATCCAGTCTGGGCGAGTTTGTTCTAACAGCCGGCCTTCCAGATGCCTCCAGACCTGGTTGTTGGCCTTGTATATGTCGCCTTCCCTTCTCTAGCATGTCTGTTTCGTCATTTGAGCCACCTTCCTTGGAGATAAGCTCATCTTCCCACCATTCATGGAGACTCCTTCTCCTATTTAAGCCTCCACCATTGCCATGAGCTGCTAGTTTGGAATTCATAGTGTTTGGAGTGTTGCTGATAGTGTGTGAGCTTGATAGGTAGCTGGTGTGACAAGTGTGGGATTGTTAGAGAGCTTAAGGAAGGTTGTGAAGTGTTTTGATCTTGTGTAAACTTGTGTGAGAGAGAGTTTTGTCTTGGGAGATCTACCTTCAAGGGTGAATGCTTGAGGAACTTGCTGGCTGGACCCTCTTGAGAAGGATTTGACGTCAGAACTATGGTTGTATTCTTCCTTGTTTATCAATAATAGATGACTATCATTATGGTTCCACTCTTATTTTCTTTATGATGGTGTTTGAGTTATATCCTTTCTGACTGATATATAGTTGCATCTATTGGATTTTATGCTTGTGTTTGTATCGTTCTTTGCATGTGCAGGTGTCCGTGCACGAGGATCGTGAGGATTGTGACCAGCCGGAGCAAAGGAACGAGAGCGTCGGCTCTTCTACAAGTACTAGCGTTGGAATCCAGGTAGGCCTTCATCATCGGTCTTTTATTTGCAATTAGGAACTTGTGTGTTAGCATTGTTTGATTGTTGCTAGACCCTATTTGGACTAGTAGGGATCACCTCTACCCGCAAAGGGGATTTACCTCCACAACAAACAACATCCATATCTACTTCATTAATAAAATCAACACTGAAAGCAAATCTAATTTTGCACTGTTTTTTTACCTTAAGCTCTGTATCCTTATTTACCCATCCCAGTGGATATGGATTTGGATGATCACAGACTTCCAACCCCAACTTCTTGACTAGCTCTACTACAATGATTTTTGTCTGTGATCTTGAGTCAAACAGAGCATTGATCTTTGTATTATTGACCTGTATATTTATATGGAAGTGTTTGGTCATTTCTTTCTCTTCTTGTTGCTGAATGCTACTCAGATTCACCTCCTTCTACACTAATGTACAAATGATCTTCCCATCCACATCTAAGTTTCTTTAAAATTGGTTTCTCGAATCAGTGCCATGAGATTCTCCTTCTTATTATCTTTCTTCTTGTTCTTCAAATTTAGCTCTGGATGAAACTTCCAACACTTCTCTTCTGTATGGCCATCAATGTTCTGTACTGGTGTGCTATGGCTGCTGTCTTTTTATCTTTTCACCATTTTTTCTTCTTCTTCTTCCCCTCCTTAGAAGCTTCTTGTTTCTCCTTCTGCTTCAATCCACTTGATTATTCTCTTTTTAGGCCTGTGTTCTCCAAGTACTGTGCCTATACAGAAGCCTCGTCCACCAATTCGGGATTCAACAACATCACTTTCTCACGCAAATGGCAGTGCAGACCCCCCAAATACTTGAGGAGTACATTTGGGTTCTTGGGAGAGATACCCAACATTACAGGCATCTTTCTAAATTTTGTAGTGTACTCCTGCACGCTTTGGCCCGACTTTTGCCTGAAGTAATGCCACCGGATCCATTGGTCCTCCACGTACCCAATGGGATAAAACTGTGACTTAATGAGGGTTTTGAAAAATTACCACTTAGTAACTGGAGGTTCTCCCTCCAACCTCATGGTTTCCATGTGGATCTCCCACCAATTCATTCCATGGCCTTCTAATTTTAGTCACGCAAATGAGATCTTTTTTCTTTCCTCGATTTGATGGATGCTGAAATAAACTTCTAGTTGTTGTAACCAGTGGTTTAGCGTTAGACTGTCAATATCACCATGGTACAACTTGATATTGACTTTTGATTCATTTTTTAACAGGGATTGATTCACGACAGTCGAACTAGGTTGATCTTTTTCGGGTTCTTTCTTCGGTTGGTTCTCCGTGTCTTCCTGATCTCCCGATCCCCCTTCTGATTTGTCCTCTGCATTCGAGCCCCCATCTTCTCCAAATATTTCCAGCTTATTTCTTAGGGTTGCCATGAGGAGGTTTACACTATGTTTTATATCCGTGACTTGTTGTTTGAGCTGCAAAAACCTCACCTCTGTAGGATCATGAGGTTCGTTTACAAATTGTCGCCCATGATTAGGGTTTTACAATTTTCAACCCCGTCGATCTAGATCCCTGTAATCTCCACAAAATACCCAAATAAATCTGCTCTGATACCAAATGATATATAACTTGTTTTTGATATTACACTAGACATTTCGTCACAACAGATCTAATAATATTATATTAAAAATATGAAAATTCTACACTATTATAGTTTATTAAACTTTAAGATTTGTCATTTTAACTGTATGATCCAGGTGGATACTGGTGGCCACTTGCCAAGTCCACCTGGACCCCCACCATTGTCTCTCTCAGCATTTTCAGTTTCCTTAATTGTAGCACAACTTACTATTTTTAGCAGTTTTTCGGGTCCTGAACTTCCGAAGCCGTTTTGAGGCCCTAAATGACGTTTTTTGGGAAATCTGGGGCATGTTGCCTCCCAACGTGGTAGTGCTCGGATAGATCTTTCTAACGAGCTATTGTACACGTCAAACAGAGATCGTATGCCAAAGTTACGACCTCGGGAAGTTGGTGTACCAATTTACCCAAACGGGGCCCACAGTTTGGCGTTTCATCTTCTAGGGTTAGGTTTTGGAATGTTAAGGGTTTTCCATTGTTTCTCAACAATAAATAGGCCTTCAAGCCTCATTGTAACACAATTCAGAGGCATGTAGCCACCACATCTCTTCTCAGAGATAAGCTACCATCGCCCTAGCTAGTTTATTTCCATTACTGTTTGTAAGCATATTTCAGTATTTTACATTAATGAAATGAAGTATTATTTCCGCTACATATCTGTGTTTATGGTTATCTCTGTAATTTGTTACGTTCTTGTTTAAGTCCGGATCAGTGGTATCAGAGCGGTCTGCTTTTTCTCTGTTTTTCTTTGCATGTCCCCAACAAGGTCGGGATATAAGGAGTTAGGGCTTGAACTGGTCGAACCTTTGCAAGACCAACCTCGCAAATCCCGACGGCCTCCCATGGCGGATGAGAAGAAAGACGAGGGGGCAGGAGATCCTATCAAAATCTTGCTCAAAGAAGCCCTCGAACGACAACAGAACGCGATGATGGATAGCTTTGCCCAGATCCTCGAGCGACTACCCAGAAGCGATGCATCAGCTTCTAGCAGCTACTCTGGAAATGCCACGCCCTTTAAGGTACAAGTTAATTTTGAAATCCCCATATTCGAGGGTCAGATAGACGTAGATGCCTTAGATAAATGGTTAAATCTACTAGAGGGTTATTTTTCTGTTCATGAATTTTCGAGTCGGGAAAAGATTGTTTTCGCTCTTCTCAAAGCAGCCCCCCATGTCAAAGACTGGTGTGAAACCTACTGCGAGTAGAAGGATGAAAGTACTGGCTCACTATTTTCAGCCGCACCCACCTGGAATTCATTCTGGAATGCCATCAAGGAGAAATACTACCCTGTCGGAAGCTATGAGGATGAATACATAAAGTGGACCACGCTGCGGCAGGGAAGGGACCAAGACGTGCCAGAGTTCACCAATCTTTTCCATACCCTTCGCACAAAGTTGGGTATCAAGTATTCGAAGCAACATTTGATACTCAAATACCATGGCTGCCTTCACAAGTACATCCAGGAAGAAATACAATTCCTGAACATCTCCTCGCTCGGCACAGCATACCAATATGCCGTCAAGGTCGAGCAGAAGTTTAAACAAAAGAAGTGAGACTTTGGATCTCCGAATCCAAAGCAGGGGAAAGGTGCCCCTAAACCACATAACAAAGGACAAAGCCAAGGTGGGGCAGCCCAAGACAACCCGTCGAAGCTGCAAGCAAAGAACAGTGCCGCGAAGCTGAAAAAGGACACGGGAAAATGGTGTGAGTTCCATAAGAGCTCCACTCACAACACAAGTGAGTGTCGAGCCAAGCAGTCACTGGTGGCTGAGCTAAAGGTTTTAGAATCAGATGCATGTTCCGACTCTGAGTCAGAACCCGATAAGGGGAATGAAAAATGGAAGCTGGTCATTGATGCGGATCCCAACGCCACTGTTGCTACCGCCAAGATCCAGAAAAATTAACCCGAAGATCCAGAGGAGGAGGAGCGTCTCTTCCACTCCCAGATGTGGGTAAAAGGCTCCCCGATACAG
This sequence comes from Pinus tabuliformis, assembly GCA_031772625.1. Lineage (NCBI taxonomy): Eukaryota > Viridiplantae > Streptophyta > Pinopsida > Pinales > Pinaceae > Pinus > Pinus tabuliformis. Next base: position 1,093,217,556 of record CM062815.1, on the reverse strand, counting down.
TTCATTGTTCATAGAGAGAGCCAAAAGAACCTCATTTCGGTAGAGGTCGTGAAGCAGTTGGGCTTACCGACCACAGCACATCCACAACCGTACACCATTGGGTGGCTTCACCAAGGACGAGATCTTTGCGTGAGCCAACAGTGTCGCCTTCCATACAACATCAAGCCCTTCACGGATGAGGTATTGTGTGACATTGATCCCCTTGAAGTGTGTGATGTATTACTAGGACAACCATATTTGTGGAAGCGACATGCTGTGTATGAATCAATGCCCCATGCTGTTATTATTACATTGGGAAATAAGTTGTACAGGATACCAGAGGTAGCACCACCTACTGCCATCTCTTTGATTACTGCAAAACAATGCAGTAAGATCATTTCCAAAACCAGCAAATTTGTTTTCCTGATGATACGCCCTCAAGGAAAGAAGAAGACGGTGGCCGCGGCCTCCATACAGGGCCCCTCTGCACGACAACTACAGATGGACAAGGTCGTGGAGGAGTACGAGGACATCTTCACCTCCCCCACAGGGGTTCCTTTGCACTGTCAGGTCAAGCACTCCATCAATATGACCCCAGGTGCGCCGCTACCCAATGGACCAATTTATCGGCGCTCCGTTCTGGAGAACGATGAAATCAAGAGGCAGATTCAGGAGCTCCTGCAGAAAGGTCACATCCGTCCGAGTTCATCACCTTGTGGGAGCCCGATCGTGTTGGTACAGAAGAAGGATGGAACGTGGAGACTATGTATCGACTATCGGGCGCTGAACAAGATCACTGTCTGTAATAGGTACCCGATCCCGCGGATTGATGACCTCCTGGACCAACTAAAGGGGGCGAAATATTTCAGCAAGATCGATCTGAAGTCGGGATACCACCAGGTACCAATCGAAACCTCTGATGTGTGGAACACTGCCTTCAAATCCAAGGAGGGCCTTTTCGAATGGTTGGTTATGCCTTTCGAGTTGACGAATGCTCCTGCAACCTTCATGAGGCTAATGGATGACATCTTGCGGCCATTAACCAACTCATTTGTAGTAGTATACTTGGATGACATTCTGATCTTCAGCCAGAGTTGGGAAGAGCACCTCCACCACATCCGACAGGTTCTACGAACACTGCGGCAACACAAGCTATGTGCCAATTTGGAGAAATGCACTTTTGGCATGACCTAGGTTCAGTATCTGGGATACATCATTGATGAACAAGGGGTGCATGTGGATCCAGCCAAGATCCAAGTCATTCGGGATTGGCCATCTCCAACCACTCTAACAGAGCTCCGCAGCTTTCTGGGTCTTGCCAACTTCTACCGCAGGTTCGTGTTGGGGTTTTCTCATATTACTTGGCCCTTGAGTCAAGTCACCAAAGGAGGGGCGAAAGCAAAATTCTTTTGGTCTGAATCTCAACAGAAGGCATTCATAGAGTTGAAGGATCACCTCTGCATGGCACCAGTGCTCGCATTACCAGATTTACAACAACCATTTGAGGTCGAGACAGATGCCTCTGACTATGCTATTGGGGCAGTCCTTACTCAACATGGACATCCAGTGGCATATCACAGTGAAACACTTTCAGACACAGTCCGAAAGTACCCCACTTATGATAAAGATATGTATTCCATTGTGCAGGCCTGCCGACAATGGAAGCATTACATTTTGGGGAAGGAAACGGTCATCCACACAGACCACCGACCCCTGCAGTTCATACAGACCCAAGGGAAATTGCAGAATGATTGCCATCAGAAGTGGTCTACATACCTGCAACAGTTCCACTTGAATATCAAGTATAAGAAGGGCAGCACCAATAATGTTGCAGATTGCCTCAGTCTACCACCGATCATGGTGTTAACCACCGTGCTCAACTCTTGTGGGCACGAGACTTCTGATTGGCCACTTCTCTACAAAAACGACCCAAAATTCGGCCACACATACCAGACACTCTTGGAGAGTCGGCATGTTCCAGATTTTCACCTCCAGGATGCCCTGTTATTCCACCTAGGTCACCTTTGTGTTCCTTCAAGCGAGCGTGCCAAGATGATTTGGGAATCACACTACAGTCGAGCTGCTGGGCATTTCGGGGTCGAGAAAACAGTGGCAGTACTGCAAAGTTATTTCTATTGGCCAAATCTTCGACAGGATGTTGGTAAGTACATCAGATCATGTACTGCCTGTGCCATTGCCAAACCGACCATCAAGAAGCACGACCTCTATACCCCGTTGCCTGCCCCTAGTCGACCTTGGGAATCCATCTCCATGGATTACATGTTAGGCCTTCCTTCCACTAAGCATGGAAATGACTGTGTTTTTGTGGTCGTCGACAGGTTCTCGAAGATGGCCATTATGGTGGCCTGCAAGAAGAATATCACATCAGACGCCACTGCTAAACTCTTCTTTGAACGAGTGTGGGTGCACTTTGGGATCCCACAGTCTATCATCTCAGATCGGGACAGTCGGTTCCTCAGCACATTTTGGTCCAGTCTCTGGTCAATGCTGGACACAAAACTCACAAAGTCCACAGCCTTCCATCCTCAAACTGATGGCCAGACAGAGGTTGTCAATAGGATGATTGTGCACATTCTGCGCATGTATAACTCAAAGCATCCACGCACATGGGACGAGAGCCTCCCCTATGTTCAGCACAGCTACAACTGAGCTCTTCACAGCTCCACTGGCCATAGCCCTTTTCAGGTGGGTTTGGGATTCCAGCCACTATGCCCCATTGATGTGGCCATGCCACTTGCAACTACTCACATAAATTCAGCTCATGTCCAGTCCGAAACAGATAAGGCCACTAGCTTCATTGAGCGCATCCAACATATTCCCCAGCAGGTCCATGAAATTCTAGAGAAATCAAATGCCAAGTACAAGCAGCGACATGATGAACATCAGGTGCCACACAAGTTTCAGGTGGGCGACAAAGTCTGGCTGCATTTGCAAAAGGAGCGCCTTACTGGAGCCTATCAGAAACTGAGACCACTCCGATATGGTCCTTACACCATTACTAAGGCTACGGGAGACAATGCATTTGAGCTCATCATTCCCCCATTCCTTGGCCTGCACCCTGTGTTCAATGTGGACTGCCTTCGGCCATACTTTCCACCATTGCTAGACACATCCGACATTGCAAAACAGCTCACACACACAGAATTAAATCCAGATTGCATGGAACAGGCTGCAACTGATCGGATCATGGACACACAGATCAAGAAAACTCGCCAACAGAATATCCAACTGTATCGAGTTGTCAAAGCAGGCCAACTCCTTCAGCAGGGCAAGTGGCTCACCAGGGAAAAAGTTCAGCAAAAGTTTCCTCATCTCATGGAGGAACTCAACGCAATGGGGACCATTGCTTCCTAAGGGGGGAGGAATGATCCAGGTGGATATAGGTGGCCACCTGCCAAGTCCACCTGGACCCCCACCATTGTTTCTCTTAGCATTTTCAGTTTCCTTAATTGTAGCACAACTTACTATTTTTAGCAGTTTTTCGGGTCCTAAACTTTTGGAGCCGTTTTGAGGTCCTAAACGACATTTTTTGGGAAATCTGGGGCAACATGTTTCCTCCCAAAGTGGTAGTGCTCAGATAGATCTTTCTAACGAGCCATTGCACACGTCAAACAGAGATCGTATGCCAAAGTTACGACCCCGGGAAGTTGGTGTACCAATTTACCCAAACGGGGCCCACAGTTTGGCGTTTCATCTTCTAGGGTTAGGTTTTGGAATGTTAAGGGTTTTCCATTGTTTCTCAACAATAAATAGGCCTTCGAGCCTCATTGTAACACAGTTCAAAGGCATGTAGCCACCACATCTCTTCTTAGAGATAAGCTACCATCGCCCTAGCTAGTTTATTTCCATTACTGTTTGTAAGCATATTTCAGTATTTTACATTAATGAAATGAAGTATTATTTCCGTTGCATATCTGTGTTTATGGTTATCTCTATACTTTGTTGCATTCTTGTTTAAGTCCGAATCACTGTAATTAGTGCATGAATGTTAATGGAAATTATGCAGAAAATTAGAGAACGAAAAAATAAGCACACACACACACAAGACACAAGATATTCTCTCTGGGAAACCCTTTTGGGAGAAAACCCAGCTGGAAGGTGAGGTTACTCTGCTCTCTTTCTCTATCTGGAAATATGGCTGTAGGTACAAAGAAATAATGTTTGTGGCCTGTGGGCTACTACAATGCAAAGATATTGTGTGTGTACTCTACCTCCTATCTCTCCTAGCTATCTTTTCTCATCTATGGAATAAAATGCTCTCGAATGCATGAAATGCCTCTTCTTCCTAGTGGCCCGATTATAACAAAGCTCGATAACCTACTAGTGGTTAAGTTTAACTACATGAAATCTTAACTATAGTTACAAAATAGAATCTTCTAGAGTATTTTACATCATAAACACTTGGCTAGCTCCTTTTCCATGAATAATGGGGATTGATGCGATATCCTCTCAAACTATAGGTGTGAAAATGGAAAGGTCAACTTCTGAGTGGCATAACTTTTGCATACAGACTCTGATTGACGCGCTTCTTACACCGTTGGAAAGGTATATATGTGTATAATAACATGAAACGATCAGAGCTAAAGAGACAATTTTCCTCCCCAAAAAAATGTTGTTTGATGCCTCAAAACAATACTGGAAGGTTTCAGACCCCATTTCGCAAAATTGGGTCCCGCCGATAAAAACAGTCCATGAGTTGATTCCTCCACTTTTTCCACTCCAAATGCATCAAGATGGATGAAAAAAAATATAATTATCCAATTTGGATCAGTAAATGATGAAATGCAATTATCTAAAGAAAAAAACAATATATCTCTAAGAAAAATTAACAAAAATTCATGAAACTCACCATCACAAATCTTTGATTAGAAGAAATTATAGTAGGAGCCTACCCACTATCCACCAGAGGATCTGTGAGGTCAATAGAGGTAGAATCACTCACCAAGAAGCCTTCAACAAGAGGAAATAATGAGTCCACATTATCCAAACAAAACCTTTGATTATGAAGCATATGTTTGATATCCTCCAATGAGGAGAATATATTATAGTTTTCCACTTGTTTATCCTTAAAAATTAGGCGTAGCAGGGTAGCAATTTGCTTGTGTAAGGCCAATGAATTCATAAAATGGAGCCTTATTTTCCTAAATCTTCTAGGGCCAGGAACCCATTTCATATCCTCCCCCGCCAACTTAGAATCTGAGCGATAAGGCCAGTCCCTTGTCTCTTTACTTTCCAACAGTGCAATTTCCTTCTTAACTTCTAGAGGAATAACATCAAATAAAGTAGAAACATAGTCATAGGGAAAAGTTCAACTCTTATTTCCTACATTACCTCCCCCACCCCTCCTACTACACATTCTCTACCTAGGAGGCATGAGTGCAACTACTAAGGAACATTGAGAAGAAGGACTGAAAGAACCTTTTCGTATAAAGCCAGAAAAGGGATGAGATACAACACCCTGAACACCCGACCTAAGAACTACTAAATCCTCACCTAAATGCCACACTACAGGAGCGAATTCGAGAAAATTCTCAAACTCTCCACAATGCAGAAACATGACACAACCCAACCACTAATAATGAAAATCCTTAATATATAGACTTAATTCAAAGGATCTATGACAATATCCATAACCTTTGACGCTGCCAACTAACACCAGATTGTGAATAATTTGACCAAATTGAAATAGAACAGTTAAACATATACTCAACATGCTTCTTTTCTTTTTAATTAACGGCCTCGATTGATTTTCAAGGGAATATGCTCAACATATGCTTCTTCTTAATGTTTATCAACGACTGTAGTGTGTTACAAAGTTTGTTAGGTTGCATTGAATTTTCATAAATTTAAAAATTAGTTTCGTGCCACGTGGCTCCCCACCCACCAATTTCCTAGGGATTTGAGATTCTTCCAATTCTAATAAGTTCTTCATTATTATTCATAACATTCATTTATATATAAGCAAATTTTATTTAGAAAATGGTCCATTACTTTTAATAAATTTAAAAAATTAAATTTGTGCCACGTGGCTCCTCACCCACCAATTTCCTAGGGATTTGAGATTATTCCAATTCTAATAAGTTCCTCATTATTATTTATAACATTCATTTATATATAAGCAAATTTTATTTAGCAAAATGGTCCATTACTTTTAATAAATTTAAAAAATTAGATTCGTGTCATGTGGCTCCCCACCCACCAATTTCCTAGGGATTTGAGATTATTCAAATTCTAATAAGCTCCTCCATGTTGAGATTATTCCAATTCTAACAAGTTCCTTATTATTATTTATAACATTCAATTATATATAAGAAAATTTTATTTAGCAAAATTGTCCATTACTTTTAATAAATTTAATAAATTATATTTGTGCCTTGACTCTCAAGAGGAATATGTGTCGCCGCACAAATGAGGAGTACAAGGCTTGACCAACTTATGCCATGAATCTCCACGAGATCAATTATGTGTCCGCTAAAAATTTATTAACTAAGTGTGGTTTATATGTTAATTATTTGGAGTGTTCTATGGAAGATTGTTTTACTTTTCAAATACAAATGTATAAAAGTAGTTCAACTATGAATTTGCTCAATCTTAGGTTTTCAGTGTAGGATTAGTGTAGAATTAGGTAAAGTAGCATGAATGAATTTGTTCTCTAAAATTAATTAGCAATCATTCAATAACAAATTTTCTTCTTTAAAGATCAGTATTGATCTATTTTAATCGCAAATCTAATAAGTGTTTAGAGCGATATAATTTCTTCTTGTGTAAATTTTTTTAAAATGCAAAATTTGAAAAAAAATGTTTGCATCTCAAAGATAAAATTGACAAAAAAAATATAGCCCAAATATAAAATAATAACATCACTTAAAAAAATTTTAACTATGAAAATTTATTTCTTTTTATTGTACATATTAGTTGACATTGAAATATTTTACTTCTGAAGTACATTGTTTATATTAATAAGTTCCTCCATGATTAATAAATTATGAAATTTAGAAATTATGGGTGATGTTTTGAAATGTATTTTTATTTTTTAAATTTATAATGCATTATATTGTAAATTGATTATAAGTAAAATACATGAAGTAAAAATAGAATTTTGGGTTTTTTTTACTAATTTAATTATCATTTTTTGAAATATATCATACATTAAAAAATTGTAAATTAATAGATTCAACATCTCATCAGTAATGTTTCACATGATATATTTTTTAAAAATTTAATATATTCAAATGACATTATAGCAAATGAATTTATGAAATTACAAATGATTATTTCATTTCATTTTATTTTATATGAATTTATTTTTGAAAAAAATCAATATTTATTATTCATTTGTTTCCAAGGTTTTGCACTATATTTTGATTTTTTCATTAAAAAAGCCTATTAAATAATAATTTATAGGGTTTATTAATCTAAGGTTTCATATTCCTAGGGTATAATATTATTCATAGGGTTTATAATATTAATCTTTAGCTTTAATATATATCCATTGGGTTTAAAATCATGGTTAGCCATGGTCCAACGTCACATTGCGATAAAAAGTTTCTCAATATGAAAATCAACCAATGTCGCATTGTGAAAAGCATTGTCTCAATATGAAAATCAACCATGGTCAACCATGTTCCAACATCGCATTATGACAAAGGTTGTCTCAACCATGGTCAATAACCATGGTCACATTATGAAAAAGATTGTTTCTTGGTCCAATGTCACATTGTCACAACCATGGTCATCCATGGTCAACCATGGTCCAACATCGTATTGTGACACAGATTGTATCAATATGGAGGTCAACCATGGTCAACGATGGTCATCCATTGTCCAATGTCACATTGCGACAAATGTTGTCTTAATATAAAAATCAATCATGGTCAATCATATTTGAATGTCGCATTGTGACAAATATTTATCTTAGGGTTTATAATATTTATCTTAAGGTTTATATTCCTTGGGTTTATAATATTTATCCCTTAGGTTTAATATTATTCCCTTGGGTTTATAATATTTATCTTAGGGTTTATATACCTTGGGTTTAATATTATTACCTTGGGTTATATTATCAAATTGTTGGGTTTTTATTATTAATCGCTTGGGTTTATAATATCAATCCCTTTAGGGTTTATATAACTTGCATTTATAATATTAATCCCTTGGGTTTAATATTATTCTCTTGGGTTTATAATACCTTTGGGTTCAATCATGGTCAACCATGGTCACATTGTAACAAATATTATCTCTTGGTCCAACGTCACATTGGCACAACAATAGTCATCTATGGTCAACCATGGTCCACCATTGCATCGTGACAAAGATTGTCTCAATATGGAGATCAAACCATGGCCAACGATTGTCATCCATTGTCCAACATCGCATTGTGACAAACATTGTCTCAGTATGAAAATGAATCATGGTCAAACATATTCCAACGTCGCATTGTGACAAATATTTATCTTAGGGTTTATATTCCTTGGGTTTATAATATTTAACCCTTGGGTCTAATATTCACTTGGGTTTATAATCCCTTGGGTTTATAATATTTATCTTAGGGTTCATATACCTTGGGTTTATAATATTAATCCATTTGGGCTTAATGTTATTTCATTTTGTTTATATTATCAATCCGTCAGGTTTTTAATCCCTTAGGTTTGTAGTCTTAATCCCTTGGGTTTATAATATCAATCGCTTTAGGGTTTATATACCTTGCATTTATAATATTAATCCTTTGGGTTTAATATTATTCCCTTCAGTTTATAATATCAAACCCTTGCGTTTATTTGGTTCATATTCCCAAGGTATAATATTTTTCATAGGGTTTATAATATTAATCCTAGGGTTTAATATAAATCCCTTGGGTTTACAATCATGTTCATCCATGGTAAACAATGATCCAATGTCACAATATGTCAAATATTGTCTCAATATGAAAATCAACCATGATCAACCGTGGTCCAACATCAGATTGTGACAAATATCGTCTCAGTATGAAAATTAATGATGGTAAATCATGGTTAACCATGTTTATTTTAGGGTTTATTTGTCTCAATATGAAAATCAATCATGGTCAACCATATTCCAATGTTACATTGTGATAGATATTTATGTTAGGGTTTATAATATTTATCCCTTGGGTTTAATATTATTCCATTTGGTTTATTATTCCCTTGGGGTTTATATATCTTGTGTTTATAATATTAATCCCCCGGGTTTAATATTATTTCCTTGTGTTTATATTATCAATCTGTTGGGTTTTTAGTATTAATCCATTGGGTTTATAATATTAATCCCTTTAGGGTTTATATACCTTGCATTTATAATATTAATCCCTTGGGTTTATAATACCTTTGAGTTCATTCATGGTTAACCATGGTCACATTGTGACAAAAGTTATCTCTTGGTCCAACGTCACATTGCCACAACGATGGTCATCCATAGTCAACCATGGTCCAACGTCGCATTGTGTCAAAAATTGTCTCAATATAGATATCAACCATGGTCATCCATTGTCCAATGTCGCATTGTCTCAATATGAAAATGAATCATGGTCAACCATATTCCAACGTTTCATTGTGAAAAATATTTATCTTATGGTTTATCATACTCGATCGTATCGTATGCGTCATGTAATAGTAGAGAATTTGTTTACTCATTGGTATTGGTCGGATGTGTTGAAGAAAATGTAACTAGGTTCGGTCTTCATAAATGTACTTTTGATATTTGTATCTATTCAAGAAAATAAATATTATTTTTATAATATATGTCAATGAGTTTCTTGCTCATTGAAATAGGTCTAGCACAAGTTAAAGTGCTATAGGTGAGTCAAAAGAAAATATTGAAGACCTTAAGGGCATGTTACACTATGTATAAAATAGTATAAAGGTCAAAGGAATACCTCCAAGACAAGTACAAGTCCTCTCCATGCAGCAACGTCCTCCTCAAGAAGCAAAACAAAGAAAATAACGAAGAAATAGTCAAGTCGGCCTAAGGACAGCTAGTCGGCCTAACGGAGGGACAATCCTATATATATAGAGGCGGTCCACTCCCTCTCAACATCATCCATCTCTCTGAAATCAACGAAGGTAGCTGAGAAAAAGGGTGAAGAAGGGATGAAGAAAGGGTCTACAAGTATAGAAAAAAATGAGGAAGAAATACCAAAGCCTTGGAAGTCTGTTCTAGGGCTATAAGACAGTCACACGTGCAAAGAAGGAGAGGGTCTCTCTGGTATCATAAAATCCCTCTATTACAGTCACTCAAAATTCATTATTTGGGATAATAACATAATCATAAAGGGTATCCAAGGCAAGCGAACGAAGGAGGAAGAAGGCCGAAGTGAGGAGGATTGTTTCTAGGGCTAGAAACAACCACACGTGCGAAGAAGAGGTGTTTAAGTCTGCGGGTATAACAACAAGATCAAACAATTCATGAATTAGTGTTGGTTGGTTTTGAAATTAGGCCTACAAGGCCTCCCAAGTCAAGCTAAGAAGCCTAGATCTCTAGCAAAGGAAAAAGGACCCTAATTCTCTAGGGTACCTCCCACACGTGTGATAATTAGGGCTGTAGTGCTATCACACTAAGCCTTCCACCATACACCATGAAGGAACTCACATGGTCAAGAGAAGGAATGAGTATCCTTAAGTGAATGATATCACTAAGGAAAAGTATATCTTCTAGAAGATCTACTTACAGTGGAAGGAAGAAAAAAGTGTCAGAAGAAGGATGAAGTATTGAGGAACGAAGTGCCGAAAGGAGGTAGACAAAGTGTCGGGGTTTGACATTGATCAAGAAAGAAGCTTCAATAAGAGAAATCTTACAGAAGGGTTTTCCTGTCAAGAGAAGAGAGGTTTTTGTCCTCACAGAGAGCCAACATCTTGTGTTCTTATTCTTATGTGTTGGTAGCAGTTTGATGAAGTACACACACATGCATTAATAAGAATAAGAAGAAGATTAATCTAACAAGAAAAATTAAAAATACTCCACAAATTTTTATCAAGTAACGAAGAATACTACTATACCTTATTGCCTTAGATTCTTCAACATGGTATTAGAGCTAAGGTGACACATCAAGGAAAGGGCAACTCAAGAACACTTATCAAGGAAGGACATCTACAAGTATGTAGCATCAAGCCTAGAAGTCCCAATCACTTCAAGGACAAGAAGGTATCCAATCCATAATTAATCAAGGAAGTCTACATAGCAAGAAGAAGAGCCTTACATAAAGGCACCTATAAAGAAGAGTATATCAAGAAGGGACCTACACTACAAGCCAAGGCATCAATCAAGTCTACTTGAAGCAAGTCCACTTGGATAGGAAACTCGAGGAAAATCAAGATCCTAGAAAGGCAAGCCATCAAGTCTTCAAGGAGAAAGCAAATCCACTACATCTAAAAATCTATCAAGTAAGTATATGTCCCCTTCTGAATATACATCAATGTCTTTTTGCAAGGAAATCAACAAATTGGTAGGTGTCAATAACTTTCTTGAATGGAAGAAGAGTAATGATTTTCTTCTCAAGGAGAATGAACTTCTAGAACATGTCAAAGGGAATATCACTATCCCTACTAAGGAAAAAGCTCAAGCCTTAGCCAAGTATAATAAGGATGAGGCAAGAGCACAAAGGATTCTAATAGAATCCATCATAGACTCTCTCATTCCTTATGTCTCCAAATTTGAAACATCAAAATAAATTTATGATAAACTAGTAGAGCTATTCTCGGTATCCACAACCAGAGAAGTAATATCTCTAAGGAATGAATTGTACAAGATGAAGATAACAAAGTAAGAAATAACTCCCTACTTCATGAAAATATCTAAAATGAGAGATCAACTTCAAGAGCTTGAGGAAGTCATGTCTGATAGAGAGATGACAACTGTAGTACTCAGTGCTCTACCTGAGGATTGGGGCAACTTCACATCAAGCATATATGCCAAGAAGGAAGCAACCACACTCAGTGAAATGTGGTCTCTATGCAGGACAAAGGAAACAAGACTTAAAGAAAAGGAAGATGTGGGATCAAAGGAGCAAGCATTTTCTACCATAGCCAAGAGAAAGGGAAAATTTGGCAACTTTGGTCCATGAAGAACAAACAACAAAGACATGTCCAAAATCCAATGCTTTGGATGCCAAGAATATGGGCACTACAAAAGGAATTGTCCTAAGCTTAAGAAGGACAACAACAAGAAAATAAAGAGGGAAGAAGCTCACGTGATTCAAGAGATGAAAGAAGAAGAATAGAAGCAAAAAAGGAAGATCTCTACTATGACTAGGTAAAACCCTTTAATTCAAGTCTTCTTTCAAGGTTTTGAGTAGGATAGGAGCATGTAGGAATAAAATAAAATTTCATAGCTAGAAACATCTTCTAGAATCTAGAAACATGAAGCACATAGAGTTCTAGATACTCATGCCGAAAGAGAATTTATAAATGAGAACAAAAATGCATGGTTAGAAATATATTCTAGAATATAGGAGCATTATGAACATAGCTCAAGATATTCATGAAGAAGGAGCATACCTATAATAGGACCCCATCCACTATGAAATAAAATTGATCATGAAAAAGAATCTTAGAAGACCTCAATCATCAAAAGAAAAGAAACATTTGCAAGGCAAGGGTCTTTAAGATCCTATGATGGAATCTTCAAAAGAAGGTTCATAAACCAAAGAGGATGTGTCATTGGGAATCCCATTCATGGGGTTCAAGAAAAGGATGATATGAAAGCAAGCTAAGATGAAGCAAGAAGGGCCACACCAAGGACAACCAAATGAAGCTAAGATGATCAAAGGGGAATCAAGATGAGGTATGTATGCATCAAAGTTTATTCATGTTATCATTTGTATATTATTGAGTCATAGGAATAGTTCTATAACATGATAAAGTATGAAAGAATATATTTCACCAAGAACATTCTTGAAGGCATGTACTACAATGCAATGAAGGTCAACAAACGAATATGCACATAAGGAGTATAATATTGTTGACTACGAATCAAGAAGAAATGTTGACTAGTCGAGGAAGCAAGCAATGAAGAAATTATCTCACAAGAAGCATAAGATGGTTGACCTATCTATCTAAGAAGAAGCAAATGAAGAAAGAGATCAAGCATGTGAAGAACACCATGATCACCGAGAATCACTATTTGACAAGATACTCTGAAGATATCTCCAGAAAGAAGGCAGCACAACTCTGACAAAGGAAGGAAGGACCCTTGACAACTATGAATGCCTTCGAGATATGAAAGATGCAGATAATTGATTCTACTCTACAATATGTCATGATGAAGAATACATCTAGCAAAATAAAAATCAATGTTGAAGCAATATCAAGATGAAGTCATGATGGGCTACTAGGTCGAAGCATGTAAACAAGAAAGTACAACAAAGCATCCATGAGAAGAGTATTCTGAAGCATGGACAGATGACAAAGGAGTATCCAGATGAAAAGAAAACCTGATGTATGGCAAGAAAGACACTTTCCACGAAGGAAGCAATGACATGACAAACCAGGAAGGAAAGTGATCAATGGATGTGTTGGCTTGATGGGGCCTGACCCAGGTTTAGCATTATTTGTACCAACCAAAAAAACCGTAAATGCTGGCCCTTTCAGCAACAATCTAAGTAGCGCAGGTTGCAGTCTCACCCAAAGTAGTATTGGGGGATGAAAAAAGGTTTCTACATCCAGAGGCATGTGTGATGGGTTCCTACAGTTCTTATAGCTTAGATCTATCTTCGCACACCCTTAACCATTCCGAACATATGATTGTTGTAATTCTATTTAAACAGCTTCCAGATCTTCGCGAAGGTTCCCAAATATATTTATCATGCATAAATATTACATATATACTAGTTTTGCGCAATAAATAAGCATTAATTCGTATAAATCATAGCGCCGAGCAAATATACATAAATTTTATAGAAGTAATAAATAAGACACGAATGCATCAGAGAAGGCTTAAAATAATCTTTATTAAGTATAATCGTTTAGATACAGACTTCTTTTCCCTACGCACTCAACTGCAGGGGCCTGCACACTCAGATTGTGAACTTACCAAGGTCTCCTCGCACTGAGCTGCAAGAGCCTTCCCCTTTTGCCTAAGTACAGGAAACAAACGTTTCATGCCTTAGCACCTTGCCCTTACAATGATTCTTCACAAAAAAGTTATTTCTCTAGACTCGCTATGACTCATCTATATATAGAAATTTGCTTACAATACCATGTTCCATGGACCATGGGCAGGTCTCAAAAACCTCCTATCACCTACCCACCTAAGGGACTAAATCCCCTTTGACTCATACTAGCTTTGTACTCCGCTTCCACATTTCGTTGAGACTTTACATTTGTTACAAAAAGATATTACAAAAGTTACCAAAATGACCCTAGGGACCCTATCCCAACAAGCCCCCAATACAAATTGGGTGACTCGCCCTCGAGTCACACGACTGGTGCAACAATCTTGTTCTGTAGTTCACGGAACTCCACCTTCAACACCTGAAAATTAGCAGTACCCTGTACCATGGCCTGCTATACTTCTTCAACCAACTCCTCAATTTGGGTTTGAAACTATTTTCCTTCCATCAATTGAGCGAAGCACTTGAATGGTGCCAAAGTGCACACAGTCGCCTTGAGTTCATCAAACTGCTACTGCTTCTCCCTGATATCTGTACCAATTTTCTGTAGAGTTGGGTCATCCTGTAGAGACATCCATAGTTCCATTGCCTGTTTAAAGAGATCGATGCAGTCCTTGACTGTTGCATCTAAAGTGGTCATTCCCTCTTTAATGGTTGCTCCGCGCTACTCCCGGACTTCTGGCGGAGTGGTTGCCTGCAGCTTTAATTGTAATTCAAAGATCTGCATTTGTAACTCAAATCAGACTTGGCGATTTCCTCCTTTGATTGCTTGACTGCTGCAGCCAACTTCCGAATCTTTGCTACTGAGGCAGCGTCTTTGGGAATGTTGAGTTCTGGAAGCACATTACATGCCTGTGTAATGGTTGCCTCCAAGGTCTGGATGCGCGTGGCTGGTTCTTCCTTTTCTTTCAGTGCCTGCACCTTTTTTGCAAATATTTGTTCATTGTTGGTCTTCACTTTACTGATTACTAGTAGCATGCGCTGCTCCCTGACCCTGAGCTCGTCGAATACTCCCTGATGTAATTCACGTAGGGTCTAGATAGGTAGTGCTGCGAGGTTGACAACCACATCCTTGACTAATGCGAGCTAAGTGTTCGCTTCATCTATCTGTGCACGCAGGGACCCCTTTAGTAGTGAAATGACTATGAGGTCCAAAGTTTCATCGGTTTCCAACATATTCGCACTCACTTGTTGCAAGCTCGCTTGAATCTTGCTCGCTTGGCCAACACTAGCTTGCAGTTGTCCTGTGTGAAGCTGCAGGTCTCACAGATCATTCTACACATTCTCCAGTGCCTGCAGGTACTGTTGTTCAAACTCCGTCCATAGTTCCGTCATGGTGTCACGGACCTTGTCTCTGATTTCATCTAGGTCCCTCTCTATGAGGACCATTGGATCCACTTGTGAGTGCTTGTTGGATTTCTGCTTCTTTCAAGGTCCAAAAGTCGTCTCCTTGGTCCACTTCTATAGTTTAAAGGGAGTGTTATTCTCCTCGCCCACAACTCCTTCGACATCAGAATCCCCTTTTCCCTCAGTATGCTTGGAGGTGGACTCCTAAACATCAATACTAGTTTCCTTAGCCACCCTATCTTTCTCAACAACTACCTTAGCACCAGTTGCTTTGGAAACAAATGCCTTAGCAGTAGTTGCTTTGGAAACAACTGCCTTAGCAGCAGTTGCTTTGGAAACAACTTTCTTCTTCTGCTGCTCAGCTTTCTCTCGAGCTGTGGCCTGCTCAACCTCCTTCTGCTTCTGCGCTATTGTGGCTTACACAGAGGAAATTTCCCTGGCCTTTCTTGTACCTACGTTGAGATTTGATGGTTGCAGCTACTCTCCTCACCATTTTCGCACAATCTCCTGTGCATCCGCCTCACTCACCAAGTACGACAACTTGTACCATGTTTTCTTCGGATCCTTCCTCATGCAGATAGACACATTGTGAAAATCTGCCTTGAACTCTACATAGGCCTCCAATTGCTCAAATAGAGTTGGTGACAGCCTCGGCCTCTGGCTAATCACCATGTGGAGATCCATCTCGACCAATACCCATAACATATTCATCTCCATGACCCTTGCAGGGTCCTTTGTCACCCATAGTGAAGTGAACTCGCGGCTTCTGGTAAGTCAACATCTTGTGGAGGGAATTGACTATTTTCTCATAGCCTCCACACGACTAGGGGAATCAAAAATAGTAGCTAGGCATAATGGAATTCCTTGCCCTTATCCCATGCTTCACAACAATTGAGCAAAAAATATTTACAAAGGTATTGCATCGAATTGTACTGCACTCCCTTAGCACATTGGGCCGCAAGCGAAATTACTGGCTCTAGAACCTTGTCTGCACGACACTTCCTCATGAGCTTCCAAGCCAAGATCTGCGCGACACACTATACCGTCTTGTTTGTGATAAAGTGAATGGAATATCCACGCGAATTCTTTACGAAGCGGAACTCACTCTTCATTTTGTCCGCGAGTTTCTTTTCCTTGGTCTTTCCTGCAAACTCCTCGGCTGGATCCACCCTTGGTATGACAACCTTATGATGTGATGGATTAGCATATACATAATGAGGATGGGTTCTCCCAACCAGAGACACCCATCGTGTACCAAGGTAAGAAATTGCTAAATGCAAACTATATTGATATTCATCCTGCTGAAATGCGGTACCCGCAACATGTTCAACAACCCTTCCTTCTCAACCCCCACGACCCATTTCATTGGGTCCAGTTGCGTGACTCTGGTCTCCTCATAATATGTCTTCACCAAATACTTGTTTGGTGCCAGCTGGGGGAATTTCTCATGCTTTGTCAGATCCCAATCTTCCATCTTTAGCGCAGGAATGCACCCTAAGAGCGCACCTTCAAATACAACCTTCTTCGGCAGTAAGGGTGCAGCAATCATAAACTTAGCGGCATCTGGATCTTTTGGTACTTGCGCTTTACCTTTTCATAGAGGGATATACTTTTGGAGCCAAGTTATAGGCTCACCCTCTTTAGCGTCCAACCCCTTAAGGCCTCCACGAAGCTCTTCTTCATCTAGAGCAAGGGGTTCATGCGGCGGCTTGGAATTATCCATTTTCCCCTATTGATGAATCCCTTGGGGATTTTTCCTCGGTGATTGGCGCACCAGAACTTTTTGTGGTTCCTTTTGTTTCTTCTTAGCGGAATTTGGCTTAGGCCTAGGCAACCTATGTGTCGTAGGTACAAAAGGTGTTGCTTCTACTAGCTGTGTGATTTCACGGGCAACAGCTTCAGAACTGGAAGCTTCTACGGGGTTAGTGGCCATCATTCTCTCCAAGAAAGCCTCACGAAATGCTTCAAGCACATTAGCTAACCCTGGATGTAAGAAAATATCTTCCCAATTACACTGTTTCATAGACTTAAGGCACGAAAGATCACAAGCGATTTAAGAGAGCAAAGTGTTCTAATGCAGTGAAACATGCCAGATTTATAGGTGATTTCGAATTCAAATCCGACCGTTCCCTCCAAATATCTAACATAAATTCATCTTTGGCGACAGATTTCCAAATATTTGCACCATAAATGCAGCCTACCTGCTCCTATCACCTACCCACCTAAGGGACTAAATCCCCGTTGACTCATACTAGCTTCCCACTCCACTTCCACATTTTGTGAAGACTTTACATTCGTTGCAAAAAGATATTACAAAAATTACCAAAACTTGACCAAAATGACCCCAGGGATCCTATCCCAATAGGATGGTTCCCTACCTAGAATAAGTTCGAACAAAGACTTCTTGACATCAAGCAAGAAAGGAGATCAAGCAATTGAAGGAACCATGAAGAAGAAGTTGTCGATGAATGAAAGAGTCCCTATCTAAGAGGGAGCTCTGACAAGTCCCTAATCAAGAGGGAGTTTTGGATCACCCTTGATTACAAAGTAGTGACAATTGTGTTTTTCCATATCATGGGTCATGCACTAGACAAGGACTAACAATCGTAAGTCTAGATGATGGCCATGAATGGAAATATAGACACAAGATAGACACAACATTCTTGTCTTCTCTTGGGAAGAAAGAATGGGAGGATTGGGTAATCATCTGGCATCTGATACTCTTTGAGGATGTGTAGCGAATCCAAGACAAGAGTAGGCAAGAGGACTGATATTATTTGAGGGCTGGGAACCCAAGATAAGAATAGTCCTAGAAGTTCATACTCAGAAAATACTTGGGTGGGTATGTACCTTGAGAGACAGTGATTAAGGTGTCTATAAATCATTGGTCTCGCTAGCATTGTAGCTCATGATCTCATGAAGAGATGGAGTTGTTAGTCAAGGCCTTGCACTATGACAGTGTTGATGGATATGATGCTTTAAAAGATGGATTGCAAATCCGGTTTCTCTTATGTGAATTTTTCAAGATTGATAATAGCCAAACACCTTGTAATGTTGTATGAATACCTCCCTAGTTAAGAGGGAGTGTTGAAGAAAATGTAACTAGGTTTGGTCTTCATAAATGTACTTTTGATATTTGTATTTATTCAAGAAAAGAAATATTATTTTTATAATATATGTCAATGGGTTTCTTGCTCATTGAAAAAGGTCTAGCACAAGTTAAAGTGCTATAGGTGAGTCAAATAGTCAAAAGAAAATATTGAAGACCTTAAGGGCATGTTACACTATGTATAAAATAGTATAAAGGTCAAAGGAATACCTCCAATACAAGTACAAGTCCTCTCCATGCAACAATGTCCTCCTCAAGAAGGAAAACAAATAAAATAACAAAGAAATATTCAAGTCGGCCTAAGGACGGGTAGTTGGCCTCAAGTCGGCCTAAAAGAGGGACAATCCTTTATATATAGAGGTTGTCCACTCCCTCTCAACATCATCCATCTCTCTGAAATTAGTGAAGGTAGTCGAGAAAAAGAGTGAAGAAGGGACGAAGAAAGGGTTTACAAGTATAGTGAAAAAGGAGGAAGAAATACTGAAGCCTTGGAAGTCTGTTCTAGGGCTAAAAGACAATCACACGTGTTAAGAAGGACAGGGTCTCTCTACTGTCATGGCAACCCTCTATTACAGTCTCTTAAAATTCATTATTTTGGATAATAACATAAGCCTAAAGGGTCTCCAAGACAAGTGAAGGAAGGAGGAAGAAGGCCGAAGTGAAGAGCACTGTTTCTAGGGCTAGAAACAGTCACATGTGCGAAGAAGAGGTGGGTAAGTCTGCGGGTATAACAACAGGATCAAATAGTTCATGAATTAGTGTTGGTTGGGTTTGAAATTAAGACTACAAGGCCTCCCAAGAAAAGCGAAGAAGCCTAATTCTCTAGGGTACCTCCCACACGTGCGAGAAACACTAAGCCTTCCACCATACACCAAGAAGGAACTCGGATGATCAAGAGAAGGAATGAGTATCCTTAAGTGAAGGATATCACTAAGGAAAAGT
This sequence comes from Pinus tabuliformis, assembly GCA_031772625.1. NCBI lineage: Eukaryota > Viridiplantae > Streptophyta > Pinopsida > Pinales > Pinaceae > Pinus > Pinus tabuliformis. The sequence continues at coordinate 1,093,198,036 of CM062815.1, read as the reverse complement.
ATCTCTTCTAGAATATCTACTTACAATGGAAGGAATAACAAAGTTCCGAGAAAAGAAGTGTCAAAAGGAGGTAGACAAAGTGTTGGGGAAACATAGTGTAGGGAAAATGAAAGACTTGACTTGTGCTTGGAGGTTCTTCTAGTCAAGGGTCTAGGGTTTGGAATTGATCAAGACAAAAGCTTCAATAAGAGAAAACTTAATGAAGGGTTTTCCTCTCAAGAGAAGAGAGGTTTTGATCCTGGAAGAGAGCCAACATCTTGTGTTCTTGTTATTATGTGTTGGTAGCAGTTTGATGAAGTATACACACATGCATTAATAATAATAATAAGAAGATTAAGCTAACAAGAAAAGAAAAAAGACTCCATAAATTGTTATCAAGTAACGAAGAATCCTACTATACCTTATTTCCCTAGATTCTTCAACATGATGGCCCTAATGGATGTACTAAATGGTCAGTTGAATTTACTTTTTCCCAGATTCATGGATTTTCTAATGCGAAAGATGTAATCGAATTGGTTTAATATTATTCCCTTGGGTTTATAATATTTATCCCTTGGGTTTAATAGTATTCGCTTGGGTTTATAATATCAATCCCTTTAGGGTTTATATACCTTGCATTTATAATATTAATCTCTTGGGTTTAATATTATTCCCTTGGGTTTATAATACCTTTGGGTTTTAGAATTAATCCCTTGGGTTTATTATTCCCTTCAGTTTATAATATCAATCCCTTGGGTTTATTTGGTTCATATTCCTAGGGTATAATATTATTCATAGGGTTTATAATATTAATCCTAGTGTTTAATATAAATTTCTTGGGTTTACAATCATGGTCATCCATGGTCAATGATGGTCCAATGTCACAATGTGCCAAAGATTGTCTCAATATGAAAATCAACCATGTTCAACACCTCATTATGACAAACATCATATCAATATGAAAACCAATGATGGTAAATCATGGTCAGGCATGTTTATTTTAGAGTTTATAATATTTATCTTAAGGTTTTTATACCTTGGGTTTATAATATTTATCCCTTGGGTTTAATATTATTCCCTTGCAGCCACCATAGATATTGGAGGTAGAGAGAGGTAGAGTCTAACATTTACAACTATATCAAGAGTGAAATCAATAGATGGTTTGTAGATTTCACCGCCTTTTTCTTTTCAATGTTATGCAAAAATGCAAGACAATGCGAGAAGGGATTGGTTGGAAAGCGTGAATGGTCGTGATCATTATCTTGGTTATTAGAGTTGGTGCAACTTTTGTCATCGGTCTTGGTTTGTTTGGAAGAGACTAGTGTTTAATAAATGTGTCCTAGTAGAGTGTTTAAAGTTGAAGTTCCTATCAACCACATTTAAATTGTTGTTTGATTTTTATTAAATGTTTATCTCATAGTTACTTCATTATTATTGTTATTATTATTATTATAATAGTAATAAGATAATATTAACTATTACTAATATGGTTCTTATATTTATATTAATATTATTGATAATTGATATATGCGCTTGATATGGTCTTATTGGTGTTTATCAACCACATTTATTAATGTGGTTGTGCTAGTTTTCATTAAAATATGGTAGAGATTTTTAAAAACTTGTGTTTAAGTTGTTTAATTTGTAAAATTCAAGTGTTCTAAAAGATTTTCAAGATACTAAATGTATTTATGCATTCAAAAATTTATTTTAAATAGCAACAAAAACCACAATCTTATTTGATATTATATTGTAAGATTTTGATTAAAATACTATCCCTTTTTTAATACAATTATAATTCTAAATAATTAAAATAACAACTGATAGTTTTTTGTTTGAAAAACTAAACAATCCATAATTTCTATCATGTGTCTAGTTTAAGAGAAAATTTGTTGTTGGTTTCCCAATTGATACAAACTAGTAAAATTGTTGAATTTTGGTTGAATAACTTCTTTGTTAAATATCCGAAGAAATATATAAGTCAATTGTTGTTGAAGGGTTTTCAACTCAAAAGATGGATAAGTCAATTGTTGTTGAAGGGTTCTCAACTCAAAAGATGGATTGTATAAGTTCTGCGACTTGTCTCGACATAATGTTGAACCAATTGCTCTCATTGCACAAAAATGATGATCAAAGCAGGTTATATCATGAATGATCAGAGCACAAACCTGTAAGTTAAGGACAAAGAAATTGTAGTTGGAATTGCATCTACATTTCCATTTAAGAAAATTATGACACGTAATAATGATACTTGCACTGCCTACATGCACTAGATGGTGTGAAGAAGCAAAGCAGGCAATGAGAATAATGTGGAGGAATGAAGGGGAGATAAGTCTAACATGTATTTGTAGTACTCTGAATTTAGACAAGCATAGATCCATTTTAAATACAGATCTATCATGAGCCAAGAGGGATCCAATTTATTCACTTGCAAATTTTTTATGAGCGCACATTATTTAAATGTTTTGTATAATTATTTAATTTTTTTAATTTTTAGATTTTTTATTTTACCGGGCATGAGAAAAATTTCAAATTTGATGACGGACAGACATCGTTACACATCATACTGGGTTGTAGAATGAGCCTCTCAGCTCAATGATTTAAATTAATGGTGGGTGGATGGATTTTAGAATTTGAGATTTGGAAGTCATAGAGGGAGACATTTGTGAAACTAAAATTTTGAGACTAGGGGAAATGGAACTCGGCCAAATTTAAACTAAAAAGGAAGAACCAAGGTGGCATGTTGAAATTTGAAATTTGATATTAGAGGTTTATGGCAGGGAAATGTCAACATTTTAATGGATGAGGATACTACCATCCATTGATGGTAATCATGTTAGTCTAATTTTGGTCCATTTTCTAAGTGAGGCTTCACACTACTTGCTCATGTCTTCCATGATTCACATATTTCAAGTGGGTCATAGGACCATTAAGTGCCAACTAAAAGCATATCCAGGGTTTATATCAACACGACTAGTGTTGTGCAAGGAGTCTTTTGAGATACATGACAAACAATGGTACTATTGGGCCACAAAAAAAGGGTTATTTGAGAGCTATATCAATGTGGTCCACATCACACAATGAGTCATTTGAGATAGGTCTCTAGTAATGTTGTTGGCTGGCCCCAAACATTTTTTTAAAACTTCAATAGGAGTATTACTCAGGCTTGAGTATATATCAATGATATAATTCACAAATTCTTGATATTGTAGTAAATTATTTTTTTCTTCAACTGCCTATTTCATAAAGGTTAATATTTGTAGGGTATTAGGGACAAATGAGTGTCAAACATTATAGCTCTCTAATATAACTGACAATTTTCAATAATAGGACTTCATGACCAAACCTGTCATGGAAATAACTAAGGATGATAGATTATAACCTTGGTTGTACTACCTAATTCTTTGGTAGATCACCAAGAACCCAATTCTTGGGTTGTTTTCATTGTACTATAGTAACATGATCACCAAGAGATTTATGAAAAGCTATTTTTAGGGGCTCCTAGGAGACTTGATATATTTGAAGGTATGTGAAATATTAATGTAATATAAAGGAAAATTTTGTCTAATGTAATATTACTCATAAATGACACCAGTGTAGATGTACAAGGGTGTCTAACTAGGTCATTTCACTTGTATTTATTTGCATGTATGCTTGTTGCAATTTTACTCACTAAAAAATAGATCTTGTTTAAAGTTGTTGAAACATGTATCTAGCCTACAAATGTTTAAAAAAATTCACTAGAAAGTGTACCTTGTTAGTTGGATTAAAGACAAAAGTATAATCATAGAAAGTACATAAAACAAAGCTAAAGTATTAAGACAACAACAATACATAGTTTTATTGGTACTTTAAATAGAAAGCAATATTCACTTACATTTTAAAAAGTGTAGTCTAACTATTAGAAGTTTTGGCCATTTTCAAGCATATTTTTCAGCAAGTTTGCTCAAAATCAGACAGGTATTTGTTGGAATAGAAAGTTTGAATTGTGTAGTCCACATAATTTGAATATTCACATGTTGTTTAGAACACTAAATTCATTTATATATTAAAAACACATTTTAAATAATGAAAAATCACAATATTGCCCAAAAAAATATTGAAAAAAACAACTAAAGTAAAACATCTAATACTTCGATTAAACCCGTTTTAAAATGAAAATTCTTTAATTAAAGGATAACTTCATTAGAATATGAATTATTTGATACTTGGTGCATAACTTTTAGTATTACCACTAATTTCTATCTCACTAAAAACATTAATCACCTTATTGTTGCTTAGGATAAATCACCTTTTATACAAACTAGGTCTATTTTTGATTCAACGAATCTTACAATTTAAATATTTATTTCTCAGGGATGAATTAGCTATATATATATATCTATATATATATATATATATATATATATATATATATATATATATATATATATATATATATATATATATATATATATATATATATATATATATATATATATAGTAAGTATCTGTACGTTGAACTTATGTGATCGCAGATTCTGAAAATATGTAGAAATCTGAGAACCAGAAAAATCTCAAACAATTAATCTCTCTTAATCAAAATATTCCCAAAATCTAAGTATTTGTATGTTGAAGTTATGTGACTACAGATTCTGAAAATATGCAGAAATTTGAGAACCAGAAAAAACTCAAACAATTAATCTCTCTAAATCCAAATATTCCCAAAATCTATGATCTATCCAGTAATACCTTTATCCTTCTAATTAAATTTCCTCGTTGGAAACAAAAATAGGAGGTAACTCATGTATGTTCTCTCCATGTTTGTTGTTATTGGCGTGCAAGAAGTTGAGAAAGAAATTGGGTCGAGGAGGTTGGGGAACTTCGAGGGTTCCTTGGAGCATTTTAGAAACATTTACCATGGAAGGCCTGTCCTCTGGTCAGTGCTGAATACACCAAAACGTTGTCATCACCATTCTCTCAATCACCTCCAACTGAAGGTGGTCATCTCTTACTGCACTTACAATATTTCTGTCCACCACCTCTTCCACAGTCCCCTCTAAAACCACCCACTCAAAAGCCTTCTCTGGAAAGAAAGATCCATTGCCCTCAACAACAGTTGATTGACTAATTCAGATTTTAGACATGATGAATTTCTTAAAGCAGGCAAGATACATTGCTTTTGATATATGAAAACTTGATACTATTGTTAATGCTTTTGATAAGCATGATGAAAGTGTGACAATAAGATTGATACTCTTATCGATGTTGGTAAGGTTTTGTTAAGCGTAGTAAACCTAACAATTGGTAAAATCGGATGCCCTGACTTAATGTTGTGATTACGATCCTTGAAGTATGAAGATACACCTAAATGACATTAACCCTTGATGAATGTTTGATGAAATGTTCATATTTGATGATGAAGCAACTAGTGATGACTTGTTATGATATATGTCTGAGAATATAGTTTGTGATCTAACAATTTTGTTGTAGCATGATAATATTATGATATATAGGTTGATGTTGTGAATAATGATGATTAAAGAGGCTTCCCATTCAAAGGGAGAGACTCTTGACGAGATCCCTGAACCTATCATTATTTGAAAAGAAGACACTTGAACCATCTGATATTGTTGAAGAAGTTTTGGCAAGCTCTGATTTGTGTAGAGAAGGTTTCTCCTATTCCAAGCCTCAAATTTTGGGAGAAAGGTATAAGGGTTCAGTTATAAGCCTCCCATCCACATGAAAGAATCCTATGGGTGTGGTTGAGCCTATAGGATACAAAAACTAAAATCTTATGCACGAGACCAAGAGTGCACTAGGAGTATGAAAGACCTACATACATGGAGCAGATGATGGAGATTTCTATGAGCAGAAAGCATTGTATGGTTTGAAGCAAGCTCCCTGAGCCCGACATGTCCACATTGATAGTTACCTGGTGAAGCCTGGAAGTAGTTCTAATATGAGCCTCTAAGTTGGTCCAAGGTATGCCTTTGATTTTGATTTTATATGTTCATGATCTATTCTTAACTGGTAGTGAGCATTTGGTGATCGAGCGTAAGAGGGAGCTATCCTCTGAGTTTGAGATGAAAGATTGTGAGATATACTTCTGGAGATATGAGTCTGCATGGATACTCTGATTATTTGGTTGGAAACAAAAATAACACATTTGGGTGTTGCTTTAGCTTGGGATCTGCAATTATATTATGGACGAGCATGAAATACAAGTTCTTAGCTTTAAAGCACGACCAAGGTTGAGTACATTGTTGCTAGCATGACTAGCTGTGGGGTAGTTTGGTTAAAGAAGCCCTTTGGAGAGTTGTTTGATTAGGTTCAAGATATGAAAGTTATATATTGCAATAACAAGAGTGGGATTCGATTGATAAAAAATCTTGTATATTGCTAGGATTCAGGCATTTCCTTGTGTTGGTACAATGTTGTTGTATGAGACAACCTTAGGCTTGTGGTTGTTGCCTTCGTGAGAGGGAGGATGAATAAGGTATCCTTTTGTGACATGTATTTATTCTAATATAATATTTGATGTAGTGTCCAACATGAACAAAACAAAGGACTACTACTCTTGGTAATTTATGAGGTAGTGTGATTGAGCTATTTAGTGAGTTATTTAAGCCAATATCATATATAAGCACGTTGATATGTTTATGATATTCAGAGACAGTAGCATGTATTAATGGATGTGACCCTCCAGAGTAATGGTCTGGGATGATCGAGGAAAATGAACTGACTCTTCCCCCCTATCTGAGCTCCCAGGGTGAGGAATTGAGATGTAGGGCTCCTGGGGTTGAGGGATCTTGGGAAAATAGGGTATCACCTTTATCTGTCACCCATAGGGTGGAATATGTTTCTCCCCTATATTGATCTAGTAAAGTATACGCATAGGGTGGAAGATGTTTCCATCTGCCTTTCCCACCCATCTAGCCAATGGGTGTTGGCTGCTTGAGCTAGGCATGATCCTTACCACTTATGGTAAGTGGCATCTCACTCAAGCTAGATGTTATGAAGAATTTGGTATCTACGGATAAATACTAATTCCCTAGATAAGTAGCCATATCTAGAACAACAGTTTAAAGCACTTTAACCTTTTTCTATAAGCAATATATAAGACAAAGAAGATGAGAAGACCTACTTGTAGTTCCACTTTCCTCTTGTCTCCTTTGTATCGATCCTGTTGCTCCTTCCCGTACTTAACACACTTGAGAAGTACCTGTAAACATCAACAGAAGACAGATAACCAATCAAAGCAAAAGATCTATTGAATACAAGTAAATGGAATTAGATACATTCACACATATAAGCATCATATAACAAGATAAGCATATGGGAAAAAGGTTCAAATACTTTATTGAATAGAAGAAGGAATTACAACCATCAAGTTTGATTCGAAGTCACTCCCCCAGCTTGGATCCCATCCACATCACATCAAAAGCATGACAAACTTGTAGCATAACAATACTTGTCTCAAAGTCAATTCTCATAGCAACATTATCCCTTACAATTCAACATAGTCCAGCCCAAGAAGTAAATTGTAATCTAAAGGGCCTGGGATTACCATCACATTGAGATAAACAATATTTCCCCCCAAAGTAATAGGAAACTGAGGGAGGATCCCTAATGGTTGACTGGTTCCTCTGTTAAAAGCCAACAAATTCTGGGTAACAGGCACAAGCGGCGGCGAATCGAGAACTTGCCAAGCAGTTGAGGAAATGATACTCACAGATACACCTTCATTTATAATAGTGCCAGATACAATCATATTACAAACCTGTACTATGATTTGGAAAGGCACATAAGAAGGAAGACGGAATCCTGCCAGTCGATTCCAATCAAAGGAAGTGACTAGAATACTTGGAGGGGGTACCATAAGAATGGGAGAATTATCCCCTTGAGTTACGAGAACGGGAGGATTTTCCTCCTGTCTTGATGGAACAGGAGGGTTGCCTCCAAGCTCATTGGAATCTGAAGAAACGAAAAGAACCTGAGTGGTATCATACTCACTCTCTACGGGAAAGGTTCGATTAACTGAAGGTGAAATCGGGTCAACTGTTTCCACGACCTGTTGATTTGGGTCAGGTATAGACTCATGGAATTCACTTTCAGAGAGAGTGGGTTTGACCGACAGTTGATTTTGGTCAGTCAATTTATCAACTAATGAAGTATTAAGGGAGAGTCTCCTGTAACCAGATGGAAGTCACTGCGGAGAAGTAGGATGGTTATCCAACACTTTTTTGGCTTCATCTAGATAGGGACAAAGGTGAATGGGGTGATTCCCTTCACATAAACTATAGGGAAACTTAACTCTACCCTTCTTTCCATGAACTTTGCTACCACTAGTTGATGGTGTGTCACCAACATGATCTCTAGAAGTTGATGACACAGGATGATGTGAATGGAAGACCATTCTTCTAAGATCTAAGGAATACCAGAACAATTTCGAAGAAGATGGTCTCCCTCACAAAGTTTTCATGGATATCGAACTTTGTGAGGCTTGACGGACAGTTTCTCATCAGATGTTGCACCTTCTTCTTCGGTTTCCACCTGGTTACTAGTACCAATACTTTCACCAGGCGAAGAGGAAGAAGGGGAGGAAGAAACAACCGAGGAAGAAGGCAAAGGGTCAACTTTAGGATCAACTGGAGGTTGATTTTGTCCAGTTGGAGGAGTACTCGATTGCAGAGAAATCACGACATTTTGAACCAAGGAGGTTGAAAACAACCATACTGGCAAGCCAATGGTAAATCCCGGAAGGGACAATGTAGCCATATATGGAGCACCAATATTTCCAAAAGGAGGAAAAGGACTAGGATTCCCATCAAAAGGAATTCCTTGATCGGTGGACTTTGGATTTGTTTCCATATGTCTCAACCTAAGATCAACTAAGGAGCGAGCGTGGAGGATTTTATCCACGGTCAATTAAATTTATTTTAATCAAAATAACAAAACAAAACAAAAGAGGGATGATCTAGGCAAAAGGATTACCAAGTAACTGTGAACTGCAGAATACCTCCTGGCGAACTGAGAAGTACGGGCAGGCAATCTCCCTGAATGTTGTGTTTGGTGTATCACAGTGTACAAGGTGGCCAACTCGGTTACCTAAGGATGGATAACAACCTAGTGTTGTCCTCCCATATATACCTGAAAGTATGTGGAGGCCCAATCCGTATAAGCGTTGTCTAATGCAAAACCACACAGTGAGAGCATTCCCATATACTTTACGTACTGTAACACTGCCCTATATACTCGAAAGTATGTGGATGAGCTACGATATACTCACGTACGTGGAATGAGGTATCAGACTCGGGATGTATTGCAGACAAGTTAGCGACAACTGCTTTGTTTTACGACGCCGGAACACATCCCTAGCCTAGAACCACTAAATGTTTTTCGTTAGGTGACAATGCTCCATTAGATAAATTGATGTTAATTTTAAGTTGATCTTGCTTAAGAATTTGCCTTTCAAGTTCACCACGTGATGTATTATGAAATTCCTAGGAATGAAACTATTATGATAGGTATTCTTTCCATTCAATTTAACAATGAAAACCTTAGCTAGAAAGGGATAGAGCAATTAGATCTTTGACAAAGAGCAAATAGCACATCTAATGCAATTTCCTTAACTATTCCTATCAAGCATTCACAAACTACAATATACATAATGCAAGTTTTTCTTTTCAATTCCCTTAATGTTGAAATGAACAAAAGGAAACTAATGCACATACAATCAATCAATCTTTAACAAGAACGAAGACTTTACGACAATTATGTTTCGAAGGAAAAGAAGACTTTTACGACACTTTCTTTCGAACAAATATTAATCGACTATAATCTAACTTTGACTATGGATCGATAATGACAAAGAAAAAATTTAAGAAACATTAATCAACCAAGTCAAAGTAGGGCTAGAAAAGGAGATAAAAATTTGTTTTCTGAGACATGACATTCATTGATCAATCAACAAGCAATCAAACAGAGGAAATTTGGCAAAAAACTCAATCCAAAGGTGGGAAACTAACCCTAAGAGGATCAGCGCAACCATGAATGGGAGACAGTGCGCTTCAGATCACTGCCCCTAAGCCAAGGGTGCTATGCAGCACACTGTGTCCCTCACAGGCCTACGCTGGTGACAGTGAGCCATTTCAAGAGGCAATTTGACACAGTTTTTGACCAAAATTCAATGCAAAAGAGCTGAAATACAATCAATGAACACAAGTAGGGTCTACAAGAGTGTCCTAGGAGGTGGATAAGCTACTAGGAAGGATGATTTGTCCCCAGTGGAGTCATCAATTTGTTTTGAATAATTTGGTATCTACGGATAAATACTAACTCCCTAGATAAATAGCCATATCTAGAACAACAGTTTAAAGCACTTTAGCCTTTTCCTATAAGCAATAGATAAGACAAAGAAGATAATAAGACCTACTTGTAGTTCCGCTTTCCTCTTGTCTCCTTTGTATCGATCCTGTCGCTCATTCCCGTACTTAACACGCTTGAGAAGTACCTGTAAACATCAACAGAAGACAGAGAACCAACCAAAGCAAAAGATCTATTGAATACAAGTAAATGGAATCAGATACATTCACACATATAAGCATCATATAACAAGATAAGCATATGGGAAAAAGGTTCAAATACTTTATTGAATAGAAGAAGGAATTATAACCATCAAGTTTGATTCGAAGTCACTCCTCCAGCTTGGATCCCATCCACATCACATCAAAAGCATGAAAAACTTGTAGCATAACAATACTTGTCTCAAAGCCAATTCTCATAGCAACATTATCTCCTTACAATTCAACATAGTCCAACCCCCTGATCACTTAGATGAGTGTTCAATTTATAGGAAGATGAAGGAGGTTATGTCATAAATGGGGGTATTGAATGGCCTTCCATACTTAGAATTAGTTCCATGGAGGAAGGGATGAGAGGATAGGATGCATCTTAACTCATTCCTCATCCATTTTCGAGCTCATAGGAGTTGATAAGTGAGGGAAACTTCTAGATGACTCCAAGAGATAAGAATATTCCCCAAACCCTATGTGAATTTCACTCAATCTCACCCAGCGCAGGTGAAAGAGGGCCTAAGTGCTCTGCAGAGCACCCTGGCATGGACTCAACTGCTCTACAGCGCACCCTTACATGGGCCTACCTGCGCTGGTCCCTTTAGAGGTCATTTCAGGATGTCTTCAAGTCATGAAACTGTCTGGGAAGGAGGCATTCAAAAGGGTGACTTGTTTAGGGCATGTAGCAACTGAAATTAGGGTTTGATGAGCCCTAAAACACTGATCTAGATGATGGGAATGATGTGCCCAATTGGATCTGTAACACTAGAGATGCAAGTCTTCTACCACTGACTCTTGAGGGTCAAGTTGGGAAGATCAACAGATAATAGGATAGGCTCGATCCTTGCCATTTATGGTAAGTGGTATCCCTCCTATTATCGATAGGTAGTGGGATAGGAACGATCCTTACCTCCTAAGTTAAGTGGCATCCCTCCTATTGTTTGTGGTTTCTTGGGTTGTAACATTAGCTCCTTGATCGCAGAGATTCCCAGGTAGCAACATTTACTTCCCACTAGCAGTGATTCCGGGTGGTAGAAGTGGCTCCTTGATGGATATAGGGTGGTAGATTGAGATCCCCTCCGATATCAAATTCTTCTTCTTTTAGATTCGAGAGTGTTCAACATATGAGCATAGTTACAGAGATAATGAGCAAAGTAGAATACACAGAGATGGGAAAATGAGCATAGATAATAACAGGTGAGCACATGAGAAAAATGAGATGAGATAAGCCGAGATATGTAGTCATGGCATTTGATGATGATGAGACATTTCTGATAGGACATATGTTGGAGTAGGTAATTTCTCCCCAGCTGAGAGGGAGTGTTAACTTTTGGCAGCTCAGGGACAAATTCCCTCCATTGGACAATCTTCCTCATCAAGGGATACCCTTACTAGCCCTTGGAAGAACTTAATTTGGTTAAGAAAAAAATGTATTTTAATATGGAAACCCACATGTGCACAAAAGGACAGGTCGGTCCAAAAGAGAAATTGGACACCCATGGATGTCTATATATACAAGTCAAGTGACCCTCATTTGGGCATGATCATCATCATTCTTCTTTCTTTGGTTTGGCTTATTCAATTCTGAAGTGGTTCACGGAGATTGGTTTGTATAGGTCCGAAATTGCAGGGTCTAAAGCTCACACATGTGATCTAGGGTTTTGATTTGTAGCTACAAGGTTGCCACAGGGAATTTTTGGTTGCAACCGAATTCACGTAGGCTTATGATTTTGGTTGGAGGGTTTCAACCACACATGCATACACTCTCTTTGTGTGTTTGGAAAATAGGGTTTCAATTCATCAGTTGACCGCAAAGTTCAAAAGTTGTCCCCATAGTTCGACAATTGACTGCATATATTAATAGTTGACCGTAGGCTTTTGAATCAGGGTTTTGATTATTAACCTTGTTGGGTTCATCTCTTGGTTGTTGTTTAGTTGATTTTGTTGGATAGTTTTATGGTTGAAGATATGGATCATTATACTCTCTCTTTGCTAAAACATTCAATGACAATCTAATAAGAAGAAGAATTTGAAAGGGTTTTCCCCCTTGTGGGGTTTTTCCCTGGTCTTTGACCATTCTTGGTGTATATATGTGTGAATGTTTTTCTTCTATTGTTCCTTTATGTTTCATTGCATTGATTATGATATTGTTCTTTTTATATAATTGCATATGTTGTGGGGTGAATTCAATGTGTAAATGATGAAATGCAATTATATAAAGCAAAGAACAATATATCCCTAATAAAAATTAACTATAAATTCATGAAACTCACCATTGCTAATATTTGATTAGAAGAAATTATAGTAGGAGCCTTCCCACTATCCACTGGAGGATTTGTGACGCCACTAGAGGCAGAATCACTCACCAAGAAGCCTTCAACATGAGCCAAGTGCGAGTCCACATTATCCAAACAAAACCTTTGAATACAAATCATATGTTTGATATCCTCCAATGAGGAGAATATATTATAGTTTTCCACTTGTTTATCCTTAAAAAATAGAAGTAGCAGGGTAGCCATTTGCTTGTGTAAGGCCAATGAATTCGTAGAATGAAGCCTTCTTTTCCTAAATCTGCTAGGGTCAAGAACCCATTTCATATCCTCCCCCACTAACTTAGAATATGAGTGATAAGGCTAGTCCCTTGTCTCTTTACTTTTCAGCAGTAAAATTTTCTTCTTGACATCTAGCGGAATAACATCAAAGATGGTAGCACAGAGTCATAGGGAAAGGATCAAATCCTTTTATTTCCCACATTACATCCCCCAACCCTCCTACTACACATTCTCTACCTAGGAGGCATGAGCACAACTACCAAGGAACACTGAGAAGAAGGACTGAAAGAACCTTTACCTAAAAAGCCAGAAAAGGGATGAGATACGACACCTTGAACACCCGAACTGAGAATTACTAAATCATCACCTAAATGCCACACCACAAGAGCGAATTCGAGAAAATTCACAAGCTCCCCACAGTGCAGAAACATGTCATAGCCTAACCGCTAACAATGAAAATCCTTAATACATAGACTTAATTCAAAGGAGCTATGACAATATATAGATTATTTGATGCTGCCAACTGACACCAGATTGTGAATAATTCGACCAACTTGAAATGGAACAGTTAAATTAGAACCCATAACATAAAACCCAAACACTAAACCCTTTTGAAACAAAGTGTAAAAAGGACAATTCAAACTAACCCAAACAACTACAGACTCTCTCAGTGATTGGGACCCAAACAAACAAAGCAATTGAGAATCTACCCTCGTGAAACCAGGAAAGTAAAATGAAAGAACAAACTGGCCAAAAAAATAACACCAAACCAACAAATTTGGAATGAAGTCCTTGACAAATTTTAATAGATTTACCAGAACAATGAGGTGTAACCAGTCACACACCAACAAACAAAACAATTTATTGTGCCACTCCTGAAAGCGAAAACTAGAACGAAATCTCACTAATTGAAAATGGTTAAAGGATGACGAGGAACTGTCCTAGCCTCTCTGCACACATACCTCGTATCACTGCCTTACGATCATCATAACTGCCAATTTAAATCGACGAACACACCTATTAACCTTCACTTGCTCCACAACTAACCTCTGCCATGTGATTATGAGGATGAGGCATTTGGGAGGATGGAACACCTTCCAAAGAAGCCCTTATATTCAAAACAACACCCCCATCGTGTTTTTTAATAAATAAATTTATTTACTTATTTACTCATTAATAATTATTTAGAAAACATTTTTTTGATTAATACTATACAAATAACAATCATGCACATACATATAAAAAAGAAATAAAACATTTTTTTTTCTCAAATTAGGCTAGTGGAAACCCTAATGTTGGATAGAAGAACAATTTCCCATTAGTGGAATGTTATCACCAGGATTGTGCGAATATTGGTTGCGTGCGAATGCCCCTTGGGATGGTTTAACCCCCCAAAGGTGGCTCCCATCCTCAACCCCTCCCCATGAGATTTGAGCTTGTGACCTAGTGCAGACTAAACCCCACAGAAACCAAACAATCTACACCTCATTGGTTTTTTTGAACTAGGTTGAATCTACGCCAGGGTCAACCCCAATGTTGGATGAAAGAACAATCTGCCCACCAATGGGATGATATCACTAGGATTGTGCAAAGCTTAATCGAGCTTGGACGCCCCTTGGGATAGTTTAATTCCCCCAAAAGTGACTCCCATCCTATCACTAGGATTGTGCAAAGCTTAGTCAAGCTGGGATGCCCCTTGGGATAGTTTAATTCCCCAAAAGTGAATCCCATCCTCAACCCCTCTCGTAAGATTTGAACTTGTGACCTAGAAGAAACTAAACTCCACACAAACCAATTGAACTAGAGATCATGACTAAAACATAAATCTAAATCTTATATGTTTCTAAGGATATAAATATGTTCCATCTTCCCACTTTGGAGTTTGTGAGTGACATTAGGTATGACTCCATTTTATTTTAAATCTGGTTTGGTTAATGGTTGGATTTTACTATGGCGCACTCCATAGAATTAACCAAAGCAATAGCCAAATTCAATATAGAATTAACCAAAGCATTAACCAAACGTATTGTCTCTATTTTATCTTGAATTTGGTTCTGTTAATGGTTGACGTTTACTATGGTTCACTCCATAATTGTTTCAAAATATATTTCCTCCTGCTTTTGCAACCATGTGACCTAGTTATAGGTCTCCCATAAAGTAGGACCCACAAGCAACATACTCAAGTATGCCATTTTCATTTGGGTTTGAATTTGGGCGGTTTCCATTCCCCTCGTTTTCCCAAAATTAACCCTAAAAAATGTCTCCCTCCATGAACTCCAAATCTCAAATTCTAAAATCCGCTCCCTCCATGACCTCCAAATCTCAAATTCTAAAATCCACTCCCTCCATGACTTCCAAATCTCAAATTTTGAAACCCACCCACCCACTATTGATTCAAATCATCTGAATCCAGTCTTGCAAATACATCTCACACTTATCTCCCCTTCATTCTTCCACACTCACTGTCTGCTTCGCTTCTTCATAAACAATGTAGTGCAGGTAGGGAACCCAAGTAATACTCTGAATTTAGATGATTTAAATTAATGGTGGGTGGGTGGATTTTAGAATTTGAGATTTGGAAGTCATAGAGGGAGACATTTGTGAAATTTAAATTTTGAGAGGACTAGGGGAAATGGAAGTCAACCAAATTTAAACTAAAAATGAAGAACCAACGGGGGTGTGAATAGTGGAAATTTGAAATTAGGGGTTTATGGCAGAGAAATGTCAACATTATAATGGATGAGGAGACTACCATCCATTGATGGTAATCATGTTGGTCTAATTTTGGTCCATTTTCTAAGTGAGACTTCACACTACTTGCTCGATGTCTTCCATGATTCACATATTTCAAGTGGGTCATAGGACCATTAAGTGCCAACCAGAAGCATATCCAAGGTTTATATCAACACGACTAGTGTTGTGCAAGGAGTCTTTTGAGATACATGACAAACAATGGTACTATTGGGCCACAAAAAAATGGTTACTTGAGAGCTATATCAATGTGGTCCACATCACACAATGAGTCATTTGAGATAGGTCTCTAGTAATGTTGTTGGCTGGCCCCAAACATTTTTTTTAAATTTCAATAGGAGTATTACTCGAGTTTGAGTATATATCAATGATATAATTCACAAATTTTTGATATTGTAGTAAATTATTTTTTTCTTCAACTGCCTATTTCATAAAGGTTAATATTTGTAAGGTATTAGGGACAAATGAGTGTCAAACATTATAGCTCTCTAATATAACTGACAATTTTCAATAATAGGACTTCATGACCAAACCTATCATGGAAATAACTAAGGAGGATAGATTATAACCTTGGTTGTACTACTGAATTCTTTGGTAGATCACCAAGAACCTAATTCTTGGGTTGTTCTCGTTGTACTATAGTAACATAATCACCAAGAGCCTTATGAAAAGCTATTTTTAGGGATTCCTAGGAGACTTGATATATTTGAAGGTATGTGAAATATTAATGTAATATAAAGGCAAATTTTGTCTAATGTAAATGACACCAGTGTAGATGTACAAGGGTGTCTAACTAGGTGACTTGACTTGTATTGATTTGCGTGTATACTTGTTGCAATTTTACTTACTAAACAATAGATCTTGTTTAAAGTTGTTGAAACATGTCTCTAGCCTACAAATGTTTAAAAAAATTTCACTATAAAGTGCACCTTGTTAGTTGGATTAAAGACAAAAGTATAACCATAGAAAGTACATAAAACAAAGCCAAAGTATCAAGGCAACAACAATACTCATATTTTTATTGGTACTTTAAATAGCAAGTAATATTCGCTTACATTTAAAAACTGTAGTCTAACTATTAGAAGTTTTGGCCATTTTTCAAGCATATTTTTCAGTCAAGTTTACTCAAAATCACACAAGAATTTGTTGGAATAGAAAAATTTGAATTGTGTAATCCACATAATGTGAATATTCACACGTTATTTATAACACTAAATTCATTTATATATTAAAATACATTGTAAATAATGAAAAATCACAATATTGCTAAAAAAAAAAAAACTAAACTAAGACATCTAATACTTAAATTAAACCCATTTTAAAATGAAAATCCGTTAATTAAACATAGCTTCAATACAATATCAATTATTTGATTTTGCTGCATAAATTTTAGTATTACCACTAATTTTTACGTCACTAAAACCTTAATCACCTAATTGTTGTTGCTTACGATAAATCACTTTCTTTTTTACAAACTAGACTCTATTTTTTATTCATTAAATCTTACAATTTAAATATTTATTTCTCAGGTATGAAATAGTTATATATATAGAAATAGTAAATCCCTGTATGTTGAACTTATGAGAAAGCTCAAACAATTAATCTAAATAATCTAGAATAGACCCAGCAATACCTTTATCCAGCTAAATTAAAATTAAATTTCCTGGCTGGAAACAAAAACAGGAGACAACTCGGTTATGTGATCTCCACGTTGGCTGCTATCGGCGCGCAAGAAGTTGAGGAAGAAATTGGGCCGAGGAGGTTGGGGAACTTCGAGGGTTCCTTGGAGCATTTTAGCAACATTTCCCATGGAAGGCCTGTCCTCTGGTCGGCTCTGAATACACCAAAACGCTGTCATCACCATTCTCTCAATCGCCTCCAGCTGAAGGCGATCATCTCTTACTGCACTCACAATGTTTTTGTCCACCACCTCCTCCACATTCCCCTCTAAAACCACCCACTCAAAAGCCTTCTGTGGAAAGAAAGATCCATCGCCCTCAGTAGCTGATTGACTGAAGCATAAATTCTTCCTTCCGCTTACAATCTGCAGAAGCACAATCCCAAAGCTGTATACATCTACTTTTGCAGTAATAGGCCGGTTCTCCTGAACCCAATATTCTGGTGCCATATATCCAGGAGTCCCTTTGACGTTAGACACGCTCAGGCTGCGTTCTCTCTCCACCAGCTTTGCCAGGCCAAAATCAGAGATCTTGGGACAAAAGTCCTCATCCAGCAATATGTTCTCTGGTTTGATATCTCGATGGAGAACCCATTCCAGGCACTCTTCGTGCAGGTAGGCTATGGCTCTCGCTACCCCTACTGCTATTCGATATCGTCTGTTCCAGTCCAAAATAACTCTTTCGCCTAAATCCTCAAGCTTAACAAACAAATATTTGTCTAATGACCCATTGGGTATGTTCTGGTACACAAGCAATCTGTGTTCACCTTCTGTGCAGAAACCCCACATACGAACAAGGTTGAGATGATGGATTCTCCCTATAATTGTCACCTCTGCCCAGAATTCGCCTTCGCCTTGAGATACCCCCTCAAGCTTCTTCACTGCAATCTGTCTCTGATCAGGCAGAACACCTCTGTACACCGTTCCGAATCCTCCTCTTCCCAATTCATCGCTGAAATTATTAGTCGCCGTTTTCAGCTCAGCGTATGTGAATCTCCTTGGTCCCCCACCAGAAAGCTTATGTAGAATATGTAAGCTGAATTTTCCGGCTATGTTTCTGAATCTGGAGTACTTTCTCAGAAATGCCCAGAAAGCCAAAACTCCGAAGAAAAGCTCCATGCCAAATATAGAACAAACTATGATAAATTCATGGCTATTTTGCGGAAAGGGCAAAGCCAATGCAGCATCCAAAACATTCTCAGCCACATAGAGCATACCAGTGTATGGATTTGACACATTTTTCTGTTTTGCAGACAGCTTCAAGTAGGTGCGCGTCAGACATTCTGGAGACCAAAATCCATTCAGTAATCTGCCAAATAGGTGGACGCAGTATCCACTGCCATCCAACCTGTATGAGAAACCCAGACATTCACAGTTGTTCAAACAAACCGACTTACAGTCCTCCAATCTGAGAATATTT
Organism: Pinus tabuliformis; assembly: GCA_031772625.1. Lineage (NCBI taxonomy): Eukaryota > Viridiplantae > Streptophyta > Pinopsida > Pinales > Pinaceae > Pinus > Pinus tabuliformis. Next base: position 1,093,179,100 of record CM062815.1, on the reverse strand, counting down.
CTATTTGTCTGATTCCATTCGCCAGTAAAATTAACATAATCCAATGGGATGAATTCATAGTCGGCACTCTGATAATTGGAACTGCACGACAAATTGGGAAATTGAATAATTCTGTGGCAGCTGGGAGGATCAGTAAGATCCGGACGAAAACCGGGTGGGCATTCGCATTCTGGTGTGCTGTCATTCAATTCGGGGGTCTTGCAGATAGCGTTGTCTCCACAAGTACCGTGAATGGTACAACGCTCTTGTATTGCTTCCCACACTACTTCCCAAGAAGAAGCTGAGTCCCGCTTCCAACTATAAATTCGGAGATTTCCATCGGGGTCTAAAGTTAATCTTCTCAAGGGACTGGAGGGATCCCCTCTGTCTGATGCCATTAAAATCTTTGAGTTGCTTGAATCTCTCAGATACCCATCATCGCCTAAACTTAGAGACCCATCAACGCCCAGACTAAATACAGCACCATTATTAGTTGCCAATTCCCAACTCAAATACCCATAAAAATCAAATTGATCTGATCCTAATTCGCTCCTGTTATAATACAAGGAGGGAGTTTGCGTGTTGTACTGAGAGGCAGAGAAGATGTAGACACCTGAGGCGTAGGTGCTATCATTTCTCCTCGATATCAATGTGCTATTCGCCGAGAAAATCTGTGTTGGAAGAAGAGTAAAAGTAGGAGAGTCGAAGCTCTGCCAAACAATGTTCCCGTCGCTTGTATTGAAGACCAAATTCCCAGATTCAAGCAAAACCATCTCCATTGTAGAACCTTGGATATTCGCACTCCATATTTCTTGGGCATCCGAATCAGAAATAGAGAGATTTCCATCCTTTAAGGTTAAGGAAGAATTATAGCCTACGAGATGATCTCTATTAGCCATCCATGCCACGGTTCGCTGAGGATCGTTGGCATACCATACAGCAAAAGCATAATTATTTGGAGAAACATTATAGAAACCGGCACAGAATGTGGCGTTTGGGGAAACCAGGTATGTCTTATCCCCAGGCTTCCAACCGGGAGTTTTCAGCCTAGCAGAGGACATAACTACTAATTCATTTCTATGCTCTTGCCCTCCTACCCCACACCCCGCCAAAATCATTAACTGCGTAAATAAAAACACAACTAAAAACTGAGGCGCAGTGTACATGGCGTTTAACTTACCACACCCAAAGTGCCTCTTCTGGTGGAGGTAGAGATGCGGCGTACAGCAGAGAGGAAACAAATTAGATTGCAAATTCAAATCCGTTGTGGACAGAAGAAAGGAGAAATCAGCTCCAGCGTGCATTCAGTTCTCTTCTATCAAATTTGAGCATTTAGGTCCATAAATAAACAAAAGCTTAGGATCAGGGGAGAGAACAGTCAGTCTTTGTTGGGAAATGAAGAAACGCCTAGTCTAACGAGGCGGCGGAGGAGTTGCAGGGCAGGGCAGAGAAGAGAAAAGTCTTCGCACGTCTTCGCTGCTGTTGTGTGAGCCAAGAAAAGTCGTCAGTCACATTGAGGCCGTGCCGTGAGGGAGAGGGAAGTAGGGGTCATTGGTTGATTAAGTATATTTTTCCTTAATTTTTCAAAAATAGGTTTTGGAAAAAGCGAAAAGAAATGGAATTTTTTTTTAAATGGAAACAGAAAAATATTTAATTTTAAAATATGAGGTTTTTAAAGATAATTGGAAAATTAGGTAGATATATTTTCAACTAGCTTTTGAAATAATTTATTTAGCTAAAAATTTGTCTAAAATTTAATAACATTTGATAGCATTTATTGTGAAGCTTCATAAAAAAATAAAATATATTAAACAAATAAATAAAAAATCTGTCAAATAAATTATTTTTTCATAACATTTATTGTGAAGCTTCAAAAAAAAATAAAATATATTAAACAAATAAATAAAAAATCTGTCAAATAAATTATCTTTACCTTCATAAAACTTTCTTTAAACCATTTGATACCATTGAGGCCGCGTCGTGAGGGAGTGAGAACGAATTTGAATGAATGAATAGAATGGTAAATATTCGTACCTTCGCTAGCGATGACTTATCATCAAATCTACATTTTGCGTCATTAACTATAGCAATATTTGGTTTTGTTTGTGTATACGTATCGCTCACTTTACTTTAATTTTGAATTTTAAGAATATTTTAAAATAGAATAAATAATTTTGAAGTTAAATAATTGACTTCATTGTTATACGTTAAATTTTAACAATATTTCAAAATTTGCCATTAAAAATTATATATAACAATAAAATAATAAATAATAGTTTATTATAGGGCTATAAATATTAATAATAATAATATTATTATTATTATATTATAATAATTTTATATGGTCAACTTTAATTTTGTTATTTATTATGATTATTTAATTTTATTCACAAACTCTAAAATTAATATTATTAATAAACTACTCATATTAATATTATTAATAATATATTTAATTGGACCAATAAAAATCACTCAGCTTAGAATTCCAAGAGGAGGGAGATGGCTAGGGTTTCTGGAACGACCTAAGTCGCCGCCGTCGAACTGCATCAACCAGAGCAACCAGAGTTAAACCCTAGCAATAGATCCGTCGCCCACAAGATTGCGCGAGAGCGGATAGGGGCCGAGTGGCCTACTGCGTCCCGGTATTCGTATGGACATGCGAGTTTCTACACAAATGAATGGAAGCCGAGAGCTAAAGGGGATCCAACAAAAGCGGCCATGACCTCAGAGGGCCGGTCTATCTTACTGAAAGCAGGTACCCTTGACGCAGTGGCAGGGTTTTTTAGGCCTCTGAAAAACGACCTCGGGCAACCTGAACAGGAGAAAACAAGGTACAAACTTCTCAAACCTTGCGGCACTCTTGGGCAGATAGAGAAGGCAGATCCAACAGATCGAGGCCTAGACAAGGTGGATCCACCAGGTTTGGAGGAAGATCTGATGCAAATTTTTATCAGATCGATAGGAGGCAAACATTATTGCATACAGATCAGCAAGAGGATGAGCATTAAGGAGTTAAAAAAGGAGATCCAGATAAAACTGGGAACCCCAACAACATACCAAAATCTGATATATACAAGATACAGTCTGTAAGATAATCACACACTTCAGGACTATGGCGTCACCAAAGATTCAACCATCATACTAAATCTGAGACTGTGAGGCGGATGCAAGGGAGCCAGCTCTAAAACTTCAGGCTCTTTTCGTGATGCAGTCAAAGGAAAGGAACACATGCAAAACAAACCAGCACCAACATCAAAACTACCAGGCCCCTACATTGTGGAACAGAAGCCGGAATCTCCAATGCTTACAGTATCTATGCCGGAGGTAATTGATCTATACACAGATTTAGCCCAAAATTCTGTTATATGTAGATTTAATGGTTTCTGGCCAAAGTCTGATGCACTGCATCAATGGATCTTCTCCGCATGGCCACCCAACTGTGAAATTTATCTATGCCCAAAAGGGTTTTTCATAGTCAGATTCGATACAAAACGAGATCGAGATAACATCATCAATCAGGGGCCTTGGTTTTGGGCCAATGTTGGCCTCTTCATCACCCCCTGGTTCCCGGATTTCGATGCCAATACCATGGTAGTTTCAACAATGCCAGTTTGGGTAAGGCTACGTAGCCTTCCACTACATTTTTGGCATCACAAAGTTTTAATAGCCATTGGGAACTCCTTGGGGAAATTCCTAAAATCAGATGAAGATAGGACTACTCGGGGAATCTTCACATTTACCAGAATATGCGTAGAAGCGGCCCTCAGTCAAGGACTACCAGATCACATCAAATTGAATTTTAATAATTCACTGTGGACACAATCGCTTGATTATGAGAACATAGCATTCAGATGTTGTGGATGCTTCCAAACAGGGCACCTCCACCACGCCTGTCCACTGGCTAGGAAGGAGCCCAAAGGAAATGAGAAACAATAGAAAAAACCCAAAGGTTGGAAGCATACTAAACCGCTAGAAGAAGAGGAATTGAAGACAGAACCTACAGGCGAGCAAATGGGACAAGAAAACATACAGGAAGAAAAGACCCAGGAGACTAACTTGGGGCATAACAATTTGAAATAGCAACAAGAATCTCAGCTGGAAGTAAGTGGCATCAAACGAACTCACGGCTCCGAAGGATTGGAATCTGACAAAGAACAACCAACGAATACAATGGAAAACTAGCTTTCCATTATTGATACCACTACCAACACTGGAGGTTGGCGAAGAGTGGAGAAGAAGTAGGGCAGGAAAGCATAGGCTAGCTGGATCATTTATTTTTCTTTTCTTGTTTCTTTTCCTAATTTTAGGAACAGCTCATTACACGTTTCTTTAACAGGATAGTATATCTTACATCCTATGGGCTCTATGATTTGCAAATCATACAGCAAAAATGAATGCTTAACGCATATACTATGTAACTTTTTATTTCGTTTAATAAAAAGTTCGATTTTTTCTTTGGAAAAAAAAGATAATATATTCAATCATTTTAATAGTCAATCTTTTTATTATTATTAAACATTTTTAAATCTTAATTATGATCAACTAAGTTTAATTTTGGTTGACTATAATATAATATGGTCGAGTTAGAATGACTATGAATGAACAAGGATGAATGACTATTGATGATATGTATTGCTAAATTTATTTTAATTATAAATTTTAGAAATATTTCAGAATAGAATAAGTAACAATAAAGTCAAATAATTGACTTGCCTCTTATCTATCAAATTTCAAAATCTACAATTAAAATAAAAATACCCACACATATGTATGTTCACTTCACACCTAGTATCAATACTAAAAGGTCAGCTTGTTTTCAAGCTAATACGAGCATTCGTGCTAATGTGTTGGGGGTGTTGGTGTTGTTGTTGTTTTGAATAGTTTTATTTTCTATGACTTACAAGTCCATTATCTCTTCACCATTTCCACCTGGTATGATATTGCTTGCATGGTCTGAACTTGGTCGGGGGTGGCGCTCCTTCGATTTCTGGCAAGCTGACGAAAATCACTAACTTCCGAGGTAATTTGAATGACTTCTAGATCATTTGAATATAAGACATATTCACTGCAATAAGCGATTTCAGGCAGGTTTGATATCTCTTGATTTCAAGGTGTCGGATTCGATATCTCTTGCTTCGAAGGTGGTGAACTTATCAAACCCTGGCATTTTTATTATGAAGTTGGTGAGATATTATTACTCGATTCGTACATTGGTTTTATTTTATTCTTCCACACTTTGACGTTAGTGGTTTCTGGGCTATTCCATCATTGGGTTGTGGTGTCGATATCGTCTTCCATTTATTGTCGATTGACAGTATACCTGCATGCTTAGGATCCATATTTGGAAACGATGACGTTTACATTCCCTGTTCCATATCGGCGAGGAGTGGAATATTTACTTCCCCTATTAGGACCATCTTCTCGAGATTGAGATCACACTGCCCTCTCGGTGATATTATCTCCAACCTCCCTTGTTCCAGCAACCTGATACTTGTCTCGGTCACCTGTACACCGCATTGTAGCTATATTCCCCTCCCTTATCATGACATCCTCATTTTATTTCTTCTTATGTCACATGGCCCACCCTTCTGAATACGTTGCCTCCCTGGACACTGGTGTGTCAGCACAAGAGGCATACATCCATGCTACTCTTGTAGTGGAAAGCACACATCTCCCACACCACTCCTCGATTCCCCACCACTTAAACGTTGGTTTCTCGAACCATCCTACTTCTAGTGCATGCTTTACAAGTGGCACACATACATCATTCAAGTCTTTTGATCACACATCTCAAAGGGGCGGTAATCGAAATGGCTTGCAAGCTCATGGAAAACCCATCAATCCTTCCTCTCGCACAAAACTCATCAGTTTCAGCTATGATGTAATGTAGGATTGCGTAACTAGCCTCCAGAAGCGAGCATTGGTGGGATGGTGGTATTTTGTTGATATGAAGGAACACAACATGAAACTATGGGTTAACAAATCTGGACTTCCATTCTCGGTTATCCGCTAAAGGTGAGCAGGCTTATTAATGAATGGTTCAACTTTCATTTCTTGCACCAAGAGGACTTGGACCGTATTAGAAACATTACTCGGGTTCTTGGACGTGGCTTCCTCCAACTACTTAACCGATATGTGGGGTTTAATCCCCTTAGAGACACACCAAGGAATAACTTTGTTTGGGTTAACTACCAGGCCTCCCCTTGGAATTCTGGACTCGTAGGATTTTCACTAAGATTGGCAACTCTATAAGACGATTTGTATACGTCAATCCAAAATGTATGGATGCTAGTGATAAATGGGTAGCATGGATCCTCGTGGAAAAGGGTTTCTTCGGTGGACTTCCTGGATAGATTGATTTGGCTTGGTACGTTTATGTTCACCACCAACCCCTGGATTACTAGTGTATTCTTTTTAGATGTCTGTTATGCCACCACATGGGACACCTTCTGGAATATTGCCCAAGAACGTTTTCATACAACGTGATACAAAGGAGACGAGGTGGTAGGCGCTACAAACATAAGGTGGATGTTGTACAAGGTTGCTTGGATAAATCAGGTACTGAATATTACTTTGAGAAATCTCCTGCATTCCTTAATATTCCTTCCTCCTCCCCTTACTTTTCCTCCTCACTTTATTCCATCACACTGCAATCTCTGTCAGAAACCCTCTTCTCCCTTTCCCTTTCATATGTATCTTACGCCTTCCTCAGATCAGCTGATTACTACATCAACCCATGACCTGTCGGGCCCCCCACCTAAAATCCCACTGCGGGCACATTCTCCCCCTCTTCCTATATGTCTGTCCCCTCCTCCCTTGATTACTACTTCTCCTCGATCTCCCTCTCGGTTGAAGACATTGGTTGACCTTTCTCCACACAATTTTGTAGGCAGCAACCTGGATTTTCTCATGGTCAATCCGACTCCTGACTTGTCGCCATTATTTGTCCATAAGGGCCCCTCTCACTCCACTCCTATCTTTGTTAGCCCTAATTATGCTTGTATTGTTACTATCCGAAAAAAGGGGAAACACAAACCTTTTATCCCCAATCTTCAGGATTCTGATGGACTTCGTGACATTCCTATTGCCTCTGCATTCACTCGAGCCCTTAGAGCAACCTCACCCAATTCCATGTTTGTGCGATAAATTGCCTCTCACTGAACTTGCGTGGCCCGGGGGACCACTCCAAACTCCTTTCCCTCAAACACCTTCTCAATGCTATTCACCCATTTCTGATTCTTTTACAGGAGATGATGATTGTGCTGATAACATTTACAAATATTTCTACAAATTTGTCTTGGATTAGCATATGGTTGTTGTAAATTATCTTGGTTTATTTGGTGTGATGGTTGAACTCTGGGATCCCAGATGGGCCACTATGATTTCTTATAAATTTTTTGAGGGTATCCTTCTGAAAAGTTATATTCGGGGTCATCCATCTAGAGTATACTTCCTCAATTTATATGCCCCATATAATGAAAAATATACATTCTGGAAGTGCATGGATGATTGTGATATACTTAAAATTGGGTCTCTAATTCTGGCAGGTGACTTCAATGCAATTTTATTTGGGGATGAATATTGGGGTTTCAGAAGTAGGGTGGACCCCCTCATTGACCATATTTTCCAACTCTTTGAGTCCAATAATTTATTGGATATTAGACCCCTCACTCTGGCTCCTACTTGGCATAATGGTCGTTCGGGTGACGATCACATTGGTAAAAGACTGGATCAGTTCTTAGTATAGGAAAACCTGCCGGAGAGTTTGGGTTATATGATATCATGGGTAGAAAATTATTTGATCTCTGACCACATGCCTAGTGTACTACAATGGAGACTGGAGCACCCTCGTTTGGGCATTCCATTCAAATTTAATAGAATCTGGTTGGAGGACGTGGAGTTCATTTCACTGGTCTGTATTTTTTTAGGGCACACACCTGAGAGGTTGGGAAATCCCTGATGTTGTACCTTTCTGGTTTGCTACAGGCATTTAAAAGTCACGTTAGGATATGGGAAAGAGAGAATAAAAAAGCAATGTCTTGGGAACTGAAGGATATAACGGTGGAAATTTAGAAACTTTACAATTTGGTGGAGAGGGGTAATTCATTTGGAAATATTTGGGGTACACTCAAAACACTGGAGTGTAGGAAGTGACTGTCAGGCGGATGAATCGTTCTTGCGGACAAGACCGATCTCCCTAGTATCTAATGATATCTAGCGACAAGCAAACCAAACAAATTCTATCTTTCTCTAAATATGCAATTTATAAATAAAGGCTAATAGGTGTTTTAGGCCTACCTCGGGTCCAGTGCTAGTTTGTGGAAGCCACACTCCGTTGATCCAAATGAGCTCCTTTGTAAAGAATCTGCAAACACAAACAGGTGCACATATCAAATAACACCTGAAAAGCCAATATAATAAACCATATTTATCATGATGATCAAGGAATTCATGAAATAAATCATAGAAGACAATTTATTGAGAAAAATGAATCTGATTGTATTAACTTTAATCAAAGAAGAACTTTACAACCTTGGTGCCTTGATGTTGTACAAGCTCCTCCCAGGGTCTAGCAAGAATCTCCTCTACTTTGACAAGTTTCACTCTCTTCCCAAAGAAGCCAAAAGGTATGTAATCTCTCCTCTCAAGCTTAACTAGGAAGTCTCAATTCCAACATCATTTACCCTCAAAAATGTTCAGCTTTCAACCTCCCTAGCAACCAGCCCAATGCCTTAATTTATAGTGCAAAGGAGGGAAGTTACTAGGTCCACCTTCAAAGGGATAGAGCCCTCCTTCAAAGGGATAAGCTCCTCTCATCAAGGGGTTAGCTCCTTTAGTTATGGGATGCATGAACCACCTAGGTGCGAACCATCCACGTCAAGATTCCTTCTAGAAGCATCCAGAATTAACCCAAAGTGAGTTTTTAAGAATAAACTTGTGCCTTTTTTACTTTTACAGGGGTTCGCACCCACTCCTTTAGAGACAGAGCGGGCAGGTCCACAGGTAACATGACCAAGGGGTGCGGGACCGCAGGTAATGGTAAGAGAAAGTGCAGAACCAGAGGTTTATATATTTTCAAAGACTTTCTCTCATTTTTAAAGCTTGACATGAAGCGCTGAGGTTTGAGACTTGCAAAGGAGGACAATATGAGTGGTGATAGACTCACACTAACTGCAGAAAGTCATGGTGACAATATTTTGTGTAACAGTGACAATCCTTCACATTTAGGAAGCAACTTGGCGGCTAAAGAGAAGAGACCTTTGGTTGCGGGAAGGCGAAAAAAACACTAACTATTTTCATCAATATGCGAATTTGAGAAAAAATCACAATACCATTTGGAAAATTCAGAGATTGGATGGGTCTGTAGCATATATAACCGAGCAGATTCAATGTGAAGTTGTACACCACTTCCAGACTTTCTTTCAAAAGCAGCCTGGAAATTATACTGAGGATCAGATTTGGGGTTCGAATGATTACCCACATATGTTCAATGAGGAGCTGAACGAGGAAATATATAGACTGGTCACATCAGATGAAATTCTACAGGTACTGAAAACATTTGTGAAGGATAAGAGTCTGGGTTCGGATGGGTGGACAGTCAAATTCTTCCTTCATTTATTTGATTTGGTCAGGGAGGACTTGTTAAACATGGTAGAAGAATCATGGTCTCTGGGGCGTGTTTCGGGAGCCATAAACTCCACTTTCCTTGCACTGATTCCTAAAGCATCTGCCACTTCTACATTTCTTAACTACAAGCCCATTTCTCTATGCAACTTTACTTACAAGCTCATCTCCAAAATAATTGTGGAATGCATCAAAGGAACCCTCTCAATCCACATTTCAAGGGAACAATCAGGTTTCCTCCATAATAGGTTGATACATGATGTTTTCGACACTACTGCACAAGAGGTAATCCATTTGATTCATACCAGGGAGATGAAGGGAATTGTGATGAAAGTGGATCTCTGGAAAGCGTATCACTGTGTCGACTAGTCCTTCTTTTTCCTTATTCTTATTAAGCTTGTCCTATCTTTTGCTAATATGAATGATTGAATCCTCAATCATTTGAAAACAGGACATATTCATTACAACAAGCGATTTCGGGCAGATTTGATATCTCTTGATTTCGAGGTGGCAAATTCGATATCTCTTGCTTCGAAGGTGGTGGAATTATCGAACCCTAGCATTTTTATTACGAAGTTGGTGACATATTATTATTGGATTGGTACGTTGGTATTTTTTAATATTAATAGTAATATTATTATACTATGATAATTTTATACTGTCAACTTTAATTTTAATATTATTATTATTCAACTTTATTAAATTTTATTCACAAATTATAAAATTAATATTATTAATAAACTAATCATATTAATATTATTAATAATGCATTCAATTATCTAATAGTCAACTTTATTATTATTATTATTAAACCTTTTTAAACCTTAATTATGCTCAACTAAGCTTAATTTTGGTTGACTATAATCTAATATGGTCGAGTTAGAATGACTATGAATGAACAAGGATGAATGACTATTGATGATATGTATTGCTAAATTTATTTTAATTATAAATTTTAGAAATATTTCAAAATAAAATAAGTAAAAATAAAGTCAAATAATTGACCGGGTTCTTATTTATCAAATTTCAAAAAAATTCAAAATCTAAAAGTAAAATAAAAATGTTGGGTTGTGTTATATTATTTCCACAATTCGCCCACGTAGTTAACCGGGGGGTTAGATGGGGGGCGGAGCCCCCCTTCGTTGCGCCAATTATGTAGTGGGGAGGGGTCACAAGGTGTTTGAGGCATACCCGTCACCCCACTTTATGGGGTCCGGGGCAACGCCCCAGAAAATTTTGGTTTTGGACCTTATGTTAGGTTGGACGAACCCACCTATGGTTTTGTGCATGATTTTCGCACATGTTTTTGGACGCGATGGTTTTCGGTCCATGGTATTGGATGCTTCAGCATGTATAAATATGTATTATAACATTGAAAGGAACATAATGAAAAAGCAAGCTGGTAGTCCCAGTTTTGAGATCCAGGGGAAAATATCTGTGTATATGTGTTTTATGTGTTATTCTCTCGCATTTTTTATTTTATGTGTTTTAGAATTCGTATGCAGGTAATTTCTGTATGGGGTTAAAACCTACATTTGGTATCAGAGTAGTTTTGGCTCCAAGGGGACGCCTTTGTTGCTGAGGGGTTTCGCTCGGGCCTGTGGTAGACCCTGTTCAGTGGGAGATCTACGAGATCGATTTTGGTGGTGAAAGAAGATGGCAAGTAGTGGAAAGATAGAGATCGAGAAATCTAATGGTCAGAGTTTTGAGTTGTGGAAACTCAAGATGGAGGATCTGTTGCTGGATAAAGATTAGTGGATCGCGGTAGATCCAGGTACTAAACCAACGGGAGTGTCCGATGAAGAATGGAAGAAGTTGGATCAGAAGGCAAATAGCACAATGCGATTGTGTGTCTCAGATTCAGTATTACTGAATGTATCATGGGAAGCTACGACGAAGGCTTTGTGGGACAAGTTAGGGACTTTGTACCAATCTAAGTTTCTGCTGAATAAACTATTCTTGCGGAAAAAGCTATATAACTTGAGGATGAAAGATGGAGACTCGATGACAGAGCATCTGAACGCATTTAATACTGTGGTAAGTCAGATAGCATTTGTTGATATTACAATTTCAGATGAATATAAGTGCATCAGTTTGTTGTGTTCTCTACCAGCTTCGTGGGATAGTCTGGTTATCGCAATAAGTAGCAATGCAACCGCCTTGCAGTTTGATGAAATAGTCTCATCCTTGCTGACGGAGGAGATGAGACGGAAAAATATGGAGAGCCAAAATGGTGATGCCTTATCCGTATGAGGACGGTCCTAGATCAGAAACAAAAATAAGTCATCGAGTGGAAGATCTAAATCTAGAGGGAGATCTAAATCTCCAAGAAAACCTGTAAAGGTGGTGTGATGGAAATGCGGAAAGGAAGGGCACTACAAAAGGGACTGTAAATATAAAGCTCCTGATAAAGGAAAGGGATCTGATGATGCTCCTTCTGTAGAGGCGAAAACCACCTCAGATGAAGGTTGGGATGTGTACTTGGCTTCTTCAAGTACACAAGTAGATCATGAGGCATGGTTGATTGACTCAGGTGCATCCTTTCACTTCACTCCCCATAGAGAGTGGTTCTGCGAGTATGAGAAATACGATGGTGGCAATGTCTTCTTAGGGGATGATAGGAAGGCTAGAATCATTGGTCGCGGAAAAGTAAAGTTGAAGTTGCAAGGTGGAAGGGTTAGAACACTTCCGGGTGTTCTACATATTCTTGCATTGGCTAGAAATCTGATTTTTGTAAGCAAGCTGGATGATGCAGGTGTAAAGACAGTGTTCGAGAAAGATACCTGCAAGATGGTTCGGGGAGCACTGGTATTGATGCGGGGAGTTCGGATTGGAACTCTGTACAAGCTGCAAGGTAGCACTGTTGTTGATGGGTGCAACAGTTCTGTGGTTCCCGAAAGTGGAGCTGAAAGTCTAGTGGTCTCTGGAGAGAAGACCATGTTGTGGCATCAAAGGCTTGGACATATTGGAGATAAGGGTCTTCGAATACTTCATGGTAAAGGTATGGTAGAAGGTATGAGTAATAGCTCTCTGGATTTTGATTTCTGTGAAAATTGTGTATATGGGAAGCAGAATAGGGTGAGTTTCCCCTCTGGTAGTAAGAGGGCGAAATAGATATTAGAACTTGTGCACAGTGATGTGTTTGGACCTATGAAGGTTCCATCACTAGGTAAGTTTGTGTACTATGTATCATTTATAGATGACTTCTCAAGGAATACATGGATATATTTCCTTAAGAAGAAATCTGAAGTCGTTGACAGGTTTAAAGAATTTAAGGCTCTGGTGGAAAACCAGACACAAAAGAAGATAAAGGTTTTGAGGACAGATAACAGTGGAGAGTTTTGCAGTAAGGAATTTGAAGAATTTTGTAAGAAGTGTGGTATAGCACGGCAGAAGACTACTCCATATACACCTCAGGAAAATGGAGTTGCAGAAAGAATGAACAAGACATTGATGGAAAGGGCAAGAAGCATGCTCAATGGCTCTGGGTTAGGACAGGAATTCTAGGCAGAAGCGGTGGATACTGCATGTTACCTGGTCAACAGATCACCTTCATCAGCGTTGGAGGATAAGACTCCAGAAGAGGTATGGATTGGTAAGAAACCCTCTCTTTCACATCTAAGGGTATTTGGATGTGATGCATATGTACATGTTCCAAAGGAGAAAAGAACCAAGTTGGATAGTAAATCTGAAAAGTGCATCTTTATTGGGTATAAGGATGGTTTAAAGGGTTATAAGATTTGGAACCCAGTAACAAGGAAGGTTGTGTACAGCCGAGATGTGGTGTTCAGAGAGGTGAAATATGTTATTAAACATGAAGTCTAACCAAAGGAACCTGAGAAGATAGAGTTTGAGTTAAAGAAGGAAGAATCAGACTCTACAGCAGAGAAGGAATTAGAAGATGAAGAGCCACAAACTCCGGCTGTGAGAAGATCAGTTTGAGAAAGTAGGCAGCCAGAAAGGTATAGTCCATCTGCTTTCTGTTCAAATTTTGCTTTGTCTGTTACTGATGATGATCCCAGAACTGTGAAGGAAGCAGTGGATTCAGAGGATGGAAAAATCTAGAAAGAGACCATGGTTGATGAAATGGAATCTTTGCACAAAAATGAGGCTTGGGATCTGGTGGAGTTGCCGGCTGGAAGGAAACCCATTGGCAGCAAATGGGTTTTCAAGAAGAAGACAAATGCAGAAGGAAAAGTGGAGAAATGCAAAGCTCGGTTGGTAGCAAAAAATTATTCCCAAGTGCCGAGAATTGATTTTGGTGATATTTTTTCTGCTGTTGCCAAGGTAACTTATATTATATTACTTTTATCTGTTGTTTCTTCTTTTGATTTTGAGGTAGAACAGATGGATGTGAAGACAACGTTTCTTCACGGGGATCTGCAAGAGGAAATATACATGAAGCAACCTGAAGGCTTTGCGGTGAAGGGTAAGAAAGAACTAGTATGCAAGTTAAAGAAATCTCTGTATGGGTTAAAAAAGTCACCAAGGATGTGGTATCAGAAATTTGATACATTTATACGGGGACTTGGCTTCACCAGAAACAAAGCAGATCATTGTGTGTATTTTAAATTAATTGGTGACCGTGTTATTTATCTGGTCTTGTATGTGGATGATATGTTGCTGGTTGGAAATGACAAAGAAATTATCCAGGATTTGAAGACCCAATTGTCCTCCAAATTCGACATGAAAGATCTTGGTGCTGCAAACTATATTTTGGGCATGGAAATTAAAAGAGATCAGGCAAAGAGGAAGCTCTGGTTAAACCAGAGGAAGTATGTCGAGACAATACTGCAGAGGTTTAATATGCAGGATAGTAAACCGATGAAGGTTCCTATTCCTATAGGTGTGAGGTTATCTACTGAACAATGTCCCAAGACACAAGAAGAGGAAGAGGACATGTCCCGTGTTCCATATGCAAGTGCAGTCGGTAGCCTGATGTATGCAATGGTCTGTACTAGACCAGACATTGCACATGTAGTGGGAGTATTGAGCAGGTTTATGTCAAAACCAGGGAAGGAGCACTGGACAACAGTGAAGCGGGTTTTTAGGTATTTGCGTGGCACTAGTGATTATGGTTTGTGCTACCAAGGAAGATCAGGATTGGACAGAATGTTGGATATTCGTGGCTTTGTTGATGCAAACAGGGCTGGAGATCTGGATCAGAGAAAATCTACAAGTGGGTATGTGTTTAACCTATTTGGAGGTGCAGTTAGTTGGATGAGTAAGAAATAATCTGTAGTGGCACTATCAACTACAGAGGCAGAATACATGGCAGCCACTCATGCAAGCAAGGAAGCAGTTTGGTTGCAGAGATTGTGTTCAAGTATGGGGTTAGTACATGGAGCTATAAGGATAGACTGTGACAGCCAAAGTGCAATTTTCTTGGCAAAGAACCCCGCATATCATTCAAAAACAAAGAACATTTATGTTCAGTATCACTTTGTGAGGGATATGATAGAAGACAAAAAGGTGTTGCTGGTAAAGGTGGACACTTTGAAGAATACTGCAGATGCATTGACAAAATCTGTGAGCTCTGAGAAGTTCTCTTGGTGTAGAGAGACAATAGGCATTTCAGGGCTGGAAAAATGACTAAGCTCTCTTGTGGCCCCCTGTGGAAAGAAAAACACAAGTAGGAGAATGTTGGGCTGTGTTATATTCTTTCCACAACTAGCCCACCTAGTGCCCACCTAGTTAATCGGGGGGTTAGAGGGGGCGTGGAGCACCCCTTCGTTGCGCTGATTGTGTAGCGGGGAGGGGTCACAGGGGGTTTGAGGCATACCCGTAATCCCACTTTATGGGATCCGGGGCAGCACCACGAAAAATTTTGGTTTTGGACCCTATGTTAGGTTGGGCGGACCCACCTATGGTTTTGTGCATGATTTTCGCACATGTTTTTGGACGCGATGGTTTTCGGTCCATGGTATTAGACATGATGGTTTTCGGTCCATGGTATTGGATGCTTCAGCATGTATAAATATGTATTATAACCTTGAAAGGAACATAATGAGAAATCAAGCTGGTAGTCCCGGTTTTGTGATCCAGGGGAAAATCTCTGTGTATATGTGTTTTATGTGTTATGCTCTCGCATTTTTTATTTTATGTGTTTTAGAATTCGTATGCAGGTAATTTTGCACAGGGTTAAAACCTACAAAAAATACCCACACATATGTATATTCACTTGACACCCAATATCAATACTAAAAGTTGAGCTCGTTTTCAAGCTAATACAGGCATTCATGCTAATGTGTTGGGGGTGCTAGTGTTGTTGTTGTTGTGAATAGTTTTATTCATGTGGCTTACAAGTCCATTATCTCTTCACCATTTCCACCTGGTATGATATTGCTTGCATGGTCTGAACTTGGTGGGGGGTGGTGCTAAGATTCCGGCGAGTTGACGAAAAACACTAACTTTCGGGGTAATTTGAATGACTCCTCGATTATCTGAATACATGACATATTCACTGCAAAAAGCGATTTCAGGCAAATCTGATATCTCTTACTTTAAAGGTGGTGGACTTATCGAACCATGGCATTTTTATTACGAAGTTGCTGAAATATTATTACTCGATTGGTACGTTGGTTTTTTGTATTCTTCCACCCTCTGACGTTGGTGGTTTCCGGGTTATTCCCTCATTCGGTTATGGTTTCATGACCCTCTTCCATTTATTATCGATTGATAATATACCTACATGCTTAGGATCCATATTTGGAAACAACGACAATTACATTCCCTATTCCATATCAGTGAGGAGTGGAATATTTACTTCCCCTATCAGAAGCATCTTCTCGGGATTGAGATCAGACTGCCCTCCCGGTGATATTATCTCCAACCTCCCATATTCCCGCGACCTGATACTTGTCCTGATCACCTGTACACCGTATTGTAGCTGGATTCCCTCCCCTTATCCTAACATCCTCATTTTATTTCTTCTTATGTCACATGGCCCACCTTGCTCAATACGTTGCCTCCCGGGACGTTGATGTGTCAGTACAAGAGGCATACATCCATGTTACTCTTGTAGTGGAAAAAACACATCTCCCACACCGCTCCTCGATTACCCGCCACTTAAACGTTGATTTCTTGAACCATCCTACTTCCAATGCATGTTTTACAAGTGGCACACATGCATCATTCGGGTCTTTTGATCACACATCTCAGAGGGGCAGAAATTGACATGGCTTGTGAGCTCATGGAAAACCCACAATCCCTTTTTTGGCACAAAACTCCTCAGTTTCAGCTATGATGTAATGCGGGATCATGTAACTAGCCTGCAAAAGAGAGCACTGGTGGGAAGGGGGTATTTTGTTAATATGAAGGAACACGACATGCAATTAACAAAACTTGGACTTCTATTCTCGGTTATCCGCTAAAGGTGAGCATGCTTATGAATGAATGGTCGACTTTCATTTCTTGCACCAGGAGGACTTGGATCATATTAGAAACATTCCCTGGGTTCGTGGACGCGTCTTCCTCCAACTACATAACTGGTATGTGGGGTTCAATCCCCTTCGAGACACATAGAGGAATAACTTTGTTTGGGTTAAACTACTGTAATGTCCTACTTGATCCTATCATGCTAATTTTTATTGGTGTTTAATTAACCTGAAAATATTGACTCATAATTATTAAGAAATATTGGTATATACTTACATTTGTGAAACTATAATTTTATTTTACTGATATGACTTTTATTATTGTTATTAATCAATTCCCAAGTTGCCTTCTCAAATTTAAATTTGGATAGGATTTGGTCTCCTCCAATTTATTTCCAAATTAAATATCCATATCCCTAGGTGTCTTCTCAAATCTACTTTTGAGAAGATATGGTTTTCTTCAATTTATTTTCAAATTAAATATCCATATCCCAAGGTGTCTTCTCAAATCTACTTTTGAGACGATATGGTCTTCTCCAATTTATTTCCAAATTAAATATCCATATCCCATGGTGTCTTCTCAAATCTACTTTTGAGAAGATGTGGTCTTTTCCAATTTAATTCTAAATTAAATATCCATATTTTACTCCCAAAGTGTCTTCTCAAATCTACTTTGAATAAGATATGGTAATAAAAATCAATGATACTAAAATGAAAGGATGAGGGGGTAGTCATGACATTAATGGTAAGTGGTTGAGGTGGATGGGAGGAAGAGACATAAAAGGGGAAGGAGGATGAGAGGAGAGGGGGAGAGATCATTGGTCTTGGTTTTGGTTTTTGGAGGATTTTGTTTGGGGGAAGAATGTGGAGAAAGTGAAGGGAGAGAATGCAGAGATAAATGAGAGAATTCAAACTTGGATCTAGAGAGTGTTGGTTTAACTTGGACACACTACAGTTGGTTGGACTTGGGCTCGAAGGGTTAGGGAACCTGTGGAGGTTCCTTGGGCTAGGAAATCATTTCTAGCTGGCTGGGAGGTAAATTCAGTCAAGTAGCTGAGAGGAACATCTCAACCAAGCTATTGGAACATGTATTCTTCCATTTATTGATTACTTATGTAAATTGTTGCAATGAAATTCTTACTTGTTTTATATGTTGTAAATAAATTTTAATTGTATATTGTCATCAAATAAATGTTGAGTTATAAATAAGCTATCTCCCTTCTTATTGTGTCTAAAAAAAAAATAGTTTTAGTTAGAGGACTCTAGGATGGATCCTCACATATGGTATTAGAGCCTAGGTTCAAAATTTGGGCCTTGCAACCTACCTACTAGCAACAAAAACAACAACAAACAACATTGCAAACAAATTTAATTATATTAGAAACCAAAATAAATTGAATTATTAAATTATTAAATGACATTGACCATAAATTTAAATGATGGAAAAATAATATTTTCTTTTATGTTTTTTTTTAATTATTTTCCATATTTTCATCAAAATCAATATATAGCATATCACGTTTACTTTTTCCCTACAATTTGTAAAGGCGCAGAATTTGACCATTGCTAGATGTAACCACGATGTAATTTTTTTATTTATTTTTAGATTTAACCATCAACATTTTGAACAATTAAAATCTATTGAAAATTAAAAAAATAAAAATATCACAAAACAATGGTGTTTAATGAGAGAGAAAGTATATAAAATTTTAAATTTGAACTAAGTTTTTAGTTCGGAGCATTTGAAATAAATACGCTGATGGTCTCCTTTGAATGATGAATAATGAGAGAATATGCAATAAGTTAGGGGTTTTTAAAGTTAAATGAAGGGTTACATGTCTCAAATATCCCAAAAACCAGAAACTTCCTCCCTGTGCATCCTATACATTGGTTGGTTACGAAATTACAATGCAAAAATTCTGCCTCTATCTTAGCCCTCATATCCCAACTTTTGCATCTATCATCAACATATAGAAGAAACACCCATGACTAAGACCAAGTCGAAGGTTCCATGACCACCGTACACCCATCCTCACCATCTTTGAAGTACTGTCACTAGCTTGGGCTGAATTTTGAATATTGTTCGTCATTGCTCAGAAACAGGGGAAACTCCCAAAGTTCCACTGCAAATATTTAGTCGCAAATGCGTAGGGTATTGCTGCTACTTATAGTGAAAACACTCTGAAGAAATCAAGTTTAATATTTTTTTTACTCGAAAGAAATCAAGTTTAATGTAACCCTACTTGTCGTATATGATTTCCTGACAAAAAAAAAAAAAATTAGTTACAATGATTAAAAAAGAGTCATAAATATTTACAGGGAGGAAGCTCGCAATGTTTTGTGATGAAACTTAGTTACAAGGCAACGAAATAGGGTTATAGTAAGGATATTGGCACACCCAATATCAAACCATGAATTTCAATGAGATCATAACCATGAATTTCAGTGAGATCATAATCATGAATTTTATTCGAACTTAGTTTGAAAAGATCATAATCATGAATTTCATTCGAACTTAGTTTGAAAAGAACAAGTGAATTTTATTCGAACTTAATTTGAAAGAAAAGAGCAACCGCAAAAGAAATCTTCCTCGTCTTTAATCACTTTGTCATTGCTTGCACAATATGTGAATGCATTGACAGTGAGAGGAATTCTTAACGCAATATTTAATGGTGAGCATCTTGGTGTGTGTGAAATCTTGCCACCTGTACAAGCTTTTGAACCATACACATCCTCTGCAACACCATCTATAAAAAATATGTTTATATCAATAATAAAATTATGGGATCACAAAAATAACTATTTTATTGCTCTCAATTATTATTAAAAAATTGCATATAACAACACAAACAAATTGATTGGAATCAAAATCAAATGGTCATCATCAAAATTTAACTTGATAGACAAAATGAATTTGAAATTCCAAACCTTGTTAGACATCTCACTTCAAGATTTGTGTGTAACGTACCAAGTGCTATGAACATAAACACAATTACTAATTTAATATTGAAAAATATATCTAAAAATTGGACAATATCTCAATACAATTACTAATTACTAATTTAATGTTGAAAAATATATTTAATGTCAATAAAGGTTAGAAAATAGATTTGATATCAATGAATCAATCAATTAATAGGCTCAACGCTCGAGAAGAAAATATTGAAGCAAACGTTCTGTTAAGGATAAGACCCGCAGACCCGCGTTCGCTTATAACACGTTGGACATTAGACAATTTTTGAAATGAGATCTGAAACCATGGAAATTTACAATAAATTTTACCAATCCAAAGATCATAACCACTCTATACGTACACTAACTATTTTATTGTACAAGTACGAAATTATGCGTGATGATGAAGGTTACGTGTCAAATTTGGGTTTCCCACATTTTTAACGAACTCAAATTTCTAATTATTTTAACCATCAAATTTTTTAATTTTTTTTAATGTTTTGGATTACTGACTAGAAAAGGTTAGGTTTAAAATTGTGCTCATCAAAAATGATTTTTCAAGCATTATGTTTTGATAATAAATTAATTTTTTATCTATAAAATTTTTATTAAAAAATAGCCTTTCACATGTATCATAAAATAAAAAATTAAATTACCATAATACACAAATATGACTCATTAAATCCAAAATCTTATTGTTACTTTATAATTACTAATAACAACATATTTTCTATTTTAAAATATATATTTTTACATCATAATTTCTCAATAACCAAATTAATATTTGTTAATTGCCAAAAATAAAAAATGCTTGATCAAAATAAGTTCCACATAGCAAATACCATACCATGCAATGTAGCCTACTTTGATAACTTTGTTATAATTTTAAACTTGAAATAAATCATAAGAATGACTGATTGATTTTGTTTGAGAATAACAAAAAGACCTTGTAAATGCTAAAACACTCAGTGAGAGGATAAAACTTAAAACGAAATATGCTATGCAACTTCATGAGACATGAAAAGAAAGATGTTGTTTGAGGACCTAGCGAGCACTCGGACAATCTCATACCCTTACCTTATGCATGCCAAGGTAAGATCCAATAATTATATCCTAGGCTACGACGCTGACTGAGCTCGTTGGGCCCTATGTTTATTCACTGAACCACTAGTCTCTGTGCACCTCGTTATCTATCCGCGTGCGCGAAATCGTTGATTTCAAGCTAGATGAAAAAGGTCCACAAGGATTTGGAAAATAATTGGATAAATGCAGATTTCTCAGAACCCGACCCTCCAACAAGTAACTGAGGTAATCTCGCGGGGAGAGGGCGCTCCAATGTGATTCCTCGCCAATGTAAGACAAACATATGGCAGTCCCAGATTTCCACATAGGTATATGGAGCAGGGAAATTGCAGTCCCTGAGCGACAAGTAAAGATGCTTGAGACCCTGAGCTCTCCACTGAGCAGCTAACTCCCTGATGAACTTAGTTGAGCGCATGGTGATAGATTCTAGCTATAACTGCTCCCCTGGAGGGTGTTGAGAAAATGAAAGCATGGGCAATTCTAGAGGCGAGCCCCGAAGTGAGTGACCCTCTTGGGCATCAGTGTATCCCATTAGCGGATAGATTCAAGATTTTTTTATCCAACCTCACTATCTAGAAATTTGTTACTATTAAACGAAGGAGAAGGGGAAGCTAGATTAATAAAAGGCTCAGTTGGGTCAGAAGGCTCGCTCAACTGAGTCCCAACAAATTAGTTGAATGCAGGGAAATGACTACAAACTAATGGATATTCAAACGATTATAGTTACCGAGGAGCAGGCAAAAATACAGTTCTAAGGTCATTCCTTTAGGGATCATTTATGCCTTTAGGGGTATTTCTGTGACAATCTCGAGTAATACGCAGTTGCAATTAGAGCTCCAAGAATCGAATTGTTTTTTCGGGCATAGCAGGAAGCTGTGATCTTCTGAATTTCATGTTTACCAAAGCATCATAAGGAAAAGGGGGGAGGTCGTTCAATAAGGCAAGGCAAACACTTAGCGGGTTCGGTAGGGCATCAACTAATCTTATCATAATTGGAATTTAGCTAGGGATACTATTTTGCTTAATTTTCTAGTAAATTGAGGATGGCATTAGAACATTCAAATGCATACTCACCCATCTTTAGCTTTGGGTCTTCTTTAATTTCTAGGTGGCGCCTTTGACTTTGTAGTAGAAGAATACGCGGCAGGGGAATGTTGATCTGAATCACTTTTCGACGAGATCCTAGAATTAGAAACTGAACATTTTCAATGAATTTTCTCATTATTGTTCATCTAACAAAGCAGACACTAATGCTAAAAAATATTACCAAATCAACATATCCCATAACCATTGTTGAAACAAGACATTATGACCCTAAAACAAAGGCTACAGACAAATTCAATCTATGCAATTGAAATGTAGATTTAAAGTTTATGTCATATCGTTTGAAGAAGAACCTGAATCACTGCTCAAGCTACTAGAACATATGGTTCCCAGAGAAATGATAGGCATCGTAGCTACTGTTAGTGTTACCCCCACAACCCCTTCTATTTTGTTGTTTCCATCAAAATAATTAATAGGCAATCCATTGTCTCCGTTCCATTTCAAAAAATGTACGTGTGTGACTACTAAATTTGAACTCCTCAATCGAGAGTTGTTGGAATTGACTGCATATTGGTGTATGTCATTAACTAAATTGCAGAGTTAGTACACCTGAAAGTCAGAGCAGTGAAGTGCGTTGAATCCAAAGGCCCAAAACCTGAGCATGAGCGGAGTAGCTGCCAAAAAATCTTTGGGTATCAATAGCTATGTATGCAGATATAAATGACGTTTTTGAAAGAAAATGAACCGTCAAAAGAATGTTTGGTAAAGATCAAGAAACGACATGACAAACGGTAATGTCAATTTTTTAACCGTATTTAACGGGAAAAATACCATCTCAAATTCCAACCCTGGTCTCTGCTACTATTGGTGGTATAGTCGGAAGACTTGAGAGTGTACTACAAACTAGTGAGCGCAGGTTCAATTTTCGATGAACCTCTGAATCCACGTTTGTTTTAGTGCATTTAGGTTCTGGACAAAATGAAATTGGTGGCCACATTTCTCTTCAACGATATGGACAACCACGGACCAACAATCGCCATGGAGGTCGACGACTGAGAGCCTCTAGATATAATGAATGATGTGCACCTCGATAGCAAACCTTCCGATGTTGATTTCTTCAATTATTTTGAAGATGACATTGAATTCCTAAACTAAGAATTATGTCCTTAAGAATTCCATGTCATCTTCAAAGTGTCATCATAAGAATTCTTGATTTGAAAGGTCATCATTCTTAATTCTAGATTTCTTAAGAACTCTTAAGGTCGACGATGGAGAGCTTTTGAAGATGATGTTGATTTTTTGATTTCTTAAGATGGCATGGATCTCAAGTCTACATTGGTAAATGGATAATAATTCCTAAACTACCATCCCTCTCTTATAAATTTATTACCATCTACAACATCAGGGTTGGCTTTTGGAGACTGATCATGCCCTCATGTTGTTGCCTTGAATCTAAGAGTGTCACCATCTTCATGCATTAGGGTGACATTGAGGTGTGCTTTGTGACAAGGAAGGACAAGTCAACTTGAGGAGATCTCTACAAGATCAGCTACTATTCTTAGTTGTAAACTCTCTCCTATCTATATCAATACAAAGGGTATATTGTTTTCTTATATGTGTTATGTTATTTTACATTCATGTATTTCAATGCTTCGTTGATACATTGAATAGAGTAATTGAATTATGCTATGTAGATGTTGTGGATATTTGGCTTGTTGTGAATGTATGTGCATATTCTAATTATAGCAATTAGAGCTACGATTGGAGCTTACAAGTCGGGAGGAAAGTAAATCTTGCAACAGATTCCAAGTAAGTCTCTTTCCCATTCTTCAATTTCAGTAAGGGAAACTTTATATTCTTTTCTTTTTGTTGTTCTAGACCAATCCACTAGGTCTAGGGAAGATACTTTTGTCTATAATCATAAATTCTGCATAACAAATTGGTAACTCCACTTGGGATTGTTTCTTTCCCTTAGTGATTTCCTTGACCTTAGCCCTTGTTTCACCTCTTGAACAAATATTCATTACCTCACTCAGTCTGGATTGGCCCTAGGAAGACCTTTCATTGAGCTTGATTTGGTTTTTTGTGCCGGAATTTGTCCCAATCTTGATCAACGCTCCCCCTGCTCTAGAGATAAAGCGTTACAATGCTCCCTGGCCCTCTCTACACCTGCACTGCAGAGCACTGGTTTCCTTTAGTACCTGTGTTGAGCCATGTTTGATGCAAAAAATAGCCATTTTGTACTTTTCTTTTTTATTTTCTTTATTCTAGTTGATTCTCCTTATGTCCCTGAGTGTACCTTGGTCTCTGAAAATCCTTTATCTTGTTTGGTTTTGGTTTTAATTGCCTTTGATAAGAATTTGTTAAGATTTTTCTTTGTTCTTGTCAAGTATGTCATTAACAAACTGATTGTTTGATGATTGATTGCTTGAAAGAATTGGTGTTTCAGTCATTGTTTTGCATAGTTTCTCTATCAGTGATTTAGAAAATATCTTGGTTTTCATCTGAAAATTAAGAGGACCGAAAAGAAAAATCTCATGCATTTTGCATTGCATTTAGGGTTTTGTGATGTGAATTGAAATTTGGAACAGTTGCATTAGGGGAATTGATTCAATGATATGTTTTTTTGCATCTTGTATGCTACATCATTCTTTGCTCTCTCCCCTCCCATACATAGATTTTCATTGAAAATAAGTTTTCGTTTTGTCATGCTAGATTGCATCTTTAAGATATTCAAGTGAAATTCGCAGTGAGCCTTGAAAATTGAAACATAATTCAAGATAAAATCATTTGATAAGTGGAATCCCCTTTAAGTTGGGTGAGGTTAGAAAAGGGTTGGAAGACTTGAGAGAGATCTCTCATAACATTAGCCAAAGGAAATCTTCATTCTTATTTTGATTGCACATTTTAAATTAATTATTGAATTTCCGGAATTGGTTTAAAGCGAAGTTGTGGGGGTTTATGTTAGACTGATCCAGATAGCTCCAGAGAGGCTCAGAAATAAAAAAGGACTCAAGAAAGGCTAAAAATTTGAAGCTACTAGATCGCAGTGAAACCAGGTTCAGATCGAAGAGCTCATCACAAGACTTCCAATGGCACAAACGACACCTCACTCCAACATCGTACGTGAAAGTTATGGCCAGTCAAAGTTTTGATCAACTAGGCCCCTTGGCTAAAGTTAGCAAAGCGCCAACTAAATTTTGAGTTCGGATGAATCTGGCGGAGCAGCTAAATTTGGCATAAATTAATGAGGCAAAAATTTGGCACTTTGCGACAACGGTTTCCGACAGTTGGAAATGGTGAAATTGTCGCCTACTTAAAATGTCTGGTGACCCTAAAAAATCCGCCGACAAAATTTTGCCAAGTTGATATATAAAAATAAAAATAACAAATATTAAAATGGGGTTGTGGATTGCCACCCCTACCACCCCCAAACAATATAATATATAATATAAACAAATATAACTTGTCGAGGCCGTGAATGGCCCGAACCCCACTCGGCCAATCAACGCATGGTCATATCATATGAGGGGACAACGGGGATTGAACCCACCCAACCGTAGTGGGCGGCCCCACTCCAACGTAAACAAAATATGCCATCGTATGATAAAGGGTTAGCGGGTATCGAACCCGCGTCGAACGTCGGTCGGTCTGCGCATCGGCAACCCTCCCAACATGAAAACGCGCCAAAACACAATAAATGACACCAACAGTTAAAACAAGGGAGGCCCGCGGGGTTGATCTTCAGACCTCCGCCCAATCATTTTGACTATCCACCATGGTGCCAACCCTTGGGCTTTGTAAAATCCACCGAAATTTTTATTTAAACTCAGAACTTACCATTCAACCGAGAGGATAAAATAGATTGCACGAAACCCAACCCAGGTGGGGCACGTATAGTTTTCCCCTTGGCTTATAGGTTGAGCATGGATGGCCTGTGCTCTAACCTTTGGCTTTTGAGATAGGAATAATCCAAGGAATATTCTTAAGCAACATTAGTAAGGAATCTTTAAATTCTCTTAGGGCCAAAATTTCAGTGTCAGATTCATGCCAAGTTTGTACTCAAATGAACCAAAATTTTGCCAAGAGTCTGATAGCGTGATCAGGTTTTTCTTATGAGCAACAAATCTTCAGTAAACTTGAAGAGAGGAATCTTTGTGGAATCATGAAGAATCTAAAAGATTCCTTAAGGGCCAAATTTTGACAATTTCAGAACCAGGTCGACTTTATACTCATTTTACTCAATTTTTCACAAGGAGCATAGTGGTGAACTTAGATTTTTCATTTAAGCAGCAAAATTCTAGTCACCCAGCGAGAAGGAATCTTTGGGGAATCTTTGAGATTCCCAAGGGTTTAGATTTTGACCAAAGCAGAAAGGGGTCAAGTTTACAATCATTTGACACGATTTCGTGCAAGGAATTCAATGACGTGGTCTATTTCTTCAACAGAGCTGTGAAATTTCAAGCCATCCCCGGAAGTGGAGGTATAAGGTGTCTTTTGTACATGCATGCAATTTGATTATTGGCTAAAGATTAATGAAAACAACCTCCCCACTTTTAATCAGGGCCCATAGGCATAACCCACGCTGGGTGAACTTTGTTATCAACTTGTTTGTGTCTTTCTTCTCATGGTTGTTATTTATTTATGCTTCCTTTATTTGTATGCATTTTATGCTAACATTCTCTTTCAAATGAAATTATGTATGCATCTTTGAAGTGAAAATCACTGGATAAAGATTGGTATCAGAGTGGGTCTTCTGTTGATGTGAATTACAAGTGTATGATAACCACAAAAAATATCCAAATAGGTGAAGGAAAACTTAAGCCATTTGATCTAGAAGCAGGGCGTGCAACACGAAGAAGGAAAATGGCAAATGAAGATGTTCGGTTGGAGGAAGAGCGAAATTATCACAAGGAATTCTATACCATTGCAGAAAAAGTGGACAACTTTTGTATGACAAGAAAATGGCACCAAAGAAGAAGGAAGGACCAGATGATCATGCCTCGATGAATCATGAAGGAGGAGGAGAAGAGCCTCATGAACCTCCCTCTTCATCTTCCAGCGAAAGTTATTTTTCTTCCTCTTCTCGTCATTATAGAGGTAGAAAAAATCATAAAAAGTTTTTCAAGTTGGATGTGAAGCTTGATTTTCCTGTGTTTAGTGGAGAATCTAATGCAGAAAAGATAGTTGATTGGATCATACAAGTTGAAGTATATTGTCGCATACAACGAATCAAAGAGGATGAAGCCAAGATCCAACTAACATCCCTTTGATTGAGTGGCATTGCTCTCGTCTGGTGGGAAGGCAAGCTGCAAAAAGGTCGTAATAGTAGTCGCAAACTTCTTTCATCTTTGTATGAGTTTATTTATGCTTTTAGATGACAATTTTACCCATTAGGTTACAGACATAAATCCATGATGGAATGGAAACATTTGAAACAATGTAAATATTAAAATGTTCAGAATTTTACAGAGGAGTTCAGGAAACAAGCATTAGCATTGAATGCTCCACTAGACACTCTTGAGACATTGATGAAAATATATTGGATCTTTGCATAGTTATTTGTGTCATTTATTGTTATTATCTGAACCTAAAACTCTTGATGAAGCTAGTATGAAGGTTGTACATCTCGAAAACAGGAGGAAGCATGAGCAAGAATACTGCCCAAAGAGGAAAATAAAAGCTAAGAGAAAGGAAGCAAAACCCTCTTATACTCATTGTGAGAAAGAAGGGCATGATGAGGAACATTGTTGGAAATTACATCTAGAATTGAGGCCAAAGAGGAACGATAGAAAAGAGAAGCAGAAGACAGTTGCAATTGTGAAACAAGACCAAGAATATGAATCAGAGGATGATGAGAAGATCACAATTGTAGGATTTGTAGGTGTTGGACCAATTGACTTGGGATCAGACTCAGGTGATGAAATGAAGATTACAGCTCTTGGGATTGCAAAAGGTGGACCCATTGACTTGGGTTTTGATTCAGGAAATGAGACAAATATTCCAGCAAACATTGTGCCAAAGGTGAGAAGGGAACCAAACATTGCATGGCTCTAATAACTCAAATAGATCAACCAAAGAATTCAAGCGAAGAATGTTGAACTAAAGAGACTCCTACAAGAAGCAGAGGAGGAGAAACAAAGGTTGCGGAATTAGTTACAAGCCAAGGAGGAGGCCTTGGAAAAGTTGCAGCATAACACGCCTGAGGTAAAAATTGATTCTTCAATTTCATGTTATTTTTATGACGATGATTTCGTTGTTTTTTAGAACATACATAAGGAATTGGATCAAAATTGTTGAATAAAATGGGGTATCAAGGAAAGGGCCTCAGCATTAATGGCCAAGGCATTATGAATCCCATCAAAATGGAAGAATTGCCTCATTATATAGGACTTGGATATGTTGTAAAAGAGGTTGGGGAATGCTCCAAGAAAACCAGTGATCAATCAATGACAAATGATGGGAGCACTTCTTCACATTCCAGTGATAATGAGGATTCCACGGGCACTTATAAGAGGCACATCAGGAATAAATGTTCCAAGATGATCTAAAAAGTGTGGATGAGAAAGAATTATTGTAGTTAATGCAACGAGGATGGACACCAGAGAGCCAAATGTTAGATAATCCATGCCCAAAAAGCACCTAGGGTAGAACCAGGTTGTGAAGATGTTCAACAAGTGAATTAGCCGGAAAGAGATGACCCATTCACTTTATTGAGTGAGAGATGGTTTTATTAGATATAGTAGTTTTTCATGGCCATATTATTGTAAATCATATGTTGTGAAATGATTGTAAAAGTGATGATGTGTTTTCCATCACTTATGAAGGCAACATGATGATGTTTTGGCCTCTTTTTGTTGATAACTAGGGTATTGGTTTCTTTATGATGTAAACGTGACCAAAATGTATTATAAACTCTTGGAAAGTATGAGGTTGTTTTGATCATGTAATTGAAAATCTAGTTTGCAAATATTGTACTAAAAGTTTGCAGAGGATGCAAGTGTCGGTTCATCACTTATGGCTCCGAAGAACAAAGGTGAAGGAGAAGGAAGTGTGGCATGTCAGGGCACTTGTTGTGCAGATAAGGGAGCACATCAAATTGTAGATTATGTTCATGCTTTTGGAGGACCAAAAGCTCCTCAATGGGGAGGAATGATTCAGGTGGCTCCAGAGAGGCTCAGAAATCAAAGAGAGCTCAGGAAAGGCTCAAAAATCAAATTTGTTGTATTGTATTGAAACTAGGATCAAATCGAAGAGCTCGTCGCAAGATTTCCAACGGCACAAACGAAACCTCAATATGACATCGTATGTGAAAGTTATGGCCAATAAAAGTTTTGGTCAACTAGGCCCCTTAGTTAAAGTTAGCAAAACGCCAACTAAATTTTGAGCTCGACTAAATCTAGCGGAGCCACCAAATTTGGTGGAAATTAACAAGGCAACAATTTGGCACTTTGCGACAATGATTTCCAACAGTCAAGATTGGCGAAATTGTCGCCTACTTAAAATGTTCGGTGACTCTAAAAAATCCGCTGACAAATTTTTTCCAAGTTGGTATATAAAAATACAAATAAATATTAAAATTGGGTGGCAACCAGCCCCCAACGGTATTATATATAATGTAAACAAATATAACGGGTCAGGGCTGTGGGTGACCCGAACTTTGCCCAACCAACCGACACATGGATGTATAATATGAGGGGCTGACAGTGATTGAACCCGCCCAGCTGTAACGATCAACCCACCCAAGGGTAGCCCCACTCCAACATAAACAAAATATGCCACCAAACAAGATATGCCATCATATAATAAATGGTCGACAAGTATTGAACTTGTGTCGACCATTGGTTGGCCCGCCCATCGATGACCCTCCCAACACGTAAATGTGCCAAAACACAATAAACGACACCAACAATTATAACGGGGGAGGTTCGCAAGCTTGACTCCGAGACCTCTGCCCAACCATTTTGACTATCCACCGTGACAACAGGCCTTGGGATTTATAAAATAGGCTGAAATTTTTATTTAAACTCAAATCTTACCATTCAACTGGGAGGATAGAACAGAGCACGTGGAACCCAGCCTAGGCATGGCACATTTTTTGAGACATGAATATTCCACCAGGGAATATTCTTATGCAACATCAGTAAGGAATATTTAGATTCCCTTGGGGCCAAAATTTCACAGTGTCAAATTCATGCCAAGTTTATCTTCAAACAAACCAGAATTTAACCAGGAGTCTAATAACCTAATCAAATTTGTTAGTTGAGCAACACATCTTCAATCAAATTGCAAAGATGAATCTTTGTGGAATCATGAGGAATCTAAAAGATTCCCTCAGGGCCAAATTTTGACAGTTTCAAAACCAGGTCAACTTTATACTCATTTTACTCAGTTTTTCACAAGGAGCGCAGTGGTGAAGCTAGATTTATCATTTTGACAGCAGAATTCCAATCAATTAATGAGAAGGAATCTTTGAGATTCTCGAGGGTCCAGATTTTGACCGAAGTAGAAGGGGGTTTATTTTATAGTCATTTAACATGATTTCACCGTAGGAATTCAACGGTGCAATCCATTTCTTCAATAGAGGGAATTTGCAGGCCATCCCTGGAAGTGGAGGTATAAGGTGTCATTTGTACATGCATGTAATTTGAATTTTGACTGAATATTAATGAAAATAGTCTCCCCACTTTAAGAATGGCTCGAAGATGTAACCCAAAATGGTCAACTTTGTTATCAACTTGTTTGTGTCTTTCTTCTCATGGTTGTCGTTTATTTTTGCTTCCTTTATGTGTATGCATTTCATGGATAGATGCTCTTTCAAATGCAATTTTGTATGCATATTTAAAGTGAAAACATCTGGATCATGGAGTACCCTGGATTATGGGTAGTTGAGGCAACCCGACCTGTCCCCATCAAGTGGTATTAGAGCTCAACTATGTTTTTAGAGAATGTCAAAGCCACGAAAATCTTTCAGATTTATAGCTCTTAGAGAAAGATACATGAAGCTCTTGGAGGAAGCAAAGTTTACAGCAAATAGAAGTAAATATCTATTTAATTGAGGTATTGACTATGAGGTGATGTGCAAATTAACATAATGGAGTGTGTCTACCTTGAAGTAGAATAGATTTCTCTTTGGTGATGCAATAAGAATCACAGAGATTGGATTTGATTACAACTGGAAGTGAAACAAAGTGATGGTGGAGATTCTTGCATGTTTGAAGACAACTTGACAATGAAAATGGGTTGAAGAGAAAAGGAACCTTACAAAAAAAAGTGAGGTGATTGAAAGGAAGTAAAGAGTTGATATGTCCTTGAGAAAGAACAAGTGCATTGGTTGGAGTGGAATTGGTTCAACCGGTAGTGGAAGATGAGATCTTGTTATAGATCTTATAAAATTCAATTTGATGTTTTGGTCATTAAAAAAATTATGTTTGTAGGGATGAATTTGTATCCGCTTCCATATCAAATAAGCTATGTCGAAGGAGAATGATCAAGAAAGGATATTAGATGAAAAATGGTGACAGAACCCTGCAACAAAACTAAGAAGAGTGAGCAATTGAATATGAAACAACGGATGACTTTGAGAGCAGAGGAGCAAGAGTGCTTAAGAAGAGGTTCTACTTCATAGAACCTAGAGAAGAGAAGATACTAGGAGGATGACTTGGTATGGGTGACAATTAGTAGACTTGTTATAGAGAAAAGAAGGGTTTTTTGCAGCTCACTAGTAGAAAAGGAGAGTTCACAAAAGGAAGAGATGAATATAACTATTATTGGTCATAGTAGGGGTTCAAAGGAAAGTCACAAGCAGAAGAAGAAAAGTACCAAAGGAGTTGGACTCAAAGGAATAAGTGATGAAGGATTTGGATATGGTTGAGCTAGAGAAAATATCAATCATGTGAAATAGTTTCTACAAGAAATTCAAGATGACCAGAGTTATGAGTAGAAAGAAGGTGTTGAATATGAAGGTCTGCAATAGTGAAAGGATGACAACAGTAAGAATAATTTTGCAACAACAATTGTGTGTTCAAGTGAAGATTGAATAAGGAGGTAATGGCCTTTTGCTAATTATAAGTAGCAGTGATGAATGTTGCGGTTGAGGATGATGGCAAGGAACCTTGTGGTAGAAAGTGAGAAAGAACAACAAAGTTCTCTGATGAAGAAGGTAAATAAGTGAAGAGTAGAGAGTGCTCAGATGAATTTTCCAAAGGAAGGAGTCAACATAAACACAAGAAGAAGACTAGGCATGGAAGAGCTTAATATGGTATTTACAAGCAGGTTGATGGAGTCAACTTGTTGGAGTGGCTTGTATGCAACTCATAGTGAGTAGAGAGAAGCTCATGGAAGAAGGAAATTTGTGACTACTGAGAGTCATAGTAAAGGTTCAGAGAAAAGCCATAGTAGATCAAGTCAAGGCAAACTTGATAGAGAAGTATATGAAATAAAATTTACTGCTAGAGATGAAGAGAGTTACAGATGGACCCTCCGGAAGAGAGTGAAATGGAATTTTTTTTGGTGAAGCTGAGACATAGATCAAATTCTCAGTGGAGGAAAAACTTAAGGGAGTTGAGTTGCAACCATGGAAGAACAACATAAGCATGATAAACACATGTGATGAAGCAGATGAAGATTTGATGAGAAACCTAAAGACATCAAATTTTAGCCAAGGACTAAGTTAGAGGATGAAATTGACAAAAGGAAAGCAAGAAGGTGTAAAAGGAGACAACCTATGATTCTGAGGAATTTTTTGGCAAGTTTGAACAATTCGGCAGGAAGTAAAGGTCATAGTTTGCAACATAAGCAGTAGAAGAAGGTAGAATTTGAGTAAAGATCTGGTGAGATTTTTAAGTTTCACTTTGCAGGTGACAATTGAGGAAGGTGAGGAGATTTTCAGTAGCCTAGAGAAAGGAGTGATTGAAGGGTTCTAGAGAAGAGAACGAAGAATATTTTGAAAGCCCAAACTCAAGTGAAAGTTTTGTGAGGTATCATGTAGCAAGGTGGAGACTTGTTACTGCAGAGGCGTGTTGCAGATCACGAATTGAAGTTGTTCGAGAAGACCATATGCATATGACCAAGAGGTCATATATATTTACGTACCTTGGGAGTTTGATGTAGGTGCATAGATGGAGCACCAAGTTCAATTAAGAATAGACTAGAGCTTGCCAATGTGATGGGATGGTCACATGATGATGCTAGGAGAGATTTTAAATGTTTTGTAGATATTTGCATTAAGATGTGAGTTTTTTTTTTTAGAATAAGTTGGAGGAAATATTTCCTAATGTAAATGTAGTTTCAGTTTCTCGTATTTTGCGAGAAGGGGAAACAAATCATCACTTGTTACCCTTGGTTATCCCATGTACCTTTCTTTTATAAAGGAAGAGTGTTTGAGAAGAGTAATGTGTGCAACAGAGAAGTGCAGTAGAAGAAGAGAGGATAAGCTCCAACACTAGGAGAAGAGGCAAAGGATGAGAGGCCTGGGATGCACATGCCCACACTGTAAATTTGGCCAATTTAATTTATGTTGAATGTGATCAATGATCAACTTGTTTAAAATGCCTCTGTACCTATTTTATTTCTCTCTTTATGTAATGTTAATTCGATGTGTTGAGGGGTACACTTGTTGAGTCAAGTTACAATAAGAATCTGAATGTGTCATGGTTGTATGCCTTTATGTCAAAGTGATGCTTTGGTTTAAGTGTGATCTGGGGCTGAACATTTTATCCCTGTGTGTATGAAGTTGTAACTTCATATGGTTATCGTAGTGTTGCTGATGTGTTATGAATTTATGTTGTTGGTCTATTGATGTGTGCTACTACTGTCGGTATATAGTAGTGTCATAGGTGGGTTGTGAGCAATTATGTTAGAAATTAGAACCTACGTTGTAGATGTTGATGTGTGTGTCGAATTCTGGTGAAGACTATCAACTTTGTTGAAGACCGTGAACTGTGTTGTGTATAGATGGTTTGGGCAGCGTGTGTATGGTTGTGTGGTTTATATATGTTTGTTGGTGGATGTACCTTGGTGCGCTAGCCATTCTATTGATTAGAGATGCATGTTGTTGAATTAGAAGAGTATTCATGTGCGTTGAAATAGAGCACCATTGTTTCTAATGTTGTCACACCCTTTTAATTGGGGTTTCAAACCATTAGTCGAGCGAGATTGTAATTCAGAGGAAGAAAGGTGTGTGAAGTTGTTAATAACATTAAGGAGCAATGCAATATCGTGGAGAACCAATCCTACAGAGGGACGAGTTATTTTCAGCTTCCTGGAATGTGAAAAGACAGTTTCTGGGGCGCTACGAAAATATTTTGTACTACCTATAGGATTTTAATTGTGCTGCGAAAATATTTTAACTAATAAGATTAGAAGAATAATCAGATTTTAACTAGTAGTATGTTTTCACGTTGTTTTTTTGTCTTTACACTCATAGAGATAATGTTGATAGTTTCCCAGAATGCATAGATGCAGAGGACCAAGCAAAGGATGATTGAGCATCAACCGTGGCTTGAGCCTTGTTCCATTTCTTTTGTTATTATTTTTAATATGACATAATTCACTCTTTTCTATTTAAATAATGATGGATCTAATTGTATATGATATTGATGGTTTTACAGTGACAAATTAAAAACAATGTAAAATTTGAAACAAGAACTGATACGATTACTTGTTTCGTTGAGGTAGCAAAAAAGTCAACCGATTTTGAAAAATGGTGATGCAGAATACATATATTTTTTTTTCAGAGCATATTTTTGACACTTTAAATTTTCTTATATATCAAATATAAATATCTGTTTTTAAATGTTAGTGATTTTCATGCTAATTTTGAAACGTGTTGATGCAGCATCAACCCCTTTTTAGAGGGCTTATTTTCTACATTTTATATTTTCTAATATATTAACTCTGGATATTTTTTTTTAAATGTTACATTTTTGACACTTCAAATTTTTTTACGTCCAATTGTTTTTAAAGGTTGATTACTTAACAAAAATTCTAGTTGTCCTATTTCTCTTTTTTAAAATGTTGATTACTTAAAAAAACCAATATATATATATAGAAAACATAAAAAATGAATATATATATGTGGGGTAAACGATAATTTCTTTTTTAATAAAAACTATAAAAATAAATAAATCAAAATACAAACCTTTTAAAAAAAACTAAAAAATAAACAAACCATTTAAGAAAAAAAATAGAAAATTAACTAACAAATTAAAAAAAAATCTAAAATAATTTAAAAAACAAAATTAAAACCAAATAATTAAAAATAAAAATTAATAAACCTAAAAACACCAAAAAAACAATATAATTAAAGATTTTAAAGCTAAAATCTTTATATATATATATATATATATATACAAAAAAAAAATATCAAGGAAGCCCCGCCTAGAGGCCCTGGGCAGAGGAAGCTGCAGTCATCTCCACCAGCCCAGGGCCATGACCCCTGGGCCCCTAGGTGGGGTTGAGACCCGATATCAGGTCTCAGCCCCGCCCAGGGGCCCAGGGGGCGCAGCCCTAGCTCCGCCCGCCCAAGGGTCGCGCCCCCTGGTCCCCTGGGTGAGGCTGCCTCAATTTTTCTTAATTTAATATATATATATATATATATATATATATATATATATATATATATATATATATAAGGTTTATGACATTTTTTGTGTTTTAAAAAAATAGTTTTAATGGTTTTTTTGTTTTTTTTTCTTAAATTATTTAAGATCTTTTTTTTTTTTTTTTTAATTTAAGTTAATTTTCTACTTTTTTTTTAAATGATTTGTTTTTCATTTAATTTATTTTTTTTTAATAGCTTTTTAAAATGAACTTATTTTTATTTATTTATTTTTCTAGTTTTTATAATTTTTTGTTTTGTTTTTTTTAATGTTCTATAATCAACCACACACACACACACACACACACACACATATATATATATATATATATTTTACATTTTTTTTTTTAACATGCTTTTGTTGTTATTTATTTCTTTATATATATATAATTCTTATCTTTTATAGATTAGTTTTGTTTTTCCCTTTTAACTTTTCTATGATTGATTTTTTTTTTTTTTTTGTCTTTTTTTTTCTTTTAATTTTATGTTTTTTTTAGATATATATTTTTATTTACTTTGTGTTAATTTTTTTTAACTTTTTTTTTTCATTGTTTTAATTTTTGTTTTAATTTTTAAATTTATGTTTTCATTATTCTTTTGAAATTTTAATGTTTTTCATAGTCATGATAAAACCTTCTATGCCATTTTTTCAAAATGTTGAAAATTTATCCTTTAAAAAAGAGGAGACGTTATTTCAACATGAACACTTTTTGTTTTTTAGGTGTTTTTTGCATAAATTTTGCACAAAAAATTGGTTTTCACTATCATTTTTAAAACATGTTGAAAATTTCACCTAGAAAAAAAAAGTGTTATTCGAGCATCAACATTTTTGTTTTCAGGGTGTTTTTTGCACAATTTTTGCACAAAAAATTAGTTTCATTACCATTTTTAAAACATGTTGAAAATTTACCCTAGAAAAAAAAGTGTTATTCCAGCATCAACACTTTTCGTTTTTAGCACTGTTTTTCATGTTTTTTTGGGGGTTTTTTGGCTAGAGTTCATGTTTTAAATTTATAGTTCCCGTTTCAAAGTTTACATTGTTAAAATGGTTCTCTTATTTTGAATATCACTTACATAATTGCCAATAGGATCATGTTGATGTATGTTACTTTGTTTTTATTGTCAATATTAGGGACTTTGATGTGCATTGTTACATCCTCAAAATTTGGGGGGACACTATGCATGTCCTTGAGAACTAGCCTGATGTTCCTACATCCTTGAAACTTGGTGGAATATTGATTTTTTCTTGTGTCTTATACCATTTTTTCCCTTTTCATGGAAAATTAGGTTGTCATTTATTACTGAATACACAAGATGCCAATTTAATGTTCAACTAGAGGTTATTTACTTGTGTCACAACAAAAATGTTATTGATGCACCTTATCTTGTCAAAGGGGTGTAGGAAGACCTGAGATATTGAAGACCAGGGATAATGTAGATGATTGGAGATTTTGAACCTGAATTGTCATGTGACATTCAGGCTATCAATGAATGTTGATGTTGACCAATCACTTTCAGATGTTGGTAGGGAAAACAAAGATAATTCCATTCCCCCTTTTTCCCTGCAATATTGAGATAGATAGTGGCTCAACTATCGACCATCATAGCAACTGCTAACTTAGTTGGACTATTCTTGACTCAAATCTCAATGAGACTAGAACCAAAGATGTCATTACTAGTTATATTTTAAAACAATCATTCAAATTGATTGAGCTAACCCATTACATTAATCAAATTACAACTGTTATCTTTTTTCATTGTTAATATTTTTGAAACACATGTTAAAAAATGTACCACATCAAATATAGTTTTTCCTCTTTATCTAATGAAAATAATATATCTTATGTGGAAAATAATAGAGCAGGAGGTTATTCTATTTTATTACAATTCCTACATATGGTAAAAATAATAGTTTGTTTATTTCTTGAATTCAAAGTTGTTGATGTGAAAAAACGTAGAATATGTGGAAAATAACAGAGGATGAGATTGTTGTATTTTACTACAATTTCTACACAAGGTAAAAAATGGCAGTTATATTTATTTTTTGAATTCAAAGTTGTTGAAGTGAAAAAGCATACAAAAAAACACAAAAACACATATTTATGTAGTCAAATATGTGTTAATCTCTTAGTGACTTTACTTGGTCTTAAGTTTGTCCTTTATGCCAACTTTCTTCATTAGTGTCCTTTACTTAGTCAAATATGTATTAACACCTTAGTGACTGCATGTGGTCTCAAGCTTTTCCTTTATGCCACTTTTCTTTATTTGTGTCTCCAAATCAAATCATAGTGGAAATGTGGGATTGCACAGAAATTATCTCAAGCTTATATTCAAGTTCTTATCAAATTGAATGGATTATAATCAAAGTGAATCTTCAATGCAACTTTAGGCAAGTTATATATATATCTATATGTGTGTGCGTGCGTGTGTGTGTGTGTGTGTGTGTGTGTGTGTGATCAAATCTAACACTGGCCAGTGAGATATATTATCTTGCCCAATACTTGTTTATGCAGGTAAAGATTGGCGCATCGTATTAATGTTTTCCATTTAATGGTCAAGTTGACAATTGCAAGCCTTGAGCCTCAATCTTTGCAAGAAATTCAGACCTTGTTGCCCTTTAATTCTACCCAGATTACTAGACTATGTTTTTCCATAAATAATATAATGTTGGCAAGCGACCTAAAATTTTGGGTGCCCCTTAGCTAATACTAAAAACATATCTTAGTTTGTTGCCATTGCTCCCAAAAGTGGAGTGTCTATCCCTTAGTTATTTTAGCATTGCATTTTGGTCTAGAGACATGCTTAATTATTATTGTCATTGTTACACTTAAGTGTTGAGGAGCACATAAAAGAAGGAAAAGCATCCCTTCTACAACTCTTCAATCTTGAGGATGATTTCAACTCTGTTTGAGTTCCTAACTCAGTGAGAAAGAAGAAATATCAAAGATGAAGTTGCAGACAAGATAAGAATATGTTTTTCCCCTTTTGAAAAATAGTTTTCATGTGAAATTTTGTAGTTTGTCAAATCCCAACTATAAAGGCATTCTAGACAAGCATGCTAGAGTCAAAATTTGATTCAAACATCTCCACTTTGTTTGGTATGTGTTATATTCTTTCCACGACTAGCTCCAGGTTTTATACAGTGCGCCAGGTGCAGCCGGGGGGAGCGGGGGTGGGGGGGTCATAGTGGGGTGTGTTACATCGGACAATCCCTCTTGTGAACAAGAGAAATCTCCCTAGATCCTTGGCGGAAACTAGAAACAAGCAAGACAATTGACCTAACTTTTTCCCTAAGTTTAACCTGTTTGAATTATAAGAAGTATAGCTAAAGGATGAGCCTCTTACCTCTTTCACGAAATTATCGATGAAGATCCCTTGTTGTGATTTGATGCAACACTTCAATGCTTGATAATACCTGCAAACATAAACCCTAATGATCAAGGAAATTAGGAATTTAATTTTCCTTAATAAAAATTATAAACAATTGTAAACCATTCATCATTCCAATAAGACAAATCAATGGGAGAAAGTGTTCATTTGTATTAATCAAAGATTAAGAGGAGCCTTACAACCTTTGCCTTGATGCTATGAGGTCCCTCCCAAATGCCTTCAATCTCCTCCTTATATGACAAGCTTTCCAATCTCAAACCAACAGCATAAGTTTATCTTCTTTGAGTTCTGACCTCCTTAATCCCTCTACCCTCTAGTCATTTTATAGGCCAAGAGGAGGAAGTTTCAGATCCAAAAGAGGAGGATGAGACTCCATTGAGGGATTAGGTTACCATGAGAAAAGGGATGGAGATGCATCATCTGAGGGTTATAGTTTGAATAGTCATCACCTGGAAGCTTTCAGTTGGGAAATTTTCGACCAACTATGTTTCTAGAATGTACTTTTTATTTTTTCTTTCTAGGATTCACCTACACGGGTTTATAGTGGCAAACAAAGTGCACCTCTACGTTGTTCTCAAAGTTAATTTTAGCGCATGCACGGGAAACTCTAGAGAAATTGGCGCGGGTGGAACTTAACAAGGTGTGACAACTATTTTTCTCAAATTTAATATCTACATCGAAATATTTTGGGTTGTTTAATTTTTGAGGGAGTTGGTTCAAACATGTTCATGGATGGTAAAAAGACACATAAATTGATCAAGTGTCATGGTGACAAATTGACATGTAACAGATTTCCCCCTCAAGTGTGAAGTCTGTAAAAAAGGTCTAAAATATTGAAGCGCTTTATCATTTCAAGGATTGGATCATAGGCAATGGTTGTAAACCTGTAGGGAATATTCAAGGAATAAAATGCAAATATATATCAAAAATCATCTTTGACGTATGCATTCCCATACTCAGAGTAAATCGAACTCAATGAACAAGCATGGAAAAACTAAAGTCATATAGATGGTAGACATAGTATGGAAGCAACCATCTATCTACATAGTCATGAATATGAAATCTCCTCGCAACCTGGATTGATGAAACTAGATCCAGGGTCTTGATCTCCATTTCTTGATCCACAAAGGAATCTAACCATGCGAATGAATGTTTCGAAGTCGAACATGGAAGAAACCACTTGATTACGGATCAATGATGAGAACCGTTTAACAAGCGCGAGAGAAACCACCAATAATGACAATGGTTCTCAAGGTACTTCCAATACAATCTATGAAGTGTGAATAGGTGATCTGAAGTTGAACACTCATGGAATCGTTCGATTGAAGGCCAATGATGAGAACTTGTCATCGAAAAAGAGAAACTAGTCATTAAGGCATGCAGGCTTCAAGGTACTGAAGGTTTCTAAATTAACTTCCTAGATAATGAGATGAAGTCGACAAGAAGCAATCCATCGTAGGAAAGCATATGACATGAAACATGATGTCAAGTTTTGAAAATAGTTTGCAAGGATTGACTCAAGGATGGTCGACGCGATTGAAAGCATAGAATTTACAAAGGGATTTTGAACTGAGGTTGAACTTCTCTTGAACACGTAACGTAACAACTATGACCTGGTAGCAGTTGACTTACCGATAATACCAAAAACCATGAAGACTTTCAATGAGGTTTGATTAACTATAAGGCAAATGGATTTCCCAACCCGGACATGAGTGTGATGGAATGACGTGTTCAAGAGCGACATGTTACCTTTAAAAAATGATAATGTAAAATGGACACATTTTCCCAATTTTCCCCCATAATTACTAGCAAGTACCTCTTTAGTTTTACAAGCTTGAGGAGGATAACATAGGCTTGCACTGTAAGCTCATCCTTCGAATGAGTCCATCGAAGTATTTTTAATGAACTCTAAGAAGGAATGGTTCGGTCTTGTTATGCTTAATGAGTCCTATATTTTTTAGTTTTTTACGAGTCAAGTAAAGGAGTAATTCAATGCCGTTTTCTTTTAAGAGTTTTTGAAAAAGACACAAAAAGGTAACTCATTCAGTTCTTTTACTGTAAAATTTTAACAAGCTCGAAGAAAGTAAAGCTCAACATTTTTCAATTTTAGAGAGTAAAAGAAAAACATAAGTAGACTCCATCAGGTTCTTTTTCGTCAGTTTAAGTCTCTCAGGTCCGAAAAATGATAAAATAATACAAGAGAGAACTCTATTGACCATGTTTAGTCAACGTATACCTTTTTCATAAATAGCCCTAACTGAGTCCATAAAAGGGGTAAACTTATACTGAGTGGACAGTTGTTCATTTACTTTTACGAGTTCGAACAAGCAAGTACTTGGCAATATTTTCGTTTTAAAAGAGTCTGAAAAGGGCTTAAAAGAGGATTCCATGATTTTCGCTTTTGTAAATTTTTAAGAGCATGAAAAGTGATAAAAGTATGCTAAAAGGCCAAAATTATTCATTTTCACTCTGTAACCTATCCTACACATTTAAACTTAGTAACTCGTCATAACTGCTAAAAAAATGTCATTTTCTCTCGCAAAAGGTTTTAAACATAAAAAATCATATTTTTAGCTCCAAAAAACTTATAAAAGTGGGAAAAGTTAAATTATTTTCACCATTTGAGAGCAGAGATAGGAGGTTTTACTACGAGACTTCCAGGATTGATTCCGAGCAAACCGGTGGACGAAATCATGCACCGTTCCTTCTAAGTAGAAGATATCTCCTTAACTTAGTTTTTTATCCATTTAGAATTTCATTTGAGCTTTCATTTATTTTTTTGGAGTAAAAAATTGTTAAAAATTCTACCCTCAGCCCTGCGCGGGTTTTTTCTCAATCAGGCTTGCGCAGGTCGATAAAATTTTCCACACAGAAAATCACGGTCTGCGCAGAATTTTACTAGAAAATTCCGCACATCTGCACCCTGTCCATAAAAGGGCGGCCGCGCAGGCGTCGGGGGTTTATTTTCAAACAAATTTTGAGCCAAAAAGAAGATGATGTGAGTTTCTAAAATGATTCTAATTGCTTTAAAATGGTCATTTCAAGTCATTTGATTTCTCAAAATGGAGTGGAGGGAAAGAGAGCATGAAGCCAATGATTTTGTAGCCTTGGCAGATCCGGCCACCATGCAAGCTCTCAAGACTTGTGGCCTCCTGATATATTGGCTCATTCCTGGGATGAAAGCTGAGGTAGATCTGATGACATGGCCGGTAAGGACCTGAAATGTCCAAGAACAATGCTTTGTGATTGTTGATCATCGTGTTACCATTGACGTTGATGACATCTACTTCTTAACTGGCTTGTCTCATAGGAACAATGCTTTATGATTGTCGATCATTGTGTTACCATTGACGTCGATGACATCTATTTATTAACTGGCTTGTCTCATCAGGGAGCCGATCTTTCACTATTTAGATCAAGGACGGGAGGAGATACTACTGATGGGTATCTATGACGCTTTTGCAGGGGTGCACCACCCAAGGATGGGAGAATTGACATTCATACCATCGAGCTTTTACCCTTGAGGACCATTGCTTTCACTGTTTGCAAACTATGTGGCAGTGCTTCCCTTCATTTAGCCACATGGGCACAGATGCAGACGGTCGTGGAATGCTGGGAATCCACGGTGTACAACTGGTGCGAGGCAGTGGTGGTGAACATGAAGGGCTAGTTGACTAGGTGCAAGAATGGAAAACTAAATAATTTTTGTTATGGTTCCATTCTTGTTGATTTTTCCCTAGAGAGGATTCCTATCCTCCAACCACAATAGATTCTGGCAAATGATTGGGGTTCCAAGGATCCATGCATGATGAGGTGGGTTTCATTGATGGCACGCCATGGAGGTGATGGACCACTAGTGAGGTATATTGCAGAGTTCTTTGACTGGTTAGGCCAACAGATTTTTCTGATTGAGGAATTTCCATATGCCGGGATGGATTACAGAGGTGATCTTAATATCCCTCTTCTAACCAAAACTCGGTGGGGAGATCTAGGTGAAAATTTCTCATTTTGAAATATTTCCAAATTTTTAATTTTTTATGTGTTTTTTGTCATCAAAGGCTAATTATCCGAAATGCATGTGTAGATGTGGGTCCAACCTGACCAGTCGGGATGAAACGATTTGATAGATGAGGCGAGCAACCTATAGCAGCTGTGGTAGTGAACCCTAGAGGAAGAGGATATCTTGACAGAGCTGGAACACAACCTTGAGAGGTTGACTTCGAACATCCCAAAGACTGGGACT
Organism: Pinus tabuliformis; assembly: GCA_031772625.1. Classification (NCBI taxonomy): domain Eukaryota; kingdom Viridiplantae; phylum Streptophyta; class Pinopsida; order Pinales; family Pinaceae; genus Pinus; species Pinus tabuliformis. Next base: position 1,093,135,809 of record CM062815.1, on the reverse strand, counting down.
GATGACATTCCATGTGCCTATCAAAGACATGTAGTTGGGGTTCCAAGGCCCCTCAGACATTTTTTGCATCAAGTTGCTCGTGTTATCGTTTGTTATCATGAGCATCATCATGCTTAGTTGTTCTAGTATCTAGGACCACATTTTGACTTTTGGTGTCAGCATATTCGAAAAATAAAAGGCCACAGGACCTTATGTCCTTGGATGACATATTTTGTAGACACACACTTTTATACAAACTTTATTTTAATGAAAAATCTGCTAATTTTGCCTATTGTTTATCTTGATCAATGTACGAATGAATATTGTTTTTAATTTACAAATGTTGCAAATGTCTATTTAACACATGATTTGTCAATGCATTTGTCAATGTGTTCAAATATCTCGGAATGTGTTGATATTCGATATAATAAAATTGCCTTTCCAAAAAACGAACTCGTAAAAATACTCTTAACATGGTTGGACTCCTTACTGTATAGACATCATTTAAATGTAATACCACGAGCTGCGAATCTAACCTAATGATCAAATGTCAGATACCAAATGTGATGGCATCAGCTAATAGCTCAATGACTGTGCTATATTCTGCTATGTTGTTTGTTGTTTGACCGAGACATATTCCATGAATAGAGACTAGCTCATCATTGGATGAATAAACAATGTAAACTTTGAAACTGGAACTATAAACTAAAAATGGGAACTCTAGCCAAAAAATCCCAAAAAAACATGAAAAATAGTGCTAAAAACGAAAAGCGTTGATGCTGGAATAATACTTTTTTTTTTTTTTTTTAAGGGTAAATTTTCAACATGTTTTAAAAATGGCGGTGAAAACCTATTTTTTGTGCAATAATTGTCTAAAAAACACCCTCAAAATGAAAAGTGTTGATGCTAGAATAACAATTTTTTTCTCAAGGGAAAATTTTCAACATTTCGAAATAATGTCGTAAAAGATTTTATCATGACTCCAAAAAACATTAAAATTTCAAAAAAATAAATTAAAAAAATTAAAAATTAAAACAATGAAAAAACACAAAAAAAAAAAAAAAAATTAATAACAAAAATATATATATATATATATATATATATATATATATATATATATATATGTTGGTAGGTAAGCACCCACAGGGGATTTGAACCGGTGACCTATCACAAGGAGTGCCTTAACAATGCACCCACCCACCGTCAATTCAAAGCCCCATGAGCATAAATAAAAATATATATTAAAAAGAAAAATCATCGAATATATATATATATATATTAAAATAAAAGGTTAAAAAAAAAACAAAATTAACCTATAAAATATAAGAATTAAAAAATTAAAAAATATAAACAAATAAATAATAAGAAAAACATATTAAAAAAAAATGTAAAAGAAAAAATATCTTGTAAACCATAAAAAAAGTTGGCCCAAAAAAAACAACTACTACTATTACTACTATAAAATTAAGTAAGTAAAAAAAAAAAAAAAAAACTAGATTAAAAAAAATACTAATAATAATAAAAAAATAAAAATTAACAAAAAAATAAATTAAAAACTACTGAAACTAAGATTAAAAACATTTAAAAAAAACCTAAAACAACAAAAATATACTCAAATTAAAAAACAAAAAACAATTAAAATTCAATATATATATATATATATATATATATATATATATATATATATATTCAACTAAGAAAAAACAAAAAACATTTAGAATTTTTATTTCCATATATTTTTTATTAAAAATAAATAAAAATTAAATTCAAAACAATCTTTTAAAAAATATTTTTTATTTAAAAAATAAAAATAAGAAAATTATTCATATTTTTGTTTTAAATAAACTTTTAATATTTTTTTAAATATAATTACTTTTATTAAAAAAAAAAATAGAGTCTGCACACCCTCCGCCTAACAATATAGCTCCTCCGTGCAGGGCCGCGCCCCCATGGGCAGCAGAGTGCGTGCAAAGTGTATTTTTTTTTAAATAAAAAAATTTATGTTTAAATATATATATATATATATTTTAAAAAAATGCATATAATTTTATTTATTTAATTATTTATTTTTTTAAATCAAACATATATATATATATATATATATAAAATAAAAAATAGATATTTGTTTTTAAATTTAAATGTTTTTGAAAAAAAAAATTATATATATATATAGATATTTGAGTATTTTGTTTTCTTTTAAGTGTTTTTAATTTTAATTTTAATAGTTTTTTAATGGTTTTTTTGTTAATTTTCTATTTTTTATATATATAAGTAATCAACATTTAAAAAATAAATAAAACAACTTGAAAATTCGTTAAGTAATCATGATTTCAAAAAAAATTGGACATAATAAATGTTAAAGTGTGAAAAATAAGCCCTCTATAAAAATGGTTGATGCTGCATCAACACATTCCAAATCAGCATGAAAATCACTAACATTTAAAAACAAATCTTTATATTTGATACTTAAGAAAATCTAAAGTGTCAAAAATATGCTCCGAAAAAAAGAAGTGTATTCTGCATCACCACTTTTCAAAATCGGGTCACTTTTTTGCTACCTCTACGAAACGGGTAATCGTAGCAGTTATTTAAAGTGTCAAAAATATGGTCCGAAAAAAAAGAAGTGTATTCTGCATCACCACTTTTCAAAATCGGGTCACTTTTTGTTACCTCTATGAAACGGGTAATCGTATCAGTTCCCGTTTCAAAGTTTACATTGTTAATAGATAACCCAGGTTGCGGAAGATAAATTCTGAGTACTACAACCAGTGCCATCAGCAAAGCCAATGCAAGTCTGAGAGAATGTTGATATTTGCAAATCAAGTGTAAAAATGAGATAAGCAGGAGAAGTAGTAGAAAATGTAAAAAACATTAACTGTCACACATACCTAGAAAAACGGTAAATAATGTACAAATCTTCACTAAAATTTTATGCAAAATATTTATTTAGGTAAAGATCATTTATGGGCTTTCCTAAAGGAATACCATCATAATCAACTGGCTCATAGGCGCCTTTAGCTAATACACGTTTTATGATGTAAGGGCCATGCCACAAGGGTTCGAACTTTCTTGCACCTAGCTTGTCATGAGCTTGATCATAAACCAAGACTAGGTCACCTTCTGAATATAAATGAGGATTAATGTTTTGGTCAAATTGAGCTTTGACACGTTTTTGGTGAGCCTCACTAGCCAGTATGACATCTCAACAATTTTCATCTAAATGTACAAAGTGTTCTTCGTCTGCAGAGGTAGCAGGTAATAATTTGATAGCTAGTTTTAGGGATGGGATTTCACATTCAATGGGTAATATTGCTTCCAAACCATAAACAAGTTGGAAAGGAGTAAAATTGGTCAATGTTTTTACAGTAGTACGGTAAGCCCACAATGCTGAAAAGAGCATAAAATGCAGTTTCCTTTATGCATACCAACTATTCGTTTAATCATATTGGTTAAAAATTTATTGACAGCTTTGACCTGACCATTAGCTTGTGGATAATACAGAGTAGAGCTATCATGGCGAAGGCCAAGTTGTGCAGATAGTTCGACCATCATAAAGTTACGAAAATGACTACCATGGTCTGTAACAATAGCTTGTGGGACACCAAACCGAGCAATCACATGATTGAAAATGAAAATTGTTGCAGTTTCGTCGTCGTCTCTATATGTAGGGATTGCCTCGACCTTTTTTGTAAAGTAATTGACTACAAGGATAATATGCCCCCCGGCCGAGTGAGTATTACAAGTGACAAAGTCGATGCCCCATTTGGAAAAAGAACATACAGTTACGATAGGGTGAAGGGGAGTTGGAGGTGCTCGCATTTTGTGATCATAGATTTGGAAATTATGGCATTTGCGGACTGTAATAATGAAATCTTGAAACATTGATAGCCAAAAATAGCTAGCACGTAATATCTTTTGGGAAGTAGAATTCTCGTACATGTGATCGCCACATGCTCCAGAATGGCAGTCATTTAATGTTTTTTTGGCCTCTTGAAAAGTCAAACAATGCCGGAATATAGAATCGGCACCATGATGGTAAAGAGTGTCACCAATAATATTGTATTGTTGGGATTGGTATCGGATTCGACGACAATCAGTTTTGGATAACTCAAACCTAAAATTTTGTGTTTGGAGATATATAATGATATCTCCATACCATGGATCTGACGTACTAATAAGAAAGAGAGATTCGTCAACAAAAGAATCTTCTGCTACAGTTTCTATATTAGTATGAGGAAAGTCACACAATAGTTCGACAAAAATCAAAGATTTCTTTGATTTGGATTTTTCAAATTCCAAATCAAACTCTTGTAAGATAACTATCCACTTGGAGTATTTGCCCCCTAGAAATTGTTTAGTGAGAATGTACATCATAGGGTTGCAATATGAAATGACAGTTGTTTTTCGGAGAAGTATATAGTGACAGAATCGTTGAACAGCTTGCACAGCTGCCAAGGCTAGCTTCTCCACATGTGCGTATTTAATCTCGATTTTAGTGAGACTCCTACTCAAATAGTAAATCACATGTTTGCTGCTAGAATCATCCTCTTGGACTAACACCATGCCAATGGTGGCATTGGATGCAGCTAAGTATAGAAAGTAATCTCGATGATAATCAGGTGGATGCAATAACGACGCATTAGTCAGTGCATGTTTTAATGCATCAAAAGCTTTATCAGCAAGCTCATCCCAAAAAAATGGAATGCCATTTTACAACAGTCAAGTAAAACCCTGGGTTAGTTCAACATAATTCTGGATGAATCTACGAAAAATTTTGCTTTCCCTTGCAAAATGTGGAGTTGAGTAAGGCTAGAAGGAGCATGAAAATTTAGAATTGCCTCTACCTTGAGGGGTTGACATGAATGCCTTCTTTTGAAACGATGAAACCTAGAAGTCGACCTGATTGCACACAAAAAACACATTTGTGCAGATTCAAGCGAATATTGTAGTGCCTGCACCTAATGAAAATTGCTTTCAAGTGTAACAAGTGATCTTTCCTTTTCATTGAATGAGCTGGTAGGTCATCTAAATAAGGTTGAACAATATGCTTGATATCGTGGAATGCATAAGACATTTCTCGCTGAAAAGTCACGCCAACATTTTTTAGGCCAAATGGGAGTTTTCGATAAGAAAAAGTTCCCCATGGGAATATAAATGTGGTTTTATATTGATCGACAAGGAGTATGTTTATCTAATTGTAGCCAGAAAATCCATCCATGAAGGAAAAATTTCATTTCCAACACAGTCATCGACAATTTGGTCGATATACAAAGTTGGATAATTTTCCTTGGGACAAGCTTTATTAATATCTCGATAATCAACACATACTCGAATAGTTCCTTATTTTTTATTAACAAGCACAATATTTGATACCCAATCAGTCAAAGGAACGGGGTAAATGAATCCTGCTTTCAACAATTTTTCAACCTCAGTCTTGATAACAGAAGCTTTTCATGGATGTATAGGACGTAATCGTTGTCTAATTGGCTTAACATCCGGATAAGTTTTTATTTCATGTACAACTATGCTAGGGTCGATTCCTGGCATTTCTTCATATGACTAGGCAAAGATGTCACGAAATTCCTGAAATAGGGCTTTGTAAGTTTGAATCTCTTCTAAAGAACAAGAAGCTCCTATATGAATATTTTCAGTTATCCTAGGTTTCACTGAGATGTCTATAGGTATCGTTGCCGATATGTTCCCTAAATTCTGTTCAGAATTGGAAGAAAGGGTAGATATTGGACATTGAGGATCACTAAGGGTCTCAGATGAAAACATAGACGAGAAATTATTCTCAATTTTTTCAAAGGATGGAAAGAAAGTTGAACGATGATGAGTATCATTCCATGACATTTCGTCCAAGGTCATAACTTCCATAATCCCTTCATTAGTTAAAAAAATTGTGTTATAAGGTTAGGCATAGAGATTGGTTCCAAGCATGACAAATGAGAATATTCATCAATAATCGTATTCATTTTATTGTCTTCAGACGTTGATGAGTTGGAAAAAGACTAAGTTGCCTCATAGGCTAACTCAAAAGGGCTACGAGGCATTTCATCGCCATATAAGATCATTTCTGATTCTGAAGGTACTTTCCACGGATCTCTCGATTCGAAAGTACTTGATGTAATTATGTTAATCTAGGCATCATTATGAAGGAAACTAGTCGGAGGGAATGCAAAAGTTCCCATCAAAGATAAGACTTTGAGAAGACCAACACCAACTTCTTCATATGGAGTCGTTGATTTTCCAACAAATGGGATACTACCAGTGGAATTAGGGTCTGAGGTATAGTAGGACAATTGGTCTACTTTCAAAATTCTTCCTTTGTGAAGAAACATAATCATCCTAAAATATGACAAGACTATTGTCGCCATGGCATAAGTCTAGCTCCGACCAAGCAAAAGGTTATAGTCAAGTTGAGCATCAACAACCTCAACGTCTATTGCAACCATTTTTCCCTCTAATTCGATTGGAAAGTCATTTAAAAGTCCATACGAACAAAAACCTCTTCCATCAAAGGCTTTCAAAGTCATGGGATATTGATTGATTGTCGGAGAACCCAAAGCTTTCCAACAAGCGATGGACATAAGATATGTCGATGCTCCTTCATCAATCACAGTTCGAAAAACTCGTCGAGTTTTGACATGAACTGGTATCTGAAAGGCCAATTGGTGTGGGAGATGTGGGACATGATTTTCGAGATCGAAAATAATAAAATTGGAGTCATGAGGATCTACTGCTCCTATGGTTGATAATAATAATTTCCTTGTGCTCGGAAAGTTTGTATCACTTCAAGGGAACATATTGTCGAAGGTGACATAGCCAAATATTCAATGATGTTATAGTTCTGAGCAGCCCTAGCATGAGGATTAAAGGCTGACTTTCAAAGCATACCCTTAGGAGGTGGACGAATTATCATATCAGGGTTTGGTTTTTCAATTTGCAACGGTTCAGAAGAAGGAGGATTAGATGTGGAAGTTTTACCAGTTGGAATGAAGTCATCTCCATCTTCAATAGGACTCTTTGACGTGTAATATTTGGATCTCGTTGCTACCTTAACTTTGGAAGACATCATCATGATATATGTCGATGCAGATGAGGTGGATTGGTCATGAGAAACCATTGTACTGTCTTGGGGAGGAAAAGGATCCTTCAAAACAATAGGTGTGGGTGAACTTTTGATGAATTTGGAAACTTCGGCACGATGTGGGCACTCCTTGGTGTAATGATCTTCCTCATAAATTAGGCAAGGATACCGAGATTTCTTCTTTTCATCAGACGGTTCATTCTTGTTTGATTTATCCTTAGAATGAGTTGTTACAAATAATTCTGAGAGGGGGGGTGAATCAATATTATCAAATCAATAATTTAATTTTCAAAACTGATTTGTATACGCTACTTCATCTTAGTGAACTAGCGTGTATACATAACTGTACTTAATGCAACCAACATATATGCAAAGATCTTTTGATTTACCCAAATTATCATGCATTGATCTTTAACCAGTATATCAGGAATTCATTAGTCAGTGCAGAAAAACATAATGAAGCATCACACATAAGCAACACACATGAACACCAAGATATAAGGTGGAAACCCAATGTGGGTGAAAACCACCTGTTGCTGTCATCTATGTCTTCTTTTAATAATAAGAGAATTATGTTTACAATTTTTTTACTAGTGCAGTCTTATACTAGTACGCAGGCTTCTACTTGCAGAAGGCTACAACCTTCTCTTGTTCTCCAGCTTCTACTGGAAGGGAGCTACAACCCCCTAGCTCTTGTACACCTGATATGCTTACTAGTACATAGGTGTCGGCCTATAGAAGGCCAAAACCTTCTCTTTCCTTCTAGGGACCACGTTTCATAAATTTTCAGACTGGATCCATCAACAACACCATTCAATCATCAAATATATCTGCATCAACCAATCTCCTTTTGAACCAACCACAACCGAATCAATAAATCACTTTGACAACCCATCAATATGATCATTCAGAATGTTGTCACCAGAATACAGTAACCAAAACCCAAGCCAGAACCCAGAACATTGCAACAACAAAAAGAAGCAACTAAGACATATTTTATAAGGTAAACGCTACTTCCATGTGTCGAACTTGCATGCATACGCGCTTTCCTCAAAGCGAATCAACGTACAGATCTACAAATCAAATTTATGATGTATACGCTGCTTTGATATGCAAAGCCAGCATGTATACGCTCCTTTTCTAAAGTGAACTTGCATACAGATCTGTAAATGATGATGTAAACATAACAACTATTCTAGACTTCAGTTATACCCAGATCATCATATTTACAGACTACAACATGCGCCAGTTATTCAGATACATGATCAAACTACATAAAGATAATTCACTTCAAGCCTTAAGATCCTGATACATCATTAGATCTTATCCTTCATCAAATGCTAAGGTTCATTGTTGGTTCAGATCAAGCACAACACCATAAGCCAATAACCTACATATTAGACCTCACACTTCATCAGATATTCGATACTTGCACACATTGGCCTAATGATCTTCTCCTCCTTTTACAATTTGTAGGCCTTTCTCAATACCATGGACCAAAACTGCTTAGGACCAATACCTTGGACCAAATACCTAGGGTCAATACCTCGAACCGATACCTTGGACCAAATACTTTGGGCCAAAAATTTATTTTTCCAAGGTATACGCGCTTTTCCTTCTGTGAAAGTACGTGTGCACGTATACACGACTTGTATACAGTGAACCTACGTGTATACTTAGCTTGGTCAGTGGTGAACCTGCGTATACCTCTCTTTCTTCATTCTGTGAAGACTGATATGTAATTCCTTGTTGTTTACATGCTATAATATGATCTTTTATCTGAGTGAGTTGCCTTCTGAACTGATTCCTTGAAGCTACCCTGCATTTCATCACATCTGTAAACACTACTGCCATGCATTCTGTCACATCTGATATCTCTTCAGTAGATTCATCTAGTTCCCATATACACAAGAGTTGTTCTACTACAAGAGGGTTGCCATCAAGTACGACACATACATCATAACACCAACAATCTCCCCCTTTGGACTTGATGGCAACAACAACCACACCAAGTCACTCTCCCACTTTGTCATCAAGGGAAAAGGATCATGCTCCCCTTGAGTACATGCTCAGTTCTCTGATATGCTAAAGTGTGTTGATTGAGCTCTGATCGAGTCCATGGTCCCCCCGAGCATAAGAAAAGTCTACAAAAGGATGTTCTAAAAGAAGAACATGACTCTATACATACATCACAAACGACCTTCCTATCACTAATGACTCATACATACATCCATCTCCCAACCAAGTGGGGATATACCAAATTTGACTCATCCACCCAACCAAGTGGGGATATATCAATTGTTTATACATGGAAAAAACAAGAAACATTACATCATCCATCCCATGCATAGTGGTGTTACAAATTAGGTCTTTTCATGACTGTTACATTAAAAGATATACATGACGTATATAACAGAGACCAAATATCTTAAACAAGACCATGATAGTCATCAGCAACTATCATCAGCAGCATCTGTCAATAGCATCCAAACTAGCAATCTATATATGTCCATCATTAGTTCCCAAAATATCATCAACCATGTTCTCCTCCTGAACCTGTTCCACCTGTTCACTGTCAGATCTGATGATCTGAAAATCACTCATGAATGATCTCAATTAATTAATGAAGGTATTATGGACCCATGTGCTGGGGTGTGCCTATGTTATTTTAAGCAACGGATCGATAAGATTGCGAAATACACAAGCACTTGGAACAGTAAGAGAAACTGTCACACGGAATAAGTTGATCTTGCGGACAAGATAGACCTTCCTAGAATCTAAAGAAGACCTAATGACAAGCAAACCAATCACACACTATCTTTCTCTAAATATGCTTTTATAAACAAAGGCAAACAAGTGTTTTAGGCCTACCTTGGGTCCAACGCAAGTTTGTGGAAGCCTCGCTCTTTCGATCCAAATGAGCTCCCTTGTCGCCAATCTACAAACACAAACAAGCAAACAAATTAAATAGCACCTGAAAAGCCAATATCATAAAACCTATTTAACATGAAAGTCAAGGAATTCATGAAACAAATGACATGAGACAATTTGTTGAGAAAAATGAGTTTGATTGTATTAATTCAAATCAAGAAGAACTTTACAACATGTGCCTTGACGCTGTACAAGCTCCTCCCAGGGTCCAACAAGAACTCTCCTCTACTTTGACAAGTTTCACTCTCTTCCCAATGAAGCCAAAAAGGTATGTGATCTCTCCTCTCAAGCTTAACTAAGAAGTCTTAATTTCACCAGCATTTACCCTCAAAAATGTTCAGCTTCTAACCTCCCCAGCAACTAGCCCAATGCCTGAATTTATAGTGCAATGGAGGGAAGTTACTAGGTCCTCCTTCAAAGGGATAAAGCCCTCCTTCAAAGCGATAGCTCCTCTCATCAAGGGATTAGCTCCTTCTCTTTTGGGATGCATGAACCACCTAAGAGCGGCCAATCCACATCAAAATTCCTTCTAGAATCATCTAGAATTAACCCAAAGTGAGTTTTTTAGAATAAACTTGCGCCTTTTTGACTTTCACAGGGGTCTGCACCCACACCTTTAGGGATAGAGCGGGCAGGTCCGCAGTTTTTGTAAACAGAAGGTGCGAGACCGCAGGTAACAGTGAGAGAAAGTGCGAAACCAGAGTTTTATTGATTTTTGATGTCTTTCTCTCAATTTCAAAGCTTGACTTGAAGAGCTGAGGTCTGAGACTTGCTTAGGAGGACAGTACAAGTGATGATAGACCCATACTGACTGCAAATAATCATGGTGACGATATTTTGGTGTAACAGTTTGCCCCCTAAAGTGCGAAGTCTGTAGTAGATGAGGATTTCATTTATCATTTAGGAAGAGTGAAGTACTTTATCGTTTTGTGGATCATCTTGTGGAGAGCCCGGTTGGAACCTGTAAAAACATTCAATGCAAGATATATATATGAGATCATATCATCGCTGAGGTAGGCATTCCCATACTCAGATCAAAACTGACTTAGAAAAATAACTACTACTCTGATACAGGAATGATCTTGTAATACATCACAAGTCTAGACTCATGTGGACACAGTATGGACGCAACCATCTGTTTATGAATAGTCCATTATATAATGAATAAAAAATTCCTCGCAGCCTGGATTGTGGAAACTAGATCCATGGTTTTCGTTTCTACTTCCCGAAACAGTACGATTCTATCCATGCGAATAAATGTGCTGATGTCAAACATGGTAGAAACCAATTGATTACCAGTCAATGATGTAAACTGTTAATAAGTGTGAGAGAAACCACCAGTGATGTCAATGGCTCTCAAAGTACCCAGTACAATCCATGAGATGTGAATAAATGTGTTGATGTCGAACATGTCACGGAATCCTTTGATCGAAGGTCAATGATGCAACCTATCGTCAAAGGTGAGAAACCTGCCATTGAGGCATGCAGATCCCAAGGTACTGACGATTTCTAGATCATCTTTCTAGATAATGAGCTGAAGTCGATAGAAAGCGATCTGTCGTAGGCAAGCCTACAACACGAAATCATAGATCAAGTTGAAGAATTTTAGTTGCAAGGACTAACTCAGGGATGGTCAAGATGGATGGCAGATATTTTGCAAATGAATGGCTTATTGGCAGTGACCTCTTGAACACGTAACGACACAACAGATGGCTTGGTGACAATTGACCCAAAGTTAATACCCAGAAACCGGCTGAAGACTTTCAATGTGGTTTGATCAACTGTTAGGCAAAGGATTTCCCAACCCAGGTGAATAAAAGTGTCGTGTTCAAGAGTGGTTACAAAGTATGACAAACAGGCTCATTTTTCTCTCTTTTCCCCCACCATTTCTGGCAAGTACCTCTTTATTTTTGACAAGCTTGAGGAGGATAACATTTGCTTGATTATAAGCTCATCCTTCAGATGAGTCCAACTTAGTTTAAATTCAAACCCTAAGAAGGAGTGGTTCGTTCCTGTTTGTAGTTGAACAGGTCCTTTACTGTGAAATTTTAACGAGTCCAGTATAGGAGAAACTCGGCGTTTTTCAATTTTACAGAGTCTGAAAAAACTTAAGAAGACTCCAAGGTTGACCTTTTTCGTAAATTTGTGTCTCCCAAGCCCAAAAAAGTATAAAATAATACTTGAGAGAACCGCTTGATCTTTACGACCAAGGAGTACTTTTCGTAATTAGTGCCCCTGATCCGAAAAAGTAAAAAAGCGATCAACGACACGTCGTTTTATAACCAATATCAAATTTGAAACGACAAAAATCCGGCAATCTTTTCATGTTTTTACGATCAGAAAAGAGTTGTAAGTGGACCGTCTTTTTAGTTCTGTTTTAACGAGTTTAAAAAGAAAAACTCGGCGATATTTTCATGTTTTAGGAGTCAGAAAAGAGATTAAAGGTGACTCTAAATGTTTTTTCGTAAGTTTTAACGAGTTCGAAAAAAATGATAAAAATGTACTCATGGTTTTCACTTTTTCGTAAGTTTTAATGAGCTTGAAAAAATGATAAAAATGTACTCATATGGCCGACTTTCAATTTAATTTACGAGCAAGAAAAGACGGAAAGAACTAGTCATTTTCATTTGTTTTATGAGAATGAAAGATAGCAAAATAATCTCGGGATTTTCATGAGTTTAACGAGTCTTGAAAATAACTGAAATTGACTCGAGATAGGTTTAATTTTTACAAAATCTTGAAACAGATAAAAACTATGCTTCAAATTAGTTTCATTTTTACACAAGCTTGAAACAGAAAGACTGTGCTTGATGCCCCCTAAGCATAACTGCTAGAGCGCATGCCCCCCCAGCTTCATTTCATTCAACTAAGTACACTGTTGGTAATTAATATCTGGATGGAATGAAGGTTCGTTTACGAGATCATTTGAAAGACTCGACCTAAAACTGTAAGAAAATTATGCAAAAAACTGAAATAACTAACCTAAATATACAACTTAACATTTATGAGATCTAGTCAAACTCTCGACTCAATTAGAGGAGGATTTGTTTCATTTTTAACGAGCTTGACACAGGAAAAGAACTATGCTCGGATTCGGTTTCAAGTTTACGCAAGCTTGAAACGAAAAACTATGCTTGTTATAAGTTCACATGCCCCCAACATAATGATGCAAACCAAGTTACATGCCCCCCAAGCTTCATTGCATTCAACCAGGTGGATGAAAGGAAGGTTTACTTTCAAAATCTTGGAAAGACTCGTGGGAGTTGTTTCATTTTTTAGTGAGGTTGGCACAGGAAAAGAACTATCCTCAAAACCCTTGTTTCATTTTTTAAACGAGCTTGACACAAGATAAGGAACTATGCTCATAACTACTCTCTACAATCTACCTAACAGGAACTATACTCTAAAAAACCTTGATTCATTTTTTAACGAGCTTGACACAAGACAAGGAACTATGCTCATAACTACTCTCTACAATCTACCTATATAACCTACAATCTACATAATTCATTTTTTAATGAGTTTGACTCAGTAACAAGAACTATCCTCTAACACCCTGTCTCAATTTTTAACGAGGTTGACACAGGAACAAAACTATCCTCGCTTATATTCTCTACAATCTACTTATATAACCTACCCTTGTTTCATTTTTTAAAGAGCTTGACACAAGACAAGGAACTATGCTCAAGACTCCTTGTTTCATTTTTTAACAAGCTTGGCACAAGACAAGGAACTATGCTCCAGAAGTTTGCATGCCCCCAGCATAATGATGCAAAGTGAGGTACATGCCCCCCAAGCTTCATTGCATTCAACCAGGTGGATGGAATGAAGGTTTACTTTAAAGATTTAACTTGAAAAGGGAGTTGTTCCATTTTTAAGGAGGTCGACACAAGAAAAAAACTATCCTCATACCTGATTCATTTTTTAACGAGGTTGACTCAGTAACAGGAACTTTCCTCTAACCTGATTCATTTTTTAACGAGGTTGACACAGGAAAAGAACTGTCCTCATGGCAGCCTGTTTCATTTTTTAACGAGGTTGATACAGGAAAAAAATATCCTCGCACAGCCTGTTTCATTTTTTAACGAGGTTGATATAGGAAAAAACTATCCTCGCGCCTGATTCATTTTTTAACGAAGTTGGCACAGGAAAAGGAACTATCCTTGCAGACACCTGTTTCATTTTTTAACAAGGTTGGCACAGGAAAAGAACTATCTTCGCGGATACCTATTTCATTTTTTAACGAGGTTGGCATAGGAAAAGAACTATCCTCGCAACACTGATCATGGCTTCCAACTGGAAGAAAGACATCTCAATGGACACACCTCGATCATGGCTTCCAAGAGGTCTTCATCAGAAGGAAGAATAGTTCTCTGGAAGGAACACATGTCAAGGGACTCGAAAGGGATAAGAACATCGCGTTCAAGTAATCCCATAGAGTTTTCCATGTCAATTACCGGATCTAAATCAAAAGAAGATGAGCAAACAGTGAGAGGCTCACTTACATTGGTAATTGAAAACATGGGACCAGTTGCCACATAATTAACCCGTGGCAGGGTAGATACCACTTTAGAATCAGGAACATTTATGGGTGTCATATTATTTGTAGTTGAAACAAGAATAGGGAATGAAAGCTGGTCTACAGTCACAATATTTCCATTGTGATGGAAAGACATCACGCGAAAGAATGTTGATACGACAGCTTTCATTGCATAAACATTGTCTCGCCCAAGGAGTAAATTGAAATCCAAGGGACCTCGAACTACCATAAGATCAATACAAACAGTTTTACCTTCCAAGGTAATGGAAAAATTAGGAAGGATCCCTAATGGTTCACTAATGGTTCTGTTAAAAGCTTTTAGATTCTGCATAATAGGCGCAAGCTGAGGGGAACCCAAAGCTTTCCAAGCAGTTGAGGATAAAATACTAACAGAAGCACCTTCATCTACCTGTGTGCAGTGCATGTCCCTACCACCAACCTTGACAATGATTTGGAAAGGGATGGAGGAAGGAAGACGAGGTTCTGTCAGTCTATTCCAATCAAAGGAAAAGACCTCAGTACTTGGAAGGGGTTCTGTAGAAACAAGTGAAATGCCCCCCGACGTAGAAGAATCTGATGTAACAAAAGGAACTTGAGCGGTATGAAGTTCACTCTCTGAAGGGAAAGTGGGATCGACCAAATGTGAAATTGACTCGACCACTTGATCAACTAATGGATCATCAACCTGAGTGACATGAGTTTCACTCTCCAATGGAAGAGTGTGATCGACTATACTTGAAATTAGATCAATCACTTCGTCAGTTGACGGTAGGCTGGGAGAAAGTTTACAGTAACTAGTTGGAAATTCTTGCTGTGGAATAGTAAGGTTTTCCAACAATTTTGAGGCTTCATCCATGTGAGGGAAAATGTGAGTTTGATGACTCCCTTTGCATAACTTACAAGGAAACCTAACTTTACCCTTTTTCCCAGGAACCTGACTATCACTGGTTGATGGATCAATGGAAAGTTGATCAGATTTTTCTGACCATACTTCCAAGACCTTTGGAATGCCAGGACAATTGATAAGAAAGTGGTCACCCTTACAAAGCCTACAAGGGTATTTGGGTTTACGATGCATGTTGGAGTTTTCCTCAACGCAACTAACACTTACAGCCATGGTTGGTTGGTTGACTTCTTTCTTATCTTGCTTCTTCTTCTTCTTCTTCTTCTTCCCTTTCTTCTTCTTCTTAGACACCTGGTTACTAGCGTCAAGGCTTTTACCAAGCGAAGAGGAAGAAATGGAGGAAGAAAAACTAGGTGGAGAAGTTAAAGGGTCAACAGAAGGTTGGTGATGTTGAGATGGTGAACTCTGTTGAGGTGAAGCATTTGGTTGAGGTGGAACAATTGGAGTATTTGGGGCCAACGAAGTTGAAAATAACCATATCGGTAAACCTATTGTAAATCCAGGTAATGACAAAGTAGCCATATAAGGAGGACCAACATTTCCAAAATAAGGAAAGGTACTAGGATTCTCGTTAAGAGGGGTTCCTTGGTCGGTAAATTCCGGAACACTTGCCATTATATTCAACTTCAGTGAATTTAAAACTAAAATTAACAATTCACAATTCACACCTAACAATTAAAATTCACAATTCACACCTATGGTCTCTAAAAGTAAAAACAAACAAATTAACACGCACTATCAAATCTAGGAGTCAAACCACACATAAACAGTAACTTTCCGTACCGAAAACACTAGTTGGTGATGAAATCCAACGTCGCAGAATTCAATACAGAAATGGCGGTTGGAACAGTTACCCCGACAACCTGCTTAATGAATAGACTGACACAAGTTTCTCCACCAAACCGTCTCGAGTGAAGAGAACCCCCCATAAAATCCAAGTGAGTCTAGTTGATGTCTGCTCCAGGTACAGTGGGATCTTCCCTCCACCGTCACCTTAGGAAAGAATCCTATAGATTATGGTCACTATGGTTACAAACGGAAACAAATATACCTGGGGGAACAGTCTACGATCCGATACGCACGCAAGGGCAGAGTAACAAGCTCGATCCCCTTGAAGGCTCCTTGACATAATCCAAGGTTTACCAACAAGTGAACCCAGACTCCTCGACAATGGTTAATCCGAGGTTTACCGTTTTTAATACGTGAATATCTGGCGTCGTTCCCAATGAGGAAGGATTGATTCCCACACTGGTTCGGACACGATCTCGTGCTTCTCCTTTAAGAGGAGATTTCCCAGAGCATAGATGTAACAATTGGAATTTCTCCCTACTGCAAGATCAACTACTTGTTTGTTTTACTGTCTTGGAGAGTTAACTAAAACCTATTCCAAGACACTAGCCTAAGCTAGATTGGTGGAAAGAGTCCTAAAAATGCAAAAATTACTAGATAAATTTTAATTAAGCATTGTCTTATTTAGGCTGTTATTACTCAAAAGGATAAATGGATATGAAACAAATGGTGTTATGACCCGACCCAAAACTGAATGCAATCGAATATGATAATGTAATCTTTTCAATTCGATGAATCCTAACTAAAGTAAGGAGATAGTTTCCTTTCACTTCCAACAATGCAAGAAATTGATCACTAATTCCATCAAGAAAAACTAATGCAAATCAATTCCCAAACAGTTTTTTTTTTATATTTTTGTATGTTAAGCATAAAAATATGTAAATTCAAATCAAAGAAAGTTGATCTAAATCTACGATTGATTTTTCAGAATGTAAACTATGCAATTGTAATCTATGCACAATTCACTCATATTCTGAAAATGAGAATTCTAATTATAAAAATGTGATCTATGCAAGAGAATTCTCAAACACAAGATGATTCTAATGTAATCTAAGAACCAATCAAGTGAAAGTCGAGAAAATTGGGTGAGAGTTCCAAAGATCAAAAAATAAAAACACTCAAAGGCGATTAACGCTCATACACAATTTAGCCCCCCCCCGGCGAATGAGGGGGAATTTTGTTTGCAAAAACAAAAGCAAAAAGATGAAAAGTTGTGAAAAGACTGAGACAAACCTCCAAGTAATGACCAAAGGAAATCAAATTGAGAATTTCTCAAAAAAGAGACTCAAAACACCCAATTGATAAAAGCTTAAAACAGGAATGCCAATGGAATTAACCTAAGAAAAGCTTCTGACAAGTTACATGCAGGTCTGGGCAGGGGATAATAACATCTAAACAAAAACTAAACTGACTGAAAGAGAAAATCTTAATTTTTTCAAAATTTTAGCAGGGTCCGCAAGTCCACCGTTCACACAGGTGCGGTACCGCTCTGTGCTAAAAGCAAAAGTGCGGATAGGTCCGCACTGTGTCGCAAGCCGAGGGTGCGGTCCTCTCCCAAAGTTATGAAAAACAAAAAAAATCCTATATCTACTAAATCTACCCAATTCCACACACAACAAGCCAAAAATAGAAACAAAAACATCGTTTCTCAGGTCAAAGTAAAAACAAGGAAAAAATCAAGTTCCCAGTATGGTCGCCATTTTGTCACACGGAATAAGTCGATCTTGCGGACAAGATAGACCTTCCTAGAATCTAAAGAAGACCTAATGACAAGCAAACCAATCACACACTATCTTTCTCTAAATATGCTTTTATAAACAAAGGCAAACAAGTGTTTTAGGCCTACCTTGGGTCCAACACAAGTTTGTGGAAGCCTAGCTTTTTCGATCCAAATGAGCTCCCTTGTCGCGAATCTGCAAACACAAACAAGCAAACAAATTAAATAGCACCTGAAAAGCCAATATCATAAAAAATATTTAACATGAAAGTCAAGGAATTCATGAAACAAATGACATGAGACAATTTGTTGAGAAAAATGAGTTTGATTGTATTAATTCAAATCAAGAAGAACTTTACAAGCTATGCCTTGACGCTGTACAAGCTCCTCGCAGGGTCTAGCAAGAAGTCTCCTCTACTTTGACAAGTTTCACTCTCTTCCCAATGAAGCCAAAAAGGTATGTGATCTCTCCTCTCAGCTTAACTAGGAAGTCTTAATTTCACCAGCATTTACCCTCAAAAATGTTCATCTTCTAACCTCCCCAGCAACTAGCCCAATGCCTGGATTTATAGTGCAATGGAGGGAAGTTACTAGGTCCTCCTTCAAAGGGATAAAGCCCTCCTTCAAAGCGATAACTCCTCTCATCAAGGGATTAGCTCCTTCTCTTTTAGGATGCATGAACCACCTAAGAGTGGCCAATCCACGTCAAAATTCCTTCTAGAATCATCTAGAATTAACCCAAAGTGAGTTTTTTAGAATAAACTTGCGCCTTTTTGACTTTCACAGGGGTCCGCACCCACACCTTTAGGGACAGAGCGGGCAAGTCCACAGTTTTTGTAAACAGAAGGTGCGGGACCACAGGTAACACTGAGAGAAAGTGCGGAACCTGAGTTTTATTGATTTTTGATGTCTTTCTCTCAATTTCAAAGCTTGACTTGAAGAGCTGAGGTCGGAGACTTGCTTAGGAGGACAATACAAGTGATGATAGACCCATACTGACTGCAAATAATCATGGTGACGATATTTTTGTGTAACATAAACACAGTAAGCAAATACAATAAAACACAACAAATTTAATAAAGAGTTCACCCAATCCTCCTGGACTACGTCTCCTGGTCCAACCTTCAGTGGTGGCCTTTTCTATTGTGTCTTAAAGCAAATATTTTACAATAAGGAGCTCAATTTGAGTCTCACTTAACAGAGAATGATCAGTAGGATTATGTTTGGATCCCCCAAGTCTCTAGAGTACACAGACTCCCCTTACTGAATCTCGACCTCAACTGGTCTCTGTGGTATGAGTCCAATTTGGTACTCAATGCTTGACAGGTCTATACAAAGGAGTTGCATGAACCTCTCAAGCCTTCTCTGGAGTTAACAGGATCTCAGACTCTCTCTGTTCTGTCTGCTCGATGCTGCCTTTTCTCTACAGGTCAGCTCGACTTCCTTGTTCTCTGCAATTCACTTCTTTTTCTCTACTTTTGTCACCTCTGCTCTTTGTCTATTCATGGCTTAAAGCCAATCTGCTCTCTAACTCTTCGTTTCCTCTTCCTGTCTCTCTGGATCGCCTACCTCGATCCGTTGGAATTCCCCTGCTCTGTGTCATCATCATTGTGTAACGCTGCACAGAGAGGTGGCCACTTGTCACCTTACGAACTGAGTGTCATTTTTCTTTAAACGGTTGTTATTTCCATTACTCCAGGATTTTCCCGCGAAACTGATTCTTCTACCAGCTCATCGGTCATGTCGGACCTCAAATTTTTATGTGCCTCAGTCTATTTCCCCGTCAAATCCGATCATCCATCGAGTTAATTCTCCATCGTTGATCTGGAGCCTCCAGATCCTATGGTCTCCTTCTATATCGCGCGAGTAAGTTGATCGACTGTTACTGACGCGATGTAAGTGGTTTTATCTCTCATCTGCTGGACACGTGTTGCCTGGTGTGTGGCATTACGCTGAACTCAGCCAAACCCGCTTACCGCTCGAAGTGCACGCGATATCCTGCCAGTTTTGGACACGGGACCTACCTTCTAATGATTTCCACACAATTTCCTATTTTCCTCGTGATCGAGTGCTCAAGGCTTTCCTTCACTGAGAGTTTTTCCCTACGATACACAATTTGCCCTAATCGCGTATTAGAAACTGCCTCTGTTTCTGGATCTAGGCTTCTGATTTCCAATTTACGTCCATGCGCGGTCTCCATGGGCCAACGATCAGTGCGCTTTGGTTGAGGGTCCTCATTGTTCCGTGCTGGCCACAAATTGCCATTGTCCAGAGGTCATGCTTGATAAGCTCGTTATTCATGAGATTTTGAAGCCTGACATAATTTGAAACAATCATGGAAATGTTTAAGGATCCAATTTGGACCACGGCCTTCCTACTGAAAAAGCTTTTGGACCACCAAAAATTGGTTTTCAAGCATCAACTAAGTGAGGGTATAGATGTCTCACTTGTCCAATCTCTATCCATTTTGCACTGCTTGGCTTTGAACCCTTGAGTCCAATCCTGAGGTACTCAACATCTCCCCTGCGTGTCGTCCTCACCTTCCTGTCCAGAACTGTGTCTTCCTGCAATTCATTAATATATTCAGGTAATAGATCATCAATAAAAGGCAATTGACTCTGCTCTTTGGGATCTTCATTAAACTAAGGTTCAAATAGTCTCAAGTTGTCTGCATTAACGACTGAGTAGATGTGCATGTAAGCTGGTAAATCAGGGCGAAAATCATTCTCACCAATTTTCTCAAGTATCTTGAAAGGTCCATACCTCATTGGCTTTAGCTTTTTACCTTCACCTTGCATTCTGTCTTTGCTGATATACAGCTAGACTTGATCACCAACTTGGAAACTATGCTCCATCCGATGCTCTTCATGCCTTGCCTTGTATTTTGCTTGGCTCTTTTCCAGCTGTTCATGTACTACCTGGTGAATCTCTTGGATTTTTTCAATGAATTTGGTTGCCTTGTCCACATCACTGTGTCCATCAACTGCTATGTCTTTACCAAAGAAAAAATCCAAGGGAGACCTTGGTGTGAAACCAAAACAGGTCTCAAAAGGAGATCTCTGTGTAGAAGAATGTTTTTCTCGGTTGTAAGCATGATGCACATAACACAAATGTTCATCCCAAAGTTTGGGATGCTTGCTGCAATAGCCTCTAAGCAACTGGATCATTGTCCTGTTGACTACTTCTGTCTGGCCATCTGTCTGTGGATGAAAGGTTGTGCTTTTCTTTAGTTTGGTGTCCATCAATTCCCACAGACTCAACCAAAACTTCCCAACAAATCGGGTGTCTCAATCAGATACAATGGAAGTGGGTAATCCAAAATGAACCCATACATGCTGAAAGAACAACTTTGCAGTTTTTTCAGCTATAATTTGTTTATTACAAGGTATCAAAATACACATTTTGCTGAACCTATCCACAACAACATATAAATAGTCATGACCTTTCCTAGATTTAGGCAGTCCTCCAACAAAGTCCATGGAAACACTTTCCCAAGGATGAGAAGAAATTGGTAGTGGAGTGTACAAGCCTAATTTTCTATTGCTGGGCTTGCTTTTAGCACACATGGTACACCATCTTACATATCTAGAAACTATCTCATTCATTTTTTGCCAATAACAAAATCTTTGCAGCTGTGCAACCGTTTACTTACACCAAAGTGACCTAATATTAGAGAAGTGTGTGCTTCCCGAATTATCTTTACTCTTTCAGTTTGTGGAATGCATAGCTTCCCACAATGATACAAGATTTGGTCCTTAATGTGATAATCCAATTCTTCTACTTGTTTGCTTTGACTTAAAGTTGCATATACATCTTTGAAATCTATATCTTGAGCATATTGTTCAATGTAGCTCTCATGCAGTACTGAATTATGCTTAAGTATAGTGGATGCATTTATAATAGGTCTAGACAACATATCTGCAACTTTATTGTGTATGCCCTTTTTATATCTGATGACTAAATGAAATTGTTGTAGAAAACCCATCCACCTATAGTGTCTTGATTTCTGCAACTTAGTTTGGGAGTGTAGATATTGAAGTGGTTGATGATCAGTATGTATGACTGTCTCTTTTGCCCATTAAGTAATGTTTCCACTTTGTTATGATCTTAACCTGCAGGACGATACCAGAATACCAAATATGCGAAGAAATATACCCAGAACATAAAACAATGAGAAATAACAACAAGTATTTTATTATTCAGAAAGCAATGTTCACTTGCCTCTTCGAGGGGGCAGTCTCCAATAGAGCTGAGCTCGATACAAAATAAGACACAATGCTCCTTGAGGGGAGTCTCTATCCTTTATATACGATTCATACATGCAATACCATGGTCCTTATTAATACCATCTATCTAATACCATGGCCCATTTGCAACTAATTGTGGTCCCTTCATTAAATGCGGGTTAACCACTTACAATTATTAATATGGGCTTTATTGACTCTTTACTTAACTATAACTATGACTCGATCCTATTACATAAATAAGGGGGTTAGGGTGTGACCCTAACACACTTTTTCACACTCTGTACTAATGCATACAATTCTTTATCATATGTTGGATAGTTAACTACTGCAGAATTAAATGTCTCAGAATGATAACATATGGGTTTACTGTGTTGTATCAACATTGCTCCCATCGCATAGTCACTAGCATCCGTTTGGATCTCAAATGGTCTTTGAAGATCAGGCAGTGCTAGTACTGGTGTTGTACTAATCTTTTCTTTCAAGGTGTCGAATGCTTTCTGTTGTTTGCCTCCCCACTGAAACACCTTGTTCAATCCTGTTAAAGCATGTAAGGGAGTTGCAATTAAGGAAAAGTTAGAAATGAAAGGGAGTTGTAATTAAGGAAAAGTTAGAAATGAACTTTCTCCAATATTGTGTTGCTCCTAAGAAGCTTCTAACTTCTGTAGCAGATTTGGGTTTAGGCCAGTTTAAAATGACTGCCACCTTAGAGGGATCTATCTTCAATTCACCACCCCCTACTATATGACCCGGATAATTCAAAGATGTTTTGTCAAATTCGCAATTTTAGAATTTAACAAAAAGTTTTTCTCTTTTCAAAACATCTAGTGTCTGCTTAACATGCTTTAAATGTTCTTCCCACGTTTTTCTAAATATGAATGTCATCCAGATATACAATAACAAAATCATCAAGAAAAGGTCTCAATACATCATTCATTATTCTCATGAAATTAGCAGGAGCATTAGTTAAGCCAAAAGGCATAACCAGCCACTCATACAATCCCTACTTTGTTTTGAAGGCAGTCTCCCATGCATCTTGTTCTGCAACTCTGGCCTGATGATATCCACTATGCAAGTCTAACTTGGAAAAATAAATAGCTCCTTTCAATTGATCTAATAGGTCATATATGCGAGGAAGGGGGTAACAATTTTTTATCGTTATCTTATTTAGTGCTCTGTAATCAATGCACATTCTCCACGAGCCATCTTTCTTTCTCACCAAAACAATTGGAGACCCACATGGTGATGTGCTAGGTCTGATGAATCCCTTCTCGAGCAACTCCTGCACCTACTTCTTGATTTCTACATTCTTTAAAGCGGACAACCTGTACATTCCGATGTTAGGCAATGGAGCATCTTGCTGCAAATTAATATCATGCACTATTTCCTTTTTGGGTGGAAGACCTTTAGGTTCTTGAAACAAGATATCATATTCTGAAACAAATTTTTCTAAATCAGCTTGCTGTTTAGCATCAAAGCCCTCAAACACATTGGTTTTATCAGGTTTCTTTTCCTTTACAACCATCAGTAAAAATTGTTTTCATGAATTTACAATTCGTTTCATCTACCCTGAGTTTATGAGAGTATAATTATTCTTGAGCTTATGAGCTCTTACAAAGTATTCGATTCCATCTTTAACGAGTAGATACTTATTCTCAGCTCTATAAAAAATAGCTTTTCTATCATACAAGTAAGGACTTCCTAAAACAATTCCACATATATCCAGAAGAACTATATCTAACTCAACCTAATCTACAAATGCTGACCCAAAAGAAAACTTAAGTTTACATTGTCTAGTCACTTGTAGTTGTGCTTTATCACTTAACCAACCTAATGGGTATGGTTTCTTGTGAGGTGTAGTCAGTAATCCCAACTTCTTTACAATTGCTTCAGAAATTAAATTTACTTGTGAGCCACTGTCAAACAAAGTATCAATCTTTTGATGCTTGGAAATAACTCGAATATGGAAAAGCTCATGTATTTTTCTCTCATTTTCCTCGTCATTAATAGATTGTGCAGAATTACTAGTAGATGCTTCAGAATTTTTACCTTTTATACCTGTGGCTGCAATGGTTGTTTCATCTCCTGAGTCCGACCCCAAATCTTTTTGAATAGCTGCAGCAGTCTTCTTCTTCTTGCCCTCAAACTTCTTAGGTCTCAGCTTCGGATGTAGAATCCAACAATGATCATCATCATGCCCATCCTTCTTATAGTGAGTGCATGAATACTTGCTTTTCTGTGTAGTGTTGGCCTTCCTCTCTTTCCATTTCTGTTTTCTTTTCTCCTTATTCTTGCTTGCAATGGGCTTGGATGATCCTCCAACTTCTGGGTTCCCATTCTTTCCTCTAGCTTCTAGATGTGTAGCTTGAACAGATACCTCATCTATACTAGTGGGATTAAACGTGAGGATAGTGTGCCTCATGTAGCTATGTAGACCACCTATGTACTTCAACGAAGTCTCAGGTGAGTCTAATGAAATTCCTAGAATCAAAGCTCTCTTCCTAAATTCTTGGGTGTAACCCTGTACACTTTTCCCTTTCAATTGGCAAAGAGTTTTCTAGCTTATCATGGCTTGTTGCATGTAAGCTAGTGGATAGAACTACTTTTTTATTGCAAAAACAAATTCATTCTAGACAAAAAGAATCTTACCATGTTTCTTCATGTCAGCTTATGTCCTGCCTTCCCACCATACCAAGATAGTGCCTCCGAGGCGTAGGCTGGCCAGCTGAATCTTACTCTTGTCTAAGTCGATACTCTGCACTCTGCAATAAACATCAATTTGTCTGATCCAATTATCCAGCTTCTCTGCATTCAACTCTCCATCATATATTGGTAAATCAAATTTAACATCTAATTTGATCAAAGATGTCTTCTTTTTATGTCCAGGGCTATTAGGAGGTGTTAGAAAGCTTTCTTCTTTCCCTTTGCCTTTTGAGTGGTCATGGAGGAGAGACTCTTCTTCTCCTTTATCTTGCTTGGAGCCTGATGAGTCCTCATCTTTATGTTTCCTAAAGTCCCTATACATTTCCTCTACCATGGACCTCATGGCCAGGAAACTATCTATGAATTGAGGGTCTGGCCCCAATGGACTTTCCTCTGACATTTTCTTCTGAGGATAGACTCTTCCAATTTACGAGTTAGTCTCAACCAACTCTCCTTCTCCTAATTTAAGCTTTGATCTAGTCAACATTCAACAGCAAAATCCAGCATGGGCTTGTCTAACCTTAAACAACCTAGAGCTCTGATACCACTTGAACTAAAAATCACTCGTGAATGATCTCAGTTAATTAATGAAGGTATTACGGATCCATGTGCTGGGGTGTGCCTATGTATTTTAAGAAACGGATCAATAAGATTGCGAAATACACAGGCACTTGGAACAGTAAGAGAAACACAGTAAGCAAATACAAGAAAACATAACAAATTTAATAAGGAGTTCAGCCAATCCTCCTGGGCTACGTCTCCTGGTCCAGCATTCAGTGGTGGCCTTTTCTATTGTGTCTTAAAGCAGAGATTTTACAATAAGGAGCTCAATTTGAGTCTCACTTAACAGAGAATGATCAGTAAGATTGTGCTTGGATCCCCCAAGTCTCTAGATTACACAAACTCCCCTTACTGAATCTCGACCTCGACTGGTCTCTGTGGTAAGAGTCCAATTTGGTGCTCAATACCTGACAGGTCTATATAGAGTAGTTGCTTGAACCTCCCAAGCCTTCTCTGGAGTTCACAGGCTCTCAGACTATCTCTGTTCTGTCTGTTCGATGCTACCTTTGCTCTGCAGATTAACTCGGCTTCCCTATTCTCTGCAATTCACTTATTTTTCTCTACTTCTATCTCCTCTGCTCTTTGTCTGTTCGTGGCTTAAAGCCAATCTGCTCTCTGACTGTTCGTTTCCTCTTCCCGACTCTCTGGATTGCCTGCCTCGGTCCGTTGGAATTCCCCTGCTTTGCGTCATCATCGCTATGTAACACTGCACAGAGAGGTGGCCACTTGTCACCTTACGAACTAAGTATCAATTTTCTTTAAACGGTCGTTATTTCCGTTACTCCAGGATTTGCCCACAAAACTGATTCCTCTACGAGCTCATCGGTCATGCCGAACCTCAAATTTTTATGTGCCTCAATCTATTTCCCCGGCAAATCCGGTCACCCATTGGGTTAATTCTCCACCGTTGATCTGGAAACTCCAGATCCTACGGTCTCCATCTATATCGTGCGGGTAAGTTTCTCGACCGTTACTCACACGATGTAAGCGGTTTTCTCTCTCATCCGCTAGACACGCGTTGCCCGGTGTGTGCCATCGCGCTGAACTCGGCCAAACCCACTTACCGCTCGAAGTGCATGCGATATCTTGCCAGTTTTGGGCGCGGGACCCACCTTTTGATGATTTCCGCACAGTGTTCTGTTTTCCTCGTGACTGAGGGCTTGGGGCTTTCCTTCACTAAGAATTTTGCGCTAATCACGTATCAGAAACTGCCTTTGTTTTTGGATCTGGGCTTTCGATTGCTAATTTACGTCCATGCGCGATCTCCATGGGCCAATGGTCAGTGCGCTTTTACCAAGGATCCTCGTTGTTTCGTGCTGGCCACAAATTTCCATTGTCCAGAGGTCATTTCTGATAAGCTCGTTATTCATGAGATTTTGAAGCCTGACATAATTTGAAACAGTCATGGAAATGTTTAAGGATCCAATTTAGATCATCTGATAATTGCATATGTCAGTAAGAGATATCAAAGCATCATCATCAATCAGATATACATCAAGTGATCAACAACACTATGAGGACCAATATATCAGCAGATTGAAACCATCATCAAACAGGGCAGATAATTGACAGAACCATAGCAGACCCCTTTTTTTTAGTCTGGCCCATTGTTTTTCTTCAAACCAACATATACGCAATTGTGCCCACAGAAACTCACGTATGTATGTGACTACGCTTCATGAAACTCGCGTATAACCACCTTTCTCTGAAAAATAGGATTTAACAGCAGGATGATGCAGAAACTACTCCCAGATTTTGTCTGAGATATTCAAATGTCTCTCTGGGCAGTGGTTTAGTGAATATATCAGCAACCTGTTCTTTGGAGGGAACATACTCCAATTTGACCTTTTGTTCAAGCACTTGTTCACGTAGGAAATGATATTTGATGGGTATGTGCTTGGTCTTGGAGTGCATGACTGGATTCTTTGAAATATTGATGGCACTTGTATTATCACATAGAATGGAGATGGGTGGAGTACATGTGATCTGAATGTCTTGCAAGTTTTGCATCATCCAAAGTAGTTGTGTGCAGCAAGATGCAGCAGCCATGTATTCTGCTTCAGTTGTAGATAATGAAATTGAACTTTGTTTCTTGCTGAACCAAGACACTAACCTAGAACCCATATAGAATGCACCACCACTAGTGCTTTTTCTGTCATCCACTCTTCCTGCCCAATCCGCATCTATATATGCATGAAGTGTAAGATCTGTATCTCTAGGATACCATAAACCAAAGTTCTGTGTTCCTTGAAGATATTTGAAAATCCTTTTTACTGCCTGAAGGTGTGATTCCTTGGGATTTGCTTTGAATCTTCCAACTATTCCTACTGCATGCATGATGTCAGGTCGTGTACCTGTTAGATAAAGCAAACTACCAATCATGGATCTGTAAGTTGGTTGATGTACCGCTATTGATTCATCATTTGAGCTGAGACTACATCCTGTTACCATTGGGGTACATACCGGTTTAGAATCTTCCATGCCGTACTTTTTCAGGATCTGTTTGAGATATTTGGTTTGTGAGAGAAAAATACCATCTTTATTTTGCTGAACTTGTAGACCAAGAAAGTAGGTAAGCTCAGCAAGTAAGGGCATTTCAAATTCTTCCTACATTACTAAAGCAAAATTCTGACTCATGGATTCTTCATTGCTACCAAAAATGATATCATCAACATAAACAATAATTATTAGCAATTTATCACTGTCAATTTTTGTATATAGATTGCTATCTGCTGACCCCTTTGAAAAACCCTGTTGGTGGATATATTTGTCAAGAAGGTAATACCGGGCCCTTGGAGCCTGTTTTAGACCATAGAGAGCCTTTCTGAGTTTGCATACAAGTTTTTCATCATTTCCAAGAATGAATCCTTCTGGTTGTTCAATATAGACTTCTTCTTCTAAGTCTCCATTAAGAAAGGCAGGTTTTACATCCATTTGATATACTTTGAATTTCTGAAAACTAGAAAGAGCAAGAAACGTTCTTATGGCTTCAAGTCTAGCAACAGGTGCAAAAGTTTCTTCAAAATATATGCCTTCTTGTTGACAATATCCTTTGCAAACGAGTCTGGCCTTATTTCTGATAACTTCTCCATTTTAGTTCAGCTTGTTTTTGAATATCCATTTGGTTCCTATGATATTCTTATCATGAGGTCTAGGAACTAATTCCCAAGTATTACTATTTTCAATTTTCTCAAGTTCTTCATTTATGGCCTTGACCCAACATTCATCTTTGCATGCATCATTTACATTTTGAGGTTCTGTGGAAGATAGTAATGCTAGATAGCTTGAGGCTTCGGCAATAGTTCTTCTTGTCTGCACACCTGCCCCTTTTTCCCCTAAAATTTGAGTTTCTGGATGATTTTTCTAAACATACCTGGACGGAGTTTTTTCTTCTATCGTTATCTCTTCTTTTGGTGCTTCATTGGTTTCTTATTCAGAATCAATGTGATTTGATGTGGGAAAATGATCCTCATCTTCTTCATTGTCATAATCTTCGGTCTTTATCTGTTTTGGATTTTTGCATGCTTCATCAATCACAACATCAATACTTTCAATAATTTTCCCAAGTCTTTTATTATAAAAAAAATATCTTTTACTTCAGGAAGAGTAGCCAAGAAGAATACCTTCATCTGCTCTGGGTTCAAACTTACCAAGTTTTTCATCAGTCCTTTTGATGTAACATTTTCTTCCAAAAGCTTTGAAGTATTTTACAGTAGGAGTCTTACCATACCAAAGTTCATGTGGAGTTTGAGTGCTGTTTACTTGAACATTTGCTTGGTTGAGAATAGTGACGGCGGCGAATGCAGCTGCATCCCAGAAAGTTGCAGGAGTTCCAGATTCATCTAGCATAGCACGAGCCATTTGTTGAATAGTTATGTTCATCCTTTCTACCACTCCATTTTGCTGAGTCCTTGCGGTGGAGAAATGCCTTTTTATTCCATGTTGTTCACAAAAGTCAAAGAATTCATCTGAGGTAAATTCCCCTCCTCGATCAGATCTGAGGCATTTTATTTTGCGATCTGATTCATTTTCAACCAAAGCTTTGAAGGCTTTGAACTTTTCAAATGCTTCATCTTTATGCTTTAGAAGACCTATCCAACACATTCTGGAAAAATCATCAACGAACAATACAAAGTATTCTTCTCGACGAGGTGACTTTTTCCTTGATGGTCCACATAAATCAGTATGAACAAGTTCAAGAGGCTTACTAGCCAATCCTTCCTTTTCGAAGAAGTGAGATCAGGTTTGCTTATTGAATTGACATGAATTGCATATAGTATTTTCGGGAATGTTGATATCTGGAAGATCACGAATAGCCTAGAATCTGCATGCTTTTCTTATTTGATAAAAGCTTAGATGTCCCAATCTTATGTGCCATGGCCAGTTTTTATCATTTTTTCTTAGATAGCACTGTTGTTGGCCTCCCTTGAGTATGTATAAGTTGTTTGGAGTTCTTGTACCTTTGATCACGGTTTCTCTTGTATCAAGCTCACTAACAACACATCCATTTGATCGAAACACTACTTCATTTCCTTGATCACACATTTGACTTACACTCAACAGGTTATGCTTTAAGCCATCAACATACATAACATTCCCAGCTTTAACCTTTTCTTTCAAGAAAACAGAGCCTTTACCTTTTATGATAGCAAGAGTGTCATTTCCAAATGAGACACTCTTTTCCTTTTCTAAGGCATTATATGAGTGTAGTTTTTCTTTGTCACCTGTCATGTGTTTTGAGCATCCACTGTCGATGTACCACTGGTTTTCTTGTCCTTCTGTATATAAGGTTATACCACATCTTTCTGTTTGTGGTTCTTTCTCCATATTTTGGGATTTAATGGAGTTTTCTCCTTTTGAGATATTTGCCGAAATTTACTCCTGCATTCAAATTCTTCATGGCCAAAGTTGCTACAGATTGAGCATTCTATTTCATTTTCAATAAGAGAAAAGTTATTATAGGAAATTTTCTTGATCCCTGTCACAATCCTTTGATTTCGTGCTTCTCTAGTCATGATGGTTTTGGAAGAAACACATTGAGCAGGTTTGTGTCCAAAATTATGACATGAGAAACAATGACCATTAAAGAAGTTCATGCGATTATCGAATCTACTGACCTGGTGATTGTAGTTTCTATTGATATTCATCTTTGGTGCAAATTGAGTACGATTTACCTGAGGTTTGTTGTGGTTTCTGTTCATCCTTGAAGTAAATTGAGCCTGATTTACCTAGTGATCTGCTTTATGCCTTTGCTGACGATTATCAAACTGTCCACTGCTCTTTGCTACCTCAAGATAGCTTTTAGTGGAGGTTGATGGCTTTTGTGATTGAGATGTTTCTTCAGTATATCCAAGACCTATCTTTATTATAGGGAGAACGCTGCACTTTGATAATTTCATTTAAGGTTTTTTATCCTTCAGCAAATCTAAGATTGAGAGCTTTTGTTTTCTCAAGATCCTTTCTTAGACCCACAATTTCACATTCTAGTTTTTCATTGTGTTTTTCTCTTTCAGCAAGTTGGTATGTCAAGGTATCTATAATCATATTCTTTTCTTCTAAACAAGTTTTGAGTTTAGATATTTCTTCATAAAGGTCATCTTCATATAAAGCATCCAAGAAATCATCATCTTCATAAGCCATCAGAAGTCTATAGTCATTATTATTTTCATCTTCATCACTATTTGATAAACCATCGCTATCTTCATGAGTATAGTAGCTCTTTTTACTTACACTTTGTTTTCTATTCCATTTTGCAGATTCCTTCCCTTTATCATTTTTATCTTTATGAGGACATTTGGTAGCATAATGACCGACTCTACCACAGACAAAACATTTGAAAGGTAGTTTACCTCTGAATCTTCCGAAACCCCATTGAAGCTTCTTGACAAAGTTTACTTCCTCTTCTTCTTCTGAAATATGTCTTGATTCATTGAGTTCTTCTTTTCCTTTTGTTGAAGCTTTAAATGCGGCTTCTCTCATATCTGATGGACCTCCTTTTCTCATCTCAAAGGCAGTTAAGATTTCGTGAAGCTGTGTCATAGTAATAGTCTGTAGATCCTACTTTTCTTATATGGCAGATACTTTTGATTCAAATTTAGCAGACAAGGATCTTAAAACTTTTTCAACTAAGGTAACTTCCTTTATCTCTTCACCCAGATTCTTCATGCAATTAACAATATCATCTATACGTAAGAAGTAACTAGCTATACTTTCATCATTGTGCATCCTGAGAGTTTCATATTGAATTCTGAGAGTTTTCAATTTAGCACGTTTTACCTGAGAGTCTCCTTCGTAGCTTAGAATTATTTTGGCCCATATTTCTTTGGCTGATTTGAGCTGCATAACTTTGACAAACTTTGATTGTGACAGACTTCCTAATAATGTATTGACAACCTTGGCATTGGTTTCATATTTCTTGTTACCTACTGTATCTATAGGAATTGTTGATGGAAATGTATATCCTCCTTCCACGATTTCCTAGACATCTGTTCCAAGAGATTGAAGATATGTTGTGGTTCTTACCTTCCAATAAACAAAGTTTCTCCCATCAAAGATTTACGGTCTGATGGATCCCCCTCTTTCTTGATTACTCATGATGATGGATCTTCCTTCAAGTGATCAAGCTTCCTCTGAAGGACTTGCTCTGATACCAATTGTAGGAAATAATACTGAGAGGGGGGGGGGTGTGAATCAGTATTATCAGATCAATAATTTAATTTTAAAAACTGATTTGTATACGCTACTTCAGCTTAGTGAACTAGCGTGTATATGCAACTGTACTTAATGTAACCAGCGTATACGCAGAGATCTTTTGATTTACCCAAATTATCATGCATTGATATTTAACCAGTATATCAGGAATTCATTAGTCAGTGCAGTAAAAATAGAATGAAGCATCACACATAAGCAACTCACATGAACACCAAGATATAAGGTGGAAACCTAATGTAGGTAAAAACCACCTGTTGCTGTCGTCTTTGTCTTCTTTTAATAATAAGAGAATTCTATTTACAATTTTTTTACTGGTGCAATCTTATACCAGTACGTAGGCTTCTACCTACAGAAGGCTACAACCTTCTCTCGTTCTCCAGCTTCTATTGGAAGGGAGCTACAAGCCCCTAGCTCTTGTACTAGCTGATATGCTTACTAGTACGTAGGTGCCGGCCTACAAAAGGCTACAACCTTCTATTTTCTTCCAGGGACCATAGTTCATAAATTTTCAGACTGGATCCATCAACAACATCATTCAATAATCAAATATATCTGCATCAACCAATATCCTTTTGAACCAACCACAATCAAATCGATCAATCACTTTGACAACCCATCAATTTGATCATTCAGAATGTTGTCACCAGAATACAGCAACCAGAACCCAAGCCAGAACCGAGAACACTGCAACAGCAAAAAGAAGCAACTAAAACATATTTTATAAGGTATACGCTACTTCCATGTGTCGAACCTGCGTGCATACGCGCTTTCCTCAAAGCGAACTAGCATAAAGATCTGCAAATCAAATTTATGATGTATATGCTGCTTTGATATGCAGAACCAACTTGTATACACTCCTTTTCTAAAGTGAACCTGCGTATAGATCTGTAAATGATGATTTAAACATAACAACTATTCCAGACTTTAGCCATACCCAGATCATCATATTTACAGACTACAACATGCGCCAGTTATTCAAATACATGATCAAACTACATAAAGATAATTCACTTCAAGCCTTAAGATATACACTTTTAGATATTATCCTTCATCAAATGCTAAGGTTCATCCTTGGTTCAGATCAAGCACAACACCATAAGCCAATAACCTGCATATTAGACCTCACACTTCATCAGATATTCGACACTTGCATGCATTGGCCTAATGGTCTTCTCCTCCTTTTATAGTTTGTAGGCCTTTCTAGATACTATGGACCAAAACCACTTAGGACCAATACCTTGGACCAAATACCTAGGGTCAATACCTCGGACCCGATACCTTGGACCAAATACTTCGGACCAAAAAATTATTTTTCCAAGGTATACACGCTTTTCCTTCTGTGAAAGTGCGTGTGTACGTATAAGCGACTTGTATACAGTGAACCGACGTGTATACACAGCTTGGTCAGTGGTGAACCTGTGTATACCTCTCTTTCTTCATTCTGTGAAGACTGATCTGTAATTCTTTGTTGTTTACCTTCTATACTGTGATCTTTTATCTTAGTCAGTTGCCTTCTGAACTGATTCCTTGAAGCTGCCCTACATTTCATCACATCTGTAAACACTACTACCATGCATTCTGTCACATCTGATATCTCTTATGTAGATTCATCTAGTTCCCATATACGCGAGAGTTGTTCTGCTACAAGAGGGTTGCCATCAAGTACAACACATACATCATAATGCCAACACGAGTGTCTTGTTTAGATTTTCCTTTTCCCTTTTTCTTATCTCCGGATTGCTTACCCTTGCTAGTAGATGACTCTACGATGTTAATTTTCGAAGTAATTTCGGGAGAAGGATATTCTTTAGGTGAATTAGGTAGAGCCAACATCTGAGTTTTCTTAGAATTTTTCTTTTTGTTCTTAGATTTCTGGCTCACTGAACCAGTCATGCCATCTGCAGCATGTGATCCTAGGAGAGCTGGATTAGTTTGACTAGGTGAGGGTAAATCTGGGATCTTTTCATACAAAGTACTAGACTGAGTATAAACAAGATCAAGGTATTGAGCATGAGAAATTACATGCTCTTCAGTTACAACACCCCCTCTGGCCACATATTTATTTATTACTAGTAAAAGAAATTTTATGAACCATTCGGCCAGAATCTAGTCTGGAATGTAAACTTTAACTATGCGATGTCTTCATCTCCAATCGTGAATGTGATCTGAGATATGGGTTAACGTTTATTGTTTCAAAGAAGTTAAAAGTTTAGTTCCATTATCATATCAAACAGGAAACTAAAAATGGGTCAAAAAAGTTGTAGCAAGGGCGTTAAATGTACCGAAGGAAGTGCGTGACAATTCTACATACCATTTGGTTGTCGAACCAGTTAAGGTTCGTTGAAAAAGTCGTAATCTAATAGAATCATCGATTAATGAGTTGGACGCGCACAAAAGATGATAGATCATAACATGGTTGGATGAATCTTCGCCCGACTTACCTTTAAACTTAGGAATATCACTGGGTAACTTAGTAGGAATGGCTGGCAAAAATGGTAAATAATAAAATGGATCATTAGTTAACCGAGAGAGGTCAAGCAAATCCAAAGTTTCAATGAAGGGCAACTGGCAGTTAGGATCCTGAGATGGATATTGATAACCCTGAGGGACGAGTCTCGTACCGGGAGGAGGATAACCAAGATATCCTAGGATAGCCTGAGCAGTTGGAATCTGCATACCTCCTGGATATCTAGGATGAGCTATACCATATTGCAGTTACATAGGTTGTTGAAACGTATGACCTAGGAATGGTTGATTCTGAAAAGGGAGACTCTGACCCGTTTGACCTTGAACGAACTGTCCTTGAAAAGGGTTGATTCTGCAAAGGTTGACCTTGGAGAAATTGACTTTGAAAAGGTGGACCTTGAACAAACTGGCTCTGTGGTAAACCTTGGAAAGGTGGCCCTTGAAACAGTACTTGAATATATGGGACATTAGGTTCTACAACAGGTATTTGGGATATTGACGGAATTGTAGGAATGGATTGAACACCAGATACTTCAGGTAAATACTGAACAAGAGGTTGCACCATAACATGTGATATAAGAGGGACAGTTACTTGCGATACTCATGGAATGGGAGTTTGAGGCGAACCTGAACCTGGGTTTTGAACTGATCCAAATTGGATCCATAGAAGACTGTCAAAGAACCCTTACT
This sequence comes from Pinus tabuliformis, assembly GCA_031772625.1. NCBI lineage: Eukaryota > Viridiplantae > Streptophyta > Pinopsida > Pinales > Pinaceae > Pinus > Pinus tabuliformis. Next base: position 1,093,100,424 of record CM062815.1, on the reverse strand, counting down.
GTATCAGGTCAAACAAATCTCTAAAGAATTCCATAACAACAATCAAAGACACCCTGAACCAATGGAAATGGCAGCCAACGTGGAACAATGAGGACCTCGGTCAAAGCGCACTGACCGGGGCCCATGAAGACTGCGCGGGAGGCCAAAGTAGCCCCTGGGAGACCCAGAATGGGAAAAAGAGGTGATTTTTAATGTGCAATTGCGCTAAGCGCTGGGCGAACAGAGCTAAAATGGGGAAGCCCGAGCACTCGATCGCATCGAGAGCTGGAGAACCGCAGGCTGAAAAGGTAAAAGTTCTAAACGTACAAATGGCGGGACCCGCGCTCTTGAAACCAACAGTTTTGATCGGGGCACCCTTGAACGGTAAGAGGTTTAGGACGAGAGCGGAGCGATTCCATACACCGATCGACGCATGGTAGGTTGAGGTGAGAGAAAACTGTCATTGATCGCGCGCTATCAGTCGAGCAAGTCAACCGCACGAAACGTGTGTATGGCGTTGGATCTGGAGGGCTCAGATCGAAAGGCTAAGATCGTGCCCGACAGAGGAAGTGGAATCGACAAGAGAATATGCCGCATTTTAGAAGGGATTTGGAATCCGTTTTGACCGCCACGATGGAGGAAAGATTCATCCATGACGTAACTGAAGAAATGAATCGATGAAGTATGCTGGCGCCGTTTAGAGGAGGAAAAGTGGCCACTCCGTGAGCACTGATGCTGATGCCGAACAGGGAACTCCAAGCGCAGCTGCAGAAGGTGAAGAGACAGAGGCGGAAGAGGAACCGAGCAAGCATAGGGGTCGAATGGCTAAAGTAATGAACAGAGGAAGAAAACAGTGGATTTGAGTTGAGGGCAGTAAGACAACAAAAAGTCGAGAGACGAAGAAGTGGAACAGTGAACCCAGAGAGGAGGACTGAACACAGAGAATAGTAAAGCAGAGAAGAAGAGGACAGAGGGCCAAGCTGACCAGAGGTGGCATCGAGCACCAGAGAGCTTGAAGATTCAAGCCTTCCCATAGAGGAATCTGTCCGGGCTAAGCACCACATTAGGCTCTCCCCTGTAGACCAGAAGGTCACAAAGCTGGTAGGAAGAAGAAGTCTATGTACTCAAGTGGCTTGGGGAATCCAAGAACCACCCTGCCAAGCAAAACCTGCTTCAGGAGAACTCACATTGAGTCCCTGTATTGTAATTTCTCTGCTTAAAGGCACAATAAAATAAGGCCACCACTGAAAGCTGGACTGGAGATGTAGCCCTGGAGAATAGGGTGAACTCCTTATTAAAATTGTTTGTGTCTTTATGTATGCTTACTGTATTTCTCTGCTGTCTTTCCATTTTATTATCTATGTATTGGCAATCTGATCGATCCGTTGCTTCAATAACACAGAACACACACCAGCACATGAGTCTGTAATACCTTAGTTTAATAAATCTTTAACTGATGTCACTCATAGGGTGAATATCAGATCAAGTGGTATCAGAGCTCTAGGTTGTAAGGTTAGACAAGCTTGTGTTGGTTTAGTTGTGAATGCTCACAAGATCAAAGCTCAAATTAGGAGAAGGAGAGTTGGTGGAAACTAATCCTGAAATTGGGAGAGTCTATTCTCGGAAGACAATGTCAGAGGAAGGTTCTGTTGGGCCAGACCCTCAATTCATAAAGAGTTTCCTAGCTATAAGGTCTATGGTTGAAGAAATGTATAAAGACTTTAGAAAGCAAAAGGCTGAAGATTCATTAGGTTCTAAACAAGATAAAGAAGAAGATGAGTCTCACTGCCATGACGACTCCAAAGGAAAGGGGAAAGAGGAAAGCTTTCTCACACCTCCCAATAGCCCTGTGCATAATAAGAAAGCATCTTTGATTAAGTTAGATGTTAAATTTGATTTGCCTATATATGATGGAGAGCTAAATGCTGAAAATAATTGGATTAGACAAATTGATGAGTATTGTAGGGTACAGAACATAAACTCAGACAAGAGTAAGATTCAGCTGGCAAGCCTACACCTAGAAGACACTGCCTTGGTTTGGTGGGAAGGCAAAACCCAAGCTGAAATGAAAAGACATGGTAAGACCATCTCTGTCTGGAGTGACTTTGTTTCTGCAATCAAAAAGCAGTTCTATCCATTGGCCTACATGCAACAAGCCATGATGAGTTGGAAAAATCTTCGACAGTTGAAAGGGCAAAGTGTGCAAGGGTATACTCAAGAGTTCAGAAAGAGAGCATTGATATTGGGTATCTCATTAGACTCACTAGAGACTCTTTCGAAGTACATTGGTGGTCTACACAACTACATGAGGCATACCATCCTCATGTTTAATCGCATTAGTATAGATGAGGTATATGTACAAGCTACTGATCTAGAAGCTAGAGGAAATAATGGAAATCCAGAAGTTGGGGGACCATCCCAACCCACTGTAAGCAAGAGCAAGGAGAAAAGAAAGCAGAAGTGGAAAGCAAGGAAGGTCAACACTGCACAGAAAGCCAAAGCTTCATGCACTCTGTTAGTGCCTAGATTTACCTCAAGCTGAAAAGGTAGGATCCAGGGCCAACATCAAACCATGCTCAGCCTCATAGCTAGCCCTACGAGGATAGGAGAGGGCTCTCTCCGGGTCTATCTCAGCAAAAGATAATCGATGGGGCTTGAGATGACTGAAATATTTTCTGATTTTAGGCTAGGTATGAAGTGCAAGGATTTGATTTGATTTTTTGGGGGTTTTGTTGGAATCAAGGGAAAGGAAAATTTGGGTCCGGGGATGAAGGCCAGTTTTGCAGAGTTCTGATTGGGGCAAGAAAGGCAATCGTTTTGATGCTTTGATTTGTAAAGATGGAGGGTTCAGACTGGTGAGAAGCTGAAGAGGGCAAGAGGGTATCAAGAATCCTCTTCAAACTGAAGAAAACATTGAAAATTAAACAAAATTGAAAGGCAGAGCACAACAAGCTAATGAATTCTACCTTTGTCACTCATTTGTTTAATTTCAAAAGTAAAAGAGAAAGGAAGTGGTACACAAAAATATCAGTGAACTTACAAATTACATAGAGAAGAACACCATCAAAACACAGAGCCACTGGGATCCCAAAAAGTGCTACAAACCCAGGTCTTTCCTTTGCCAAAAATGTAGAAATCAAATGTACAATGGAGTGCCAAGCAATCCCAAGTGTCCAACCCTGAAAATGACTAAGAAATTACATGATATAGACATGCCTAACTCCTTCCCATGCCTCTAGGGGTCGAGCTCATCATTCTAGGAGCTGTTTCAACCATATCTAAACAAGGAATTGAAAAATAGGCAATGAAACAACTTGCCTCTATATAAAAGGAAACTGATTCATTCACTATATTTTTACTTTTTAGTGAATGAATCTACATGAATGAGTAACAATGTGCCAAAATTATGTCAAAGTCATGAATTTACATCAAGATAAGTCAAGAGTTATATGAAAAAGTGAAACTAGTCAAAACTGGGCGAAATCCTAAGCTGCTGAGTGAAAAATAGGCCAAATTTCCCTATGCGTCACGCCTGAAACCTGTATGCGTAGCACAACTTTGAGGCTGATTTTGAGGGCCTTCCTGAAGTCCAAATTGAGCTCATGATAGCTCATTGGAAATCCCTGCCCGTCTACTTTCCAACCCAAGTGGAATTTCTGGATTTGGTGTCCATTTGTCCCTCCAAAAATTCATGTCCATTTGCCCCTCCAAAAATTCAATCTCCCAACACTGCTTCCTGTAGGTGCAAAAGGTGGCAGAGAGGTCATTTTTTGTGTGTTTTTGACCCTTTAGGCAACCCAGAACTTGATGAAATCCTTAGGTAATTCATGAGCATGCATAAATTTTCATAAAAAATCCAGAAATACAAATTTTTCCTCCAGAGGATCTCCCAATTATAAGCGCGCGCCAAGTGGCGCTACGCGTTGGGCAGGAAAAACTGTTTTGAAGCCAAAAAATTCAAAATTGACAAAATTTTCTCCAAATTTGCTGAAATTTGGACTGAAGGTCCATCATCAAGTATCATGCTCAGCCAAGGAAGCTTCGGCCAAGATTTGGAGTCCTTCATCCTCTTTTTGCCTCCTTGATGCTCTTTTCACCTTTGCTTTCAAACTCCTGATTCTCGCTTTGCACACCAAGTTCCGGGACAAGTAATGATATGACAAATTTTTGAGCATATTCTTTTCATTGATGGCCTTCTCCAGCTTCCTCTCCAAGTGGGTATTGACTCTTTCAAGCCATGACTCCCGATCGGCATTGATCTCTTGCTCCAATGAAGTGAACTCTATCCTCCTCCTTTGGGCAGCTTGGCGGTTTTGCCGAATGTTTTGTAACTCCATGACTGTATGCTGATCCTCCAATTGTTTGTTTTGCTGCTCCAAATAGTTTATGACCCATTGAGCTCTCTGTAACTTGTTGGTCAATGCATCTATCTCGGCCTTCTGCTCCTAAATAATCTCCCTCAGCTTTGAGCTAGGAGAGCTCACATCATCATTGATGAGTATGAAATTAGTGTCTTGGCCTCCTGAAGGGCCCTCATCCTGCATAGGCTTCTTGCCTTTGTCCTGTACTTGTACCTGTGCTGCTGATGATGGCAATGAGACCCCTTCCACCCCAGGTGGAGATAATACTCGTCGGGCTGCTGCAAACAATCCTCTCATGCCTCTCTGATAGGTGACATATGTCGGCACACTAGTAGTCTCCGCCTCCTGACCTCCATACTGATGTGAAGGTTCACCCACATCATGGACAACCTCCTGATGAGCTGTTGAAGTTGTGAAGAACTCACGGGAAATGAAGTCTCCCCATGTGATACCCTGCAAGCCAAGCTGATGTACAACAATGATCTTGATGAGTGCATAATGGTAAATGCTATTGTACTGTTGTTCAGGAGTCTTCTTTTGTACAAGAGTAGTCATCCTCTCGATGTTTCGGCACATGAAATATGGAATGTTCATCATCTTCACTCTCGTGAAATGCATCAATAATCTAATATGGTATGCATAGAGGCATGAGAAGCGGCCCTCACAACTGAAGTATCTGATAATGAGTCTCATCAACGGTGCATAGGATTCTTTCAAAAACCGGAATGGGAACACCCTGCTGAGCTGTTTCACATAGCTGGGCTTGATGTATGGTTCATAATGTACTCTTTCTACCTGCTGTCTTTTGTTCCACTCCTCACCTACATTCGGTATTCCTATTGCTTGAGAAATGGTCTCTGGTGTCAAGGTGAAATTTACACCAGCAAGAGTTACCTGACCATTATGCAAATGTAAAACAAACAACCGAGCCAACTCGTGATGATGCTGAATTTGAGCAATCATTTCACAATACTGAAAGCATGACTGTTGTTGGAAACATGTCATGGCAAGTGGGTAGGCCTGCAATTGGGTCAATGAGGTGGGCTCTTCTTTGACATGTCTGCCACCCTTTCGATGCCTCCTCGATGCATGAATCTCTGTGGTAGAATCACTGTCTTGTTCATATGATGATTCAGTTTCTGTCATGGTGTTACAAGTCTATGCCAAGTGAATATTTGACTTGTTGAAAATGAGAATTTGGTGCTTTGTTTCCAATTGCCAAATGTGTGCCAAATAGGAAGGGACTGTGGGAAATATGGACAGTGGGTGTATGTAATTACAGTCACATATAATAACGGTCACTTGACTGTATTTAGGAATCTGGGGTTTGATATGGAAAAGTGAAAATTGTAGGGTTTAGGGATAGGGATAAATGGGGAATAAGTGACTTGGGATTATAAGGGAGTAGGGGATTGAAAATGATGATATGATTACGGTGATGGGAAAGGGAAACAGGGGTTAGATTATTTTGGCACCAAAGTCAAATTTCAAAACCCAAATTCAAACCCTAAGAGCAGTTTTCATAAGAGGATAGGGTTTAAATTTCAACATTTAAATTCTCCCAATCAAACTTCAAAACCACACCAAACACTATTCAATAACAATTGCTAGATTGGTCAGACTTACTCGGGGAAAATGGGAGCGAAGGCAATGACAAAAGTGCTTGTTGCTTTGTGCGCCACGACCCGTATGTGCGTCGGCACATTGTAATTAACACGGTGATGTGCGGCTCTATGCGCCGCGACCTTCCTATGCGCCGCGACCAAATTTCACCCACAGTCGGTTCCTCAAAACTCTGTTTTCACTCCTCCACAATTTGACTCGGCTTCTTTGGCATACCAATGAATTGTTCAAACACCAAAAATATCTTATATGCCCAATGACTTTGATTTTTAATTTCAAATAACCCACTTTGTAATGTTTGCAGAACTTTGGCACTTTCACTTTTAATACAAACTCTGATTTTGTTTCCACTTGATTTTTTGAGCTGAATGACGAAATTCTTGTCTATTTTTTGCAGGGATAGCTGACATGGAATTTGGCAAAGGCGACCAGGGCTGCGCCTGAAGAATTTGACAACTGAAATTTTTTTGAAATTACATGGCATTTATTACAAAAGACGAAATTGACGATTTTTCTTCAAAACAGAGTTTTGAAGAAAAGTCATGATTGAGCATTATCACGATGAAATTTTTACAATGAAATCTTATTTGAAATTCCCTCATGTTATGCTCTTAACCTGCAAAATAACACCCAAATACAGAATATGCGAAGAAAAAGATACCCAGAACACAGAATAGCAATGATTTTATTATTCAGAGAGCAATGTTCACATGCCTCTTCGAGGGGGCAACCTCCAATAGAGCAGAGCTCGATTACAAAAATAAGACACAATGCTCCTCGCAGGGAGTCTCTATCCTTTATATATGACTCATACATGCAATACCATGGGCCAATACCGTGGATTTTATTAATACCATCTATCTAATACTACAAACTATTTGCAACTAACTGTGGTCCCGTCATTAATTGCGGGTTAACCACTTACAAATATTAATATGGGCTTTATTGACTCTTGACTATGACGTGATCCCATGACATAAATAAGGGGGTTAGGGTGGGACCCTAACATTCCCTCCCCCTTAAGACTAGCCTTGTCCTCAAGGCTAAAGCTGCGGAAACTGCTGAAGAATAGTGGCTGGTTCCCAAGTTGCATCTTCTGGAGAGGTGTCTTTCCATTTGACGAGGACTTCCTTAATCATGCGGTCGCGCAGGTGCTTGTCTCGTGTATCTAGAACCTGTTCGGGTTGAAGCCAGATTGACCCTTCTTCATCCAATTCAGGTAGACTGGTTTGAACTCGGCAATTGTTCCCAATCACTTTCTTGAAACACGATACATGGAAAACTGGATGGATTTTTGCCGTAGGTGGCAAAGCCAACTTGTAAGCCACTTCTCCAATGCGCTGAAGTACTTGGTATGGTCCGTAGAATTTTGGAGAGAGCTTTTGACAACCCTTGTATTTGAGTGATGTTTGCTTATATGGTTGCAGCCTCAAAAAGACCTGATCCCCTTCTTGAAATTGGCGCTTTGAGCGATGTTGGTCGGCCTGTTGCTTCATGCGGTTCTGAGCTTGATGAAGATTCTCTCTAAGATGGGCGAGCATGGTTGCGCAGTGTTGTAGGAGTTGATCCACTCCTTGTACTTTGGAGCACCCCTTGAGATAAGAAGTAGGGGAAGGCGGAAGTTGACCATAGACTGCTTCATAGGGAGTCATTTTGGTGGTGGCATGATAGTTGGTGTTATACCACCATTCAGCCAGAGGTAACCACTGTACCCAAAGGTGTTGCTTTTCTGAAGTGAAACACCTAAGGTAGGTTTCTAGACATTTGTTGACAGCTTCGGTTTGACCATCTGTTTGCGGATGATATGAAGTACTAAGTTTGAGTTGAGTGCCTTGTATTCTGAAGAGTTCCTGCAAAAAATTACTGGTGAAGATCGGGTCGCGGTCGGACACAATAGAAGTGGGCATGCCATGCAATTTGAAGATCTGATCCATGAAAGATTGAGCAACCAAAGTTGGTGTAAACGGGTGGGGTAGGGCGCAGAAATGAGCATACTTCGACAGTCGGTCCACAACCACCATGATGACTGACTTGTTCCCTGACTTTGGAAGACCTGTAATGAAATCCATAGAAACCTCCGTCCAAATTGATGCCGGAATGGGAAATGGTTGTAATGAGCCTGGTGTGTTGACGGTTTCCCCTTTCTGGCGTTGACAGACATCACATTCTGCTACGAAAGTAAGGATGTCCTTTTTCATGCCTGTCCAAAAAAATGATCTTCTGGTGCGAGCATACGTCTTCTGAAAGCCCGAATGTCCTGCAATGGGAGATGAGTGCAATTCTGCCAAAATGCGACTTTTGAGGGTGGATGTTGGTGATATTACGACTCTGTCCTTGTAGCGAAGAATATCATTCTGCCACGAGTAGCCCTTGCTGGAATTAGGATCTACCTGCAATTGAGAAATGAGTTGGGAGAGCCCGGGGTGTGAAAACCATTCCCTGCGAGCCTCTTCAATCCAGTCTGGAATGGGGAGGGAAATTGCGAGCAGAGTACTTTCCTCCTCAAATTGGCGAGATAATGCATCTGCTACACTGTTGTCTTTCCCTTTCTTGTAAATGATCTCATAATCATATCCCAGCATTTTGGCTAACCATTTATTTTGTTGTGGGGAGGATAGTCGTTGCTCCAAAAAATATTTAAGACTGTTATGATCTGTGCGGATTTGGAAACGTCGCCCCAATAAGTAAGGTCGCCAGGTCTCTACTGCATGTAAGATGGCCATCATTTCCTTCTCGTAGGTAGATTGGCCCAGATTCCTCCCACTGAGTTGTTGGCTTGTGAAGGCCAATGGTCGCCCTTCCTGCATTAAGACCACCCCAATACCTGTACCCGAAGCATCACATTCAATGACAAAGGATTTGGTGAAGTCAGGTAGTGCTAAGAATGGAGTGGAACACATGGCGTTTTTTAGAGCAGTAAATGCCTGTTGTGCTTCCTCGTTCCAGAAGAAGGAATTTTTCTTTAGGAGTTGGGTGAGGGGCTTCGCGATACGGCCATAGTTGCGGACAAATTTATGATAATAGCCTGTGAGACCCAAAAATCCTCTCAAGCTCTTCAAGGTCTTAGGTTGAGGCCATTCTTGCATTGCCTGGATCTTTTTGGGGTCCACCTTGACACCTTCACGCCCCACAATGTGGCCCAAATACTCAACTTCTTCCATGCCAAACGAACACTTAGACATCTTGACAAATAATTTATGCTTGCGGAGCAATTGCAAGAGTAGATCTACATGCTGAAGATGTGCCGCCCAAGTGCCACTATAGATGAGGATGTCATCGAAGAAGACAAGGACAAATTTTCTGAGATATGGTTTGAGAATGTGATTCATAAGGCTCTGAAAAGTAGAGGGGGCATTACAGAGACCAAATGGCATGACTAGGAACTCATAATGGCCTTCATGAGTTCTGAAAGCCGTCTTGGGAATGTCGACTTCCTTCATGCGAATTTGGTAGTAGCCTGAGCGAAGATCCACTTAGTGAAGAATTGAGCCCCATTGAGTTCGTCCAGAAAATCGTCAACCACCGGGATGGGAAATTTATCTTTGACTGTCAACTTATTGAGGGCCCTGAAGTCGGGACACATCCGCCACTCCCCATATTTCTTGAGGACCATGACCACTGGGGATGAATAAGGACTAATGCTGGGACGAATGACACCTGCTTCCAACAATTCCTTGATGATTTTCTCTATTTCATTCTTTTGGGTGAACGGATATCTGTATGGCCGCACATTTGGGGGTTGGGCCGCTGGAACCAAGGTGATGCTATGATCATGTTCCCCTCGCGAGGGTGGAAGCTCATGAGGCTTGTCAAAGACCGTCCGATGGTTATTTAAAATCTGTTGCATCTCAGGATGAATTGGCAGAGACATGGTTTCGACTACCTGGATGGCATTAAATTGAGCGACCACTCCATGATGGCCCTTTTTTAACACTTTTTCCATCCTATGCGAGCTGATGATAGAGGGGGCTCCCGCCTGGATTCCACGGAGGGTATGTGTGGAGTTGTTCTGCTTAAAACTCATATATAACTCCTGGAAATCCATTGTGATTGGCCCAAGAGTGCGGAGCCATTCAGCGCCTAGGACAATGTCGCAACCCCCCATGTGTATGGCAAACATGTGGGTTTTCAACTGATAATCCCCCATTTGAAGTTTGACATTTTCACAGCGGCCTTCACATTTCATTGTGCCCCCATCTGCAATATGGACTTGGAAGTTAGAAACTGCCTGTACAAAACAATGCGTTGCTTTTGCGATTTTTTGATGGATGAAATTATGGGTACTTCCACTATCAATCAAGACTACTACTGGGCGATGTTTAAGAAAACCCCTGATTTTGAGAGTTTGAGGGGAAGAAATTCTTGCCAACGCATTTAGCGAAATAACTGGTTCGTCAGATACAATCTCCTTTTGGTTGTCTTCTTCGATCGCCTCCTGTTCCTCAAGTGGTGGATCTTCCTCGGTGGAGCTGTAGTCAGTGGCATCTATTTGAAAAAACTTGGGCTCCTTGCATTTATGACCTGGGGAATATTTTTCATCACAGTAGTAACATAGTCCTTGCTTCCTTCTTTCAGCCATTTCCGCAGGTGACACCTTTTGAATCTTAAGTGTCTGAGTCGTGTTGGGAGCCTGTGGGGGACGACCTTTAGCGGGGAAATTGGGGCGGCTGTATTGGGCTGCTAATGCACGTTCCACCTTACGAGCTACCTGGCAAGCCTCTGTCCACGTGGGAGGGTGGTGGAGTAGAACTTGAGCTTTGATGGCTTCTTTAAGACCACTGATAAAACATTCCGTGTAGAACTCATCTGTGAGATCCTTAGTGCGGAAGGCTAAGGCTTCAAAAGCGGTAATATATTCATCCACTGTACCCGTCTGTCAGAGCTTAGTGAGACGCCCCAAAAAAGAGTCTTCCTGTTCAAAGCGATTTCAAAGAGCTTTGGTAAATTGGGCCCAATTCTGAAAAGGTCCATTGCAACGCTGATGCCATTCCCCCCATTGCCATCGTTCATTGTCCAAGTACATGGTCCCCACCATAAGCTTAGTCCAATCATCTAGGATATGATTCAATTTGAAATACTGCTCCATTTGTGCTAGCCATGCGGACATGTGAGAACCGTCAAATTTATGCATATCCAACTTGGGAGGTCGTTGACTGGGTGGTGGATGGGTGTGCCAGACGTGAGGAGAGTGGCTAGACTCACCCTCATGGTATTCATGGCCATTATACACCTCCTCGTGGGCTGGCTCCTTGCCCTTCGAGAGTGCTTGCTGTATCTGGAGACTTAGTCCGCTAATCTCACGTTGGAGGGAGTCCATATTTGCTTCAAGTTTGTCCAGCCTTTCATTGGCCATCGCTTGAGCTCTAGTTTCTACCATACACCAACTTGATGAAAAATTGGGATCGCCTAAAATTTTTTTTACTAATAAATTGAATGGTACCACCTTGCTCAGCTCGTCGTCCTGATGCTGATGGGCTAGATCACCAATAAGCGCCTCGGAAGATTTTTTTTTTTTTTTTGGAACTCCTAACGGAGTTTTACTCCTCCTTGATCAATACTGCAGTTGCCAAATCCTCAAAAAGTCAATGCTGCCAAAAGTCCTGCGAAAAGTATACCCCGGTATAGGAACCCTTCACAACAACTCCGATCTGGTGGATCTGAGAGATCTGAATGGTGGAACAACTGCTGCTGCGGATCTGATGGAGCTGCGGGACTGATGTCTGCTACTGCGGCACGTCTTTGCACATGCGGATCTGGAATAGATGATGTGTGATCCCCCGATAGACAAGGGAACTATGGCCTAGAGGAGTGTCAGGTGCTACAGATCGCAATATACATAAGGTTCTGATAGTAGTACTCAGCCCAATGTTTCAGGGCTCTAACTAAGGAGGATCGACCATACCCTTAGCCATACAACCCGACTACCCTATCGTACGGGCGAGTAATCTCTCCGAGTGCTGTTCTCGGTGTACTGTAGCCCAAGATGGCCGAAGGTTTATCTATGGCGAGGTTTCAAGGGAGCCTAGGGGGCTTCCTATATACCCAGAGGGTACGTGGAAGACAGTCCGTGCGCGGTTCTGTGTAATGCGCTACTACTCGAAGGGGTACCCACAGGGGTTACAAGGGAGTCCAACAGACGTGACCACCTCTTGTATTTCCTGCGTGCATGCCTCCCCAAATCCGCAGGTTTATGCGCTAAATGATAGATCCCGTAGTTTAAAGACGCCGAAACACGTCTCTAGCCAAAAAAAAATTTGCTAAAAATTGGAGATCCCACCGAGCCCTGGAAAGTGCTCTGATACCACTTGTTATGCTCTTAACCTACAAAATAATACCCAAATACAGAATATGCGAAGAAAAAGATACCCAGAACACAGAATAGCAATGATTTTATTATTCAGAGCAATGTTCACATGCTTCTTCGAGGGGACAACCTCCAATAGAGCAGAGCTCGATTACAAAAATAAGACACAATGCTCCTCGCAGGGAGTCTCTATCCTTTATATATGACTCATACATGCAATACCACGGGCCAATACCGTGGGTTTTATTAATACCATCTATCTAATACTACGGCCCATTTGCAACTAACTGTGGTCCCGTCATTAATTGCGGGTTAACCACTTACAAATATTAATATGGGCTTTATTGACTCTTGACTATGACGTGATCCCATGACATAAATAAGGGGGTTAGGGTGGGACCCTAACACCTCATGTGCCTGCTGGCATTATTAGACATTTTGCAGACTGAATTAAGCGACACCCTAGACCTAATGAACCCTAAAACCTTAAAATGACTCTTTGGCGAGCAGAAAACCAAGCATGACTGCAACTGATTTGAAAATGATTTTGATGAACTAAATTAGACCAGCAGGTACAAGACATGAGGAACATGAGTGAAAAGCCTCCTCCGTCAGATGATTGATGCTCCTAGCGGAATGCAACTGACAGGACTAAATGAGACACCTAAGATGAAATGCAATAAACAAGATTTTGATCTCTGATAGAGGGATGAAAAGACCGACTCTAACACACTTACTGTAAAAAGGAGGGGCATGATGATGAGCATTGTTGGATTCTGCATCCAGAGCTGAGACCTAAGAAGTCTGAGGGCAAGAAGAAGAAGACAGCCGCAACTATTCAGAAAGATTTGGGGTTAGACTCGGGAGATGAAACAACTATAGCAGCCACAGGTATAAAAGGTAAGAATTCCGAAGCATCTACTAGTAATTCTGCTCAATCTGTTATTAATGAAGAAAATGAGAGAAAAAGACATGAGCTTTTCCATATTCAATTTATTTCCAAAAATCAAAAGATTGATACTTTGTTTGATAGTGGCTCACAAGTAAATTTGATTTCTGAAGCAATTGTAAAGAAATTGGGATTAGCAACTACACCTCACAAGAAACCATACCCATTAGGATGGTTGAATGATAAAGCACAACTACAAGTGACTAGACAGTGCAAACTCAAGTTTTCTTTTGGGTCAGCATTTGTAGATGAGGTTGAGTTAGACATAATTCCTTTGGATATATGTGGAATTGTTTTAGGAAGTCCTTACTTGTATGATAGAAAGGCTATTTTCTATAGAGATGAGAACAAGTATCTACTTGCTAAAAATGGAATTGAATACTTTGTAAGAGCTCATAAGCTCAAGAATAATTATACTCTTATAAACTCAAGATTGATGAAAAGAATGATAAATTCATGTAAACAATTCTTACTGATGGTTGTAAAGAAAAATAAACCTGATAAAACCAATGTATTTGAGGGCTGTAATGCTGAACAACACGTTGATATAGAGAAGGTTTTTTTAGAGTATGATGTCTTGTTTCAGGAACCTAAAGGTTTGCCACCCAAAAATGGAATAGTACATGATATTATTTTGCAGCAAGATGTTCCTTTGCCTAACATTGGGATGTACAGGTTGTCTACTTTAGAGAATGTTGAAATCAAGAAGTAGGTGCAGGAGTTGCTCGAGAAGGGCTTCATCAAGCCTAGCACATCACCATGTGGGTCACCAATCGTTTTGGTGAGAAAGAAAGATGGCTCTTGGAGAATGTGCATTGATTACCGAGCACTGAATAAGATAACAATCAAAAATCGTTATCCCCTTGCTCGCATAGATGATCTTTTAGATCAATTGAAGGAAGTTGTTTATTTCACCAAGCTAGATTTTCACAGTGGATACCGCCAGGTCAAAGTTGCAGAGCAAGATGCATGGAAGACTGCTTTCGAAACAAAGCAGGGATTGTATGAATGGTTGGTTATGCCTTTTGGCTTAACTAATGCTCCTGCTACTTTCATGGGATTAATGAATGATGTACTTAGACCTTTTCTTGATGATTTTGTTATTGTGTATCTGGATGACATTCTGATATTTAGTAAAACATGGGAAGAACATTTAAAGCATGTTAAGCAAATATTAGATGTTTTGAAAAGAAAAAAACTTTATGTTAAACTCTCAAAATGTGAATTTGGCAAAACATATCTAAACTACTTGGGTCATATAGTAGGGGGAGGTGAATTAAAAATAGATCCGTCTAAAGTGGCAGTCATTGTGAACTGGCCTAAACCCAGGTCTGCTACAGAAGTGAGAAGCTTCTTAGGAGCAGCACAATATTGGAGGAAGTTCATTTCTAACTTCTCCTCAATTGCAGCTCCCTTACATGCTTTAACAGGATTGAATAAGGTGTTTCAGTGGGGAGGCAAACATCAGAAAGCCTTCGACACCTTGAAAGAGAGAATTAGTATAGCACCTGTACTAGCACTGCCAGATTTACAAAGAGCATTTGAGATCCAAACTGATACCAGTGACTATGCCATGTGAGTAGTGTTGACACAGCATGGTAAACCCATATGTTATCATTCTGAGACTTTTAATCCTGCAGTAGTTAACTATCCTAGATATGATAAAGAATTGTATGCATTAGTTCAGAGTGTGAAAAAGTGGAAACATTACTTAATGGGAAAAGAGACAGTAATACATACTGATCATCGGCCACTTCAATATCTACACTCCCAAACTAAGTTGCAGCAATCAAGACATTACAAATGGATGGGGTTTCTACAACAGTTTCATTTAGTCATCGGATATAAAAATGGCGTACATAACAAGGTTGCAGAGATGTTATCTAGACCCATTATAAATGCATCCACCATACTTAAGCATAATTCTGTGCTACATGAAAGCTACATAGAACAATATGCTCAAGATATGGACTTTAAAGATGTATATGAAACTTTGAGTCAAGGCAAAAGAGTAGAAGAATTGGACTATCATGTGAAGGACCAACTCTTATATCATTGTGGGAAACTCTGCATTCCACAAACTGAGAGGATAAAGATAATTAGGGAAGCACACACTTCTCTGATATCAAGTCACTTTGGGGTAAGTAAAACAGTTGCAAAACTGCAAAGGTTATACTATTGGCCGAAAATGAACGAGATAGTTTCTAGATATGTAAGAGGGTGTGCCATGTGTGCTAAAAGCAAGCCCAGCAACTAAAAACTAGGCTTGTACACTCCATTGTCTGTTCCTTCTCACCCTTGGGAAAGTGTTTCCATGGATTTTGTGGGAGGACTGCCTAAATCTAGGAAAGGTCATGATTATCTATATGTTGTTGTGGATAGGTTCAGCAAAATGTGTATTTTGTTACCTTGTAGTAAACAGATCACAACTGAACAGACTGCAAAATTGTTCTTTGAACATGTATGGGTTCATTTTGGCTTACCCACTTCCATTGTATCTGATCGAGACACTCGATTTGTGGGGAAGTTTTGGTCGAGTCTGTGGGAACTGATGGACACCAAATTGAAGAAAAGCACAGCTTTTCATCCACAAACAGATGGCCAGACAGAAGTAGTAAACAGGACAGTGATCCAGTTACTGAGAGGTTATTGCAGCAAACATCCTAAGCTTTGGGATGAACACTTGTGTTATGTGCAACATGCTTACAACAGAGCCAAGCACTCTTCTACATAGAGATCTCCTTTTGAGACTTGTTTTGGTTTCACACCAAGGTCTCCTTTGGATTTTGTCTTTGGTAAAGATACCATGGTTGATGGACACAGTGATGTGGACAAGGCAACTAGGTTCATTGAACAGATCCAAGAGATCCACCAGGCAATATAGGAACAGCTGGAAGAGCTAGGCCAAGTACAAGGCTAGGCATGATAAGCATCGGATGGAGCATAGTTTTCAAGTTGGAGACCAAGTCTGGCTGCATATCAACAAGGACAGGATGCAAGGTGAAGGTAAAAATCTAAAGCCTATCAACTATGGACCTTTTAGGAGACTTGAGAAGATTGGGGAAAATGCTTTTCGCCTTGATTTACCAACTTACATTCACATCTACTAAGTCGTAAATGCAGATTGCTTGAGATTGTTTGAACCTTCAATGATTGAGGACCCTGAAGAGCAGAGTCAATTGCCTTCTATCGATGACCTACTACCTAAATATCTTGATGAGTTACAGGAAGACACAATGTTGGACAGGAAGGTAAGGATGACGTGCAGGGGAAATGTGGAGTACCTCAAGATTGGGCTCAAAGGTTCAAAGCCAAGCAGCGCAAAGTGGATTGAGATGGGACAAGTGAAGAAACAATATCCTCACTTAATCGATGCTTGAAAACCAACTTTTGGTGGTCCAAAAGCTTTTTCAGTGGGAAGGTCGTGATCTGAATTGGATCCATAGAAGATTGTCAAATAACCATGATTGTATCAGGTCGAACAAATCTCTAAAGAATTCCATAACAGCGATCAAAGACACCCTGAACCAGTGGCAATGGCAGCCAATGTGGAACAATGAGGATCTCGGTCAAAGCACGCTGACCGAGGCCCATGGACACCGCGCGGGAGGCCAAAGTAGCCCTTGGGAGCCTCGGAATGGGAAAAAGAGGTGATTTTTTATGCGCTGGGTGAACAGGGCTGAAATGGGGAAGCCCGAGCACTCGGTCACGTCGGGAGCCGAAGAACTGCGGGCTGAAATGATAAAAGTGCTAAACGTACAAATGGCGGGACCTGCGCTCTAGAAATCGGCGGTTTTGATCGAGGCACCCTTGAATGGTAAGAGGTTTAGGATGAGAGTAGAGCGATTCCATACACCGATCGACGCATGGCAGGCAGAGGTGAGAGAAAACCATCGTTGATCGTGGCTATTGGTCGAGCAAGTCAACCGCGTGAAACATGCATATGGCGTCGGATCTGGAGGGCTCAGATCGGACCACTAAGATCATGACCGATAGAGGAAGCGGAATCAACAAGGGAATACACCACTTTTTAGAAGGGATTTGGAATCCGTTTTAACCGCCACAATGGAGGAAAGATTCATCCACGACATAACTGAAGAAATGAATCGACGAAGTATGCTGGTGTCGTTTAGAGGAGGACAAGTGGCCACTCCCTGAGCGTTGATGATGACGCCGAACATGGAACTCCAAGTGCAGATGCAGAAGGTGAAGTGTTGGGTCCCTATAATATTAGTGATTACCCCATTACTATTGTAGTTGTACCCCTTATTAATATTGTTGTGCCCCTATTATCCCCATATTGTTATTACTGTGCCCCATAGAATCCCTCTATTGTTATTTTTGTGGCTTTATATTATTATTGTTAGGTCGGTTGGGTTATATTGTGACTCCTTAGACTCCTATATATAGAAAGGAGGTTTTGTCATTTGAAGCATCCAAGAATTGTTCATTTATGTAATGTAAAGTAGGTTTCCCCCTCGAAGAGGCTGAATTATAAGGCGTTGATCTATCTTTTCCATCTTTTTCTTGAGCTGGTTTCATAACATTTGGTATCAGAGCTTTGGATTCTAGGGTTTCGCTGCTCCAAACAGGTCATCGTGGCATTTTCACTATAACTTTTTTCTGTGACGTTTCAGTACTTGCAAAAAAACCCATTTGAGAAGAAATCGTACTGAACCTAGGGTCCGAATTTCAGAGCTTTTCGCGCTAAATTTGCGGGGATATGATCTGAGGAAGTTGGTCTTTTTGCAGACTCCTGAATTACATTCCAAACAGGTGACCTGTGGAAAAGCGTCATAACTTTCTCTCTGGGGATCAGATTGAAATTTTGTTAGAAGGTACAGAAAGAGGACGGACTGTAGTTTCTTGTATGCTTTTTTCAGATCCAAAGGTCGAAACAGTGACTCGTGGCATGTTGTACAAGTTCGCTCTACTGAACTAGTCTATAATCAAGTCACTGTGGGAGATTTCGCATAACTCTTCCTTGGAGAATCCAATTTGAGTCAGACTTGTGGCATTGGAAAGAGGACAGAGAGGGCTAATGCAGGTCACAAATTCAGATCTAGATGAGTGGAAAGTACAGAGATACATCAGAGGTAATATCAAGCTCCTACAAAGTGAAAAAGGTGTGTATATTTTCTTAAATTTTTGCTTAAGCTTGGTTTGAAAATTTATTTTGAAGGAATTCAAAGGGCATAGTAGAGCATTATTATCGGTAACTGATGATCCGAGGAAAGAAAATGCAAACACCTAGTAAGGAACCTGAAAGCTCTAGCATGACTCATAAAGAAGAGGAAGAAATGCAACATGATATATCAAAATTACAAGACCAAGTGCAACAACTGTCCCTTGCACAAAAAGGAACATAATCTAAGATGGATGGTTTAAAGAAAGGCGTAGAAGCTAAGACGGATTGTTTAAAGAAAGGTGTAGAAGCTAAGATGAATGACGTGGAAGCTAAGATGGATGATTTGAAGATAGATTTGAAGACAGACATGGAAGAATTGAAGATAAATATGAATAAGTTGCTACAAGAAAGGGTCACTAATGGTGAAAGGGTAGTAAAGGAAACTCATGATGAAAACAAAAGAAATGTTAATGATGATTCCATAGACTCTAACGTTGGATCAAAGACCCACCATATTCCAAAAATCGATATGAGGAAGTTTGATGGCAAGGATCCCGCAACATGGATATTACAGATGGAGCAATTTTTCGATCTCAATAATGTGCAAAACACACAAAAGGTACGTATTGCAACTTTATATTTGGAACCAAATCAATTTGTATGGTATCAATGGCTTTGCTATCGTAAACAATTTATCACTTGGGAAAATTTTACGGAAGAATTGATAGAACATTATGAGGATACAAAAAGCAACACTTTTTTTAGCCAATTGATAGGTCTCAAACAAAAGGGTTCAATAATGGAGCACATTGAGGAGTTCCAAAAATTGAACATAAGGGTAAAAGATATTCCAGAGGAGCATAGGATTGATGTGTTCATAGGGTCTTTAAAGGATAATATCCAACATGATGTTCGCCTTTGGGAACCTGATTCATTAGAGAAGGCATTCAGGTTAGCAAGAAAAATGGAAAGCAAAATTATGGCAACCAGGAAGCATACCACTCACAACTATAAAGACGGAAGTGTTGTTGCCGCTAGTCTTCCACAACCTATAAGGTTGACACCACAACAATTGGAAGAAAAAATAGCAAAAGGTCTTTGTTACAGTTGTGATAGCAAATACACTAAAGGTCATAAGTGTGCTGAGAAGAAATTACTCTACATAGATTGTGAAGAGGAAGAAGAAAAGGAGCAAGAAAGGTCAAAAGAAGAGGGTATACTCCAAGAATAAAGCCTAGATAAAGAAGAAATGAATCCAACCATATCTTGTAATGCATTGGCGGGAATTACCACTCCTCAAACCATCAAGATAGAAGGACAAATCAAGAAGAAAAAGGTAATAGTGTTGATTGATTCAGGAAGTACCCACAATTTTATTCATTGTAAGGTAGCAAGAGAATTGAATTGCTTCTTATATCCAGCACCAGAGTGTCAAGTGATGGTTGCAAATGGAGGAACAACAAATTGCTCGGGAAAGTGCCCTAATATCAAGCTATCCATGGGAGAATATGTATTGACTAGCCCAATGCTTTCCATTCCAATGGGAGGTGCTGATGTTGTACTAGGAGTCCAATGGCTACAATCCTTGGGTACAGTAGATTTTAATTTTCAAGAACTTTTCGTGAAATTTTCTGTGGAAGGAAAGGAAGTTGAATTAAGGGGCATTGCAGGGAAACCGAGAAAGATAATCAGCTCTAACAATATGACAAAGTTTATCAAAAAAGGAACAAAGAGGTGTAATTGCACAATAATGTTCACTAGATGTGTCCACAGTGGAATCATCTATTTCTCCAGATCTCCAAAAAGTCTTGGAAAATCATTCTAAGGTATTTGAGACTCCCAAAGGTTTCCCACCTATTTGTGATCATGATCATGCTATTCATCTGATTCCAGGAAGTGTTCCTCCAAACATCAGGCCGTACCGATATCCCTATGCCCAAAAGAGTGAAATTGAACATATGGTTGCAGAAATGCTAGAGGCTGGTATAATTCAACCAAGTCAAAGTTCTTTCTTTGCTCCAGTCGTATTGGTGCACAAGAAGGATGGATCATGGCGCATGTGTCCGGATTATAGGGAGCTCAAAAAGCTCACTATTAAAGATAAGTTTCCCATGTCTGTCATTGATGAATTACTGGATGAATTGCATGGATCAATTTACTTCACCAAGTTGGATCTTCGTTCAGGATATCATCAAATCAAAATGAAGATTGAAGACATTCCGAAAACAACATTTAGAACTCATGAGGGTCATTATGAATTTTTGGTCATGCCTTTTGGCCTTACCATGCACCTTCAACATTTCAAGGTTTGATGAATTCAATTTTCAAACCATTCCGTAGAAAATTTGTGTTAGTATTTTTTGATGATATACTAATCTACAGCAAGTTTTGGAAGGATCATGTTGAACATGTTGACAGGGTGCTACAACTATTGGAGGAGAAACAATTATATGCAAAAGATCCAAATGTTTCTTTGGAGTACAAGAGGTGGAATATCTGGGTCATATTGTATCTCATGAAGGAGTTAAGGTAGACCCTAGCAAAATTAAAGCCATTAAGGAATGGAAAATTCCCACATCCATAAAGCATCTGCGAGGATTTCTCGGGTTGATAGGGTACTATCGCAAGTTTGTTAAGAATTATGGGAGAATAGCAGCACCTCTAACAACATTATTGAAGAAAGATGCATTTTCATGGACTCCAGAAGCAACAAAGGCATTTGAACATCTTAAAGAGGCAATGTGCCAAGCACCGGTCTTAGCTACACCGGACTTCACAAAAACCTTTATTGTGGAATGTGATGCTTCAGGAAATGGAATTGGTGTTGTTTTAATGCAACATGAAAGACCCATTGCTTTTGAAAGTTGTCCAATCAAGGGAAAGTTTTTACATAAAGCTATTTTTGAGAAGGAAATGTTGGCAATACTCCATGCACTTAAGAAATGGCTACCCTACCTAATGGGAAGGCACTTCAAGATAAAAACGGATCATGATAGCCTTAAATACTTTTTAGAACAAAGATTATCCTCTGAAGACAACAAAAGTGGGTCACAAAGATGTTGGGTTATGACTTTGAAATCATCTACAAAAAAGGGAAGAAAAATGTGGTGGCAGATGCACTCTCAAGAAAGGATGAGGATGTGGAAGCATTGTTGTGCGCCGTTTATATTATCCAACCAGATTGAATAAACGAAGCAAGGTAGGAATGGAAGAATGACGAAGAAGTGTGGGCACTTATTCGAAAGTTATAACAAGATTCCAGTATGTCTGATACATTTAGCTGGCAAAATGATTCGTCATGGTACAAAGATTGCTTATACCTCTGTAAGAATTCCCAGCTAAAACAAAAGATTCTTATGGAATTGCACACTTCTCCCTTAGGAGGGCACTCAGTATTTTTAAAAACATACCACAGGGTTAAGAAGGAATTTTTTTGGGATGGCCTTAAATCATATATTCAAAAGTTTGTGGCGAAATGTTTGGTTTTCCAACAAAATAAAGTTGAAACAATTAAGACATCGGGTCTATTACAACCTTTATCCATTCCAAGCCAACGTTGGGAGGAGGTTTCAATGGATTTTATCACAGGTTTACCCAAGTCTGAGGGAAAGAGTGTCATCATGGTGGTAGTTGACAGACTTACCAAGTATGCACACTTTTGTGCATTATCACATCCATTTAAAGCCAATACAGTTTCTACTGCATTTATGGAAACAATTCAAAAGCTACATGGAAACCCAAAGATTATTGTAAGTGACAGAGATCCCATTTTCACTGGAAATTTATGGACAGAATTATTTTCTTGTCTGGGTACTCAGTTAGCTCATAGCTCATCTTATCATCCTCAATCTGATGGGAAAACTGAGATAGTAAACAAATGTTTGGAAGAATATCTTCGTTGCTTTGTATCTGATAAACAGACACAATGGGTCAAATGGTTGCCTCTGGCTGAATGGTGGTATAACACTTCCTTCCATACAGCAACAAAAATGACCCCATTTATGGCACTTTATGGGTATCAGCCACCATCCATCACATCATATTTAAGAGAAAATTCTAAGGTTCAAGAAGTGGAACATCACATTGAACATCAACAACAAGTCCTCCAACTCTTGAAGGATAACCTCGTGTTGACACAGAATAGAATGAAATGACAGGCAGATCAACATCGTAGCGAAAGAAGTTTTGATGTAGGTGATTGGGTATTCCTACGGCTACAACCATATAATCAAATGTCCCTCAAGCAAGCTAAGAAGGATAATAAATTATCACCAAAGTATTATGGTCCATGCAAGGTGTTGCAAAAGATTGGTACTATGGAATACAAATTGGAGCTTCCTGCAGCTTCTCGATTGAACCCAGTTTTCCATGTTTCATGTTTAAATAAGGTTACAGGCGACAAGCTCCCAATTCAAACAATATTTCCAGAACTTGACGAGGAAGGAAAAATCATATTGGAACCGGAAGCAGTCACAGAAACAAGAACTCGACAGCTACAAAATCAATCAATTTCGGAGTATCTTATCAAGTGGAAGAACTTATCCTCTGAAGATTCCACATGGGAGGATGGGAATTTTATACAGAAGCATCCAGAACTTCTCAAGCGTTGAGGACAACACCTTTTTGAAGGAGAGGGGCATGCTGGGTCCCTATAATACTAGTGATTACCCCATTACTATTGTAGTTGTACCCCTTATTAATATTGTTGTGCCCCTATTATCCCCATATTGTTATTACTGTGCCCCGTAGAATCCCTCTATTGTTATTTTTGTGGCTTTATATTATTATTGTTAGGTCGGTTGGGTTATATTGTGACTCCTTAGACTCATATATATAGAAAGGAGGTTTTGTCATTTGAAGCATCCAAGAATTGTTCATTTATGTAATGTAAAGGAGGTTGCCCCCTCGAAGAGGCTGAATTATAAGGCGTTGATCTATCTTTTCTATATTTTTCTTGAGCTAGTTTCATAACATGAAGAGACAGAGGTGGAAGAGGAACCGAACAGGGATAGGGGTCGAATGGCTAAAGCAATGAACAGAGGAAGAAGGCAGTGGAGTTGAGTTGAGGGAAGTAAGACAACAAAAATTTGAGAGACGAAGAAGCAGAACAGTGAACCCAGAGAGGAGGACTGAACATAGAGAACAGTAAAGCAGAGCAGAAGAGGACAAAGGGCCGAGCCAACCAGAGGTAGCATCGAGCACCAGAGAGCTTGAAGATTCAAGCCTTCCCATAAAGGAATATTTCCGGGTTGAGCACCACATTGGGCTCTCCCCTGTAGACCAGAACGTCACAGAGCTGGTAGGAAGAAGAAGTCTATGTACTCAAGTGGCTTGGGGAATCCAAGAACCATCCTGCCAAGCAAAACCTACTTCAGGAGAACTCACATTGAGTCCTTGTATTGTAATTCCTCTTCTTAAAGGCACAATAAAATAAGGCCACCACTGAAAGCTGGATCGGAGATATAGCCCTAGAGAATAGGGTGAACTCCTTATTAAAATTTCTTGTGTCTTTATGTATGCTTACTGTATTTCTCTATTGTCTTTCCATTTTATTGTCTGTGTATTGGCAATTTGATCGATCCGTTGCTTCAATAACACAAAACACACACCAGCACATGAGTCTATAATACCTTAGTTTAATAAATCTTTAACTAATGTCACTCATAGGGTGAATATCAGATCATGAACAATTGTTGGTATGACAGGTTGTACCAAGGTTTGAGGAGTACCCGAGACAGGATGTTGAAGTGGTTCTTGGGCAGGTGTCGATGGATTAGCCTAGACAGTTGGTTGGACTTGAAAAGGCATACCTTGAAAAGGTATTTGTTGTATAGGTTGTCCAAGAGGTTGACCAAGTTGGTTCAAAGGCACTTGAGAAGCAACTGGAATTGACTTTTGATTTAACGAAGGGTTCCAGATTGTATTCAATCTAGGGTAAGGCATTCCAACAAAGGGTTGAGGCATAACAAGTTGACGAAAACTAGTTTGAGGCATTTAAGCATAATTAAGGTAATTCCTGGCAAGGGATTACCCCTCATTGTAGGGTAAGGTCCACCAAAAGGTTGTCCACTGGGCAAAGGATATGGCAGTTGCCCCCTAGGCGGGTAATAACCACCTATTGGGTTGGTTTGTGGATTACCAACATTACTGGAAATCATACTAATAAATTACTCAGATGTCAAACCTTTATTAGTAGGGTTAATTACACCAGTTGGCATTTTTGAAGATGAGTTCGAGGAAGAAGCTCATGAATAAGCTCCCACAAGAAAGTGATATCCCGGTGGTAGAAAACCACCATACAATGTTGAATCTGGAGAAGTAGCAAACATGGATGTATCTGATTGAGGTACTTCTAGACCATTCAAAACCTGGTACGATAGAATAAGGAGTCATGTATCGTGGAATCCCTTTTCCCAAAAAGTTCAAGGGTGTTAAATACCAAGGGTCAGGGTGAAGAGATCAAAAAAAATCTCTGAGATATATGTAGGTTCACTTATAGAAACTATGGGTTCTTCCTCTTCGTCTGAAACAAGTTCTTTAATGGAAATGAGACCGAGAGGGAGAATATCAATAATAATGAGTTTTTGACGCGATGAAAGTGGGGGATCTGGAATATGCGTTGTAGTAGATGTATGAATCTCAAGCTCGAAAATATCAGACTCAAGTTCATCAATATCCGGTTCTGAAATGGGGTTTGTATCTGAAAAGTCTCCAATATCTGATTCAGTTTGAACGAGTTCAGTAATTTGTAAATTATTTCCTTCTGAGTGTGATGTTAATCTTTGAGTTTGATCAAATTCAGTTTTTGTTACTTCAAGGCCTAAAATAGTAGATGTTATTAGTTGATTAACTTCAATTCCTCTTACATCATAATCTATAATAGTATAAGTTTCAGTTTTTGTTGTAGTTCTAAATCCTGATGATTTAGATTTTTCGACTTTAATATTTTCTAACTAACTCGATGTATACTCAAGGGGATCCCCAAGTATCCTACGTGATTGTCTTGGTAATTCCGCCAAAATGAAAAATTTTCAATTGATTAATTACACAATATCTAAATTACACCTAAAGTCTCTAAAAAGTTAAATAAAATAAAAATAATAATACATAAATTTAAAAAAAAAAAAAAACACACACACACACACAAAAAGTAACACGCGCTAAAAATCTAGGAGTTCAAACCATAAAAACTGACTCTTCACAAAGATCAATAGTTACTATTTGGTGATGAAATCCAACATCACAGTGAGCAAGGTGAAAAGTTTTATAGAAATGAGTGTTTGGAACCAGTTACCCTGACAACCTACTTAATGAAACAGTCTAGTGCAAGTAACTCTGCTATAAACCATCTCGAGCAAATATTACCCTCCAAAAAGTCCAAGTGAGTCTAGTCAATGTTTGTTTCGAGTACAGCAGGACCTTCCCTCTGTCGTCACCTTAGGTAGATCCTGAGGATTAGAGTCACTAAGTTTACCAAATACAATAATTTTACTTGGGGGGACAGTCACAGATCAGACATACACGCAAGGGCAGAGTAACAAGCCCAATCCCCTTGAAGGCTCCTCCACATGATCAATTGGAGGTTTAATTTCAAGTGACCCCAAGTATCTTTCAATATTGTTGTAATACGTTAAAATCACTATATATAGGTCGATGAAGTGGATATGATCACTTCACCAAATTCGACAAGATCTCGTGCTTAACTCATGTATAAGAAGAGCTTCCCAGAGCAAAACAGAAATAATTGGATTTTCTCTCCCCTAACTCAAGATTCTATTGTTCATTTGTAGCTTTGGAAATTTTACTTCCTTCCTTATTCTAAAGCCCTACACTTAAGTTACTATAGGTGACAAGAGCCCTAAAGAGTGTAAAATTCTAGATGAATTTTAATTAACGTTATATTATTAAGTTGTTCTTTACTCAATGGGTAATGAAGGTGAAACTTATGATGTTATGAGACGACTCGAAATCTTAATGCACTCTAAAATGCAATAGCAACTTTCAAATTTGATGAAATCCTATTTAGAAAAAAGAAAGAGTTTCTTTGATTTTTTGAGAAATGAAATGAAAAAACTCACAACTTTTCCAATTTTCTAAAGCAACCAATTTCACTATAATGTAATGAAAATGCAGTGAACAAACCAAATTCCAGATTTCCCTAAACATCAAATAAGCCAAAATACTCTTTATCTCTAATCACTCAAAACTTTCAAGCACACAGAAATCAATCAAGAGAGTTGGAGAAAACACATTTTTTTCCTTATGAATGCTTTGATTTAATGATAATAACAGTGCAATTGCGAAAAATTTCCAAGATGAAAGCAACAATTTCCTTTATCAAGAAAAAATGACTACAATTCCTTCACAAAAGCACTAGGTCTTAAGAAACCCTAATTTTCAATTCAACATGAATTTGACTACAAATAAGTAACAACTAAGGCTTAACTGATGTATTTAACATAACAAAATAAGAATACCATGAGAAAAAGGACAATCTATCTTGTTTTGATCAATCAACAAATCAACCAGGCAAAACCCTAAGTAATTCTTTCAAAAAGACCTAATTCTAAAAAATCATTAACAAAGAAATCAATTGAGTTTAGAAGAGACACAACACAGACCAAACAAAGATAACGAAACTTCCAGAAAAACAAACTCAAGTCTAGGTTGAAGCAAAAGCTATATTTTCAAAAAATTTCAAGCTTTGCGCGGGTTTATAGTGGAAAGCAGAGCACATGCGCTTTGTTGCTACGACAAAAAGGGCGTAGAACTACGCTCTCTTAACAAACCGAGGAAAAACTTAAGAAAAAAAAAAAATCAAAAATAGAAAAACCAACCACTCAGATCTAAAAGGCCATTAATGTATAAAGACTCAGGTCTGGATAAATCAGAAGAATCAGAAAGCAAAACTAAGAAAAAAGACAAAAATAAAGACGTTCCCCAATATGGTCGCAAATTTGTTACATCGAACAATCCCTCTTGCGGACAAGAGCGATCTCCCTAGATCCTTGACGGAAACTAGAAACACGCAAGATAATTGAATTGAATCTTTCTCTAAGTTGAACCTATTTGAATTATAAGAAGTATAGCTAATGGAAGAGCCTCTTACCTCTTTCATGAAATGCTCGATGAAGATCCCTTGTTGTGATTTGATGTAACTCTTCAATGCTTGACGAGACCTGCAAACATCAACCATAAAAGGATCAAAAGCATATGTGATATAATAATCCAAACAACTTAACCTAATGATCAAGGAAATTAGGAATTGAATTTGCCTTAATAAACATTATAAACAATTGTAAACCATTCATCATTCCAATAAGACAAATAAATGGGAGAAATTGTTCATTTGTATTAATAAAAGATTAAGAGGAGCCTTACAACCTTCACCTTGATGTCGTGAGGTCCCTCCCAAATGCCTTCAATCTCCTCCTTAGATGACAAGCTTTCCAATCTCAAACCAATAACATAAGTTTGTCTTCTCTGAGTTCTGACCTCCTTAATCCCTCTACCCTCTAGTCATTTTATAGGCCAAGAGGAGGAAGTTTCAGATCCAAAAGAGGAGGATGAGACTCCTTCATTGAGGGATTAGGTTACCATGAGAAAAGGGATGGAGATGCATCATCTGAGGGTTATAGTTCAAATAGTCATCACCTGGAAGATTTCAGTTGGGAAATATTCGATCAACTATGTTTCTAGAATGTACTTTTTATTTTTACATTCTAGAATTCACATGCACAGGTTTATTGTGATAGATAGAGCGCAACTTTGCGCTGTTCTCAGAGTTAATTTCAGCACATGTGCGGGAAACTCTAGAGAAATCGGCGCAGGTGGAACTTAACAAGGTGTGACAACTATTTTTCTCAAATTTCTCATCTACATCAAAATATTTTGGGTTTTTTGACTTCTAAAGGAGTTCGTTCAAACATGTTCATGGATGGTAAAAAGACCCATAAAATAATAAAGTGTCATGGTGACAAATTGACATGTAACAGGGTGGAAGCCCTCCCCCCTACCAGGGGTTTTGCAGGGAGGCTACCACCACCCTGCACGGGGTCCAAGGCAGCGCCCCGAGATTTATTTATTTTTTATTCGAACCCAAAGATGGTGGGAAAAGCTACCCATGGTTTTGTGCTTGGGTTTTTCACATGGTTTTGGCAAGTACAACCTTCTCTGCTTCTTGTACTTCTTGAGGAAAGAACATCAATTCATTTCCTAGATTTTCCACAACCTTCTCTTTGATAAAACTACGCTAAACTATTAATGTCTATTCTCTGAAGTCTTTAGGTTGTGATTCTTCTAGAGTTTGTTGAAACTCATTAGATAGTTGCTCTGTTGCTTTCTCAAAAGCTTCAATATCAATATCTTCATCTACCTTTGCTTTCACTAGTCGTTTTACCTCTTTAAGTGTGATGTATCTAACTTTATTTCCAAAACATTTATTGGTGATATTATTAGGGGATTTTTGAGGTCTAAAATGGGCCTCCTAAGGAAATTATAAAATAATAGTGGAAATAATAAAATAATATTATATTACTCGTATTTTCAACTTATCTCCTTATGAGTTTACTCAAATTTCAGGCGGAAACACTTGTTGGATGCAGAATTTGATTCCTCATCCAAGGAGTACACATGTTGCATACTTTCAATGGACCCTGCTACATGAAAAAAGGAGAAATACATGAAAAATGTGATTGTAATCATGTTTTTTCATGTATTTCTCATTTTTCGTGTAGTAGGGTCCATCGAAAGTATGCAACATGGGTACTCCATGGATGAGGAATTAAATTTTGCATCCAACGAGTACTCCCGCTCAAAATTTGAGTAAAAACTTAGGGAGACAAGTTGAAAATATGAGTTGAAAAAATAGTTTTATTATTTTATTATTTTTTAATCTTTGTACATTTTTACTCCAAAATTGGTGAATCATCCCCCATGGTTGACATCATCATCTTGAATCCTATTGGTTCTTCTAAAGTTTATTTTGGTTGTACATTTTTCTTAGGAGGCCCATTTTAGACCTCAAAAATCCCCGAATGAACCAATGGTTGGGAAGGCTCTACATCTTGAGATTACATTGTCATTAGGACTAAAACTCCATATGTGTCTTCAATGCTATGCCTTTCCTATTCAATTTGTCTTGTAACCACTTGCATAATTGTTTGACCTTTGCTATTCTGAGGCAAAGGAAGAATATTAGCCACTTGTTCGATCTCTAATCTACGTTCATGAACATAAGTAGAAATATCAGCTTGTTTCCTTAAGTTAGAGATGATGCCATGGGGGTACTTCCTACAAACATCATGTTCTATACCAAAAGAGAGTATTTATTTTTTAGTTATATCAATTGTTGTTCTATGCCTAGCAATGAAAGAGAAAATTGTATAAGGAAAATTAAAAATGGTCTTCTTATTCTTAGACACAAAATGAAAATCATTTATAGTAAGCCTTTTTCTTAATGCTTCATAGGTAAATGTTAATGGAGTGATGAATTTGGGGAGGCGATAAGGTTCCCTTTCAAAACTGTAGATTCTTATAATGGAATAATTAGGGAAGAGTAACCAACTACCAATATTGTCTTCTTCAGTTAGTCATAAAATTCTTGTTGCTTCTTCTAGTTTTTTGCCAAGGGTTTCTCCAAGCAATTTTAGTTGCAGGTAAAAGGAGAAACGATTGATGAATTGGACATAACTTCCGAGAATACGTCTGATATATAGAGTATCAGTCCAATTATAGACTTTTTTCTCCTTCCTGTAATTGTCTTTGACCCCTTCTATCAACCGCATAGATAAAAAATATGATGGGTAATTAAGTAGGTCTAGGTGCAGTGTCTACAAAACTTAAAATGGAGTGTTGTACTAAGTTCCAAGTCTACGGTTCTAAGCCAGTATTTAAAGAAATTAATGACTATTTCTTTGGGGTTTGTCATTATGAGCCCAATAGTCATAAACATGGCTTCATCCACCACAAAATCATCAGCGAGACCCATAATCATGGCCAAACATGAAGTAAAGGTTTGGAAGAAGGGTTTTAATAAACTAGTAGGCAAGGGTAATTCTACTTTTTTATTCTCAACTGGGGTTTTAAGTTTAATTTTGGAATAATTCAGGTTTTTCTTCCTCTGCCTAGGTTATGAATTCCTTGTCAAACTTCTTGTCCATAATATCTATGCATGTGGTGGACAGATTTAGCATTTTGGAAAATGTGGTTTCAACTATTTGTAAGAAAATATGATTATTCATCATAGAGGTAATATTTTTGGTCTCAAAGTTGAAAGTCTTTGCTAAAAAAAAAATAGAATGAAGGTCAAATTGGGTTGCAGGTAAAGTAGCTGCTAAAACTCCCAATTGAACTAAATATTTATCTTTGTGAAACTTATTAAAAGGTAAACTCAAGGTCCTTTTTAGAGTTAAAATATTAGTATGGTGACCCTGAGTATCCATAATCCTGACAAGTTCATGAATATAAATCTCCCTTGATGATTCTTCAAACATTTTTATAACCACGCAGGCAAATTTCCCCTATAAGAAGAAAGTCAGTGAGATAACGGTCTGGGTACTTACCCGACTTCATCCAAATAAACAGGTCAAGTCCAAATTCCTAACTTGCTGCAATATGGAGGATGGCAGCTTCCAATTCCATTTCAGACCGCATGGAAAGGTGAGGGGTTCTAACAGGAGAAAAATGATTTGAATTTGGCAAAAAGAGGGAATATGAGTTTATGAATGTGACATTTATAGATTGTACAACATATTAATTAGAGAAGGTTTAATCACATTAACTATTTCTTTGAAGTTCATTCGCACTCCCATCCATTGAGTCTCACTCTCAACATAGCTAGCGTGCTAATTTTGACTCGATGTGATATAACAGTAATTGATTAAGAGAAGGACGGACAGTCAAATCTTCATCGACCACATAAGGACGTGTTAAAATATGTGAATCTAGAGACCCAATGGTGGACGAGAGTTGTTGGATAAAAGTAATTCCAATGGAGAAATAATGTTTAAGTAAGGCGCATCTTCCGACCCAATAGGACATATCATCGGTCGATTTAACCTTGACGAGATTTGGATTATGGAATTAAGCAGCTAAATAAACCATGAGGTGGGATATTGACAATTAGATAAAACAAATTTCAAAACCCAATGAATCACAATCAACCATTGATTAAAAATGTACGTTCGTGTGATTACCTAAAGGGGGAAGCTCGATAACTGTACATGAAATACAAAGGCAGAACAACATTCAATGAAATTTTTATATTGGAATTTCTCGGAATTTTAAGACTAGGATTATAGTAAGGTTTGTGAATTCATTAAGTAGTCGGATATATTTGCAATGAAAACTCAAGTGATAAGCAAGTGGAAATTTCATCAGGTAGATGTGAAGGTTGCTTTTCTGAATGGAGAATTGAAAGAGAATGTCTTCATGGTTGTTATGTGGAATTTTGCATCTACGGATAAACACAACTTCCCTAAGTGGGTAGCTACACTTAAAACAATAGAATTAAAGAGTTTAACCTTTTCCTATAGAAGATAAATAAGACAAGGGACCTACTTGTTATCTTTTGCTTCCCTTTGTCTCCTTTGAATAGCTCCCATCGCTCCTTGAACTGAATCCGCTCGATCAGTACCTGCAATCATAAACAGAGGACAAAAACCAATCAAAGAAAGAGATCTATCTACTATAAGCAAATGGAATCGAAAGCATTTACACATATAATCATCATACATAAAGACAAGAATATGGGAAAAGGTGTAAACAGCTTTATTAAGTAGAAGGAAGAGTTACAACCAAAGAAGTTTGATCCCATGTCACTCATCCAGCTTGAGTTCCATCCTTCATCACACCAAAAGAATAACACTCCTTCACCACACCAAAAGAATAACACTCGGGAAGCATAACAATACTTTCTTATGATCTCAAACCTCAAACCAACAGTATCTCCTTACAATTATTCAAATTCCAGCCCCTGATCACTATGATGAGTGCTCAATTTATAGAGAAATGGAGGTGGTTTTGTCATAATTGGACATTGAATGGCTTTCTGATTTGGGAGTTAGTTTCCATGGAGGAAGGGATGAGAGGATAGGAGGTTATTTGATTCATTCCGTATCCAATTTTGAGTTCATAGGAGAGGATAAGAGGTGGGAATCTTCTAGAATGATCTAGAATGAAAGAATATTCCTAGAACCCTATAAATATTTCACTCAATCTCGCTCAGCGTAGGTCAAAGTGGGCTTAGTTTCTCTGCAGAGCAGGCTTAAATGGGCCTAAGTGCTCTGGATCACATTTACCCCTGACCAAGGTTGTGCTGGTCCCTCAAGGAGTCATTTCAGGATGTCTTCAGGCCAGGAAACTCTCAGGAATGATGGCATTCAATGTGGTGACTTGTTTAGGGCATGTAGCAACTGAATTAGGGTTTGATGAGCCTTAATAGTACTAATCTGAATGTTGGGAGTGATGTGCCCAAATAGACCTGTAATAGTTTCCCCTTAAAGCATGAAGTCGAAAATGATAATGTCGAGTGATATGCTTTACGATGTGATGAGGAGGTTCTGAAGCGGATAGTGACCTGCATCAATTACAATACATAATATCATGATATTTTGGATTTTTCATGAATTGTTGAGGGAAGGCATACCCATACTCAGCATGTAAACTTTCATTACATGCACATAGATAGTTGTCTACAGATATAGACCCATGATGGGATGAGCATTAGTGTAAAACCATCGTACAGATGATTTAGTACTCTCCTGAAATTGCAGCCCGGATGGATGAAACTAGATCCAGGGTCTTCTATCTCGTCCAATCGTTCACTCAAGTACAAGTCTAACCATGTGAATATGTGATCTAAAGCTAAACATGGGAAGACACCGTCTGATTACCAGCCAATGATGTAAGCCATTAACAGACGCGAGAGAGATCGTCGATAATGATAATGATTCTCAAGGTACTGCAGTACATTTTGCATGGTGTGAATAGATGTTTTGGTGTTGAACACCATACAAATTCTTTTGGTCGAAGTCCAGTGATGTCAACCTATCGCCGAAAGCAAGAAACTTTCCATTGATGTATGCAAGCCCCAAGGTACTGAAAGGGTGTTTCTAAGTCAACTTCTTGGATAATGTGCTGATGTCGACAAGATCGCAGGAGGGCCTTGATGTATCCCACATCAACGACACGAAACGAGTGTAATGAGTTTTGGAGACGAAATGTGACTGATGACACAAAGTTCAGGAATGGCGGTCATGAAAATGATGGTTTATGAGTATTGCAAAGGATGAATTTTACTGAGTGACTTCTCTTGAGCATGTTGGCGACACTGAATGAATTGGCAACATTGACCCAAAACCAAAGTAATGGATGGTATGATAGACCATAGGTATGATAACCATTAAGCAGATAACCCAACCCAATAGTCACAGTGATGAAGTGAAAGTGTCATGTTCAAGAGCAACCTGCTACCATAAAGTGGTTTACCCATTTTCCCATTTTCCCCAATCATTGCTGACCAGTACCTCTTTATTTTTTTATCAAGCTTGAGGAGGATAACATATTCTTGTTGTATAATTCCACCCTTTAGGTGAATCCATCGCTATGTGATGTTTTAACAAGTCTAGTGAAGGTCAAACTCAGTCTTGTCATGATGGACAAGTTTGTCGCTATTTGATGTTTTCACAAGTTTAACGACAATGATAACTTAGTCATTTTCATGTTTAGAGAGTTTGAAAATGGACAAAAAGAAAACTCCACAAGTTCTTTTTCGTAGATTTGTCTCTCAAGTCCGAAAAAGCATAAAATAATACAAGAGAGAACCTATTGACCATGTTCGATCAGCGTATTCCTTTTTTGTAAATAATCTATCTCAGTCCGAAAAAGGGTTAAACTTATACTAAGTAGATATTGTTTACAATCCATTAACGAGCTGAAAAGGACAAGTGCTCGGCAATATTTTCATATTTCGAGAGTCTGAAAAGAGCTTAAAGAGGACTCCAAGGGGTTTCCTTTTTCGATGTTTAACAAAGATCGGAAAAGAGATAAAAATATGCTCTGTGGTCAAAGATACAATTCATGATTGTGCACGTCAAATTTAGTAAATCAGTTGTAAACCTGCTCAAAGAACCACCAAATGGATTAAACATACCTGTTTCATTGTTAAAAATAGGTAAATACTATATTTTTTTCTTTTAATGATCATGAAATAAACATAAAACAAGAATTTACCATGTCAATTTTACCATTTGATATTTACCATTCAGTTTTTTGCTCTGAATAAGTTTTTTACCTCGAAATTTAGCAGCTGATTGCAAGAGATTATGTGGATCATTTCTCGTACCGTCCGAACCAGGTAGAAGATCTACCCCTTCTCTTTCTTTTCATGTCATTCTTTTACAGTTTCAGGCAAATTTTTTAGGTTTTTAGGGCCCCTGGGTTAGTATATTTCGCCCTGGGATCAGCGCAGCCTTCCACATCGAAAATTGCACTGCAGAGCACCCAAACAGAAGGGTACCTACTCTGCAGCACATTGTCTCCTGACCTGGGCTACGTTGGGCGAGTTTCACAAATTTGTTTCACCTGTTTGACCCAAAATTTCTCCAATTTTTTGCATGAAATGGATCCTAGCGAGAAAGAGAGCATGAAGAAAAATACATGGTTGCCCTAAATGATCCGAGTACTGTTGAGGCCCTTAGAAACTGTGGGTTGCTCAAATACTTCAAGTTGTCCGAGATGAGGCAACAATTAGAACTATTGCAGTTCTTAGTTCATGCATGGGATCCAACAGATCAGGATTTTCACATAAGGGACAAATTGGTCCCTATTATGATCTATGATGTTTACTTTCTTACCGGATTGTCGAGACGTGGTTTCCCCCATTTATCTTTTAGGATTTGCCCGTGGGGGTGAATCAGTGAGAGACTACATTCGATAGTTTTGTCGACCAAGTACACAGCCTAGCAAGGATGGGAAAATAAATATCAGGGATGTACGTGATTTCCTTTGAGAACAATCCTTTTCACTATCACAAAGTTGGCAGGCAGTGTGACACTTCATCTGGCAAATAGATCATACATGTAGTATGCACTTGAGTGTCTTGAGCCAACTGTATTCAACTGGTGTGAGGTCATACTTTCTTCAATGAAAGAGCAGCTGACAAAGGTAAAGAGCGATAAGACGAAGAATTTTAGCTATGGATCGATCTTAATTTCTTTTACCTTAGAGAGAATTCCATTGATGCAACCTCAGCATGTAACACTAGGTGTAGCCAGTCCTAGAGATCCACAGATGCAGAGGTGGGTCGAGTTGATGGCTAGACATGTTGGTCAATCATCAATCACATTTTCTACTGCATTCTTCAATTGGATCGGTCATCAACACATTGTCATCGAGAAGCATCCATACACAGGGATGGATTTTTGTGGAGATCCAGATTTGAGTTTACTAGTGGGCGCTCAATGGGGTGCTATAGGTAAATTGTTTTTGACCAAATGTTTTTTATTTTTAAGTTTCTACATGTTTTTGTGTTTTTTATGTTTCCAAGAATAAACTAAAATCGTTCTCATGCATACAGATTTTGGTATTGTTCGACCTATGGGACATCAACAAGAGGCAGGTGGACCAGCGCGGAGAAATGTCGAGAGAGTAGTTCTCCAATATTTGGATTTGACCAAGACACTAGCAAAGTTGCAGGATCATGTAGAGGGGTTAATGCTCGGTATTCTAAATGTCTGAATCGAGGAGTTACCTATGAGGCTACAACACCATACTATTGGTGTTCCTAGCCATTGGATGAGGCTATTGTGCATGATAGCTCAGGCTGTGACTTGTTATCATGAGCATCACTAGGTCTACTTAGGATGATTTTTGTATGCATTTTGAGTTTTTAGGTCAGATGACCAAACATGTCTTGGAAACAAATTTTGTAAAAACCTTAAAACATCTATCTACTTTTACTTTTAGAGTTTTGAATATATGGTTATGTGCAATCCTATTCAACTAATTATGTGAATTGAAAATTTACTTTTACATATGTCGCAAATTTTTGTTTAACACATAGTTCGCTAAAGAATCAGTTAATGTGTTAAAGTTTCTGGAAATATGTTGATATTGAATATACTCAAAATTTCTTTCCAAAATATGAACTCTAAGGAACATACAAAGAATAGTTGGGTTTTGGACAGTATAAACACTTGTAAGTTGTAGTACGATGAGTTGTGAGTCCAGCCTAATGATGATTTGGTGAATGCCAAGTGAAATGGCATCAGAGAGAAGTTCGATCAATGCGCTATACTCAGCGATATTGTTCGTAGAACGACCGATACAAATCCCTTGAAAACTCACTAACTCGCCAATTGGAGCAAAAATAGCCCATGTTGTAGAATATAGGTTCTGCGTACTACGACTAGCACCATCAACATAACCAACAAATGGTTCCAAATATTCTGACATCTGTAACAAATGCAAAGCGGATTACTAACGACATAAAAATTCTAAAAGACACACTGACACACACACATGCAAGTAAAGCATATATACAGTGATTTTACTACACTCAATTAAGCATAGTAACATTTGAGATACAGCCCGTTTTGGGGCTGCGACAATGGAATTCCATCATAATCCACCAACTCATAGGCACCTTTTTCCAGAACACGCTTGACAATGTAAGGACCCATCCATAGTGGTTCAAATTTTCCTGCTCTTAGTTTATCAGCTTCCTAATCATAAAGCAAGACCAGGTCTCCTTCTGAGAAAATGCAAGGCTTGACATTTTGAACGTATTGCGCCTTGATTCGTTTCTTATGTGCTTCATTAGCCAATGCAGCTTCACGATAGTTTTCATCCAAATGGATGAGTTCTAAGAAACACGCTTCTTCATCAGAAGTGTCGAATAACAAATCAATTGCGAGTTTAAGAGATGAAATTTCACATTGTATCGACAAGATTGCCTCCAAACCATACACCAATTGAAAGAGTGTGAATCCAATTGCATTCCTTACCGAGGTTCGGTATGCCCACAAAGCAGAGTATAGGATTAAATTCCAGTTTTGTTTATGAACCCCTATCATTCTTTGAAGCATTCACTTAAGGACTTTATTGATGGCCTCAACTTTTCCATTAGCTTGCGGATAATAAGGAGTAGAACTATCATGTGAAAGTCCTAACTTGGCAGTTAACTTAGTCATCATGTGATTGTGAAAATACGACCCATGATCTGTAACTATGGCCTATGGTACACTAAACCGGGAAATCACGTGGTTGAAAAAGAAAAGTGTAGTCATCTTGCCACTGTTGTTTA
Organism: Pinus tabuliformis; assembly: GCA_031772625.1. Lineage (NCBI taxonomy): Eukaryota > Viridiplantae > Streptophyta > Pinopsida > Pinales > Pinaceae > Pinus > Pinus tabuliformis. Next base: position 1,093,062,774 of record CM062815.1, on the reverse strand, counting down.
ATGTAGGCATCGCCTTGGCCCATTTTGTGAAATATTCAACGATGACTATAATGTACCCATGCCCCCCGGTCGAGTGAGGGTTACATGTCATGAAGTCAATACCCCATTTGGAAAATGGTCCAACAGCGACGATAGGATGCAACGGTGCAGGTGGTAATCTAGCTTTACGATCATAGATCTGGCATGCATGACAGCTTCTGACAGCAATAATGCAATCTTTGAATATGGTAGGCTAGAATTAACCAACACGGAGAATCTTCTATGCGGTAGCATAACCAGATAAGTGTCCACCACAAGCACCTAAATGGAAATCATTCAAAACTTTCTCAGCTTCCTCATGTGTGAGGAACCTCTGTAAAATTAGATCGATACCATGACGGTAAAGAGTTTCGCCAATGACCAGATAATATTTGGCTTGGTATCGGATACGTCATTGTTGCGAGCGAGAGGTATCGAGCCGAAAAGTTTGGGTCTGGAGATAAATCAGTATATCTCCATACCATGGGTCATATGACTAAATCAAGAACATAGACTCATCTAGAATTGATGGTTCTGATGTTGAATCAATGACATTCGAGGGAAGGTTGCAAAGAATCTCAACGAAAACTAGAGATTTATTTGATTTGGATTTGATGAATTCCAAATCAAATTCCTACAAAATGACGATCCGTTCTGAGTATTTTCCCCCCAACAATTGACGTGAAAAAATATATATCATAAGGTTGCAGTCCGAAATGACAGTGGTCTTTCGGAGCAGGATATAGTGGTGAAATCTCTGTACATCTTTAACAGCAGCCAATGCTAGCTTTTCGATGTAAGATTACTTAACTTCCGTATCGTTGATATTGCGACTCAAATGATATATCGGATGTTCAATCCCATCTTCTTGGACTAAAACCATCGCAATGGTTGTATCTGCAGTGGCGAGATAAAAGTAGTCGTTTTGATAATTCAAGGAATACATTAATGACGCTCTAATCAAGGTATCTTTAAGAGCATCAAAGGAAGCTTGCACAACTTGATCCTAATGGAAGAGTATCCCCTTTTTCAAAAGATGAGTAAATCCTTTAGCCATTTCAGTGTAATTAGGAATGAACCTCCTTAGAAAGTTAGCCTTCCCTTGAAGTCTCTATAACTATAGTAGATTGGAAGGTGGAGGCAAGTCAAGAATTGCCTGAACCTTAAGAGGGTCGAGTCGAATCCCTTCTTTAGACACTACGAAACCAAGCAAACGACCAGAACCAATGCAAAACACACATGTTTATGGATTGAGTCAAGTTTTGTAGCGTCAGCGCCGTAAAAATATGTTCTCAAATGTTGCAGGTGATCAGTCCACTTTCGTGAATGAGAAGGTAAATCATCAAGGTATGGTTGAACATTGTGTTTGATGTCATGGAAGGCATAGTTCATTTCCCTCTGAAAATTGGCCCCAACGTTCTTCAAACCAAAAGGGAGTTTCATGTAAGTGAATGTGCCCCATGGACAAATAAAAGCAGTTGTAGATTGGTCCTCTGGGCGGATATTGATCAGATTATAGCCAGAAAATCCATCCATAAATGAAAATATTTTGCATCCAGCACATTCATCAATTATTTGGTCGATAAAGGGAGTGGGATAATTGTCTTTTGGACAATCCTGATTAACATCCCTATAATCGACGCACACTCGTATTGTCCCTTGTTTCTTCATGACAAGAACAATATTGGAAACCCAATTAGTAAGAGGAACAAGGTATATGAAACCAACATGCAAAAGTTTTTCAACTTCTGCTTTAATGGCAGCGACCTTCTTTGGATGAACAGGACAAAGGCGTTGTCGCACTGGTTTGACATCAGGATACATTTTAATTTGATGTTCAACTATACTAGAGTCAATACTTGACATCTCCTCATATGACCATGCAAATATATTTCAGAATTCACGAAAGAGAGCATGGTAAATATCAAGTTCTGATGGAGAACAAGATTTTCCAACATGAATGTTTTCTACAACTCTAAGTTTGGTCAAAATATTGATAGAAATAGTTTCTTCGATATTTGACAAGTTTCGCTTGGAATCTATTGTATCTATAAAAACAGAATTCGAAAGAAAATCAATAACTGAAGGGTGATTAAGTTCATTTGAAAAATATTCCATGCGATCTGGAATATGGGAACAATGATGATAATATTCCCATGTTTCTTCTTTTGTCATCATTGATTGGATGATTCCTTCATCAGTAGAAAATATACAAGAAAAAGGATCAGAGGAAGTATCATATTCTAATGAACGATCTACCCATACAATTGGCGAAGATGGATTTGGGTTCGTCGCGCAAGCCAGAAAGATTGATTGCTACGCAAGCTCGATTGGCTTAGCGGCATGATTACATTGCTACTATCAACTTCAGTACTATTGGTAATCTTCCTTAAATCAGATGAAGTGGAAGATATCATGTTGCAAGTCTTAACTTTTGCAACTTCTTCCATATGTGATGGTGAAAAAAAGTACCCATTAGAGAAGAATCCTTGAAGATACCTACACCAATGTTTTGAAGAGATAAAGGGGGTCCGTGAACTAACAAAATGCTTCCAGTAGCTTGTGAACTAGAGGCGAAGAAAGCGAGTTGATCAATAATTGTGATTCCGCCTTTATGAGGGAATGCAATCATACGAAAGTATGTCGAAACCACAACAACCATAGCATATACCCACAGTCTTCCTAGAAAAATGTTGTAGTCAAGGGGTCCATCAACGACCTCAACTTCAACAGTTATTTTTTTTCCCCCTAGTTCAATTTGCAGATTACTCAAAATTCCACAAGGCGTATATGTGCGACTGTCAAAAGCTTTTAACGTTGTTGGTGAACGTGACAAAGGCGGTGAGCCAAGTGTTTTCTAGCAATTCATTGACATAATACAAGTAGATGCCCCCTCGTCAATAATGGTTCGGTGAATAAGTTTATTCAAGGAATTTACTTGAATCAGGAATGCTAATTGCGCTGGTAACTATGGTGTATAACTTGCATGGTTGAAAACCACAAGATTGGAATCCGTTGGATCGATTTCACCAATTGCTGACAACAAAGCCTACTTTTGGGAGGGACAATTTTGAAGCACTTCAAGCATCGACATAGCAGAAGGTGACTGAGCCAAATCTTCTACTATGTTATAGTTCTGTGTTGCTCGAGCTCAAGGGTTAAATGTTGATTTATGTACAAATCCCTTAGGCAGTTTTATTGTTAACTCTAGTGCAATATGCGATGGAATAGGATCAGACGAAGTCAAAGTCGAAGGATTAGGTTGATCAGTGGCCTGGTTATTCGATGACAACGGTGGATTTCCATAATCTTTACTTCGTGTTGACACCAAAACATCAATTTTAGGCTTAAAGGCAGATAGCATAAGCACTTGGGAAGTGGAAGCATGATCTGTAGCAACCATATGTGTCTCCAAGTTCAGAAAAGGATCAGTCAACATTGCAGATGTACTAGAAGTCTTAAGAAGTTTTGAGACTTCAGAGCGGTGAGGACAATCTCGCATAAAGTTCTCATCGTTACAGATTAAACATGGGTAACGAGGTTTCCTAGCCGAAGGAGAGGAATCAGATGATTTCTCTTGAGGGGGATTATTTTGTTTCTTCTTGTTTTTCCCCTTCTTCTTTCTTCCTGGTTGCTTTTCATTCTTGCCTTTGTCAGATGACACGACATTAATTTCGATAGCAAGAGTGATATTAAATGCATTGGAATTTTGATTGGAAATGGAAAGTGTTTGACTAGATGGTCTACCTGCCGTTTGTGTGCTCGAAGAACCAATCACACCGTCACCGACATGAGAGTCCTTACTCGATGGTGGTGGAGGAACAGTATAAGCTGGTCTGGGTGCATTCGGGATCTTGTCATAGAGCATGCCAGACTATGTATAAATCAAGTCCAAATATTGGGCACGAGCAATTACTTTCTCTTCAATGATAACTCCACCTTTCACCACATCCTCGGTGATAGATGGAAACAAGGATTTTATAAACCACTCAGCTAAAAGTTGATCAGGAACATAAGTCTTGACCATTCGATGACGACGACGCCACTCATGAATATGATCAGAGATGTGATTAGCAGTAATCTGTTTAAAGTTGGTCAATAGTTCCGTTCCAGTTTCATATCGTATGGGTAATTGGAAATGGGTTAAAAACGTGGTAGTTAAGGATGTAAAGTTATCAAAAGGATCTCGTGGTAACTCAATGTACCACTTCGCAGTCAAATCAATAAGTGTTCTCTGGAAAATACATAATCTAATTGAATCATCATTCAAGGAGTTTGATGAACACCATAAATGAAAAGTCATGACATGGTTGGACGGGTCTTCTCCAACGTTTCCATTGAATTTCGGAATATCGGAAGGTAATTTATGAGGAATCACCGGCCACCAATGTGCATAAAGAATTGGGTCATTGGTAAGCCGATTTAGATCTGGTAATTCAAGTGTTGCAACAAAATTCAACTGTCTATTGAGGTCAGGTTGAGCATAACAAGGGTAACATGGAATTGCCTGGGCAATAGGCCTTTGCATACCAGCATAAGGCATCTGCTGCATGTAACCTTGATAGGGTTAATTTTGTTGAGAAAATCTGGTATATGGTGGTTGTTGAGCACCAGGATACATTTGTTGTTGTCCAAACCCAGCATCGACTCGTTGACTAGGACCTGGGTAAACTTGTTGTTGACCAAACCCAGCATAGGCTTGTTGACCAAGTCTAGGATGAGATTGGTACTACTGGAATTGTTGCTGTTGATATTGGGGCTGCCAAGGCTGTTGGAGCAACTGTTGTTGATACAATGGTTATTGATTTAACGATTGTTGCCCACCAATGTAAGCTTGACCAGGTTGTGAATACACTAAACCAGTGTAAGTCTGAGTCATTCCAGTAAAAGGTAAATTGGCCTAAGGTTGTTGGACTCCAGGCACAAACGGTTGTTGTAAAACTGCTTGAGAAGGCTGAATCTGTAAACCTAAAACTTGGGGGTCTGAGGTTGAAGGACCAGCTTGCACAGGTTGAGATACAACTAACTGAGCTTGTGACTACGGTAAAGCTATAACAACAGGCATAGTAGGTATGGATGAGACAAATTGCATAGGTTGTGATGGATACACAAGCCTTGGTTGAACGGGCATTGTTGGCTGCCACTAACAAACAGTCATTCTAGGCTGACCTAAATACGACAGCATACTGCCATATGATTTCCCCCCAGAAAATGGAGGATAAGGAGATTGTGCATATTGTTCTCCGTATGGGGGTAATCTAGTGTAAATCGAATACATTGGACAGTAACCAAATGAAGCAACTTGATATTGACTTGATGAGTCAAGCTGTTTAGTATCAGTTAATGAAGAACCAGATAAAATTCCTGTAGAGGACATGGGTGAAGACCAAGGGCTAGAAGAAACACTTGAGTTGGTTCCAGATAAAGATTGGTAACCCAGTGGGACGAATGAAACACCATGAAAATTTGACTCAAGTGTCATGGTAAACATCGAAGAGGTAGCGACAGAAGATTATGTCGCAGCTGTAACAGATGGTACAATCTGGGATGTTGACTCTGCCATAGTCAAATGTCCTAATAAATTTCCTAACGAATCAACGGGTGTCTAAAAGTAATCAGGATCAAAAGGAGCAATAAAATGAGAAGTATGAGGATAAATATAAAGTCTAGGTCCAAATCGAACTGGAGTTTTGGGTGTTTCTTCCTCAGGTTCCTCTTCAATCGAAATCAAACCAAGTGGAAGGATTTCACCGCCAGGTCCCTAATAGATTTCCGGTATTTGTTCCTAAGGTAAAAGCGAAGTAGCGATAGTTACAGATGTCTGAGGATGAACTAATCGATCGTCTTCCAGTATGGTAACAACTTCTTATTATTCAACTTCAAGATCCAAGTGTTTTGGTAAAATAACAACAGGTTCAAGTTGGGATTCTTGAACAACTTCTGGTTCAGAAGTAACTTCTGATTAAACGGTGATAGGTTTAGGATCAACTTCGGGTTGAACAGATTCAGGTTCAGAAGTAATTTCTTGTTGAACAACTTTGGGTTGAGAATCAACTTCTTGTTGGACAACTTGAGTTACTGTTTCACTAGGTTCACTTCTAGTGTCCTCAGGTAATTGTGGAGATTCCACTTCAGTAACAAATGTACCAGTAATTGTAGGAGTAACTCGGGTCACAATACTTACTGGTATAGGTGTTTCTAGTAATTCAGATGAAGAACCAAAAGTTTGGGACGTATTGGATTTAGTCAAACGAGACCGCTTTAACTGACTAGGTGTACCTTCAGGCGGTAAAGGCAGTTTACTCGCTGTCCTTCGCAAATGACAGGGTAAGGGTTGATGTTCCTCCACGATTGCTGATTGATTTTATTAAAATAAAGAAATAAACAAACAGGCATAATCTAGGTAAAATGATTACCAAGCAACTGTGAATTGCAGAATACCTCCTGGCGAACTGAGAAGTACACGCAAGCAATCTCCCCGAATGCTATGTTCGATGTATCATAGTGTACAAGGTAGCTGACTCAATTACCTAAGGATGGATAACAACCTAATGTTGTCCTCCCATATATACCCCAAAGTACGTGGAGGCCCAATCCATGTTAGCGCTGTCTAATGTGAAATCGCACGGTGAGAGCATTCCTTTATACTTTACGTACTGTAACGCCACCCTATATACTCGAATGTACGTGGACGAGCTACGATATACTCACGTACATGGAATGGGGTATCACACTCGGAATGTATCACATACAAGTTAGCGACAGTTGCTATGTTTTACGACGCTGGAACATGTCTCTAGCCTAAAACCTCTAAATGTTTTGCATTAGGTGACAATGCTCCATTAAGTTAATTGAGATTAATTTTAAGTTGATCTTGATTAAGAATTTGCCTTTCAAGTTCACCACGTGATGTTTTCTGAAATTCCTAGAATGCAACTAATATGATAATCATTCTTTTCATTCAATTTGAGCAATGAAAACCTTAGCTAATAGGGATAGAGCAATCATATTCTTTTAATCAAAGAACATAGAGCACATCTAATGCAATTTCCCTAAACTATTCCTACAAGCACACACAAACTTTTCAATGCACGATGCAAGTTTTTCTTTTCAATTCCCTTAATTTTGAGATGAACAAAAGGAAACTAATGCACATACAATCAATCAATATTTTTGCAAGAACAAAGACTTTACGACAGTTCCTTTTTGAAAGAAATGAAGACTTTGCGACACTTTCTTTTCAGCAAAGATTAATCGACTATAAGTTAATTTTGACAATGAATTGATAATGATAAAGAAAACATTTAAGAAACACTAAACAATCAAGGCCAAAATAGGGCTAGGAAAGGAAACACAAATTGATTTTAGAGACAACAATCAATGATCTTTCAACAAGCAAAAAAACAGAAGGAAATTTGGAAAAAACCAAGCCAAAGGTGGGATTTTTTACCTAAGGAGGATCAGCACAGCCCTGAATGGGAGACAGTGCACTTCAAAGCACTGTCATCAAGCCAAGGGTGCTCTGCAACGCACTATGTCCTGACCAAGCCTGCGCTAGTGCTAGAGAGGCCATTCAAGGGACATTCAAGCACAATTTTTGACCAAAAAACACTTCAAAAAGGCTGAAATAAGATCAATGGATGCAGTTAAAGTCTACTAGGGTGTATTAGGATGAGGATAAAATACCCAGAATGATGATCGTTCCCCAGTGGAGTCGCCAATTTGTTATGTGGAATTTTGCATCTACGAATAAACACAACTTCCCTAAGTGGGTAGCTACACTTAGAACAACAGAATTAAAGAGTTTAACCTTTTCCTATAGAAGATAAATAAGACAAGGGACCTACTTGTTATCTTTCGCTTCCCTTTGTCTCCTTTGAATAGCTCCCGTCGCTCCTTGAACTGAATCTGCTCGATCAGTACCTGCAATCATAAACAGAGGACAAAAACCAATCAAAGCAAGAGATCTATCTACTATAAGAAAATGGAATCGAAAGCATTTACACATATAATCATCATACATAAATACAAGAATATGGGAAAAGGTGTAAACAACTTTATTAAGTAGAAGGAAGAGTTACAACCAAAGAAGTCTGATCCCATGTCACTCATCCAGCTTGAGTTCCATCCTTCATCACACCAAAAGCACAACACTCCGGCAACATAACAATACTTGCTTATGATCTCAAACCTCAAACCAACAATATCTCCTTACAATTCTTCAAAGTCCAACCCCTGATCACTATGATGAGTGCTCAATTTATAGGGAAATGGAGGTGGTTTTGTCATAAATTGGGCATTGAATGGCTTTCCAATTTGGGAGTTAGTTTCCATGGAGGAAGGGATGAGAGGATAGGAGGTTATTTGATTCATTCCATATCCAATTTCGAGCTCATAGGAGAGGATAAGAGGTGGGAATCTTCTAGAATGAAAGAATATTCCCAAAACCCTATAAAGATTTCACTCAATCTCACCCAGCGCAAGTCAAAGTGGGCCTAGGTGCTTTGCAAAGCAGGCTTGAATGGGCCTAAGTGCTATGCAACGAATTTACCCCTAACCAAGGCTGCATTGGTCCCTCAAGGAGTCATTTCAAAATGTCTTCAGGCCAGGAAACTCTCAGGAATGATGGCATTCAATGTGGTGACTTGTCTAGGGCATGTAGCAACTGAATTAGGGTTTGATGAGCCCTAATAATACTGATCTAAATGTTGGGAGTGATGTGCCCAAATAAACCTGTAACAATGGCTCAACTGAAAGGATTTGTTGTGAAGGGCAAAGAAAAAAAAGTATGAAAACTCATAAAATCCTTAAATGGCTTGAAACAATTAACACGAAACCTAATAAGAAATATTGACTAAGCATCTTCTAAAATTGAATTTAAAACACTTTAAACTTGATGCTACAACTCCATTTGGCAAGGAAGTTGGAAAAATAATTATATATATTGTGGTATATGTGGACGATCTATTGATAACATGGAACAATGAGAATTATATTGCATCATAAAGAAAGAGTTGAAAAAGGGCTTTCAGACTATAGATTTGGAACAATTTTACTACTACTTAGGCCTTGAAGTGTCACAACATCCAAACTATAAAGAGGTACATTGGAGAATTATTGAACATGTTTGGAATGGTTGAATGCAATCCTCTATCTACTCTGATGGAACATAATTTGAAGTTCACATCAAAAGAAGGGAATGAATTTGAGGATGTAAACAAGTACAAATAACTTGTAAAAAACCAAGTCTTATCTACCTCACTACTACTAAACTAGACGTTTCATTCATTATTGGAATTCTTTTGAGATTTATGCAAAATCCTTATGAAAGACATTGGTCTACTACAAAAAGAGTTCTGAAGTATTTAAAAGGAACTCAAGACTTTAGACTCAAATATTCATGGGTGGATGACTTTAATTTAACTAAATATTTATATTAAGACTTTGACAAAGACAAAGAAAATGGAATGTCAACTTCAAGCTACCTTATGAGTCTTGGATCAACATTTGTCTCCTAAAGGTCACACAAATAATAAATTCTAGCAAATTCCATAATAAAGGTAGGATATGTGGCAACTACAAAATTAACAAAGGAGATTATGTTTTTGGCACCATAAGGTCCTAGAGGACATTACAAATACTTTGGGAAAATTCAAAAAGATGGACCTAGAAAGAATAGAGAAAGGTCTATTTTATTTTGCCAAAATCGATGTAAAGATAGACCTTAGCAAAGACCTACCTAACCACATTCAGCTAAATCACAAAAAAATTAATGGGCCCAAGTATTAGATTACAAGAACACGACATTTAAATGTCAAACATGCTTTCAAACAGATCACCTACAAAGCGCATGCCCTCAAGAAAAAAAAAATCCAAAAAAGAAAAAGGGGCAGGCACATAAGCCAAAAGTATGGTAGGTATCAAATCCTCATCTCTCAAATGAAGAAGAGGAAGAAACCATGGAGATCCAAGCAATCCAAGAGTATATGCAGGTACAACATGGTAACCAAGCAAAAGGGGTGTAGAGGCTCAATCTAAAATCACAACCCATATACATAAGGGCATCAACTTGGTTGAAATCTTGGCAGCTAATGGGATGGGGGAGCACAAAAAAAGGCACACAAATCTCAAACAAAGAAACGTCACTAAAAACAATATGGAGGGAATTTTCAATGGTTCTTGTTGAACCAAACTCAAAGGGATGGTAGAAAGTGCAAAAAAATAAAGGCAAAAAAGAAAAGTTATGTTATTATTTCCACACTAACTTTGATTGTTTTCTTTGTACCTCTTTTTTACAATTAGGCGTATCTCTTGAATGTGTTCACCATATATAAATGTAATTTTGTTCTTTCTTTTATGATGAATAAAATTACGAGTGCCTTTCTTTGGAAATTTTCAAAAAAAAAACAAAACAAAAAAGAGATTGTGTGGCTTAAAAGAAACATTTGAAAATTTGCAAGAGAAACAACCAAATTCTACTTCTCTTTTGGTTGACAATACTTTGACAATCAAGTTGGCCAACAATTCCAAATTTTGTGATCAAATTAAACACTTCAACAAAAAATATTATTTGGTTCAATATCATGTGGAAGCAAAGACTATTCATTTAAGACATGGTTCCACAAATGAGCAAATTTCAAACATCTTCACCAAAGCATTCAAAAGAGAATAATTTGAAAAATCAAAATTCTACTTCTCTTTTGGTTGACAATACTTTGACAACCAAGTTGCCAAGAATTCCAAATTTTGTGATCAAACTAAACACTTCAACAAAAAGTTTTATTTGATTCAATATCATGTCGAAACAAAGACTATTCATTTTAAGACATGGTTCCACAAATGAGCAAATTGCAAACATCTTCACCAAAGCATTCAAAAGAGAAAAGTTTGAAAAATCAAAATGATGCTTTGACTCACACATCCTTCAACTCAAGGGGGGGAATGTTGGCCATAATCCTTTGAGAATTTTGTACTACAAATAAATGTATCACAAATAAATAATAAAATTGGAAGGGATCCTAAGAATATGAAACAAAGGATCACTACTTTGTATATAGCTCATTGAACATTAATGGAAAACACATATCTTGGAGTTATTGGTTCTTCGCTTGACAATTACAATTAATTTCTTCCACCTAAACCTTGTTTATTTTAAACTAGGAAGTAGCATTCCAATACAACCTTAAAATTTTTATAAATTCAATGAAACTACAAAAAATAGCAATTTATGATTACAACACTCCTTTGCAATGATCCTAATCATAACAATGTAGTCCATAGTTGAATGATAACTCCTAAATCTAACATGGCCTGTGACTTTCTAACAACTTTATGGCCATATGTTAATCTTATTTTCCAAAATTATCTTATATAGTTTTGCTACAATTAGACTAATCATAATTGTTCTATAATTAGAAGCTTTGTTTTTATCCCAATTTGTAAAAATAGGAACAATGAGGCTTTGTGCCGAAGATTTAGAAAAGCCTTGGTTCCTTACAAAATTGAAGAGCTTGGGTATGTGAGGGATGAAGATAGGCCCTCCAATTTGAGATTTCAACTTGGTAGCCTTTAAAGTCCTTTACTTTCCCATTTGTTAGATGCTTAACCAAAAATTGTCTTTGAAAAAGAAAACTTCAATCTTATAAAAGCATTTAAAACTATCCATGGCATCAAGCAGTTCATAAAGATTTTTAAATGTTAATTTCATTCCTTTAAAAAAAATCATATTATTTTCTTTAATTTTTCTAATTAAATTTTACCTCCAATTAAGGTCTATCTTAAATATGTATAAAAAATACCATTGTTTCTATTTATAGATTTTTTTCATTTTAGTTAGGGCAAATTTACAAATGGTTGCATTTTCTAACTTAATACCTCAATAAAAACTTAATGAAAATAGAAAAAGTTGTCTTCAAATTTTGATAAAGCTATTCAATAATATCTTTATAGGATAGGATCAATTTTGTTTTTTAAAGTGTTTTTGTTATATTTTTCCAAATCATTAATTTAATAAAACCAAAACATACTCAAAATAAAAACAACCTTCAAAACAAAGATGTTTAATGAAAAACATATGATAAAATATGTCAAGCCCTTTATTACATGGAAAATATGGGTCTTGTCTATGAGGAGTCAAATTTATCAAGAAATTTTTTTTACAAGAAATTTAACAGTAAGACTGCTTGAATCATGTTTTTGATGGTAGAAATGAATTCAGCACCATCAAAAACCCTAGGAGCACCTAGAAGCTTGACAATTATAACTAGGATTTTCAAAAATTCCTACCAAATTTAATTAAAATACTACAGAAATTTTCATGATTTTCCTAGGGAAATTTACACCTTATTAGGCTACACTGAAAATATGTGCAAATATTGTCATGTAATATTCAATATTTAAAAATAAATTAGCATGTAAAAAGAATTAACGTAGGTTTATCATAAACTTAAATTTAACCAGCAGTTAAAAGAGATTCAATTAAATTTCTAATGATGATGGGAGGATGATTCCACACTCCATTAAATTATCATCAAAATTGTTGGATCCAATTTAGAAACTCCTTGAAATAGTTTAATTCTTTCAAAAATAACTCCTATCCTCAGCTGCTTTGGAAAGTTTCAACTTAAAACTTGATAAGAACTAAACCCACACAAACCAACTAATTTACATTTCATAAATTAAAACTGATTATTAACTTATTAAAACAACAAATCAATCCAAATTTTTTGGGATTCAATGCTCTCAATAAATTGGTTAACAAATTCACAAGCATACAGAAATCTTCTTGTAATCCCTATTTTGGAAGAATGATGAAAAATCAGAAACCTATACACTTTATTTGCTTGTTCTCATATTTACAGTTAGCTTAATGGGCTGGGTGATAGGGTCTTAAAAGCCGGCCTGATTATGAATCAAGGTCTCTGGCATATTGCAATGCAGTGTGAAGAATCTGTAAATGAATATTACCACAAGATCAAATGTCCAGGCTGAAAGGATCGGTTAACAAATTCACAAGCATACAGAAATCTTCTTGTGATCCCTATTTTGGAAGAATGATGAAGAATCAAAAACCTATACACTTTATTTGCTTGTTCTCATATTTACAGTTAGCTTAATGGGCTGGGTGGTAGGGTCTTAAAAGCTGGCCTGATTATGAATCAAGGTCTCTGGCATATGCAAAGCAGTGTGAAGAATCTGTAAATGAATATTACCACAAGATCAAATGTCCAGGCTGAAAGGATCGGTTAACAAATTCACAAGCATACAGAAATCTTCTTGTAATCCCTATTTTGGAAGAATGATGAAGAATCAAAAACCTATACACTTTATTTGCTTGTTCTCATATTTACAGTTAGCTTAATGGGCTGGGTGGTAGGGTCTTAAAAGCTGGCCTGATTATGAATCAAGGTCTCTGGCATATCGCAAAGCAGTGTGAAGAATCTGTAAATGAATATTACCACAAGATCAAATGTCCAGGCTGAAAGGATCGGTTAACAAATTCACAAGCATACAGAAATCTTCTTGTAATCCCTATTTTGGAAGAATGATGAAGAATCAAAAACCTATACACTTTATTTGCTTGTTCTCATATTTACAGTTAGCTTAATGGGCTGGGTGATAGTGTCTTAAAAGCTGGCCTGATTATGAATCAAGGTCTCTGGCATATCGCAAAGCAGTGTGAAGAATCTGTAAATGAATATTACCACAAGATCAAATGTCCAGGCTGAAAGGATCTAATTTTGTTTTTTTTATAAGCACTCCACATATATGATATTTTGTTCAACAATCCCTATTACATCCTTGTCCAAAAAGGGTGAAAGGTTTTTTTTTTCACTAATTTTTGTTTAATGTGATCTATGTAGCTTCTTCATGTGAATCCTAATACAAAACCTGGAAAAAAAATATCAGGGAGAAACTGACCAGTTCACCAGTTCAAATACACTTCAAATGTATGTAGAATGCAATTTTGAATCATTACGTAAATGAATGAAAATTACAGTCCGACAAAAAGAAAATAAACTGGCAATGCGGTGTAAACAGTTATGGGGTTGGCCTTGTTCATTTTCATTTATTTTTTATATAAGATATATTTAATTAAATCTCTCTCACCTCATATTAGATCTGTATTTATATTTAATCCATAAAAAATTATAAATATTTTTATAAGATACACTAGCTTAAGTTCCTCTGGGCTGAAGCCTTGAACATAAAAATTGTAACGGAACTTGCTAATTTGAATTTCCGTCTGGATTAAAATGAACCAACTCTTTGAACAATGCCAAACTCTGCAACATTACTATGTTAGAAATTAAATGGAAGTTTTTAAATCTTAATGTGACCCAACTAATTAAGTCATTCCATAATTAAAAGCATTAAAGCATTAAAGCGTTGAATTGGTATATGATGGACGTACCAGATTAAGAGTTAAATGATATATATAAAGGATTGGGTCCTCTCTCTCCCGACAAGAGTTGCATTCTTCTCCATCAAGAAGCACATAAAGGAAGTGAGGGCAAGAGGAGAGAAACCGAATTCTGAGAAGAAGACAAAAGACAGAAGACAGAAGATGGCAGCCATTAATTCTTCCGCTGTTAATAAAGGTATGTCATCTTAAACAAAGATCATATTAAGTTTGTCAGTGAAATATTTGGTATTGATGATCTTTGGGCTGTTAAGTTAAGATTTTTACATTTGGTATCAGAGCCACAATCAATAACTGAATATTTCCTATGATTGTAATTGATCTGTTCTGTGCTTTACTCATGATGTTAATCAAATCCTCCGCATGCCCACAATTTTCTGGTCAAGTGATTTGCTTTCTTCCTCGTACGATATGCATGATTTCAACCATGTGTGCTGCGGTGATTTGATTCTGCCACATCTCTCACACGAGTTTTCAATCTCTGCCGCCACTCATGTGATTCTGCGTGAACCTATGCGGCGAATTAAACCATTCTGTGTGAACAGAAACTGTGAAACTGTGAACCTAATACGAGTTTTGAAGAGTGAATATAAGTACTGTGCGGCTAACCATACGACTCTGGGTGTATATGTTTAAGCGGTGAACCCTAATACTCGGCAGACCAAATTAAACAATTAATGGAAAGCTGAGTGGCGTTTCGCGTTTTGAATGGGTAATATCTATGTGCGGCGAAGCGATTCAAATCGACCACTCCCTTTATGAATCTTCCAAGAAACCTCTTTAGAAAGAACTTGCATACGCGGTTCACCATCCTATTTGGAAACATGGTTGCTCGCCTGGGGTTTCGATCGCTGATCACCTGTCTTCGCCCACTTCCGAATATTTGCAACAGAGAAGAAGCTTAAAAGCCCTAGAAAACTTAAAATTCCAATCTCTGTCTCTTCATATGGCCAGATTCGAGAAAACGAAAGACCGATTTTTGCTTGGTCATAGATATACACCCGGCGATTGCCCATATCCGATTCTGTCTGCTTTACATGCTTAGAGAAATCGTAGGTTCGATCTCATTAAGTCGGAGATCTTTAAAAGGGTGTATTAAAGTGAATTGAAATCCCAACCGAATGTGTCTAGAATTATTTAATATGAAAAGTTAAAAGACCTGTAAATCGTTACAACGATGGAAGACTGTCAATAGATTTTTGGTAAATTGTTTTTCAGTACTGTTTCAAGAAAAACGTGTTAGTAATTTGAAGATTTCTGGTTTTCTCGATATAATGCTTTGGGATTTATGACATTGTGTAATTTGGGTATTAGTTTCCAAGGGTCACATTTGCTGGTTGGAAATATGGACCCTAATTACTTATATTCAATATAATTTGGATTGAAGTTTAGAAGGGTCTTTTCGTGCATCATTTACTGTTTTGGCTTTGCACGATTAAAGTTTACTGGTACAAAATAATTGTTTGAAATTTGGGCATAAAAGTAATTGCTCTATGAATGATTGTTTTGCATACATTAATGATTGTTTATGCACATGAGATTTATGATTTTGTTAATCACCAAAGTGGTCAAAATCAGAATGTTGTTTTGCATAAGGTATGTGTTATAAGTTATTTGTGCACATGAGATTTATGATTTTGTTAATCACCAAAGTGGTCAAAATCAGAATAATCATTTAGTGCATAAGTGACATAATGATTATTGATAGAAATTGCCAGTTATAATAATACCAATTAAGAACTGGCGTCACTAATGATAGAACCTGAGAACTTACCCAAAGGAAAGTCTTGTTCTATAACTAGTTGACATGATGAGGTTTGATAAATATTTTGATTAAATAAATATTGATCATCCAAAGATGTCAGTTCTATTTAATTGAATATATTTATTACCTATTTATGTTTTGGTATTTAATTATGTTAAGTATAAGATAGTATCTACCCAAAGGAGTGCTATATTATACTATTATGTCTACATCTGAATCGCGTTAGTTATGAGCTTATAGTGATTTCATTTTTTAATTTGCAGAAGTTACCATGAATACACATGCTTCATCTGTTACATTGTTCACTGGTGTTAATTTTTCTGAATGGAAAGAACAAGTCAATTTCCATTTAGGTATTCAGGATCTTGACTTGGCACTCCTTGTGGATAAGCCTGCTGCTCTTACCAGAGATAGTACTGAGGCCGAAAAATCACACCATAAAGCATGGGAAAGCAGTAACAGATTGAGCCTTATGTTTATTAAGATGACTGTTGCTAACAACATCAACGCAACAATTCCACAAACAGAAAGTGCTAAGGAATATATGCAGTCTGTGGAAGAGCGTTTTCGTTCAGCTGATAAGTCACTCGCTGGTACTCTTATGGCAGAACTCACGACCATGAAGTTTGATGGGTCGCGAACTATGCAAGAGCACATTATAGAGATGACTAATATTGCAGCAAGGTTAAACTCCCTGGGACTTACAGTAGAGGATTCTTTTCTTGTCCAGTTCATCCTGAACTCGCTACCTTCTGAATATGGACCTTTTCAGATTAACTATAACACTATAAAGGATAAGTGGAATGTTAATGAATTGGCCAGTAGACTTGTTCAGGAAGAAGGACGTTTGAAAAATCAAGTGAATCACTCAGTAAGTTTTGTGAGTAATAAAGCTGGTAAAGAAAAGAAAGGAAAATCAAGTCATTTCAAGAAGGAAGAAGCACCTGCTAAGAATGGGCAGGATGACGAAAAGAAGGAACTAAAGAGGGTTCAATGTCGTATCTGTAAAAAGAGACTTATCGTCTAATTCTAGAAAGTGGATATGTATTAAACTTATACAGTACCCTTTATGTACCTTCATTATCTAGAAACCTTATTTCCGCAAGTAAATTGGATATTTCTGGTTTTAGATGTATGATTGGATCTGGTTGTTTTGATTTATATAAGAATACTGATAATGTTGGTTCTGGTATTCTAATTGATGGTTTATATAAATTGAAACTGAATGACACTTATGCGAATTCCTTGTTGAATGTAGTAAATAATGTTGGATGTAAACGTAGCATGTTAAATGAAAATTCTGCTTTCTTGTGGCATAAACGACTAGGTCATATATCCAAAGAAAGAATGATGAGATTAGTAAGTAATAAAATTTTGTCAAATTTGGACTTTAGTGATCTAGAATTATGTGTGGATTGTATTAAAGGTAAACAAACCAAACATAATAACATAATAAGAAAGGAGCCACTAGAAGCAGCCAGCTTCTTGAACTAATACACACTGATATTTGTGAATGTCCTTGAGACGTTTGTAAATGAAGTTGAGAGGCAATTAGAAACTGGTAATGCAAGATTCATTGAGAATGGTGAAGTCAGTGGGAGTACTAGAAGAGAAATAGTAGAAATAAAGAAACAAGGGTAAATGTTACATTACCTAGAATAGTTCCTCCATCTACTATTACTCCAAATGTTGTTCCAGCTGTTGTATAACAGCATGATGATAATGAACAACATATAAATGAAGAAGTACTTCCTGAAGGAAATGACTTACATAATGCTGATATGCATGAACCACAACAAGTAGCATTAAGAAGACCTCAAAGAAATCGTAGGTCAGCTATTTCTAATGATTATGTGGTTTATATGCAAGAATCAGATTATGATATTGGAATCAATAAGGATCCAGTTTCGTTTTCACATGCTGTAGAAAGTAAAGAGTCAAAGGAATGGATTAATGCCATGAAAGAAGAACTGAAATCCATGCAACAGAATGAAGTTTGGGATCTCGTTGAGTTACCACATGGCTGTAAAAGAGTCGGAAGCAAATGGGTTTTTAAAACCAAACACGACTCTAGTGGTAATATCGAACGGTATAAAGCTAGACTTGTTGCTAAGGGTTACACTCAGAAAGATGGTGTTGATTACAAGGAGACATTTTCTCCTGTTTCGAAAAAGGACTCACTAAGAATAATAATGACATTAGTAGCTCATTATGATTTGGAGTTGCATCAAATGGATGTGAAAACAGCTTTTCTGAATGGAGATCTTGATGAGGATGTTTATATGGATCAACCTGAGGGTTTTTCTGTAGAAAGTAAAGAACAATTGGTGTGTAAACTTAAGAAGTCAATATATGGGCTTAAACAAGCATCCCGGCAGTGGTATATTAAGTTCAATACCATTATTACATCTTTTGGTTTTAAGGAAAATACGGTTGATCACTGTATATACCGAAAGATCAGTGGGAGCAAGTTTATTTATCTGGTCCTTTATGTTGATGACGTCTTGCTTGCTGCAAATAATTTAAGTATATTGCATGAGACTAAGGAATTTCTCTCAACGAAAGATTACATGCTCATCCAATGAATCGGAAGTGATTGGATATAGCGATTCAGATTTTGCTGGATGCATCGATACTAGAAAATCGATTTTTGGTTACCTGTTTATGTTTGCTCAAGGTGCCATATCATGGAAAAGTGCGAAACAGACTATCGTTGCTTTATCATCCACTATGGAGGCAGAATTTGTGGCATGTTTTGAAGCTACAATTCATGCATTATGGTTGCAGAACTTTATTTCAGGACTTGCGGTTGTCGACACCATTAGCAAGCCGCTGAAAATTTATTGTGATAACTCTGCAGCAGTATTTTTCTCAAAGAACGACAAGTACTCTAAAGGTGCCAAACATATAGAACTGAAGTATCTTGTTGTGAAAGATGAGGTTCAGAAACAAAGAATGTCAATCATGCACATCAGGACAGAACTTATGATTACAGACCCTTGACGAAAGGGTTACAACCAAGACAATTTAAGGAACATGTTCAAAGAATGGATCTTGGTTGTATTAATAATAATTGATGTGTGACATTCTGAGCTCTTTTATGTGTTTCTGATATACAATCATGTGTTTCTTGTTTTAATGTAGTAATAAGTATTTTATGTAATTTTAAACAAGAAAGAGTCTTATAAAGATATTATGTTTAATCATTATGATATAAGACATTATGTGGACCATTATGCTGTTTTATATAAATTATGAGTATGAATTGATGGATTGCTGGTATTGTAGTATATGGAAGGGAATGCATTGAATTAATAGTGCACAACCGCCATAACTCTCAGCAATTTATCATAGTATGATGTTCAACGCTTAATATTATGAATAGTCGGGTCAAGTGGGAGAATGTTAGAAATTAAATGGAAGTTTCTAAATCTTAATGTGACCCAACTAATTAAGTCATTCCATAATTAAAAGCATTAAAGCATTAAAGCGTTGAATTGGTATATGATGGACGTACCAGATTAAGAGTTAAATGATATATATAAAGGATTGGGTCCTCTCTCTCCCGACAGGAGTTGCATTCTTCTCCATCAAGAAGCACATAAAGGAAGTGAGGGCAAGAGGAGAGAAACCGAATTCTGAAGAAGACAGAAGACAGAAGATGGCAGCCATTAATTCTTCCGTTGTTAATAAAGGTATGTCATCTTAAACAAAGATCATATTAAGTTTGTCAGTGAAATATTTGGTATTGATGATCTTTGGGCTGTTAAGTTAAGATTTTTTACATACTAAGCACTTATAATCGATGTAGACTAGTAAAAATCGAGTAGTACGTGACTATGAGAATAATGCATCTTTATTGAAACAATTAAAGATGAGAGGAGAATACCAAGTTCGTCTTCTCCGAAAAATGGTTAATGTGTTCCACACATGTGGAGTTTTCATCTGAAACTTACGACCAAAAGTAACACATGAATTAACTCCTGCTAACTTGAGATCTCCAGTTTAAATCTTGATGAATCAAGATTCAATACTGCTCGCTCACATCTTCCGCTCTTGAATCAATTGACAGCCTTCAAGCATAACAGAAATGCAGTTACAAATAATGGCGTTCCTTTCCTTCCCCAATCGCTAATCAGATTCCGTATTGCCTATCTGAAGCTCTTTCTCAGTCTTGATATTTCATATCTTTGGCGGTTTATCTCACTCGAAACGACGCGCTCACATGACAGATGTGGAAACTTCCTTTTTTAACTAGCCGTGCGCACCCCCAATTCTAAACGCGGCCGCGCTTCTGCTGCAGAGAGCGATGGTCTTCCCTGAAAAACAGAAGAGCCATAAACAAATTAGTTGAACAATCAAGTGATAATGTTTAAGGGAAAGTCGAATTAAAGTCGATGAGATTGTGAATACTTACATTACGAATGGCGGAGGATGTGATGATGCAGGTGATGTCCTGGAGTGCCTTCCTCTCGTCAGGGATCGGCAACGCAGAGCCCAACGAGGAAAAGGAGAAGGGAGGAATGTTCTCCTTGTTGTTGTGATTTCCTTGTGGCAGACAAAAATGGCGGCCTGCAAACTGCATATGCACCTCCATATCAAGATGTCAAGTGACAATACAGAGAGCATATGCAGAGGTGATTAGGAGAGTGTGGCGGTGAGAGGGGATTTGAGTTTGAGATGTATTTGTAAGACTCTGAATCCACAGGAGTTGATTTCATGGCGGGTGGATGGATTTTTCAGAATTTGAGTTTAGAAGCCATGAAAGGGGATAGCTGTGAAATTGAAACTTCGGAAAAAAAAAAGGAGGGAGAATGCAAATCAACAAATTCAAATTCAAGTTCAAATGAAAAAAAGGGAGCTAGAGGCTTACCACCCGAAATTTGAAATTTGGGATAAACGAGAGGGAAATCTCGGACTCCGGACATTTTAGCGGAGGGGGTGAATTTAGAGACACTTTCGTTGCGAACTGCTCTTTGAAAATCTTTGCGTGAATGAGTTTGTCGGTCTATTTTGAGTTGTTTGTTCCCTCCAGGCTCGACCACCTGCAATTTTATGTTTAGAGAGCATAATTAGGACCGTGTATTATGGAAATATCTATTATACCAGGATGATGATATGATTTTTAATTCTCATTCATAATAAGAAATTTTGAATAATGTATATTTAAATGAAATTTTTAATGAGTGCAATACACCTTTGCTTAGGAAAAAGGATAGATTTAACTTTTAAAATTTCAATGTCCACAAACAATTCAAGTGTCAATATCTTAATAACCAATCCCATTTTAAGGTTTTCATATTACTAAAATTTCGTTATCTATTTTTTAGTAAATGATTGTAACACAATCACTTCTGCATTTTCTTTGCACCTAAATAACTAAAGGATCGTAATGAATGATGTTTAATTTTGGAAGTAGATGACAAGGTAAATTAAACAAAGTAATGTTTTTTATTTTTATTTCGATTTAGATTATAATTGTTTATTTTTAATGTTGTTTTATTTTAACATAAATGTTTCAATTATTATGTTAAATTAAATAAATCAGAATGTATATATATTTTATTGTACTTAATGAAGATGTCAAATAGTTAATTGAGACAAAAGTACTTATAAAGGCCATGATATCATGAGGTGGCACTACTGAGGGAGCAAGTAGGGTTTCAATATGTTTGATAATCTTGTTGGGTTGTGTTATATTCTTTCCACGACTAGCTCACATAGTTAACTGGGGGGTTAGAGGGGGGATGGAGCCCTCCCTTCGTTGCGCCGATTGTGCAGTGGAGGTGTCACAAGGGGGTTTGAGGGGAGCAAGTAGCCCCTCTTGCAAAAAAAAATTGGACCCTATATTAGGTTGGGCAGACCTACCCATGGTTTTGTGCTTGGTTTCCGAACATGGTTTTGGATGTGATGGTTTTCGGCCCATGGTATTGGATGCTTCAGCATGTATAAATATATATTGTAACATTGAAAGTAACATAATGAAAAATCAAGCTGGTAATCCTGTTTTTGGGATCCAGGGGAAAATATTTGTGCATATGTGTTTTATGTGTTATGCTCTCGCATTCTTTATTTTCTGTGTTTTAGAATTCATATGCAGGTAATTTCTTTACGGGGTTAAAACCTACATTTGGTATCAGAGTTGTTTTGGCTTCAAGGGGACGCATTTGTTGCTGAGGGGTTTTGCTCGGGCCTGTGGTAGACCCTGTGCAGTGCGAGATCTACGAGATCGATTCTGGTGGTGAAAGAAGATGGCGAGTAGTGGAAAGATAGAGATCGAAAAATTTAATGGTCAGAGTTTTGAGTTGTGGAAACTCAAGATGGAGGATCTATTGGTGGACAAAGATCAGTGGATCACAGTAGATCTAGGTACTAAACCAACAAGAGTGTCCGATGAAGAATGGAAGAAGTTGGATCGAAATGCAAAGAGCACAATATGATTGTGGGTCTCAGATTTAGTATTGTTGAATGTATAAGGGGAAGCTATGGCTAAGGCTTTGTGGGACAAGTTAGGGACTTTGTACCAATCTAAGTCTGGTGAATAAACTGTTCTTCTGGAAAAAGTTGTATAACTTGAGAATGAAAGATGGAGACTCAGTGACAGAGCATCTGAACGCATTTAATACTGTGGTAAGTCAATTATTATCTGTTGATATTAAAATTTCAGATGAAGATAAGTGCATCAATTTGTTGTGTTCTTTACCAGATTCATGGGATAGTCTGGTTATTGCAATAGATAGAAATGCAACTACCTTACAGTTTGATGAAACAGTCTCATCCTTGCTGACAGAGGAGATGAGATGGAAAAATATGGAGAGCCAGAATGGTGATGCCTTGTCTGTATGAGGACAGTCCCAGAATAGAAAGAAAAATAAGTCATCGAGTGGGAGATCTAAATCTAGAGGGAGATTTAAATCTCCATGAAACCTATAAAAGTGGTGTGCTAGAAATGTAGAAAAGAAGGGCACTACAAAAGGGATTGTAAATCTAAAGCTCCTGACAAAGGAAAGGGATCTGATGATGCTCCTTCTGTAGAGGCGAAAACCACCTCAGATGAAGGTGGAGATGTGTACTTGGCTTCTTTAAGTACACATATAGATCATGATGCATGGTTGATTGACTCAAATGCATCCTTTCACTTCACTCCCCATAGAGAGTGGTTCTACGAGTATGAGAAATATGATGGTGGTGATGTCTTTTTGGGGGATGACAGGAACGTTAGAATCATTGGTCGCAGAAAAGTAAAGTTGAAGTTGCAAGGTGGAAGGGTTAGAACACTTCCGGGTGTTCTACATATTCCTGCATTAGCCAGAAATTTGATTTCTGTAAATGAGTTGGATGATGCAAGTGAAAAACAATGTTCGAGAAGGATACCTGTAAGATGGTTCAGGGAGCATTGGTATTGATGTGGGGAGTTCGAATTGGAACTCTATACAAGCTACAAGGTAGAAATGTTGTTGATGGGTGCAACAATTTTGTGGTTCCTGAAAGTGGAGCAGAAAATCTAGTGGTCTCTGGAGAGAAGACCATGTTGTGGCATCAAAGGCTTGGACATATTGGAGAGAAGGGCCTTCGAATATTTCATGTAAAGTTATAGTAGAAGGTATGAATAATAGCTCTCTGGATTTTGATTTCTGTGAAAATTGTGTATATGGGAAGCAGAATCGGGTGAGTTTCACCTTTGGTGGTAAGAGGGCGAAACAGGTATTATAACTTGTGCACAGTGATGTGTTTGGACCTATGAAGGTTCCATCACTGGGTAAATACGTGTACTATGTATCATTTATAGATGACTTCTCAAGGAATACATGGATATATTTTCTTAAGAAGAAATCTGAAGTATTTGATAGGTTTAAAGAATTTAGGGCTCTAGTGGAAAACCAGAAAGAGAAGAAGATAAATGTGTTGAGCACAGATAATGGTGGAGAGTTTTGCTGTAAGGAATTTAAAGAATTCTGTAAGAAGTGTGGTATAGCACGGCAGAAGACTACTCCATACACACCTGAGCAAAATGGAGTTGCAGAAAGAATGAACAAGACATTGATGGAAAGGGCAAGAAGCATGCTCAGTGGTGCCGAGTTAGGACATGAATTCTGGGCAGAGGCGGTGGAGACAACATGTTACCTGGTCAATAGATCACCTTCATTAGCGTTGGAGGATAAGACTCCACAAGAGGTATGGACTGGTAAGAAACCCTCTCTTTCACATCTGAGGGTATTTGGATGTGATGCATATGTACATGTTCCAAAGGAGAAAAGAACTAAGTTGGATAGTAAATCTAAAAAGTGCATCTTTATTGGGTATAAAGATGGTTTAAAGGGTTATAAGCTTTGGAACCCAGTAACAAAGAAGGTTGTGTACAGTCGAATGTGGTGTTCAGAGAGGTGAAAGATGTTATTAAACATGAAGTCCAACCAAATGAACCTGAGAAGATAGAGTTTGAGCTTAAGGAGGAAGAATCAGACTCTGCAGCAGAAGAGGAATCAGAGGATGAAGAGCCACAAACTCCGAGTGTGAGAAGATCAGTTCGAGAAAGAAGGCAGCCAGAAAGGTATAGTCCATCTACTTTCTGTTCAAATTTAGCTTTATCTATTACTGATGATGATCCTAGAACTGTGAAGGAAGCAATAGATTCAGAGGATGACAAACTTTGGAAAGAGGCCATGGCTGATGAAATGGCATCTTTGCACAAAAATGAGGCTTGGGATCTGGTGGAGTTGCCAGCTAGAAGGAAACCCATTGGCGGCAAATGGGTGTTCAAGAAGAAGACAAATGCAGAAGGAAAGGTGGAGAAATACAAAGCTCGGTTGGTAGCAAAAGGTTATTCCGAGGTGTCAGGAATTGATTTTGGTGATATTTTTTCTCCTGTTGCCAAGGTAGCTTCTATTATATTACTTTTATCTGTTGTTGTTGCTTTTGATTTTGAGGTAGAACAGATGGATGTGAAGACAACATTTCTTCATGGGGATCTGGAAGAGGAGATCTACATGAAGCAACCTGAAGGCTTTGCGGCGAAGTGTAGGAAAGAACTGGTATGCAAGTTAAAGAAGTCTTTGTATGGGTTAAAACAGTCACCAAGGATGTGGTATCAGAAATTTGATACATTTATACGAGGACTTGGCTTCACTAGAAGCAAAGCAAATCACTGTGTATTTTAAATTAATTGGTGACCGTGTTATTTATCTGGTCTTATATGTGGATGATATGTTGTTGGTTGGAAATGACAAAGAAATTATCCAAGATTTGAAGACCCAATTGTTCTCCAAATTCGACATGAAAGATCTTGGTGCTGCAAACTATATTTTGGGGATGGAAATTAAAAGAGATTGGGAAAAGAGGAATCTCTGTTTAAACTAGAGGAAGTATGTCGAGACAATACTACAGAGGTTTAATATGCAGGATAGTAAACCGGTGAAGGTTCCTATTCGTGTAGGTGTGAAGTTATCTGTTGAACAGTGTCCCAAGACACAAGAAGAGGAAGAGGACATGTCCCGTGTTCCATATGCAAGTGCAGTGGGTAGCCTTATGTATGCAATGGTCTGTACTAGACCAGACATTGCACATGTAGTGGGAGTATTGAGCAGGTTTATGTCAAAACCAGGGAAGGAGCACTGGACAACAGAGAAGCGGGTTTTCAGGTATTTGTGTGGCACTAGTGATTATAGTTTGTGCTACCAAGGAAAACCGGGATTGGACAGAGTTTTTGATATCTGTGGTTTTGTTGTTGCGGATTGGGCTGGAGATCTGGATCAGAGAATATCTACAAGTGGGTATGTGTTTAACCTATTTGGAGGTGCAGATAGTTGGATGAGTAAGAAACAATCTGTAACGGGGTCTGGGGCAGTGCCCCGAACAAATTTTTTTTGGACCCTATATTAGATTGGGCGGACCTATCTATGGTTTTGTGCCATGGTTTTGGATGCGATGGTTTTTGGTCCATGGT
The DNA here is from genome assembly GCA_031772625.1 of Pinus tabuliformis. Lineage (NCBI taxonomy): Eukaryota > Viridiplantae > Streptophyta > Pinopsida > Pinales > Pinaceae > Pinus > Pinus tabuliformis. The sequence continues at coordinate 1,093,036,626 of CM062815.1, read as the reverse complement.
TTTGGACGCGATGGTTTTCGGTCCATGGTATTGGATGTTTTGGCATGTATAAATATGTATTGTAACATTGAAAGGAACATAATGTAAAATCAAGCTGGTAGTCCCGGTTTTTGGATCCAAGGGAAAATATCTGTGTATATGTGTTTTATGTGTTATGCTTTCACATTGTTTATTTTCTGTGTTTTAAAATTCTTATGCAGGTAATTTCTGTACGGGGTTAAAACCTACAAATCTCTAGCAATTTTTTTCAAATTATTTTGCGATCCCAAATTAATTATGAGATCATTCTCTGTTTTCCCTTATTAATTTGACAAGTCAATCATTCAATGCAAATGGTGGAAGGACCACCTTCCACAATTATGAGAAGAATGCATTGAGTATTTGAGGAACAAATTGGTGGTAAAATCTCACCCTAGACATTTCTCTCATGGAAAATGTTCCCACTATTAAGGGAGAAGATTACATGACTGATGTGATTGTGATTCACTTGTTGGGGGAGAAGGAAAACTTGCAAGTGTGGATGCATGAGCACTAGAGACAAGTTGTGTGTAGATTCTAAATTGTGTGGGTAAAGTTCCTAAAAACATTGATGTGTTGGACTACAAGCTAGGGCGACATTGGGTGCATGGGAAACATTGTAAGGAGGAGTTCCTCGAAGAGTTTTCTCTTGTGTTGTGTAGAGCCAACAATAGAGGTGCCTAGATTTTTTGGGGTTCCTAAAAACCAATAAGGAGATACCTACAAGTTCATCCCTTAAAGAGTATGCCATTTGCACATCATTATTGAGAATTGCCTAAATTTATCCTTCTAGTATCATGATTTGGCTAGGGAGTGGCTAGTATTAAAAGGACAAGGTGTAATTGTGCCTACAATTGGGTGGAAAATCACTTACCCCTAGTCAATTTGCTAGGTAACATATATTTAGATAAGTCTCTCTAATTAAACCTTGAAGTTTATATATTCAAGTGTGATTATGAATTTATGCATGCATTTGATGAGATGTATTATCATCTTTGGAGATTGCATGAAACGAATAAGTGTGTATTTGAAATTGTACTCGTGTTTAAAATGAATTCTTAAACAGATGATTTATGTTCCTAAGAAGTCATGTTACAACACTGAGATAATGTAAATTGTGTTAGTTATATAATGTAGTGTAAAATGTATAGCTAGGTAATGAATTTAATTGGATATATCATAGTGTGATTATGTCGTAATTATGAATCCTATATCTTGATCCTTTATTGGATAAGTTGTAAACCATATGCAAAAGTTGTTTATGTTCCTAATTGACCAAAAAATACTACTTCTAGTGTAATTGCTAAGCAAATGTCTCTTTACAATTTGTATATATGAACAATGACTATTAATGTATCATAGAGATTAAACTATATAGTTAATGATATAGGTAATGTACTTTTCATCATGACTTCTATATAAATTCTATGCAAACCCTTGTGATTTTTTCTAATGACTATTATGTATATTTAGGACTATTACTAAAAAAATGTTATAATGTTGAAAAAATAGAAAATGTAATAGGTTAATTTTGCATGCATGAGAGTCATCAAAACAAAGAATTCAATCACTACGTAGTAACCTTACTATACAACTGTGTATGCTACTCTACTTGAATAAATTGAGTGAAAATACATCCAAGTAGATATTTTATCTATATATCTTTCGTCAGCAAGAGTGTTGATTCCTATCTTATGAAAGGGTTACAACATAATCTTGGGAGACTTTTAGATGGAAAGGACTCAGAAAACCCGATAAGGGTTGAGTCCTTGAAAGTTGGAAATCTCTTATTTCTAGTAGCTTAGAAACAAAAGAACAAGAAGTAAATCGGCTGAACAATCAAATGATAATAAATTAGTTGAACAATCAAATAATAATGGTAGGGAAAGGCTAACCAAAATCAAAGAGGCCGTGAATGTTTACATTACGAATGGCGTGTTGGAATTTAATTCCAACTGCAACATAAACAACTGGACAGAAATCTGATTTGTTGTAGATATTCCAATCTGTTGGATGCCTCAAAGTCGTGCTTGATATTTTCCACATTAATGTGCATTAAATTTTTAGCATTAAATTCCCCTGCAACAGCCGACTTCATTTCTTCAAAAGGCATCACCGCTTGCTGCATTCAATACGCAGATAAGCTTTAGAAGATATTTGTATTATTTTATTGTTTAAAGTCAGATATGTTTTAACATATAAATGTAATGAACAACAGTTCTGTTTTAAGAGAGAAGAATCATACAGAGTCTTTTCTGTAACGCACAGCAGTGCTGAAACTGTAATTTTCTCAGATAGAGAAATTGGTTTGTGGAACTGAAGCGTTCCTGATGTAATCCCTCTGTCAAGAGGAAGATGCTTTTCAGCATAGACTGGTGAATCCCTTTGTCAAGAGGAAGATGCTTTTCAGCATAGACTGGTGAATCCCTCTGTCAAGAGGAAGATGCTTTTCAGCATAGACTGGTGAATCCCTCTGTCAAGAGGAAGATGCTTTTCAGCATAGACTGGTGAATCCCTCTGTCAAGAGGAAGATGCTTTTCAGCATAGACTGGTGAATCCCTCTGTCAAGAGGAAGATGCTTTTCAGCATAGACTGGTGAATCCCTCTGGTTAAGAGGAAGATGCTCTTCAGCATAGTCATTGGTGAATCCCTCTGTTAAGAGGAATATGTTTTTGTATCAGTTGGTTTACTGTTTATAAATATAAGTTTTATTTGCACGTTGCTGTTACACCGTAACCAGAAAATAGTCTTGACGTCAAAACAGCGTGTTGCTGTTACACGAGTTTTAGCGTTGCTGAAACACCGATGTTGTTACACCGCAAACAGCAACTTACGAAACAACATTGCTGAAACACCGTATTCCGCAAATGATTTTTTATTTCCGCAGTGTTAAAACAGAGTATTGTTATGTTTTTTAGTTTTGTTTGGAATTATCAGAAATTCCCAACATGGTATTAGAGCTAGTCCAGGCTCTTTGAAGACGTCAAAGAAGCTGAAGGAAGGTTTCTTGCTGCAACAGCTTCTCCAGCAGAGTGAAGACTCAGTCAAGAAAGATCCAGGTATTTCTCAAGTTTTCTGTGTTACTATTGAAGACAGTTAGTTATTTTAATACACAGTCAAGTATTTTTGAAGAGTGCAAGAATGGCCAGCACCAACACTAGCATGGGTATTTTTAATACTCAGCTCCCACTACTTAATGGGAAAAATTATGACTATTGGGCAATAGTTATGAGAGCTTTGCTTTTCTCAGAAGATTTATGGGAATTTGTTGAAGATGGTTTTGAAGAACCAACAAATGAAAATGAGTTTAATAGCTTAACTGAGGCAGAGAAAGAGTTGTTGAAGAACTATAAGAAGGAGGATGCTAAGGCCCTCTACTTCTTGTATCAAGCAGTGGATGAGAATGTGTTTCCAAGGATAGCAGCAGCCAAGACATCCAGAGAAGCATGGCAAACTCTCGAGACAGCCTATCAAGGCATGGAAAAAGTGAAGACAATTGTGTCTCACGAAGAAGAAGAGGAAGGGACAGCAACAAATAATCCTTGGTGGCTCCTCCACCACCACAGCAAGTACAACAAGCCACACCACAAGCTGGAATTCGAACTGCCTTGATAAGTCAAGGAAGTGCTTCTCCAAGCACACCACAGGGATCAGAAATACCCTCAAGTTCTGATGGAACTCCAAGCACACCAAGAAGACCAAGATTCAGAAATCTGAATGAGATTTATGAACAAGGAGAGGTAAGTAACAATACTGGTCTGAATTCATTATTCGCTTTGTATTGTCATGTTGATGACCCTGTTCATTTGAAGATGCTGTAAATGAAGATAAATGGATTGAAGCAATGAATGAAGAAATTGGTGCAATTGAGAAGAGTAAAACATGGGAGTTAGTGGACCTCCCTGAAGGCAAAGATGCCATTGGAGTTAAGTGGGTCTATAAGACCAAAAGCAATACTGAAGGCAAGATTGACAGGCACAAAGCAAGACTTGTTGTGAAAGGCTACAAGCAGCAACAAGGCAAAGACTGATGAAACCTTTGCACCAGTAGCAAGGATGGAAACAGTCATAACAGTGTTATCTATTGCAGCACAACACAAATGGAAGATTTATCAAATGGATGTTAAATCTGCATTCCTGAATGCAGTGTTAAAAGAAGAGGTTTATGTTGAACAACCTCCAGGCTATGAAGTTGAAGGCCAAGAGCATAAAGTCTGCAAACTGAAGAAGGCTCTTTATGGGCTGAAGAAAGCTCCAAGAGCATGGTACAGCAGAATAGATGCTTATCTGATTAAGAATGGGTTTGATAAGTGTGATGGTGAATCCACACTCTACATAAAACAGAATGACGGTAAGATTATTATTGTTGCTTTATATGTAGATGATTTGATTTTTACTAGCAATGATGCTTCTCTCATTGCTGATTTTAAAGCAGTCATGAAAAGTGAATTTGAAATGACTGACTTGAGCTTCTTAAGATATTTTCTTGGAATTGAAGTAGACCAAAGTGAAAATGGTGTTTTAATTTCTCAAGATAAATATGTAGAAGCAGTGTTGAAGAGATTTAATATGCAGAACAGCAAGGCAGCTGTGACTCCAACTGTAATGGGGTTGAAATTGACCAAAGAAGACAACAGCAAGGATTTTGATCCAAAATTGTACAAGAGCATAGTTGGCAGCCTTATGTACTTGACTACAACTAGGCCATACATTATGCACGCTATGAGTTTAATCTCCAGATTTATGGAAAGACCAAAAGAGACTCATTGGCAGGTAGCCAAGAGGATTCTAAGGTATGTGAATTGAACGAAGGGGTTTGGTATTTTATACTCCTCTTCTGAAAGTTTCATGTTGACAGGTTACACTGACAGTGATTGGGCTGGAAGTGTTGATGATAGGAAAAGCACATCGGGGTATGTGTTTCATATGGGATCGGGAGCCATCTCATGGGCTTCCAAGAAGCAACCACTTGTGTCTTTGTCAACAGCAGAGGCAGAGTATGTGGCAGCGACAGCAGCAGCATGCCAAGCAGTGTGGCTGAGAAGAGTTCTCAGAGATTTGTGTTATGAACAAGAAAATGGCACAACCATTTACTGTGACAATAGCTCAGGAATAGCATTGTCTAAAAACTCTATTTTTCATAAAAGGACAAAGCACATAGACACCAAATTTCACTTCATACGTGAATTGGTTAACAATGGTGAGATTGTTTTGCAGCACTGCAGAACAAAGGATCAACTAGCTGACATCTTGACAAAACCATTAGCAAAGAAAAGTTTTGATCATTTTAGGAAATGCCTGGGTATGCAGAAAAAAAACCCAGCAGTTGAAATTAAGGGGGAGCGTTGGAATTTAATTCCAACTGCAACATAAACAGCTAGACAGAAATCTGATTTGCTGTAGATATTCCAGACTGTTGGATGCCTCAAAGTCGTGCTTGATATTTTCCACATTAATGTGCATTAAATTTTCAGCATTAAATTCCCCTGCAACAGCCGACTTCATTTCTTCAAAAGACATCACCGCTTGTTGCATTCAATACGCAGATAAGCTTTAGAAGATATTTTGTATTATTTTATTGTTTAAAGTCAGATATGTTTTAACATATAAATGTAATGAACAGCAGTTCTGTTTTAAGAGAGAAGAATCATACAGAGTCTTTGCTGTAACGCACAGCAGTGCTAAAACTGTAATTTTCCCAGATAGAGAAATTGGTTTGTGGAACTGATGCGTTCCTGTTGTAATCCCTCTATCAAGAGGAAGATGTTTTTCAGCATAGACTGGTGAATCCCTCTGTCAAGAAGAAGATGCTTTTCAGCATAGACTGGTGAATCTCTCTGTCAAGAGGAAGATGCTTTTCAGCATAGATTGATGAATCCTTCTGGTTAAGAGGAAGACGCTCTTCAGCATAGTCATTGGTGAATCCCTCTGTTAAGAGGAAGATGTTTTTGTATCAGTTGGTTTACTGTTTATAATTATAAGTTTTATTTGCACGTTGTTGTTACACCATAACCAGAAAATAGTCTTGACGTCAAAACAGCGTGTTGCTGTTACACGAGTTTCAGCGTTGCTGAAACATCGATGCTGTTACACCGCAAACAACAACTGACAAAACTGCGTTGCTGAAACCCCAGTTTCAGCGTTGCTGAAACCCCAGTTTCAGCGTTGCTGAAACACCGTATTCCGCAAACGATTTTTATTTCCGCTGTGTTAAAACAGAGTATTGTTCTGTTTTTTAGTTTTCTTTGGAATTATCAGAAATTCCCAACATTGCGGAGGATGTGATAATCCGGTGATGTCTTGAAGTGCCTTCCTCTCGCGGGCAAGGCAGACTCCGACGAGGAACAGGAGAACGGAGAAATGTTCTCCTTCTTGTTGCCATTCCCTTCTGCCACATCAAAATGGGCGCCTGGAAACTGCAAATCAACATCCATATCATGATTTCAAGTCACAATACAGAGCGCATATGCGGAAGCGGGTGATCAGGACAGCGTAAGGGATTGGAGGGGAAATGAGTTTGAGATGTATTCGTAAGAATGTGAATCCACATGAGTTGATTTCATTGCGGGTGGATGGATTTTCAGAATTTGAGTTTAGAAGCCATGAAAGGGGATAGTTGTGAAATTGAAACTTCGGCTAAAAAGGAGGGAGAAGAGCGAGTGAGAGGCTTACCATTAATGAATTTGTCGGTCTATTTTGAGTTGTTTCTTTCGTCCAGGGTCGGCCACTTGTAATTTTTGGTATTGAGAGAGCACAAGAGCAGAAAAGGAATGCTAAGCTCAAGCTCTATGCGGATTTACCGTGATTATTTTTATAAGGAAACAGCGAAATCTCCACTCCCTAACTCACCATAATAAATTTTAAATTAGGGTTTTAAGGGCAACTAAAGGAAAATCCACGAGGGAAGCTAAATATTTCAAAGTTCAAAAATGGGAAATTGATTTCCGAGCAGTGATCAAATTTGAAGGTCTACTCTTAATTTAATTTGGAATGGCATATATTTATCTAACCCTTCAAAGATGAAAGGTTATAAAAAAAATTCACTTCTACTGAAAAGTATATATTAAATAAACCCTTCAAAAAAAATCCATAATAAAATAGTGTCATTCTAAATCTTTAAAATCTTACAAATTTAAAGAGTAGCTTCAATGAAAACACTATAAAATCTCAATATTACTAGTAAATAAACAAAAAAAAAAATCTCAAATTCTATTAAAAAAGGTAAACATATGTTTCATTAGATGATTTTCAAAAGTATTTGGACTTACATATTTGAAAATATAAATATATTTTCCCAATGGAAATGGATTTCTAGTTTTCATTTATTTCCTTACGTCATAAGTAGCATTCCAATCTACCTCATTTAGAGCATGATGTGCACTTAGATATAGAAAAAATAACATATTTAGTGTCTCCAATGAAAGTCTTTATCTATCATCATTTTTTATCCTGTTTAATTTTCAGAAGCCTCTTTCACACACTGATGTGTCTTTCACACACTGATGTGGTTGTTGGGATAACAAGAATAGCTTGCCATAATTGCATCAAATATGGAAAGTCTTAAAACCATCCATGTTCATCTCCACATAGGTGTCATGCCATACATATGCTTTTCAGGGTATGATTTACAAATAGCACAAATAAATTAATTCATTTCACCCAAACATCTAGCAGTATCCACAATTATCCACAATAGATTTTTCACATAAACATTTCAACTATATTTTTGTTGGACAGTCTATATCATTCACTTCTTCATAATAATGTTGAAAAGTGCAAAACTTATCCACATTAAATACATGTAAATCTATGAATCTCCTATCTAAAGATTTAATCACCTTTACAATAAAACATTTTCCCAAAAAAATACAATCATATAGTAGCCCCGATATTTTCATCTTTGGAAAAATTTCAAACCTCAATGGATGTAAATGTACCATACTTGTACTATCTGCAAATTCAAGGGTTCCTCTTTATGCTTTAACTAAAAAAGAAGACATATGCACTGCATCTACACCAAAAATTCTTTCCAAAAATCATTTATGAAGAATGCTAATAGAAACATGTAAAGTAGTGTCAATATATGTAATAGCAACATGATCCTCTTCGAACTTTTGATTCAACTTATTTAATTCAATGAGCATGTCTACAAGTATATGGATGCAAGTATGCACTTGAAATATTGTTGCCAACTCATACATTTGTTTCTCCCCTGATTCCCAATCGTGATAAATAATGCATGAGTTTAACAAGTCTTTCCATGACCTTTCCTCTAGAGAGCCGCCTAATTTGATGAATTTGTAAGACCACTAACTTAGTGATTGCAAATGTATACATTAGCTCTCTCAATTTTGCATGTCCTTTAGTTGATTTTCCAAGCCATGAATAAAATTTGTTTCAAATTTGTTAATATATTGCAACTCTCGAAAATGAGATGAATCCTCATTGATTGTTAATGCTTCCCCATGAGCTATGCAATGGATAACTAATAAATGAGTGGCATACGAAGCTTAGGAGATAAACCCTCATGAATACCCCTCGTGGAAGAAGCACCATCTGAACCAAAACCAACAAACTTCATCAAATATAAATCCATTCATGCTAAAAGAGTTCTCACTAGATCATACATACATTGAGCTATTCCATCCTTTATTTGAAGTAAACATATAAACTTTGTTAAAAATTGAACTCTTCCTCCATTCGTCAAAAATGTAATATAAGCAATCAATTGGTGTTTCATAATTTGATCAGTGCTTTCATCAACTAAAATTGAGTAAAATGACCTATGTAAAATCTTCTCTTTTAGTTTGTACCAATACACCTCTTTAGAAACTTGAAGAAAATCTTTTCTTGGTGGTGGAGTTCATTTATACCTATTCAAGTCACATATTGAATTATACATTTCTAAAGATAAATCATGTATAGCAAAAAAATACATGTTTTCAATCATTGATATAATTTTCTCCTTCCCAACATTTACCATTAGTTCTACATGTTTAGTGATTGGAATATTGCTTCAATCGCTTGTTCCCTCCAAAAGTTGAAAAAAAAAAATTAAGATTTTGATTTTGCATGGCCACTTATACCACTAACATGAAGAGTGGTAGTTCCCTCTTTTGAAAATGGAGTCTCACTTTTAAATTTAACACGTCAAGAACATTTTATCCTTTCATTACCATTAAATGTTTTAAAACATAAGCCCATGGAAACCTTGTATTCCATTTGGATTTTAATATTATTTTGTGTTTCTTTGATGGGTTTTCTATTTCAACAAGCTCTACACTATTTGATTCATCATATTCACGTAGATGAGCATCAACTTCATTGTGAATATTACATGGTTGATTAGAATGTTGTGTAAGGCCAAATGATTTAACAATTGATAATTGCATTTTATCCTTCTTAGGACAACCAATAGGAGAATTTTTCGAGATTTACGCCTATTAAATAAATAAAAACAATAGAATAAGTAAATACATAAATTAAAAATCCCTTAGCAAGATTGAGATAGACAAAATTCAACCTTAGCAAGATTCCATAGGATTTGACTATAGATTTCTTGATAGGTTATTCATTGATTTGTTGAATTATGTTTTGTAACATTCAAGGAAACCTGTAGCTTTATGATAGAGAACAAACACTTCATGAAAAATCATACTGTGACAAGAAATTTGTATGGATTTAAGCAACGAAGAAAAATAAGCAAGAGTTTGAATGAAAGCGTTATAGTTGTGGAGTCCAATACCCTCGATATAAGATAGATATTATTTTCATAGTTGGTAGATTCATATAATTATGACAATAAAAAATTGCACCATTAACAATGTAGAAAACAACTCCACCACCCATTCCTAGAATGGAAGGATGGCAAGCAGTTGTATTCAGGGTATCTAGCCACAATGTTGATTTCTTGGGGTGGATTCTGTGGTGCCCATGAGACATTGTGTGACCATGAAGGCTGCCAATACTTCAAGGAGTGTTGCATTAAAGAATCCATAGAATGAAAAACCAAGTGTTAATGAAGATATGAGGAGGATAATGAGAAATACGTTATAGTCTAGCGTGGAACCATAACTTTCCTTCTGTGGATGATGGGTTGCAATTCAAATGAAAATGGAAAAAGTGGATGCAGGGAAAGAGCAGTCAAGGATAATCACAGAGGAGCAAGAGCACGTGCATAGTTGTTGAATGGTTATTCAATGTGCTTTGCCACCCTGTGCTAGGTGTAATAGTACCATGACTGTTGCATGTATTATTGTTGCAAGTTGCATCATGTTGGCCTAAGTTAGGGGCCTCAGGAAATGTTCCCAAATCATGACATAACTATTAAATTGTATGAGGTCATTTGGACTTTCACTGGTCTCTTCTACGAAACTATCACTAGTCAGAGCAATTTATGCGCTAGTACAAACTCAAAATTATAGTAAACTTTAAAAAGTATTGACATGTTATTAAAAATATTCCACTTCTTTTGAAATATAAAAATTTAATCTAACCTTTGTAATTGAGTAGTGGTTTTGATATTTTAAATTTTTTTGGAAGTGTAATTTTTTTTTAGCCCTTCTAGGAAGAGCTAGGAGCCCTTCTTTGGGCTAGGAAGGGTTCAATTTTGAACACTGTTTCCGAGCTAAATCTCCCTGCGAAATTGTTAAAACATATAGCGAAATTGTTTAAACTATTGCATAATTTTAGGCTCAAACCAGATAAAAGACAGCGAAATTGTTGAAACTATTACATAATTTTAGCTTCAAACCACATAAAAGACAACGAAATTGTTGAAACTATTGTATAACTTCAACCTCAAACTAGATAAAAAACAAAGCGAAATAAATTCAAGACGTTCTTCTCAAATTCGCCGTAATAATCTTAAACGGATAGCGATACACCACAAAAAAACAAGGAAAGGGATCCATATTAAGATTATTCTAAGAAAAAACAAACACATACAAACCAGCGTGCTTGCCATCCTGCGGCCTTCCGTACTCGAAGAGAACCTTCAAATCCATGACGCTGAGTGACATGAGGCTAAGCATTGAACCGGCCAAAAGAACCAACACCACAATTATAGCGATATAAATCAAGAACTGTGCGTCCCACCATTATTGGTCGACGACCATTTTACCAGACCCTGGAAAACAAAATCTCAAAAATAATAAGAATTCCCTTTAGAGAAAGCACAAGGATTGTTAAACAACCACGCTACGCCGCAATTCCTTCCACCTGCGACTGGTAAATTCCTCACAACTGATAAATTTCTCACAGCTCTACATTTTTCACCATTTTAGGCCTTTGCGAAGTTTTAGATATAATTTGAAGTTTTCGAATAATTAATTTTAGATGTTTTACTTTTAAGTCTCAAAGTGGAGTTGGTTAAATTTAGAGAGTAGTTAACTGAATGATTCAGTCATTGAGTGTTGAGTTAAGTGATAGACGATTTTTAGTAGGTGGTTGCATGTGAAGATATTTTAGGCAAGTAGGTAGTTAAAAAATATTAAATATTCTTCACCACGGGTTCATTGTAAGAATCATGTTTTGTATGACCAATAGAATAGCAACCACTCATGTTTTATATGTAAATTATTCATGCTTTCTCTCCTCGGCCTTTCCAACAAATTGATATGTTACAGGAAGGGAAGAAAAACAAATTTGTACTACAATAGTCCGTGTGAAAGGAAAAATCTATTTTCCCTCTGTGATTTTAGCATTAACGCATCCATTAACACATCGTACAGTTCTATACAGGGCGCTATATCACGTTCAGGCTCACGAGAGAGCCGCCTTAAAAGTCAAAAACTTGCCCCGATTTGAACGCACGGGGTTCCCTTCAGTGGGTGTAGCGTTAGCGGACTAAACAGAACACAGACATCGTGAGAGGCGTTAGTCGCACAGCTGGCAATCATGACATACGTTAGTCGAGGTGCGTTAATAAACCAAGGAACACGCACGGCTTATCTGACAGATTTTTGAAAAAGTCAACGAAAGTAAAAACGTTGAAGTGAAATTTGGTATTCACGTTGATTTAAGTTTATGAGAGTGTTTTTTAAAAGGCCTTTTAATATATCAAACGAGCCACGTAAACCTTTTCCGATTGATTTTGTAAAAGGCTTTACAATATTTTTTTTATTTTTATTTTTGTTTTTATTCGTGAAGGACGTGTTATATAAAGGTTGTATTGTTTTATATATATATAAAGAATTTTCTTGGTTAAAGATTTCTTTTATATATAAAAATTAATTAAGAGATTTTTCAAAAAGGGTGTTTTTGAAAAAAAAAATTAAATAAAAAATTAGGATTTTATCGAGAGGGTATTTTTTTGAAAAAAAAAATTACAAGAGAGAAATTTAGGGTTTTTTCAAAAAAGTATTTTGGGAGAAAGAGGGTTTTTTCAAATTTCCAGTTCGAGTTTCCATCGTTTACATGGAAGGATTATGATGTGTGTTCCAGCCCCAGTTCCCATTTACAGGGAAGGATTATGATGTCTGGGCCATTAGGATGGCGACCACTTTGCAAGCACATGATGTCTGGGATTATGTCCAATTTGGGTTTTCAGAACCTATGGATGAAGCAGAAGCACAAGCTCTCAGTGATGCAAAAAGAGAACAATGGAAGACAGACAAGAAGAAGAATGCACAATCGTTGCAACTGATTCATCAGGGAGTGGACTGAGCAGTTTTCCAGAAGATTATGATCATGTCTTCAACAAAAGTAGCATGGGATACTTTGGCGACAAACTATACAGGCATGGCCAAAGCCAATATTGTTAATTTGCAGAATACAAGGAGATATTTTGAAAGTCTACAAATGAAGGAGACAAAAGACATCGATTCTTTCATGAATCGGGTCATAATTGTCGTAAATCAGTTAAAGATTTATGGTGAAGAGATTAAAGATCAAACAATGGTTGAAAAGATCCTCAAATCTTTAAATACCAAATTTGTTGTTGTGGTAGCAGCGATAGAAGAAGCCAAAGATTTGGCATCATTCACAGTTGATGAGTTGATGGGATCACTTCTATCGCATGAGGCAAGGATAGACAGAAATAAGGATTCCACTTTAGAGACCGCTTTCAAAAGTCAGGTTTCTATTTCAAGAGATAGAGGTTGATGCAAAAGTAGATCGAGAGGTAGAGGACGAAGCGAAAGATGTGGTGGTCAGAGAGATGGCCAAGAAGAGCATGAACATGAAAGTGGAAGCAACTACAGAAGCTTCAACAATAATCAAATAGTTGACAAATCAAAGGTGAGATATTATTGCAATAAATCTGGTCATTATGCTGGTGATTGCAGGAAGAAGATAGCTAATCAAGGGAACCAAAGAGCTAATGTCACTACAAAGAGTTCCAACTCCATGTTCCTAGCTTGCCATACCATGCATGAACCTTCTGCTAATGTGTGGATGCTAGACAGTGATTGCAGTAATCACATGACAAGCAACAAGGATTTGGTTGCAAATTTCAATCAATTTGTGAAAACAGAGGTAAAGTTGGGGATTGACAAGTGATCTAAAAATCACTCTTGAGTGACCTCAGTTAATTAATTATTGAATGAAGGTATTACAGTCTCATGTGCTGGTGTGTGTCTATGTTATTCTAGGCAACGGATTGATCAGATTGCAAAATACACAGACACTAGAAATATGGAAAACAACAGAGAAACACAGTAAGCAAATACAAGAACACAACAGATTAATAAGGAGTTCACCCTATTCTCCAGGGCTACGTCTTCGGTCCAGCTTTCAATGGTGGCATTCTTTTATTGTGTCTTTAAAGTAGAGAACTGCAATGAGGAGCTCAATCTGAGTCTCCTGAAACAGAATTGCTTGGCAGGGTGGTTCTTGGATTCCCCAAACCACTAGAGTGCACAGACTCTTTTCCTTACCAACTCTTGACCTCTCTGGTCTTTAATGGGAGGAGCCCGATGTGGTGCTCAGTTCCTTGACAGATCCTCTCAGGGATGGCTCAATGTTGCCTTATGCTGCAGGTCAGCTCAGCTCTCTGTCTTTCTGCTCTTTGCTTCACTATCTCTTCGTTCTTTGTCTTCGTCTTCTTCTTTCTCCAGTTCTTCCTCTCCATGTCCTGTTTTCTGTGTATTCATGGCTTAAAGCCACTCTAGCTCATGACTGCTCGTTTCCCCTTCCGTCCCCCGTCGGTTCGCCTACTCCTGCTCACTTGGAGTTCCCTGTCTCTGCATCTTCATGAACGGCTCACAGGGAGTGGCCACTTGTCCTCCTACGAACTGCGCCAGCTTTGCCTCGTCGGTTCAGTTCTTTGGTTGCGTCGGGAAATGACTTGTCCGCCACCTTAGCGGTCAAATTGGACCTCAAATCCTTATACATCGTGGCTCAATTCCCTGTCAAATCTGGTTCTTTCATCGGGCGTGATCTCAGCCGTTAGATCTGGAGTCCCCATATCCGACGCCATTCTCTCATTTCGCGTGGTTGACTTGCTCGACCATTAGCGCGTGATGAGCAGCAGTTTTCTCTCTCCTCCTCCTGCCATGCGTTAGGCGCTGAGTGGAATCACTCGTTTTTCTCCAAATCCGCTTACCACCGAAGGGTGCCCCCAATAGATACTGTCAGTTTTGGAGCGCGGGTCTCGCCTTTAGCCTTTAGCGCTTTTCCCCACGATTTTTCTGGCTCTCATGCGACCGAGCGCTCGAGGCCTCTCCTTCTTGAGGAGTTTTGCCCACGCTAATCGCGCATCAGAAACTGCCTCCTTTTCTCGATCCAGGCTTCCCAAGTGCTAGTTTCACCTCCTGCGTGGTCTCCATGGGCCTTGGTCAGCGCGCTTTGACCGAGGTCCTTGTCGTTCATCGCTGGCTGCCAACTGCCACTATTCAGAGGTCTTCCTTATAACTCTGTGCTCTTGAATTCGAAGTTTTGTCCTGATTTGATACAGTCATGGTGCTTTGATTATTATTCATGGATCCAATTCGGATCATGGCATTCCCACTAAAAAAACTTTTGGACCAACAAAAGTTGGTTTTCAAGCATCGACTAAGTGAGGGTACAACTGTCTCACCTATCCAATCTCAATCCACTTTGCACTGCTTGGCTTTGAACCCTTGAGTCCAATTCTGAGGTACTCAACATCTCCCTTGCGCATCGTCCTCCCCTTCCTGTCTAAAACTGTGTCTTCCTGCAATTCATTAAGATATTCAGGTAGCAAGTCATCAATAGAAGGCAATTGACTCTGCTCTTCAGGATCCTTAATTAGAGAAGGTTCAAATAATCTTAAGCAATATGTATTTACAATTGAGTAGATATGCATGTACGCTGGTAGATCAAGACGAAAAGCATTTTCACCAATCTTCTCAAGTATCCTAAAAGGTCCATACTTGAAAGGTTTTAGCTTCTTACCTTCACCTTGCATTCTGTCTTTGCAGATATACAACCAGACTTGGTCACCAACCTGAAAACTATGCTCCATCCGATGCTTGTCATGCCTCCCCTTGTATTTGGCTTGGCTCTTTTCCAGCTGTTCCTGTATTGCTTGGTGGATCTCCTGGATTTGTTCAATGAACCTAGTTGCCTTGTCCACATCATTGTGTCCATCAACTGTGGTATCTTTACCAGAGATAAATCCAAGGGAGACCTTGGTATGAAACCAAAACAGCTCTCAAAGGGAGATCTCTAGGTAGAAGAATGCTTTGCTTTGTTGTAAGCATGTTGCACATAACACAAATGTTCATCCCAAAGCTTAGGATGTTTGCTGCAATATCCTTTGAGTAACTGGATCACTGTCCTGTTAACTACTTTTGTCTAGCCATCAGTTTGTGGATGAAAAGCTGTGTTTTTCTTCAGTTTGGTGTCCATCAGTTCCCACAAACTGGACCAAAACTTTCCCACAAATCGGGTGTCTTGATCAGATATAATGGAAGTGGGTAACCCAAAATGAACCCATACACGTTCAAAGAACAGTTTTGCAGTTTGTTCAGCTGTAATCTATTTATTACAAGGTATCAAAATACACATTTTGTTGAACCTATCCAAAACAACATATAGATAATCATGACCTTTCCTAGATTTAGGCAGTCCTCCAACAAAATCCATGGAAACACTTTCCCAAGGGTGAGAAGGAACTGGTAGTGGAGTGTACAAGCCTAGTTTTCTATTGTTGGGCTTGCTTTTAGCACACATAATACATCCTCTTACATATCTAGAAACTGTCTCATTCATTTTAGGCCAATAACACAATCTTTGCAGCTATGCAACTGTTTTACTTACCCCAAAGTGACCTGATATCAGAGAAGTGTGTGCTTCTCTAATTATCTTTACTCTCTTAGTTTGTGGATGCAGAGTGATGAGCCCCTAAAATGGATAATTATTTGGGCTCATTCAACCTCCTAATTTGACTTAATCCACCATTCTCATTAGTTTAGTGCATGTTTTTGATTATATTTATGCTAATAGAGTGAATTTGGTTAGTCATTATGCCAACAAGTCTAATGGGTGCTTTGTGTAGCCTTTTTGGTCAACTTGGAGACAAAATTGAAGGTTTTAATGAGCACTTGGCAGCCAAATTCGTGGGAGAACAAGGGAGAGGATTTGTAGGAAGGTGTCCCCTTCATTTATGGGCCCTTACCTCGAATTCTCCACCATTAGCTCGGAGTTCAAAGGCCACCAAATCAATTAGCACAAGGGCAGCTAAGCAAGTCAAGTAGGACTACTGTTAACTACAAGTTTTGGGCAGCCGAGTCCCTAAATTTTAGGAGGACTGTTGGGGTTCTCAATTTGTATAAATAAGAAGGCTTAGGGCCTCATTTTGGTTAGCTAGTGGTTAGTCATTTTGTAGCTGGTAGTTAGTCATTTCATAGTCTTGTTGTAGTCATTTTGTAGTTCGATTTTTAGGCAATAGATTAGTTTTGCTGTCAGCTAATTTTCAAGTTCTCTTTGTGGACAGTTTTGATGTAACTCTTCATTTCTTGATCAATAAAGATGAATCCAACTTTGCACCAGCTCTAAATCTCTCTTAGGAGGCTGTAGCTCTTGGGGTTGGGCCCATCTCAAGTGCCCAGTACCTCCTTTGTTTACTTTCATGTGTCTTTGCTGCATTCTTAGAGTAAAATCTGCTATTTAGATTTAAAACTTATTGTGTTATTTAGGTTGCTTTTGATGATTAAAGTAGATTTTCATGTTCAGATTGATTTGGATAGATTAATAACATAAAGGATCCTTGGAAAAAGGGGCTCAAGCACCTCTGATCTTACCTCTCCCTCAGTGGGATCGTGAGTTGGGACAAAGGTGACCTTGCTGCCCACAAAAACGCTGTTTTGCTTCACCATGCAAGTATTAGTGTTGGATTCTTAGTTGTCAAACTTGATATCAGTTTTGACTGAATGCTTAGGGTTATGATTGCTTAGTTGCATAGTTAGTTCATCTGATTTGGTGCAAATAAACTTCTGTGCCATTTCTTTTGCTATTATCTAGGTCAGATTAGGTCAAGGTAATTAGGTTCTTGATTTTCCAAGTCTTCATTTGTTAAACTCGAAAAATAACTTGCAGAGCACCTGTTATCCTTCTCTATCTACCCATAATCCATCAAATAATCTGCTCCAACCCTTAGTCCATGATTCGTACCCTTCATTTGCCATACTTTCCCCACCTTGCCCTAATTCCTACATTCTTGTGCATCATCGCTTCCTCCATCCTTGAACAAATCTAATCGCTCCTTAGCCTCATCCACCAAGTCCTAGACCTCTTCACAACCCTATTTCACCTCCATACTCATTCCTCCATCTTTATCCCTCCATCCATGCTCCAAAATCCCATTTCGAAACATCCTGTAGAAGAATTACAGAACATCCTGTAGAAATCCTGAACATCCTGTAGAACCCCTGCAAACTTCCTGTAGAAGCTCATAAACACGGTTTCTTGGCAGCCAAACTTTGTGAGACTCTCTGGAAGGGTGTTAGGGACCCCTTAGACCCTCTCTGAACCTTCCCAACATTTCCCAAGCATTTCTCCTCCTTGATCCACCTCTGCACAGTAAAAAATAGTTAAAAGCACATGCATGATAATTCCAACAACTTAATCAAAAAATACAAAAAGATGTTTTCTTCAGGTAGAGGTAGTCTAGACACATGTATTTTACCTTCATAGAAGTAATGGCATCTCTTTCAGTAGTTTGCATGCTCTCCTTTGCGTCAGTAGGACTAGCTGGTAGAATTAGGGTTTGCTAGGGTTTGCGTTTCTTTTTGGCTTTCAGTTTCTTTTTGCAATTAGATTAGCTTCCTTCGAGTTAGCTTTCATCCATCAATTAAAAAGCTTCTTCTAAGAGCTCATAGAAGTTGGCTTAAGCTCCTAGCGGACTTGTGCCAGCTGACCAAGTGACAGCTGCGGCAAGAGCTAGTACTTGTGCATACAGCACCGTCGCTTCCAAGTTTGTTACGAACTACCGGGTTGATAAAATTAAAGAAGGGAGTTCCAAGAGTTGTAGCATTATTGCTACAATACTGGGGCTCACCATCTTTTTGGCGCCGTTGCCGGGGAAGCGTCAGAGTATTGGTGATTGTCGCTTTTCTTCTATTTTCCACTACAATCTTCTGCTAAGTAGTTTATTTCATTTCCATTATGCAATTTCGTTTTTGCAAAAGTAGATTAGTATTTCCCGCTTTCATAGATTAGCATTTCAATTCCGCAATTTTATTTCTGCAAGCGTAGATTAGCATTTCAATTCCGCAAGCGTAGACTAGCATTTCATTCTTGCAATTTCATTTGAGCAAAATAGATTAGTCCTTTCCTGCTTTCGTTTCAATTCCGCATTTTCATTTTAGCAAGATAGTTAGTTGCAGTTCAATCTATTTCAGTTTTGCAGGTAGAAGTAGAAAAAAGCAAAAATCAACCAAAAATATTTCCTTTCATGCCTGGTAGGAGTAGAGATAAGTTAGAAAAATATTTTCACAACACCCCCCTTTGCTTCACACAGCCAACCTTCTCTCTTCTTCGATAGCTGTGACTAAGAAGAACCCCTGGGTGGACATCAAGACATATCTGAAGAACCTCTAGGGGAGAAGAAGAAGAAAACATTCCTCTGGAGCAAATGGCTACAAGCAGAAATGTTGGGAGCAGTACCTTATCCAAAAATGAATTTTCAAATCAGATCGAAGATTTCAAGAGTGATATGAGGCAGTTTCTTGCCATGCAACTGGATACCTTGCGGATCCAAAAGAAGCAAGAAGAAGCCAAGAGGGCTTTGGCCATTTTTTGTCCTAGGTGCACTAGAAAGCATCCTAGGAACGAATGTCCAATGCACTCTCTAGAAGTGTGTTTCGTCTGTGAAGAATACCATCCTACGAATCAGTGCCCTTCCTTGCCTGGACTCAAAGCTGCATACCAGAGAGCCAAAGGAGCCAATGAATCACTCTGTTATATGAACCAAAGGAGGCCACATGGACCCATACCCTACTAGCAGGGAATGCAAGGTACATCCCAGACCTATTATGACCCCTATCAAACCACTTCCATACCCTCTTGGGGTCCCCCTGCTCACCCTTCATGGTTCACACCTCCTCCTTGTTCCTTCACAGATCCATATTACGCCCAACCAACTGCTCATTCATTTCACCCTTATGCTCAGCCACAGCCTCAGTGGAATGCACCTCATCAGGAGTGGACGCCCCAATACAACACTCCTCCCACTTCTTTCCCTCCACCACCTGCTCATCCACAACCATCACCTCCTGCTCCACCAAGGCAACCCCAAATGCCTGCTCAACCACAACCCCATCCACATCCATCTCAATTACACACCTCCACTCAACTACCCATACCACCATTTCCAAAACCATACAATGGAGCAGCACAACCCAATTGCAAAGTTGAGGCACAACATATCCAAATGACTCCTCTTGAGCTCAATGATCTTCACCATAGCCCAGGAAAAGCATTGCAAAAAAGAGATCATCTTGAAAGCATTGAAGGATCACATCCAACAAAAGAAGATTCAAAAGAGGAGATCAAAGAACCATGGGTTGCACTTGATGAAGAGAAGAGATCAGAATCAGAGATCGAGAAAGCCTCCTCATGGTTACCATCAAATCTTCCATGTATTCAAGAGAAAGATCAGCAAAAAGAGGAAGAGGAGAAAGTCATGTTAGAAGGTGACATGAAACATGATCCAGATCAGCAAAAGAACCAAGGATATCAAAGCTATATTGAGATATGGTTTCAGACGGTCACTAAGTTGCAGCGGTACTCTCTTCCTCAGCTATGTTTGATCCCTTCAAGGTCAGATCATTTGGTCTATGAGATCTGGATACCTATCAAAGCATGCATTTCAAGCCTTCACATCATTTTTTCTCTAATATCGATGTGCACATGGCTCCATTGGAAGTATTCTTATACTTGAAAATGATTTTGTTTTTCAAGTAGGGTAGGGTAGAGAAAAAAAAAAGAAAAAAGAGAAAAAATGAAAATAAGAAGAAAAAAATAAAAATCTAAGGTGAAAACCTCCTCGGAGGCGCCTTAGATTGGCTCATTGATTGAAAACCTCCATGAGGTGGTCAATGGGTTGGGAAAAAAGAGAAAAGAGAATAAGATCTCTGGGTGAAAACCTCCCTTGGAGGCGCCCAGGGTAGGCAATTAGGGTGAAAACCTCCATGAGGCGCCCTAGTTGTTTTTCAAAAAAAAAAAAAAAAAGAAGAGAAAAAGAAAAAGAAAAAAAAATCTAATCTCCATTGAATAATTTCATGTTGCAGCAATGACATTGCAGGTCAGGAGGATCACTCAAAACAAAGACAAAGGAGTTTTTGGGCCTTCTAGAGGAAGTTCTATATTTCTACAGGAAACATCCTGTAGAACCTTCAAGCGAGCCAGATTCGATTTTGGAAGGGGATTTAAAGCTTGGAATCTATTGGTTATGCCTGGAAGAATCCATGTTTCCATCCCTCACCCCTTTTCCATCATTTTTTTCATGTCATTGTGCTTCTTTCCTCAAAACTGTGTTTTCTACAGGAAGTTCCTGTAGGAGCTACAAGCAGTTAAAAATGGATTGAAAAAAGTGGTTTGGTGAACATGGTAGCTTCCTCAAGGGTTCATAAGTCCTCATGCAATCTTCCAACTCCTCCTCCATCATCTCCATACCTGCATCACAGCCCAAATTCATTTTTCATACCATGCAACAAAAATGCAAAATGCCTTGAAGCAAAAATACCTAGAACAAAATTTGTTTTTGCCATAACTTGAAAACCATGCATCCATTTGAAAAACCGTTTTATGGGGAATTGTACAAGGGTGATGGCAACATGCCTGAGCAGTTTCAGGCCATTCCGGTGCACGGTTTCCAAGAAATCAGCCTCCATCACCATCATCCATTTTTGCATTTTCTCCATATCCGTGCATCCGTTTCAAAACCTGTTTCATGGGGATATGCATATGAGTGATGGTAACCTACCCAAGCAGTTTTAGCCGATTCCGATGCACGGTTTCCGAGAAATCGATCTCTGAAATCTTCATCCATTTTCCAATTTTCTCGAAATCCGTGCATCCATTGATCACGATTTTGCTATGGGAGATGCATACTGATGATAGGAACGTGCTCAGCAAGTTTCAGATCGATCCGGTTTACCGTTTGGGAGCAATGGCGAAAACAAGTTCTGATCTTGTGAAAATTCAACAGCAGCAGCTTGAACGTGCAGATTTGAACGTGGAAACAAATGCCTGGAGCTTAGATCTGGACAGAGGACACCTGCACAAGGAAAACAACCAAAAATTAGCAGCCAAGCCACATGCAATAAAAAAAACCAATGCATGCAGCAAATGACAGGCCATAGCATTCATTCGACTTCAGGTACGTGACTAAAACTTGTTCCTCTGTTGCATGAATCTAATTGAAGAAATGCTTAAACAAATGGAATGGTGGAATTAAGGCACGAATATGGCAACATTGAGCCGATAGTTCCTTTTCCAATTCTCTAGAAATCAGCCAGGAATCATGCAGCGTACGTGTTAGTCAACTTACGTGAAGATTAAAAATAAAAATAAAAACAGACAATGGTAGAGGTTTTAACTCCAGTGCAACTGATTAACAAGAAGAGGACATGCAGCTCATCACAGCACTACGTCTGCATGTGTCCACGTACACTTGGCCACTTCACTCTCTCACGCAAATCACGCAGCAATTAAAGGCGGCTCAGCTAAAACTTATGAATTGTTGTTCATCTGCACTTTCCACATCCTCAACTGAAGTGTGCACAATCGGTTAATTGGTTCTCTATCATCAACTCATTGATGGTTGTTTTATTTCTCTCCGAAATGGTTGCAATGATCATGATGCAAACATTGAACCGTGGAAGTTTAATGACAGCTATGCTGCTATTATGGGTGTTTATGGGTTTCTTTGCAGGGTATGCATTGTCACGTCTATATCAGATGTTCAAGGGCACATAACAGAGGAGGAACACGCTGAAGACAACATTCTTGTTTCCAGGCATTTCCTTTTGCATTTTCTTTATTCTCAGTGCACTGCTATGGGGAAAAAAATCAGCTGGTGTAGTTCCTTTCGAGACTATGTTTGCCTCGGTCCTTTTATGGTTTTGAATTTCTGTGCCATTGCTCTTTGTGGGCAGTTACTTTGGCTACAAGGAACCTACAATTGAAGATCCAGCGAAGACCAATCAAATCCCCAGGCAGATTCCAGAGCAAGCTTGGTATATGCAGCCCATTTTCTCAATACCAATTGGAGGCATTTTGCCTTTTGGAGCTATATCCATTGGACTGTTCTTCAGATTAACTTCAATATGGCTGCATCAGTTCTACTGTATATTTGGGTTCCTGTTCATTGTCTTTGTGATCCTCATTGTTACATGTGCAGAGATCACCATTGTCTTGTGCCACTTTGAATTGTGCAGTGAAGATTACAACTGGTGGTGGACATCTTATTTGACTGTTTCTATGCATGCCTTTGGTTTGTGCGGACAATATACTTATCAGTGAAGATTGACTGAGGCTCTGCACTCTATCTGTGGGAGCTTAATTCCCTTTTGACAGTCGAGTTTGGGCAGCAAAAGCATTATAACCAGGGAATTGGTATAGCAATATATATGTCTTTGATAGAAATCTGTCCTTTTTTTTATGTGCCCACCTAATACATTTTGTCCTCTGCATCAGTGATAAAAGCACCATTCTGATTTAAACTATGGATGTATTCCTACCATTCTGTTCCCCAACTACTTGTTAGCCCCAAATCCTTTGCAGTTTGCCATACTCATGTACCCAGATTGATGTTTAGACTGACACACCTGAGAAATCCTATCCTGAGGATCAAAAGAGGAAGACATAAAACAACAGTCCCTTTCTGCTCGAACCATTGAAACAGGGCACTCTCACCAAACCAGACCAACCAGCTTACATCCTTTGTGGAGCAAGTTGAGTGTGGCACAAAATTGAAGAAAGGAAACACGCGGAGGCAAGAGAGAAAGGCAGTGGTAAGAAGACCTAGGATAGGCCATCACAGGAAAAGCCACAAGAACAACAAAAGGAAAAGCAAGAAAAAGGGCCAAATTGTTGAGGCCAAAACTGTGGGAGGAATGAAGGCACAAACACCAAGGGAGAAATGGTTTCAAACACGGGCAGAGAGGACTAAAAATGTCAAAACAAGTAGGGACACACCCAAGGCAACCACAGCACAGGTCAAGGAGAAGGCATCTTCAGTCAAGCAGGCAAAAACATTGAAGACTGTTTCTACAGGAAGCCAGAACTCAGCTACAGGACTTTCTACAGGAAGTTTGGAAAAAGGGCAGCAAAAGGAGAAATCGGCCGAGATTTTAGCTAAGGAGGCAGCACCTGTGTTGGCCACCCTAAGCACATCCATCCCCTCCATGAACACTCATTCTTTTCAGGGTTCGGACACAATTTAGTCATGGTTCAACTTTCTACAGGAAGTTCTGTATTTTTACTAGAAACATCCTGTAGAAGCCTTTGGGTAGGCTAGAATCAATTATGGAGAGGGATTTGAAGCTTGAAGACTATTGAGGAGACATGCAACCACTCTTTTCTTCCATCCTCCACTGGTTTCATCTCCTTTCGCCACCATTGCTGCCATCAGATTGAATATACTTGCACACTCATACCAAGGCTGAGAATTCACTAGGAAAAGGAACAGGCAGTGGGAAGAAGCAAAGAAGCATGGTTTCATGACAGAAAAGAGGACATCACTTCAGAAGCTTGGCATGACAAGGAGGCCACCAGGGCCATCAAAGATGAGGAGAGAGATTGGTTGCTCAGAGGATGAGCAACACTTTCAGTAGGGGGGTGATGATGAGCCCCAAAAATGGATAATTATTTGGGCTCATTCAACCTCCTAATTTGACTTAATCCACCATTCTCATTAGTTTATTGCATGTTTTTTATTATATTTATGCTAATAGAGTGAATTTGGTTAGTCATTATGCCAACAAGTCTAATGGGTGCTTTGTGTAGCCTTTTTGGTCAACTTGGAGACAAAATTGAAGGTTTTAATGAGCACTTGGCAGCCAAATTCGTGGGAGAACAAGGGAGAGGATTTGTAGGAAGGTGTCCCCTTCATTTATGGGCCCTTACCTCGAATTCTCCACCATCATCTCAGAGTTCAAAGGCCACCAAATCAATTAGCACAAGGGCAGCCAAGCAAGTCAAGTAGGACTGTTGTTAACTACAAGTTTTGGGCAGCCGAGTCCCTAAATTTTAGGAGGACTGTTGGGGTCCTCAATTTGTATAAATAAGAAGGCTTAGGGCCTCATTTTGGTTAACTAGTGGTTAGTCATTTTGTAGCTGGTAGTTAGTCATTTCATAGCCTTGTTGTAGTCATTTTGTAGTTCGATTTTTAGGCAATAGATTAGTTTTGTTGTCAGCTCATTTTCAAGTTCTCTTTGTGGACAGTTTTGATGTAACTCTTCATTTCTTGATCAATAAAGATGAATCCAGCTTTGCACCAGCTCTAAATCTCTCTTAGGAGGCTGTAGCTCTTGGGGTTGGGCCCATCTGAAGCGCCCAGTACCTCCTTTGTTTACTTTCATGTGTCTTTGCTGCATTCTTAGAGTAAAATCTGCTATTTAGATTTAAAACTTATTGTGTTATTTAGGTTGCTTTTGATGATTAAAGTAGATTTTCATGTTCAGATTGATTTGGATAGATTAATAACATAAAGGATCCTTGGAAAAAGGGGCTCAAGCACCTCTGATCTTACCTCTCCCTCAGTGGGATCGTGAGTTGGGACAAAGGTGACCTTGCTGCCCACAAAAACACTGTTTTGCTTCACCATGCAAGTATTAGTGTTGGATTCTTAGTTGTCAAACTTGATATCAGTTTTGACTGAATGCTTAGGGTTATGATTGCTTAGTTGCATAGTTAGTTCATCTATTTTGGTGCAAATAAACTTCTTTGCCATTTCTTTTGCTATTATCTAGGTCAGATTAGGTCAAGGTAATTAGGTTCTTGATTTTCCAAGTCTTCATTTGTTAAACTCGAAAAATAACTTGCAGAGCACCTGTTATCCTTCTTTATCTACCCATAATCCATCAGATAATCTGCTCCAACCCTCAGTCCATGATTCGTACCCTTCATTTGCCATACTTTCCCCACCTTGCCCTAATTCCTACATTCTTGTGCATCATCGCTTCCTCCATCCTTGAACAAATCCAATCGCTCCTTAGCCTCATCCACCAAGTCCTAGAACTCTTCACACCCCTATTTCACCTCCATACTCATTCCTCCATCTTTATCCCTCCATCCATGCTCCAAAATCCCATTTCGAAACATCCTGTAGAAGAATTACAAAACATCCTGTAGAAATCTTGAACATCCTGTAGAACCCCTGCAGACTTCCTGTAGAAGCTCATAAACACGGTTTCTTGGCAGCCAAACTTTGTGAGACTCTCTGGAAGGGTGTTAGGGACCCCTTAGACCCTCTCTGAACCTTCCCAACATTTCCCAAGCATTTCTCCACCTTGATCCACCTCTGCACAGTAAAAAATAGTTAAAAGCACATGCATGATAATTCCAACAACTTAATCAAAAGATACAAAAAGATGTTTTCTTCAGGTAGAGGTAGTCTAGACACATGTATTTTACCTTCATAGAAGTAATGGCATCTCTTTCAGTAGTTTGCATGCTCTCCTTTGCGTCAGTAGGACTAGCTGGTAGAATTAGGGTTTGCTAGGGTTTGTGTTTCTTTTTGGCTTTCAGTTTCTTTTTGCAATTAGATTAGCTTCCTTTGAGTTAGCTTTCATCCATCAATTAAAAAGCTTCTTCTAAGAGCTCATAGAAGTTGGCTTAAGCTCCTAGTGGACTTGTGCCAGCTGACCAAGTGACAGCTGCGGCAAGAGCTAGTACTTGTGCATACAGCACCGTCGCTTCCAAGTTTGTTACGAACTACCGGGTTGATAAAAATAAAGAAGGGAGTTCCAGGAGTTGTAGCATTATTGCTACAATACTAGGGCTCACCACAGAGTTTCCCACAATGGTATAAGAGTCGGTCCTTCACATGATAATCCAATTCTTCTACTCGTTTTCCTTGACTCAAAGTTGCATATACATCTTTAAAGTCTATGTCTTGAGCATATTGTTCAATGTAGCTTTCATGTAGCACATAATTATGCTTAAGTATGGTAGATGCATTTATAATTGGTCTAGATAACATGTCTACAACTTTATTATGTATGTCCTTTTTATATCCGATGACTAGATGAAACTGTTGTAGAAAACCCATCCATCTGTAGTGTCTTGATTGTTGCAACTTAGTTTGGAAGTGTAGATATTGAAGTGGTTGATGATTAGTATGTATTACTATCTCTTTGCCCATTAAGTAATGTTTCCACTTTTTCACACTCTGAACTAATGCATACAATTCTTTATCATATGTAGGATAGTTAACTACCGCAGAATTAAAAGTCTCAGAATGATAACATATGGGTTTACCGTGTTGTGTCAACACTGCTCCCATGGCATAGTCACTGGCATCTGTTTGGATCTCAAATGGTCTTTGCAGATCAAGCAGTGCTAGTACAGGTGTTGTACTAATCTTTTCTTTCAAGGTGTCGAAGGCTTTCTACTGTTTGCCTCCCCATTAAAACACCTTGTTCAATCCTGTTAAAGCATGTAAGGGAGCTGCAATTGAGGAAAAGTTAGAAATGAAATTTCTCCAATATTGTGTTGCTCCTAAGAAGCTTCTAACTTCTATAGCAGATTTGGGTTTAGGCCAGTTCACAATGACTACCACTTTAGAGGGATCTATTTTCAATTCACCACCCCCTACTATATGACCCAAATAATTTAGGGATGTTTCTCTGAATTCACATTTTGAGAGTTTAACATGAAGTTGTTCTCTTTTCAAAACATTTAATTTATGCTTAACATGCTTTAAGTGTTCTTCCCACGTTTTACTAAAATCAAAATGTCATCTAGATACATAATAACAAAATCATCAAGAAAAGGTCTGAGTACATCATTCATTAATTTCATGAAAGTAGTAGGAGCATTAGTTAAGCCAAAAGGCATAACCAGCCACTCATACAATCCCTGCTTTGTCTTGAAAGCAGTCTTCCATGCATCTTGTTCTGCAACCCTGACCTGATGGTATCCACTGTGCAAGTCTAGCTTGGTGAAATAAACAACTTCTTTCTATTGATCTGAATGATCATCTATGCGAGGAAGGGAATAACTGTTAGGTCTCTATAATACTAGTGATGTCCCCATTAATATTGTAGTTGTATCCCTTATTAATATTGTTGTGCCCCTATTGCCCCCATATTGTTATCACTGTGCCCCATATAATCCCTCTATTGTTATTTTTGTGCCCTTATATTATTATTGTTAGGTCAGCTTGGTTATATTGTGACCCCTTAGACTCCTATATATAGAAAAGAGGTTTTGTCATTTGAATCATCCAAGAATTGTTCGTTTATGTAATGTAAAGGAGGTTTCCCCCTCGAAGAGGCTGAATTCTAAGGCGTTGGTCTATCTTTTTTATCTTTTTGTGAGCTGGTTTCATAACATTTGGTATCAGAGCTTTGGATTCTAGTGTTTCTCTGCTCCAAAGAGGCCATCGTGGAATTTTCGCTAAATTTTTTTTTTCTGCGATGTTTCAGAAGCGAAAAAAAAAAAACCCATTTGAGATGAAATTGCACTGAACCTCGGGTCCGAATTTCAGAGCTTTTCGAACTATATTTGCAGAGATATGATCTGAGGAAGTTGGTCTTTTTGAAAACTCTTGAATTACATTCCAAACAGGTGACCTGGGGAAAATCGTCATAACTTTCTCTCTAAGCATCGGATTGAAATTTTGTAAGAAGGTACAGAAAGAGGACGGATTGTAGTTTCTTATATATATTTTTTAGAGCCATAGGTCAAAACCGTGACACGTGGCACTTCATACAAGTTCGCTCTTCTGGAAAGGTCTATAATTAGGTCATATTGAGAGATTGTGCATAACTCTTCCTTCGAAAATCCAATTTGGATCAGACTGGTGGCATTGGAAGAGGACGTAGAGGGCTACTACAGGTCGCAATTTCAAAACTGGATGATCCGAAATTACAGAGATACATCAGATTCAATATCAAGCTCCTACAAAGTGAAAAAAGGTGTGTAGTTTCTTTTAAATTCTTGCATAAGCTTGGTTTGAAAAATTAGTTTGAAGGAATTCAAAGGGCATAGTAAAGCATTATTATCGGTAATTGATGCCCCGAGGAAAGAAAATGAAAACACCTAGTAAGCAACCTGAAAGCTCTAGCACGACTCATGAAGAAGAGGAAGAAATGCAACATAATATATCAAAATTACGAGACCAAGTGCAACAAGTGTCACTTGCACATAAAGTAACATAATCTAAGATGGATGGTTTAAAGAAAGATGTAGAAGCTAAGATGGATGGTTTAAAGAAAGGTGTAGAAGCTAAGATGGATTGTTTAAAGAAAGGCGTAGAAGCTAAGATGGATGGCATGGAAGCTAAGATGAATGACATGGACGCTAAAATAGATGGCATGGATGATAAGATGGAAGAATTGAAGATAAATATGAATAAGTTGCTACAAGAAATGGTCACTAATGGTGAAAGGGTAGTAAAGGAAACTCGTGATGAAAAAAAAAGAAATGTTAATCATGATTCCATAGACTCTAATGTTGGATCGAAGACCCACCATATTCCAAAAATCGATATGAGGAAGTTTGATGGCAAGGATCCCGCAACATGGATATTACAGATGGAGCAATTTTTCGATCTCAATAATGTGCAAAACACACAAAAGGTACGTATTGCAACTTTATATTTGGAACCAAATCAGTTTGTATGGTATCAATGGCTTTGCTCTCGTAAATAAATTATCACTTGGGCAATTTTTACAGAAGAATTGACAACACATTATGAGGATACAAAAAGCAACACTTTTTTAGCCAATTGATAAGTCTCAAACAAAAGGGTTCAATAATGGAGCACATTGAGGAGTTCCAAAAATTGAACATAAGGGTAAAAAATATTCCAGAGGAGCATAGGATTGATGTGTTCATAGGGAATTTAAAGGATAATATCCAACATGATGCTCGCCTTTGGGAACTTGATTCATTAGAGAAGGCATTCAGGTTAGCAAGGAAAATGGAAAGCAAAATTATGGCAACCAGGAAGCATACCACTCACAACTATAAAGATGGAAGTGTTGTTGCCCCTAGCCTTCCACAACCTATAAGGTTGACACCACAACAATTGGAAGAAAAAAGAGCAAAAGGGCTTTGTTACAGTTGTGATAGCAAATACACTAAAGGTCATGAGTGTGCTGAGAAGAAATTATTCTACATAGATTGTGAAGAGGAAGAAGAAAAAGAGCAAGAAAGGTGAAAACAAGAGGATATACTCTAGGAACAAAGCCTAGATAAAAAAGAAATGAATCCGACCATATCTTGTAATGCATTGGCTAGAATTACCACTCCCCAAACCATCAAGATAGAAGTGTTGGCATTATGATTCAAGTGTTGTCCTTGATGGCAACTCACTCAGAGGCTGGTACAGGTGCTCAGAGGTTGGTACAGGTGGTACAGGTGATGGCAACTTAATCAGAGGACAGATCTGAGTATAGCAGGCCAAGACAATTCATACACGCAGGTTCGTTAAGCCCAAGTCGCGTGTACACGCAGGTTGGCTTCAGTAAAAGCGCGTGTATGTGAAAACGTACCTTTGGTCCATGGCGGTTAGTCCTTGGAAGTTGTGCCTTTGGTTTTGGACCATGGCATCTCGACGGACGTGTTGATCCCTAGTTTTGAAGTTGATATGGTTTTGGCTCTTGGTATTGTAAAGGGCCTAAGGCTATATAAGGAGAAGATCATTAGGCAAATGAAGGTAAGCAAGGTGCAAGAGTGTGTGAGTGATGAAGATCTGAGGAAGTGTGAGATCCAAGTGCTGGTTATGGGTTGGTGATCTGAATCAAGGTTTCACTCATGTGGAGGATGATGAATGATGGAACGAGATCTCAAGGCTTGGAATGATTATCTTCATATGGTTTGCCTGTGGATAGATCAGATCTACTGACGCATGTTTATTATTATGATCTGGGTATGTTTTGATGTCTGATATAGCTGCAGAGTTATAAGTTAGAATTTGCAGATCTGTACGCGGGTTGGCTTTGGTAAAAGAGCGTATACACGCAGGTTGGGTTCATCCAAGTAGCGTATACAATGTGAAGTATGATATTTGAAGATGAAGTTGGATCTGGTTGTTGTTATGTTGTCTGGTTGTTGTTGACAGGGTTACAGTGATTCAGAATTAGGTGTTTCAGTGATTGATGATGCAGGTTGTTCTACAATGATGATTGTTTCATGGATCCAGTATGAAAATGTATGAAACTTGGTCCCGGGAAGATCGTAGGCCGGCACCTACGTACTGGTAAACATATCAGCCAGTACAAGAGCCAAGGGGGTTGTAGCTCCCTTCCAGGAGCAGCTGGAAAACGAGTGAAGGTTGTAGCCTTCTGTAGGGTTGGTACCTACGTATTAGTAAATGGATCGGCTAGTACAAGAGCTATGAGGGTTGTAGCCCTCTGCAGGTTGCAGCCTGCGTGCTGGTAAATGACTGCACCAGTGCATTGTAAAAGAAGTTTCTTATTAAAGAAGAAAGAGACGAATTGCAGCAGGTGGTTTTCACCCACATTGGGTTTCCACCTTATATCATGGTGTTCATGTGTGTGGCTCTTGTGTGATGTTCTGTTCTGTTATTCTGCACCTGTTTACTGTTAATATGCTTAATAATGATCTGATGCATTTACTGAAGATTAAGCTAACTGAATTATAAGATCGCTGGATATACGCGAGTTTCATTAGACACAGTAGCGTGTACACGCGGGTTCACTTAATTGAAGTAGCGTATATGTTTCTGAGCATGAAATTGAAAAAGTTTGATTGATCTGATAATACTGATTCACCCCCCCTCTCAGTATTATTTTCAACAATTGGTATCAGAGCAGGTCCTTCAGAGAAGCTTGATCGCTTGAAGGAGATTCGTAATGGGGAAGAAAGCACGTCAGAAGAAGAAGACAGCTCAAAGGAACAATGACAACCTGCCGTTGAGTGGAAGTAAGAATTCAGATCCTGAATCACCTCAGAATGAAGATGGACAAACAAATGAAGCATCAGATCAAACCATAGATCAGCAAGATCTACCTAGCAAAAAGGAGAATGCCCTCAAAGAAGAAATCATCAAATTAGAAGATCTGTTGGAATGTGCCTCCAGAACTCGACAAATGCTGCTAGCACTGAATAAAGAGCAAGAAAACGAGATCCTCAAACTAAGGCATCAGTTGGATGAAGGAAGGAAAGCTGAAGAGACCTTGAAGAAGCAATGTCTAGACAAAGAAGAGCAACATCAAGTTGAGGTAAATATCTTGAAAAGTAAATTAGAAGAAAAGGATAAACTATTACGATTTCAAGATAGTACTAAGATCTTGGATGATATTCTTAGTAATCAAAGGTCCCCTGCTATCAAAACTGGTCTTGGTTTTCATAAGTCTATTGAAGGTGAATCTGGTTCACAAAGTAAGACAAGAATCTCTCATGCAAAATCTGAAAGGCTCTACAAGGAGATGAAAGGTCAACCTCATCAACAATCAAGGAAAGAGACTCCTCAAAGAAAATCTTTTACTCCTCCCATGAATAATGTTGAATGTTATGTATGTCATAATCTTGGACATGTTGCAGCCATATGTAGAAAAAGAAGGTTTCAAGACCATCATGCAGAAAGATCATCACATTCAAGGTACTTTAATGGATATTGCTTTTCTTGCAATATGTTTGGTCACAAAGCTGCTGATTGCTATAGGAGGAATATGAAACATGTAAGATGCTATGCATGTAACAAGTTTGGACATAGAGCAAAGGATTGCAGGAACAAAGCTCATGATAAGAAGAAATCATCAACATGCTTGAAGATATGGAAGAAGAAGGAAGTTCAGCCAGAAAGATGTGGCACAGCACAGGGTACTCAGCACAGCACAGACATAACAGACTCAGGGGGAGCTGAAGGCATAGAACTTCAGTGTTCTAATTCTAATACGCAAGTTTCATGAAGCAAATCCGCGTATATACGCGAGTTTCACACTACAAAGTCGCGTATATGTCAGTTTGTGAAAAAGCAGTGGGGACAGACTCAGAAAAGGGGTCTGATATGATCCAGTCCAGTATATGTTCTATTGGTTAACAGTTACAGTCTGCTGAGGATGTCTGGAAATGTCTTGATACTTATGGCACAAGCTCAGGGGGAGCATATACTTCAAATAATGCATTGTTGGCATTATGGTTAGAAGCTGTTGATAAAGTCTATGATACATCTTGCTGTTTGATCAAAGGAATGGTATTGCAGGCTGATGCTTATGGTACAGATCGTGATGCTGCTGGTGGCCTTCATAAGTCCTGGTCTAGATATTTCATCTCTATGTCATGTATCTCTTTTATGATGTCAAGGTCATGTAACGGCCTATGTTGGTTTCCCCACTATGCCTGGGATGAATGATGTAATGTTCATGTCTTATCATGAGTAAACTCTTAATGTATCTCCACATGGTTAGGTAGATGAGTCAATATTGGTATATCCCCACTAGGTTGGGTGATGAATGTATGTATTGAGTCTTTTGGTGATAGGAAGGTCTTCTATGATGTATAAGTCCTTGTTCTTCTTGAAGAACATCTTTTGCAGATCTTGCCTACAGTCAAGGGGAGCATGAACAGCACAATTCAGCAAGAGCAGGATGGATAGATTGGTACACTTTGGCATACACAAAGGGGGAGCACATTTGGATATTGCAGCAGGTACTCAGGGGGAGTATGGACAGCAGAAGGTATACCAAAGAAGAGGATATCTTGGTACGCCCTTTGCCCTTGATGTCAAAGGGGGAGAGTGACTTGGTGTGGTGGTTGCCATCAAGTCCAAAGGGGGAGATTGTTGGCATTATGATTCAAGTGTTGTCCTTGATGGCAACTCACTCAGAGGCTGGTACAGGTGCTCAGAGGTTGGTACAGGTGGTACAGGTGATGGCAACTTAATCAGAGGACAGATCTGAGTATAGCAGGCCAAGACAATTCATACACGCAGGTTCGTTAAGCCCAAGTCGCGTGTACACGCAGGTTGGCTTCAGTAAAAGCGCGTGTATGTGAAAACGTACCTTTGGTCCATGGCGGTTAGTCCTTGGAAGTTGTGCCTTTGGTTTTGGACCATGGCGTCTCGACGGACGTGTTGATCCCTAGTTTTGAAGTTGATATGGTTTTGGCTCTTGGTATTGTAAAGGGCCTAAGGCTATATAAGGAGAAGATCATTAGGCAAATGAAGGTAAGCAAGGTGCAAGAGTGTGTGAGTGATGAAGATCTGAGGAAGTGTGAGATCCAAGTGCTGGTTATGGGTTGGTGATCTGAATCAAGGTTTCACTCATGTGGAGGATGATGAATGATGGAACGAGATCTCAAGGCTTGGAATGATTATCTTCATATGGTTTGCCTGTGGATAGATCAGATCTACTGACGCATGTTTATTATTATGATCTGGGTATGTTTTGATGTCTGATATAGCTGCAGAGTTATAAGTTAGAATTTGCAGATCTGTACGCGGGTTGGCTTTGGTAAAAGAGCGTATACACGCAGGTTGGGTTCATCCAAGTAGCGTATACAATGTGAAGTATGATATTTGAAGATGAAGTTGGATCTGGTTGTTGTTATGTTGTCTGGTTGTTGTTGACAGGGTTACAGTGATTCAGAATTGGGTGTTTCAGTGATTGATGATGCAGGTTGTTCTACAATGATGATTGTTTCATGGATCCAGTATGAAAATGTATGAAACGTGGTCCCGGGAAGATCGTAGGCCGACACCTACGTACTGGTAAACATATCAGCCAGTACAAGAGCCAAGGGGGTTGTAGCTCCCTTCCAGGAGCAGCTGGAAAACGAGTGAAGGTTGTAGCCTTCTGTAGGGTTGGTACCTACGTACTAGTAAATGGATCGGCTAGTACAAGAGCTATGAGGGTTGTAGCCCTCTGCAGGTTGCAGCCTGCGTGCTGGTAAATGACTGCACCAGTGCATTGTAAAAGAAGTTTCTTATTAAAGAAGAAAGAGACGAATTGCAGCAGGTGGTTTTCACCCACATTGGGTTTCCACCTTATATCATGGTGTTCATGTGTGTGGCTCTTGTGTGATGTTCTGTTCTGTTATTCTGCACCTGTTTACTATTAATATGCCTAATAATGATCTGATGCATTTACTGAAGATTAAGCTAACTGAATTATAAGATCGCTGGATATACGCGAGTTTCATTAGACACAGTAGCGTGTACACGCGGGTTCACTTAATTGAAGTAGCGTATATGTTTCTGAGCATGAAATTGAAAAAGTTTGATTGATCTGATAATACTGATTCACCCCCCCTCTCAGTATTATTTTCAACAATTGGTATCAGAGCAGGTCCTTCAGAGAAGCTTGATCGCTTGAAGGAGATTCGTAATGGGGAAGAAAGCACGTCAGAAGAAGAAGACAGCTCAAAGGAACAATGACAACCTGCCGTTGAGTGGAAGTAAGAATTCAGATCCTGAATCACCTCAGAATGAAGATGGACAAACAAATGAAGCATCAGATCAAACCATAGATCAGCAAGATCTACCTAGCAAAAAGGAGAATGCCCTCAAAGAAGAAATCATCAAATTAGAAGATCTGTCGGAATGTGCCTCCAGAACTCGACAAATGCTGCTAGCACTGAATAAAGAGCAAGAAAACGAGATCCTCAAACTAAGGCATCAGTTGGATGAAGGAAGGAAAGCTGAAGAGACCTTGAAGAAGCAATGTCTAGACAAAGAAGAGCAACATCAAGTTGAGGTAAATATCTTGAAAAGTAAATTAGAAGAAAAGGATAAACTATTACGATTTCAAGATAGTACTAAGATCTTGGATGATATTCTTAGTAATCAAAGGTCCCCTGCTATCAAAACTGGTCTTGGTTTTCATAAGTCTATTGAAGGTGAATCTGGTTCACAAAGTAAGACAAGAATCTCTCATGCAAAATCTGAAAGGCTCTACAAGGAGATGAAAGGTCAACCTCATCAACAATCAAGGAAAGAGACTCCTCAAAGAAAATCTTTTACTCCTCCCATGAATAATGTTGAATGTTATGTATGTCATAATCTTGGACATGTTGCAGCCATATGTAGAAAAAGAAGGTTTCAAGACCATCATGCAGAAAGATCATCACATTCAAGGTACTTTAATGGATATTGCTTTTCTTGCAATATGTTTGGTCACAAAGCTGCTGATTGCTATAGGAGGAATATGAAACATGTAAGATGCTATGCATGTAACAAGTTTGGACATAGAGCAAAGGATTGCAGGAACAAAGCTCATGATAAGAAGAAATCATCAACATGCTTGAAGATATGGAAGAAGAAGGAAGTTCAGCCAGAAAGATGTGGCACAGCACAGGGTACTCAGCACAGCACAGACATAACAGACTCAGGGGGAGCTGAAGGCATAGAACTTCAGTGTTCTAATTCTAATACGCAAGTTTCATGAAGCAAATCCGCGTATATACGCGAGTTTCACACTACAAAGTCGCGTATATGTCAGTTTGTGAAAAAGCAGTGGGGACAGACTCAGAAAAGGGGTCTGATATGATCCAGTCCAGTATATGTTCTATTGGTTAACAGTTACAGTCTGCTGAGGATGTCTGGAAATGTCTTGATACTTATGGCACAAGCTCAGGGGGAGCATATACTTCAAATAATGCATTGTTGGCATTATGGTTAGAAGCTGTTGATAAAGTCTATGATACATCTTGCTGTTTGATCAAAGGAATGGTATTGCAGGCTGATGCTTATGGTACAGATCGTGATGCTGCTGGTGGCCTTCATAAGTCCTGGTCTAGATATTTCATCTCTATGTCATGTATCTCTTTTATGATGTCAAGGTCATGTAACGGCCTATGTTGGTTTCCCCACTATGCCTGGGATGAATGATGTAATGTTCATGTCTTATCATGAGTAAACTCTTAATGTATCTCCACATGGTTAGGTAGATGAGTCAATATTGGTATATCCCCACTAGGTTGGGTGATGAATGTATGTATTGAGTCTTTTGGTGATAGGAAGGTCTTCTATGATGTATAAGTCCTTGTTCTTCTTGAAGAACATCTTTTGCAGATCTTGCCTACAGTCAAGGGGAGCATGAACAGCACAATTCAGCAAGAGCAGGATGGATAGATTGGTACACTTTGGCATACACAAAGGGGGAGCACATTTGGAGATTGCAGCAGGTACTCAGGGGGAGTATGGACAGCAGAAGGTATACCAAAGAAGAGGATATCTTGGTACGCCCTTTGCCCTTGATGTCAAAGGGGGAGAGTGACTTGGTGTGGTGGTTGCCATCAAGTCCAAAGGGGGAGATTGTTGGCATTATGATTCAAGTGTTGTCCTTGATGGCAACTCACTCAGAGGCTGGTACAGGTGCTCAGAGGTTGGTACAGGTGGTACAGGTGATGGCAACTTAATCAGAGGACAGATCTGAGTATAGCAGGCCAAGACAATTCATACACGCAGGTTCGTTAAGCCCAAGTCGCGTGTACACGCAGGTTGGCTTCAGTAAAAGCGCGTGTATGTGAAAACGTACCTTTGGTCCATGGCGGTTAGTCCTTGGAAGTTGTGCCTTTGGTTTTGGACCATGGCGTCTCGACGGACGTGTTGATCCCTAGTTTTGAAGTTGATATGGTTTTGGCTCTTGGTATTGTAAAGGGCCTAAGGCTATATAAGGAGAAGATCATTAGGCAAATGAAGGTAAGCAAGGTGCAAGAGTGTGTGAGTGATGAAGATCTGAGGAAGTGTGAGATCCAAGTGCTGGTTATGGGTTGGTGATCTGAATCAAGGTTTCACTCATGTGGAGGATGATGAATGATGGAACGAGATCTCAAGGCTTGGAATGATTATCTTCATATGGTTTGCCTGTGGATAGATCAGATCTACTGACGCATGTTTATTATTATGATCTGGGTATGTTTTGATGTCTGATATAGCTGCAGAGTTATAAGTTAGAATTTGCAGATCTGTACGCGGGTTGGCTTTGGTAAAAGAGCGTATACACGCAGGTTGGGTTCATCCAAGTAGCGTATACAATGTGAAGTATGATATTTGAAGATGAAGTTGGATCTGGTTGTTGTTATGTTGTCTGGTTGTTGTTGACAGGGTTACAGTGATTCAGAATTGGGTGTTTCAGTGATTGATGATGCAGGTTGTTCTACAATGATGATTGTTTCATGGATCCAGTATGAAAATGTATGAAACGTGGTCCCGGGAAGATCGTAGGCCGACACCTACGTACTGGTAAACATATCAGCCAGTACAAGAGCCAAGGGGGTTGTAGCTCCCTTCCAGGAGCAGCTGGAAAACGAGTGAAGGTTGTAGCCTTCTGTAGGGTTGGTACCTACGTACTAGTAAATGGATCGGCTAGTACAAGAGCTATGAGGGTTGTAGCCCTCTGCAGGTTGCAGCCTGCGTGCTGGTAAATGACTGCACCAGTGCATTGTAAAAGAAGTTTCTTATTAAAGAAGAAAGAGACGAATTGCAGCAGGTGGTTTTCACCCACATTGGGTTTCCACCTTATATCATGGTGTTCATGTGTGTGGCTCTTGTGTGATGTTCTGTTCTGTTATTCTGCACCTGTTTACTATTAATATGCCTAATAATGATCTGATGCATTTACTGAAGATTAAGCTAACTGAATTATAAGATCGCTGGATATACGCGAGTTTCATTAGACACAGTAGCGTGTACACGCGGGTTCACTTAATTGAAGTAGCGTATATGTTTCTGAGCATGAAATTGAAAAAGTTTGATTGATCTGATAATACTGATTCACCCCCCCTCTCAGTATTATTTTCAACAATTGGTATCAGAGCAGGT
Organism: Pinus tabuliformis; assembly: GCA_031772625.1. Classification (NCBI taxonomy): domain Eukaryota; kingdom Viridiplantae; phylum Streptophyta; class Pinopsida; order Pinales; family Pinaceae; genus Pinus; species Pinus tabuliformis. The sequence goes on along the minus strand of CM062815.1, from coordinate 1,092,998,241 downwards.
CCTTCAGAGAAGCTTGATCGCTTGAAGGAGATTCGTAATGGGGAAGAAAGCACGTCAGAAGAAGAAGACAGCTCAAAGGAACAATGACAACCTGCCGTTGAGTGGAAGTAAGAATTCAGATCCTGAATCACCTCAGAATGAAGATGGACAAACAAATGAAGCATCAGATCAAACCATAGATCAGCAAGATCTACCTAGCAAAAAGGAGAATGCCCTCAAAGAAGAAATCATCAAATTAGAAGATCTGTCGGAATGTGCCTCCAGAACTCGACAAATGCTGCTAGCACTGAATAAAGAGCAAGAAAACGAGATCCTCAAACTAAGGCATCAGTTGGATGAAGGAAGGAAAGCTGAAGAGACCTTGAAGAAGCAATGTCTAGACAAAGAAGAGCAACATCAAGTTGAGGTAAATATCTTGAAAAGTAAATTAGAAGAAAAGGATAAACTATTACGATTTCAAGATAGTACTAAGATCTTGGATGATATTCTTAGTAATCAAAGGTCCCCTGCTATCAAAACTGGTCTTGGTTTTCATAAGTCTATTGAAGGTGAATCTGGTTCACAAAGTAAGACAAGAATCTCTCATGCAAAATCTGAAAGGCTCTACAAGGAGATGAAAGGTCAACCTCATCAACAATCAAGGAAAGAGACTCCTCAAAGAAAATCTTTTACTCCTCCCATGAATAATGTTGAATGTTATGTATGTCATAATCTTGGACATGTTGCAGCCATATGTAGAAAAAGAAGGTTTCAAGACCATCATGCAGAAAGATCATCACATTCAAGGTACTTTAATGGATATTGCTTTTCTTGCAATATGTTTGGTCACAAAGCTGCTGATTGCTATAGGAGGAATATGAAACATGTAAGATGCTATGCATGTAACAAGTTTGGACATAGAGCAAAGGATTGCAGGAACAAAGCTCATGATAAGAAGAAATCATCAACATGCTTGAAGATATGGAAGAAGAAGGAAGTTCAGCCAGAAAGATGTGGCACAGCACAGGGTACTCAGCACAGCACAGACATAACAGACTCAGGGGGAGCTGAAGGCATAGAACTTCAGTGTTCTAATTCTAATACGCAAGTTTCATGAAGCAAATCCGCGTATATACGCGAGTTTCACACTACAAAGTCGCGTATATGTCAGTTTGTGAAAAAGCAGTGGGGACAGACTCAGAAAAGGGGTCTGATATGATCCAGTCCAGTATATGTTCTATTGGTTAACAGTTACAGTCTGCTGAGGATGTCTGGAAATGTCTTGATACTTATGGCACAAGCTCAGGGGGAGCATATACTTCAAATAATGCATTGTTGGCATTATGGTTAGAAGCTGTTGATAAAGTCTATGATACATCTTGCTGTTTGATCAAAGGAATGGTATTGCAGGCTGATGCTTATGGTACAGATCGTGATGCTGCTGGTGGCCTTCATAAGTCCTGGTCTAGATATTTCATCTCTATGTCATGTATCTCTTTTATGATGTCAAGGTCATGTAACGGCCTATGTTGGTTTCCCCACTATGCCTGGGATGAATGATGTAATGTTCATGTCTTATCATGAGTAAACTCTTAATGTATCTCCACATGGTTAGGTAGATGAGTCAATATTGGTATATCCCCACTAGGTTGGGTGATGAATGTATGTATTGAGTCTTTTGGTGATAGGAAGGTCTTCTATGATGTATAAGTCCTTGTTCTTCTTGAAGAACATCTTTTGCAGATCTTGCCTACAGTCAAGGGGAGCATGAACAGCACAATTCAGCAAGAGCAGGATGGATAGATTGGTACACTTTGGCATACACAAAGGGGGAGCACATTTGGAGATTGCAGCAGGTACTCAGGGGGAGTATGGACAGCAGAAGGTATACCAAAGAAGAGGATATCTTGGTACGCCCTTTGCCCTTGATGTCAAAGGGGGAGAGTGACTTGGTGTGGTGGTTGCCATCAAGTCCAAAGGGGGAGATTGTTGGCATTATGATTCAAGTGTTGTCCTTGATGGCAACTCACTCAGAGGCTGGTACAGGTGCTCAGAGGTTGGTACAGGTGGTACAGGTGATGGCAACTTAATCAGAGGACAGATCTGAGTATAGCAGGCCAAGACAATTCATACACGCAGGTTCGTTAAGCCCAAGTCGCGTGTACACGCAGGTTGGCTTCAGTAAAAGCGCGTGTATGTGAAAACGTACCTTTGGTCCATGGCGGTTAGTCCTTGGAAGTTGTGCCTTTGGTTTTGGACCATGGCGTCTCGACGGACGTGTTGATCCCTAGTTTTGAAGTTGATATGGTTTTGGCTCTTGGTATTGTAAAGGGCCTAAGGCTATATAAGGAGAAGATCATTAGGCAAATGAAGGTAAGCAAGGTGCAAGAGTGTGTGAGTGATGAAGATCTGAGGAAGTGTGAGATCCAAGTGCTGGTTATGGGTTGGTGATCTGAATCAAGGTTTCACTCATGTGGAGGATGATGAATGATGGAACGAGATCTCAAGGCTTGGAATGATTATCTTCATATGGTTTGCCTGTGGATAGATCAGATCTACTGACGCATGTTTATTATTATGATCTGGGTATGTTTTGATGTCTGATATAGCTGCAGAGTTATAAGTTAGAATTTGCAGATCTGTACGCGGGTTGGCTTTGGTAAAAGAGCGTATACACGCAGGTTGGGTTCATCCAAGTAGCGTATACAATGTGAAGTATGATATTTGAAGATGAAGTTGGATCTGGTTGTTGTTATGTTGTCTGGTTGTTGTTGACAGGGTTACAGTGATTCAGAATTGGGTGTTTCAGTGATTGATGATGCAGGTTGTTCTACAATGATGATTGTTTCATGGATCCAGTATGAAAATGTATGAAACGTGGTCCCGGGAAGATCGTAGGTCGGCACCTACGTACTGGTAAACATATCAGCCAGTACAAGAGCCAAGGGGGTTGTAGCTCCCTTCCAGGAGCAGCTGGAAAACGAGTGAAGGTTGTAGCCTTCTGTAGGGTTGGTACCTACGTACTAGTAAATGGATCGGCTAGTACAAGAGCTATGAGGGTTGTAGCCCTCTGCAGGTTGCAGCCTGCGTGCTGGTAAATGACTGCACCAGTGCATTGTAAAAGAAGTTTCTTATTAAAGAAGAAAGAGACGAATTGCAGCAGGTGGTTTTCACTCACATTGGGTTTCCACCTTATATCATGGTGTTCATGTGTGTGGCTCTTGTGTGATGTTCTGTTCTGTTATTCTGCACCTGTTTACTGTTAATATGCTTAATAATGATCTGATGCATTTACTGAAGATTAAGCTAACTGAATTATAAGATCGCTGGATATACGCGAGTTTCATTAGACACAGTAGCGTGTACACGCGGGTTCACTTAATTGAAGTAGCGTATATGTTTCTGAGCATGAAATTGAAAAAGTTTGATTGATCTGATAATACTGATTCACCCCCCCTCTCAGTATTATTTTCAACAAGAAGGACAAATCAAGAAGAAAAAGGTAATAGTGTTGATTGATTCAGGAAGTACCCACAATTTTATTCATTGTAAGATAGCAAAAGAATTGAATTGCTTCCTATATCCAGCACCAGAGTGTCAATTGATGGTTGCAAATGGAGGAACGATAAATTGCTCTCGAAAGTGCCATAATATCAAGTTATCCATGGGAGAATATGTATTGAAAAGCCCAATGCTTTCCATTCCAATGGGAGGTGTTGATGTTGTACTAGGAGTCCAATGGCTACAATCCTTGGGTACAATAGCTTTTAACTTTCAAGAAATTTTTATGAAATTTTATGCGGAAGGAAAGGAAGTTGAATTAAGGGGTATTGCAGGGAAACCGGGAAAGATAATAAGCTCTAATGGTATGACAAAGCTTCTAAAAAAGGAACAACGAGGTGTAATTGCACAATTATGTTCGCTAGATGTTTCCACATCGAATTCATCTATTGCTCCAGATCTCCAAAAGGTCTTGGACAATCATTCCAAGGTATTTGAGACTCCCAAAGGTCTCCCACCTATTCGTGATCATGATCATGCTATTCATTTGATTCCAGGAAGTGTTTCTCCAAACATCAGGCCGTACAGATATCCTTATGCCCAAAAGAGTGAAATTGAACATATGGTTGCAGAAATGCTTGAGGCTGGTATAATTCAACCTAGCCAAAGTTCTTTCTTTGCTCTAGTAGTATTGGTGCACAAGAAGGATGGATCATGGCACATGTCCGGATTATAGGGAGCTCAACAAGCTCACTATTAAAGATAAGTTAACCATTCCTGTCATCGATGAATTATTGGATGAATTGCATGGATCAATTTACTTCACCAAGTTAGATCTTCATTCAGGATATCATCAAATCAGAATGAAGACTCAAGACATTTCGAAAACAACATTTAGAACTCATGAGGGTCACTATGAGTTTTTGGTCATGCCTTTTGGCCTTACCAATGCACCTTCTACATTTCAAGGTTTGATGAATTCCATTTTCAAACCCTTCCTTAGAAAATTTGTGTTAATATTTTTGATGATATACTAATCTACAACAAGTCTTGGAAGGATCATGTTGGACACGTTGACAGGGTGCTACAACTATTGGAGGAGAAACAATTATGTGCAAAAAGATCCAAATGTTTCTTTGGAGTACAAGAGGTGGAATATCTGGGTCATATTGTATCTCATGAAGGAGTTAAGGTAGACCCTAGCAAAATTAAAGCCATTAAGGAATGGGAAATCCCCACATCCATAAAGCATTTGGGAGGATTTCTCAGGTTGACAGGGTATTATCGCAAGTTTGTTAAGAATTATGGGAAAATAGCAGCACCTCTAACAAAATTGTTGAAGAAAGATGCATTTTCATGGACTCCAGAAGCAACAAAGGCGTTCGAAGATCTTAAAGAGGAAATGTGCCAAGCACCGGTCTTAGCTACACCAGACTTCACAAAAACCTTTATTGTGGAATGTGATGCTTCTGGAAATGGAATTGGTGCTATTTTAATGCAAGATGAAAGACCCGTTGCTTTCGAAAGTCGTCCAATCAAGGGAAATTATTTACACAAAGCTATTTATGAGAAGGAATTGTTGGCAATACTACATGCACTTAAGAAATGGCAACCCTACCTAATGGGAAGACACTTCAAGGTAAAAACAGATCATGATAGCCTTAAATACCTTTTAGAACAAATATTATCCTCTGAAGAACAACAAAAATGGGTCACAAAGATGTTGGGTTATGATTTTGAAATCATATACAAAAAAGGGAAGCAAAATGTTGTGGTAGATGCACTCTCAAGAAAGGATGAGGATGTGGAAGCATTTTTGTGCGCCATTTCTCTTATCCAACCAGATTGGATAAACGAAGCAAGGGAGGAATGGAAAAACGATGAAGAAGTGTGGGAACTTATTCGAAAGTTACAACAAGATTCCAGTACATCTGATACATTTAGCTGGAAAAATGATTCATTATGGTACAAAGATCGCTTATACCTTTGTAAGAATTCCCAACTCAAACAAAAGATTCTTCAGGAATTGCACGCTTCTCCCTTAGGAGGGCACTCAGGATTTTTAAAAACTTACCACAGGGTTAAGAAGGAATTTTTTTGGGATGGCCTCAAATCGGATATTCAAAAGTTTGTGGCGGAATGTTTGGTATGCCAACAAAATAAAGTTGAAACAATTAAGACACCAGGTCTATTACAACCTTTATCCATTCCAAGCCAACGTTGGGAGGAGGTTTCAATGGATTTTATCACAGGTTTACCCAAGTCTAAGGGAAAGAGTGTCACCATGGTGGTAGTTGACAAACTTACCAAGTATGCACACTTTTGTGCATTATCATATCCATTTAAAGCCAGTATAGTTTCTACGACATTTATGGAAACAATTCAAAAGCTACATGGAAACCCAAAAATTATTGTAAGTGACAGAGATCCCATTTTTACAGGAATTTTTTGGACAAAATTATTTTCTTCTCTTGGTACTCAGTTAGCTCATAGCTCATCTTATCATCCTCAATCTGATGGGCAAACGGAGATAGTAAAAGAATGTTTGGAAGGATATCTTCGTTGCTTTGTATCTGATACATGGACATAATGGGTCAAATGGTTGCCTTTGGAATGGTGGTATAACACTTCCTTCCATACTGTAACAAAAATGACCCCATTTATGGCACTTTATGGATATCAGCCACCATCCATCACATCATATTTAAGAGAAAATTCTAAGGTTCAAGCAGTGGAACATCACATCGAGCAACAACAAAAAGTTCTCCAACTCTTAAAGGATAACCTCGTGTTGGCACAGAATAGAATGAAACAACAGGCAGATCAAGATCGCAGTGAAAGAAGTTTTGATGTAGGTGATTGGGTATTCCTACAGCTACAACCATATAAACAAATGTCCCTCAAGCAATCTAAGAAGGATAAGAAATTGTCACCAAAGTATTATGGTCCGTACAAGGTGTTGCAAAATATTGGTAATATGACATACAAATTAGAGCTTCCTGCAGCTTCTCGAGTGCACCCAGTTTTTCATGTTTCATGTTTAAAGAAGGTTATAGGCGACAAGCTCCCAGTTCAAACAATAATGCCAAAACTTGTCGAGGAAGGAAAAATTATATTGGAACCGGAAGCAGTCATAGAAACAAGAACTCGACAACTACGAAATCGTTCCATTTCAGAGTATCTCATAAAGTGGAAGAACTTATCCGCTGAAGATTCCACATGGGAGGATGAGAATTTTATACAGAAGCATCCATAACTACTCAAGCGTTGAGGAAAACACTTTTTTGAAGGAGAGGGGCATGTTAGGTCCCTATAATACTAGTGATGCCCCCATTAATATTGTAGTTGTATCCCTTATTAATATTGTTGTGCCCCTATTGTCCCCATATTGTTATTACTGTGCCCCATAGAATCCCTCTATTGTTATTTTTGTGTGCTTATATTATTATTGTTAGGTCGGCTTGGTTATATTGTGACCCCTTAGACTCATATATATAGAAATGAGGTTTTTTCATTTGAATCATCCAAGAATTGTTCATTTATGTAATGTAAAGGAGGTTTCCCCCTCGAAGAGGCTGAATTCTAAGGCATTGATTTATATTTTCTATCTTTTTGTGAGCTGGTTTTGTAACAATAACGATTTTTTATTGTTATTTTATTTAGTTCTCGGTAGTCAATGCACATTCTCCATGAGCCATCTTTCTTTCTCACCAAAACGATTGCTGACCCACATGGTGATATGCTAGGCTTGATGAATCCCTTCTCGAGAAACTCCTGCACTTGCTTCTTGATTTCAGCATTCTCTAAAGCAGACAACCTGTACATTCCGATGTTAGGTAATGGAGCATCTTACTGCAAAATAATATCATGTACTATTTCCTTTTTGGGTGGAAGACCTTTAGGTTCTTGAAACAAGATATCATACTTTGAAACAACCTTTTCTAAATCAGCTTATTGTTCAGCATTACAACCCTCAAATACATTGGTTTTATCAGGTTTCTTTTCCTTTACAACCATCAGTAAGAATTGTTTGCATGAATTTATCATTCTTTTCATCTGCCCTGAGTTTATGAGAGTATAATTATTCTTGAGCTTATGAGCTCTTACAAAGTATTCGATTCCATCTTTAACAAGTAGATACTTGTTCTCAGCTCTATAGAAAATAGCTTTTTTATCATACAAGTAAGGACTTCCTAAAACAATTCCACATATATCCAAAGGAATTATGTCTAACTCAACCTCATCTACAAATGTTGACCCAAAAGAAAACTTGAGTTTGCACTATCTAGTCACTTGTAGTTGTGCTTTATCATTCAACCATCCTAATGGGTATGGTTTCTTGTGAGGTGTAGTTACTAATCCCAAGTTCTTAAAAATTTCTTCAGAAATTACATTTACTTGTGAGCCACTATCAAACAAGTATCAATCTTTTGATGTTTGGAAATAACTCGAATATGGAAAATCTCATGTCTTTTTCTCTCATTTTCTTCATCAGTAATAGATTGTGCATAATTACTAGTAGATGCTTAAGAATTCTTACCTTTTATACTTGTGGCTGCAATGGTTGTTTCATCTCCTAAGTTTGACCCCAAATCTTTCTGAATAGTTGTAGTAGTCTTCTTCTTCTTGCCCTCGAACTTCTTAGGTTTCAGCTATGGATGCAGAATCCAACAATGCTCATCATCATGCCCATCCTTTTTATAGTGACTGCATGAAGCTTTGCTCTTCTGTGAAGTGTTAGCCTTCCTTGCTTTCCACTTCTGCTTTCTTTTCTCCTTATTCTTGCTTGCAGTGGGTTGGGATGATCCCCCAACTTCTGTACTTCCATTATTTCCTCTAGCTTTTAGATGAGTAGCTTGTACAGATACCTCACCTATACTAGTGGGACTAAACATGAGGATGGTATGCCTCATGTAGCTGTGTAGAAAACCAATGTACTTCAACAGAGTCTCTGATGAGTCTAATTAGATTCCTAGAATCAATGCTCTCTTTCTGAATTCTTGAGTGTACCCTTGCACACTTTTCCCTTTCAATTGTCGAAGAGTTTTCCAACACATCATGGCTTGTTGAATGTAGGCCAATGGATAGAACTGCTTCTTGATTGCAAAAACAAATTCACTCCAGACAGAGATAGTCTTACCATGTCTTTTCATACCAGCTTGGGTCCTGCCTTCCCACCAAACCAAGGCAGTGCCTCCTAGGAGTAGGCTTGTCAGCTGAATCTTGCTCTTGTCTGAGTCGATGTTTTGTACCTTGCAATAAACATCAATTTGTCTAATCTAATTGTCCAACTTTTCTGCATTTAGCTCTCCATCATATATAGGTAAATCAAATTTAACATCTAGCTTGATCAAATATGCTTTCTTTTTGTGTTCAGGGCTATTAGGAGGTGTGAGGAAGCTTTCCTCTTTCCCTTTTCCTTTGGAGTGGTCATGGAAGTGAGACTTATCTTCTTCTTTGTCTTGTTTAGAGCCTGATGAATCTTCCTCCTTATGTTTTCTAAAGTCCCTATACATTTCTTCTACCATGGACTTTATGGCTAGGAAACTTTCTATGAATTGAGGGTCTGGCTCCATAGAACCTTCCTCTGACATTTTCTTCCGAGGATAGACTCTCCCAATTTCAGGATTAGTTTCGACCAACTCTCCTTCTCCTAATTTGAGCTTTGATCTAGTGAGCATTCAACAACTAAACCAACACAAGTTTGTCTAACCTTAACAACCAAGAGCTCTGATACCACTTGATCTAAAAATCACTCTTGAGTGACCTCAGTTAATTAATTATTGAATGAAGACATTACAGACTCATGTGCTGGTGTGTGTCTATGTTATTTTAGGCAACAGATCGTTTAGATTACAAAATACACAGACACTGAAAATATGGAAAACAACAGAGAAACACAGTAAGAAAATATAAGAACACAACAAATTAATAAGGAGTTCACACTATCCTCCAAGGCTACGTCTCTGGCTAGCTTTCAGCGGTGGCCTTATTTTATTGTGTATTTAAAGCAGAGAATTATAATTAGGAGCTCAATCTGAGTTTCCTGAAACAGAATTGCTTGGCAGGGTGGTTCTTGGATTCCCCAAGCCACTAGAGTGCACAAACTCTTTTCCTTTCCAACTCTTGACCTCTCTGGTATTTAATGGGAGGAGCCCGATGTGGTGCTCAGTTCCTCAATAGATCCTCTCAGGGATGGCTTGATGCTGCCTTATGTTGTAGGTTAGCTCAACTCTCTGTCTTTCTGCTCTTTGCTTCACTGTCTCTTCGTTCTCTGTTTTCGTCTTCTTATTTCTCCAGTTCTTCCTCTCGATGTTCTCTCTCGGTGTCTTGTTTTTTGTGTGTTTATGGCTTAAAGCCACTCTGGCTCATGACTACTTGTTTCCCCTTCCATCCCCCATCGGGTCGCCTACTGCTGCTCGCTTGGATTTCCCTGTCTCTGCGTCTTCATCAACAGCTCACAGGGAGTGGCCACTTGTCCTCCTACGAACTACGCCAACTTTGCCTTGTCAGTTCAGTTCTTCGGTTGTGTCGAGAAATGACACGTCCGCCACCTCAGCGGTCAAATTGGACCTCAAATCCTTATACATGGTGGCTCAATTCCCTGTCAAATCCGGTTCTTTCATCAGGCGCGATCTCAGCCGTTAGATCTGGAGTCCTCAGATCCGATGCCATTTTCTCATTTTGCGCGGTTGACTTGCTCGACCGTTAGCGCACAATGAGCGGCGATTTTCTCTCTCCTCCGCTTGCCACGCATTGGGCACTGAGTGGAATCACTTGTTTTTCTCCAAATCTGCTTACCGCCCAAGGGTGCCCCCGATAGATACTGCCGGTTTTGGAGCGCGGATCCCGCCTTTAGCCTTTAGCGCTTTTCCCCACGATTTTCCCGGCTGTCATGCGACCAAGCGCTCAGGGCCTCTCCTTCTCGAGGGGTTTTGCCCATAATCGCGCATTAGAAACTACTTCCTTTTCCCGATCCAGGCTTCCCAGGTGCTAGTTTCGCCTCCTGCGTGGTCTCCATGGGCCTCGGTCAGCGCGCTTTGACCGAGGCCCTCGTCGTTCCTCGTTGGCTGCCAACTGCCACTGTTCAGAGGTCTTCCTGATCACTCTGTGCTCTTGAATTTGAAGTTTTGTCTTGATTTGATACAGTCATGGTGCTTTGATTATTCTTCATGGATCCAATTCAGATCAACAAGACTATGGAAGTAGATGGCAAAGGAGTGGTCAACATTCTGACCAAGCAAGGGGAGTCGAAGGCAATCTCAGAGGTATATTATGTTCCTAGTCTCAAACATAATTTGCTAAGTGTTGGCCAATTGACACAGAAAAGATATAGAGTTATCTTTCAAGGTCAAGAATGTGTTATATATGACAAGCCCCAAAGCAAGCAGCTGATAGCAAAGGTACATATGATGAGGAACATTCTCTTTCCTCTAATTATGAATTACAATAGTTAGGTGAGTTATTTTACAGTTGCATGTTCTAATGATTATTGGTTATGGCACTTTCAATTTGGACACTTGCACTTTTATGGTTTAAGATTGTTGCAGTAGAAACAGATGGTCAGAGGATTACCTCCCATCAAAGAACCTGTTATTACTTGTGAGTGTTGCATCTTCGGAAAGAAACACCGTGAAAGTTTTCCATAGGGAGTTACATATAGAGCAAAGCAACCCCTTGAGCTAGTGCATACAGAATTGTGTGGACCTATAAGGACACAATCGATTGGTGGAAGTTGTTACTTCCTCACTTTCATTGATGACTACAACAGAAAGACTTGGGTCTACTTCTTGAAGCAGAAGTCTGAAACCTTTGAAAAGTTCAAAGAATTCAAAGCCTTAGAAGAGAACCAAAGTGATCGATAGATCAAGGTATTGAGGTCAGATCGTGGTGGAGAATATGTCTCAAAGGAATTCCATGTTACTGCAAACAACCTAGAATCAGAAGACAATTTACAACCAAGTACACACCGCAGCAGAATGGTGTAGCAGAGAGAAAGAAAAAGACAATTATGAACATGGTAAGAAGCATGTTGAAATGCAAAAACTTGTCTAATGAGCATTGGGCAGAAGCAGTTGCATGTGTTATTTATGTGATCAACAAGTCTCCTACAAAGAGTGTGATGAACAGAGTACCAGAACAAGCATGGCCAGGTACGCATTGCAGCGTATCTCATCTCAGAGTATTTGGATGTGTAGCTTATGCACACATGCCTAAGGAGCGAAGAGGAAAATTGGATGATAAAAGTGAAAAATGCATATTCACTGGTTATAGTGAGCATTCAAAAGCTTACAAATTGTATAACCCTGTCACAAAGAATACCATAATTAGCAGAGATGTTGTGTTCAAGGAACAAGATTCATGGAATGGAACTGTAGATAAAACAACTGATGCACAAGTGCCACTGATGGAAGAAGATGATGCAGCAGAAAAGGAGCAACAAGAATCATAGGTGAAGACACCAAACAGAGACACACCAACAAGGACTAAGATTTTCAGAGCAGCATGGATCTTCAACTAGATCAACAGATCAGGATTCTTCCAGCAATCAATCAGGTAATGAATCAAGCAATGGTAAGAGAAGATGAGAAGTTTGAAAGATATTTATGATGATCTAGATGTTAGTTCAAATTTTGCATTCATGTCATTCCAACCTTCTTCGTTTGAAGAAGCAATCAGAGATGAAAATTGGGTGCAAGCCATGGATGAAGAAATTGAAGCTATTGAAAAGAATGATACATGGGATTTGGTTGATTTACCAAAGGAAAAAATTCTCATTGGTGTGAAGTGGGTGTACAAGACAAAGTTGAATGAGAAAGGTGAAATTGACAGATTTAAAGCAAGACTTGTAGCAAAAGGATTCTTGCAGCAACCGAGAATAGATTTTGGAGAAACATTTGCTCCGGTAGCTAGATTGGATACTGTAAGAGCAATTCTAGCCACAAAAACTCAAAACAAGTGGAAAGTATATCAGATGGATGTGAAATCAACCTTCTTGAATGGAATTCTAGAAGAAGAAATTTATGTGCAGCAACCTCCAGAATATGAAGTTGAGAGTAATGAAGAGTAATTTTATAGGTTGAAGAAAGCGCTCTAAAGGCTGAAGTAAGTGCCTAGAGCTTGGTATAACATAATTGACATCTACATGATCAAGAATGTATTTTGAAGCAACATTTAGCCTACCTTATATGCAAAGGTAAATGATCATGGACAAATTTTGATTGTTTACTTATATGTTGATGACATGATTTTTACAGGCGATCTTGAGATAGATGAATTTAAAGCAACCACGATGAAAGAATTTGAGATGACAGATCTTAGTCTCATGAAATATTTTCTTGGCATAGAAGTTGAGTGATCTGAAAAAGGATTTTTTTATTTGTCAAAATAAATATTCCAAAGATTTGTTGAAAAGATTCAGGATGGAAAATTGCAAACCTGTCCCTAACACCAGTTGCACAAGTACAAAGTTAAGCAATAATGATGAAGGATCATATGTCAATCCAACTCTATTCAAAATATTGGTTGGAAACCTCATATATCTTACAACTACAAGACCGGATATCATGCAAGGAGTGAGTTTGAATTCCAGATTTAAAGAGACTCCAAAAGACACACATTGGAGTGCAGGAAAAAGAATTTTGAGATACATAACAGGAACTAGAGATTGTGGCATAATGTATGCAAGCACAAAAAAGAAGGATCTGATTAGATACACATATAGTGATTTTGCAGGTAGTTTGGATGATAGGAAGAGCACTTCTAGTTTTGTGTTCCACCTTGGTTCAGGTGTGATTTCATGGGCATCTAAGAAGCAACCCATTGTGACACTTTCGTCAATAGAAGCAAAATATGTAGCAGCAACATCAACAACATGTCAAGCAGTGTGGTTAAGAAGAGTATTTGATGGACTCAAGCAGAAACAACAAGGATCAACAACAATATATTGTGACAACACCTAAGCAATTGCACTATCCAAGAATAGTGTGTTTCATCAGAAAAGCAAGCATATTGATACTAGATATCACTTTATTAGAGAACTTGTGAGCAATGAAGAAGTTCACTTGAAGCCTTGTAAATTTAGTGATCAATTGGCTGATATATTTACTAAGTCATTAACACAAGATGTGTTTGAGTTTCATAGAAGAAACTTGGGTGTTGTAAGCCTAGCTGAGACATAGACTAGCAAACATGTTTGAGTTGTCATGAGTCATGTTTTAGTTTAGCAGTCGTAATTAAGGGGGAGTGTTAAAATAAGATAATTACTCTTGCATGTGGAGTTGGCTAAAATTAGAGAGTCAATTAATTAATTGATTGAGTGATTGAGTGTTTGAGTGTTGAGTCAAGCTGAGTTAGGTGATAAACGACTTTTAGTGTGTGGTTGCATGTCAAGATATTTTAGACAATTCGCTAGTTGGAAAAGGTTAAATACCCTTCACCAGGTTCATTGTAAGAATCATGTTTTGTGTGATCAATAGAAAAGCAACAGCTCATGTTTTATGTGTGAATTATTCATGCTTTGTCTCCTTTGCCTTTCCTACACTAAGAACCAAAATTGAAACCGTTACACTATAGTAATAACCTGGATAGCCCTAGACCCCTTCTTATTAAAAGGGCAGAAAGCTCAAAAAATCCAAACCCAAGAAGAAATTTATCTCTTACCCAAGAACATGGCAGCCACCATCATGAATGCGCATGAAACCACTTGAATCCCACTTGAATGCCAATTCCAATACCAGCACACATGCAGAGAACACCAAACTCAACATATTTAAAGCCCTGCCATTACCCATTAGACACAGGAGAAATATGCTCTCCACTTTCTTGGGGTTGTGCACGGGAGGATTTCACAACTGATTAATATTGGTCGACTTAATCCTTATCACTGTTTTGATAATGTTTTTATGTGTCTTTTTAATATTAATATTAATATATATATATATATATATATATATTATATTTTTGACGACAGATCTTTTTTCAATCATCTAACAATAAATTTGAAAGTGAACAATATTAACTATAAAGTTCTTTTAAAAAAAATCTTTTACAACTTAATTATCATCATTGTTTCATTACAAACTAAGTGAAGTATAAAAATATACCACTTAATTATTGTTTGTGCACAAGAAAATATTAAATAATAATAATAAAAAAATGACAAAACCTAGTGTAACCCATTATATATAACATTATTAAAGAAGATATTAAAAAACGATTTTAATAGAATGACGTTTTTAGTGTATAACATCATATAGAACATTATTAAGATTTAAGTATTCGCGAAACATAACACAAATATTTAAGGTTTAGATAGTATTATTACAACTTAGAATTAATTAATTGTGATTTAATTAAAAGAAAGTTTACTTCATAATTTGGATTTGGAAGCTTAAGGGTGCTTTTAGGGGTTAAATTTGACGCCTATATACTTGTATTTGGCCTTTTTACACGTAAAATATTTTCTAGTTCCAAATCTCCATGTTATTTGTAACTTGCCAATAATTTTTAAAAACGTCAATATGACGGGCATACTAAAAAATGAAAAGTTATATATATATATATATATATAACCTTGAGTTGAACGGAGAGTGAATCATTGTGAATCATGATTCATTAACATTATTAATATCTTATTTAATAATCCTTGGATCCGTTACCCGTATCGTAATTTCGCAAGTGACAACTATCTGGATTCCGGACTAAGTCATAAAAATGTCAACTTCCAGTTTTCAAGAGATAAATGGTATAGTAATTAATACCCAGCTACCCACTGCCCAGTTATGTTACGAATTTATGGTGATTCGCTTGCAAGTTGCAACTTCCAATTCGTGTCAAATTCTAATCAACTGTAATATGTAAGTTATTCATTGTGGAACGTGGTGAGGAGCAGGGGCATAAGAAAAACTCTGCCAAGTCTGGAACTTTGAATGCTACAGAACCTAGAACTCAGCCGACCAAGTAACCAGTAAGTCATAGCCATAGTCAGTGTTTCACACTACTTATATTTGAGAGAGATGCTTTGCTCTATTTGTTTTTCTATGCGTGCTTGTTGGATATATCTATTCGTTTTTCTATGCATGCTTGCTGGATATCTCTCTGAGGCAGTAGTGTTTTGTTTTTTTAGTTTTTAATAAATTGAATTTTTCTCTATATTTACTTGGCTTTGTGTATTTTGATTGTGGTTTTATTATTATGTGATGGGCGTGTTATATTTATTGCAACATTGATAGAGAAATAAACCCTAGAGCCTGCCCATCTAAAAAAATATATGAATGCTTCAATAATAATTTCTTCTTATCATCTTTACCCTCACGCCTAGCTTTAAGGACTTCTGGCTCAGATTGATGAAAATGGATATATATGGGCCATGATTGAAACAGACGAGGAAGTAAGGTTACTCTGGAATCCTTATCAAGATCGATGGTCAATTAAGGATGGGGTTCGTTCAGTGGTCGTGCCATGGTCACGCAATCATAGTTTGTAGTTGTTTTCAGTCTTCCCTTGCTTTCTTAAGAGATTTAATATATTCACAATGCATCTTAGATCACTTTTTGAAGCCTCTGTTTTACTTCTTTTCAGTCCTCCCATGCCGTTTTGAAGGGATTGAATATATTCACAATGCATTCACGGTGAACTTAGGAAATGATCACATACAATGGTAGGTGGTCTATCCAACGGGAGAGGGACCCTAGTTACACCTCTCCCTCGTCAAACCGTCTTGAGTTGCAGGCATGGTATGACTAAAAATTATAGCAAGTTTTGACATAGATGATTATTTTCTCCTTTCATCTTGCTGAGCATGGGAACTCTAAATAACACTTATTATCAAAACTGTTTTTTGGGCTACTTAGTCCACATTCGACTTAGCTCTTCTCCCCATACTCATCACACATGTGACATGTTCGTTTGTTCTCTCTCCGATACTCATGCAATGCATACTCATACTCCACACACACACACACATATACTCATGTAATGCATACTCTATATTTATATCCCATTTCAAGAAACTGTAGAAATTTTGAATAATAAACACTTATTCATAGAGATTATCCCGATTATACACTATTGCGGAATACATGCACAATACATAATCTCCTCTACATTGATCATCAATTTAGCAGCATCAAAAATAATGAAACATCAGTCGCATGCACACATTAACACAGTATGTAACCCGGGGATAGCATACAGCTGAAAACCCCACACTATCTGTATATTATAGTGATTGAGAACATGTAACAATACATAGTACAATACTCCTCTCAAGTATCTAGCACTACCTCCACCTGTTACACACAAACTAGCTCAAATCTAATGCCTCAAATCTCCTCCATTGTTTGCCTGCCTCCACTCCACAACCCTGCAAAAGAATGAATGATGAATGGCTGATCCAAACTCCTATTTACCTTGTGAAAATCACTCACACTGGAAATCACGTGAGCACAGGCTATAATTGCCTTGGTATTGACCCACACTGCGCAGTCCTCATTGGCATAACTCAATCCATGCATGTGCAAAATCTCATGCACAACTGATAGTCACAACTCACCCTTTCACTTACCTCTAACACCTGTCGTTGTTGAACTGTCCATGCACTAAGTTAACTGATGTATTATTTAGTTTCTTTATGAGTTAATAATTAGTGATTTAATTTAATCAATTAATTCACATCACTCATCACTAGTCTATTTGCAGTTAGATTAATTACAACTAGTTTAACAAAGTCAAACTAAACACAACTCCATCAACTCCACATCCAACTCCACAGAACTCAACCACCTGAGTTCTAACTGAAGTCCTGCATGCAATAGCTCAACTGAATCACAAGAAAAGCGTATTTCCTTCTGACAGCTGCATGTGCCACATCTGTAGCTCAAACTGAAGTGCTCCAGGAGGATAAGATAAAGTTTATAGTCTAAATATTATTATGAGACAATAATATTTGACTTTTTATTTTTTATTTTTGACTGGCAGTCTAAAAATAGACTCTGATCACTCCTGCTATGATCCAAAGATATAAGTCCATCTATTTTTCCCAACATGACCAATCATCCATAAACAACATCCTGGAACTCATAGACCATGATCCATATGTCTAAAAATAGACATAATCTAAAAATAGACTTTGCGCCAAAAATACCCTGCGGGACCACTTAGTGAAGGCGACTTTTCACTAAGCTCCATCATCTTGTTGCATTTTCAACACTCCCTGTCAACAAGATATGGATTATCTGCAACCCCTATCCTACAACTCTGGAATGTTCTGCATGCAACACATTTGCTCGATCCACTTGCTCCAACAACACTTGGAACAAAAACACTCCCAACTGACCACTCTGCTGGGCTAGGAACATACTCTGATGCTGAAGCTCTACCTGCTACTGCAAGTGCTCCCTCTCTGACATCTGCGCTACTGCAACATCTCCATGCATCTCACACCATTGCACACCTCTCTATGCCACCTAGCACTGTGCAAAACACTTGTGCCTCTCGCATTGCTGCAGCATGCTAGCTATGCGCTGTCCTGGGATTCCCTGCACTGTCGCTCTCTCTGCCACTCCATCCGCATCTATCTCTACCCAATCAGTCAGTTCCTGCTACTCCACATCGGGGCTCCCGTAGCAAGGTCTCATCCAAGAGGTTGGGTACCTCAAGGATCCTGCCCCTCCTCCTTGGGACGATCAATCCACATCGCCCTACCTCCTACCTGGAGGTATGGCTGCATGAGATCCCTCTGCCCACCTGGCTCGAAGTTTCCCCCTACTGGAGGTCTCTGCATGAGTAGATGTCTCTACTCAATCTCCTCTCAACTTCCCTTGTTGTGGTTGCTCCACAACCTCCTGAAGCTGCTGCACCAATCATGGCTCCTCCACAATCGTCTGAGACTTCTTCTGGCTCTGCATGTTAAGAGGTAATATACGCTCCCTCTCAACCACCAAGTCTCCATCAGTTGCCTCGCTGCTCAAGGCTTTGCATGCATCTTGAACCTCAAGAGCATACAGGTTCTTGACCTGTGAACCAATCTGCTTCACCTGTCTAGTGATGACGTGTCTAAGGAAAACCTTTCCCTTACTGAAGACTACATCATAGCCTCTGTCTTCCAGCATCGCAATCGACACCAAGTTTCTCTTCAATCCTGGTACATACTTGACATTGGTCAAGGTAAGTCAAGCGCCATGCTCCCTCTGAAAAATAACCATGCCTACACCTGAGACACTATACTTCTCATCATTACCCATCGCTATGAGTATCTGGAGATCTTTCTCCTCCAAAGTACTGAACAAACTTTTGTCACCGGTCATGTGGAAAGAAGCTCCACTGTCAAGAAACCAACCACTTCCCACCATGGATGAAACCATGCATGCGAAGAGTGTGAAATCCAACTCGAACTGTGAAGCAAGTGCCTCACCTTCAGATCCTTCCCCAGATGCCTTCTTGGATTTCTTCTTTGGGCAATTAGTAGCATAATGGCCCAACTCATGACAACGAAAGCATATCACCTTCGACTTGTCAACCTTCTTCCCATCATTGGAAGAACTGGATTCGGAAAGAGAAACCTTCCCCTTCCCCTTCTTCACCTTACTTGCTAAGGCACAGTTCTCCTCATCATGCATGCATGAAGAACTGTCTCTAGTGCTCCGTCTGATCTCCTCTTGCACAAGATCCGACCAAAGTCTCTCCCATCCTGGCAATTTCTCTCGACCATTGACAGAGTTCTGATAGGAATGCCAACTCTTCGGAAGACCAACGAGAGCCAAGCTCACCAAGTCCTCATCATTGACAGTCACCCCCACACTTCCCAGCTCATCCCGGCATTGGGTGAACTTCGTGAGATACCTGGGCATACTGTCTCCATTCTCACACTTAATGTTTCTGAGTTTATCCTTGAGCGCCAACTTCCTCTGGTCGCTTTTGATTTGGAATAGATCTGTCAACGCTTTCCACATCAAGTATGGAGAAGCCTTTGCATGCAGGCTAGACACAATGTGATACTTCACGCCTTCCAACAGAATCCTTCGACACTTTGTTGTCTTCTTTTGCCAAACCATAGCTTCAGCGACATCAGTAGGTTTTGGGACTTCAGCATCTATGAAATCCTTCAACCCATTGTCATCTAGCACCGCCTCCATCCTGTCTTTCCATGCAATATAATTTGAGCTGCCTTCAAGAGCATACTCCAATCGCAATCCGTTGAAAGACATTTCAACTTTGACACCAAGAAAACACTGCTGCAAATTCAAATTCCACCAGCTCAAAACTCAACCGCTTCTGATCTAAAATTCGTGAGAACAAAGTATTTCTTGTACAGAGATCAATTGTATGGGCATTCACCGGATATCTCACCTTCCAAAAGAAGGATGAATCCAGAGGCTACCTGGCCCGATTACAGACTTTTCCTGAAGAAATAAGATGTAAACACTTTCTGAATAATAGATCTGATGATCAACAGCTCCGATACCATGTAGAAATTTTGAATAATAAACACTTATTCATAGATATTATCCCGATTATACACTATTTCGAAATACATGCACAATACATAATCTCCTCTACGTTGATCATCAATTTAGCAGCATCAAAAATAATGAAACATCAGTCACATGCACACATTAACACAGTATGTAACCCGGGGAAAGCATACAGCTGAAAACCCCACACTATCTGTATATTATAATGATTGAGAACATGTAACAATACATAGTACAATACTCCTCTCAAGTATCCAGCACTATCTCCACCTGTTACACACAAACTAGTGCAGATCTGATGCCTCAAATCTCCTCCACTGTTTGCCTGCCTCCACTGCACAACCCTGCAAGAGAATGAATGATGAATGGTTGATCCAAACTCCTATTTACCTTGTGAAAATCACTCACACTGGAAATCACATGAGCACAGGCTATAATTGCCTTCGTATTGGCCCACACTGCGCAGTCCTCATTGGCAGAACTCAATCCATGCATGTGAAAAATCTCATGCACAACTGATAGTCACAACTCACCCTTTCACTTACCTCTAACACCTGTCTCTATTGAACTGTCCATGCACTAAGTTATCTGATGTATTCTTTAGTTTCTTTATGAGTTAATAATTAGTGAATTAATTTAATCAATTAATTCACATCACTCATCACTAGTCTATTTGCAGTTAGACTAATTACAACTAGTTTAACAAAGTCAAACTGAACATAACTCCATCAACTCCACAGAACTCAACCACATGAGTTCTAACTGAAGTCCTGCATGCAATAGCTCAACTAACTCACAAGAAAAGCGTATTTCCTTCTGACAGCTGCATGTGCCACATCTGTAGCTCAAACTGAAGTGCTCCAAGAGGATAAGATAAAGTTTATAGTCTAAATATTATTATGAGACAATAATATTTGACTTTTCTATTTTTGACTATCAATCTAAAAATAGACTCTGATCACTCCTGCTGTGATCCAAAAATAGAAGTCCATCTATTTTTCCCAACATGACCAATCATCCATAAACAGCATCCTGCAACTCATAGACCATGATCCATATGTCTAAAAATAGACATAGTCTAAAAATAGACTTTGCGCCAAAAATAGCCTGTGGGCCCACTTAGTGAAGGCGACTCCTTTTCACTAAGCTCCACCATCTTGTTGCATTTTCAACAGAAACCGACAGCCATGCAATCCATCCTCAATGGATTAACTTCAGATCCAACATAATGAGTAATAAATAATCTTTGGACACATCATTACTATGGTTTTGTTTGCCTTCGCCATCAATTCACCTTGATTTGTTGCCATGACCTAGCCAGGACTTATTCCAATTTCCCTCACTGGCGTATTTGGAAAGAATCTCTGTTTCCAAACAATGCCACTGCATGCGATGATGTTGTCTTTGATTTGGGATACCCTAATTTCTAAACAACTCTGCGATTTAGTTGGAGCATGATTGATTTCTCACATATTTCACTGTTCCATCAATCATCGCCAAATATTTGGCTATCACTTTTCGAAGCCCCCGTTCTACTTCTTTTCAGTCCTCCCATACCTTTTTGCAGGGATTGAATATATTCACAACACATCTATGCTCACTTTTAAAAATCTTTTTAGCCAACCATTGGAGCATTTTGGTATATATTGTTTATAATGGAAAACATAACTTGAAGTTAAGTGAAAATAAATATGTGTATGTCGGGGAATTTTTCTAAATCTTTTTGGTATCTTTTCAAATTTCAGAGATTTTTGATAAGGTTGGGTATATGGTTCATAATCTATTACAGAAAAAAGAATTAAATGAAAATAAATATAATTAGAAGAAGAAATTTGTTTTTTCTATTTTCTTAGATTTTTTTGTATATTGGATATATTGTTCATAATAGAATACATAACTAGAAGTTAAATCAAAATAAACATAATTATATAAAAAATACTTTATAAAAGTTTATATATATAAGCTACAGTGGAAAGGAATTAAATGAAAATAAATATAATTAGAAGAAGAAATTTGTTTTTTCTATTTTCTTAAATTTTTTGGTATATTGGATATATTGTTCATAATAGAATACATAACTAGAAGTTAAATCAAAATAAACATAATTATATAAAAAATACTTTATAAAAGTTTTTATATATAAGCTACAGTGGAATGTGTGCTACACTTTAGAGGGAAATCCAAGGGATATTTAAAAATTGTTACAACTATAGTTCTCATTTCTTACATATACTTTATAGCCATTAAACACTAATAATTCTGAAACCCTCTTTAAAGGAAATGAAAAGAAATCCTAATTCAATTTATGAAAAGAAATCTTAATTCAATTTTGCGAATAGAACTTGACCAATGTTAAGGAAAACTAAAAGTTGAGGTGAAGAAGGAAGAATTATGCTGGCTGTAATTTGGAGGAGCATTATAATGACAATGGACTTGCATCTAGCGAACCTGTACAAAACCAAAGAAAGAAAAAATAAATTGTAACGGTTTCTACAACTTCGGGAAAAAAAACCACACTCTAAAATTTGGAGGTTAGGATAAAAGAAAACCTATAAGAAGAGGACCTTTCCCTACAACGAGAGAGGAGCATAATTCCTCCTCAATAGCCACAATACGTTATTGGAGTCGATAGAAAAATTAGATAGAGTAATGGTATTTCGAAGAATTGTTGGAAGTTGGAAAAGGAATTTACCTATGTGATGATTAGCCACTAGTTATATTTTACAACGTTTTGAAAGGTGCAATTATTTTAAATGGAAATAGGTGGAGACTAGTAACACTATGTGATATCATAATATTTTTCTGATTTTCAAATTATATTTTATTTATTTTAAATTTTGATGTACAGTGATCCAGAAGGGGAGGCATTTTTTTGGAAATACCTGTGTTGTGTTGAAATTTCAAGTGACAAGTCTCTGTCAAGATCGTGAGACATTTAGAAAACACCAGCCTTACAACCCAATATCAATTTGAGGATTTACCTTTTTCATTGAACTTTTTAACCCAAACTGTCTTCCACACCAAGTAAGAACAAACGCGTCCATTTTCTTTTTTTAATCAAATAAGGTAAGAATAAAATAAGTGTATTAATTTTTATCTTTTTTAAAGATGAAATCAATAATTCATTAACGAATAACTCAGATTTCATTAGAAGGAATAGTAATAATTATTATTATTCTTCTTATCAATTTGTCTTACATGCTAGCTATATTTTTAACCCAAAATATTTTGCCACCTTTGGGTAATTCAAAGTTCCAGTAATTTATGTTTATAATTTTTACTATTTTATGTTTATATAGTACGCTTCTCTTTAGTTATTTGAATTTGTAAATCAATTTGTCTTACATGTTCAGCTATATTTTTAGCTTAGAATATTTTGTCATCTTTGGGTAATTCAAAGTTCCAGTAATTTATGTTTATAATTTTCACTGTTTTATGTTTATATAGTATGTTGCTCCTTAGTTATTTGATTTTTTTTTACTGTTTTATGTTTATATAGTATGCTGCTCCTTAGTTATTTGAATTTGTTTATTTACGTATTAGTTTTACTATTTTTTTTTTAAAATAGAAATATAAATTTTGATTATTTAAAGTGTATTTTTTAATATATAAATTAATTATTTTAAAAACTTATGTTTTTGAAGATATAAATTGCTTATCTTAAAAGAAATGTTCCACGTTTATTTATCTTCAATATTTAGTAGAAATTTACAATGAAGATTTACAAGTTGTCCTCATACTTTTTGTTGGCATTTCAAAAATAGTTAAATTTGTTGTTTTGATTTTGGCCACAACAGGACAACGACCACAATTTTGCAAATTTTTTAGTCCAAGCAGTGAGAGAAACCTACTTTGTGGGCAAATTTCAACAAGTGTTTAAGAAGGAGTAAGTCAATTCATATATAAATTTATTTATTTTTATGTGAGAAAAAATTGTATTTATATATGGCTTTAACACAATCTAAACCAAATAAAAAATGAGTGTTTTTTTTTTTCAAAAAGTGAATAGAGAAATAATAACTCAAATAAAAATTTGAATATGTCCACTTTGAACTCCAAGAAATAGTGTTGTTGAAATCACCATTATTAAATGCAAACAGAAGTTGTATTTATGCTAAAACATTCAACTTTTCTGCCTGTACAAATGATTGAAATAGATAGAAAAAATAGACAATTTATTGTAAATATTGAAAAAAAGTTTACCAAGACTTCAGAAATTATTAAATATTATAAAGAATTAATAGGTATATTATTAAATATTATAAAGAATAAATAGGTATATTCCCTGGTTAATATCATTTCTTGGATCACTGCAAGATTATTTTTTTAATATGGTTTTAGTTGATGAAATGAGATTCATATATACTAAATAATTTATTTTTATTATATAGCTATTATATACCAAAAATGTCTTTAAAAAAAGGGAATCAACTTTCTATCAAAAAATTCTTTGGATGATCTACTACATCTCAAGCTTCATTGCCCAATAAAGAAGATCATGATTTTGATCTAAATGAATATTTAGATGTCTTGGGGCATAATGAAGAATATGATATCTTGGAGCATAATGAAGAAAGTGATGAAGAATTTCACCAGGGAGAACCTAGCACCCAAAGAAAAGAAAAATGAAAGTAAGAAAGAGAGTTTTGTGATCATTGGAAAACTAAGTATAAGTGGTTGAGAGAGGCAAAGCATGAAGGAAAAACGCAGAACATTTCAACATGATGGGACCAACCCTGATCACTTACAACTTATCATTTATGGGATGATTTCGTGGATGATTTTATCTGTTAATTGACTTTATGGCGCGTACTGGCAAATTAAAGGTGTGAGGACAACTGTCCTGTCCTCGGTCTTGTTTCTCCCGCCTCTTACTATGCCCAAGAAACCCTAATCTCGGTCATTTTGTCGTTGTTTCACTCTGCTGCTTCGTGAGGTGAGGTCTCTGGTTTTGGTTCAGGTTGCTTCATAAGGGTTTCGTTTTACCAGTTCTGGGCATGAATCCCTGTGAGGGTTTCTACCTACATGCGTTGGCGATGTTTCCTGTTCTGAGCTCGGTTTCGAGGTTCTGGGTCTAGAACCCCTAGTCTCGGTCTCTGGTCTCCGTCTTGTTCGGCCCTGGTTATGATTTTGGTTGTGGGTCTTTGTTATATGCTGACTTCGATTATGCTATTGGTTTCAAAGTGCTTGCTTCGTTGTTTGATTATTTGCTTGGCATTTTTTGTAGGTCATGGTTGCGGGGTGGCTCGACTCTCGGCTCTCATCTGACATTCAACCAGAGGTGAGTTTTCTTTCTATGCTTTTCATTTCTACCTCGTTTTCTTCTGTCACTAACTATTCTTGCTCCTTGTGAGCAGTGGGCACTCTGCGGCCATGACCTTGGTTCGCAGCTTCGTCCCTTGTTTGCACGGGCTCAACTCATTCAGTAAGTTTTTCTGTAAACCCTTACCTCTGCTTTCAATTCTTGTATTTATGGTTCTGCTTTGCTAGCTCTAATGGCCTGTTTGTTGGCCATGCAGGTATGCGGCTGGGCTCTCTGTTCGCTGGTCTCGTGCCCTGAATCCTACGCTTGTATCGAGTAGGGTCACTCCTTGTTATTCCTTTGTATGTCTGTCCGAGGTGTTTGTTGTTGGTGGTGTTCTATGGGTCTGTAGTTGAGGGTTTGGCTTCAACCTTACTGTGTATTTATGCTTCCGGCTATTTAACTTATGAATTGTAATTATATCGGCCCTATGGTGACCTCGCAGTTGTTTTTGGCACTGTTAACTTTGTTTTCACGATTTGTCTGTATTTGGTAATTGTATCTTGGACTGTAGATATTCGATATCAATATATATATGCACAGTGATTTCTTTTGATAATTAAATAGTAAAAAGGGATTGATATGAGTTCTGTTGGTACCTATAGTTATTTGTTTATTCCTTCGACAATGATTTACTTGATTCTTCTGCAAGCCCGCTTCGTTGTCTCGCTAAACTTGTCTGTGTGTTCATCTTACTTCTGTGTTTACTATTCACTCTCTGTCATCGTTATGATATGAAAAAAATGAATTTAGTTAAATTAGGCAGAAAATACTTAAGTTGCAATATATGGATTCAGATTTCTTGTTCTTCAGAATATTTTCATGCTTCTTTCTATTCAACACTATGATGATCCTTACAGTAGCGTTTTCCTCTTTTTTTTGTAAAGATCACTGTACCATTATTAAACTGCCAATAGTTACATTTAGTTATTCATTGATCACTATTCATTCTTGATTGTATTCTAAAAGTAAATTTTAGACAAAAATAAAAAGAACGTAAACAAAAACAAATTGATGCAGGAGCATCAAGGCCAATTTTCATTTTTTCAATATGTAATAAAGGGGGGTGTGACATTTTAATTGTTTTATTAATTAATTTGTTATTTTTAAGTAAAATAGGAGATAAATTATAAAAGTGAGGATTTTGTAAAGATTCTTTTATTAATTAAAAGGATATGAGAGAAAATAGAATTAGGTAGCAAAATTAGGGAGTAGGTATTCTATGTACGGGACTTTGTTGAGTCCACACCTAAAATGTAGATTTAGTTGAGGATTAGGTGGAGAGATTTTTGGAGTGAATTAAATTCATATATATGAGTGGTTTTTGTGAGGAGAACACACTGGAATAGTTGAAGAGAGAGTGAGAGTGTGAGTAGAGCGCAGGGGTTCTACTTGGAAGCCTTCGGGCAATTGTAAAGGGCCACCGATTGGAAATCAGGCCAAGGAAGGAGATTTTATGTAAGTAGTGTATGTATTAATACAGCGTTTGATGTTCTGAAGTTTATGCCATTATTGAAGTTATGTGTTCAATATATGAAGAACTGATTCGATATGCTTGAATCCACATCGATTTGTGTGAAAACTGCAATCCATAATCATTGAATGTAAATGGTGTTAAATCTCTGCGTGAATGGTGGTATTCTAATACATTTGAGGCTGTAGTTTTATGTTGAACCAGTTCTATTGAGTATAATTGATTGCAGTAATCGCTATTGATTTAGCGCTTGAAGCCACAAGACACAATCCTGTGCAAACTGAATTCGATTTGTATGAATACGTTGATTTTAATAATCTTTGTGATGTGACTCTGCACATAAGTTGAAAGCATCGATGTTATTAATTGTAGTAGACAAAACTCTGTAGGGAAAATCGATATTGTTTAAATAATGTCGACTTTCTGAAGATTTGCAGACAGCGCACAATTGAAATGTAATACCCACAACGATTGCCATAAGTTTAAATGGCAATTCGAAGCATCAATCATGAATGGCAGGTAGATGATTCAATTGTAGAAATGTGAGAAGGTTTTCAAGTCGAATTACAGCGTTGAACAAGATGGAATGCAGAAAGGGCGTAGAATTTGTTTTCTGTCTATGGAACAGTAACCGATAAATGCCGGAGGTGCAGAGTGAAGGTTTAAAAGTCGATTTGTGAAATGCCGGAGAGCAGTCGATTGAACAGAATGCGGAAAAGAGTGCTGAGCAAACTGAATCAGCTGTAGAGATGAGGTTGACTCCACAGTGAGAACGTCTAAATGTTTGAAAAGCGGAATGACAAGAAAGTCTGTCATTGGAGAACGCGAGGCAAGCCGTCCTTGTATCGATCAACATATATAAAAGCCGTGGCTGGTCTCCTGAGGCGTTGAATGGAATAGGTACTTGTATAATTAATCCAAGAACGAAGGTGAGTTTTGTGGGCATTGGAAACTTAATATTAGCTGGGCAAATATATAATTGAATGCATGTGGTGTAGCGCCAAAGAGAAAAACGGAGGAACAAGCCATTAATGAAATTGACAGATTTGGTGAGTGAAATATTGTAGTGCTAACGTTCTTATATGACCGCAAAAATGGAGCTGTATGGTCTCATGAAGGCGCAGAGAAAGTAAGTTTAAATTGTCTGATAGTGCATTGATCAGATATAGGAAAGTGAAGTTTGGATATGCGTTGGGCAGTGCAATGTTAATGTTGGTGAACTTGATTCGATGTTGAAAGCGCCAGTCGGTGAATGACGCAGAATGGAGAAATCAATTTGGAAGTTTGATTGCTCAGAATTGTAAATCGTTGAGCGGGTAAGAAGCTGTGTAGCAAACAGTGGAATCGCCGGAATGGAATCATGATTCCATACAAACACATCACAGATGGAATGCGCATCAAACAAAGGTGGGTTCTTGCATGAGTATGAACCGATGTCATCATAGAATGTGTGGGCCTTCACACAATTTGGCAGGTTAAAAAGGTAAAGGCGCACACATATTTGCAATCCTGAGTCCGAACAGTGGTATTAATTTGCTAGTTTAAACATGAGAATGGGTTCATAACCATAAAGTGATAGTCATCTTTGAAGATAAATTTTTAAGCTTCCGCTTGTATGATTGGGAATGGATAATGAGTTGAGATGAATTTGGAATTGCATTTTATATGCATGGTACATTGAGATTCTGGGTATTGAAGTGTTTGCTCTACATCACAAATAGTGGGCTGAGACAACCTTAAACTTAACATAAGGTCCTAAATGCTGTTAACTAGAATTTTAAATGAAAATTAAAAAAAAAACTAACTGAAACTTCTTCTGTCTGCAAAGACAAATACTCCAACCTTGACCTCCCTTAGCTGGATGCTCCTGCATCAGGCTTCCAGGGTAGATTAAAATTCATGGCTCTAGTCCATGAGATCCTCGATAGAATACCCTGCACGTTGTATCTGACCTGCGTCAAGCCACGAAATGTCCTCAGTGGGACGGTTTTTCCACTTGATGAGGTACTGTAGGTACTCATTTCTTCGAGTCTGCTTAGCCACCTGTGTATCGAGGATTCCTTCGATTTCAAGTGGCTGAGCTAAAGGAATTTGTCTCATCCACGAACTACTCTCTTCTTGGGTATCCCGCTTTGGCTACGCCGAACTGTCCCCTTCAGGACTGGCAGTGTATGGGAATAAATCCACCACATTAAAGATGGGCGATATTCCTATACCTGGAGGCAATTGTAGCTCATAGGCATTTGCAGAAAACTTACGCAGAATTTTGCAAGGTCCAATTTTCTTAAATTTCAACTTATTGTATTCGCCCTTAGGGAATCTTTCTTTGCACAGATGCGCTAGAACTTGATCCCCTACATTAAATTGTACCTCCTGTCGTTTCAAATATGATTTCAGTTTGTACCTTTGACTATTGTCCTGTAATTTTGACTTCACCTACTCATGTAGGTCATTAATTGCTCTTGCAAAATCTTCCCCATCAGCACTTCTTCTTTCTAACTATCCCAAATCTCGTAAATCATGCACTCCTCAGGGATGCATTCCATACAATATTTGGAAAGGACTACTTACTGTGCTTCGATTTGGTGAATCGTTGTAAGAAAATTCCGCTTGAGCAAGTACACTATCCCACATTCGTGAATTTTCTCCAACTAGACTCCGTAGCAGGTTTCCTAAGCTCTTGTTCACCACCCTTGTCTGCCCATCGGTCTGTGGGTGATAAGCGGAGCTGAAATTTAACTTTGTATCCATCTTTTTCCACAAGGTGTGTCGGAAATGTCCTGTGAATTTCACATCCCTATCGAAAACAATGGACTTGGGTAAGCCATGCAGTTTGACGACTTCAGTGAAAAACAAGTGTGCTACATGGGTAGCGTCACTGGTTTTCCTGCAAGGGATGAAGTGTGCCATCTTGGAGAAACGGTCCACCACCACCATGATGGAGTCAAAACCCCGTTGTGTTTTGGGTAGACCTAAGACAAAGTCCAGACTGACTGAGTCCCATGGTTTGTTTGGAATAGGCAAGGGTGTATACAACCCTGTGTTCTGACTGTGCCCCTTTGCCAACTGACATATCTTACACCTGGTCACATATCGTTGCACGTCTCTTCGCATCTTCGACCAGTAATAGAAATGATTGAGTTGATCCAAGGTCTTATCAATGCCGAAATGTCCAGCTAGACCTCCACTATGCTTTTCCCAGATGATTCTCTCCCTCATCGAACATTCTAGAACACACAATTGTCCTCCCTTGAATAGCAGCTCCTCCTGTAAGTTATAGTCCAGCCATGGACTATTGTTCCTCAACAAGGGATTTTGGCAGGCTTCATAAGCCTCCTTGAAATCTGCATCTGTTTGATACAAGTCCTTTAGGTGTTCAAAACCCAACACTTGTATCGTGCTCTCTTGTAGGAGTAAAACTATTCTACTTAGTGCATCTGCTACCTTGTTGGCTTGACCACTGATATGCTTCAATACGAATGTAAAACTCTGCAAGTACTCAACCCATTTTGTGTGTTTATGATTCAGCTTATGCTGCTGCATAACATACTGTAACACAAAATTATTAGAAAACAAGAAAAACTCATTACCCAACAAATAATGTCTCCAATGCTTCAATGCTTGGACGATGACATAAAACTCCTTGTCATAAGACATGTATTTTTGCTTGCTTTCATTTAATTTTTCACTGAAATAAGCTACCGGTTTGTCTTCCTGGTTGAGTACGGCTCCAATGGCTGTACCACTGGCATCACAACGAACTTGGAAAAGTTTGTTAAAATCAGGCAACCTCAAAATTGGCCTTTCAGTGATCTTCTTCTTCAATATCTAGAAACTCTTCTCTGCAGCTTCAGTCCAATGGAAAGGCTGACTTGCCTTTTTGATGGTATCCAACATGGGTGTGCAGATTCCACTAAAATTCTTTATGAACTTGCGATAGAAACTTGCCAACCTGTGAAAACTCTGAACTTTGAACAGACTCTTAGGGGATGGCCAGCTGATTATAGCTGCAACTTTTTCTGGGTCCATTTTCAGCTCATTTTCTGCAATCACAAAACCCAAATAGACTAACTCCTTTTGAAAGAAAGAACATTTTTTTCAATTTTATCAGCAACTTATTTTGCTGTAACTTCTCTAGAACATATCTAACGTGTCAAAAATGTTCTTCCTTGGTCTTTCTAAAAATCAATATATCGTCAAGATACACAATCACGAGTTTCCAAATGAACTCCTTCAACATCTCGTTCATCAGGCGCATGACAGTGCTAGGGGCATTACTCAACCCAAATGGCATCACCAGCCATTCATACAGACCTTCATTGGTTTTGAAAGATTTTTTCCATTCATCCCCTTCTCTTATTCTGATCTGGTGGTATCCACTCTTCAGATCTATCTTCGAAAAATACGCTGCTCCACTCAAGCAGTCCATCATGTCATCCATTCGTGGCAATGGAAACCTGTACTAGATAGTAATTTTATTTATTGCTATCGAATTCGTACACATCCGGCACTCGCCTCCTTTCTTGGGAGCTAAAACTGTCGGAACTGTACAGGGACTTAAACTTTCCCGTATTAATCCTTTGTCCAAAAATTCCTGTACCTACTTCCTGATCTCTTCATTGTCATTAGGACTCATCCGGTAAGCAGATTTGTTTGGTAAAATAACTCCAGGGATGAAATCTATGTGATTACTGATACTTCGCTTTGGTGGTAACTTATCCAGTAAATCATCCACCACAATGTCGCTGAATTCTTGAAACAAATCCTGGATTTCTTCAGGTAAGTCATAAATTTCAATGTGCAACAACACTGCTCTCGGTCTCCTTACAATGACATACTTTATCTCATTATCTTCAATCTATTTTAAAAATTCTTTTCCCCCCATCAGCAGCACTTTTGTCCCACTAGTTTCTGCTGTTTCTTCTTCCTTGATGGGTACTAGTGTATGCTTAATTCCATCCTTGACAAATTTGTAACAGTTTGTTTTTCCATCATGAACAACTTTTCGGTCATACTGCCAGGGTCTACCTAGCAGAATATGACACACGTCCATGGGCATGATATCACAAATCACTTTGTCCCTATACTTGCCAATATGGAATTCCACCTCACACTGCTCATCAACTAGCAGTTGGTGACCTTTCTGTAACCAAGACACCTTATAGGGAGTTGGGTGCTTCAACCTTTTCAAACCCAATTTCTCCACCATCTCTGTTGCAACTAGATTATCAGTGCTCCCACTGTCTATAATCAGTTTGCAGCATTTTCCATGTGACTTGCACACAGTCTGGAATAATGCCTTTCTCTGGGTTTGTTCAACTGTCTCCTTTGCTGGTTTCAGCAGTACCTTATTCAAGACTAAGGCCTCTCCTGTCTCCAGTACATTCTCTACCTCTTGGGGTGGTGCCTCCACTTCCTCTGTTTGAGCAACATATGCTCCTCTTTGTCCAGCTTGTTCACCTTCAGGACACTCAAAGGACCTGTGCCCCCACTTGTGGCACTTGTAACACTGGTAGGCACCCCCTCTGCCTCTGCCATTACCCCTTCCTCTCTGGTATAGCCTTCCTCCCCTAGTGCTACCTTCCTTTACTGATGCCCCCAAGGTCTTTGAACTGCTGCCTTCTTCACTGTTGTTGGCAATCCTTCCTCTACCAAAGGATTGTCCTTTCCCTCTGCCAGATCCACGTCCTCTTCTGGCATTCTGCTTCATTGCGATCTTTTCTTTTGCCTTTAAGGCACTCTGGTATGCTTCCTCTATGGTTTTTGGAGAAAGAATACTTATCTCGTCTAATATCTCCAGCCTTAGTCCATTCACAAACCTTGTTGTTTCTTCTAGGGTGTCTTCAATGTAACCTGCTCTCAGATTCACTCGATAAAATTATTCGGTACTTTCTTTCACCGTCATTCCTCTATGCTTCAAATTCTGCACCTGCTGATACAGAGCAATCTGGTAATCTTTGGGCAAAAACTTACGCTTTATTTTGGCGACCATTCTGGTCTAGTTTTTAATGGGTAACTTATTTAATCTTCTCCTCTCTACTTGGACACTGTCCCACCATAAGGCCGCATGTCCTTTCAACTTGGTGGCAGCGAATTTAACTTTCCTATCTTCGCTGATCTCCTCACATTCAAAGTATTTGTCTAACTCATTGATCCAGTCCAACAACACTTCTGTGGACAAACTACCATCATAGTTTGAAATATCAGGCTTTGGCTTACTGCTAGCCAATAAAACTGACCTTAATAATCTGATTTCAGGTCCTTCCTCATCTGATCCATCTGTCGTAACTGCAGCTTCTTCCTCACTATCATCTCCCCATTCTAGATCCCTTCTCCTTCCTGCTTCTACTGTTGCCAAATGGGCATTCAGGATCCTAATCTCTTCTCTCAATCCTTCATCTACTACCCTTCGAATAGCTCTGCCACAACGTCTTCTTCCGACTTCCATTTTGTAAAAAAAACAAATTAACTCTAACTTCCTCTGATACCAAAATTGATGGGACCAGCCCTGATCACTTACGGCTTATCATTTATGGGATGATTTCGTGGATGATTTTATCTGTTAATTGACTTTATGGCATGTACTGGAAAATTAAAGGTGTGAGGACAATTGTCTTGTCCTTGGTCTTGTTTCTCCCGCCTCTTACTATGCCCAAGAAACCCTAATCTCAGTCATTTCGTCGTTGTTTCACTCTGCTACTCCGCAAGGTGAGGTCTCTGGTTCTGGTTCAAGTTGCTTCACAAGGGTTTCGTTTTACTAGTTCTGGGCATGAATCCTCGTGAGGGTTTCTACCTGCACGCGTTGGCGATGTTTCCTGTTCTGAGCTCGGTTTTAAGGTTTTGGGTCTGGAACCCCTGGTCTCGATTTCTGGTCTCCGTCTTGCTCGACCCTGGTTATGATTTTGGTTGTGGGTATTTGTTATATGCTGACTTCGATTATGCTGTTGGTTTCAAAGTGCTTGCTTCGTTGTTTGATTATTTGCTTGGCATTTGTTGCAGGTCATGGTTGCGGGGTGGCTCGGCTCTCGGCTCTCATCCGGCATTCAACCAAAGGTGAGTTTTCTTTCTATGCTTTTCGCTTCTACCTCATTTTCTTCTGTCACTGACTGTTCTTGCTCCTTGTGAGCAGTGGGCACTCTGCGGCCGTGACCTTGGTCCGCGGCTTCCTCCCTTGTTCGCACGGGCTCAACTCCTTCGGTAAGTTTTTCCGTAAACCCTTACCTCTGCTTTCAATTCTTGTATTTATGGTTCTGCTTTGCTGGCTCTAATGGCCTATTTGTTGGTCATGCAGGTATGCAGCTGGGCTCTCCGTTTGCTGGTCTCGTGCCCTGACTCCTACACTTATACGGGTAGGGTCGCTCCTTGTTATTCCTCTATCTGTCTGTCCGAGGTGTTTGCTATTGGTGGTGTTCTATGGGTCTGTAGTTGAGGGTTTGGCTTCGGCCTTACTGTGTCTTCGGCCTCACTATGTATTTATGCTTCCAGCTATTTAACTTATGAATTGTAATTATATTGGTCCTATGGTGACCTCGCGGTTGTTTTTGGCACTGTTAACTCTGTTTTCATGGCTTGTCTGTATTTGGTAACTGTATCTTGGACTGTAGATATTCGATATCGATATATATATACACAGTGATTTCTTTTGATAATTAAATAGTAAAAAGGGATTGATATGAGTTTTGTTGGTACCTGTAGCTATTTGTTTATTCCTTCGACAATGATTTACTTGATTCTTCTGCAAGCCCGCTCCGTTGTCTTGCTGAACTTGTCCGTGTGTTCTTCTTACTTCTGTGTTTACTATTCACTCTCTGTCATCGTTATGATATGAAAAAAATGAATTTAGTTAAATTAGGCAGAAAATACTTAAGCTGCAATATATGGATTCAGATTTCTTGTTCTTCAGAATATTTTCATGCTTCTTTCTATTCAACACTATGATGATCCTTATAGTAGCGTTTTCCTCTTTTTTTTGTAAAGATCATTGTACAGTTATTAAACTGCCAGTAGTTACATTTAGTTATTCATTAACAAATGTTCATTCTTGATTGTATTCTAGAAGTAAATTTTAGACAAAAATAAAAAGAACGTAAACAAAAACAAATAGTGGGCTGAGACAGCCTTAAACTTAACATAAGGTCCTAAATGCTGTTAACTAGAATTTTAAATGAAAATTAAAAAAAAAAACTAACTGAAACTTCTTCTGTCTGCAAAGACAAATACTCTAGCCTTGACCTCCCTTAGCTGGATGCTCTTGCATCACATCAACCTGGAAAATTTGCAGAAAAGTTTGATCAACAGATCTCAAAAGAAAGTGTAGCAATGAGACTTGAGTCGAACGGTACAACGAAGAATGGAAAATTTTCAACAATTATGAGTACAATTTGAAATTAGATGAAACTTGTACAAATAAATATTAAAAGTCATATGATGGGCAGTTTAAAAATAAAAGCGTCATAAAAAAATTCCTTGACAGGTAGAGGCACCCGTCAAATTTAACCCATGGGTGCTTTATAGGAGGAGGGCGTAAAAGCAAATAGAGAAAACAAAATAGAAAGAACCATAAATATCAGATATGATTTAATTTAGTTGTTGGTGTAAATATTAAATTAATTTAATATTTTGTTTTTCAATTACATTTCAAAAAATGGTTGGTTTAAACATTAAACTAATTTAATATTTTATTTTTCAATTACATTCCAAAAACCACTTAAATATAAAACAATAGAATATTTTAATGTGTAAATTTTGTGATTTTTTTTCTTTTCTAAAATACATAGTAGTAAGAATGTTTAAATCAAATTTTTAATGATAAAAATAAATTAACACCATAAAAAAATCTCTGAAACACCTAAAGTCTTAAAACTAAACCACAATCACTTGAATTTACAAAAAAAAAATCTACCATATTTTATCAAAATTAATTATGCCAAAATTTCAATAGTTTTTGGAGAAAATTTAAAACTTTATTAGACTCTAGCTTCAAAAAATAAAAAAAAGTCAATCCTAATGTGGTCAGTCAAATGCACAGATATCAAAACCACGTATACCCTAAGTTGGAATGTTAAATTGCTAAAATTATGGGATTCGCCGAACAAAGTGTCAATTCCTTTGTTGCCGATTTCTTTGCCTTCGAAGTTGGGTCGTTTCCGCACCGCCTCTAGGCTTTCCAAAGTAAGTATCCATTATTTTACCTTTTGCACGCTTTTTTAGAAGACCAAGCTTATAGCTTCTATGGAATGTATGGTTATAGAAATAGATATTTTATTTAGTTTAACTGTGGATTCTAACTACTTCATGGCTAAAGCAATAGATATTTTATTTTGTTTTCGCGGCAGATTATAACTGCAACATCTTGATTTCGATATAGAAATCCTTCATGATTGACTTTGGTAATTTATTGGAAGCAATTGTTTTATTCTCTAAGTTTTGATAAAATTTTGGCAATTTATGCTAACATGTGGTTTTACATCAAGAATGAGTAGAAATTTTTTTGGGATTAATGAAAAGTACTATAGTATTAATATTTTACATTAATTTGTTGGAAATAGCAACAAGAAATGATAAAAATGGAATCCAAAAATTTTAGTTTAATTTGTCCTTGAATTAAACTAAGAATTAAAATCGAATTCTATTCTTATAGCAACTTGTAAATAGTTAATTAGATTAATTAACTTAATTAGCTTAAGTCTAATTAACTTAATTAATTTAGGAATTTCGAGTTTGAAGTCTTTCTGAAGTCATGTATATGTTCTCCCTAAGTTTTAGGGGTCCAATATGAGTTTAATTGTGAGTTGTAATTAGATAACTAAGTTTACTAGGTTCAGTTAAAATAGTTCCAAATTGCTTGTGGAACTAATAGAGAGTTAACATGCACTTGGTGCACTAATGCCTTCACTAGTGCTACTCCAGTCAACTAAAGATTCCCTTATCAGAGACTCATGCATGTCGATTATGAGAAAGACCCAATTGAGACTAGAGTGTAGGGACAATGTATTATCAATTGTATGATTTACTGAATTGTATAGATCATGCATGCAATCAGGAAGTCAACCTAATTTTGTATTTCATAGTTAAGGATGAGGAATTTCCCTTTAAATACAGGCTAATTCTCTTAGGAATTGTGCAAAGAATGAGAAGCTTGGAAATTCGGCTAAGTTGATGCAGGAGCATCTAGCTCAGGGATCATCGTGGCTGGAGGTCATTTGGTCTCAATGAGGATAGAGGAGACAATTCAAGAAAAACATTTTAGTTTATTTTTAGTTTTAATTTCTTAGTGAAGCAGCATTTAGGAAAGTGAAAGGTTAATTTAAAACTGTCTTAATTAATTATTCTATCAATTTGTTTCCGTATGTTAATTTTACATTTTACAGCAGAGTCAAGATAACAGTTACAGAAACTATGTAACTAACAAATGTAACTGATAGCAGTTAAGTTGAACTGTTTCTAAACCATACAAAAGACAACAAAATGTAATGTAACAGGTTCAATTGGAGAGGGGAAAAAAACATAATAGAAATCTCTGCAAGCACATGCACTTAAATCTACGTTGCAATCATTTAAATAGTCCTTCTATATCATTGAAATTTATTACCATATGCAAGCAAACCATTTCTTTTACAGAACATGAGTATTTTCAAATTTGTATGAGATTAACAGGCCCGTAGGCAACAAATCTTATAGGCATATTAACAGGAGAAACAACAGGAATACGAAAGGCGTGAAACCCCTAAAGCATCAAGGCAAATGACACAGAGGAGCATCATAATAGCCAGGAGGCACAGGCGACATAACAACGCACATAAACAAGTACTTATCAAATAACTGAGTTGAACATTTGATACCAAAATGAAATAGTCTGTCTCTATTAATCAACACACAATGATATAAATTAAAAACATAGTCCAAGACAAGTCTATACCAGCAACCGGGTTGAGAAACCTCAACTACAACCTACACCCAACGTAATGGAGGAACGACTGTGCTAAGACCGAGAACATAGTTTAGAAACAGGGGAAAAGTAAGTTGACCACCCGCAGAGCCTAGCCCTAAGCAGACTACCATCAAACCAACAACTAAATGCTCAAAACGGAATAGACAAAACTGTAAAGGAGCGACCCTATCGGGTTTCCCAACGTGCCCAACAGTGGAGAGCAGGTTCCTGGAGCCAACTCCACCTGCAATCACCCAACAAAGACAAAGGTTAAACATTATAGTGAAACAAAGGGGAAAACTAATGGACAAGGGTTTCAAGTTAGGAAGCAGACTTACCCACAGTGAAGAAGGGGTGTCGAGACCGTGTTCTTAGCCAAGTTGCAGCCATCGAGGGTTCCTTGCTCACGAGGAGCGGCAACCTCAGTAGCAGAGGGAGAAGGAGAAATTGAAAATAGCTCAGAGTGAGGGCTTACCTTACTCATTGGAGACCAGAGCCGAAGCCACGAAGCCCTGAGACTGCAAGAACACACAGTGAACCAGCACAGAGAATCGGTGGAGGAGACCCTCAGTCACCACAACAAACAACAGTGCAAATGAGCCAAAAGACTAGGGTTTGCTGAGTTTACCCAAAGGCGGGATCGTGCCTACGGAGGCGGGGACACTTGTCCACCCAAGACTAACGCGGGTATAGTACATTTAAATCACCACAAAATATCCATAGCATCATTTAAGTCATCAACATATTTTCCATAAACCGAATCATCGCAATCACCAACGCAATCAACTTTTAATCATACATTGAACCATTATCACATCAATCATAACACATATATTGCGAATTAATATAAGAATAAGGTTAACGAGGGGCTGGACCCATCAAGTGGTATCAGAGCTGGAAATTGAATTTGACAGAAATGGAGGTTGGAAGGCGAGGTCGTGGAAGAGGTATACACAGAGTAGCAGATGAAGGACTAAGGGAAGAAATCTGGATCCTAAACGCCCGATTGGCGGCGGTAGAAGCAGGGAGAAGAAGGGATCCTGATGGA
This sequence comes from Pinus tabuliformis, assembly GCA_031772625.1. Classification (NCBI taxonomy): domain Eukaryota; kingdom Viridiplantae; phylum Streptophyta; class Pinopsida; order Pinales; family Pinaceae; genus Pinus; species Pinus tabuliformis. The sequence goes on along the minus strand of CM062815.1, from coordinate 1,092,959,532 downwards.
GGAGATGAGAGTGATGAAGAAGCTGTAGCGACAACAGACGGATCGGATGAAGACAGACCTGAGATCAGGTTATTGAAGTCAGTTTTGTTGGCTAATAGTAAGCCAAAAACAGAGATTTCAAATTATGACGGAAGTTTATCAGCAGAGGTACTGCTGGATTGGCTCAGCGAGCTAAATAAGTATTTCGAGTATGAGGAAGTCAGCGAAGATAGGAGGGTAAAATTCACTGCCACCATATTAAAAGGGCATGCAGCCTTATGGTGGGATAGTGTACATGCAGAAAGAAGGAGGTTGAACAAACAACCTATCAAGAAATGGAGCAGAATGGAGGCTAAGTTGAAGGGCAAACTTTTTCCCAAGGATTATCAGATTGCTATGTACAGGCAGGTACAGAATCTGAAACAGAAAGGCATGACTGTGAAAGAGTACACAGAAGAATTCTATTGGGTGAACCTGAGGGCAAGTTACATGGAGGACACCCCGGAGAAAACAACGAGATTCGTGAATGGCTTGAGACTGGACATCTTGGATGAGATAAGCATTCTTTCGCCTAGGACTATAGATAAGGCTTATCAAAGCACCTTGAAGGCAGAAGAGAAGATAAAGAGGAAACAGAATGTCAGGAGAGGAGGAGGATTTGGCAGAGGAAGAGGACAAGTTTTTGGCAGAGGTAAAGCTATCAACCCCAATGATGAAGGAAGTAGCTCAAAAACTTCTGGGATGGCGGAGAAGGATAGTAACACGAGAGGGGGATGGCCATACCAGCGCGGAAGAGGTAGTGGCCGAGGTAGAGGATCTTCCGTACAATGTTACAGATGCCATAAGTGGGGGCACAAGTCCTATGAATGTCCTGAAGGAGAGCAGGCTGGGACAAGGGGGACATACATTGCACAGACGGATGAAGCAGAGGCACCACCCCAGGAGGTAGAAAACGTGCCAGAGACAGGTGAGGCCTTAATTTTGAATAAGGTACTACTGAAACCAGTGAAGGAGACAAATGACCCAACTCAGAGAAAGGCATTATTTCGGATAGTTTGCAAGTCGCACGGAAAATGCTGCAAGCTCATTATCGACAGTGGGAGCACGGATAATCTATTCGCCACAGAGATGGTGGAGAAGTTGGGCTTGAAGAGGATGAAGCACCCCACACCTTACAAGGTTTCATGGTTACAGAAAGGGCATCAAGAGTGGTTACCACCATATCTGAATCAGGGAAGGGGATGAATGGAGAACAACATTCAAGACTAATGAAGGGATGTATGAGTGGCTGGTAATGCCATTCGGTTTGAGTAATGCCCCTAGTACCTTTATGCAACTGATGAATGAAATGCTGAAAGAGTTCATTGGAAATTTTGTGATAATGTATCTTGATGATATATTTATTTTCAGCAAGACTAAGGAGGAACATTTTCGACATGTTTGAAGTGTGTTGGAGAAATTGCAGCAGAATAAGCTGCTGATAAATCTAAAAAAATGTACTTTTTTTCAAAGAGAACTGGTTTATATGGGTTTTGTGATTGCTGAAAACAAGTTGAAGATGGACCTAGAAAAAGTTGCAGCTATTATTAGGTGGCCATCCCCAAGGAGCCTATTTGAGGTTTGTAGTTTTCATGGGTTGGCAAGTTTTTATCGTAAATTTATTAGAGATTTTAGTGGAATCTGCGTGCCTATGTTGGATACTATTAAGAAGGTGAGTCATCCTTTTAGTTGGATTGAAGCAGCAGAGAGGAGCTTCCAGTTATTGAAGAAAAAAATCACTAAGAGGCCAATCCTAAGATTGCCTGATTTTAATAAGCTCTTCCAAGTCTATTGTGATGCAAGCGGTATGGGCATTGGAGCTATATTTAGCTAGGAAGACAAACTTGTTGCATTTTTCAGTGAGAAGTTGAATGAGAGCAGGCAGAAGTACTCATCTTATGACAAATAATTCTATGTTGTCATCCAAGCACTGAAGCATTGGAGACGCTATCTGCTAGGAAGTGAGTTTGTTTTATTTTCTGATAATTCTGCACTGCAATATGTGATGCAACAGCATAAGATGAATCACAAACATGCTAAGTGGGTCGACTATTTGCAGAGCTTCACATTTGTGTTGAAGCACATTAGTGGACATGCCAACAAGGTGGCAGATGTGTTGAGTAGAAGAGCTTTGCTCTTGTAAGAGAGCACGATACTAGTGCTGTGGTTTGAACATTTGAAAGACTTGTATCAGACGGACAAGGATTTCAAAGAGGCTTATGAGGCCTGTCAGAATCCTTTGTTGAGGAACAATAGTCCATGGTTGGACTATAATATACAGGAAAAATTGTTGTTTAAGGGAGGACAACTATGCATTCCCGACTGTTCGATGAGAGAGAACATCATCCAGGAAAAGCATAGTGGAGGTCTAGCCGGACATTTCGGCATAGACAAGACTTTAGATCAACTTGGGCATTTTTATTACTGGCCAAGAATGCGAAAGGATGTGCAGTGATATGTGACTAGGTGTAAAGTGTGCCAATTGGTGAAAGGACACAGCCAAAATGCAGGACTCTACACGCCACTGCCTATTCCAAGTAGATCATGGGACTCAATAATCTTGGATTTTGTCTTGGGTCTACCAAGGACGCAGGGAGGTTTCGACTCGGTGATGGTGGAAGTAGACCGTTTTTCGAAAATGGTGCATTTCATTCCTTGTCAAAAAACTAGTGATGCCACTCACGTAGCACACTTGTTTTTCACGGAAATCGTCAGGTTGCACGGCCTACCTAGGTCCATTATTTCTGATAGGGACGTGAAATTTACAGGGCACTTTTGGTGCACCCTGTGGAAGAAATTGGACACGCAGTTAAATTTCAGCTTCGCATACCACCCACAAACTGATGGGCAAATGGAAGTGGTAAACAGGAGTTTGGGAAACCTGCTACGGAGCTTGATTGGAGAAAACTCATGGATGTGGGATCGCATACTTGCTCAGGCAGAATTCGCTTATAATGATTCACCAAACCGCAGCACAGGATATAGTCCTTTCCAGATTTTATATGGCATGCATCCTCATAGAGTGCATGAACTATGGGATCTGGGAAAGTTGGAAAGGAGGAGTGCTGACGGGGAATATTTTGCCAAGGCAATGAATGAATTACATGAGTAGGTGAAGTCGAAATTATAGGACAACAGTCAGAGATATAAACAACAAGCATATTTGAAGCGGCGGGAAGTACAATTCAATGTAGGGAATGAAGTCCTTGCATATTTACGCAAAGAACGGTTCCCTAAGGGCGAATATAATAAGCTGAAGTATAAGAAGACTGGCCCCTGTAAAATTCTGCGTAAATTTTCAGCCAATGCCTATGAAATACAGCTGCCACCTGGAATAGGCATATCACCCATTTTCAACGTGGCAGATCTGTTTCCATATACTGCCAGTCCTGAAGACGACAGTGCAGCAGGGCCAGAACGGGACACCCAGAGTGACAACAGTTCTTGGATGAGGCAAATGCCTACAACACTGCCCCTTGAAATCGAGAAAATTCTTGACACATAGGTAGCTAAGAAAACTCGCAAAAAGGAGTACCTGCGATATCTGGTTAAGTGGAAGAACCGTCCCATTGAGGACAGTTCGTGGCTTGACGCGACATAGATACAACAAGCGGGCTATTTTTTGGAGGAGCTCATAGAGCGAAGCCATGACTTTTATTTACCTCGGGAGCCTGATGCAGGAGCATCTAGCTGACAGGGATCATTGTGGCTGGAGGTCATTTGGTCTCAGTGAGGATAGAGGAGAAAATTCAGGAAAAACATTTTAGTTTATTTTTAGTTTTAATTTCTTAGTGAAGTAGCATTTAGGAAAGTGAAAGGTTAATTTAAAGCTGTCTTAATTAATTATTTTGTCAATTTGTTTCCGTATGTTAATTTTACATTTTACAGCAGAGTCAAGATAACAGTTACAGAAACTATGTAACTAACAAATGTAACTGATAACAGTTAAGTTGAACTATTTCTAAACCATACAAAAGAAAGCAAAATGTAATGTAACAGGTTCAATTGGAGAGGGAAAAAAAACATAATATAAATCTCTACAAGCACATGCACTTAAATCTACGTTGCAGTCATTTAAATAATCCTTCTATATATTTGAAATTTATTAACGTATGCTAGCAAACCATTTCTTTTATAGAACATGAGTATTTTCAAATTTGTATGAGATTAATAGGCTCGTAGGCAACAAATATTATAGGCATATTAACAGGAGAAACAACAGGAATACGAAAGGTGTGAAACCCCTGAAGCATCAAGGCAAACAACACAGAGGAGCATCATAATAGCGAGCAGGCACAGATGACATAACAGCGCACGCAAACAGGTACTTATCAAATAACTGAGTTGAACATTTGATACCAAAATGAAATAGTCTGTCTCTATTAATCAGTACACAGTGATATAAATTAAAAACACAGTCCAAGACAAGTCTATACTAGCAACCGGGTTGAGAAACCCTGACTACAACCTACAGCCAACATAATGGAGGAACGACTGTGCTAAGACCGAGAACATAGTTTAGAAACAGGGGAAAAGTAAGTCGACCACCCGCAGAGCCTAACCCTAAGCAGACTACCATCAAACCGACAACTAAATGCTCAAAACGGAACAGACAGAACTGTAAAGGAGCGACCCTACCGGGTTTCCAAATGTGCCCAGCAGTGGAGAGCAGGTTCCTGGAGCTAACTCCACCTGCAATCACCCAACAAAGACAGAGGTTAAACATTATAGTGAAACAAACGGGAAAACGAATTGACAAGGGTTTCAGGTTAGGAAGCAGACTTACCCACAGTGAAGACGACGTGCCGAGACCATGTTCCGAGCCAAGTTGTAGCCATCGAGGGTTCCCTGCTCACGAGGAGTGGCAACCTTAGTAACAGAGGGAGAAGGAGAAATTGAAAATAGCTCAGAGTGAGGGCTTACCTTACTCATCGGAGACCAGAGCCAAAGCCACAAACCCCCGAAGCCGTAATAACACACAGTGAACCAGCACAGAGAACCGGCGGAGGAGACCCTCAGTCACCACAATGAACAACAGTGCAAATGAGCCAAAAGACTAGGGTTTGCTGAGTTTAACCAAAGGCGGGATTGTGACTATCGAGGCGGGGACACTTGTCCACCCAAGACTAACGCAGCTACAGTACATTTAAATCACCACAAAATATCCATAGCATCATTAAAGTCATCAACATATTTTCCATAGACTGAATCATCGCATTCACCAACACAATCAACTTTTAATAATACATTGAACCATTATCACATCAATAATAACACATATATTGCAAATTAATATAAGAATAAGGTTAACGAGGGGCCAGACCCATCATAAATATTGGCCAAAGGAAGTCATGAGGCAGAGGATACAAAATACTTGTGCAAGTTGAGCTCAAGGTTGAGCAAAGCATATTGTATTCATTTGAATTCTTTGACCAAGGGCGCAAGGAAATAGGGGCTTGGAGAGTAGCAAAAGAGGCCAAGGTTTGGCTTGAGCTTGCTTGTGAGCTGGAAGATTGATCATATTGAGTGCTGAGATTGTTCTTGTGAGAACAAGCATTGTATTATCATCTTGGATTTCTGATTAATGCAATATAGATAGCATGGGTTTTGAGTTGTGGCTTTCCCCGGGAAAACTTATTGTGTTATATGCCATTGATTTATCTTCTTCTTGTTCATATTGTTTTCATCAATCTACTTACTTCCGTTGGTTGATAGTAGAAGTAGATTCTTGTCCTGTGCTTTAGTAAATTGCATAAGCTTGTGAATCTACTAGATTTTCTACATGGTATCGGAGCTAAGAATAATATAATAGAGGAGATTTCGAAGTGTTGTGTTGAGGGTTACAAGTGAAATTCGAATTTGCAATACATACTTCAGGATCGAAAGATGGTGTTCTACAGTTTGCGGCTCGAGTATGCCTTAGATGGAAGCTCAAATTATATAGCTTGGAAGGACATAATGGAGGCCGTGTTGGAAGAGAATGACTTGAAGGAATTCATTGATCAGGACATTCCTAAGCTACCGACATCAGACACTCGGAATCTAGCCAAATGGAAGAAGTGTGTGGCAAAAGTGAGGCAGATAATCCTTGAGGGAGTTTGAGACCACACTGTCTCAAGTCTCCATGGGAAGGAAAATTTGCATGTTATGTGGAAAGCATTGAGGGGCCTTTTCTAGAACAGAAGTGACTAAAGGAAGTTGGCACTGAAAGATAAACTTCGAAAATCAAGATGGAGGCAGGTGACTCAATTCAAAATTACTTGACCAAGTTGACTCAATGTCGTGATGAACTTGGAAGTGTTGGAATCACGGTTTTTTAGGATGATATGGTGAGTCTTGCTTTTCTATGACTCCTAAAGAGTTGGCATAGTTATCAGGACTCTGTCAATGGTCGGGAGAGGTGGCCAGATTGGGAACGATTGTGGTCAGATTTGATGCAAGAGGAGATCAGGAGGAACACCAGAGATGGGACCTCTTCCAAGGAAGTGGAAGAGGATTTTTCCTTAGCGAGTAAGGAAAAGAAGGCCAAGGGAAAGAAATCCGAATGTGAGGAGGGTGAAAAGAATATGGAATTGACGAAAGTCAAGTGTTTTCACTGTCACTGATCTGATATTCACCCTATGAGTGACATCAGTTAAAGATTTATTAAACTAAGGTATTACAGACTCATGTGCTGGTGTGTGTTCTGTGTTATTGAAACAACGGATCGATCAGATTGCCAATACATAGACAATAAAATGGAAAGACAACAGAGAAATATAGTAAGCAACACAAAGACACAAACAATTTTAATAAGGAGTTCACCCTATTCTCCAGGGCTATGTCTCCGGTCCAGCTTCTAGTGGTGGCCTTGTTTTATTGTGTCTTTAAGCAGAGAAATTACAATACAGAGACTCAATGTGAGTTCTCCTGAAGCAAGTCTTGCTTGGCAGGGTGGTTTCTTGGATTCCCCAAGCCATTGGAGTACATAGACTCTTCTTCTTCCTACTAGCTCTATGAACTTATGGTCTACAGTGGAAAGAGCCAAATGTGATGCTCAGTCTAGACAGATTCCTCTGTGGGATAGCTTGAATCTTCAAGCTCTCTGGTGCTCGATGCCACCTTTGGTCAGCTTGGCCCTCTGTCTCATCTGCTTTGCTTTACTGTTCTCTGTGTTCAGTCCTCCTCTCAGGGTTCACTGTTACACTTCGTCTCTCGACTTCTGTCTCTCTCAACTCTGCACACTAACCGATTCGACTGTCTCTGTTCATGGCTTTAGCCATTCAAATCCTATGCCGGTTTGGTTCCTCTTCTGCCTGTCGATTCACCTTTTGCAGCTGCGCTTGGAGTTCCCTGTGTTCAACGTCATCATGATTGCTCAGGGAGTGGCCACTTGTCCTCCTTTAAATGGCACCAACATGCTTCGTTGGTTATTTATTCAGTTACATCGTGGATGCATTCTTCCTCCACTGTGGTGGTCAAGAAGATTCCAAATCCCTTTAAAATGTGGCTTAATTCCCTGTCGATTCCACTTCCTCCATCAGGCGCAATCTCAGCCGTCTGATCTGGACCCTCCAGATCCGACTCCATATGCATGTTTCGCGTAGTTGACTTGCTCGACTGATAGCGCGCGATCAATGGTGGTTTTCTCTCACCTTCGCCTACCACGCATCGATCGTTGTATGGAATCGCTCCGCTTTCGTCCAAAACCTCTTACCATTTAAGAGCACCCCAATCATAACCACTGGTTTCAAGAGCACGGGTCATGCCGTTTGTGTTTAGTGCTTTTTCCTTTTTCTGCCAACGGTCCTTTGGTTCCCCCACGTGACTGAGTGCTCAGGATTTTCCTTCATGGCCTTGTTCGCCTAGCGATGCGCAATTAGCGCTAAGCACTAATCACGCATCAAAAATCACTCCCTTTTCCCATTCCGGGGCTCCCAAGGGCTACTTTGGCCTCTTGCACGGTCTCCATGGGTCTTGGTCAGCGCGCTTTGACCGAGGTCCTCGTCGTTCCACGTTGGCTGCCATTGCCACTGGTTCAGGGTGTTTTTGATCACTGTTTTGGACTTCTTTAGAGCTTTGTTTGACCTGATACAGTCAGGGTTCTTTGACAATCTTCTATCGATCCAATTCAGATCACGGCCTTCCCACTAAAAAAGATTTTGGACCACCAAAAGTTGGTTTTCAAGCATCGACTAAGTGAGGATACTGTTTCTTCACTTGTCCAATCTCAATCCACTTTGCACTGCTTGGCTTTGAACCTTTGAGCCCAATTCTGAGGTACTCAACATCTCCCCTGCACGTTGTCCTCACCTTCTTGTCCAACAATGTGTCTTCCTGCAACTCATTGAGGTATTCAGGTAGCAAGTCATCAATAGAAGGCAATTGAATTTGCTCTTCAGGGTCTTCAATCATTGAAGGTTCAAACAATCTCAAGCAATCTGCATTTACGACTGAGTAGATGTGCATGTAAGCTGGTAAATCAAGGTGAAAGGCATTTTCACCAATTTTCTCAAGTATCCTAAAAGGTCCATACCTGATGGGATTTAGCTTTTTACCTTCACCTTGCATCCTGTCCTTGCTGATATACAGGCAGACTTGGTCTCCAACTTGAAAACTATGCTTCATCCGATGCTTATCATGCCTAGCCTTGGACTTGGCCTAGCTCTTTTCCAGCTATTCCTGTATTGCTTGATGGATCTCCTGGATCTGTTCAATGAACCTAGTTGCCTTGTCCACTTCACTTTGTCCATCAACCATGGTATCTTTACCAAAGACAAAAGCCAAAGGAGACCTTGGTGTGAAACCAAAGCAGGTCTCAAAAGGAGATCTCTGTGTAGAAGAGTGTTTGGCTCTGTTGTAAGCATGCTGCACATAACACAAGTGTTCATCCCAAAGCTTAGGATGTTTGTTGCAATATCCTCTCAGTAACTGGATCACTGTCCTGTTTACTACTTCTGTCTGACCATCTATTTATGGATGAAAAGCTGTGCTTTTCTTCAACTTGGTGTCCATAAGTTCCCACAGACTAGACCAAAACTTTCCCACAAATCGGGTGTCTCGATCAGATACAATGGAAGTGGGTAATCCAAAATGAACCCATACATGTTCAAAGAACAATTTTGTAGTCTCTTCAGCTGTAATCTATTTACTACAAGGTATCAAAATACACATTTTTCTGAACCTATCCACAACAACATATAAGTAATCATGACCTTTCCTAGATTTAGGCAGTCCTCCAACAAAATCCATGGAAACAATTTCCCAAGGGTGAGAAGGAACTGGCAATGGAGTGTAAAAGCCTAGTTTTCTATTGTTGGGCTTAATTTTAGCACACATGGCACACCCTCTTACGTATATAGAAACTGTCTCATTCATTTTCGCCCAATAGAAGAATCTTTGCAGTTGTGCAACTATTTTACTTACCCCAAAGTGACCTGATATCAGAGAAGTGTGTGCTTCCTTAATTATCTTTATCCTCTCAGTTTGTGGAATGCAGAGTTTCCCACAATGATATAAGAGTCGGTCCTTTATGTGATAGTCCAATTCTTCTACTCTTTTTCCTTGACTCAAAGTTGCATATACATCTTTAAAGTCCATATCTTGAGCATATTGTTCTATGTAGCTTTCATGTAGTACAGAATTATGCTTAAGTATGGTAGATGCATTTATAATGGGTCTAGATAACATGTCTGCAACCTTGTTATGTATGCCCTTTTTATATCTGATGACTAAGTGAAACTGTTGTAGAAATCCCATCCATCTATAATGTCTGGATTGCTGCAACTTAGTTTGGGAGTGTAGATATTGAAGTGGCTGATGATCAGTATGTATTACTGTCTCTTTGCCCATTAAATAATGTTTCCACTTTTTCACACTCTGAACTAATGCATACAATTCTTTATCATATGTAGGATAGTTAACTACTGCAGGATTAAAAGTCTCAGAATGATAACATATGGGTTTATTGTGCTGTGTCAACACTGATCCCATGGCATAGTCAGTGGCATTAGTTTGGATCTCAAATGGTCTTTGTAGATCTAGCAGTGCTAGTATAGGTGTTGTACTTATTTTCTCTTTCAAGGTGTCGAAGGCTTTATGATGTTTGCCTCCCCACTGAAACACCTTATTCAATCCTGTTAAAGCATGTAAGGGAGCTGCAATCGAGGAGAAGTTAGAAATGAACTTCCTCCAATATTGTGCTGCTCCTAGGAAGCTTTTCACTTTTGCAGCAGACCTGGGTTTACGCCAGTTCACAATGACTGCCACTTTAGAGGGATCTATTTTCAATTCACCTCCCCTCACTATATGACCCAAGTAGTTTAGAGATGTTTTTCCAAATTCACATTTTGGGAGTTTAACATAAAGTTTTTCTCTTTTCAAAACATCTAATGTCTGCTTAACATGCTTTAAATTTTCTTCCCACGTTTTACTAAAAATCAGAATGTCATCCATATACACAATAACAAAATCATCAAGAAAAGGTCTGAGTACATCATTCATTAATCTCATGAAAGTAGTAGGAGCATTAGTTAAGCCAAAAGGCATAACCAACCATTCATACAATCCCTGCTTTGTTTTGAAAGCAGCCTTCCATGCATCTTGCTCTGCAACTCTGACCTGATAGTATCCACTGTGCAAATCTAGCTTGGTGAAATAAACAATTTCTTTTAATTGATCTAGAAGATAATCTATGCGAGGAAGGGGATAACGATTTTTTATTGTTATCTTATTCAGTGCTCGGTAATCAATGCACATTCTCCAAAAGCCATCTTTCTTTCTCACCAAAACGATTGGTGACCCACATGGTGATGTTCTAGGCCTGATGAAGCCCTTCTCGAGAAACTCCTGCACCTGCTTCTTGATTTCAACATTCTCTAAAGCAGAAAACCTGTACATCCCAATGTTAGACAATGGAACATCTTACTGCAAAATAATATCATGTACTATTCCCTTTTTGGGTGGCATACCTTTAGGTTCTTGAAACAAGACATCATAATCTGAAACAACCTTTTCTATATCAGCTTGTTGTTCAGCATTACAACCCTCAAATACATTGGTTTTATTAGGTTTCTTTTCCTTTACAACCATCAGTAAGAATTGTTTGCATGAATTTATCATTCTTTTCATCTGTCCCGAGTTTATGAGAGTATAATTATTCTTGAGCTTATGAGCTCTTACAAAGTATTCGATTCCATCTTTAACAAGTAGATACTTGTTCTCAGCTCTATAGAAAATAGCCTTTCTATCATACAAGTAAGGACTTCCTAAAATAATTCCACATATATCCAAAGGAATTATGTCTAACTCAACCTCATCTACAAATTCTGACCAAAAATAAAACTTGAGTTTGCACTGTCTAGTCACTTGTAGTTGTGCTTTATCATTCAACCATCCTAATGGGTATGGTTTCTTGTGAGGTGTAGTTGCTAATCCCAATTTCTTTACAATTGCTTCAGAAATCAAATTTACTTGTGAGCCACTATTAAACAAAGTATCAATCTTTTGATTTTTCGAAATAACTCGAATATGGAAATTCTCATGTCTTTTTCTCTCATTTTCTTCATCAATAATAGATTGAGCAGAATTACTAGTAGATGCTTTAGAATTCTTACCTTTTATACCTATGGCTGCTATAGTTGTTTCATCTCCCGAGTTTGAACCCAAATCTCTCTGAATAGCTGCAGCTGTCTTCTTCTTCTTGCCCTCGGAATTCTTAGGTCTCAGCTCTGGATGCAGAATCCAATAATGCTAATCATCATGCCCCTCCTTTTTACAGTGAGTGCATGAAGCTTTGGCTTTCTGTACAGTGTTAGCCTTCCTTGCTTTCCACTTTTGTTTTCTTTTCTCCTTGCTCTTGCTTAGAGTGGGTTGGGATGGTCCCCCAACTTTTGGATTGCCATTCTTTCCTCTAGCTTCTAGATGAGTAGCTTGTATAGATACCTCATCTATACTAGTGGGATTAAACATGAGGATGGTATGCCTCATGTAGCTGTGTAGACCACCAATGTATTCAAAAGAGTCTTTGGTGAGTCTAATGAGATACCCAACATCAATGCTCTCTTCCTGAATTCTTGAGTATACCCTTGCACACTTTTCCCCTTCAACTGTCGAAGAGTCTGCCAACTCATCATGGCTTGTTGCATGTAGGCCAATGGATAGAACTACTTTTTGATTGCAGCAACAAATTCACTCCAGACAGAGATGGTCTTGCCATGTCTTTTCACATCAGCTTGGGTTCTACCTTCCTACCAAACCAAGGCAGTGCCACCTAGGCATAGGCTTGCCAGCTAAATCTTACTCTTGTTTGAGTTTATGTTCTGTACCCTGCAATACACATCAATTTGTATAATCCAATTGTCCAACTTTTCAGCATTTAGCTCTCCATCATATATGGGCAAATCAAATTTAACATCTAACTTAATCAAAGATGCTTTCTTATTATGCACAGGGCTATTAGGAGGTGTGAGAAAGTGTTCCTCTTTCCCCTTTCCTTTGGAGTTGTCATGGAAGTGAGACTCATCTTCTTATTTCTCTTGCTTAGAGCCTGATGCATATTCCACCTTTTGCTTTCTAAAGTCTCTGTACATTTCTTCAACCATAGACTTTATAGCTAGGAAACTCTCTATGAATTGAGGGTCTGGCCCTACAGAACCTTCTTCTGACATTGTCTTTCAAGGATAGACTCTCCCAATTTCAGGATTAGTTTCCACCAACTCTCCTTCTTATAATTTGAGCTTTGATCTTGTGAGCATTCACAACTAAACCAACACAAGCTTGTATAACCTTACAGACTAGAGCTTGATACCACTTGATCTGATATTCACCCTATGAGTGACATCAGTTAAAGATTTATTAAACTAAGGTATTACATACTCATGTGCTGTATTGAAACAACGAAACGATCAGATTGTCAATACACAGAGAATAAAATGGAAAGACAACAGAGAAATACAGTAAGCAACACAAAGACACAAACAATTTTAATAAGGAGTTCACCCTATTCCCTAGGGCTACGTCTTCAGTCCAGCTTTCAATGGTGGCCTTTTCTTATTGTGTCTTTAAGAAGAGAAATTACAATATAGGGACTCAATGTGAGTTCTCTTGAAGTAGGTTTTGCTTGGCAGTGTGGTTTCTTAGATTCCCCAAGCCACTGGGGTACACAGACTTTTCTTCTTCCTACCAGCTCTGTGACCTTTTGGTCTACAGTGGAAAGAGCCAAATGTGATGCTCAGTCCAGATAGATTCCTCTGTGGGATAGCTTGCATCTTCAAGCTCTCTGGTGCTCGATGCCACCTTTGGTCAGCTCGGCCCTCTGTCTCTTCTGCTTTGCTTGATTGTTCTCTGTGTTCAGTCCTCCTCTTAGGGTTCACTGTTACACTTCGTCTCTCGACTTTTGTCTCTCTCAACTCTACACATTGACCGATTCGACTGTCTCTGTTCATGGCTTTAGCCATTCGAATCTTATGCCAGTTTGGTTCCTCTTCCGCCTGTCGATTCACCTTTTGCAGTTGCGCTTCGAGTTCCCTGTGTTCGGCGTCATCATGATCGCTCAGGGAGTGGGCACTTGTCCTCCTCTAAATGGCGCCAGCATGCTTCGTCGGTTCATTTCTTTAGTTACATTGTGGATGCGTTCTTCCTCCACCATGGTGGTCAAGCGGATTCCAAATCCCTTTAAAACGTGGCTTAATTCCCTGTTGATTCTGCTTCCTCCATCGGGCACAATCTCAATCGTCCGATCTAGACCCTCCAGATTTGACGCCATATGCACGTTTTACGCGGTTGACTTGCTCGACCGATAGCATGCGATCAACGACGATTTTCTCTCACCTCCGCCTACCACACGTCAATCGTTGTATGGAATCGCTCTGCTTTCATCCAAAACCTCTTACCGTTTAAGGGCACCTCGATCAAAACCGCCGGTTTCCAGAACACGAGTCCCGCTGTTTGTGTTTAGCGCTTTTTCCTTTTTCCGCCCGCGGTCCTCTGGTTCCCCCACGCGACTGAGTGCTCGGATTTTTCCTCCACCACCTTGTTCGCCTAGTGATGCGTGATTAGCGCTAATGATGCATCAAAAATCACTCCCTTTTCCCATTCCGGGGCTCCCAAGGGCTACTTTGGCCTCTTGCGTGGTCTCCATGGGCCTTGGTCAGCGCACTTTGACCGAGGTCCTCGTCGTTCTGCGTTGGCTTCCATTGCCATTGGTTCAAGATGTTTTTGATCGCTGTTTTTGATTTCTTTAGAGCTTTGTTCGACTTGATACAGTCAGGGTTCTTTGACAGTCTTCTATGGATCCAATTCGGATCAGTCACAAGCATGAGCACTATGCCAAGATCTGCCCACAGAAGAAAGCAAGCAAGAAGGAGCCGATAATAGTGGCAACAGGTGAAGGTTTAACTTCACAATTCGAACTTGATTTCACTCTCATTGCATGCATGGTCAACACTGTCATGGGAGGCGTGTGGTATCTTGACAGTGGTGCCTCATTCTATATAACGAGGAATAGAGATATCTTTAGTGATTTTGAGGAGAAAGACCTCAAGAAAAGCATAGAGTTTGGAGATGACGAGAGGTATAGAGCTACCAGGATCGGTATGGTTACCTTTCATAGGGAGTTTGGCTCCCCTCTCAGGATCATAGATGTGATGTATGTTCTAGGACTAAAGAAGAATCTTGTTTTAGTCACGGTATTGGAAGACCGTGGCTATGATGTGGTTTTTAGTAAGGGAAAGGTTTTCCTTAGACACATCACCACAGGACAGGTGAAACAGATCGGTTCATGGGTCAAGAACCTATATGATCTTGATGTTCAAGATGCATACAAAGCCTTGAGGAGAAAGGAAAAGTTAGAGACTTGGTGGTTGAGAGGGAGAGTAAATTACCTCTCAACATGCAGACCTAGAAGAAGCAGTCTCAAACAATTGTGGAACAACTACAATTGGAGAAGCTAAGAGGAGATCGAGTGGAGAGATCCACTCAAAAAAAGAAGAAGCAATCTCAAACAATTGTGGAGTAGCCACAATTTGGGAAGCCGAGAGGAGACCGAATGTAGGCATCCACTCATGCAGAGACCTATGGTAGGAGGGAATTTCGAGCCAAGTGGGCTAAGGGATCACATGCAGCCATACCTCCAGGTATGAGGTGAGGCGATGTGAAGTGATAGTCCCAAGAGGGGTGAAATTGGGAAGGGTCCATTGAGAGGTTTTATTCATGGATCGTACCTTGCTACGAGAGTCCAAAGTACATAGTAGCAGGAGGAATCAATGGGATTGATGTAGTCAGAGATCAAAGTGACACAGGCCAGAGTAGTCAGATATTGAAGAGCATGGAGAAGGGTTGACAACAGAGCAGAAAGGCAGAGTCACCAGAAGCGCAAATTTTTCAGTTGACAAAGGCAATACCAGTCAAAAAATTTGATGATAGATGCATCATACTGATTCACGTTGGATGTTTTTTTGTTTATGGAGTTTTTTCGAGTTTCTGGAGCAACAACACTAGAGATAAGTGTTGCATGCAGAACATTCCAAAGGTTTGGGATCGGGATTGAGTTGAATTCCTTTCTTGTTGAGAGGGAGTGTTAGAAATATCAACAAGAAATGATAAAAATAGAATCCAAAAATTCTAGTTTAATTTGTCCTTGAATTAAACTGAGAATTAAAATCGAATTATACTCTCATAGCAACTTGTAAATAGTTAATTAAGTTTAATTAACTTAATTATCTTAGCAATTTCGAGTTGAAAGTCTTTATGAAGTCATGTATATGTTATTCCTACGTTTTAGGGGTCCGGTATGAGTTTAATTGTGAGTTGTAATTAGATAACTCAGTTTATTGAGTTAAGTTAAGTTAAATTAGTTCCAAACTATTTGTGGAACTAATAGAGATTTAACAGTTAGTTGGTGCACTAATGCATTCACTAGTGCTACTCCAGTTAACTGAAGATTCCCTCATCAGAAACTCATGCATGTCGATTCTGAGAAAGATCTAGTCGAGTCTAGAGTGCAGGGACAATGTACTATTAGTTGTATGATTTATTGAGTTGTATAGATCATGCATGCAATCAGGAATTCAACCTAATTTTGGATTGTGCAGTTAAGGATGAGGAATTTCCCTTTAATTACAGGCTAATTCTCTCAGGAATTGTGCAAAGAGTTAGAAGCTTGGAGGCTTGGAAATTTGGCTAAGTATTGGCTAAAGGAAGTCATCAGGTAGAGGATAGGAAATACTTGTGCAGGTTGAGCTCAAGGTTGAGCATAGCATATTGTATTCATCTGAATTCTTTGACCAAGGGCACAAGGAAATAGGGGCTTGGAGAGCAACAAAAGTAGCTAAGGTTTGGCTTGAGCTTGCTTGTGAATTGGGAGATTGATCATACTGAGTGCTGGGATTGTTCTTGTGAGAACAAGCATTGTATTATCATCTTGGATTTCAGATTAATTCAATATAGATTGTAGGGGTTTTAAGCTGTGGCTTTCCCCGAGAAAACTTATTGTCTTATGTGCCATTGATTTATCTTCTTCTTTTTTCATATTGTTTTCATCGATTTATTGGCTTCCGCTGGTTGATAATAGAAGTAGATTCTTGTCCTGTGCTTTAGTAAATTGCATGATCTTGTGAATCTACAAGATTTTCTACACAACCATTTAGTCAATAAATAATTTATTTTCTGAATTCAAACTTCTATGATCCATAATGAATTAAGAAAAGTCCTTTGGTAGAAATCACATAAGAGAAATTTTTGGCCGATGTGTTTCAAACCAACCAGTGATTTATTTTTAGGAAATGCACCAACCATTTAGTCAATAAATATTTTTAAAATTTTTAAGAAATGCATTATTTTTTTGCATTATTATTTCATATCTTTTCTTAAAAATCTATCCATCTAATTTTGAAAATTTTCCTATTAGAATAATAATATATTGAATTAATAAATCAATCTTAAATATTCTGCTCATATATAGTTTGGTATATTAATTTTAAATTTGCTTAGTTGCAGTGTTTATTTCTTGTCACTATTCTTTGGTGGATTTTTTAGAAATTAAATTCTTGTAGACAAAAAAAGGAATACCTAAAAAGATTGGAGTATAAATAATTTTTTGGCATTATAGAGCTAGACTAGTAGCTTATTGTGCTTTCTTTTAGGATAACAACCTTCAATCTTACCTCTCAATTATTATTAAAAAATTGCATATAAAAACACAAACAAATTGATGAGAATCAAAATCAAATGACCATCATCAAATTTTAACTTGATAGACAAAATGAATTTAAAATTCCAAGCCTCGTTAGACATTTCATTTCAAAATTCTGTGTAACATACCACGTGCTATGAAAAAAATGTAGGTTTTATAGTTAATAGAACATTGGTGTCAATATTTGCTTCTCAAGACTTGAGTCTATTATTAGTCCCTGCTGCAGGCATGGTAGGGACTATAGTAATCGAAATGGCATTGTTAATATTAGTTTAAGCTTCTTAAGTTGGTTATTACTGTGCACTGTCATTAAATGAGCATAGCTTGTCGCTTCATAGTCTTGTTTGGCCTCTTCCTGAGGCGGATCATATATTATGTGTACTTTTTCAGTCGTATATGTTCATGAGTGTAGACTAATGCTAACATTAATTTACAATATTAAATGTTATGCTATTTGGCATCAGTTATTTACCTCTTAAGAAATCTTGTTGTGTTTTGGTTTGCTTGGTTTAAGAAATATATATCTTCACTAGTTACGCCACCACATGGCTTTCTGCATGTTCTCTTCAGCCCTTGACACCCATCACTACCTCTACATTTGCGTCACTACCATTGCATTACAATACATGCAATTCACCTAATGCAAAATGAACAACGCTCGAGGACTCTCCCCATTCACTAAGTCGTAAGCACAAGAAGTTCCCCAATAGCAAGCTAGAGAAGCACCACGACATGGTTGCATGGTTGGGAATCTTTGTTGCTCCTAGAGAAATCCATTTAAGAAAGGCAGTTGCAGGCACTGGAACCAAAGAAAATTGCTTGTTGTGTTCTAGAGGTAAGGGCGTTGCTTCCCCTATAGTCAAAATCCCTTGTTTAGTAGCATTACAATCTTTATATGTTCTTCCTACCAATGTATGTGCATGTGCAGGATTAACATCTCCATTAGTCGCAACCAATTTGTGTTCCATAGTGAAATCTCCATACCTTCCAATCAATCTATGTGTAGGTGTAGAAGCACACTTATTTTCAATAAATTTATGAGTAGGAGTGACATGAGAGTAATCCAAATGTACCTTGTCTGAGGAAGTTTCTTGCAATTTGTGGACTATCACAACCGTTCTTTCCCTGGGTGAACCAATTATTGTCAAATTAGCCTTCATCTCTTGAGCTCTTCTTTGGCAGATGAGATTTGAGACACGTCTTGAATTAGAGAGGTTATCACCCACATGCTCCTGGCATCTCCAGTATGAAACCCCATCCGAATTGTTCTCAATGGACCCATCTTCACCCAGTTGTGGATGTGTTTTACCCAATTCTGAGCTTGGTACTTACTCAACTTGTCCATTACCTTAATTATTCACAAAAATTGTTCTTGTTAATGCAACAAAATTAAATGCAGATTCATCTAGTGAAATTTGAAATACGAATCGAACCTGGGGGTGCCTAGCTCTCTCTCTCTCTCGAATTAGCTTACCGAATATAAGTCTTCGACCCTAGAAGAAACTATCAGAACAATCATGAAAACATACAAGCTACCTTCTACAAATATGGACTCTAAAACCGAAGAAGAATTAGTCCCTCCCTTACACAGTAAATAAGAAAATAAATAGTGGCAGGACCTCCCTCACTGGATTATACATATGGCAGGATAATAAGTGGTGGGAACAAATGATAGGCAGCGAGTGAATGCATTAGCTAGAAACTGCTAAGCTAGAAGTGGTAGAAAGAGTCATTGTTCTCGAACGAGAGTGAAGGAATCAACCCCTGCACAAAGTGATACGCAGTGAGAAGTATTAAGAAAGTTGCACGCCAATGAATGAAGTGATAATGAGTTATTACTGTCTATCGTTGAAAGCTGTAAGAAGCATAACACTCTCACTCCCATTCATCGGGCTTGAATAAGTCATTCTCTTTTGCATAATCACGAAGAAGCACCCCAACTAGCAGCATAGATTCTGGTAGTAAATCCACAATGACAACTTCCACTCTAGCATCATTAATAGGTGAAGAGACGTATGTGTCCCCCTACAACATGGAGTCATTCATAGATTTTGGCAGAGGCAGAGGTATAATTTCTCGAGGAAAGAAGTAGGTGATGGCAAGGGTATAATTGCCTTGGAAAGTGGACAAGTGAGTTGCATGCAATTTCAACGACTTTACCAATGAGTTTTCTATTTTTATTTTTCTTGTTTAATATTTTTTTATTATAATTTAATTATTATTCCCATTTCAAAAACAAATACTTTATTGATATAAAAAATAAATTTATACATTTCTAATTATCTTCTAATTATTAATTAAATATGACCATATAATTTGCATTTTCCATAATATGAACATCGATCAATTCATATCGCTGCAACGGTCTGTTGAGGCTTTGAAAATCACTACGACAACATGGGGGATAACCACTCGGTCCAAACCTTAAGACAACTCCTTTTCCGTTTAAAGCGGTGGCTCCGACTGGGGATAATGGGAGCAGTTTCCTAGTGTGGGTTTTAATATGAGAGTGGGTGGTTCATGAGCATTTGCAAATAGAATAATGATAATCTAAGTGACCTATTCTATCATGCAAATATTCTAACTAACTTATTCTAATATAAACTCGAGTATTTCTGTGTGATATGCGATCTACATAGATATCTGCTTAACATGTGATAATAAATATTAATCACGCATAAACAAAGATGATAACGTATAAGATAATTTCTTTGAATAAATAATTAGTCAAAGGAATTTATAAAATATATCAGATATATGATGAATTATATATATGATGATCTAATATTCACCCTATGTGTGACATCAGTTAAAGATTTATTAAACTAAGTATTACAGACTCATGTGTAGGTGTGTGTTCTGTGTTATTGAAGTAACAGATCGATCAGATTGCCAATACAAAGACATTAAAATGGAAAAGACAGCAGAGAAATACAGTAAGAAACACAAAGACGCAAACAATTTTAATAAGGAGTTCACCCTATTCTCTAGGGCTACGTCTTCGGTCCAGCTTTCAGTGGTGGCCTTGTTTTATTGTGTCTTTAAGCAAAGAAATTACAATATAGGGACTCAATATGAGCTCTCCTGAAGCAGGTTTTCTTGGCAGGGTGGTTCTTGGATTCCCCAAGCCACTGGAGTACACAGACTCTTCTTCTTCCTACCAGCTCTGTGATCTTCTGGTCTACAGTGGAAAGAGCCAAATGTGATGCTCAGTCCAGACAGATTCCTATATGAGATGGCTTGAATCTTCAAGCTCTCTGGTGCTTGATGTTGACTTTAGTCAGCTCAGCCCTCTATCTCCTTCTACTTTGCTTTACTGTTCTCTGTGTTCAGTCCTCCTCTCAGGTTTTACTGTTACACTTCATCTCTCGACTTTTGTCTCTCTGTGTCTAACTTGATTGATTCGACTACCTCTGTTCATGGCTTTAGCCATTCGTCCCCTATGCTTGTTCAGTTCCTCTTCTGCCTGTCGATTCACCTTTTACAGCTATGCTTGGAGTTCCCTGTTCGGCGTCATCATGAACGCTCAGGAAGTGTCCACTTGTCCTCCTTTAAATGGCGCCAACATGCTTCGTCGGTTCATTTCTTTAGTTACTCTGTGGATGTGTTCTTCCTCCACAGTGGCAGTCAAACAGATTCCAAATCCATTTAAAACGTGGCTTGATTCCCTGTCGATTCCACTTCCTCCATCGGGCGCGATCTCAGCCGTCTGATCTGGGCCCTTCAGATTCGATGCCATATGCACGTTTTGTGCGGTTGACTTGCTCGACCGATAGCACGAGATCAATGGCGGTTTTCTCTCACCTCTGCCTGTCACACGTCGATCGTTGTATGGAATCACTCTGCATTCGTCCAAAACCTATTACCATTTAAGGGCGCCCCGATCAAAACCGCCGGTTTCCAGAGTGTGAGTCCCGCCGTTTGTGTTTAGCACTTTTTCCTTTTTCCGCCCACGGTCCTCCGGTTCCCCCACGCGACCGAGTGCTCGGGCTTTTCCTTCGTGGCCCTGTTCACCTAGCGATGCGCGATTAGTGCTAAGCGCTAATCGCACATCAAAAACCACTTCCTTTTCCCATTCCAAGGCACCCAGGGGCTACTTTGGCCTCCTGCGCGGTCTCCATGGGCCTCGGTCTATGCACTTTGACCGAGGTCCTCGTCGTTCCACGTTGGCTACCATTGCCATTGGTTCAGGGTGTTTTTGATCGCTGTTTTGGATTTCTTTAGAGATTTGTTCAACCTGATACAGTCATGGTTCTTTGATAGTCTTCTATGGATCCGATCACATCACGACCTTCCCACTGAAAAATCTTTTGGACCACCAAAAGTTGGTTTTCAAGCATCGACTAAGTGAGGATAATGTTTCTTCACTTGTCCAATCTCAATCCACTTTGCGTTGCTCGGTCTTGAACCTTTGAGCCCAATCCTGAGGTACTCAACTTCTCCCCTGCCCGTTGTCCTCACCTTCCTGTCCAGCACCTGTGTCCTCCTGCAACTCATTGAGGTATTCAGGTAGTAGGTCATCAAGAGAAGGCAATTGAATTTGCTCTCCAGGGTCCTCAATCATTGAAGGTTCAAACATTCTCAAGCAATCTGCATTTACGACTAAGTAGATGTGCATGTAAGCTGGTAAATCAAGGTGAAAAGCATTTTCACCAATCTTCTCAAGTATCCTAAAAGGTCCATACCTGATGGGCTTTAGCTTTTTACCTTCACCTTGCATCCTGTCCTTGCTAATATATAGGCAGACTTGGTCTCCAACTTGAAAACTATGCTCCATCCGATGCTTATCATGCCTAGCCTTGTACTTGGCCTGACTCTTTTCCAGCTGTTCCTGTATTGCCTGATGGATCTCCTGGATCTGTTCAATGAACCTAGTTGCCTTGTCCACATCACTGTGTCCATCAACCATGGTATCTTTACCAAAGACAAAATCCAAAGGAGACTGTTACATAAAAATATCGTCACCATGATTATTTGCAGTCAGTATGGGTCTATCATCACTTGTACCGACCTCCTAAGCAAGTCTCAGAACTCAGTTCTTCAAGTTAAGCTTTGAAAATGAGAGAAAGACATTGAAAATCAACAAAGCTCTGGTTCCGCACTTTCTCTCACTATTGCCTGCGGTCCTGCACCCCCTATTCACAAAAACTGCGGACCTTCCCGCTCTGCCCCTAAATGAGTGGGTGCGGACCCCTGTGAAAGTCAAAAAGGCGCAAGTTTATTCTAAAAAACTCACTTTGGGTTAATTCTAGATGATTCTAGAAGGAATTTTGATGTGGATTGGCCGCTCTTAGGTGGTTCATGCATCCCAAAAGAGAAGGAGCTAATCCCTTGATGAGAGGAGCTATCCCTTTGAAGGAGGGCTTTATCCCTTTGAAGGAGGACCTAGTAACTTCCCTCCATTGCACTATAAATTAAGGCATTGGGCTAGTTGCTAGAGAGGTTAGAAGCTGAACATTTTTGAGGGTAAATGCTGGTGGAATTAAGACTTCCTAGTTAAGCTTGAGAGGAGAGATCACATACCTTTTTGGCTTCATTGGGAAGAGAGTGAAACTTGTCAAAGTAGAGGAGACTTCTTGCTGGACCCTGGGAGGAGCTTGTACAGCGTCAAGGCACAGGTTGTAAAGTTCTTCTTTGATTTGAATTAATACAATCAGATTCATTTTTCTCAACAAATTGTCTTATGTCATTTGTTTCATGAATTCCTTGACTTTCATGTTAAATATGTTTTATGATATTGGCTTTTCAGGTGCTATTTAATTTGTTTGCTTGTTTGTGTTTGCAGATTCGCGACAAGGGAGCTCATTTGGATCGAAGGAGCGAGGCTTCCACAAACTTGCGTTGGACCCAAGGTAGGCCTAAAACACTTGTTTGCCTTTGTTTATAAATTCACATTTAGAGAAAGATAGTTTGTGATTGGCTTGCTTGTCACTAGGTCTTATTTAGATTCTAGGAAGGTCTATCTTGTCCGCAAGATCGACTCATTCCGTGTGACAAAATGGCGACTCCGCTGGGGACTTGATTTTTTCCTTGTTTTTACTTTGACCTGAGAAACTATGTTTTTGTTTCTGTTTTTGGCTTGTTGTGTGTGGAATTGGGTAGAATTAGTAGATCCAAGGTTATTTTTTGTTTTTCATAACTTTGGGAGAGGACCGCACCCTAGCCTTTTGACACAGTGCGTACTTATCCGCACTTTTGCTTTTATCACAGAGCGGTACCGCACCTGTGTTAACTGTGGGCGTGCGGACCCTGTCAAAATTTTGGAAAACCTAAGATTTCCTCTGTTAGTCAGCTTAGTTTTTGTTTAGAAGTTATTATCCCCTACCTAGACCTGCATATAACCTGTTAGAAGCTTTCCTTAGGTTGATTTCATTGGTGTTAGGGTTTTAGGTGAAATTCCTAGAAGTTTTGCTTGTTGGGCTTGTTTTTCATTTTGGTCTTGTAGTAGCTCTGAGCTTAGAAGCTGTAGGAACCTCAGATCACCTTGGTCTCTACCAGCCTTCTTATGAGTCTAACCATTTGCGAAATATACCTTTGTTGAGGAATCCGCCTTGTGTTTTCTCTTTACAAAACTTCGAAAAGCGTGTGTTTAAAAGTTTGGATTTCATTTTTAAAGAAGAAAACAAAATTGGTTGTTCTTGAGTGATTTGTGATTCTGCATAAATTGGTCCTTACTTTACATCTAGCTAAGTAAAACATCCTTAAAAAAGACATCTTGTAAGCTTTGACTTCAAATAGGTTTTTATAATTTATAGATCTCAAAGTTAGTCGGTTTCATAGTTTTGAGTGTTTTATAAACAAAATAAAAAAAATCTCTTTTGGAAAAAGTTTGTTTTTTTTTTTTTTTGTAGTGGTTGAGTGCTTTGAAAAGAAAAGGGAATTTTTTGTGAAAATAACTAGTTGTCTCGTTTTGAGTGCATTGGAAAGGACAAAAGCTCTTCTTTTAATTTGTTTGTTAAGAAAGATTTGTGTTTACAAGTATTTGCATTCTCAAACTCTTTCCTAGCTAGAAGTTCATTGAAGGGAAAATATTGTTTAATCATCTTAAGTGCATTTTTAGTGATTTTGAGTTGAGTCTTCATACCACGAGTTTCATCTCCGCACCTCTTGACTTAAACAAAAACCAATAAAAATAACGCTTAAAGTAAAATTCATCTAGTAATATTTTTATTTCTAGGGCTCTGATACACCAACATAGCTTAGGCTAGTGTCTTGGAGTAGGAGAGTAATTAACTCTCCAAGACAGTAAAAACAAACAAGTAGTTGTATCTTGTGGTAGGGAAGAAATCCAATTGTTGCATTTATGCTCTGGGAAAGCTCCTCTTAAAGGAGAAGCACGAGATCATGTCCGAACCAGTGTGGGAATCAATCCTTTTGTTAGCCTCCTGTTGCAACATGTGTTCATATTTCATGATTGACATTGTTTACATGCCAAATATGTCATATTTCATGCTGCAAGGTTCCATATTTCCAAAATAGGTCAAAGAAGAAGCTGTGAAAGTGTGCTAGTCCAAATGCCTTTGCTGAGTTCCAATTTTGATGACTTAACCATTTTTGCAAAATGTTCTATAAAAGGAAGGGCCAAACAGTTTATTCTTGGCCTCCCTAGGTTTCAATTTCTTGTTTTAGAATATAGAGAATGATATCTGTCGAAACAGCTTAATCTTGGCAGATTTGTAGATAGGTAGAGAATCAAAGGAGCCCAACTGCTTAATCTGGGCCCTTGGCAGAAATAAGTGTAGACTTAGATAGGAGGACAGAAAAAAGAAAAATTGTAAAGCTGGGTCTGCAAGTCTAAGTGCACCCAAACCAAAAAGAAGGAAAAAATGCTAGGAAAGTAGGCTGGGTAGGTAGTTTTGAGGTTGCAGAA
The DNA here is from genome assembly GCA_031772625.1 of Pinus tabuliformis. Taxonomy (NCBI): domain Eukaryota; kingdom Viridiplantae; phylum Streptophyta; class Pinopsida; order Pinales; family Pinaceae; genus Pinus; species Pinus tabuliformis. The sequence continues at coordinate 1,092,934,474 of CM062815.1, read as the reverse complement.
TGATGATTTATGATCAATTTTGTGTTTCAAAGTGTTATATATTTTCAGATCATAGTCATGATGCAGTTTTCCCTTTGGAGGAGCTCAAGCTGGATATCTCTAACTTCCCCATTCTCCCTTATTCCCCAAATCTCTCACTAACTTCCTTGAAGAGGTCAAGATCTGCTTGAGCCTCTTAGTTTCATCATGTTCCATAACATTGGCCTTGGTGAAGATCTACCTCACTCAAGGATTTCCATTCTTCTCTTACAAAGTTCTATTCCCCAAAATAGCCCAAGGTTCCTTACCTTAGCGCTTTCTCATCCTCTTCATATTAACTATTGACTCTATTATGTAAATCCCTATCTGTTTTCCTCTTCCCTTACTAAATCTATGTTAATAACTCCCCTATGTAAATATCCCACCTTATAGCACTATAGCTATGTATTTTTCAGTCCTAGGACATAGTAGTCCACCTGGGGCTATTGTGAACCCATCCGTGTCATGAAATTGGGATTGGTCTAACCCTCTGGATAGACCAATGGCCTTTACCCTCCTCTTCGTCCTCAAGACCCTGTAATCTTACCCCCCCGCAGTCATTGTACAAAGATAATGTTTAAAAGTTTTATTAAACATTAAGTTTTGTTTTCCCCCGCTTGTATAAACCCATAAAACCCACGAAACCAAAGTTTAATCCTCCCCGCGGCATTTTATGAAGATTCGAATATTCTAGCGGCTCCCCCGTATAAACCTGCCGCCAGCTCCGTCGCCCGTCAGCCCTCCGATCCGCCCCTCCCCGATCCGACGGCTCTCGGCGATTTCGGAGCCGTCCCGTTGCCCGACCGTTAGTGCCTGATAGCCCGGCGGTTTTTCCGTCGTACAGGAGGACGCACGTCCGCCCGTGATTGCATCGGAGCCGCTCTGACAGTTACCACCCTCGTACAGAAGGTGGTCCGATGAAACCACAAACCACCTTCTATCCTTCCTCCCCTGACGACAGCACCAGGATTACCACGTCATCTTCACACATCGGCCTCCTGCCGAGTCACCCTTGCCAAGTCACTTCCACCGTGTCCCTGCCACGTCACACGTCGTACATGCTGACATCACCCTGCTGACGTAATCCGTCGTACTGGGTCCCACCCGCTGAGGTGATCATCAATTTTTGGCGCGAGAGGCGAAAATCGTGCTTAAGAAGCCCGGATTCAAATTCTGAGGCAGTTTTTGATGCGCGATTAGTGCCTAGCGCTAATCGCGCATGGCTACGGGAAAAGGGCCAAAGTGGAAAGCCCCTCATCGCGCAGCCCCCAGCAATCCTGAAAGGCGTCGAATGACCCGTTTTTCTTCCCGAAGCTTTCAGAAAAGGAGCAAAAGACAGTTCTAAAGGAAATAGAGGGCCGAACAATAGCCATTAAGTTTTGATTTGACCCACAGCAAAGGAGAGAACCGGCCCGATTCATTTGTCAAAGAGTATCAGAGGAAAGATGAACCGACAAAGAGTATCAGAGGAAAGATGAAGCGACAAAGAATATCAGTTCATTTTTTAATGAAAATCTTCAGTTCCCAAAGCAGGTCAACATTGAATGGCCTCCAGCAAAGTCAAATCAGGTGGTGTAAGTCCATCCCAGCTCTCAAATCACAGTTAAAGCACTTAAAGCCACCGAACTACAATGGAGCAGAAGCCCATGCACAGTTATTGTAGAAGCACTGCACCAAGCCACCGAGGACAACGCATTAATTCAGTTTTGATACGGCTGCCCTCAGCGCAGCCCATAGATATTTTCTTGCATTTATTTCTGATAGGTTTAGGTTAAAGTAAATATTTACTTTCAGACCTGTTTAGGTCAAAGCTGTAGTAAACAATATTGGAGAATTTTTCCTATATATACCACCCTCTGTATTGTTTCAAGGGTTGGTCGATTGATAACTTTCACTAGAGACTCGCACTGTACACCTGATATGTTTTACTTAATCAAAGATTGTTGAAGAGATTGGAGGAATGACTGTTTGCTCTGTGTTTAATGATATGAGGAAGTGAATATGGAATTCTTGTGTTGCGATATGACTCAATAAGTGCCTCTTACCTCTGTAATTTCATTTTTTCACCATCTAAATAGCAGAAAGAAAGATTAGCTTAGAACTTGTTTAACTGCACTCTAGGCTCAGTTTCTGTTGTTTCTTTGTGTTTTTTCATCTGCACTGAATTGGACATGAATATGAATTCCCTGTGGCTCATATTTACCCTAATTCACCTATGTTGACAGTTATCTAGGGATTCTTTACTGCCCCTAAATAGAGCTCATTCACCCTTCTCTGTTAAGCTGATTGAGAGATTCTTAATTGCCTCTCTTTCCTTAGCATTCTATCCATCCTTTTAACCTAAAAAATTGTTCCATGCGCAGCTGCCTTGCTCCTTATTCCTCTTGTGACCAAGAAAATGCACCAGCAGTACCTACTCTTTGACTCCATGCCCAATGGTTTGGGACTATCATACTATACCTGCCTCTTTACTTGAAAATATCAATCTTCCCACCAAAATCAAAACAAAAGCCCCTTGAACTCTTTAACTAGCCTAAAATCATTATCAACAAAGCTAAATCAGAAAGAGAGAGCCCTCTCTGACTGCAGGTGGGCTAGAACCTACAGCCCAAAGTTGGTCTGTGGTTACCTCGGCCGTATCCTTTTGTGCTGATCAAAAGGACAACCTGAGTGATAACATAATGGCGACTCCGCTGGGGAGCATCCTCAGTTAATTTTATAAAACAGGTTGGAAAAATCGATTTTCTAATTACTGTATATTCCTTAAAACTACAGATGAAGCCTGAATATCAGCCAGGAAGCCTTTGAAACTGTTTTTTGCTTTGCATCAACAGAAGTAAATAAAAGCTGCTTCAGTCAATATTCATGCTAGTTTTAGGCTATACACAACTATTCCAAAATTTGATCGGTCCCTTGCCGATTCTAAAAGAATTCCCAGAAAAATACCAGAGATAGTTCGGAAGCTGGCTCCCAAGAAGAATCCACGATACACAAGGTCAAATCCAGACCCAAATCCCCCAGCTGCTTTTGAAAATCCGAACTTAATCCGAAAGATCATCAGGAAGCAAGAAAGACAAGAATATTTTGCTGAGTTGAGTCCTGAAACAACTCACCCAAGCTGTGTTCCAACTCCTATCAAAGTTTTATTTCGTTCAACCCCTACTTCCCCTTGTTCATCATCCACATCTCAAAGCACTCCTTCCACGCCTCCATTCACTGCACTTACTACAACTACCACTACTGCTGTTCCAGTTACTCCTATTACTCCTGTTGTTCCTGTTTCTCCTGTTGTTCCTGTTGTTCCTATTATTCCACTTATCCCTGTGAATATGGCTAATAGATATGCACCCCTGCAATTGCCTGCTAATCCTGGGGCCTTGCCTCAAGATTACCAATCCAAAATTACATATTTTGATAGTACTGGTCCTTTCACTGCACTACAGCATACCAAGAAGATGCAGGACTATTTTGAAAACTACGAAATAGATGATGATAGCGTGAGAATGAAAATTTTTGTTCAAAGTCTAACAGGTGATGTAAGAACTTGGTTCAGATCACTTGCCGCAAATTCTATAACTACTCCAGATGAACTGTACCAAGCTTTTACCAATAGATGGGAGAAGAAGAAAGACCCCTTGCACATACTGGCCGAATATGATACAATTAAAAGAGGTCCTCAGGAGACTATTTTGGAGTACTATGCAAGGTTCAAAAATGTCTACATTGCAATACCACAAAACTTAAGACCCCCACCTGACCTTTCCTTGTATAAATTCCCTGATGGATTCGACCTGGATATGGCATATCAGTTAAAAGAAAGAGCTCCTCAGACTCTTGTAGACATGCAAAATGTTGCTGTTAGCGTAGAGGCCAACCTAATTGCCAAGAGAAACCGAGCTAGAATGGAAAGAAGAACCACCTTTAAGGAGGAACCCTCAGCCTTAGAACAAAGGCTTGATGCTATTATCAGTGGCATGCAAAGGGTGGGAGACAGAGTAGAAAGTGTTGAGAGGAAGTCATCATGGGAAGGAAAACAACCCAATACCATAAGGAACCCAAATTTTAGGAAAACGCAGAACACAAATGTTGGTAGGTCGAGCCCAGATCATGACATAAGACCCCCTTTCCAAGAAAACTATGCTGAGGCATCCACTTCCAGTGAACCCATAGAAGACACTCACATGAATCTGATGGATCTAAAGGGTGAGCATCAAACTTTCCTGAGCCAAGAAGACCAAGATGAGCATGACTTCAGTCAATTTCAGACTAAGTCCGGTGAGTCTTTTGATTTTAAACAAGGTTATGATACTGCTGTGTATGAGGTCCACAAACAATATAAGATGAGAACTAGGACCATTGATATTTCTGAACCTAGCAAACCAAAGGATGGCAAACAACCCAACAAGACTAAAAGCAAGGCTGTTGTAATAGAACCAGCTGATATACCTATCCCAAACCCGCATCATGTGACTGTAGAAGACATAACAGAAATGCATCCTTCTATCGATCAGCCTCTGCCACCTCTTTCCTCTGAGAAAAATTCGACCAGTGTTCCAAAAAGCCCTCCTCAAACTGAAAAACCCCAAGTAATCAATTCCCTTAACGCCAATAAACAAGAGCAAATCGTTGGTAATTCAAAAGAAGAAGAAAAAACTACCATTATCAACACAAAGACTCCATTGGAAAAGCCATTTAACTTAGAAGCAAAGATTGGAAAACTTAAGATATCCATCCCCCTCTCAGAACTAGCCAAACACGATGTATATAGGCAACAAATTCAAAGATCACTTCAAATCCCAGAGAATAAGGACGATGTAAATGTTTTGGATGATACCCCTGAACTGCTGTTTGGTCCAGAAGTTAATGGAAAGAAAACATATGGATCTGTCTTGCCCTTTTATGTCAGTTTACATGTACATGACAAAATCTTGCACAATGCCATGTTTGATTTAGGAGCATCACACAATCTGATGCCCAAAGCAGTTATGGAAAAGCTGAACCTTGATGTTACAAGACCCTACAAAGATTTGTACTCATTTGTCTCAAGTCAAGTCAAGTGTTCAGGCCTCATCAAAGATTTGTGTGTCTCCTTAGTCCAATATCCCAACAAGACCATCCTCATGGATGTAGTGGTGGCTGATATCCTTCCAAAGTATGGTATGCTCCTGTCAAGATCATGGGGAGCAAAGCTCCAAGGATCCCTTCAACTAGACCTCTCCTATGCTACTATTTCAGTCTTTGGGCAACCAAAGAGACTGTACAGAGAAACACTTATGAAATATGTGGTAAGTAGTGAGAGCAAGCCTGAAATTTTTCCCATTTACTCAATCCATTATGATATGGATTCTTTTATTTTGTTTAATGATAAAACAAATTCTCCAACTGATGATAAGCCTTTGGCTCTAGAACAACAAGCACAAATCAATGAAGAATCAGTTGCACATACTTGTGAGACTGTCACAACAGTTAATGCAACCAGCAGGCTAGAAAAGCCTCCCCAAATAGAAATTTCAAATCTGCCCGCTGCAAGAATGACTGAAATTCTTGGTACCAACCACAAGCAAGAAATCACATGGTATTTAGAGTTTGATGGCTCTTTCAACAAGTTAGGAGTAGGGGAAGGTGTCTGGATTCACAATACATTTAATAATCATGCAGAAGGACATGCCTACAAACTGAATTTCAAATGCACAAATAACATGGTAGAGTATGAGGCTCTGCTTTTAGGCCTTAAACTGCTCAAAGCTTTAGGAGCTGCAAAAGTGTCCATTCTAGGTGACTCTGATTTAATCATACAACAGATGAAAGGTAATTTTGTTACCAATGACAATAGAATGAGAGCCTATAGGACTGCTGCCACTAATATACTCAATGCATTCACCAAATTCGAGCTTACCAAGATTTCAAGAAATCATAACATTCATGCACACAGCCTAGCCACCTTTGCTAGTACATGAAAGCTTCCCTTTGAGCCAAACCATCACTTTACAGTTGAAATAAAACATAGGCCCGCTGCCCCAAATAACGTTAGAGATTGGCAAGTGTTCGAAAGTAATGCCCAGATTAATAATTTCCTCACCCTTGAGCATGAGTTTTCAAATATTAACATCGACAGGGATGCTATGAACGATGCCCAACAGCAAGCAAATGAAAACCAGCAGGCTGTAACAGCTGTAACAACCAAACAAATCCTAAACCCGACTGTTTTTGACAAAACAAACATAGAACAGCTGAAACAAATGCATTTGGAAGAAATTGCCAAAACAGAGGCAGAGATCATTGACTTAAAGGATAAATTTATGCCTGCTGGCCTAACCCCATTAGAAGACATGTTCGATGCAAATGATGTTCCTAAAAAACCAAAAATGCAACCACTGAATTCTGATATAGAGGAACACAATATTGGGAACACAGAGAAGCCAAAAATGATCAAACTATCCAAAAATTTGCCACCCGATCAAAAGCCCAAGTATATTGATTTATTTAAAGAGTTCCAAGATGTATTTGCTTTGAGTTATGAGGATTTGAAATCCTATGACACCTCGGTGATCCAACACACAATTCCCTTAAAACCAAACCAGAAACCCTTCAAATAGAAACTTAGGAGAATCAATCCTGTGCTTCTCCCTTTGATTGAGAAGGAAGTAAAAAGAATGTTTGAAGCATGTATCATAGCACCCATCAAATTTTCTGAATGGGTATCCAATCTTGTTCCCACAAGAAAGAAGACAGGTGAGATTAGACTTTGTGTAGATCTAAGAAACTTAAACCAAGTCTCCCTAAAATACCACTATCCTTTGCCCAAGATGGATCACATCCTACAAAGAGTAGTGGGGTCATCTAGAATCTCTTTGCTAGATGGCTTTTCTGGTTTCAATCAAATACTTGTTCACCCGGACGACCAGGACAAAACTGCCTTTACCACACCATGGGGAACATTTAAGTATGTTAAGATGCCATTCGGACTTAAAAACGCTAGTGCTACCTTTCAAAGAGCAATGGATATTGCATTTGCCAAGGAAATACATGATTTCCTAGTTGTTTACCTTGACGACTTGACCCCATTTTCCAAATCTGATCAAGAGCACCTCAAACACTTAAGGCAAATATTCATGACATGCAGGAAATATGGCATCTCCCTGAATCCCAAGAAGTCTCTCTTTGGCCTTGAAGAAGGCAAATTACTTGGCCACATCATATCAAAAGATGGGATTAGAATTGATCCTGAAAGAATCCAAGCCATCCTCCAAATCCCATATCCAAGAAACATAAAAGAGCTGCAAGCATTCCTTGGAAAGATCAATTTCCTAAGGAGATTTATTCCAAATCTAGCTGAACTAATGAGATTGTTAAGCAACATGCTAAAGAAAGATACCAAGGTAAAGTGGTCTCTTGAAACCAAACATGCCTTTGAGAGTATAAAATCTGCCTTAACACAAACCCCTGTCCTCACCAGCCCACAATTTGACAAAGATTTTATCATTTTTTCTTTTGCATCTGATCATACTATAGCTGCTGTCCTTTTGTAAAAGGATGAACAGGGAGCCGAAAAGCCAATTGCTTTTTTCAGCTGAGCCTTAAGAGATGCCCCTTTGAAGTACCCAATAATGGAGAAGCATGCCTACACGCTTGTCAAGGCCATCAAGGATTTCAGGGTGTACATTTTATATTCGCATGTGATTGCCTATGTCCCAAATGCTGTTGTAAAAGACATATTAATCCAAGAGGGATTAGAAGGAAAAAGAGGCAAGTGGATTGCAAATATCCTTGAGTATGACATATAAATAAAACCAACCAAACTGATAAAGGGACAAGGGTTAGCAAAACTGATGTCCGAAACAAACTTTCAAGCCTTAGACATCAACCAAATGGACAATGAACAGGAGCTGGCGACTCCACAGATCAGTGAAACCTTTTTGCAATCCCCATGGTATGCTGATATATGTTTTGTACTGTTAAACCTGTTTGCTCCCCTAGGATTGTCCAAAACCAAGAAAAGATTTTTGAAAATGAAGGCTTTAAAGTTTTGTGTCATAGATGGTGCATTATTTTGGAGAAATCATGAAGGTATATTGCTTAATTGTTTAACCATGAATGAAACTAACAATGTCATGAAAGAATTCCATGCAGGTGACTGTGGAGGACATCTATATTGGAAGTCCACTGCTGATAAAATTTTAAGAGTTGGTTTTTACTGGCCCTCTCTTTTTGCAGATGTAAAGAAGTTTTCCATGACGTGTCACAAATGCCAAATATTTGAGGGCAAGAGAAAGCTATTACCTTTGCCCCTTAAACCCATCTCAACAGAAAAACCTTTTCAACAATGGGGTCTTGACTTCATTGGAGAAATCCATCCCTCTTCCTCAGGCCAACACAAATGGATCCTAACAGCCACCGACTATTTCACTAAGTGGGTTGAAGCCATCCCCTGCAGGCAAGCCAATGACACCATCATTATCCAATTCCTTGAGTGCAATATCCTTTCCAGATTTGGCTGCCCTGAGAAAATCATCACTGACAACGCTGCTGCCTTCAAATCCAAAAAGATGGTTAGTTTTTGCCACAAATTCCATATCACCCTGGGCCACTCTACAGCCTATTACCCTCAAGGTAATGGCTTGGCCGAATCATCCAACAAAAGCCTCATCAATATCATAAAGAAAGTGCTAGAAGAAAACAAGAAGAACTGGCATAAAAAGCTGGTAAATGCCCTATGGGCAGACAGACTTTCAAGCAAGAAATCCATTGGAATGAGCCCTTATGAGCTGGTATATGGCATGGAGGCCAGATTTCCATCATCCCTGGGCATTCCGACCATCAGACTGTTACAGGAAATTCAGGCTGAACCAAATGACATTCAAAGAAGGATTAATCAGACCATTCATCTTCAGCAAACCAGAGAGCAAGTTTATGACAGAGCTCAAATTTTGCAAGAAAAACTCAAAAAGATGTTTGATAAGAGAGTTAAGGCTGAGGATTTCTACATTGGTAACAAATTTCTAAGGTGGGACTCACGAAGAGAAGACAAGGGCAAACATGCCAAGTTTGATTTTTTATGGAAAGGACCATTCGTTATTTCTGCTGTTCAGGGAAATAACACTTATTTTCTCAAATCTGTAGAGGATAGTTCTGCTGAAGAAGGCCCTGTCAATGGCCGTATGCTGAAACATTACCATCATCCCTTTTAAAGGACATAATGCAACTTTGTATATATCTTTTGTACAATAATATTTGTATATATCAACATTTTGTTTTATTTTCTGAATGTTAAAGGAGCAACAGTAAATCTGTCTTTGTACTAACCTCAACAAAACAGCAAAGAGTAGCATAGTCACATCACAGAAATTCATGGTAAAGGGAAGCTGTTTGCAGTCTTCAGTAAAAAATATCAAAACAGAGGAGTGTTTTAGTTTCATATCAGCACCCTTGGTCAAAGCAAAAGTAAAGCAAACACATCAGTTTTGATCCATGTTTTGAGAATGTTTCAAAGGTACAATGCTCAAGCAACATTCTACATAATAGCAAGCACGCAGAAGAAAGCAGGCAGTGCTATGCATTCCACAATATTTCAGTTGAGGAGAAGGTTGTTCATATTACAAAGTTTCAATTATCTAACAGCCAGCACAAAGAAGTTTCTTCAATCTACAACAACAACAGAAGATCAGGCATTCTGACCTGCTGTTCTTGGCTTTTCACAAGGAAAAGCCATCCCCAAGTGGAGCCACTGTTAGCCTCCTGTTGCAACAGGTGTTCATATTTCATGATTGACATTTTTTACATGCCAAATATGTCATCTTTCATGCTGCAAGGTTCCATATTTCCAAAAGAGGTCAAAGAAGAAGCTGTGAAAGTGTGCTAGTCCAAATGCCTTTGCTGAGTTCCAATTTTGATGACTTAACCATTTTTGAAAAATGTTCTATAAAAGGAAGGGCCAAACAGTTTAATCTTGGCCTCCCTAGGTTTCAATTTCTTGTTTTAGAATATAGAGAATGATATCTGTCCAAACAGCTTAATCTTGGCAGATTTTGTAGATAGGTAGAGAATCAAAGGAGCCCAACTGCTTAATCTGGGCCCTTGGCAGAAATAAGTGTAGACTTAGATAGGAGGACAGAAAAAAGAAAAATTGTAAAGCTGGGTCTGCAAGTCTAAGTGCACCCAAACCAAAAAGAAGGAAAAAATGCTAGGAAAGTAGGCTGGGTAGGTAGTTTTGAGGTTGCAGAATGATGATTTATGATCAATTTTGTGTTTCAAAGTGTTATATATTTTCAGATCACAGTCATGATGCAGTTTTCCCTTTGGAGGAGCTCAAGCTGGATATCTCTAACTTCCCCATTCTCCCTTATTCCCCAAATCTCTCACTAACTTCCTTGAAGAGGTCAAGATCTGCTTGAGCCTCTTAGTTTCATCATGTTCCATAACATTGGCCTTGGTGAAGATCTACCTCACTCAAGGATTTCCATTCTTCTCTTACAAAGTTCTATTCCCCAAAATAGCCCAAGGTTCCTTACCTTAGCGCTTTCTCATCATCTTCATATTAACTACTGACTCTATTATGTAAATCCCTATCTGTTTTCCCCTTCCCCTACTAAATCTATGTTAATAACTCCCCTATGTAAATATCCCACCTTATAGCACTATAGCTATGTATTTTTCAGTCCTGGGACATAGTAGTCCACCTGGGGCTATTGTGAACCCATCCGTGTCATGAAATTGGGATTGGTCTAACCCTATGGATAGACCAATGGCCTTTACCCTCCTCTTCGTCATCAAGACCTTGTAATATTACCCCCCCGCAGTGATTGTAGAAAGATAATGTTTAAAAGTTTTATTTAACATTAAGTTTTGTTTTCCCCCGCTTGTATAAACCCATAAAACCCACAAAACCAAAGTTTAATCCTCCCCGCGGCATTTTATGAAGATTCAAATATTCCAGCGGCTCCCCCGTATAAACCTGCTGCCAGCTCCGTCACCCGTCAGCCCTCCGATCTGCCCCTCCCTGATCCGATGGCTCTCGGCGATTTCGGAGCCGTCCCATTGCCCGACCGTTAGCGCCCGATAGCCCGACGGTTTTTCCGTCGTACAGGAGGACGCACATCCGCCCGTGATTGCATCGGAGCCGCTCTGACAGTTACCGCCCTCGTACAGAAGGCGGTCCGATGAAACCACAAACCGCCTTCTGTCCTTCCTCCCCTGACGACAGCACCAAGATTACCACGTCATCTTCACACATCGGCCTCCTGCCGAGTCGCCCTTGCCAAGTCACTTCGACCGTGTCCCTGCCACGTCACCCACCGTACATGCTGACATCACCCTGCTGACATCATCATGCTGACGTAATCCGCCGTACTGGGTCCCACCCGCTGACATCATCATCAATTTTTGGCGCGAGAGGCGAAAATCATGCTTAGGAAGCCCAGATTCAAATTCTGAGGCAGTTTTTCATAGCGCTAATCGCGCATGGCTATGGGAAAAGGGCCAAAGTGGAAAGCCCCTCATTGCACAGCCCCCAGTGAACCCGAAAGGCGCCGAATGACCCGTTTTTCTTCGCAAAGCTTTTAGAAAGGAGCAAAAGATAGTTCTAAAGGAAATAGAGGGCCGAACAACGACCATTAAGTTTTGATTTGAACCACAGCAAAGGAGAGAACCGACCGATTCATTTGTCAAAGAGTATCAGAGGAAAGATGAAGCTGCAAAGAGTATCAGAGGAAAGATGAAGCGACAAAGAATATCAGTTCATTTTTTAATGAAAATCTTCAGTTCCCAAAGCAGGTCCACATTGAATGGCCTCCAACAAAGTCAAATCAGGTGGTGTAAGTCCATCCCAGCTCTCAAATCACAGTTAAAGCACTTAAAGCCACAAAACTACAATGGAGCAGAAGCCCATGCATAGTTATTGCAGAAGCACTGCACCAAGCCACCGAGGACAACACATTAATTCAGTTTTGATACGGCTGCCCTCAGCGCAGCCCATAGATATTTTCTTGCATTTATTTCTGATAGGTTTAGGTTAAAGTAAATTTTTACTTTCAGACCTGTTTAGGTCAAAGCTGTAATAAACAATATTGGAGAATTTTTCCTATATATACCACCCTCTGTATTGTTTCAAGGGTTGGTCGATTGATAACTTTCACTAGAGACTCGCACTGTACACCTGATATGTTTTACTTAATCAAAGATTGCCGAAGAGATTGGAGGAATGACTGTTTGCTCTGTGTTTAATGATATGAGGAAGTGAATATGGAATTCTCGTGCTGCGACATGACTCAATAAGTGCCTCTTACCTCTGCTATTTCATTTTTTCACCATCTAAATAGCAGAAAGAAAGATTAGCTTAGAACTTGTTTAACTGCACTCTAGGCTCAGTTTCTGTTGTTTCTTTATGTTTTTTCATCTGCACTGAATTGGACATGAATATGAATTCCCTGTGGCTCATATTTACCCTAGTTCACCTTTGTTGACAGTTATCTAGGGATTCTTTACTGCCCCTAGATAGAGCTCATTCACCCTTCTCTGTTAAGCTGATTGAGAGATTCTTAATTGCCTCTCCTTCCTTAGCATTTTATCCATCATTTTAACCTAAAAAATTGTTCCATGCGCAGCTGCCTTGCTCCTTGTTCCTCTTGTGACCAAGAAAATGCACCAGCAGTCCTACTCCTTGACTCCATGCCCAATGGTTTGAGACTATAATACTATACCTGCCTCTTTACTTGAAAATATCAATCTTCCCACCAAAATCAAAACAAAAACCCCTTGAACTCTTTAACTAGCCTAAAATCATTATCAACAAAGCTAAATCAGAAAGAGAGAGCCCTCTCTGACTGTAGGTGGGCTAGAACCTGCAGTCCAAAGTTGGTCTATGGTTACCTCGGCCGTATCCTTTTGTGCTGATCAAAAGGACAACCTGAGTGATAACACCTTCCTCATTGGGAACGACGCCAGATATTCACATATTAAAAATGGTAAACCTCGGATTAATCATTGTCGAGGAGCCTGGGGTCACTTGTTGGTAAACCTTGGATTATGTCAAGGAGCCTTCAAGGGGATTGAGCTTGCTACTCTGCCCTTGCATGCGTATCGGATCGTAGACTGTTCCCCCAGGTATATTTGTTTCAGTTGGTAACCTTAGTGACCATATTCTTTAGGATTCTTCCTAAGGTGACAGTGGTGGGAAGATCCCACTGTACCTGGAGCAGATGTCGGCTAGACTCACTTGGATTTTCTGGGGGGTTCTCTTCACTCGAGATGGTTAAGTGGAGGAACTTGTGCTAGTCTATTCATTAAGCAGGTTGCCGGGGTAACTATTCCGGCCGCCATTTCTGTATTGAACTCTGCGACGTTGGATTTCATCACAACTAGTGTTTTCAGTACAGAAAGTTACTGTTTGTGTGTGTTTGATCTCCTAGATTCTTTAGGCGTGTGATTCAAATTTGTTTGGTTCTTTAGAGGCTTTAGGTGGTTTTCATTGAGATTTTACTTTGTTTGCGTGTGAAGTAGTTAAATTTTTTTAATCATGGCTGAATTACTGAGGAAGTCCCGTAGACTTCGGGGCCAACCTCCTGAGTTTTCATCGAGCCAGCCTGAAGGGTTGAAAGTCCTCGTAACTCCTAGAGACAGTAGAGTTGGGTCACCTGAAGAAGGAGAGTTTTCTTTGGTGGTACATCCTGATTTTCAAGCTTTAGTAGCAGATTATAATCCGCAATCAGTGTCTGTTTCCAAAGTTACTGGTAGCTTTTCATCTACTAGTGATATAGGTGAGGAACCTGAAATATCCGAACCTGAAAGTGAATTTGCTACTACTCCGACATCGGGGTTTGCTTCTCTAGCTTCTAGTGGTCCTGGTTCACCTAGGGTAGAAAGAATAATTACCCAAAATCTTCCTTCTGGACTTATAGCTATCGAAGAACTTGCTACTCCGGAAGAAGAAGTAGGCATCCCTATCCCTGAAAATCAACCTGCTATTGAGCTAAGGGAGCGTGAATAAATTTTTTACAGTCCACCTAGGAGTAGTGCTTGGTATCTTTCTTTGACTAATTTCTTAGAAAACCCAGGGTTAAGTTTTTCACCACCTCGTGTTCCTTATCACCCAACACCTAGAGGTTACTATCCTCTGTTAAATATGTCAAGACAGTCGTCCATGTTTACTCAATCGCCCGAATCCTTTTTGTACGGCAGTCCTTCTGTTCCCTCTTGGTATCAATCACTTTCTGGCACTTTTTCGGGAGCATCTCCTCAACCCATTGAACAAGGGTTATTAACTGGAAGCAATGGTACTAAGCCGTTGAGCGTAGAAGATATTCTCATGATGTCAGGTACTATTCCTAATCCTCAACCTCAAGGTGGCCAGTTACCACCTGGGGGGCAGCCTCAAAATCCTCAATTATCGCCTAGGGGGCAACCTCAAGGTACCCAATTTGCGCCTGGGGGGCAACCTCAAGGACAGTACATACCTACGGGACATTACGTTCCTCAACGTCAACCCTAGACTCAATATGTACCCCAAGGTCAACCCCAGTATCAATTTATACCTCAAGGTCAACCCCAGTATCAGTACGTGCCTCAAGGGTATCAACCCCAAGGTCAATACTCGAACCAAGGTTTCCAACCACCCTCCGGTCAATCATATATTCAAGGAACGGGAAATGTACCTTTGAATTATCAATCCTACCCTCAACCCGGTTATGGTCCTCAATATTCTCAACCTGTTATGGGTCCGTAACCCGGAATGAATTTAGTGTGGGATCCATCGCAAAATCAACAGGTCTTGCAGCCGAATGTACAATTGTCATCTCAAACTGGACAACCCTTAGTTTCTGGTACACCCCAGCAACTTGTCCAGTCTTCTATTCAAACTTCTATACCTTCGGTAGTTTCTCAGCCTGGGCCTAGTACGCCTCGTACTCTACCTCAAACGACTGCTGCAACTGCCGCAACATCTGTTCAATCTACCCCACCTACTTCTGGAGTATCAACAGCTCCGATTTCTACTGTTCTTGTATCTACTCCTCAGACATCTTTACCTCCGCCTGGATCCACGATTCAAACTTCGATTCAGATGCCTGTAAGACAACCTGGTTCAAGTACGGTTGTCACAAGTCAAAGCACAATTTACTTATCAACCGTACCAGGGACAATACCAATTCGGTCCTGCTGTGCAGCAGCCAGTCTATCGGTATCAACCGTACCCTGGGTACACATATCAACAACCTCAACAACCCCAGTACGGTCCGGTTAATCCTGGTTTTCTGGGAGGATACAATATCCCAAATGCAATTCCTATTCCTAGTTATCCTGGATATCCTCCTCCTGGTGCTGGTCTCATGACCCCGAGTTTTATGGACCCTAATCGTCAGTTACCATTTATCGCAACTTTGGACTTGCCTGACTTGTCGTGCCTAACGAACGATCCCATTAATTATCTTCCGTTTTGGGCGCCAATGCCGAATAAGTTGCCCAGTGATATTCCTAAGTTTGAAGGCAAATCAGGAGAGGACCCGTCGAACCATGTGATGACTTATCACCTTTGGTGTGCGTCTAACTCCATTTCAGATGATTCAATCCATCTAAGGCTTTTCCAGCGCACTCTAATTAGTCTCACGGCCAAGTGGTACATTGAGTTACCGCGAGGCACTTTTTATAATTTTAGTCAGTTAGCTACCTCGTTTTTAACTCATTTTCAGTTGCCAGTCAGATATGACAATGGCACGAAATTACTAACTTCGTTAAAGCAATCGACGTCCACTTACATTTCAGATCACATTAATGAATGGAGACGTCGATGACGTTTAGTGAAGGTTTTTATTCTAGATCAGATCTTGGCTGAATGGTTTCTAAAATCTTTGTTGCCAAAGATCACTGAAGATGTAGCTAAGGCCGGAGTTGTTACTGAGGAGCAAGTAATTGCTCAAGCACAGTACCATGACTTGGTCTATACTCAGTCAGGTATGTTACACGAGAAAATCCCCGATCTTCCCAAGCAAAATCAAATCGCTGCAGCTCCTTAGGGTCTCATGCCGCTGATGGTATGATTGGTACGATTAACACTAAAAGTAAGAAGAAGTCTTCCAAGAATTCTTATCCTATCATAACCTTGCCTGATTCCCCGACAGGAGATTCTTCCGCGGAGATTTCCACCGATATTCACGTTGTAGAGTCATCTATAGCCAAATCAAAATCCGATGGCAAGAAGAAAGGGAAGACGAAGAATAAAACGGACAAAAATTCAAAAGAGAAACCTGAAAAATCGGAATCCAATGATGAAAAACGCAAACCTCGTTATCCTTGTCTCATTTGTGACGAAGAACATTTTACAAGAGACTGCCCTCATCGTGTAGAGGTTGCGAAGATTGTCAAAGGTTCCCAAATGCCTGCTATTTTGAAGGATCCTTTTCCAAGTCAAGACAGTAAGATGATAGGTTCTTCCTCGAGTGCCAATGAAGAACCCATAATGATGATGTCCCATGTTAGGATTGCGACTCAATCACATGATTATGGTAGTAAAAGTCCCGTTGATGGTAAAGAACCGAAATCTTCTCATTCTAACCCATCAACCTCAGCTCCCGGTCCCGATCCACTACAGATCGAGAAACCTAATCCAGACTTGGTAATCAAACCGCCCGCCAAGGGTATACTTCGAAAGTCAGCTTTCAATCCACATGCGAGAGTGGCTCAGAACTATAACATTGTTGAGGATTTAGCTGTTTCACCCTCAGCAATGTCGGCTTTGGAAGTGCTGCAATCATGTCCAGCACAACGTAAATTACTTTTGTCGGCTATAGGATCTGTTGATGTTCAGGACTCGAACCTAATAATTTTCGATCTAGAAAATAGTGCACCGTGCTTACCTCATCAAATGGCTTTCCAGATTCCAGTGATAGTAAAAAATAGGCCTATTCATCGGACTGTGATTGATGAGGGAGCCTCAACGTGTATTATGTCGATACAGTATTGGAGATCGCTTGGTTCTCCTTCGCTAAATCAATCCTCGACGATTCTAAAGACCTTTGATGGCAGTGGGTTTCATCCTTTTGGCATTCTACAGGATTTACCTATAGGGGTTGAAGGAAAAACCGTTAATCTAGATGTGGAGGTGGTTGATGCCCCTCTAGATTACAACCTTCTCTTGGGTCGTAGTTGGTCTTATGCTATGACAGCTGTCGTTTCATCAGTCTTTCGGGTTATAAAGTTTCCTCACAACGGAAAGATCGTAACAATAGACCAGCTGGCTTACTTTTCATCTAACCCAGCCTCTTCTGAAAGTATTCAGAATGTCGGTAAAACGACTATCCCATATAAGGTTGTTGGAGTAGGACTAGTTAAAGATGTCGGTTTACTGGGAACTTTTCCTTTTCCTCCGATCAACACATCGTCTTCATTTGCAACCATTCATATGATTTCGTCAGACACCATTGTTTATGATGATCCTTGGATCGTTCCTTCTGAATCTGAGATAGACTCATTTGGTGATGTCATGCCTTTGAGTCCATATGAAATTGCATATGAGGCCGTCAGTCATTTACCGACCCATCTTCAACCAATATTGACTTAATGAATGTGGTCCATGAAGAATCACTTTTCACATCAAGCTCGGATTCAATCACGTTTTTTGAACTTGTTCACTCTGATGAGAAAATTCGTGAAATCCTATGTGTAGATGATTTACCATGGGAAGATCTCCATCACAGATCTTCGTTTTTACCCGAGAAGATCGTTTTGAAAACGATTTTTCATCAATTTTTACGACTGAATATGTCAAGGAACCTCAGAATCCAATGAAACATCCTGATTCAGAGTTAAATTTGGGAAACATCTCTCGAACTGTTCCTATTGACATTTCAGTTAAGCCTGGAATTGTTGAGAACATTCATATAGGTGCCTCGTGTACAGAAGATGAAATTCAAATATATAAGGCCCTTTTCCAAGAATTCCACGACGTGTTTTCCTGGTCCTATGAGGAAATGCCAGGAATTGATCCCGCGATTGTTGTTCATGAAATCAAGACTTACCCGGACGCTAAACCCGTCCGGCAACGTTTGCGTCAGATTCACCCAAGAAAAGCTGCTGCTATTAAAGCAGAAGTTGAAAAATTACTCAAAGCAGGTTTCATTTATCCGATCTCGTTAACGGATTGGGTATCAAATATTGTTCTGGTTAACAAAAAGCAAGGGAAAATTAGAATATGTATCGATTATAGGGACATTAATCGAGCTTATCCAAAGGACAATTACCCAACTCCCTATATCGATATTGATGATTGTGCCGGCAGCGAAATATTCTCCTTCATGGATGGTTTTTCCGGATACAATCAAATCAATATTCTACCTGCCGATCAACCAAAAATGGCTTTCATTTGTCCATGGGGAACATCTGCTTATTTCAAATTACCTTTTGGGCTCAAGAATGCCGGAGCAACTTTTCAAAGGGCCATGTCTTATGCGTTTCATGACATCAAGCACATTGTGCAACCCTATCTCGATGATTTTCCTGCTCATTCATTACATCGAGCTGATCATCTCATCCATTTACGAGCAATCTTTATGAGGTGTAGGCATTATCGGATTCGGTTGAATCCACACAAATGTGTTCTTTGTATAGAAACGGGTCGATTGCTGGGGTTTTTTGTTTCGAAAGTTGGCATTCGTGTCAATCCCTCGAAGGTCGAAGCTATTGTCAAATTGCCTCCTCCTTCGAGTCTTTGCCAACTCCAAAGTTAGCAAGGGAAAGCAAACTTTTTATGACGATTCATTCCTAACTACGCCAAGGTTACAAAGGGTTTTACCCGATTGTTGAAACAAAATACTCCATTCTATTGGGATGAGATAGCTCAGAAATATTTTGATGCACTAAAACACGCGTTGACCCATGCACCGTTATTGCATCCTCCCAACTACAACCAAGATTACTTCTTGTATCTCGCCGCCTCTCATTCCACCATTGGAATGGTCTTAGTTTAGGAAGTTGAATTCGGTACTGAACATGTGATATATTACCTTAGTCGAACTTTAAATCCAACTGAGCTAAAATACTCACATGTGGAGAAATTGGCATTGGCAGCTGTTCAAGCTGTCCAACGTTTTCGTCACTACATTTTACTACGTAAAACTACAGTAATTTCTAATTGCAACCCTATGATCTACATTTTGACCAAGAAATTGCTAGGGGGCAAGTACTCTAAATGGATTGTTATCCTACAGGAGTTCGACTTGGAATTTGAAAAATCTAAGTCTAAGAAATCTTTAGTTTTTGTGGAGTTAATGTGTGACTTCCCGCATGCTGACATGGAAATTGTGGCGGAGGAGCCCATTGCAGACGAATCCTTGTTTCGAATCAGCACTTTAGATCCATGGTATGGGGATATCATCGTTTATCTCCAGACCTAATCCTTTCGGCCGGAAATTTCAAGTTCAGAACGTCGAAAAATACGATTCCAGTCCCAACAATTCAGGATTATTGGAGATACTCTTTATCGCCATGGGGCGGACTCTGTTTTTCGACGTTGTTTAACTCACGAAGAAGCTGAAAGGGTTCTAAATTACTGTCACTCTGGAGCATGTGGCGGTCATATGTCTGGGTATGCCACAGCCCAAAAGATATTTCGCGCTGGCTACTTCTGGCCGTCTTTGCTTAAAGATTGTATTAACGCGGTCCGAAAATGCCACAACTGCCAAATTTTTGATCTAAAGATGCACGCCCCACCTGCTGCTCTCCACCCTATAATTGCTGTTGGTCCTTTTGCCAAATGGGGTATCGATTTTATTACATGTAACCCTCACTCGGCCGGGGGGCATGCGTATATCATCCTTGCGGTAGATTATTTTACCAAGTGGGCCGAGGCGATGCCTACATTTGAGGCAGACGGCAAGACAGCTGCAATTTTCGTGTTCAATCATATAATTGCTAGGTTTGGTGTCCCACAAGCGATTATCACTGATCATGGGCGTCATTTTCGAAACGTTATGATGACCGAACTTACAGGCCAGCTTGGTTTGCGTCACGATAGTTCAACTCCTTATTATCCACAAGCTAATGGTCTGGTTGAATCCATCAACAAAGTTTTAGTCATCATGATCCGACGAATCATTGGGATTCATCGGTCGAATTGGCATAACATGTTATTTTCAGCGCTTTGGGCGTATCGAACTTCAGTAAAAACATCAACAGGGTTCACTCCTTTCCAACTAGTTTATGGTCTGGAAGCTGTTGTTGTGGGGAAAAATGCCTATGCAGGACGATCCTATCCACCTAAGGTGTGATAGTGCCTTAGCAACAAACAGAAGCAGCTATTCTAGTATTCTTCCTTTATGAATTAAGAATGAAGAGAGATGGATGGACTAACCGGTGTCTTCCGTTTGTCCCTCGATCCGGTTTCTCTTCTCTTTGGGAGTTCCCAGCTACTTGCCTTCTCGCTCGCCCAACTTCAAGAGGTTTCTGCAAGATCACAAGAAGAGAACACTACACAAAGACATAGATTCATATTCATAACTAGTTCAGGATTAGAAATAAACTAAACATACTAATGCAATCATACATCAAAGATACATCGGTATATAGGAGAAACCAAGATAGCTTTATTGATGAATAACAAGGTTCAGGAAGAGATACAACCCAGAGGGCTCCAATCCAGCATCTCCTTCCCAACAAATGGAATTCCTATCTTCACCCCCTTCAAAGCATTAAGCACCCAATGATTCCAATCTCAAACCAACAACAATTTTTTGCAATAACAAAATTCCAGCCTCTAGATCTCATGGAGGAGAGATCCATATATAGATGTTTGGAGAGAGGATGAGTCAGCTTGAGATCTGACTAGTGTCCTCTCCCTCTGTCAGTTCTTGATTCCACTTGGAGGTTCTTGCTTCCACTTGGAGATTTGGAACCTCTTACTCATCACTAGTTGAATTCACTGAGGCAAGTGTCATCGAGGAAGATTCTGGAAGCTTCCTGGGTCTTGACACCTCTTGGAATGAACTTGCCATTTGTCAACTCTCGCTCAGCGCACCCTGGTAGTGCTTCTACCTGCGTTGCAGTGTAGGTAGCCAGTGTTGACTTTGCATTTCAGCGCAAACAGCTAGTGGAGCCACTGAATTGATCCTGAATTGACTTGTTTTTGAGCAGTTTCTGGTGGAGAACTTCTATGAATTGCTGTGGTTTGTTAGCCTTGTTCCTCTAGGGGTAGGAACAACATGTTTAGGGACTTTGGATCCCTTAGATTATGGTCATTTCATGCTTATATCTGTAAGGCACAAAAATGTCTATAACAGTTGCCCCCTAAAGTATGAGGCCGTTTATCGGGTGAAATGCTTTATCAGGAGGATCCGAAGTTCATCCAATGCTGGGAGGAGACCTGTAATAAAATACAATACAATACATTATTTTTCATACTGCTTTCATGATCTAGCTGAGGCGGGCATTCCCATGCTCAGCTTTATAAATTCATTTTTCTGTACATAGAACAGACAATCGTCTGATGGTAGACTGATAATTTTGATGAAATTATCATCCTTTGGGTAGGATGATTATCTGCTGCAATGATGTACATGTCAATCTCTTTATTCTTTCCTGAATATATATCGCAGCCCGGATGAAACTAGATCCGGGGTCTTCAAACTTGTTCGATCTTCACTCTAAGTACAAGTCGATCCATGTGAGAAATGTTTTGAAGTCGAACATGGAAAGACATCGCTTGGTTACCGGTCAACGAGGTAAACCGTTAACAAGCGCGAGAGGAATCACCGATAATGATAATGACCCTCAAGGTACTGCAGTACAATTCACGTGGTGTGAATAAAGGACTTGGCGTCGAACACCACGCAAAATCTTTCGGTCGAAGGTCATTGATGTATACCTGTCGCCGGAAGTGAGAAACTTGCCATTGAGGCATGCAAGCTTCAAAGTACGGAAGGGGTTGTTCCTAGATCAACTTCTTGGATAATGAGCCGATGTCGACAAGAAGCGATCCGTCAAAGGAGGGCCTTAATGAATCCCACAGCAATGACTCGGAACGGAGCTAATGATTTTGATGGAGGTGAAAACGATCTGTGACATATGATTCAGGGTGGCGGTCATGAAAGGATGAAGGATAATGTACGGCAGTGGATGGGACACGGTTGAATTTTCTGAACGACTTCTCTTGAACATATGGTGACACTGATGCGATGGATCGGTAGCATTACCCCAAATATGGATGGTATGGCGAGACCATGGTGATGTGACCGGTGAATGAAACAACCCAACCCGATTGTGGTATGGAGGAAAAGTGTCATGTTCAAGATCGACTTGCTACCATCAAAGTTTTCTTGAGTTTCTCCCAATTTTTCCCCAGTCATTGCTGACCAGTACCTCTTTATTTTTGTCAAGCTTGAGGAGGATAACATATTCTTGTTCTATAACTTGCCCTTCGGGCAAGCCCATCTCTATGTTTTAACAAGCCTAGTGATAGTGAAACTCGTTCTCGTCTAAAGACAAGTTTGTCGCTATTTAATGCTTTTAACGAGTCTAACGACAAAGATAACTCGGTCCTTTTCATTTTTAGAGAGTCTAAAAACGTACATAAAATTAACTCCAAAAGTCCTGTTTCGTCATCTAATCCCTTAGGTCCGAAAAAGTATAAAACAATACAGAAGGGATGAGTTTTCGATAGTTTTAACGAGCCGAATAAAACAAGCGCTCGATCTTTTTGTGCAATAATCCCTCAGGTCCAAAAAGATTAAAATCTAGAGGAGGGATAGCACTTCCTATCCCTTTAACGAGTTGGAAGGCCAAGGACTCGGCAATCTTTTCATATTTTACGAGTCAGATGAAAAGAGCTTAAAGAAGACTCGTCTTTTGAGGAACGAGTGATAAAACGGGTTAGCAGTTGATTCCAGGTACAGGTTGGAATTTTCCAATCACGGCAGTGTCACAAGGATGGCTAGTGAAATCACTCTTCGCAGCTGTTCCTCAAAATGGGTAAACAAACATATGGAGGTGAACGATTGGCCAATGGAAAAGTGGAGGTGACGGTGCAAACACAACCAAGGCTTTAATGGCTGATGATATTACATTCACTGTGGTTATTTACCGGGATAGTTCATTTTTTAACGAGCTTAAACGCGGGTGGAAACATTTGCTCGATATTATGTTTATTTTTTAACGAGCATGAACTATGTGCTAAAACTGCTCGGATCTTGCGTTTATTTTTTAACGAGCATGAACTGTGTGCTAAAACTGCTCGATTATATGGTCAAATTTTGATTTTTTACCATGACTAGCTTAGCCCTTTTCAAAGATAGTACTGTATCCTCAATTGCTGCATCAAACTAGTTAGAAATGAATAACATTTGCTTGAAAACGAGATTAAAACCCTAATATTTCGCTTTGAACTACGTAAAAAGCAATTAAAAAGTGTTTTTACCTCTCATTTTACCATTTCATTTGAACTTGGTTTGTTGGAGCTTTGGAGGTGCCTCTTCCCCCTTGATTTTCATCAGCTGATTTCGGGAGATTTTGCGGACGATTTTCGGCGCCGTCTGGACCAGGTAGGAGCTAAATCCTAGATCTTTCTTTTCATGGTTTCCTTTTTCCATTCTGTGCCTGTTTTCCTGTTTCCCTAAGCCCCTGGGTTTTTGTTAGGGCGCTCTGCCATCAATGCACCTGGTTCACTCGAAACCTGCGCTGAATGTCAAGCTGCATGAAGGCAGTTTGACCTTCAACGCAGGTGGAACACTGGCTAGTTGCACTGGGCACAAAAAAATAGTTTTGTTGCACAGGTTTTGATGAAAATTTTGCCAGTTTCTCATCAAATCCAGGATCTAACTCCTCTCATGTTTGTTTTTCAGAGATTATTGGAGCAAAATGACCCTTACATGGCGAGAACGAGAACACGAAGAAGAGGACATGATTGCCCTCCATGATCCTGTCACGGTGAACGCGCTGCGGAACTGTGGTCTGCTGAAGTTCTTCCGTATCTCTAGTATGAGAGCACAAATCTCCCTACTGCAGTATATGCTTGATGCTTGGGATCCTATCAACCAAGTATTTCAGATTAGGGGAAAATCTATCCCCTTGACCTTGGTAGACATTTACTTCTTGACTAGCTTGTCGAGGCGGGGTGCCCCCATTTCTTTGTCAGGTTCGGCCCGAGGGAATGACTCCGTGAGAGATTATGTCCGCCAGTATTGCAGGGAAGGATCTCAGCCGAGTAGAGACGGCAAGGTCGTTATCCGTGAGATTACTGACAGGTCTCTCAGGTCCATTCTGTATACTATTGGTAGGATGGCCGGTAGTGCATCTCTTCATGTTGCCAACAGATCCTATGTGCAGCACGCCTTGGAGTGCCTCCAACCGAAAATATTCAACTGGTGTGATGCAGTACTTCTTCAGATGAAAAGTCAGTTGACCAAGGTAAAGGACGGGAAGCTGAAGAACTTTGGATTTGGTTCTATTTTGACTGCCTTTGCCTTGGAGAAGATACCACTGATGCAGCCTCAGTATATCGCACTCGACTTGCCTTCTCCTACTGAGCCACGCATGCAGAGATGGGTTTATCACATGTCTAGGCATGCTGGTCAATCTCAGATTTATTTCACTGATACCTTCTTCAGGTGGTTCGAGCGTCAGGAGATGGTCTATTCCGAGTATCCATATGTTGGCATGGATTTCCGAGGTGATCCGGACTTGGTACTGCCGGATGGCGAACAGTGGGGCGCTATTGGTAAAATCTTCGACCATATCACTGTTCATTGTTTTTATTTATAATGTCCTTGTGCTTTATTCTATCAAGACTTTAATCAAACTCATGTGTGCATGCAGATGTTGGTCCTGTTCGTCCAGCAGTTCGCCCAAGAGCGCCAGTTGCTGCCCCAGCAGGGGAGACTGCTGGGAGGGTTATTCTTCGTGACCTTGATGTGCCCGAGACCCTCACAGCGGTGCAGGAGCAGGTTGAGAGCCTTACTCTTGGCATTCCGGATGTGAGGATCGACGAGTTACCTCTACAGTTGTAGCGGCATACTACTGGTGTGCCTAGACGATGGACTCGTCTCTTACGCATGATTGCACAGGCCGTGACGTGCTATCATGAGCATCACTAGGCTAGGGTGCCCCCTAGCATTTTGAGTTTTTGGGCTATGCGACCGATTTTTGTGTTGGTTACAGATGATTATGTGTAAACGATAAACAACTTATATATATATATATTTTGATTTTCGGGGTTTATTCTAGTTGAGTTATATGATCCATATGTACAACATTGATGATGTGTCTCTTTTTATAAATGTCGCAAATGTCTATCTAACACATAGTTTGCTAATGAGTCAGTTAATGTGTTTAAGTTTCTGGAAATGTGTTGGTATTGAATTAAATCAAATTGTCTTTCCAAAATCTTAACCCTTAGGAACATGCGATAAATAGCCGGGTTGCGGACGGAATATATACATTGAGTTGTAGTATCACGAGTTGTGAGTCTAGCCTGACGATTAGTCGGTGTATACCATGGGTGATGGCATCAGAGAGTAGTTCTATCAACGTACTATACTCAGCGATGTTATTCGTTGATTGCCCGATACATGCACCTCTGAAACTTACTAACTCGCCGCTTGGATAAAAAATGGCCCAGGCTGCGGAGGACAGGTTCCGCGAACTACGACTCGCTCCGTTAGCATATCCAACACATGTCTCCAGAAGGTTTGACATCTGCAATAAATGTAAAAAGGTGGATTACTCGACCAAAACAAACACTTTAGCGAAAACAAAATACAACAAAAGCATATAGGTTACTATCTAAGCATAGTAACGCTTGAGGTACAACCCATTACGGGGTTGCGCCAGTGGAATTTCGTCATAATCCATTAACTCGAGGCTCCTTTTGCTAACACTCGTTTAACAATATAGGGGCCCATCCATAAAGAATTAAATTTACCTGCTCCCAATTTATCGGATTCTTGGTCATAAAGCAAGACCAAGTCACCTTCTGAGAAGACACGGGGTTTGACATTTTTGTCGAACTGCGCCTTGACTCGTTTCTTATGGGCTTCGTTAGCCAAAGCGGTATCACGACGGGTTTCATCCAATTGGATTAATTCCAAGAAACGGGCCTCTTCTTCTGAAGTTCCGGGGAGAAGATCAATTGCGAGTTTAAGAGACGAGATTTCACACTGGATTGGCAAGACTGCTTCCAGGCCATACACCAGTTGGAAAGGTGTGAACCCGGTCACATTCCTTACCGATGTTCGGTAAGCCCACAAGGCTGAGTACAGGATTGGGTGCCACCTTCTTTTGTGAACTCCGATCATCCTTTGCAGCATGCGCTTCAGGACCTTGTTGATCGCTTCAACTTGTCCGTTGGCTTGTGGATAATACGGGGTAGAGCTGTCGTGAGATAGCCCTAGCTTGGCAGCTAATTCAACCATCATGTGATTGCGAAAATGCGATCCATGATCTATAACTATAGCCTGTGGTACGTCGAACCTGGCGACTACATGATTGAAAAAGAAAAGGGCAGCTGTTTCACCAGTGTTATCTAATGTAGGCATCGCCTCGGCCCATTTGGTAAAATAGTCAACGACGACTATAATATACCCATGCCCCCCGGTCGAGGTGGGGTTACATGTCATGAAATCGATGCCCCATTTGGCGAAAGGCCCAACAACAACTATTGGCTGTAAAGGTGCGGGTGGTCTTCTGGTTTTGCTATCAAAAATTTGACAAGCATGGCAACTTCTGACTGCGGTTATGCAATCTTTGAACATGGTTGGCCAGAAGTATCCTGCTCGTAAGATTTTCTGTTCTGTAGCATATCCAGATTGATGGCCCCCACACGCGCCTGAATGACACTCATTCAGGGTTTTTTCGGCCTCCTCATGGGTGAGGCACCTTCTCAGAACTGTATCGATACCACGACGGTAAAGCGTATCACCGACGATCATGTAGTCTTTCGCTTGGTATCGTATACGTTTCTGTTCTGAGTGAGAGGTGTTAGGCCTGAATTTTTGGGTTTGGAGATAAATTATTATATCTCCATACCACTCATTGCTTGCAGATATCAGAAACAAATTCTCGTCCACGATTGATTCTTCGGATGTTTCATCGTTGGACGACGATGGGAGATCGCACAATAATTCTGCGAAAACTAAAGATTTCTTTGATTTGGATTTTAAAAATTCCAGATCAAACTCTTGAAGGATCGCTATCCATTTTGAATACTTTCCCCCGAGCAACTGTCGCGACAATATATAAGTCATGGGGTTGCAATTTGATAGAATGGTAGTTTTCCGAAAGAGGACATAATGTTGAAACCTTTGTATCGCTTGAACAACAGCGAGTGCTAGCTTTTCAACGTAAGAATATTTGCTTTCTGTATCATTCAAGTTTTTACTTAAATAATATATAGGATGTTCAATTCCATCGACTTCTTGAACTAAAACCATCGTAATGGTCGTATCCGCTGCAGCCAGATACAGGTTAAAATCTCTTTGATAGTCTGGGGCATACATTAATGATGCTTTTACTAGAGAATCTTTCAGAGCGTCAAAAGAAGCTTGCGCCACCTGATCCCAGACAAAAGGTACATCCTTTTTCAAAAGACGAGTATAACCTTTAGCAAGTTCTGCGTAATTTGGAATGAACCTCCTCAGAAAGTTTGCTTTCCCTTGGAGCTTCTGAATCTGAAGAAAATTTGAAGGTGGAGGCAAATTAATGATTGCCTGAACCTTGCAAGGGTAGAGACGAATCCCATCCTTAGAGACTACAAAGCCAAGTAAACAACCAGAACCGACGCAAAATACACATTTGTGCGGATTGAGTCTTATCTTGTAGTGTCGGCAACGTAGAAATATCGCTCTTAAATGCTGCAGATGATCAGTCTGCTTTCGCGAATGAGCCGGAAGGTCGTCGAGATATGGTTGAACGATGTTCTTGATGTCATGGAAGGCATAATTCATTGCCCTCTGAAACGTCGCCCCTACGTTCTTTAAACCAAAGGGTAATTTTCGATAAGCGAATGTGCCCCACGGACAAATGAATGTAGTCTTTGACTGGTCCTGTGGGCGGATATTTATTTGATTATACCCGGAAAATCGATCCATGAATGAAAAGATTTCACATCCGGCGCATTCATCAATTATCTGATTGATGAAGGGTGTAGGGTAGTTGTCTTTCGGACAAGCTTGATTTACATCCCTATAATCGACACACACTCTAATTGTCCCTTGTTTCTTCATAACAGGGACAATATTCGATACCCAATCGGTTAGAGGAACCGGGTAGATGAAACTAGCATGGAGAAGCTTTTCAACTTCTGCCTTAATGGCAGTGGCTTTCTTGGGGTGCACCTGCCTGAGCCGTTGTCTTACCGGTTTGACATCTGGATACATCTTAATTTCGTGTTCAACAATACTCGAGTCAATGCCAGGCATTTCATCATATGACCAAGCAAAGACATCTCTGAACTCGCAAAAAAGAGCGTTATATATTTCCAGTTCTGAAGGAGAACAACCTTTGCCGACATAAATATTTTCTACAACATTTGTTTTAGTCGAGATATTTATGGCTATAGTCTCTTCAATATTGGATAAGTTTCGCTCGGAATCCACCATATTTACAGTGTTTGATAGGAATTCAAAGACTGAAGGGTGGTAAAGGTCATGTTGAGTATCTTCTTCATAATCCGGAAGAAGGGAACGATGGTGGCAATCATTCCATGGTGCCCCCTCAATCAACATTGATTGTAGGATTCCTTCGTCGGTTCTATGTACTCTCGACCAAGGATCTAATGGGGTACCATATTCTCTAGACCTATCTATCCAAACGCTTGATGAGCGTTGATGTGGGTTCGCCTCCCATGCTCGAAACATTGATTGCTACAATATTTCTATAGGGCTTGGGGGCAAAACCATTTCATGATCCATGTTGATATCGTCTTCTGAGATCTTCGTGGAAGATATCATGCTGCAGGCTCTTACCAACGCTACTTCTCCTATATAGATTGGAGGTGGAAGTGCGAAAGTTCCCATTAATGTGGGGTCTTTCAGTAGGCCTACTCCAATATCTTGAAGCGAATGGTCGCTCCCATGGATCATTGGAATGCTTCCCGTAACTTAAGAACCATTAGGGAGGAAGTTTTGTTAGTCGACGATCGTAATCCCTCCTTGAAAGGGGAATGCGATCTTTCTAAAATAAGTCGACACAACAGCTACCATGGCGTAGATCCACGGTCTTCCTAGTAGGATGTTGTAATCAAGATTCCCATCGATGACTTCAACATCTATTTCTACC
The DNA here is from genome assembly GCA_031772625.1 of Pinus tabuliformis. Classification (NCBI taxonomy): domain Eukaryota; kingdom Viridiplantae; phylum Streptophyta; class Pinopsida; order Pinales; family Pinaceae; genus Pinus; species Pinus tabuliformis. Next base: position 1,092,905,212 of record CM062815.1, on the reverse strand, counting down.
GTTTTTCCCCCTAGTTCGACCTTCAAGTTATTTAGGATACCATACGGGGTATATGTCCTTCCGTCGAATGCTTTTAATGTTGTCGAAGATCGCGACAAGGTTGGAGATCCTAAAGTTTTCCAGCAACTCATCGACATAATACATGTAGATGCCCCCTCATCAATAATTGTTCGGTGAACAGTTTTGTTGAGGGCTTTGACTTGGATAAGGAAAGCTAGTTGAGCTGGTAACTGAGGATCGTATCCTTTGTGGTCAAAGGATACAAGATTGGAATCCTTAGGATCAACCCCACCAATGGCTGATAACAAAGCCTGCCTTTGGGATGGACAATTTTGTAGTACTTCAAGAGTCGACATAGCGGATGGCGATTGGGCCAAATCTTCCACTATGTTATAATGTTGCGCTGCTCTGGCGCGAGGATTAAATGTCGACTTGTGTACTACTCCCTTTGACGGTTTTATTGTTAATTCAGGAATGATGGGTGGTACAACTTCTGTCGAAGTTGTCGTCGAACTGCTTGGTTGATCTTTTTCCTTGCCGTTCGACAGCTGCGGATTCCCGTAATCTTTGTTCCTTGTCGAAATCAAAGCATCATTCTGCTGTTTTGAAACTGACAACATAAGCACTTGCGACGGGGAAGCATTTCCACTATCAACCAGATTTTGTCTTGGATTTGGAAACGGATCAGTTAACACAACTGAGGTTTGTGAACTCTTAAAGAATCTCTTAAGCTCAGCTCTGTATGGACAATCAGCTGTCCAATGATCCTCATCACATATAAAACATGGATTTTTTGGTTTCCCTTTCCCAGGAGGATTTGAAGAAGTTTTTTCAGGGGATGACTCACCCTGTTTCTTCTTCTTCCCTTTGTTTTGCTTTTTCTTGCTCCCTGGTTGTTTTGTTTCTTTGCCCTTATCTGTTGATACAACATTTACTTCCGAAGCAAGAATTTCTTCTTTTGCATTTTGATCTGAAATCTTACGGGCCTTTTTGGAGTTGGCCTTTGTCGATTTCGCGTTTGTCGTGCCAATCACGCCATCGCCGGCATGAGAGTCATTGTTTGATTTAGGAGGAGGAACTGAAAATTCCGATCTAGGGGCGTCAGGTATTTTGTCATAGAGCGTGCCAGACTGAGTATAGACTAAGTCTAGATACTGCGCACGAGCGATAACTTGCTCTTCCGTTACGACTCCCCCCTTTGCCACATCTTCTGTTATAGCAGGAAGTAACGACTTGATAAACCATTCAGCTAATAACTGATCGGGAACGTACGTTTTTACCATCCTACGACGACGTCGCCACTCATGTATATGATCAGATATGTGAGTGGCCGTCGTCTGTTTGAAGTTGGTTAAGATTTCCGTTCCCGTTTCATACCTTATCGGTAATTGAAAATGGGTTAAGAAAGTCGTGGCTAGGGAGCTGAAATTGTCGAACGAAGCTCTAGGTAATTCAATATACCATTTTGCCGCTGGACCCGTTAACGTCCTCTGAAAGAGGCGAAGCCTTATCGAATCATCGTTTAAGGTGTTTGATGAACACCATAGATGAAAGGTCATCACGTGATTCGATGGATCTTCACCCGGATTTCCATTAAATTTAGGAATGTCTGAAGGAAGTTTGTGAGGAATCGCTGGCCACCAAGGGGCGTAAGCAATTGGATCGTTTGTTAACCGGTGTAAATCGAGTAACTCTAAAGTTGTCACGAATAGTAACTGTTGATTCAGGTTAGGTGAAGCATACCCAAGATACGATGGGATTGCCTGAGCAGTCGGCCTTTGCATACCAGCATAATGTAATTGATGTTGGTATGACTGATACGGTTGGTGGACATGACCACCGTAAAGTGGTTGATTTTGACCGTTTTGAATGTACGGTTGTCCACTGTTCGCAAAGATCTGCTGCTCAGAACCTTGGTATACTTGTTGGAATTGTGGTTGTTGATATTGCACCAGCCACGGTTGCGAAGCCATGTTCTGTTGTGCTATACTAATCGTTGGACCAAGGTGTGGGGTAATTGTACCCGTTTGGACCTGTGTCGCCCCACCAGTAGGCGATTGTGGTTGAGTCACAGGGTCAAGGGGCTGTTGCATTACAACCTGAGAAATCTGAGGTTGACATACAACAGGCAATGTTTGAACTTGCGACACTGTCACAATAGCCGGTGTGGTAGGGATGTTCGACATAAGTACACATTGTTGCATAGAATACACAACCCTTGGTTGTTGAGGTAGCATAGGTACCCAACCACTTGATGTAACTCCAGTATAACCTGAATACTGTTGTGAACTCCCGTATGGATACCCTCCCGGAGGGGGTAATGAAAGGGCATACTGCCCCCCATACGGTGGCAATCCGGAACTCAAGGGGATTGTTTGTCCTTGGGGACTGGATTGCCCAAATTGACCTCCAAATGGATCAATCTGGCGAGTTTCAACATAAGAGTTGCCGGATATTATTCCGGAGGAACAAACTGGAACGGACCACACTGTCGAAATAGTCCCTGGGTGGACTCCTTCTAGCGGTTGTGAGCTAGTCGGGACAGATGGTATGCCGGCAAACATTGTCGGAGTGACGACAGGGAGTTCTGCTGTCGCTGTGTCATTCGACACAGTCCTAGATGTTGACGGTTGTTCAGACATTTTGAGTCTATCCAAGAGATTACTTAGCGATTCTACAGGAACTTCCACTGGTGGTAGACTAACTTCTGATGTCGAAGGAAATAGAGTGACCCCGACTCCAAAATGTGTTGGAGTACTTGCTTGCGGATCTTCTACAATTTCCTCTATCACAATCAAACCAGGTGGAAGGGGAAGACCGTTAGGTCCGTAAAATATTTCTGTTGCCGAAGAAGGGGTCGAATCAACAGCGACAGATGTTTGAAGAACAAGACTCTCTGAACCGGTTACAGATGGAACTGGTTCAGTAATAGAAGTGTTTGTTCTCAGACTAGGATCAGTATCACTGTCCCTCTGTGGCTGTTGAACTTCTTCTGTAGAGGCAGGGTTTCCAGAAATGTTTGGAGTAACCGGAATCTCAGATGTTGTTGGAACACTTGTTCTAACTTTGATAGGAGATTTTGAACCGGTTAAACGAGTTCGCTTTGTCCGTACTGTTTTCGATTTCGGAGACAAAGACGGTTGACTCGTAAGCCTCCGCGAACGATGGAGTTTCAATTGACTTTCTTCCACGATTGCGGATTACTTGATCAACCAAAATACAAAAAAGGGGAAAGTGTGTTTCCGAATTAAATGAATTTTTAGATGCTTTTAGACACAACTTGCTTTTTCACTTTTAAAGAGTCGAGAAAAAGCTAAAGATGACTCTAGTCTCCTTCGATGTTTTAATGAGCCCGAAGTGACAAATGCTCAGATGGACTTTTTCCGTTATAGAGTCTAAAAAAGGCCAAAAGGAACTGCTCTGGAGTTCTAGGCAGAGGGTGTGCCAAACTTTTCGCAAAACCGCAAAATACTTTTTAGGGTACGGGCGGTCGATCTTCCTGAATGCTGTGTTCAGTGCATTGCGATCAGTAGGGCGGTCGACATGGCTTCCTAAGGATAAAGGTTTTATGCCTATAGGGGTCTCCCAATATATACGCGATGGTACGTGGGAGAAAAATCCGTACTGGCGCTATCGTCCCTCAGGAGGAATCACCCACCATCAACGAGATCGACAGTCACTAGGCTTTACGACGCCGGAACACGTCTCTAGCCTAGACCTCTATGTTGTGCGTTATGTTGCAAAGCGTTGTTAAGTTCATTCAATTTATTTTAGGTTGATCTTTTTAGAATTTTGCCTTTTGAGGTTCACCACGAGATGTATGATACAATTCCTAAATGCAGTCTAAAGATGATAAGCAAGCTTTATATCTTTTCAACTTATGAAAATCCTAGCTACAAAGGGAAAAGAAAGACACCATCTTTTCTCAAAGAGCAATCAGCACACTCTAATGCACTTTCCCTAAATCAAACATGCAAACTATCAAGATGCAAATGCACAATGCAGGTGTTTGTTTTCCGCTTTCTTAGTATTGATGCCTACAAAGAAAGCTTTTTGTACAACTTTGAATTCGCTTTTAAATGACCAATACAAACAAGTTTACTTTTTCGAAATCAGAGAGGGTAGAAGAGATTACAACACTTAACGATTTCCGAAATGAATACTTGTTTCGACACTTAAAAGAGACAAACTCAAACCAACAGCAAAAGTAAATGTATAATCAACTGCAAACAGCCAATGAACTCTCTCCTAAGATCACAATCAACAGATCTGAATCAAGGGCTATAGGATGATTATTTCACTCTTGCAAAGGAAGACTGCAAATGACGCCACAAACACATAAAAACACTCACAGTCTTTTTGTACAAAAGGAAGTGGAATTTAAGCAAAGAAAAGGAGTTATCAGACTGGTACCTATGCTGGTTACAGGCTGCAAAAATCAGAGATCAAAACAAGGCAAATCAGAGCAGAGAACCCCAGCTGCACAAGGCTTAACTGGATCAGCGCACCCTCAACACAGGGGTTTTGACATTTAGCGCAGGTAGCCTTCACGAGACCTGCGTTGAAATGCAGAACCTCTTCATAGGGTCTGCGCTGAAGGAGAAACGAGAGTTTCTCACTGGGTTCTGGGTCACAGTTTTCTATTTAATCTACAGTTTCAGGCCAAATCAAAGCAACAAGCAAGGTACAATCAAAGGTATGCTTTGAGGAAGGGCTAAGATCTATCACAAAGGATCATCAAATTATTTGTGAATCCATTGTTCAGATCATAGACAAATCTAGTGATTGGATCAAAGCAGCAGCTGTCTACTTTGCATCTGAGAATAGCAGATGCAGTTCGATTGTTGCTGTTGAGTCTATGAAACAAACAATGATGGAAACACAAATAAAATGACTAAACAGATCTCCCCAGTTGAGTTGCCAATTTGTTGTGGGGAAAAATGCCTATGCAGGACGATCCTATCCACCTAAGGTGTGACAGTGCCTTAGCAACAAACAGAAGCAGCTATTCTAGTATTCTTCCTTTATGAATTAAGAATGAAGAGAGATGGATGGACTAACTAGTGTCTTTCGTTTGTCCCTCGATCCAGTTTCTCTTCTCTTTGGGAGTTCCCAGCTACTTGCCTTCTCGCTCGCCCAGCTTCAAGAGGTTTCTGCAAGATCACAAGAAGAGAACACTACACAAAGACATAGATTCATATTCATACCTAGTTCAGGATTAGAAATAAACTAAACATACTAATGCAATCATACATCAAAGATACATCGGTATATAGGAGAAACCAAGATAGCTTTATTGATGAATAACAAGGTTCAGAAAGAGATACAACCCAGAGGGCTCCAATCCAGCATCTCCTTCCCAACAAATGGAATTCCTATCTTCACCCCCTTCAAAGCATTAAGCACCCAATGATTCCAATCTCAAACCAACAACAATTCTTTGCAATAACAAAATTCCAGCCTCTAGATCTCATGGAGGAGAGATCCATATATAGATGTTTGGAGAGAGGATGAGTCAGCTTGAGATCTGACTAGTGTCCTCTCCCTCTGTCAGTTCTTGATTCCACTTGGAGGTTCTTGCTTCCACTTGGAGATTGGGAACCTCTTACTCATCACTAGTCGAATTCACTGAGGCAAGTGTCATTGAGGAAGATTCTGGAAGCTTCCTGGGTCTTGACACCTCTTGGAATGAACTTGCCATTTGTCAACTCTCGCTCAGCGCACCCTGGTAGTGCTTCTACCTGCGTTGCAGTGCAGGTAGCCAGTGTTGACTTTGCATTTCAGTGCAGACAGCTAGTGGAGCCACTGAATTGATCCTGAATTGACTTGTTTTTGAGCAGTTTCTGGTGGAGAACTTCTGTGAATTGCTGTGGTTTGTTAGCCTTGTTCCTCTAGGGGTAGGAACAACATGTTTAGGGACTTTGGATCCCTTAGATTATGGTCATTTCATGCTTATAGCTGTAAGGCACAAAAATGTCTATAACAGCTGTGTTACCCATTGAATGCGAAATCTCGTCATTGCAAATGGCCATCGAGTTACTTCCAGCCACTTCCGAAGAGGAAAAAAATTTGTTATACTTGGCTCAATTAGATGAGAATCGACGTGATGCTGCATTGGCGATCGAAACTCATGGAAAACGTATGAAAGCTCAGTATGATCGAAATGTGACCCCTCGAAATTTTTCGGAAGGAGATCTAGTCTTAGTTTACGATCAAGCTAATGATAAATTAGGCGCTGGAAAATTCGTTCCTATGTGGCATGGTCCCTTTGTTGTCAAGCGAAAGCTAGCAAAAGGGGCCTATGAATTGGTAGACTTTGACGGGGACTCTTTAGGAAAACCTAAAAATGGTCTTTACTTGAAGAGGTATTATGCTTAAAGAATGGAAATGGAGATTTTTAGTTAGGATAGTTTTTATTTCTAGCTGGTGTGTTTTAGTTTAAAAAGTGTGCTTAGCTTAGAGAGTGTTTTTCGTCATCATTCCTGCTTATCTTGGTTTTACTCTTGATATTGCAGATTTCGATGCCTCTCCAAACATACATTGGTTTTGCTGATGGTGCTTGTCGTAATACACGGAACATTTCTTCCGCAGCTTGGGTTATCTATTCGCCCTCTGACGAGTTGGTATCTATGCATGGGGTAAGCCTCGGTCAAACAACGAACACCATTGCTGAGTATAGTGCAGTGATTGAGTTATTATCTGAATCTATTTCATTTGGGATTTGGAGTTTGATAGTGAGGTTAGATTCTGAACTCGTTGTATTACAGCTTAATAGAGTGTATGCCATTATAAATTCAGTGTTATTAAGATTATTTTTGAGAGTGCGTCTCTTGGAACGTGAATTTGATTATATTGAATATCAACATATTCCAAGATCTTTAAATACATTAGCAGATGCAATTGCTTCTTTAAGTAGACATTTGCATAGGAGTGTGTCAAAAAATACATTGTCCTCGATCATAGGTTGAAAAACACCTTATGATCGGCAAAAATGATAAGTAAAAAAAGCAAAAATTTCATATGTGCCTAAAATAGGCGATCATCCTATCACTGGTGATGATCTCGATAAGAAACCACTGCACGGGCCACCTTGCAAAGGAACCTCCTAAAAGGTCCTGGGACCCCAATCACGTAGCGCTGAAGTCGACGAGGAATGTCATCTATGGTGGTCTCCAGAATATCTCCTGTCAAGCGCTCTAGATGACTCTCCAACTCGACCAAAACCTCTGCTGATTCGTACTGTGGGCCTGGCGCGACTGCAACTGGTTGTTTCCTCTCGTAAGGCCGGAGAGCGGCTGGTCGCTGTGGACCCACATCTGCATTTGAAACTTTCACTATCAGTTTTGGGACGATAGAAAAATAATAAAAAAAATTAAATAGGAAAAATGTTGAAAATGATGTTACCTGAGTAATCCCATTGCTCTCCTGGTGGAAGAGCCATGCCTGGGTCACCACGAAAATCTACCCCAGCGTAAGGGAAGTCCTGAATAGAAAAAACCTGGTTTTCCAACCATTGGAAATACTCAGGTTTGAATCGAACAACCTCTGTCCTCTCGTCCGGATGATGGGCCATAACTGTAACCCATCGCATCAGTTTGGGCTCTCGAGGAAGCCCAGCTCCAACAGTAAGGTGCTGCGGGATCAACATGGGAACCGTCTCCAGACCAAAGCTCACAACCAAATCCCCATAACCAAAGGTCCTCAGTTGTCCGTTTTTGGCTCTGGTCAGTTGGCCTTTCACATTGGCCAACAGAGCATCGCACCAGTTGAAGATGGTGCCTCGCAAGCAGTCAACTGCCATCCGCATTTGGGATTCGGTGGCAATATGTAATGCGACACTCCTGCAAAGTCTGGTGACAGTAAATCCGATCACCAGGAGTTCAGGAAGGGATATAGTTTTAATGTCTATCCCTTTGTCTCTAGCCTGGCTGTTGCAGAACTCTAGCCGGAGGCTATCGACAGACTGGCCACCTGGCCTAGTCCCGAATAGAGTCAAGTCTTCGCCTCTCTTAGGCAAACCGGTCAAGAAATATATGTCTGCCGGCTCGATTTCAAGCTGGTGGCCACCAATGAAGAAGCACTGGTCCTGTATGCTCCATCTGTCAACCAGCCACTGTAAGAAATCCACCTGGGCCCTCATGCCAGGTATGGCCCAGAATTTGTACAAGCCGCATGCCTTCAATGCATCGATCGAAGGTTGGTGATTCAACGCGGCTAGATCCACGTCCTCATGCTCTCGTTCACGCCAATCTAGCATGATGCACTCTCTGCATCTAATAAAAAGACAAATTAGAATGCTAGAAATTAATTTGTTTGGGCCAAATTTGAGAATTTTTGGGTTAAAAACCCTTGCTGCGGGGACCGCACCCTCTAGGTTAGATACAGTGCGTGGGTCCGCACCTTACCTACATGGAAGGTGCGGACCCCTGACTTTTTCCCCATTGAGAAAAAGTCGGGGTCTGCGGGCTGCTAGTGTTACGCCTGCGGGCCCCCGCGCGTGGGTTTTTAGCCTAAAAACCCTCCAAAAAATGAAAAAAAAGCCTAAAACAAAAAATGAAACGGTTAAAAATGAAGAGTAGGATGATGTGGATTACCTGGAGAAGACGACATTCGATTCCGACAGTTGGATTTTCCGCAATCTTCACGAGAAGTTTTCTGAACAAAAGCACTATTTTCTCACCCAAATCTCAAACGGTAAAAATGAATTGACGAAAGCCCTTTTTATAAGTTTTTTGAGTAAATAAATTGCAAATTTTTTTATGTTTCACTTTGGAAAGGTAATTTTTGCAGCATTTTTATCCATTTCAAACAGGTATGAGTAATGTTTGCGTTTTTGTTCAGGATAATGGATTATTCAGGCGAAATCTATCATTTTCGACGAAAAAAACATTTAGAGTCACCTTTAAGCTCTTTTCTGACTCCTAAAACATGAAAAGATCGCCGAGTTTTTTCTTTTTAAACTCGTTAAAACGGAACTAAAAATACGGTCCACTTACAACTCTTTTCTGACTGTAAAACCATGAAAAGATTGTCAGATTTTTGTCATTTCAAATTCAATATTGGTTATAAAATGGCGTGTCATTGATCGCTTTTTTACTTTTTCGGATCAAGGGCACTAATTAAGAAAAGTACTCCTTGGTCGTAAAGATCGAGCAGTTCTCTCAAGTATTATTTTATACTTTTTCGGGCTTGGGAGACACAAATTTATGAAAAAGGTCAACCCTGGAGTCTTCTTAAGTTTTTTCAGACTCTCTAAAATTGAAAAACGCCGAGTTTCTCCTATACTGGACTCGTTAAAATTTCGCAGTAAAGGACCTGTTGAATTACAAACAGGAACGAACCACTCCTTCTTAGGGTTCAAATTTAAACTAAGTTGGACTCATCTGAAGGATGAGCTTATAATCAAGCAAATGTTATCCTCCTCAAGCTTTTCAAAAATAAAGAGGTACTTGCCAGAAGTGGTGGGGGAAAAGAGAGAAAAATGAGTCTGCTTGTCATATTTTGTAACCATTCTTGAACACGACACTTTTATTCACCTGGGTTGGGAAATCCTTTGCCTAGCAGTTGATCAAACCACATTGAAAGTCTTCAACTGGTTTCTAGGTATTAACTTTGGGTCAATTGTCACCAAGCCATCTGTTGTGTCGTTATGTGTTCAAGAGGTCACCGCCAATAAGCCATTCATCTGCAAAATATCTGTCATCCATATTGACCATCCCTGAGTCAGTCCTTGCAACTAAATTTCTTCAACTTGATCTATGATTTCGTGTTGTGGGCTTGCCTGCGACGAATCGCTTTCTATCGACTTCAGCTCATTATCTAGAAAGATGATCTAGAAATCGTCAGTACCTTGGGATCTGCATGCCTCAAATGATAGGTTTCTCGCCTTTGACAATAGGTTGCATCATTGACCTTCGATCAAAGGATTCCGTGACATGTTCAACATCAACACATTTATTCACATCTCATGGATTGTACTGGGTACTTTGAGAGCCATTGACATCACTGGTGGTTTCTCTCATACTTGTTAACAGTTTACATCATTGACTGGTAATCAAGTGGTTTCTACCATGTTCGACTTCAACACATTCATTCGCATGGATAGAATCGTATTGTTTCGGGAAAGTAGAAATGAAGACCCTGGATCTAGTTTCCATAATCCAGGTTGTGAGGAATTTTGTATTCATTATATAATGGACTATTCATAAACAGATGGCTGCGTCCATACTGTGTCCACATGAGTCTATACTTGTGATGTCTTACAAGATCATTCCTGTATCAGAGCAGTAGTTAGTTTTCTAAGTCAGTTTTGATATGAGTATGGGAATGCCTACCTCAGCGATGATATGATCTCATATATATATATCTTGCATTGAATGTTTTTACAGGTTCCGACCGGGCTCTCCACAAGATGATCCTCGAAATGATAAAGTACTTCACTCTTCCTAAATGATAAATGAAATCCTCATCTACTATAGACTTCGCACTTTAGGGGGCAATCTGTTACACAAAAATATCGTCACCATGATTATTTGCAGTCAGTATGGGTCTATCATCACTTGTACTGACCTCCTAAGCAAGTCTCAGACCTCAGTTCTTCAAGTCAAGCTTTGAAAATGAGAGAAAGACATTGAAAATCAACAAAGCTCTGGTTCTGCACTTTCTCTCACTATTGCCTGCGGTCCCGCACCCCTTGTTCACAAAAACTGCGGACCTGCCCGCTCTGTCCCTAAAGGAGTGGGTGCGGACCTCTGTGAAAGTTAAAAAGGCACAAGTTTATTCTAAAAAACTCACTTTGGGTTAATTCTAGATGATTCTAGAAGGAATTTTGATGTGGATTGGCCGCTCTTAGGTGGTTCATGCATCCCAAAAGAGAAGGAGCTAATCCCTTGATGAGAGGAGCTATCCCTTTGAAAGAGGGCTTTATCCCTTTGAAGGAGGACCTAGTAACTTCCCTCCATTGCACTATAAATTAAGGCATTGGGCTGGTTTCTAGAGAGGTTAGAAGCTGAACATTTTTGAGGGTAAATGCTGGTGGAATTAAGACTTCCTAGTTAAGCTTGAGAGGAGAGATCACATACCTTTTTGGCTTCATTGGGAAGAGAGTGAAACTTGTCAAAGTAGAGGAGACTTCTTGCTAGACCCTGGGAGGAGCTTGTACAACATTAAGGCACAGGTTGTAAAGTTCTTCTTTGATTTGAATTAACACAATTAGATTCATTTTTCTCAACAAATTGTCTTATGTCATTTGTTTCATGAATTCCTTGACTTTCATGTTAAATATGTTTTATGATATTGGTTTTTCAGGTGCTATTTAATTTGTTTGCTTGTTTGTGTTTGCAGATTCGCGACAAGGGAGCTCATTTGGATCGAAGGAGCGAGGCTTCCAAAAACTTGCGTTGGACCCAAGGTAGGCCTAAAACACTTGTTTGCCTTTGTTTATAAATGCATATTTAGAGAAAGATAGTTTGTGATTGGCTTGCTTGTCACTAGGTCTTCTTTAGATTCTAGGAAGGTCTATCTTGTCCGCAAGATCGATTCATTCCGTGTGACAGAGACCTTGGTGTAAAACCAAAACAGGTCTCAAAAGGAGATCTCTGTGTAGAAGAGTGTTTGGCTCTATTGTAAGCATGCTGCACATAACACAAGTGTTCATCCCAAAGCTTAGGATGTTTGCTACAATAGCCTCTTAGTAGTTGGATCGCTGTCCTGTTTACTACTTCTGTCTGGCCATCTGTTTGTGGATGAAAAGCTGTGCTTTTCTTCAACTTGGTGTCCATCAGTTCCCACAGACTAGACCAAAAATTCCCCACAAATCGGGTGTCTCGATTAGATACAATGGAAGTGGGTAATCCAAAATGAACCCATACATGTTCAAAGAACAATTTTGCAGTCTGTTCAGCTATAATCTGTTTACTACAAGGTATCAAAATACACATTTTGCTGAACCTATCCACAACAACATATAAGTAATCATGACCTTTCCTAGATTTAGGCAGTCCTCCAACAAAATCCATGGAAACACTTTCCCAAGGGTGAGAAGGAATTGGCAATGGAGTGTACAAGCCTAGTTTTCTATTGTTGGGCTTGCTTTTAGCACACATGGCACACACTCTTATATATCTAGAAACTGTCTCATTAATTTTCGGCCAATAGCAGAATATTTGCAGTTGTGAAACTATTTTACTTACCCCAAAGTGACTAGATATCAGAGAAGTGTGTGCTTCCCTAATTATCTTTATCCTCTCAGTTTGTGGAATGCAGAGTTTCCCACAATGATATAAGAGTCGGTCTTTTATATGATAGTCCAATTCTTCTACTCTTTTGCCTTAACTCAAAGTTGCATATACATCTTTAAAGTCCATATCCTTAGCATACTGTTCTATGTAGCTTTCATGTAGCACAAAATTATGCTTAAGTATGGTAGATACATTTATAATGCGTCTAGATAACATGTCTGCAACCTTGTTATGTATGCCCTTTTTATATATGATGAATAAGTGAAATTGTTGTAGAAAACCCATCCATCTGTAATGTCTTGATTGGTGCAACTTAGTTTGGGAGTGTATATATTGAAGTGGTTGATGATCAGTATGTGTTACTGTCTCTTTGCCCATTAAGTAATGTTTCCACTTTTTCACACTCTGAACTAATGCATACAATTCTTTATCATATGTAGGATAGTTAACTACTGCAGGATTAAAAGTCTCAGAATGATAACATATGGGTTTACCGTGCTATGTCAACACTGATCCCATGGCATAGTTAGTGGAATTAGTTTGGATATCAAATGGTCTTTGTAGATCCGGTGGTGCTAGTATAGGTGCTGTACTAATTTTCTCTTTAAAGGTGTCGAAGGCTTTCTGATGTTTGCCTCCCCACTAAAACACCTTATTCAATCCTGTTAAGTAATGTAAGGGAGCTGCAATCGAGGAGAAGTTAGAAATGAACTTCCTCCAATATTGTGCTGCTCCTAGGAAGCTTTTCACTTCTGTAGCATACCTAGGTTTAGGCCAGTTAATAATGACTGCCACTTTAGAGGGATCTATTCTCAATTCACCTCCCCCTACTATATGACCCAAGTAGTTTAGAGATGTTTTGCCAAATTCACATTTTGAGAGTTTAACATTAAGTTTTTATCTTTTTAAAACATCTAATGTCTGCCTAACATGCTTTAAATGTTCTTCCCACGTTTTACTAAAAATAAGAATGTCATCTAGATACACAATAACAAAATCATCAAGAAAAGTTTTGAGTACATCATTCATTAATCTCATGAAAGTAGCAGGAGCATTAGTTAAGCCAAAAGGCATAACTAGCCATTCATACAATCCCTACTTTGTTTTGAAAGCAGTCTTCCATGCATCTTTCTCTGAAACTCTGACCTGATGGTATCCACTGTGCAAATCCAGCTTGGTGAAATAAACAACTTTCAATTGATCTAGAAGATCATCTATGCGAGGAAGGGGATAACGATTTTTGATTATTATCTTATTCAGTGCTCGGTAGTCAATGCACATTCTCCAAGAGCCATCTTTCTTTCTCACCAGAATGATTGGTGACCCACATGGTGATGTACTAGGCCTGATGAAGCCCTTCTCGAGCAACTCCTGCACCTGCTTCTTGATTTCAACATTCTCTAAAGCAGACAACCTATACATCCCAATGTTAGGCAATGGAACATCTTGCTGCAAAATAATATCATGTACTATTCCCTTTTTGGGTGGCAGACCTTTAGGTTCCTGAAATAAGACACCATACTCTGAAACAACATTTTCTATACTAGCTTGTTGTTCAGCATTACAGCCCTCAAATACATTGGTTTTATCAGGTTTCTTTTCATTTACAATCATTAGTAAGAATTGTTTACATGAATTTATCATTCTTTTCAGCTGTCTTGAATTTATGGGAGAATAATTATTCTTGAGCTTATGAGCTCTTACAAAGTATTCGATTCCATCTTTAACAAGTAGATACTTGCTCTCAGCTCTATAGAAAATAGTCTTTCTATCATATAATTAAGGACTTCCTAAAACAATTCCACATATATCCAAAGGAATTATGTCTAACTCAACCTCATCTATAAATGCTGACCCAAAAGAAAACTTGAGTTTGCACTGTCTAGTCACTTGTAGTTGTGCTTTATCATTCAACCATCCTAATGGGTATGGTTTCTTGTGAGGTGTAGTTGCTAATCCCAATTTCTTTACAATTGCTTCAGAGATCAAATTTACTTGTGAGACACTATCAAACAAAGTATCAATCTTTTGATTTTTGGAAATAACTCGAATATGGAAAAGCTCATGTATTTTTCTCTCATTTTCTTCATCAATAACAGATTGAGTAGATTTACTAGTAGATGCTTCAGAATTCTTACCTTTTATACCTTTGGCTGCTATAGTTGTTTCATCTCCCGATTCTAACCCCAAATCCCTCTGAATAGCTGCAGTTGTCTTCTTCTTCTTGCCCTCGGATTTCTTAGGTCTTAGCTCTGGATGCAAAATCCAACAATGCTCATCATCATGCCCCTCCTTTTTACAGTGAGTGCATGAGCCTTTTGCTTTTTGTGCAGTTTTAGCCTTCCTTGCTTTCCACTTCTGTTTTCTTTTCTCCTTGCTCTTGCTTACAGTGGGTTGGGATGGTCCCCCAACTTCTAGATTGCCATTCTTTCCTCTAGCCTCTAGATGAGTAGCTTGTGTAGATACCTCATCTATACTAGTGGGATTAAATATGAGGATGGTATGCCTCATGTAGTTGTGTAGACCACCAATGTAATTCAAAAGAGTCTCTGGTGAGTCTAGTGAGATACCCAACATCAATGCTCTCTTTCTGAATTCTTGAGTATACCCTTGCACACTTTGCCCTTTCAACTGTTGTAGAGTTTTCCAACTCATCATGGCTTGTTGCATGTAGGCCAATGGATAGAACTGATTTTTGATTGCAGCAACAAATTCAATCCAGATAGAGAGGGTCTTGCCATATCTTTTCATATCAGCTTGGGTTCTGCGTTCCCACCAAACCAAGGCAGTGCCTCCTAGGTGTAGGTTTGCCAGCTGAATCTTACTCTTGTCTGAGTTTATGTTTTGTACCCTGCAATACACATGAATTTGTCTAATCCAATTGTCCAACTTTTCAGCATTTAGCTCTCCATCATATATAGGCAAATCAAATTTAACATCTAACTTAATCAAATATGCTTTCTTATTATGCACAGGGCTATTAGGAGGTGTGAGAAAGCATTCCTCTTTCCCCTTTCCTTTGGAGTTGTCATGGAAGTGAGACTCATCTTCTTCTTTCTCTTACTTAGAGCCCGATGCATCTTCCACCTTTTGCTTTCTAAAGTCTCTGTACATTTCTTCAACCATAGAATTTATAGCTAGGAAACTCTATTTCTCCTAATTTGAGATTTTATCTTGTGAGCATTCACAGCTAAACCAACACAAGCTTGTCTAACCTTACAGCCTAGAGCTTGTTGTGTGTGGAGCATGATTGTTCAAAGGTCTTTTTTTCAGCCAAATGTATACCCCAGGAAGTCTTGTACACCCCTCCACGCGGGGGGGACTTGTCCCCCCCCCGGCTGGGGGGTCCGAGGGCCAGCGGTCCCTCGGCGGGTGCTCTGGGGCAGCGCCCCCGAAGCTAAAAACAAATGTAAAATTTCCTTGTAAAAGTATAGTAATTTCTAGTCAATCTGGGCCGTTCATTAGGCGGATGATCTGACGGTAGAACTTATGTTTAGTTTAGGGTTTTTTGCCCTAGAAGGCAACCCCTCTCTTTGTATGAGGATATTGTATTTGAGGCTGTGAAATAGATGTGTATTCTGTGAGCGAGAAACAGAGAGGTGAGACTGTGAGAGAAAACAGAGGATATTACAGCGGATTTGCTGTAGGTTGTGTCTCTTCATATTGCTGGATAATAGAAAGGAAGGACTGGCTGTTCGGGGTGGATGTAGCCCAAACTAGGTGAACCACGTATATCTGTGTCTCTCTTGTTTTGTGTGTTTTGTGTGTTTATATTTATGCAATATTTTATGTGTTCCATTGCTCCGTAATATATAATTTTCTAACAACTGGTATCAGAGCCGAAGGTCTATTTGGCTGATAAACGCGCAGGAAAGAAGGGTTCCTGGTTCGAGTGGGAGCAATGGCGGAAGATGGTAAGTTTAGGGTCGAGAAATTTAATGGCCAAAACTTCTCGCTGTGTAAGATGCAGATGGAAGTTTATCTGTATCAGAAAGATCTATACCTACCATTAGGCGGAAAAACAAAGATGCCGCCGGGTATGAAAGACGAAGAATGGAACCTTCTCGATAGAAAGGCACTCGGAACAATACGGTTGTGCCTTGCTGCATCAGTCGCCTTCAACATTTCGAAGGAAACCACGATAGAGGGTTTGATGCAGACGTTGTCGAAACTATATGAAAAACCCTCGGCCTCAAACAAGGTATTTCTTATGAAACGGTTATTTAATATGAATATGTCGAAAGGTGGATCTGTTGCAAACCACTTAAATGATTTTAATATTGTTACAAGTCAGTTAAGTTCTGTAGGGGTAAACTTTGATGATGAAGTTAGAGCTCTGTTATTCTTGTGCTCATTACTAGAAAGTTGGAATGGTTTGGTAATGGCCATTAGTAACTCCGTTTCTGGATCTAGTACTTTAAAGTTTGATGATGTTGTCGGTGCTATCCTTAGCGAGGAAATGCGACGGAAAAGCTCCGGTGAGACATCGGGAAATGCTTTGAGTGCAGAGTCTAGAGGAAGAAAAATGGAAAGAGGAAAGAGCTCAGGATATCGTAGTAAATCAAGGAAAGGTGGATCCAAGTCCAGATCGGGGATAGTGTGCTGGAAATGTGGAAAGAAAGGACACTTAAAGAAAGACTGTAGATCTCAGAAGGGAAAAGAAGGAGATGCACAACAAGAAAACAATCATGAAGAAAATGTGACAGGTGAGGTGTTACAAGATGCTTTGATTCTTTCTTTAGAAAATATTACTGATTCCTGGGTGGTAGATTCAGGGGCTTCATTCCATGCCACACCTGATAAGAAATACTTTCATGACTATGTTCAAGGAGATTTTGGACAAGTTCGTCTGGGTGATGATAAACCCTGTAAAACCGTTGGAATGGGTAAGGTTCTTGTAAAACAGCAGAATGGAAACCAATGGCTATTAAAGGAGGTAAGGCATGTTCCAGATCTAAAGAAAAATCTGATTTCAAGAGGGCAGTTAGGCGGTGAAGGTTGTGTGACAACTTTCACAGATAAAGCTTGGAAGGTCACCAAAGGAGCCCTGGTAATAGCAAAAGGCGAAAAGGTTGGTACATTGTATTTATGCAATGGTATTTCTAACTCTGTTAATGCTTTAACTTCCAAAGGAGCAGATGCAGCGTTATGGCATCATAGGCTCGGACACATGAGTGAAAAGGGGATGAAGATTCTTCACTCAAGGAATTTGTTGCCGGGTTTAAAGAATGTTGATTTGGACTTCTGTGAGAATTGCATTTATGGAAAACAGAAGAGAGTCAGATTTCTCAGAGTTGGGAAAGAAAAGAATAATGAAAAATTAGAGCTTGTGCATACAGATGTATGGGGACCTGCTCAGGTATCATCTCTCGGTGGCTCTCATTATTATGTTACTTTTATTGATGATGCAACTAGAAAATATTGGATTTATTGTATTAATAATAAATATGATGTATTTGATACTTTCAAGAAATGGAAAGCTTTGGTTGAGATTGAGACAGGAAAGAAATTGAAGTGTCTTAGATCAGACAATGGAGGTGAATATTGCAGCAAAGAGTTTGATAGGTACTGTTCAGAGCATGGAATTCGCAGAGAGAAGACACTTCCAAGAACACCACAAGAAAATGGTGTGTCAGAAAGGATGAATAGAACAATCATGGAGTGTGTAAGGTGCATGAAATTGCATGCAGGATTGCCTGTACAGTTTTGGGCAGATGCTGTAGATACTGCTGTTTATCTAATAAATAGAGGGCCTTCAAGTTCCTTGGATGGTGGTGTTCCAGAGGAAGCATGGACAGGTAAAAAGGTAAACTACTCTATTTTAAAGCCTTTTGGTTGTGAGGCCTTTGTCCATATTGATAAAGAGAAAAGAACAAAGCTTGAGGCAAAGTCAAAGAAATGTACCTTTATTGGATATGGTGTTAATGATTTTGGTTATCGCTTATATGATTACGAAAATCACAAAATCATTAGGAGCAGAGATGTAATATTCAATGAAAAGGTCTTTTATAAGAATCAGTTGCAGGAAAAGAAACAAGAAAAGGAAAACAAGGAATATGCAGTTCTTGATGAAATCACTAAAAAAGGAAAGGTGCATGAAAATAATAATAATCAACAACCACAACAACAACAACCACCACAACAACAATAGACACCCCAAACACCTGAAAGTGGTGTTAGAAGATCTACCAGGATAAGTATACCCCCTGAACGATACTCTCCTTCATTATATTATTTATTGTTGACTGATTCCGGTGAACCCGAATGTTATGAAGAAGCAATGCAGGTTGAAAGCAGGAAGAAGTGGGAGGTAGCCATGGAAGAAGAGATGGACTCCTTAATGCATAACCAGACTTGGGATTTAGTCAGGTTGCCTGTAGGAAAAACTACATTGAAGTATAAATGGGTTTACAGGCTAAAGGAAGAAGATGGAGGAAAACAGGGGTATAAAGCTAGACTTGTGGTGAAGGGGTTTGCACAGAAGAAAGGTATTGATTTTGATGAAATATTTTCTCCTGTTGTTAAAATGACTTCAATCAGAACCATTTTAAGTCTTGTAGCAGCTGAAGATTTGCATCTTGAGCAGTTAGATGTAAAGACAACCTTTCTCCATGGGGATTTGGAGGAAGAGATATATATGCAGCAGCCACAAGGATATGAGGTGAAAGGGAAGGAGAAACTAGTGTGCAGGTTGAAGAAGAGCTTGTATGGCTTAAAAAAGGCTCCAAGGCAGTGGTATCTAAAATTTAACAAGTTTATGTCTGAACAAGGTTATACTAGATGTCACTCTGATCATTGTGTTTATTTGAAAAAGCAAAATGATGGCAGCTATATTATATTGTTATTGTATGTAGATGACATGCTTGTTGCAGGATCTAACATGCAGGAAATAAATGTTCTCAAAAGAAAATTGGCAAATTCATTTGTAATGAATGATTTGGGAGCTGCAAAACAAATCCTTGGTATGAGAATAACTAGAGACAGGAAAAATCGTAAATTAACATTGTCTCAGAATGAGTACATACAAAAGGTGTTGAAAAGATTTAACATGCACAATGCAAAACCAGTTAGTACACCTTTTGCTAGCCATTTCAAACTTAGCAAGGAAATGTGCCCAAAGATCCAAGAAGACATGGATTATATGTCTAAAGTTCCATATGCATCAGCAGTTGGAAGCTTAATGTATGCAATGGTCTGCACAAGGCCTGATATTGCACATGCAGTGGGAGTTGTAAGCAGGTACATGAACAATCCAGGAAAGGAACATTGGATGGCAGTGAAATGGATTCTCAGATATTTGAAAGGTACCACAAATAAAGCATTATGCTTTGGTGGTTCAAACATCTCCCTACAAGGATATGTTGATGCAGATATGGAAGGTGACAGAGATAACAGGAGGATCACTACAGGATATGTATTTACTATTGGAGGAACAACTGTCAGCTGGGTTTCAAAAATCCAAAGTGTTGTTGCACTTTCAACAACAGAAGCAGAGTATGTTGCTGCTATAGAGGCTAGTAAAGAAATGATTTGGTTACAAAGGCTTATGGGTGAATTGGGTAAGGAGCATGATATGGGCACATTATATAGTGATAGTCAGAGTGCCATTCATCTTGCAAAGAACCCAACATTTCATTCCAGGACTAAACACATACAGCTCAAGTACCATTTCATACGATCAGTGTTAGAAGATGGAGAGTTGAAGCTGGAAAAGATACACACTAGCAAGAATCCTGCAGATATGCTAACAAAAGTTGTAACTAGGGAGAAACCGAGAACATGCTCAGTTTCAATTGGTCTTCAAGGATGACGATGAAGATGAAAAACAACCAGGTCCAAAGAGGAGTCATTTTCCAGCAAATGAAGCAGTAGTGGAGTTGCTACAATCATTCTCCAAGTGGGAGATTGTTGTGTGTGGAGCATGATTGTTCAAAGGTCTTTGTTTCAACCGGATGCATACCCCAGGAAGTCTTATACACCCCTCCACGCGGGGGGGACTTGTCCCCCCTGCGGGGGTTGATCCCCCCCGACTGGGGGGTCCAGGGGCCAGAGGTCCCCCGGCGGGGGCTCGGGGGCAGCGCCCCCGAAGCTAAAAACAAATGTAAAATTGCCTTGTAAAAGTATAGTAATTTCTAGTCAATCTGGGCCGTTCATTAGGCAGATGATTTGACGGTAGAAATTATGTTTAGTTTAGGGTTTTTTGCCCTAGAAGGAAACCCCTCTCTTTGTATGAGGGTATTGTATTTGAGGCTGTGAAATAGATGTGTATTCTGTGAGCGAGAAATAGAGAGGTGAGACTGTGAGAGAAAACAGAGGATATTACAGCGGATTTGTTGTAGGTTGTGTCTCTTCATTTTGCTGGATAATAGAAAGGAAGGACTGGCTTTTCAGGGTGGACGTAGCCCAAACTGGGTGAACCACATATATCTATGTCTCTCTTGTTTTGTGCGTTTTCTGTGTTTATATTTCTGCAATAATTTATGTGTTCCATTGCTCCGTAATATATAATTTTCTAACAGAGCTTTGATACCACTTGATCTGATATTCACCCTATGAGTGACATCAGTTAAAGATTTATTAAACTAAGGTATTATAGACTCATGTGTAGGTGTGTGTTCTATGTTATTAAAGCAACAGATCGATTTGATTGCCAATACATAGACATTAAAATGGAAAAGACAGCAGAGAAATACAGTAAGCAACACAAAGACACAAACAATTTTAATAAGTAGTTCACCCTATTCTCCAGGGCTACGTCTCCAGTCCATCTTTCAGTTGTGGCCTTGTTTTATTGTTTCTTTAAGCAGAGAAATTACAATACAGGGACTCAATATGGGTTCTCCTGAAGTAGGTTTTCTTGGCAGGGTGGTTCTTGGATTCCCCAAGCCACTGGAGTACATAGATTCTTCTTCTTCCTACTAGCTTTGTGACCTTCTGGTCTATAGTGGAAACATCCAAATGTGATGCTCAGTGCAGATAGATTCCTATATGGGATGGCTTGAATCTTCAAACTCTCTGGTGCTCGACACTGCCTTTGGTCAGCTCGACCCTCTATCTCCTTCTGCTTTGCTTTATTGTTCTCTGTGTTTAGTCCTCCTCTTAGGGTTCACTGTTACACTTCGTCTCTCAACATCTATCTCTCTGTGTGTAACTTGACTGATTCGACTGCCTCTGCTCATGGCTTTAGCCATTAGTCCCCTATGCCTGTTCGGTTCCTCTTTTTCTTGTCGATTCATCTTCTGCAGCTGCTCTTGGAGTTCCCTGTTCGGCGTCATCATGAATGCTCAGGGAATGGCCACTTGTCCTCCTCTAAATGGCACTAGCATGCTTCGTCGGTTTGTTTCTTCAGTTACTTCGTGGATGCGTTCTTCCTCCACTGTGGCGGTCAAATGGATTCCAAATCCCTTTAAATCACGGCTTGATTCCCTGTCGATTCCACTTGCTCCATCGGACACGATCTCAACCGTCTGATCTGGGCCCTCCAGATCCGACGCCATACACATGTTTCACGCGGTTGACTTGCTCGACTGATAGCGCGCGATCAACGATGGTTTTATCTCACCTCCGCTTGCCATGCATCGATCATTGTATGGAATTTCTATGCTTTCGTCCAAAACCTCTTACCGTTTAAGGGTGCCTTGATCAAAACCGTTGGTTTCCAGAGTGCGGGTCCCGCCGTTTGTGTTTAGCGCTTTTTCCTTTTTCCGCCTGCAGTCCTCCTGTTCCCCCACGCAACTGAGTGCTCGGGCTTTTCCTTTGCGTCCGTGTTCACCTAGCGATGAACAATTACTCAAAATCCACTTCCTTTTCCCATTCCGGGGCTCCCAAGGGCTACTTTGGCCTCCTGTGTGGTCTCCATGGGCCTCGGTCAGCACGCTTTGACCGAGGTCCTTGTTGTTCCACGTTGGCTGCCATTGCCATTGGTTTAGGGTGTTTTTGATCGCTGTTTTGGATTAGTTTAGAGATTTGTTCGAGCTGATATAATCATGGTACTTTGACAGTCTTCTATGGATCCAATTCAGATCATAAGAAAATTAACAATTTCAGTGAGGCATCATACAATAGTGCAATTAACGCTTAACAGAAAGAATAAATCTCACATATAATTCATGAAAGTAAAGTGTTGTCACCGATTAAAAGAAAAAATAAACAATCGTACAAGATAATAGTACCATATTTGCGAAGTTCTGCTCATTTAACGAATGACATGGATCAACTCCTTTCTTCAAATCAAATTATCTCCCAAGCACACAATAGTGCATCAACAAAGGAAAGTAGTCCGATATCTAAAGGAAATGATCATGTTCCATAATTCCACCAAAGCATTCACAAACTTACAAAAGTGCATTCTTTGCAAATGTTTTTGGTAAAATTCTAGACCCTTCTCTTAATGCATGAGAAGGATATAGATACT
The DNA here is from genome assembly GCA_031772625.1 of Pinus tabuliformis. Taxonomy (NCBI): domain Eukaryota; kingdom Viridiplantae; phylum Streptophyta; class Pinopsida; order Pinales; family Pinaceae; genus Pinus; species Pinus tabuliformis. The sequence continues at coordinate 1,092,882,559 of CM062815.1, read as the reverse complement.
ATTCTAACTAATGTGTAAAAATGTATTATACAAAAATTGAGGAGGTTTCAAACAACCTTCCTCCTAACTAGTTAACAAACTCTAAAAGTAAATAGTGACCTGATGAGAAGAACTAAGATGATGACTTGCAGTCTACCATCTTGTCCTTCAAATTGAAAATATCGGTCATTGGTTTGAGTTGAGGAGGTGCACCATAATGTGTCCTGAGCTGTCCTGCGAAAATCACATTAGTGAGAGGTGGCAACATCCGCTGAGTCGAATGAAGTGAACAATTGAGGGTCATGATCTGGCTATGTGGTTTTACAAGGTATTTCCAATATGACTCCCAATTGGTCTTGGTCAATTTTGTGATTGCCTCCCTTTGAGTCTCTGCCTTTTCCTGCCATCTTTTATGCAAAGCACCCAAATTGGGCATTTCTTTTAGGCTGCCTTCCTTTAGCAGGTTGGTGACAAATAGAGTGTGGTTCACCACCTTGATTATATTCTTCGATACCCCGGCTACCCTTGCCACTACTAGCTTATCTTGCTTGATTCTCGCATCCCAATCTGTGAAAAGAATGTCTTTGTGAGTCTCCTCGATTTCAGGTAGATTGGCCTTCCTCCCATCTTTTGTTTCCTGCCATTCGATGAAATCTAAGATTCTGGTGTTGAGATCAGTAAAATCTCTTCTCTAGTCGATCGCCTTATCTTTTACTTGATCACTATTGATTAGATAAGGAGTAATGTGTGACATCTTTTGGCAGAAATGGTCCTGCTATTTCATTAGGATGGAATTCAGTCCCAAATCCTCTTTAACGAACTCCTTAGTAGTGTGAACGTCTTTATATCTTTCCATGGCTTGCTGAAATTCCCGGAGTTGCATGTTTTTACCCGACATATCGGCTTCATGGCTTATTTTCAGGACCTCCATGTTTTATTGCAATTGGGTGAGCCACTCGGCTACTTGCTTGTCCACATTTTATTTCTTTGTTTCGAGTTGTGAAATTATCTCCTCCTTTTCTCTCAACAAAGTAGAGACTTCAGTGGCTTTGTCCATAGTGGCCATTGCATATGATCCCGTGAAATGTGACAATCTAGTCAAGTTCTCAGCTGGGTTGAAAGGAGTGTCCCACCAAACTATGTCCATGCACTCGTTTCCATGTGGGAGCTTGGGTGTTTCTACCCTTTTCCTTTTTATCTGTATTCTTACTACTCCATTGTGGAGAGGGTTGTAGAACATATCAAGTGGAGGGATTTCAGTCACTTTAAAGATGATCTCTGACGTGGGCAGAGCAAGGATAATCTCAGTCTTCTGGGATGTTTTCGCCTGCTCATTCATAGGTTTGGACTCCTCATCCATGGGTTTGGACTGCTCGTCCAGGGGCTTGGACTCTGTATTCTCCTGAATATGTAGAGGAGTTTGACACTCCATTGTCTCTTTGGTATCTGTCGTTTTGGGAGTGTCTTGTAGTTTCTGATTAAATTGATCCCACTCCTACTCCAAATTAGTGCCTTTGACCTCTGAACTGATTTATTTAGGTGGGGTGCTCAGAACTTGTTTCTTAGCTGACTTCCTTATGGACTCTGCTATATTGTCTGTCTCTTATGCCTTCACCATATCTGGTGTTTTCTCAGTATTCACCTGAGAATCTATGCAAGAAATAGGTCCTTCACTTTTAACAGTCACACTTGGTGTGGTCTTATCTTCAATATTTAATAAGTGTAGTGTGATTACTGCGAGCCTTTCATTTCTAAATTCCTGAAATCTTTCAAAATTTTCAGGACTCAGGTTCACTTTAGCCCATCTGAATGCTTGTTCGAAGGACTTGGCTAACTATAAAAGGTCTTCAAAACCATTATCCTCATGGTTGTATGAAGCCTAAGGGCTTCCATGTTTGTTGACTCTTTAATGGCACGATTAAAATTTGCTAAAGCAAAAGAACCGCACTTGACAGGAAAAGAGGGCCATATTAACTTCTTGTTTTCTTTGAGGACTTTAGTTAGGCCTTTTCCTATGGTCTGGTAAGCAATTTGCCTTGTTAAAAATTTATCAGAAACATATAAAGGAAGGACATGTGGGTCAGCTGTGCTACCAAAAACCCTAATGTAGGTGAACCATTCTTCAATAAAATATTTTCCTACAGCTAGAAGGTCTGTTGCGGCTTCTTGGGAAAACCTGGGGGCTTTCTTATTGAAAATCATTTGATGTAGGGGAAAAATAACATAATAACATATCTTATAGAAATGAGGTATATAATGGGATTCCCATATTTTCTTATGACTAAGGTGGAAGGGGTAGGGATCTCGTAAAGTCCATTTCCAACCCATGGTCGGAAATGCAGTGCAGAAATAGATGGCGTCCATAATGTAGGCACAAAAATAGAAGGGGGGAGGTTCTCTTGAGAGGAGGCTCTCTTATTTCGATACTCAGTAATAATGGTGGCTAGGTTGTTAGATAGGATGGTGGCCCAATTCATGATGTGTGAGTTAACGCAGGCATCAATCAAAGGAATCCATTCTATGGAAAACTTAGAATTATTGGGCAACCCATATAGTCTACATAACATAGCAACTGCATAGTTATAAGGGTTTGCCAAAGAGGCTATAGCATACATACCCAATTTGTCAAATTTGAATTTGTTGTCTAATACTCTCCAGCCCTGAATAAGCTTGAAGGGGTCTGGGTTCTTCTTTGCGAAGTTGGCCATATATGTCTTATCATATATATCCTAAGGATCATGTATATGATACATTTTCTTCATGTCCTCTGCTCTAAATGATCCCATGAATTCATTTCTTGAATTCCTGAATTTCCTATCTTCAATGGTGAGGTTTTCGACCACCCATCTGATCATATCCGTGTATGGGAAGATTTTAGCCCTCGATCCTATCCTATGCAGGAAAGAATAGGCAGTGTCCTCGAATTGAAGCCCTGAAGGTCTTGTTGAGTCAGCTGTTTCTCTTGTAACAATATTCTTGGGATGCTCGTCCTCAAGCCTATTGTAAATGACCTCCTCAAGCCTATTGTAAATGACCTCCCAAGTTATTACTCCTCCATTAGAGCTGCAGAATGTATCAGAGAATATGGGAGCCATCTTTGTAAACTCAGATTCTGCAATGCTATGCTTCTTTGGTTTTTGCATCACCTTCCTTAATGACATGTCTTGTTGAGATTGCAACATGATGACGGAGCTTAGTGAAAAGAGTCGCCTTCACTAAGTGGGCCTGCAGGCAAATTATGGCGCAAGTTCTATTTTTGATCACAGTGTGGATGATCACAGTGTGAGTGATCATAGTGTGAGTGACCACAATGTGGGTGACCAAAGTGTGGGTGACCATAGTGTGGGTGATCAAAGTCTATTTTTAGACTGGCTGTCAAAAAAAGAAAAGTCAAATATTATTGTCTCATAATAATATTTGGACTATAAACTTGATCTTATTCTCTTGGAGCACTTCAGTTTGAGCTACAGATGTGGCCCATGCAGCTGTTAGAAGGAAGTACGCTTTTCTTATGAGTCAGTTGAGTTGTTGCATGCATGACTTCAGTTAGAACTCAGTCAGTTGAGTTTGGTGGAGTTGATTGTGGAGTTGATGGAGTTGTGTTCAGTTTGACTTGGTTAAACTAGTTGTAGTTAGTCTAACTGCAAATAGACTAATGATGAGTTGTTAAACTAATTATTAACTCATAATACAACTATAGAATACATCAGTTAACTCAGTTGCATGTCAGTGCATGTTCAGTTCAGCAGGGACAGGTGTTAGAGAATCAGATTGCTATCAGTTGTGACTATAGTTGTGCATCAGATCTTGCACAATCAAGGGATTGAGTATGCCAATGAGTTTGCTCATGTATTTGTCCAGTTTGTAGCTTCTGCTCACGTCTTACACATTGTGAGTGATTCTTTGGAGGTGAAATACGAGTTTGGTAGACCATTCTCATTCATTCTTGAGCAGGTATTGAGCAGTGGAGGCAGGCAAGCAGTGGAATAGATTTGGAGATCAGATCTTAGCTGTATTGTGTGTAACAGGTGGAGCTGGTACTAGATTTCTTGTGATAAGCATTGTACTTTATAATGTTACATGGTCTCAATCATTAATATACAGATAGTGTGGGGTTTTTAGCGAGATGCTTTCCCCGGGTTACATACTGTGTTAATGTGTGAATACTCTTGATGTTTTATTGTTATTGATGCTGCTATATTGATGATCAACGTAGAGGAGCTTATGTATTGTGTATGTATTCCGCAATAGTACATGATCAGGATAATCTCTGTTGAATATGTGTTAAATTATTCAAAATTTCTACATGGTATCGGAGCTGCTTGATTTGTAGAAGATATTTTTACAGGATATCAAGCGAGGATTGATCATCAGATCTACTATTCAGGAAGTGTTTACATTCTATTTCTTCAGGCAGAGTCTGTAATCGGGCCAGGTAGCCTCTGGATTCATCCTTCCCTTGGAAGGTGAGATATCTGGTGAATGCCCATACAGTCAATCTTTGTACGAGAAATATTGTGTTCTCACGAATTCTAGATCGGAGGCAGTTGAGTTTGGAGCTGGTGGAAATCGAATTTGCAGCAGTGTTGTTGAAATTTCTTTCAACGGATTGCAAATGTTATTCCAAAGCAAGAGCGACCTGGCGCTCAAGGATAAACTCAGTAACAATAAGTATGAGAATGGATCTTCATCAAAGGGAGCTGATGAAGAGAATTGTGCTTTGGCTGCCAAAGCAAAGAAAGGGAAGAGCAAGAAAGCTTCTCAGTCTGGTGCGAAAGGCAAGAAGCAGGATATGTCCAAGGTGAAGTGTTTTCACTGTCACCAGCACGGACACTATGCCACTAATTGTCCGCAGAAGAAGAAGAACAAGAAGGCTGCTGGATCTTCAACAGGAGAGGCTCTAGCCTCACAGTTTGAGCTTGATTTTTCATTGATCACATGCTTGGTTTCAAGTGTGATAGGATCAATGTGGTTCTTGGACAGTGGTGCGTCTTTTCACATGATGGGAGATAGAGATTTGTTCTCTGATCTGGAGGACAAAGATCTTGGAGTGCACATCGATATGGGCGATGATGGTAGATACAGTGCGACCGGTATCGGTACCATTTCCTTTGAGAGGGAGTCTGGTAAACCCTTCGTATTGAAGGAAGTCATGCATGTTCCAGGATTGATGAAGAATCCCATCTCAGTGGCGATGTTATAAGACAAGGGGTATGATGTTTTTTTCAGCTAGGGAAAGGCTTTCCTGCACATCAAGGCCACTGGTGAGACCCAGAAGATAGGGGTTCGAGTGAGGAACCTTTATCAGTTGCATGTAGATGGATGCGCAGCAATGGCGGGCAAGGCAGAAGGATTGGTGAGCAGGGATGATGGCGAGTTCTGGCACAGGAGATTGGGTCACCTTCATCATGGAGCCTTGAAGATACTGCAGCAGATCACTACAGGGCTTCCTAAAGGCACACTTGCGCAGTCAGATTAGTGCAAGGGGTGTACTTTGGGGAAGTTTGTGAAAGCCACCTTTCATGAGAAGGATAGTTGCGCCACGACGATCCTTGAGAGAATTCACACAGACGTGTGTGGACCTTTCTCAGTTGCTTCAACAACAAAACACAGGTATTATGTGATTTTTGTTGATGATTTCTCTCGTAAGTGTTGGATCTTCTTCATGCAGAAGAAGAGCGAGACATATTCAAAGTTCTGTGAATTCAAAGCACTTGTCGAGAAGGAGTCGGGGAAGAAGGTGAAGGCTCTTAGGAGCGATAATGGTGGTGAATACATCTCGGACGAGTTCAAGGATTTCTGCAAGGTAGAAGGGATTCGTAGAGAGCTCATAGCTCCCCATAACCCACAGCAGAACGGGGTAGCTGAGCGGAAGAACAGAACGATTGTGGGTGTTGCACGGGCAATGTTGCATGATCAGGGCCTACCCCTTCACTTGTGGGCGGAAGCATGCAATACAACAGTTTATGTGCAGAACCGTTGTCCTCATAGGATACTTGGCATGAGTACACCTGAGGAGACTTATTCTGGTAAGAAGCCTAATCTTTCTCATTTGAGGATTTTTGGTGCTAATGTTTACATGCATGTGATGAAGGATTCCAAGAAGAATTGGAGCTGACTGCAGAGGTTGGGATATTTGTGGGGTACACTGATACGCCCCACAACTATCGTGTGTATTTGCCAGACAGTGGTAAAAATGTTGTGCGACGGGATATAAAATTTCAGGAGGAGAAAGCCATGAAGTGTTCGCTTGAGAGGGAGCTACACTTGCATGCAGATGAGGAGCTATTAGTTCCTAAGGATGAGCTTCAAGACATGGATCAGCCATAGGACGAGGTTCATGGAGTGGAAGAGACCACTCATGCAGCGCCAACCATCAGAGGGCGAAAGCGCTTGACAAAAGTTGAGCGACTGGCTCAAGATGCAGAGAAAGTTGTAGGACCACCTACAGCCCAACGCAGGCAGAGACAGTCACCTGATCGGTACACTGGATACATGGCTCTGATGAGCAAGTGTGTTGTGACTGAGCCATCCTCTTTCGAGGAAGCTGTGGAGGATCTCGCATGGGTAGACGCCATGGTGGAAGAGTATGATTCTATTGTCAGAAACAGTGCATGGGAGACTGTTCCTAGACCGGAAGGGAAATCAGTGGTGGGTTCGAGATGGATCTACAAGGTCAAGCAGGAAGCTGACGGGAGTGTGGAGAAGTACAAGGTAAGATTTGTTGCCCGAGGCTTTTCACAGATAGAGGGGATCGATTATGAGGAGACCTTTGCACCTGTCGCAAGGTATTCTTCCATACGGACGATTCTTGCTCTCTCAGCGCAGATGAGATGGCGGATTCATCAGATGGATGTGAAGACTGTGTTCCTCAATGGAGTCATTGAGGAGGAGGTGTACATTGAGAAGCTCGAAGGCTTTGAGGTCTTCAGCAGCGAGTCACATGTGTGCAGGCTCAAGAGAGCGCTGTATGGGTTGAAGCAAGAACCACGTGCTTGGTACACAAGGATAGAGAGCTATTTCACAGGACTTGGATTCTCCAAGAGCGAGGCGGATCTTAACCTATACTAGATTGTGGTGGAGGGTAAGTTGCTTATCATTGTACTGTATGTTGATGATTTGATTCTAACGGGTGATGAGCTGTTGATACTGTCATGCAAGAAGGATCTTGCTACAGAGTTGGAGATGAAGGACTTGGGTCTCCTTCACTATTTCCTAGGATTGGAAATATGGTAGCGCAGTGGTGGACTGTTTGTTTCTCAGGGCAAGTATGCTCGGGAGATACTGGAGAAGTTCAACATGCATGGCTGCAAGCCTGTTGATACTCCTCTTCCTGGAGGTTGGATGAAGGAGGATGCCACTTCGAGAGAAGAAGTGGATGCCACTGTTTATCGACAGTTGGTGGGGTCACTGATGTATTTGGTCAATACACGACCTGATATATGCTATGCAGTTAACCAGCTTTCACAAGCTATGGTTAAGCCTACCAAGCTCTTCTGGAAGGCGGGTAAGCATGTATTGTGCTACTTGAGAGGCACATAGGGATATGGTTTGTGGTACAGACAGGAGGATGAGGTGAAGATATGTGGCTTCACGGATGCAGATTGGGTAGGGATCCCAACGAACAGAAAGAGCCCATTCAGAAGGGTCTTCAGTATTGGATCGACAACAGTTTCTTGGTACAGCAGGAAGCAGAGATCCATGGCACTCAGTTCAGCAGAGGCCGAGTATATGGCAGCAAGTTTGGCTGCATGCGAGGCTATATGGATGAGGAAGATCCTGGTTGGTTTGTTCGGTTCTCATTTGGATCCTACTGTGATTTACTGTGATAACCAGAGTTGCATTAAACTCTTGGCTAATCCTGTATTTCATGATAGATCTACGCATATTGACATCAGGTACCATCATATCAGAGATTGTGTGCAACGGAGGATCATGTTGCTTTCATACATTCCAACGGAGGATCAGGATGCTGATATTCTGACGAAGGCTCTCACCAGGAGCAAATTCGAGTACCACCGAGGCAGGATAGGGGTTGCTGATAATCCATATCTTGTCGAGAGGGAGTGTTGAGATTGCAACAAGATGATGGAGCTTAGTGAAAAGAGTCGCCTTCACTAAGTGGGCCTGCAGGAAAATTATGGCACAAGTTCTATTTTTGATCACAGTGTGGATGATCACAGTGTGAGTGATCACAATGTGAGTGACCAAAGTGTGGGTGACCACAGTGTGGGTGATCAAAGTCTATTTTTAGACTCGCTGCCAAAAATAGAAAAGTCAAATATTATTGTCTCATAATAATATTTGGACTATAAATTTGATCTTATTCTCTTGGAGCACTTCAGTTTGAGCTACAGATGTGGCCCATGTAGCTGTCAGAAGGAAGTACACTTTTCTTATGAGTCAGTTGAGTTGTTGCATGCATGACTTCTGTTAGAACTCCATCAGTTGAGTTTGGTGGAGTTGATTGTGGAGTTGATGGAGTTGTGTTCAGTTTGACTTGGTTAAACTAGTTGTAGTTAGTCTAACTGCAAATAGACTAATGATGAGTTGTTAAACTAATTATTAACTCATAATACAACTATAGAATACATCAGTTAACTCAGTTTCATGTCAGTGCATGTTCAGTTTAGCAGGGACAGGTGTTAGAGAATCAGATTGCTATCATTTGTGACTATAGTTGTGCATCAGATCTTGCACAATCAAGGGATTGAGTATGCCAATGAGTTTGCTCATGTATTTGCCCAGTTTGTAGCTTTTGCTCACGTCTTACACATTGTGAGTGATTCTTTGGAGGTGAAATACGAGTTTGGTAGACCATTCTCGTTCATTCTTGAGCAGGTATTGAGCAGTGGAGGCAGGCAAGCAGTGGAATAGATTTGGAGATCAGATCTTAGCTGTATTGTGTGTAACAGGTGGAGCTGGTACTGGATCGCTTGTGATAAGCATTGTACTTTATAATGTTACATGGTCTCAATCATTAATATACAAATAGTGTGGGGTTTTTAGCGAGATGCTTTCCCCGGGTTACATACTGTGTTAATGTGTGAATGCTCTTGATGTTTTATTGTTATTGATGCTGCTATATTGATGATCAACGTAGAGGAGCTTATGTATTGTGTATGTATTCTGCAATAGTACAGGATCAGGATAATCTCTGTTGAATATGTGTTAAATTATTCAAAACTTCTACATGTCTTTTGTAGCTTACCTGAAATGGACAAGATATATCAGCGCAGACAATATTGGGAAATTAATATTTAAAGTATTTATGAAATGACCTTTGATCATGAGAAAGGTTTAATGAGATACTCAACATTAACTATCCATAACTTGGAAAGTGATTAACTCTCCTCGGGTCGCTAAATATTTATTATCCTGTCAATTCATTCATTTTTGTATTTAAAACACAATTATTTCACATGCTTACCACTCTTATTCCCATATCGCAATCTTCAAATGGATACAATATAGTGTTGTGCTTACTATAAGGTGAAACGCGATTGCGATTGTTGTAATATCGCATTTCATAAATCATTAATGGGCATTGTAACGGCATAGATTAATTACTTGCGAAGTTTGTGAAGTGCGATTTACGAAATGACAAGGTGCTTATAATCGGGATATCACAGCGGGAGGCTTGATTACGCATCGCAGATTTTTAAAGGTGTTTTATGATAGTCACATGGAAAAGTGTGATTTGCGATTTGCGATAAGGATTTCATCCTTGGGTTGTTTTGCAAGATTTTTCAAGGCAATTTCTTAGAGTTAGGTTTTATTATGCTAAAAACTAAAAATTAAAAAAGGGTCCCCATTTATATCTCTAACCTAGCTATTGTTATCCATAAATGGGGGGGTTGTTACATAGTACAACAATTGGTGATTCACTTGGGAGAACCAACTATCTCTGAGTAGTTTTCTAAAATTTCTAAAACTTTCAAAGTAATTAGAGTTATAGGAATAATAATAACATGAGTTATAAAAGTAAACAACATTTCTCTAGAATCATTATCACTTACATAATCTATTTATTCAACTACTTTACTCTTGTAATGATATGAATACAAATGTTTGCATCAGTCAATAATAAGAGTTAAAGTGATATAGTAGTTGTTTTCTACATATTAGTTTTTGATGTTTACTCATTTATCACAGATAGAGCCTTTGTTGCCAACATGCATTCATAGCCTCGACAAGGTTATCTTTTAGCCAACAATGATTCATTATCCCATCTGAAGCAATTTTCAAATTTTGAAATGACATTCACTTGCTTTGAATCTCACTTGGACTTTGTCCTTTTTTCCTTTCTAATATAATCTTTTCTTTGAGGTTTCTTAAAAGACATTGTCTAGGCTTGGTAACCTAATAATGACAATGCCATTCATTGGTTGTAACTAAACTGAACAAGCTGGCTCTTGATGAGACCCCTTGTCTTCTGATCGATGAGATCATCGGCTATTACCCTATTTTGATATGCAGTATTGGTAATATCAGTTTAATTATTTCCCTATGACCATGGTAAACAAGCTCGCAATGAGACTTTTTATCTTCTAAGTTTTGTATATTTTAGAATTACACTCTGAAAAAGGAAAATTTTATCAAATGGGGTGAATCATTGGCTCTTTTGAGAGTTTTGGATGATAATGATAGAGTTTTAAGATACTAATCTGCAGAAATTCCTTACTAGGTTAAAGATTCTTTTCTTGACTAATAACAAAACACTCATACTCTAAAAAGATAAGAGTTTGTTCATAGGATAAATGTTTTTAGCAAGATCAAGTTAAAAAAAATAAAATAAGGTTTGCATTGGTACTCAAATGTTGTAATTATTTCTTTTAAATTTTAATTACTTATAGAAGTGAAAAATCAGAAATATTATCAAAGATTTTGTTTTTAAAAGCCAAAAGTAAATCCTACTTAAACTTTTTTTTCCTAGGAATTTGAAAGGCGATATGATACAAAATTGGAAGAGGCTGTTTTCTAAGAAAAGTATTTTTTCTAGATTTTCCCATTAACGGGCAAAGAATCCTTTTTACTTGATAAGTCTTGTAAAAGAAACGTTGATTGTCCAATTTTCTCAATAATGTGAAAAGGGACAAGCCATATTCTTTGAAATTTGGTATGTTTACCCTTTTCTTCGTGTGCTTTGTCCCATTTCAAAACCAAATCCCCTACTTCAAAAGTTTTTTGACTGGCAGAGGTTGTATCAAAAGAGGCTTTGACTAATTGTTGATGATGGAAGTGGGTTGCTTTGGCCTTTTCTCGTTCTTCTTCAAGCTTAAGAATCTGAAACTGTCTAGCTTGGAGAGAAGAAGAAGGATTTTCATCGATGAATTGCACTAGGGCAAGAGATGGGATTGTTATGTTTGTGGGAAGAACAACTTCTTTTCCATAAACCAAAGCAAAAGGGGAAGAACCGATAGATGCCTTCTGTGTAATTTTGTCTTCCCATAGAGAAAATGTCAATGCTTTGTGCCAATTCTTATGATTTTGGTCAATAGTCCTTTTGATAATTCTGATGAGGTTTTTGTTTGTTGATTCTGCTAATCCATTACCTTGTGGATAATAGTTGGCTGAATATTTTAGTTTAAAACCTCGCTTTAAAGAAAATTCTACCATTGCATTTCCAGAAAAGTAAGATGCATTGTCAAACATTAAAGCTGAGGGTAAGCCAAACCTGGTAATTATGTATTGATCAATGAAGTCCATAATTTTTTCTGTATTGGCTATCCTTAAGGGGATAGCTTCTACCCATTTTGAAAAATAATCAATAGCTTTAAGGATGAACCTATGCAGTTTGGAAGAGTTAGGAACAATCTCACAAATTATGTGTAATCCCCATTTTTCAGATGGTTGTTGGATGTTTACTGGTTGCAAAGGGAATGCTAGATTCCTTTCTCTTCCGGCTGTAGTTTGACAAGTTTTACACTTTCTTGCATATTCATGTGCATCCTTAAATATCATTGGCCAATAATATTCTGCATGCAAGATTTTGTGAGCTATGGTATTTCCTCCGAAATGTCCTCCAGCTGGTCCATCATGTAATTCCTGCATGACCTTTTCAGCTTCAGGTTTCTCCAAGCATCTTAGTAATACTGAATCATAATTTTTCCTAAACAATACATCATCAATTAATTGATACTAGTTTGATTTCAACCTTAAAGCACACTTTGTTTTATAATTAAGGTGCATAGGAGCATATCCATTCTTTACGTAAAATTTCAGATCAACATATTGTGATTGTGTATCATTGAGGATTACCTATGATATTTGCACTTCATTACCTTGATCTTCTTCTAGTGATAACTGGGAAGCTCCTGTTAACATCTTGCAAAAACCTTGATCCCTAACAATTTTAGCCGGCCGGATTTCCACATCATATTCTTGAAGTGCAGTAACCCAATTGGCTCTTTTCTCCCCTACTTCTCTTTGGATTAATAATTGCCTTACTGTGGGGTAGGGTACTATTATCTTTGTATGGGATTTAAGAAGAAAAGGTCTAAAATGTTTCAAGGTTTTAAAAATAGCAAATGCTTGTTTCTCGACAGCTGAATAATTTAACTCGACACCTTGCAAGTTGGAACTGAAAAAGGAGATAGGTGCTTCAATATTTTCATCATTTAGTTGTGTTAGAACTGTTGCATAAGATGTATCGGATGAAAAGGTATATAATACAAAAGGTTTGAGAAAGTCAAGAATTGTCAGTGAAGGAGCATTAATAATGGATTTTTTTTATCAACTCGAATGACTCCCTTTCATGTTTGCCCCATTTGAAAACTATGTTTTTCTATATCATTGTTCGAAGGGGTGAGACAATCTTTGAAAAGTCTTGGACAAATCTTTTTAAAAAATTAATTTGGTCTAGGAATGACTGCATGGTGTTTTTGTTACGTGGGAGGGGAATCTTTTCGATATCTTGGACTCTACCAGGATCAATGTAAATTCCTTTCTTGGAGACTATAAACCCAAGGAGTTTTCCTTCTGGTAAAGAAAAATAATATTTTTTGGGGATTAAGGAAATGCCATATTTCCTGCATCTTTCAAAAATATGCTTAAGGTCACTTAAATGATTGTTCCTATCCTTAGAAAAGATTGTGATGTTAACAACTAATTTATTAATCAAACCTTTAAAAGCAATATCCATAGCCCGTTGAAATGTAGCACCTGCATTAATGAGTCCAAAGGGCGTCTTCTGATAGGTGTATGTTCCCCACTTGTTTTTGAATGTTGTATTTAATCTGTCATCTGGATGCACAAGAATTTTATTATATCCTGAGAATCCATCTAGAAAAGACATTAATTCAGAACCACAATTGATTGCAATATCTGTTCCATGGTAGGCAAAGGAAAGTTGTCTTTTTGACAAGCATACAAATCCTAATATCACCGTTCTTTTTCCTTACAGGTACCATATTCGATACCCATTTAGATTGTCTAATAGGGAAGATTATTTTGACGTTCAGAAGCTTGTTTAATTCAGATTTCATTTGGCTTTCAAGGTTTAGGTGAATTTTGTGAAGCTTCTGTTGAACTGGTTTTTCATTCGAAGTCATAGGTATGGTATGTTGAATTACAAAGGTATCATAGGTTTTGAGATTTGAGTAATCCCAGGCAAAGACACCTTTGTATGTTTTCAACAACGAAATGAATGATAGCCTTTATTCTGATGATAGGTCAAGACCTAGGTTGATATTTTGAGGTTTTTCATTTGACCCTATGTTTACTACTTCAAATCTCAAAGTAGAACTTTGAGTTTTGGAGTTAGTAACTTTCTTGAATCTATCCTTTAGATCATAGAGATATTCCATCTTAACTACAGACTTTGGGATTGGGTTTAGATTCTGACCCTTTTTAATTTGGAGATCATGCTCTTGTTCATCTATGATCTGTTCCTCATAGGACCCCTCTGATGTAAGGAAATTAACTATATCTGCATTGTTATTGAATACTGCCCAATTTGTTATATTATCGAGAATAAATGGCCTAAAGATTAACTTGATCCGGATTTAAATAGGAATGCAATAAAATACAGAGATAACCATAAAGACCGATATGCAGCGGAAATAATACCTCATTTCATTACTGCAAAATACTGAAATATGCTTACAAACAGAAATGGAAATAAACCAGCTAGGGCGATGGTAGCTTATCTCTGAGAAGAGATGTGGTGGCTACATGCCTCTGAACTGTCTTACAATGAGGCTCGAAGGCCTATTTATTGTTGAGAAACAATGGAAAACCCTTCACATTCCAAAACCTAACCCTAGAAGATGAAACGCCAAATTGTGGGCCCCGTTTTTGGGTAAGTTGGTACATCAACTTCACGGGGTCGCGAATTGGTTGTACTATCTCCGTTTGACGTGCATGATATCCCGTTGGAAAGATCTCTCGGAGGACTACGACGGAAAAGATGATTTTTAGAAAGAAAAATCGCTGGCGGTAGATTTCCCAAAAAATGTCGTTTAGGGCCTCAAAACAGCTCCGGAAGTTTAGGACCCGAAAAACTACTAAAAATAGTAAACTGTGCTATAATTAAGGAAACTGAAAAAACTGTAAGAAGCACTAGAGGGTATCCAAGTGGAATTAGCGGGTGGCCACCAATATCCACCTGGATCATTCCTCCCCCCTTAGGAAGCAATGGTCCCCATTGCGTTGAGTTCCTCCATGAGATGAGGGAACTTCTGCTGCACTTGGTCCTTGGTGAGCCACTTGCCCTGGTGAAGGAGTTGTCCTGCTTTGACAACTCGATACAATTGGATATTCTGCTGGCGAGTGTGCTTGCTTTGTGTGTCCATGATCCGATCAGTTGCAGCTTGTTCCATGCAAGTTGGATTTAACTCTGTGGGTGTGAGTTGTTCTGCAATGTCGGATGTGTGTAGTAATGGTGGAAAGTATGGCCGAAGGCGGTCGACATTGAACACCGGGTGCAGGCCAAGGAATGGGGGAATGCTGAGCTCAAATGCATTGTCTCCCACAGCCTTGGTAATGGTGTAAGGGCCATATCAGAGTGGTCTGAGTTTCCGATAGGCTCCGGTAAGGAGTTCCTTTTGCAAATGCAACCAGACTTTGTCGCCCACTTGAAACTTGTGTGGCACCCGATGTTGATAATGTCGCTGCTTGTACTTGGCATTTGATTTCTCCAGAATGTCATGGACCTGCTGGCGAATATGTTGGATGTACTCAATGAAGTTGTTTGCCTTATCAGTTTCGGACTGGACATGAGCAGAATCTACGTGAGTAGCTGCAAATGGCATGGCCACATCGATGGGACATAGTGGCTGGAATCCCAATCCCACCTGAAAAGGGCTGTGGCCAGTCGAGCTGTGGAGAGCCTGATTGTAGCTGTGCTGAACATAGGGGAGGCTCTCGTCCCATGTGCGTGGATGCTTTGAGTTGTACATGCGCAAAATGTGTACAATCATCCTGTTGACGACCTAAGTCTGGCCATCAGTTTGAGGATGTAAGGTTGTGGACTTAGTGAGTTGGGTGTCCAGCATCGACCAGAGGCTAGACCAAAATGTACTGAGGAACCTGCTGTCCCGATCTGAAATGATAGACTGTGGGATCCCAAAGTGTACCCATACTCGTCCAAAGAAGAGTTTAGCAGTGGCTTCTACTGTGATATTCTTCTTGCAAGCTGCCATAATGTCCATCTTTGAGAACCTGTCGACGACCACAAAAACACAGTCATTTCCATGCCTAGTGGAAGGGAGGCCTGACATGTAATCCATGGAGATGGATTCCCAAGGTCGACTAGGGGTAGGCAGCGGGGTATGGAGGCCTTGCTTCTTGATGGTCGGTTTGGCAATGGCACAAGCAGTGCATGATCTGATGTACTTCCCGACATCCTGTCGAAGATTCGGCCAATAGAAATATTTCTGCAGTACTGCCACCGTTTTTTCGACCCCAAAATGCCCAACGGCCCGACTGTAGTGTGCTTCCCAGATCATATTGGCACGCTCGCTTGAAGGGACACAAAGGTGACCCAGGTGGCATAACAAGTCGTCCTGGAGGTGAAAATCTGGAACATGCTGACCCTCCAAGAGTGTCTGGTATGTGTGGCCGAATTCCAGGTCGCTTTTGTAGAGCAGTGGCCAATCAAAAGTCTCGTGCCCACAAGAGTTGAGAACGGTGGTCAACGCCATGATCGGTGGTTGACTGAGGCAATCTGCAACATTATTGGTGCTGCCCTTCTTATACTTGATATTCAAATGGAACTGTTGCAGGTATGTGGACCACTTCTGATGGCGATCATTCTGCAATTTCCCTTGGGTTTGTATGAACTGCAGGGGTCGGTGATCTGTGTGGATGACCGTTTCCTTCCCCAAAATGTAATGCTTCCATTGTCGGCAGGCCTGCATAATGGAATACATCTCTTTGTCATAAGTGGGATACTTCCGGACTGTGTCTGAAAGTGTCTCACCGTGATATGCCACTGGATGCCCGTGTTGAGTAAGGACTGCCCCAATAGCATAGTCAGAGGCATCTGTCTCGACCTCAAATGGTTGTTGCAAGTCTGGTAATGCAAGAACTGGTGCTGTGCAGAGTCGATCTTTCAACTCTGTGAATTCCTTCTGTTGAGATTCAGACCAAATTTTTTTTGCTTTCGCTCCTCCCTTGGTGACCTGACTTAGGGCCAAGTGATATGAGAAAATCCCAACACGAACCTGCGGTAGAAGTTGGCAAGGCCTAGAAAGCTACGAAGCTCTATCAGTGGTTGGAGATGGCCAATCTCAAATGACTTGGATCTTGGCTGGATCCACATGCACCGCCCGTTCATCAATAATGTATCCCAGATACTGAACCTGGGTCATGCCAAAAGTGCATTTCTCCAAATTGGAACATAACTTGTGTTGTCGCAGTGTTTGGAGAACCTGTCGGATGTGGTGGAGGTGCTCTTCCCAAGTCTTGCTAAAGATCAAGATGTCATCCAAGTATACCACTACAAATGAGTTGGTGAATGGTCGCAAGATGTTGTCCATTAGCCTCATGAAGGTTGCAGGAGCATTCATCAATCCGAAAGGCATAACCAACCATTCGAAAAGGCCCTCCTTGGCTTTGAAGGCAGTCTTCCACACATCGGAGGGTTCGATCGGTACCTGGTGATATCCTGACTTCAAATCAATCTTGCTGAAATATTTTGCCCCCTTTAATTGGTCCAGGAGGTCATCAATCCGTGGGATTGGGTACCTATTACAGACAGTGATCTTGTTCAGCGCCCGATAGTCAATACAGAGTCTCCAAGTCCCATCCTTCTTTTGTACCAGCACGATTGGGCTCCCACAGGGCGATGAACTCGGACGGATGTGACCTTTTTGCAGCAGCTCCTGAATCTGCCTCTTGATTTCATCATTCTCAAGAACAGAGCACTGATAGATTGGTCCATTGGGCAGCGACGAACCTGGGGTCAGATCAGTGGAGTGCTTGACCTGACAGTGCAGAGGAACCCCTGCGGGGGAGGTGAAGATATCCTCATACTCCTCCACGACCTTGTCCATCTGTAGTTGTCATGCGGAGGGGCCCTATTTAGAGGTCGTGGCCACCGTCTTCTTCTTTTCTTGAGGGCATATCATCAGGAAAACAAACTTCCTGGTTTTGAAAATGAGCTTACTGCATTGTTTTGCAGTAACCAAAGAGATGGCGGTAGGCGGTGTTACCTCTGGTATCCTGTACAACTTATTTCCCAAAGTAACAATAACAGCACGGGGCCTTGACTCATACACATCATGTCGCTTCCACAAGTATGGTTGTCCTAATAACACATCACAAACTTCAAGGGGAGCAATGTCACACAATACCTCATCCGTGAAGGGCTTGATGTTGTATGGAAGGCGAGATTGTTGGCTCACGTGAAGATCCCGTCGTTGGTGCAGCCACCCAATGGTGTATGGTTGTGGATGTGCTGTGGTCGGTAAGCCCAGCCGTTTCACGACCTCTACCGAAATGAGGTTCTTTTGGCTCCCGCTGTCGACAATGAACTGTAGCGGGGAGCCCTTTACCCACATCTGGGAGTGGAAGAGACGCTCCTCCTCCTCTGGATCTTCAGGTTCCTCCTTCTGGATCTTCGTGGTGGCAATGGTGGCGTTGGGCTCTGCATCGATAATCTGCTTCCCTTTGTCATTCCCCTTATCGGGTTCTGACTCAGAGTTAGAACATGCATCTGATTCTGAAACCTTTAGCTCGGCCACCAGTGACTGTTTGGCCCGACACTCACTTGTGTTGTGGGTGGAGCTCTTATGGAACTCACATCACTTTCCGGTGTCCTTTTTCGGCTTCGCGGTGCTATTCTTTGCTTGCAACTTTGGCAGGTTGTCTTGGGCCGCCCCGACTTGGCTTTGTCCTTTGTTCTGTGGTTTGGGGGCACCTTTCCCTTGTTTCGAATTCGCAGACCCAAAGTCTCGCTTCTTCTGTTTAAACTTTTGCTCGACCTTGACGGCATATCGGTATGCCATGCCGAGCGAGGAGATGTTCAGGAATTCTATTTCTTCTTGGATGTACTTGTGCAGGCAGCCACGGTATTTGAGTACCAAATGCTGCTCTGTATCCTTGATACCCAACTTTGTGTGAAGGGTATGGAAAATATTGGTAAACTCTGGTACGTCTTGGTCCCTTCCCTGCCGTAGCGTGGTCCACTTTATGTATTGATCCTCATAGCTTCTGACAGGGTAGTACTACTCCTTGATGGCATCTCGGAATGAATCCCAAGTCGGTGCGACTGAAAATAGTGAGCCTGTACTTTCATCCTTTTGCTCACAGTAGGTTTCCCACCAATCCTTGACGTGGGGGGCTGCTTTGAGAAGAGCAAAAATAATCTTTTCCCGACTGGAAAAATCATGAACAGAAAAATAACCCTCTAGCACATTTAACCATTTATCAACGGCATCTGCATCTATTTGACCCTCGAATATGGGGATTTCAAAATTAACTTTTTCCTTAAATGGTGTGGCGTTTCCAGAGTTGCTGTTGGAAGCCGATGCGTCGCCCCTGGGTAGCCGCTGAAGGATTTGGGAAAAGTTGTCCATCATCGCATTCCTTTGTCGCTCGATGGCTTCTTCGAGCAAGATTTTGATAGGATCTCCTGCCCCCTCGTCTTTCTTTTCATCCACCATGGGAGGCCGTCAGGATTTGCGAGGCTGGTCTTGCAAAGGTTCGACCAGTTCAAGCCCTAACTCCTTATATCCCGACCTCGTTGGGGACATGCAAAGAAAAATAGAGAAGAAAAGAAGACCGCTCTGATACCACTGATCTGGATTTATACAGGAACGCAATAAAATACAGAGATAACCATAAAGACCGATATGCAGCGGAAATAATACCTCATTTCATTACTGTAAAATACTGAAATATGCTTACAAACAGAAATGGAAATAAACCAGCTAGGGCGATGGTAGCTTATCTCTGAGAAGAGATGTGGTGGCTACATGCCTCTGAACTGTCTTACAATGAGGCTCGAAGGCCTATTTATTGTTGAGAAACAATGGAAAACCCTTCACATTCCAAAACCTAACCCTAGAAGATGAAACGCCAAATTGTGGGCCCCGTTTTTGGGTAAGTTGGTACATCAACTTCCCGGGGTCGCGAATTGGTCGTACTATCTCCGTTTGACGTGCATGATAGCCCATTGGAAATATCTCTCCGAGGACTACGATGGAAAAGACGATTTTTAGGAAGAAAAATCGCTGGCGGTAGATTTCCCAAAAAACATCGTTTAGGGCCTCAAAACGGCTCCGGAAGTTTAGGACCCGAAAAACTGCTAAAAATAGTAAACTATGCTATAATTAAGGAAACTGAAAAAACTATAAGAAGCACTAGAGGGGATCCAAGTGGAATTAGCGGGTGGCCACCAATATCTACCTAGATCATAACTCTATTGAAAATCTGTCTGGACTGAACTCTTCTGTGGGTATAAGCTTGGATGCCACATTAGCAAGTAGGTCAGCACTTACGTTTTTCAATCTAGGAACTAAAGAAATGTTAAAAGCAGAGAAGTGAGAAGTCAGATTCTGGGCTAATTATTGAGAATTTTTAAGGTGCCTAGAGACACAATGAATTGTATTTCTTACCCGCTTCACAATTATTTCAGAATCACCATAGACTTGCATATATTTGACATTAAGGCTAATGGCTTTGTACAGACCTTAGATTAATGCTTCATATTCAACGACATTATTGGTGCACTGAAATTCAAGTCTATAGGCTAACATGGTTTTCTCTCCTTGATGCATCTTGCGCCTGCACCGTCTTCAGATTTGGAACGGTCAAAATCGAGAGTCCAAAACAAAGAATTATTTGAAATTTTATCTACTAAATTAACACACTTGGAAGCATTTGTTTGTGAAAAATTTTCTATTTGAGACACTACGACATTATCTGGGAAGGGAGACCTCTAAGCATTAAAGGATCCCAAAAATGACTCAGCTGAGTAATTTCCAATGATGTTATTGGTGAAGGCAACAAGTTCATTGCTTCTCTCAAGGTCAGTGACTGTATATTTCATAAACTTTTCTCGGTTTACTCTATTTTGGTTTGGTTTACCATTATGTGGCAACCACATATGAGACCAATCAATTGCGAAGTAACCATGCAACTTTTCGGACCAGTCCCTACTTATGATTAAACCATATAATTCAGGGATATCAGCCACTAAAATATCAGTTATTTGGGAAACTCTTGGATTATAGGAAATCCTGATTCATACTGATGCACATGACTCTTGGAATAATATTTGAAGAGGCTCCTGAATCAACAAGACAATTATGAACATTCCTGTTGAAAATTTCGTAAGTGAGCAGAAATGGAGGAATATGAGAAATAGATCTATCACTGATTAGGACTAAATCTGAAGGATCTACTTTGTTGGAAGATGATGGGGGTTTTCCCGTATCGTAGTTAGCTTGAGTAACTACAACAGATCGTAAAGGGGATAGGGGAACTACTTTTAATTCTCTGCATGAATTTTTCTGTTGTTGCTTGAGTTTAGTGAGTTCATGCAAAAAAATTTCTTCTCTAGTCTTTTTCATATCTACGACTATGTTGTATTCCACTATATTTGAAACTACCAATGTTTTGGAAGCATTTGGAGAATGTAGTGGAATAGGTGTTGGGTTGTGTTATTCTTTCCATGACTAGCCCACGTAGTGAACCAGGGGGTTAGAGGGGGCGCAGAGCCCCAGGAATTTTTTTTTGGACCCTATATTAGGTGGGCAGACCTACCTATGGTTTTGTGCATGATTTTCGTGCATGGTTTTGGATGTGATGGTTTTCGGTCCATGGTTTTGGACGCGGGGGTTTTTGGTCCATGGTATCAGATGCTTCAGCATGTATAAATATGTATTGTAACATTGAAATTAACATAATGAAAAGTCAAGCTGGTAGTCCCGTTTTTGGGATCCAGGGGAAAATCTCTGTGTATATGTGTTTTATGTGTTATGCTCTCGCATTGTTTATTTTCTGTGTCTTAGAATTTGTATGCAGGTAATTTATATACGAGGTTAAAACCTACATTTGGTATCAAAGCTGTTTTGGCTTCAAGGGGACACCTTTGTTGCTGAGGGGTTTCGCTCGGGCCTGTGGTAGACCCCGTTAAGTGGGAGATCTACGGGATCGATTCTAGTGGTGAAAGAAGATGGCGAGAAGTGGAAAGATAGAGATCGAGAAATTTAATGGTCAGAGTTTTGAGTTGTGGAAACTCAAGATGGAGGATCTGTTGGTGGATAAAGATCAGTGGATCGTGGTAGATCCGGGTACTAAACCAACGAGAGTGTTTGATGAAGAATGGAAGAAGTTGGATCGGAAGGCAAAGAGCACAATACGATTGTGTGTCTCAGATTTGGTATTGCTGAATGTATTAGGGGAAGCTACGGTGAAGGCTTTGTGGGACAAGTTAGGGACTTTGTACCAATCTAAGTCTCTGGTGAATAAACTGTTGCTACGGAAAAAGCTGTATAACCTGAGGATGAAAGATGGAGACTGGGTGACAGAGCATCTGAATGCATTTAACACTGTGGTAAGTCAGTTATCGTCTGTTGATATCAAAATTTCAGATGAAGATAAGTGCATTAGTTTGTTGTGTTCTTTGATAGATTCGTGGGATAGTCTGGTTATTGCAATAGGTAGCAATGCAATTGCCTTGCAGTTTGATGAAATAGTCTCATCCTTTTTGACGGAGGAGATGAGATGGAAAAATATGGAGAGCAAGAATGGTGATGCCTTGTCTATACGAGGATGATCCCAGAATAGAAACAAAAATAAGTCATCGAGTGGGAGATCTAAATCTAGAGGGAGATCTAAATCTCCAGGAAAACTTGTAAAGGTGGTGTGCTGGAAATGCAGAAAGGAAGGGCACTACAAAAGGGATTGTAAATATAAAGCTCCTGACAAAGGAAAGGGATCTGATGATGCTCCTTCTACAAAGGCAAAAAACACCTCAGATGAAGGTGGGGATGTGTACTTGGCCTCTTCAAGTACACATGTAGATCATGAGGCATGGTTGATTGATTCAGGTGCATAATTTCACTTCACTCCCCATAGAGAGTGGTTCTACGAGTATGAGAAATATGATGGTAGTGATGTCTTCTCGGGGGATGAAAGGAAGGCTAAAATCATTGGTCGCGGAAAAGTAAAGTTGAAGTTGCAAGGTGGAAGGGTTAGAACACTTATGGGTGTTCTACATATTCCTGCATTGGCCAAAAATCTGATTTCTGTAAGCAAGCAGGATGATGCAGGTGTAAAAACAGTGTTTGAGAAGGATACCTGCAAGATGGTTCGGGGAGCACTGGTATTGATGTGGGGAGTTCGGATTGGAACTCTGTACAAGCTGCAAGGTAGCATTGTTGTTGATGGGTGCAATAGTTCTTTGGTTCTTGAAAGTGGAACAAAAAATCTAGTGGTCTCTGGAGAGAAGACCATGCTATGGCATCAAAGGCTTGAACGTATTGGAGAGTAGGGCCTTTGAATACTTCATGGTAAAGGTATGGTAGAAGGTATGAGTAATAGCTCTTTGGATTTTGATTTCTGTGAAAATTGTGTATATGGGAAGCAGAATCGGGTGAGTTTCCCCTCTGGTAGTAAGAGGGAGAAATAGATATTAGAGCTTGTGCACGGTGATGTGTTTGGACCTGTGAAGGTTCCATAATTGGGTAATTCTGTTTACTATATATCATTTATAGATGAATTCTCAAGGAATACATGGATATATTTCCTTAAGAATAAATCTGAAGTCTTTGAGAGGTTTAAAGAATTTAAGGTTGTGGTTGAAAATCAGACAGAGAAGAAGATAAAGGTGCCGAGGAAAGATAACAATGGAGAGTTTTGCAGTAAGGAATTTGAAGAATTTTGTAAGAAGTGTGGTATAGAATTGTAGAAGACTATTCCATATACACCTCAGCAAAAATGGAGTTGCAGAAAGAATGAACAAGACGTTGATGGAAAGGGCAAGAAGCATGCTTAGTGGTGCCGAGTTAGGACAAGAATTCTGGGTAGAGGCGGTGGAGACAACAAGTTTCTTGGTCAACAGATCACCTTCATCAACATTGGAGGATAAGACTCCACAAGAGGTATGGACTGGTAAGAAACCCTCTCTTTCACATCTGAGGGTATTTGGATGTGATGCATATGTACATGTTCGAAAGGAGAAACAAACCAAGTTAGATGGTAAATTTGAAAAGTGAATCTTTATTGGGTATAAGGATGGTTTAAATGGTTATAAGCTTTGGAACCCAGTAACAAGGAAGGTAGTGTACAACCGAGATGTGATGTTTAGAGAGGTAAAAAATGTTATTAAACATGAAGTCCAACCAAAGGAACTTGAGAAGATAGAGTTTGAGCTTAAGGAGGAAGAATCAAACTCTACAACAGAGGAGGAATAAAAAGATGAAGAGCCACAAACTCTGGGTGTGAGAAGACCAGTTCGAGAAAGAAGGCAGCTAGAAAGGTATAGTCCATCTACATTCTATTCAAATTTTTATTTATCTATTACTGACGATGATCCCAAAACTGTGAAGGAAGCAGTAGATTCGGAGTATGGCAAACTCTGGAAAGAGGCCATGGTTGATGAAATGGCATCTTTTCACAAAAATGAGGCTTCGGATTTGGTGGAGTTGCCGATTGGAAGGAAACCCATTGGTAGCAAATGGGTGTTCAAGAAGAAGACAAATGCAGAAGGAAAGGTGGAGAAATACAAAGCTTGGTTGGTAGCAAAAGGTTATTCCTAGGTGCTGGGAATTGATTTTGGTGATATTTTTTCTCCTGTTGCCAAGGTAACTTCTATTAGATTACTTTTATCTGTTGCTGTTGCTTTTGATTTTGAGGTAGAACAGATGGATGTGAAGACATCATTTATTCATGGGGATCTAGAAGAGGAAATCTACATGAAGAAACCTGAAGGCTTTTGCGGTGAAGGGTAAGAAAGAATTGGTATGCAAGTTAAAGAAGTCTTTGTATGGGTTAAAACAGTCACCAAAGATGTGGTATCATAAATTTGATACATTTATACGGGGACTTGGCTTCACCAGCAGCAAAGCAGATCACTGTGTGTATTTTATATTAATTGGTGACCGTGTTATTTATTTGGTCTTGTATGTGGATGATATGTTGCTGGTTGGAAATGACAAAGAAATTATCCAGGATTTGAAGACCCAATTTTCCTCCAAATTTGACATGAAATATCTTGGTGCTGCAAACTATATTTTGGGCATGGAAATTAAAAGAGATTGGGCAAAGAAGAAGCTCTGGTTAAACTAGAGGAAGTATGTCGAGACAATATTACAGAGGTTTAATATGCAGGATAGTAAACGGGTGAAGGTTCCTATTCTTGTAGATGTAAAGTTATCTGCTGAACAGTGTCCCAAGACACAAGAAGAGGAAGAGGATATGTCCCGTA
Organism: Pinus tabuliformis; assembly: GCA_031772625.1. NCBI lineage: Eukaryota > Viridiplantae > Streptophyta > Pinopsida > Pinales > Pinaceae > Pinus > Pinus tabuliformis. Next base: position 1,092,857,700 of record CM062815.1, on the reverse strand, counting down.
TTCTATATGCAAGTGTAGCCGGTAGCCTAATGTATGAGATGGTCTGTACTAGACCAGACATTTAACATGCAGTGGGAGTATTGAGCAGGTTTATGTCAAAACTAGGGAAGGAGCATTAGACAACAGTGAAGCGGGTTTTCATGTATTTGCATGGCACTAGTGATTATGGTTTGTGCTACCAAGGAAGACCAGGATTAGACAGAGTTTTGGATATTCGTGGCTTTGTTGATGTGGACTGGGTTGGAGATCTGGATCATAGAAGATATACAAGTGGGTATGTGTTTAACCTATTTGGAGGTGCAGTCAGTTGGATGAATAAGAAACAATCTGTAGTGGCACTATCAACTACAGAGGTAGAATACATGGCAGCCACTCATGCAAGCAAGGAAGTAGTTTGGCTATAGATATTGTGTTCAAGTATGGGGTTAGTACAGGGAGCTATAAGGATAGACTGTGACAGCCAAAGTGCAATTTTCTTGGCAAAGAACCCTACATATCATTCAAAGACAAATCACATTGATGTTCAGTATCACTTTGTGAGGGATATGATAGAAGACAAAAAGGTGTTGCTGGTAAAGGTGGACAATTTGAAGAATATTGTAGATGCATTGAAAAAATCTATGAGCTCTGAGAAGTTCTCTTGTTGTAGAGATAAAATGGGTGTTGTAAGGCTGGATAAATTACTAAGCTCTCTTGTGGCCCCCTGTGGAAAGAAAACAACAAGTGGGAGAATGTTGGGTTGTGTTATTCTTTCCACTACTAGCCCACATAGTGAACCAGGGGGTTAGAGGGGGGGCGGAGCCCCCCCTTCGTTGCGCTGATTGCGCAATGGGGGGTGGATAGCCCTCCTCTACGGTGTCTGGGGCAGTGCCCGGGGAAATTTTTTTTTGGACCCTATATTAGGTTGGGCGGACCTACCTATGGTTTTGTGCATGATTTTCGCACATGGTTTTGGACGCGATGGTTTTCGGTCCATGGTATTGGATGCTTCGGCATGTATAAATATATATTGTAACATTGAAAGGAACATAATGAAAAATCAAGCTGGTAGTCCCAGTTTTGGGATCTAGGGGAAAATATCTATGTGTATGTGTTTTATGTGTTATGCTCTCGCATTGTTTATTTTCTGTGTTTTAGAATTCGTATGTAGGTAATTTCTGTACGCGGTTAAAACCTACATTTGGTATCAGAGCTGTTTTGGCTTCAAGGGGATGCCTTTGTTGCTGAGGCGTTTTGCTCGGGCAAGTGGTAGACCTCGTTGAGAGGGAGATCTGCGGGATCGATTCTGGTGGTGAAAGAAGATGGCGAGCAGTGGAAAGATAGAGATCGAGAAATTTAATGGTCAGAGTTTTGAGTTGTGGAAAATCAAGATGGAGGATCTGTTGGTGGATAAAGATCAGTGGATCGCGGTAGATCTTGGTACTAAACCAACATGAGTGTCTAATGAAGAATGGAAGATGTTGGATTGGAAGGCAAAGAGCACAGTATGATTGTGTGTCTTAGATTCAGTATTGCTGAATGTATTAGGGGAAGCTATGACGAAGGCTTTGTGGGACAAGTTAGGGACTTTGTACCAATCTAAGTCTCTGGTGAATAAATTGTTCCTATGAAAAAAGCTATATAACCTGAGGATGAAAGATGGAGACTTAGTGACAGAGCATCTAAATGTGTTTAATACTGTGGTAAGTCAGTAATCATCTGTTGATATCAAAATTTCAGATGAATATAAGTGCATTAATTTGTTGTGTTCTCTACCAGATTCGTGGGATAGTCTGGTTATTGCAATAGGTAGTAATGCAACTGCCTTGCAGTTTGATGAAATAGTCTCATCCATCCTGACAGAGGAGATGAGACGGAAAAATATGGAGAGTGAGAATGGTGATGCCTTGTCTGTACGAGGACAGTCCCAGAATAGAAACAAAAATAAGTCATCGAGTGGGAGATCTAAATCTAGAGGGAGATCTAAATCTCCAGGAAAACCTGTAAAGGTAGTGTGCTGGAAATGCAGAAAGGAAGGGCACTACAAAAGGGACTGTAAATCTAAAGCTCCTGACAAAGGAAAGGGATCTAATGATGCTCCTTCTGCACAGGCGAAAACCACCTTAGATGAAGGTGGGGATGTGTACTTGGCTTCTTCAACTACACATGTAGATCATGAGGCATGGTTGATTGACTCAGGTGCATCCTTTCACTTCACTCCCCATAGAGAGTGGTTCTACGAGTATGAGAAATACAATGGTGGTGATGTATTCTTAGGGGATGATAGGAAGGCTAGAATCGTTGGTCGTGGAAAAGTAAAGTTGAAGTTGCAAGGTGGAAGGGTTAGAACACTTCTGGGTGTTCTACATATTCCTGCATTTGCCAGAAATCTAATTTCTGTAAGCAAGCTGCATGATGCAGGTGTAAAAATAGTGTTTGAGAAGGATACCTACAAGATGGTTTGGGGAGCACTGGTATTGATGTGGGGAGTTCAGATTGGAACTATGTACACGCTGCAAGGTAGCACTGTTGTTGATGGGTGCAATAGTTATGTGGTTCCTGAAAGTGGAACATAAAATCTAGTGGTCTCTGGAGAGAAGACCATGTTATGGCATCAAAGGCTTGAACGTATTGGAGAGTAGGGCCTTCAAATACTTCATGGTAAAGGTATGGTAGAAGGTATGAGTAATAGCTCTTTGGATTTTGATTTCTGTGAAAATTGTGTATATGGGAAGCAGAATCGGGTGAGTTTCCCCTCTGGTAGTAAGAGGGAAAAACATATATTAGAGCTTGTGCATAGTGATGTGTTTGGACTTGTGAAGGTTCCATCACTGGGTAAGTATGTTTACTATGTATCATTTATAGATGAATTCTCAAGGAATACATAGATATATTTCCTTAAGAAGAAATCTAAAGTCTTTGACAGGTTTAAAGAATTTAAGGCTCTGGTGGAAAACCAGACAGAGAAGAAGATAAAGGTGCTGAGGAAAGATAACGGTGGAGAGTTTTGCAGTAAGGAATTTGAAGAATTTTGTAAGAAGTGTGGTATAGCATGGCAGAAGGCTACTCCATATACACCTCAACAAAAAGGAGTTGCAGAAAGAATGAACAAGACGTTGATGGAAAGGGTAAGAAGCATGCTCAGTGGTGTCGAGTTAGGACAAGAATTCCAGGCAGAGGTGGTGGAGACAACATGTTTCTTGGTCAATAGATCACCTTCATCAGTGTTGGAGGATAAGACTCCAGAAGAGGTATGGACTGGTAAGAAACCCTCTCTTTCACATCTGAGGGTATTTGGATGTGATGCATATGTACATGTTCCAAAGGAGAAACTAACCAAGTTAGATAGTAAATCTAAAAAGTGCATCTTTATTGGGTATAAGGATGGTTTAAAGGGTTAAAGCTTTGGAACCTAGTAACAAGGAAGGTAGTTTACAATCGAGATGTGGTGTTCAGAGAGGTAGAAAATGTTATTATACATGAAGTCCAACCAAAGGAACTTGAGAAGATAGAGTTTGAGCTTAAGGAGGAAGAATCAGACTCTACAACATGAAGAGAAGAATTATTCAATGACTGAGCATGAAGGATTGGCCATGGTGTATGCGCTACAAAAATTCAGGCATTATCTATTACGTGGAAATTTCAAAATGTACACAAATCATTCTGCCTTGAAATACCTGGTCAATAAGCCTGTGTTGGGGGGGAAGATCTGAAAATGGTTTCTATTATTTTAGGAGTATGACTTTGAAGTCATTGTGAAGTGATGGAGGTTAAATGCGGGACCTAACCATCTGTTGCGGATCGAAACAGGCGAGGAACCTAATAATCAGGAGGAGGGTTGCTAGATGCGCAAATCTTTGCGGTGCGCATAGTAGATATTCATTTTGTAAACATTATTTAGTTCTTAACTACAGGGATGGCACCATAAGGATATACAAGTCAGCAAAAGAAGGAACTAGTAGTGCGCGCAACAGATTTTTAGTTATTGCGGGACATCTCTATAAGATGGGTGCAGATGAAATATTACGCGTAAAAGCCAAAATAAAAAAACTAGCTGCTGGTGTGCGCAAGGCTAAAGCAGAGGTTGGATGAGTTATATTTGATCTCAACATGAAGATTACAGAGTTACATTTAAAGTTGCAGCCCACAACTCCACCCGAGGTTTGGGAGCAGCGCAGAGTTGCGATAAATGAAGACATGGCTACCTTGGATGCCACAATCATTGACTGTGTGACATTGTTCGAGCAGGCTATGGAGCTAGTGACTAATCTGTAGGAGGATCCGAACCTACAAACACTGAACAGAGAGGTAAGGGCGATGTAGTGGCAATATGATGAAGTCAAAGCAACTATGCACTCCATAGCGCCAACGCAACACCTTGCCAAATTACAGGAGGGAAAGGAGCTCCTAACATAGGTAGAGGAAGCATAGAAGAAGGAGGCCTTGCTAAAGGCCAGGTTGCAGCCTTGGTTGGAGGAGGCTTATCAAGTCATGACTACCATTGAGGATAAGTTTAAAGGGTTGCAGCAGAAACATCAGACGATGAGGCTGGACGTATAAGGACCAGCCACAGAAAATTTGGTTGAGGAAGTCAAGCAGGTAGCAACGTAGAACACTACCGAAGTTACAGTGATCTAGGTGGAGCTGGGGTATCTTCGCAGTAATATCGTAGTGCCAGCAGAGTGACTCAAGGGCGTGTCATGATCTTTGTGTTGGGGGCCCGTTGGTATGGGGTCCCCTGGGTTAGTTTTGGGGTTAAGGTAGCTCAAGTTTTGATACAATTGTGTAGATAATGTAAAGTCTCCATGATTTGTGGATGTAGAGTGCGTAGATGAATGAGAGTCAAAGGGGTTTAGCCCCTTGTTTTATGTAAAGTTTGAGTTGGTTTTGAGATCCACCCATAGTTCGCGAACCATGGCATTGTATGAAGAAGGTTATAAATAGGTGTGTCTTAGAGAGTATAAGGCAATGAAGAGTAGTAATATGAAGTAATAGCGAGAAGAAGTGGGTTAGATAGAAGAGAAAAGGCTCTACAACTGAGTGCATAGAGGCCCCGATAGAGTTCGCAGCTGAGTGCGCAGACCCCTGCAGCTGTGTGCACAGGGTAGTTTTGAGTCTGTAACCTTGAATTGAAGATCAATAAAGATAGTTTCTGAAGAATTCTTGCATATTTATGTTATTTTTGTTAATGTTAAATGTTGTCGATGAATGATGTGTTTTATGGAATATTGATTCAATGTTGCACGATTCTCTTGAATAAGTGTTAATAATGTATGCAATGCATGTTTAAGTAATTTTGTGAAGACTCTAATGAATTCTTTGATGTTTACTAATAACTTAAGTAAATCTAAGCGAACCCTAATTTAGGACTACTCTCTGATGCGTGTAAGTAAATTGATTAGCTGTTAAAGGTCCACAAGGACTGATTGTAGACCTTCACGAAGGTCTAAAGACCATTTTGACAGAGTTGCAGTAGTGTGCCCTAAGAGGGTATCGATCTGTGCGAAGGAAAATCTGAGGCACTGGAAGACATCACACTAGTCTTTTTATATAGAAACTTGGTTCTTGCATCCCCGTATACTACTTGGGGTGATACTGCAGCCTACACTATTAAAGGGCCAATAGTGTAGGGATTTTTTGGTTGGCGTAGCTAACTCTGAACCTGGGTCGTGACCCCGTAAGCCAAGAGTGAAGGAGAAGGAAGTGTAACCTCTCAGGAAACTTGTGGCACAAAAAATGTAGCACAACAGTTGTAGATTATGTTCATGCATTTGGAGGACCAAAAGCTCCTCACTGGGAGGAATGATTTAGGTGGCTCCATACATGCTTAAAATTTAGAAGTGGATCAACAAAAGCTCAAAAATAAAATTCCTTGGATTGAAGTGAAAATAAGGCCAGATTGCAGTGCCCATTGCCTTGATTCCAATGGTGCAAATGACACTCAAATCCTAGTTCAAATGCTCAAGTTATAGCTGGTTAAAGTTTTGACCAAACTTGGCCAAGTGGTAGTCTTAATGAGGCATCAAATTGGCAGTGACAAATCCAGCAACCAGAATAGGAAAATTTGGCACCTACTTGATTTTCCCAGTGACCCTTTTTTTCGGTCGATTAAAAATGACTATATTTGTTAAAAAAATGAAAACAATACATTGAATTTGGGTGGCGGGCTACCACCCTCGCCAATCCGCCAATGGTCATGTATTATCATTATATATAAAAAAAATGTTCCGGGTGAATGGGACACCCGCTGGTGGACCTGCCCAACCCAAATTCGTATTGTATATGGTATGGCCCGAAGGCTGTTGGCACCACTGGATAATGAGGCCTCTGAGACTTGAATATGCGTCGTCCAACCCACCCCATGTGCCAATCCCACAACATAACATAAAACAACGCAAACCACATAACCCTACAATGGTTTCTATATGTGATTGAACTTAACTGCGCTCCAATTATATAACGCACCAAAACTTGTAACTGTCAACACGATTCATGGTAATCGCCAACACTTCAAATAATACTCCACCGCGCCATATGTGCACTCCACCAAACGATCAACAAAAAATGTTAATGCTACAGTCAACACCCCAAAATAATACAACAAACACCGCCTAAAACTTTAAACGAAAAACAACGACAAACCAAAAATAAATGCACCCATTCCACATGGGGGGTCGGTGGGGCCAATGTGCCAACGACCCCACTAGGGATATTTGCCCAAATTTTTATTAATAAGACAATCAAAACATTCAATCGAGGGCAGAGCGTGGAAGTCAGGGCGAAACCCTGAGTAGGCAGAGGGTGCGGAACCCTGAGTGAGGGTATCGAGAGATGCTGAAAAGATTCCCTTAGAGGGTCAAAGATGTCAGTGTTATAATTTGACAAGCTTATAGTCATTTTTTCAAATTTTCCCCCTAGGAGTCCAACCATGCAGTCTATTTCCCGATCTCAGTTGCAAAAATCCAGGTTACTAGCAACGAGGAAACTTGGTAGAATCTTGAGGAATCTAAAAGATTCCCTTAGAGGCTAATTTTTTATAGAGACAAAATGATGCCTACTTTATAGTCATTTTTCATAGAATTTTGAAAGGGAGCGCAGTGGTGTTTTTAGAATCTCCATCTTAGCACCGGATTTTTAGGCCATCTTCATGAAGGAGCCTGTTATCACTAAAAATTCTAATGCCAAAATTTCTCATATATTGTCATCAAACGAGGCAGCGAATCAAGCAGCTATCAGGTGAGGTAGCAATTCAAGCAAGTACTGGAGGTAACACCAAGGGAAAGGATCTCCATAAAGAAATCTCACTTCAAGAAAGGATATGCTTCAAAGTTTTGCAGTTTCGCAGCGCGCTGCGAAACCCCTGTAGCAGCCTGTTTCAGCATAAAGAAACTCTGCTTTCTGCGTTTACTAGTAAACTTCCAGGAGGTCTCTAAAGCAACTGCAAGCATATTTTGGGAAATGGAAAGAGGTTTTTATTCCAAACAGACTGAACTAAAACAACCTCCTTCAATTTCCTCAAATCCATTACGAGCTGAGAGAAATTAATGACCAAAGTTGCGCTACGAAACTGCTGTAGGTGCAGTTTTTCATCTTCTGTTTTACACCTCTTTTTCAAAGACAGATTCTGGGCAGCTGGAGTAGTGTTTTAAAAACCCAAGAGAGGTTTTTGTTAAGAACGGATTGGCTCACAAAAACCTCCTTCATTTTTTCCAAATACGTTTTCTGCGAGAAGTTATAAGCTCTGTCCCAAGACCTATTTTTCAGCCAGAACATAAGCTTATATTTCATGTCATCTTCACTTACCATTATATCAGCAATAAGCAACATGAAGATTATTAAGTTACAGGCCTAGAATGAATGGTTTCATAGGAAAGTATATCAATACGACTCCTCCTGAAGGTCTGACAATACCGAAACATACATTGTTATTTGCTGAAGGATATCATAGATGTGCTTTTCTCACTGCTAAATATAAACAGTCCAGAAAGTATTTTAGTCCTCAATTCAAAAAGGTTAATGTCAGTTCCCTTCGGTCTGAGTTCGAGAAGCTGTCCAAGGACTATGATCTTGATTTCACTCGGCTCAGTAATGAAGAGCTTTGGTCAGCCTATTATTGAGAAGCTTTTGAACACAGAAAGAGATTTCATTGATAACTCATGATTCTGTTGGCTCGGGTGGGTTTAAAAATGAAAATACCCTGAATGTGGAGCTAGATATAGGCTCATTTATCAGTCTTGAAGATGGTTCACTTTCGTGCAGTCAGGCTTCCAGCTCCAGCCAGATTGTAACTTTTGATACATTGGAAGATTTTGTTACTGAGGAGTTTTTTCAACTATCTAAAGGAGAAAGCTGGTTTGCTAAAGTAAATGGTGGTTGTGTTAAACATCCTGGATCAAAAGCTTTCGATTTGAACAGCAGATCACTTCCAGATTTTGATCTTGGATTAAACAGAGACATAATTGCAATTTCTTTGGCAAATCTAAAAAGGAAAGCTGTTTAAACAGTTTCGCAGTTTCGTAGCGCGCTACGAAACTGCGAAACTGTTGTAGGTGTTGTTTTTAAACGCAGGCAAATAGCTTGATGAAAGAATCAGAAATTTGCAAAGGGAACACCTCAGTGACATGAAAGGGATCAAAGGAAGCTGCTACAGCCATTCAACATTTTCCAGGTGTACCTTTAAAAAAAGGTGAAATCTTTTAACCTAAGTTTAAGATTTTTGGTTATAAAGCCACTTTATTCTCGGTGATTAGGGTTTGGAGAAGAGCTGCATACGAAAAGTTTTGGTTGGCACACCTGTCTACCAAGGAAGCCTCCAGCATATCAGGAGCATGGTGTTACCCTATTCTCTTGGGTTATCAAAGAATTAAAGTATCCACTGCTGCATACTCGGTGATGGGAGACCAGAACCAAAAATTTAGGGATATTTTCAGCCAATACAGAATAGATCAAAGCCTTCGGTATTCAAAGCCAGCATGGGACATTAATTGCCCATCTTATGCCATCTCATGCCATCTCAGCTGAACGAAGAGAAAGCCAGGTGTCAAAGCTGCAAGGAGGAATCAATTTATGAAGAAGATAGAGTTAGAGTTATAGTTGGTTTAGGACTCTTAAACACTATAGTTAGTTCCTTATTGTATTTATGAGTTTGTTAAAAGCAAATAGGTGTCATTAGTGGCAGTCATCGAGCTCCCCTCATGCTGGAGGAGGAAGCTCCAAGTAGTTAGAGTCATGTTTCTATATATAGCTGAATCATCTATGTAACAGGGGTTGGATGTTTTGGAGAAAACAGAGTTTATTTTGGCTTGTGTAAAAACTTATTTCAGTAATACAAATGACTGCTTTTTCTTCTCAGGATTCACACAGTGTTTCAAATGCTCAAGATATGTGTCGTTTTGTTTTATCTTTTATGTTTTACAGCTGTATAAATACACAATCACTCAGAATTCACATTGTTGCTCTGACTTCCTGTGTGTATTTGTAAGTTGAGGTTTCTATGAGAGGTATTTTGAGTGTTTAAACATTACATGCCCTGACTTCTATGAATGAGTGGTTTTATAGTTTGCTGAAATGATGATTAACTCCATAAGCCCAATGGGAAGCAATTCTGTCCAACCAGTACATTTTTCATGTGTCTTGTAAGAGTTAGCCATCTTGTTCAATATCAATAACCTATGAGAGAGCCCTCTCAGACTAAGGAGGCTAAGCCTTAGTTAAAAGCCTGATTTGAAACAGTTACACAGAGTCTTGCTGATTAGCAGCCTTCAGTGCTTGATTTTGTGATAACATTTTGGTGCGTCTGCCGGGAGTCTGAAGATTATTCATTCCCGAAATCAATGGTTGAACTTCTAAAGGTAGCAGGAGCTCAGACATCATGTTGAGGCTGCAAAACTACCTTGGCGACTCCACACATCGAATAAGGTGACTCCACTGCTAGAAGATCAGTAGCTTGATGAAGTTTCAAGATGAATTCCACTGCAAGAATGAATGCCAGGTATGCTCCTATGAATCGGTCTCATATCCCTGGTTTTCCAAATCCTATGCCAGAGGTTGATTGGTTGGATGATCTTCCAATATTCAAAGATGAAAAGAAGGATAATGCTGCTCTCCATTTGGTTAAATTCCATATGCATGTACGCAGTCTTAAGGTTCATTTCCCTGAAGATTGTCTCATGAAAATGTTTATGACCACTTTAGAAGGAAAAGCATGGTCTTGGTATAAAAGTCTGGAAAATGGTTCAATATATTCGCTTGCTAGTTTTCATGATGAATTCTGTGAAATGTATAAAGAAAGTTATCCTTCCTTATTGCTGCTTAGAGATTGCTGTAGGCATTCTTTAAATCTTATTCAGTATTTGGAGGATTGTTATGATGATGATGAATTTACGGATGAAGAAATTTTAGAGGCTCTACATAACAATGCATTCCAGCACCAAGGACAAGGTATAGCATTCCATGAAACGCAGCATGAAGAACAGCAGGGGTTTACTTGTGAAAACCATGTTTTATCCTTAGATATGAACGTAGAGATGCAGTAGATCTCTCAGTCTTCGAATCATAAAGAAGATGAAAATGATTACACCCAGCAAGAAGGAATACTGGAGGAAATTTTCTATGACCCTCAGGCAGAGGAAAAGCTTGTTCAATTTTGTAATTCCTTGCAGTAGCTTACTTCAAATAATGATCATAGTAGTGAGGAAAATTACATTGTTTGTGAGCATCATTCAGAAAGGCAGTTGGATAGCATATCAAATAAATTTGGTGTGGCTGAGGATAAGTTGTTTGAAGATATAGAATGTTATGAGAATCAGCAAACTAACCGTGTGTTTTTTGACCCTATAGCTGACTACATGGAAAAGATTTACTGTTCAGGTTTCCAATTATATTTCCATCTTGAAGAACAGTTACACCTCATACTGCCTTGGTTACTTCAGTATCTGGTTAATTTTTGTTTCAAGCACAATCAAAGGATTCAAGTGTTAGATCAGATCGATGACTGGCTTCATTGGAAATTTCATGTTCCTTGAGCTACAAGTGGAGATTGCAGCTGATAGGGTAGGTAGGTAGGAAAGTGCAAATAAGCTCAAGGTTGACTGAGCAAATTTTTTTAGTAGTGGTAGATATGGACTTCTTTCTCCTACAGTGATCATCAAGCTTAAGCCCGAGGTGAAGGCCCAAGATGCTAGAAAGGGATGCTTGTCAAATAAATTTTTGTTCATCATAAGAGGATAAGGCACTGGAACTGCAAGTTCTTAGTGTACCACAAGGGCACACAATCCCAAGTGGAGCCACTGTTATCACTGAAAATTCTAATGCCAAAATTTCTCATATATTGTCATCAAACGAGGCAGTGAATCAAGCAGCTATCAGGTGAGGTAGCAATTCAAGCAAGTACAGGAGGTACCACCAAGGGAAAGGATCTCCATAAAGAAATCTCACTTCAAGAAAGGATATGCTTCAAAGTTTTGCAGTTTCGCAGCGCGCTGCGAAACCCCTGTAGCAGCCTGTTTCAGCATAAAAAAACTCTGCTTTCTGCGTTTACTAGTAAACTTCCAGGAGGTCTCTAAAGCAACTGAAAGCCTATTTTGGGAAATGGAAAGAGATTTTTATTCCTAACAGACTGAAATAAAAAAACCTCTTTCAGTTTCCTCAAATCCATTACGAGCTGAGAGAAATTAATGACCAAAGTTGCGCTACGAAACTGCTGTAGGTGCAGTTTTTCATCTTCTGTTTTACACCTCTTTTTCAAAGACAGATTCTGGGCAGCTGGAGTAGTGTTTTAAAAAACCAAGAGAGGTTTTTGTTAAGCACGGATTGGTTCACAAAAACCTCCTTCAGTTTTTCCAAATACGTTTTCTGCGAGAAGTTATAAGCTCTGTCCCAAGACCTATTTTTCAGCCAGAACATAAGCTTATATTTCATGTCATCTTCACTTACCATTATATCAGCAATAAGCAACATGAAGATTATTAAGTTACAGGCCTAGCATGAATGGTTTCATAGGAAAGTATATCAATATGACTCCTCCTGAAGGTCTGACAATACCGAAACATACATTGTTATTTGCTGAAGGATATCACAGATGTGCTTTTCTCACTGCTAAATATAAACAGTCCAGAAAGTATTTTAGTCCTCAATTCAAAAAGGTTAATGTCAGTTCCCTTCGGTCTGAGTTCAAGAAGCTGTCCAAGGAATATGATCTTGATTTCACTCGGCTCAGTAATGAAGAGCTTTGGTCAGCCTATTATTGAGAAGCTTTTGAACACAGAAAGAGATTTCATTGATAACTCATGATTCTGTTGGCTCGGGTGGGTTTAAAAATGAAAATACCCTGAATGTGGAGCTAGATATAGGCTCATTTATCAGTCTTGAAGATGGTTCACTTTCGTGCAGTCAGACTTCCAGCTCCAGCCAGATTGTAACTGTTGATACATTGGAAGATTTTGTTACTGAGGAGTTTTTTCAACTATCTAAAGGAGAAAGCTGGTTTGCTAAAGTAAATGGTGGTTGTGTTAAACATCCTGGATCAAAAGCTTTCGATTTGAACAGCAGATCACTTCCAGATTTTGATCTTGGATTAAACAGAGACATAATTGCAATTGCTTTGGCAAATCTAAAAAGGCAAGCTGTTTAAACAGTTTCGCAGTTTCGTAGCGCGCTACGAAACTGCGAAACTGCTGTAGGTGTTGTTTTTAAACGCAGGAAAACAGCTTGATGAAAGAATCAGAAATTTGCAAAGGGAACACCTCAGTGACATGAAAGGGATCAAAGGAAGCTGCTACAGCCATTCAACATTTGCCAGGTGTACCTTTAACAAAAGGTGAAATCTTTTAACCTAAGTTTAAGATTTTTGGTTATAAAGCCACTTTATTCTCGGTGATTAGGGTTTGGAGAAGAGCTGCATACGAAAAGTTTTGGTTGGCACACCTGTCTACCAAGGAAGCCTCCAGCATATCAGGAGCATGGTGTTACCCTATTCTCTTGGGTTATTAAAGAATTAAAGTATCCACTGCTGCATACTCGGTGATGGGAGACCAGAACCGAAAATTTAGGGATATTTTCAGCCAATACAGAACAGATCAAAGCCTTCGGTATTCAAAGCCAGCATGGGACATTAATTTCCCATCTTATGCCATCTCATGCCATCTCATGCCATCTCAGCTGAACGAAGAGAAAGCCAGGTGTCAAAGCTGCAAGGAGGAATCAATTTATGAAGAAGATAGAGTTAGAGTTATAGTTGGTTTAGGACTCTTAAACACTACAGTTAGTTCCTTATTGTATTTATGAGTTTGTTAAAAGCAAATAGGTGTCATTAGTGGCAGTCATCGAGCTCCCCTCATGCTGGAGGAGGAAGCTCCAAGTAGTTAGAGTCATGTTTCTATATATAGCTGAATCATCTATGTAACAGGGGTTGGATGTTTTGGAGAAAACAGAGTTTATTTTGGCTTGTGTAAAAACTTATTTCAGTAATACAAATGACTGCTTTTTCTTCTCAGGATTCACACAATGTTTCAAATGCTCAAGATATGTGTGGTTTTGTTTTATCTTTTATGTTTTACAGCTGTATAAATACACAATCACTCAGAATTCACATTGTTGCTCTGACTTCCTGTGTGTATTTGTAAGTTGAGGTTTCTATGAGAGGTATTTTGAGTGTTTAAACATTACATGCCCTGACTTCTATGAATGAGTGGTTTTATAGTTTGCTGAAATGATGATTAACTCCATAAGCCCAATGGGAAGCAATTCTGTCCAGCCAGTACATTTTTCATGTGTCTTGTAAGAGTTAGCCATCTTGTTCAATATCAATAACCTATGAGAGAGCCCTCTCAGACTAAGGAGGCTAAGCCTTAGTTAAAAGCCTGGTTTGAAACAGTTACACAGAGTCTTGCTGATTAGCAGCCTTCAGTGCTTGATTTTGTGATAACAGAGCCTTTGGAGGGAACATCAAGATTCCCGAGGGTCCAGAATTTGATGGTGTTAGAAAGGGGCAAATTTTATAGTCATTTGACATAATTTCATTCCACAAATTCAATGATGATGTATGTTTTAGCAGTTGAGATTTGTTGGACACAGATTGTCATTGATGTCAATATGGAAATATTTGAGGAGCAGATAGAGACGAGAGGAGCAGACAGAGCCGAAGAAGAGGAGCACACAGAGCCATCGGAGCAGGTGGAGAGCGAAGCAGGGGAGCTCTGTGATTCTTTTTTGGTGGGAAGCTGAAGCTACTTATTCGCGTTTTTTATTTAGGAATACTTGGTTTTGAGAAAACCATGGGTAAAGAGAAGACCCACATCAGTATTGTGGTCATAAAACATGTCGACTCTGGCAAGTCCACCACTACCGGTCATCTTATTTACAAGCTTCGCGGTATCGACAAGTGTGTGATCGAGCGTTTTGAGAAGGAAGCTGCAGAAATGAACAAAAGGTCATTCAAGTATGCTTAGGTTCTTGACAAGCTTAAGGCTGAGCGCGTGTGTGGTATTACTATTGACATTGCTCTTTGGAAGTTTGAGACAACCAAGTTTTACTGTACCATCATTGATGCACTAGGCCATCGTGACTTTATCAAGAACATGATTATAGGTACATCACAAGTCGATTGTGCTATTTTGATTATTGATTCTGCCAACGGAGGTTTTGAAGCAGGTATTTCGAAGGATGGACAACAGATACAACATGACGGGCAGATCCAACGGTTGCGGGCGATAAAGATGCACGCAGGTTAACGAGCGGGAGGGCCATACTAAAAGGCAGTTTCGCGGGCTAGTGGTATCCCCCGCACCGCCCGCGGGAGGATGGCGGTATCTGCATATGGCCGTGTGATCTAGTCACAATATAATGCATGGTGGATGAAAACTGTCACCCTCGTAGGTTAACGCGTATACAGATTGCACGATCGGGGCTTGCGACTACTGTCCGATCTTGCGACGGATGGTCAGATGGCGAGGAATATGCACGATGTTTAACGTGCGGGAAAAAAGAACTGTGACTGTTGGATCACGACGATCAACAGCTATGATTGCGAATGCGGTAGAGGCTAATATGGGTGCGATTACGTGGGTTTTTGGAATAAAACAGAAATGGCGGGGCAAAAGGGTGTTTCTAGACTTTTATATCAGTTTTCTTAGATTTCGTTCCTTTGGTTTTCGGATCGCAATGGCAATGGCAACTTCAACCATGATGAGATCATCTGTTACGGTGGGATCGTTTCGTTAAAATAATTGTCCTTATGTGGTGGTTGATGCACAAATCCGATCGAAGATAACCAACACCGATGGCATAGTTAGATTGCCTTTCGAAAGCTTTGGAAGCAATTTCTTCAGATCCACTGCAGAGTTTGGCCAGGGTTCAGCCTTACAATGTCAGAGTGCTAGGACTTTGCAACCAGTTAGAGCTACTGCAACAGAGGCCCCTCCTAGAGTTCAAAGATCCTCAGGAAAGGAGAGGACCAAGATAGGAATAAATGGATTTGGTCGTATTGGGAAGCTGAAAGATCAAGCGAGTCAGAGGAAACGACAATGACTGAGGAGGAAGCCTAAGAGTCGGTGTAAGCGGAAACGAATGGACAAAGGCATGGGAATGTATAAAACAGTAGAAACAGAGAACTGTTGGTGCGGTTATGGTGGTGAAGAACTCAAGGGTGAGATAGTAGAAGCAGCAAAGGCAAAAGAGGCAGAAAAAGCAGCGGAGGCTGTAGAGGCAGCAGAAGCAGCAGAGGCAGGAAAGCAGGAGTGAGACTACCTCAGCTGAATAGAGTACAACAACATACCTGTTTATACCAAGGTTGGGTTGGAGCCCAAGAGGTTGGAGCCTCAGAACTGAACAAGACTGAAGTCATTGGGGTAGGTGCTCCTAAGTGCAGAACCACTGCAAAACAGAGTTGGTGCTTTGAAGGTTGGAGCCTCACTAAAGTCCAAGTTGGAGCTTGGCAACTATTCACAATCAGATTTATACTTATATTGTATTTATTTCTTTGCACTGTCTTGAGTTTTAATAAAAGCATTAAATTCAGCTGTTGATTTTTGTGTTCTATGTATACATATACATATCTATATAGGTTTTTGGAAATCACTAGAACAATTAAAAAATAAATAGTAAGAAATACTGATTCACCCCCCGCCCCAAGTATTTCCAACAATTGGTATCAGAGCAGGCTTCTTCATACTAGCCTAACAGCTTGAAGAAGGATCCGCATCCATGATGAGAAATCACGAAGCATCAGGAAGACCTCCTTTGTTCGATGGCACTAACTTTGGTTTTTGGAAGAAAATAATGACCTACTACTTAATGTCCCTTGGACTTGAAGTCTGGCATTTTGTTCAAAATGAATACAAAACTACTTCCACTCTTCCAACAGACCAAGATGAGAGGAAAGCCTACATCGCAAATGCAAAGACCATGAAATCCATCACTAGTGGAATCACTGATTCTGAGTTTACAAAAATCATGCACTGTACCTCTGCCAAAGAAATGTGGGAGAAGCTAGTTGGCTTGTACGATGGAGACTCAAAAGTCAAAAAGGCAAAGCTTCAAACTCACAGAAGACAATTTGAAAGTTTGAGGATGGAAGATGAAGAAGATATTGCAGCATACCTCCTCCGAGTAGCTGAAGTGGTAAATTCCACTGAAAGGATTGGACGAAAAAGTGGAAGAAAGTACCATTGTTCAAAAGGTATTAAGTTCTCTTCCAGACAGATTTGACTCCAAAATAAGCGGTATAGATGAAGCAAAGGATCTAGATACCCTCAAAATGGATGAAATCCATGGAATTCTCACTGCCTATGAAATGAGGAAAGGTGGCCCAAGCTCCAAAGATGCAGCATTCAAGGCCTCAAAGTCAAAGAAGTGGAAAGAAAGGAATGACTGTAGTGATGAGTCAGATGTGGAATCCGAATTGGATCAATTTGTACGAAAGATGAAGAGAGGATCTAAGCTTAAAGGCAGGTATCCTCTTATCTGTTTTAAATGTGGTAAAATAGGTCATTATGCAGCAAAATGTCCTCATAAACATGACAATGATGATGAAGGAAATTCTAAAAGAATGGCACATAAAAAGAAAGGGTTCAATAAGAAAAACTTCTTCTCCAAGCAAGATGAGTCTGATGAGGATGAGTTTATGGTCATCAAAAAGAAATCAGATGAGGAAAGTGATCATGATGAAAGCCAAGAAGCATTATTCATGGCACTCACAGATGATGATGACTCAGGGCTAGAAGGAAATGTAGATGAACTGTTAATAAGTGCCATTGAAGAAAATGAGAAACTACGGAACAAAATCATTTCTCTCAAAGTGGAAAACGAGGAAATAAGAAGGAGAGAAGATCTCTTGGAAGCAAAGCTTAAAGAAAAGGAAGAGACTTGTGAAGAACGCGAGGCCGAAATAGTGTCTCTGAGAAAGGAGTTGGAGCAAATTAAAAAGGGTTGTAAAAGCTCTCAAATACTTGAGACTATTCTGAAAAATCAAAAACCTCAACATGACAAGTTTGGAATAGGTTTCAAAGGAGAATCCTCAAGCACTAAGAATAATGTGAAAAGCTATGGCGATGCACTTTCCTGCAATCCAAAAGATGAAAAAGTATGTTATTAAAAGTGCATCCCATATCCCAAGAATGAAGAGACAATTACTCCAAAGAAGAATGTGGAGTCGAATCATGGACACTACAGCAAATACAAACCTGTACTCCACCAAGGGCCCATCGCAAATCCAAAGAACGAGGGAGTACTAATTCCCAGGAAGGAAATCGACTCAAACCATGGTTGCTTCAACAAGTACAAAACCATCTTTCTTGGACACTGCTTTCACTGTAAAAACTTCGGTCATCAAGCCAGACATTGTATGGCTCGCAGAAGTGAAAAGACAAAGCTAAAGGACCGAATAATCAACTCACATGCCCCCAAAAGGCAGGGACAAATCAAAACATTCAATTCATTTGATCCCTTGACCAAATTTGATCTGATTTTCTCTTTCTGCTACAATAATGGACACCATGAACAAGACTGCCTACTCAAAGGAAGAAAGACAAGTAGCAAGAACTCCAACATGGACAAATGCGGCCTAGCTCTATATGCTCAAAATAATGAAAACCAGTGGTTTGTAGATAGTGGGTGCTCCAGACACATGACAGGAGACAAAAGGAAGTTTGTCTCACTAAGTAAAAAGGAAGGGAATGTGTTCTTTGGAAGCGGATCAGGCAGAATTGTAGGAAAAGGAACATTTACTCTGATCAATGGAAAAGGAAAAGCTCAAGATGCTTTGCTAGTTGATGGGCTCAAACACAACCTCCTGAGTGTCAGCCAAATCTGTGATCAAGGACATAAGATTGTTTTCAGCACCAAAGATTGTGAAATAAGGAACGTTGCCTCAGGGAAACTTGTGGCAAAAGGGGTGAGAACATCAGACAATATTTATATTCTAAACAAGATTCAAGAAAATAAATTCTACTTAAGTCAGACAGATGAGAGTTGGTTGTGGCACAAGCGACTTGGACATACAAGCTTCGAAAATTTGATCAATATCAGCAAGATCAAAGTTGTATGAGACATCCCAAGGCTGTCCAAACCAAATCAAGCAGTGTGTGGTCCATGTCAACATGGAAAGCAGACCAGAACCAGCCACAAGACAAAAGAGCTCTATACATCGAAGCCCTTGGAGATCATCCATGCCGATGTGTGTGGGCCAACTAGAAATCAAGCACTCCAAGGAGAAAGGTACTTTGTGTTATTTGTTGATGATTTTACTAGAATGATGTGGATATATTTCATAAAGTATAAATCTGAAACTTTTGAATGTTTTAAGAATCTAAAAGCCCTTGTAGAAAATGAAAAAGATTCAAAAATTAAGTGCCTCAGAACAGACAGAGGAGGAGAATTCACATCAAATGAGTTTAGTGAGTTCTGTAATATTCATGGAATTAAAAGGGAATTCTCATCTGCCAGAACACCTTAGCAAAATGAGGTAGTTGAAAGAAGAAACCGAACAATCCAAGAAATGGCAAGAACTATGCTATTAGTAGCAGACTTACAACCTAAATTTTGGAGAGAAGTAGTAGGAACAACTGTCTATACAGTGAATCGAACTCAATTAAGACCAAATTTTGAAAAAAATCCTTATGAGCTATGGAAAGGAAGACCTGCTTCGATGAAGCACTTCAAGATCTTTGGAAGCAAGTGCTTCATAAAAATAAATGATGGTTCACCAGGAAAGTTTGATTCTCGGGTTGATGAAGGGATATTTCTTGGATACTCTACACGGAGCAAGGTTTACAGATGCTACAATTATCGACTGAAGAAAATAGTGGAAAGCATTGATGTAAAGGTTGATGAAGATCTTCCAGTAAAGGAAAGTGAAGAACATGAAGATGACTCTCTCATTGAAGAAGAAGAACCTAAAGAAGAAGAAATAGATGAGGAAGAATAAGAAGAAGAGGAAAGAGAACCACCTAATACCCCTTCTAAGACAAAGTATGTCCAAAGACACCATCTAGAAGAGCAGATCATTGGCTATAAAGATGAAGGTGTGTAGACCCGAAGAAGGATAACAATTACACCCAAGAGAAAAGTCATTTCCCTCCTATATATGATAGAACCAGAAACATTTGCAGAAGCAAGTAAGGATCCTCATTGGGTGAAAGCCATGGAAGAAGAAATGACCCAAATTGAGAAGAACAAGACATGGGAGTTGGTACCTCATCCAAAGGACAAAAACATAATAGGAACCAAATGAGTGTTCAAAAATAAAATGAATGAGGAGGGACAGGTTATCAGAAACAAGGCAAGACTTGTCTGCAAAGGCTATTCACAAATTGAAGAAATTGACTTTGAAGAGACATTTGCACCAGTGGCCCATATGGAAGCTATCAGGATGTTCTTGGCATTTTCTTGCTCAAAAGGATTCAAAATCTATCAAATGGACGTGAAATTAGCATTTCTAAATGGGGAACTCAAGGAGGAAGTCTACATGGAGCAGCCAGAAGGTTTTGATCTAACAGCAGGAAAGGACTTAGTTTGTAAGTTGAAAAAGGCTTTATATGGGTTGAAACAAGCTCCTAGAGCTTGGTATGCAAGACTGGATCACTATCTACAACAACAAGGCTTCAAAAAGGGAGTGGCTGGAAGCAATCTATACATAAAGACAGATCAAGGTAAGTTACTAGTTGCTCTTTTTTATGTCGATGATATGATTTTTGCTAGTAATAATGATGAAATGAGCCATGAATTTTATCAAAACATGTCAAAAAAGTTTGAGATGTCAATGATAGGAGAGCTGTCCCACTTCCCTGGACTTCAAATATCTCAAACTAGAACAGGATTATGTATATCTCAAACCAAGTATCTAAAAGACATGCTCAAAAAATATGGAATGGAGGATTGTGCACCCATGAGCACACCTATGACCACAAACTAAAAACTGAGCAAAGATGATGACTCCCCTCTAGTAGATGAAAATCATTACAGGTCAATGATTGGAGCCTTTCTATACTTAACAGCTACACGACAAGACATAATGCAAGCAGTAGGAATGGTGGGAAGATTTCAATCTGCTCCCAAACAATCCCATTTATTAGCTGTAAAAAGAATTCTCAGATATCTGAAGGGAACTTCTGATTTTGGTCTTTGGTACCCAAAGGACTCAACACTGACTGTAACTACATACATCGATGCTGACTAGGCTAGAAGTATAGATGATCGGAAAAGCACTAGTGGAAATGCATTCTTCCTAGGAGACTGTTTGGTATCTTGGCTCAGCAAAAAACAGTCATCCATATCATTATCCACAGCCGAAGCTGAGTATATTGCTGCAACATACTGTTGTTCTCAGATACTATGGATGAAGGAAGCTCTAAAAGATCTCGACATATGTAAAGATCAACCAATTTCCATCTATTGTGACAACACAAGTGTTATCAGTCTCAGCAAAAATCTTGTGATGCAATCAAGAACCAAACACATACCAATCAAGTATCATTTCCTCCATGAACAAGTAGCTGAACAAAACATCATCCTGGAATATATCAGTACTAAGGAGCAGATAGCTGATATTTTCACAAAACCTCTTCCTCGAGAAGCATTCGAACATCTACGTCAAAAGATGGGGGTTATTTCTTTATCATCACTCAAGTTAATTCATAAAGATGTAGCAGGACGGGGGGAGTAGTTTGACAGGGGAAGCATCCCTTTGCCATTGATGTCAAAGGGGGAGAAAGTAGAAGAATATTGCCATCAATAAAAAAGGGGGAGATTGTTGGACACAGATTGTCATTGATGTCAATATGGAAATATTCGAGGAGCAGATAGAGATGAGAGGAGCAGACAAAGCTAAAGAAGAGGAGCACACAGAGCCATCGGAGCAGGTGGAGAGCGAAGCAGGGGAGCTCTGCGATTCTTTTTTGGTGGGAAGCTGAAGCTGCTTATTCGCGTTTTTGATTCAGGAATACTTGGTTTTTAGAAAACCATGGGTAAAGAGAAGACCCACATCAATATTGTGGTCATAGGACATGTCGACTCTGGCAAGTCCACCACTACCGGTCATCTTATTTACAAGCTTGGTGGTATCGACAAGCGTGTGATCGAGCGTTTTGAGAAGGAAGCTGCGGAAATGAACAAAAGGTCATTCAAGTATGCCTGGGTTCTTGACAAGCTTAAGGCTGAGCGCGAGCGTGGTATTACTATTGACATTGCTCTCTGGAAGTTTGAGACAACCAAGTATTACTGTACCGTCATTGATGCACCAGGCCATCGTGACTTTATCAAGAACATGATTACGGGTACATCACAGGCCGATTGTGCTGTTTTGATTATTGATTCTACCACTGGAGGTTTTGAAGCGAGTATTTCGAAGGATGGATGGCAGATACAGCATGACGGGCAGATCCAATGGTCGCGGGCGATAAAGATGCATGCAGGTTAACGAGCGGGAGGGCCGTACTAAAAGGCAGTTTCGCGGGCTAGCGGTATCCCCTGCATCGCCCATGGTAGGATGGCGGTATCCGTATATGAACGTGTGATCCAGTCACAATACGACATGTGGCGGATGAAAACCGTCGCCCCCGCAGGTTAACACATATGCAGATTGCGCGATTGGGGCTTGCGACTGTCGTCCAATCGTGCGACGGACGGTCAGATGGTGAGGAATATGCATGATGTTTAACGTGCGGGAAAAAAGGACTGTGACCGTTGGATTG
The DNA here is from genome assembly GCA_031772625.1 of Pinus tabuliformis. Classification (NCBI taxonomy): domain Eukaryota; kingdom Viridiplantae; phylum Streptophyta; class Pinopsida; order Pinales; family Pinaceae; genus Pinus; species Pinus tabuliformis. The sequence goes on along the minus strand of CM062815.1, from coordinate 1,092,835,537 downwards.
CGACGATCAACGACTACGATTGCGAATGCGACAGAGGCTAATATGGGCGCGATTACATGGGTTTTTGGAATAAAACAAAATGGCGGGGCAAAAGGGTGTTTCTAGACTTTTATATTAGTTTTCTTAAATTTCGTTCCTTTGGTTTTCGGATCGCAATGGCAATGGCGGCTTCCACCATGATGAGATTGTCTGTTACGGCGGGATCGTTTTGTGAAAATCATCGTCCTTCTGTGGCGGTTGATGCACAGATCCAATCGAAGATACCCAGCACCGATGGTACAGTTAGATTGCCTTTTGGAAGCTTTGGAAGCAATTTCTTCAGATCCACTACGAAGTTTGGCCAGGGTTCAGCCTTACAATGTCAGAGTGCTAGGACTTTGCAACTAGTTATAGCTACTGCAACAGAGGCCCCTCCTAGAGTTCAAAGATCCTCGGGAAAGGAGATGACCAAGATAGGAATAAATGGATTTGGTCATATTGGGAAGCTGAAAGATCAAGCGAGTCAGAGGAAACGACAATGAGTGAGGAGGAAGCCTAAGAGTCGGTGTAAGCGGAAACGAATGGACAAAGGCATGGGAATGTATAAAACAATAGAAACAGAGAACTGTTCAAGCGGTTATGGTGGTGAAGAACCTGAGGGTGAGATAGTAGAAGCAGCAGAGGCAAAAGAGGCAGAAAAAGCAGCGGAGGCTGTAGAGGCAGCAGAGGCAGGAGAGCAGGAGTGAGACAACCTCAGCTGAATAGAGTGCAACAACATACCTGTTTATACCAAGGTTGGGTTGGAGCCCAAGAGTTTGGAGCCTCAGAACTAAATAGGACTGAAGTCATTGGGGTAGGTGCTCCTAAGTGCAGAACCACTACAAAACAGAGTTGGTGCTCTGGAGGTTGGAGCCTCACTGAAGTCTAAGTTGGAGCTTGGCAACTATTCACAATTAGATTTATACTTATATTGTATTTATTTCTTTGCACTGTCTTGAGTTTTAAAAGCATTAAATTCAGTTGTTGATTTCTGTGTTTTGTGTATACATATACATATCTATATAGGTTGGAAATCACTAGAACAATTAAAAAATAAATAGTAAGAAATACTGATTCACCCCCCCCCCCCCTCAGTATTTCCAACAAGATTTTCATTTTTTGTCCACCCCTAAAAGTGGTGGTAAATGTAGTTATGTCATGATTTTCTTCTCATTTACCTAGATGATGTTTTGTTGGTTAGATCCTTGATTAACATTAAGGGATACTTGTATTCCACATCATGTGATATTTTATTATCTTGTCATGCTGAAGGAATTCCCATTTGAGTAAGAGTTCCTGAGAACGTCTCATAAAGAGACATGACACTCTAGTTGAGGGAATTATCCTTGTAATGAAAAATAAAATACCATGTACATCATCATCATTTGTAGCATTTAATGAACCAGCCTCCCCACTCTTGAAACTAGGGCCCGAAGACATAACCCACACTAGGTGAACTCCGTTATCAATTTGTTTATGTTCTTTGATTTGATAGTCATCATTATGTTTCATCTTCTTTACAGTATGAAAATGTGGTATATAATGAACTTTTATATGCAATTCTGCTAACATCATATAAGTAAAATATCTTGGTTAATTCTGGTAGCTAAAGAGTTCCAGATCACAAAACAACCAAAACCCTAACCCTAGGAGATGGAACACCAAGAGTTTGTAGGCCTCATTCGGGTTATTTTCGCATCCAACTTCCCAAGGTTATAACTTGGTCACATGATCTATATTTGGAACACATTTTAGCTCGTTAGAAATTTCTCTTTGAGTAATACAAAATTTGTGATAAGCTTGATGCATACCTAAAAAGTCATCGTTTAGGGGGTTAAAACAACTCGAGAAGTTCAGGACCTGAAAAACTACTAAAAATAGTAAATTTTGCTATAATCAAGGAAAATGATGAAATTGACTAGAGGTTTGGGTGGAATATGCGGGTGGCCACCAATATCCACCTGGATCAGTCCTCCCCCTTAGGAAGGAATGGTCCCCATTGTGTGTAGAGCCTCCATGAGGTGAGGAATTTTTTGTTGAACCTGGTCCCTAGTAAGCCACTTGCCTTGGTGAAGGATTTGGCCTGCTTTGACAACTCGATATAGCTATATCCTATGCTTGTGAGAGTTCTTGATCTTTGTGTCCATGATCCTATCAGTTGTGGCATATTCGATACAACTTGGGTTGAGCCCCGTTGGTGTCAACTGGTTAGCAATGTTGGATGAGTCCAACAATGGGGGAAATTATGGCCACAACCGATCCACATTGAATACTGGGTGTAGGCTAAGGAATGGTGGAATGTTGAGCTCGAAATAATTATCCCCTACATCCTCAATGTTGGTGTAAGGCCCATATCAGTGAGGTATGAATCTTACGGTGGGCCCCAGGGAGGCGCTCCTTCTGCAAATGTAACCAAACTTTGTCGTCCACCTAGAACTTGTGTGGCACCCGATGCTGATCATTACACTATTTGTACTTAGAATTTTCTCTTTCCAATATGTCATGGACCTACTGGTGGATGTGCTGAATGAGATTAATGAATTTGTTAGCTCTTTCAACAACATCAATGGGACATAGTGGCTAGAATCCTAATCCCACTTGAAAAGGGTTGTGGCCAGTTGAGATGTGGATAGCTCTATTATAACATTGTTGGACATAAGGGAGGATATCATCCCGTGTGTGCAGATGCTTCAAGTTGTGCATGCGTAGGATGTGCATGATCATCCTATTGATGAAATCTATCTAGCTATCAGTTTGGGGGTGGAAGGTCATGGAATTAGTGAGCTTGGTATCCAACAACGACCGGAGGCTTGACCAAAATGTACTTAGGAACTTGTTGTCCTGATATGAAATAATGGACTATGGGATACTAAAGTGTACCCATACTCATTCAAAGAAGAGTTTGGAAATGGCTTCTACTGTGATGTTCTTCTTGCAGTCTGCCGGAATGGCCATCTTAGAGAACTTGTCAACGACGGCAAAAATACAGTCTTTTCCATGCTTGGTTGAAGGAAAGCATGACATGTAATCTATGGAGATGGATTCCCAAGGTCAAGTAGGAGTAGGTAGAGAAGTATACAGGCCTTGATTCATGACTGTAGGTTTGGAAATGGAATAAGAAGTGCAAGATCTCATGTACTTCCCAACATCTTGTCGAAGGTTAAACAAATAAAATTACTTCTGCAACACTACCGTTGTCTTTTCTACCCCAAAATGTCTAGCGGCCCAACTATAGTGTGCCTCCCAAATCATATTGGCACGCTCTCTTGAAGGAACATAGAGGTGTCCCAGGTGGCATAACAACATGTCTTAGACATGAAAGTCTAGAACCTGCTTACCTTCCAGGAGAATTTGGTATGTGGTGTCAAATTTTGGATCACTCTTGCAAATATGCAACCATATTGAAGTCTCGTGTCCACAAGAATCAAGCACATTGGTCAGAAATATAACCTGTAGTTGGCTGAGGCAGTCTGCAACATTATTGGTGCTTCCCTTCTTGTACTTAATGTTCAAATGGAACCGTTGTAGATATGTGGACCATTTCTAATGGTGATCGTTTTGCAACTTTCCTTGTGTCTGTATGATTTGAGAGGATTGGTGGTATGTGTGGATGATCATTTCCTTCCCCAAAATGTAATGCTTCAATTGTCAGCAAGTCTACACAATGGAATACATCTCTTTATAATAGGTGGGATACTTTTAAACTATATCTGAAAGTGTCTCACTATGATAAGCCATCGGATGCCCCTGTTGGGTAAGAACTACACCAACATCATAGTCAGAGGCATCTATCTCAATTTCAAAAGGTTGTTGTTGGTTTGGTAATGTGAGCACTAGCGTAGAGAAGAGGCGATGTTTCAACTCAAAAAATTCCTTCTGTTGGGATTTAGACCAAAATAAATTATATTTCGCTCCGCCCTTGGTGACTTGACTCAAATACCAAGTGATATGAGAGAATCCCAACACGAACCTATGATAGAAATTTGCAAGACCAAGAAAGTTACAGAGCTCTTTTAGAGTGGGTTGGGCTGGCCAACCCCGAATAAATTGTATCTTGGTTGGGTCCACATGCAAACCCTGCTCATCAATGATGTACCCCAAATATTGAACCTGGGTCATACCAAAAGTACCTTTCTCCAAAGTGGCACACAATTTATGTTGTCGCAGGGTTTCGAGGACCTGCCGAATATGGTGTATGTGTTCTTCCCAACTCTGGATAAATATTAGGATGTTGTCTAGATATACTACCACAAACGAGTTAGTGAAGGGTTGTATTATGTCATCCATCAATTGCATGAAGGTTGTGGGGGCATTCATCAACCCTAAAGGCATGTCCAGCCATTCAAAAAGTCCCTCCTTGGATTTGAAGGTAGTCTTCCACACATCAAAGGGTTTGATTGGTACCTAGTGATAATCAGTCTTCAAGTAAATCTTGTTGAAATATTTTCCCCCTTGAGCTACTATAGAATGCCATCAATCTGTGGGATTGGGTACCTAATATGGACATTGATCTTATTCAGTGCTTGATAGTCAATATAGAGCCTCCAGGTTTCGTTCTTCTTCTGTACCAACATGATTGGGCTCCCATAGGGTGATGAACTTGGACTGATGTGCCATTTCTGCAATAGCTCCTGAACCAGCCTATTTATTTCATCATTCTCTAGAACAAAGCATTAGTAGATTGGTCCATTTGGTAGCGGCGCACCCGGGGTCAGATTGATGGAGTGCTTAACCTTACAGTGTAGGGGTACCTTTGTGGGTGAGGTGAATATGTCCCTGTATTCCTCCATGACCTTTCATATCTGCTGCTACTATGTGGAGGAGCCCTGTATTGAGGTTGTGGCCACAATATTATTCTTAATATGAGGGAAAATCATAAGGAAGACAAATTGCCTGGTCTGGGAAATGATATTACTGCATTGTTTAGAACATATCAAAGAAAAGGTGGTAGGTGGCACTACCTCTAGTATCTTGTACAATTTATGACCCAAAGTATTAATAGCAAAACAAGGTCTATATTCAAATACAACATGACGTTTCCATAGGTATCGCTAACCTAATAAAACATCACATACTTCTAGAGGGGCAACATCACACAATACCTCATCTACAAAGGGATTGATTCTATAAGGCAGGTGACATTATTGGTTGACACAAAGATCTTGCCCTTGGTGGAGCCACCCGATGGTGTACAGTTGTGGGTGCGGCGTTGTTGGAAAATTCAATCTCTTAACAACCTTGGCAGAGATCAGTTTCTTCTATCTCCCACTATAAACAATTAACTCCACCAACGGAACCTTTTATGCACTTCTGTGAGTGGAAGAGGAACTCCTCCTCCTCTGGATCCTCAGGTTTCACCTTTCGGAGCTTGGTGGTGGCTACCAACATAATGGGTTTGGCGTTAATGATATTCTTTCCCTTGTCAGGTTCCGACTCAGAATCAGAGCATGCATCTGTCTCTGAGTCTTTTAACTCAGCCACCAAAACCTGCCTCGTGCGACATTCATTCGTGTTGTGAGTGGGAGTTTTATGGAACTCACACCATTTGTTAGTGTCTTTCTTTGGCTTCTCATTATTCTTGGGTTGCAGATTCAAGGAGTTGTCCTAAGGGTTCATGGCATAACCCTACCCTTTTCACTGTGGCTTAGGAATTCCTTTTCTCTGCTTCGGTTCACATATCCCAAGTCTCACTTCTTCTTCTTGAATTTCTACTTAATCTTATCAACATATCGATGTGTTGCACCAAGTGCAGAGATGTCCAGGAACTCCATATCCTCCTGAATGTATTTTTTCAAACAAATGTAGTACTTAAGCACAAGATATTTCTCAGAATTTTTGATACCCAAATTTGTATGCAGGGTATGGAAAAGATTCATCAACTCGTGCACATCTTGATCCCTTTGTTGTCGCAGTGTAGTCAATTGTATGTACTTGTCCTCATAACTGCCCAGAAGGTAATATTGTTCCTTGATGGTATCTCAGAAAGAATTCCAAGTGGCTGCAATTGAAAACAATGAGGGTTCTCTCTTGTCCCTCTGTTCACAGTAGGTTTCCCACCAATCCCTTACATGGGGGGCGACTTTGAGAAGTGAAAAAGTAATCTTTCCCTATTGGAAAAATGATGAACTGAAAGATATCCTTCCAAAATATTTAACCATCTATCTATGGCACCTAAATCTATCTAGCCTTCAAATTTTGGAATGTAAAATTTTACTTGTACCTTGAAGGGAGTGTCACCTCTAGAGTGGATGTTGGATGAAGATGCTCCACCTATTTGAATTCGGTGAAGGATCTGGGCAAAGTTGTCCATCAACACATTCCTTTGTTGCTCAACGGCTTCATCGAGCAATATTTTGAAAGGATACCCTCCTCCCTCATATTTATTTTCTTCTGCCATGGGAGGTTGTCAAGGTTTGTGAGGCTAGCCTTGCAACTAGATCGAGCCCTAACTCCTTATACCACAAACTCATTTGGGACATGCAAAGAAAATAGAGGAAGAGCAGACCGCTTTGACACCACTAATATAGACTTATGTAGGAACGAAACAGAATATAGACATAAACATAAACAGAGAGGTGCAACAAAAATAAATCTTCATTCCATTAATATCAAAGAACTACTTACATGCCTCTAAGAAGAGATGTGGTGGAAGCATGCCTCTGAACTATGTTACAATGAGGCTCAAGAGCCTTTTTATTATTGAACAATAAAGGGAAACCCTAAACAACCAAAACCTTAACCCTAGGAGATGTAACACCAAGCGTTTGTAGACCCCTTTGGGGTTAGCTGGGAAGACAACTTCCCAGGGTCGTAACTTGGTCATATGGTATTTTCCTTTCAGGTATTCATTGACATTGGCAAAGAGGAGATTGAGCTTGGAAGTGAAAGAATCAAGAACGACACTAATGGATTTTAGCATCAGAGTGAGGTAGGTCATCTATCCTCCTTTGTGTTTTCTTTGTGTTTGTTGTTAGATCCTCCCATGGGACTAGAGGGATTTTTTATATCGACAGAAAGGATTATCTACACACAAAAAATGGCGACTCCACTAGGGAGCTTATAGCCCTTCAAACCTCCTTTTTAAGTTTGGTATTTGTGATTAGTTTGGCCAACCTCCTAGTGATATTAATTTAAGTTCATTATGGGTTTGAATTCTGAGTAGTTTTTTATTTAGAGTGTCAATTTTGGATCTCTCTTTGAGTCTCTTTTTATTTTCCTAACTCTTTCTCGTCCGATGTGTTTTATCCAGGAACAGTCACGCTACCAACACACTTTTTACATTTAGAGTAGCGCTGAAACCCCTGCCATCATGGGCTTTGACTATTACAGTGACGCTGATGCTTGAAAATTATTGGGCGTGAGATTCCCCCAAGGTCAGTTTTGGGGCTTAAAGCCCATATTTTGGTCCAATTTTGTAATCCTAATGTAAAGGCTCCACATTTTGTGGTTGCGGAGCGTGTAGTTGTTAAAGAGTCATAGGGTTGTCCACCCTTATTTTGATAATGTAATGTCGGTTGTAAAAGATCTACCCATGGTCTGTGGACCATGGGATTGTATAAATAGAGCGAAGCTCTAAGTAGTTAAAGGCATGAAATCAATGACGAAGAATTGAGTCATATCTTTGGAGTAGAAGTCTAAGTTTGGGTCATAGCGTAGGTAGAGGCTCTGCAGTTGAGTGTGTGTAGGTTTTAACCCCGTATAGAAATTACCTGCATACAAATTCTAAAACATAGAAAATAAATAATGTGAGGGCATAACACATAAAACACATATACACAGAGATTTTCCCCTGGATCCCAAAACTGGGACTACCAGCTTGATTTTTCATTATGTTCCTTTCAATGTTATAATACATATTTATACATTCCGAAGCATCCAGTACCATGGACTAAAAACCATTGCGTCCAAAACCATGGACCGAAAACCATCACGTCCAAAACCATGTGCGAAAAACATGCACAAAACCATAGGTAGGTCCGCCCCACCTGTTAGTGCCTAAATCTACCTCAGGCTGAAGGAAGGCAGGTCTAGGGTAACATCAAACCACGCTTAACTTGGTAGCTAGCCCTACCAAGTTGGGAGAGGGATATCTCCTTGTCAATCTCAGGAAAATATAGCAAGTGAGGCTTGAGATGACTGATGTAAAGACTAATTTTAGGCTAGGTATATGCTCAGAGGAGTTTGATTGAGTTTTATGGTTGATTGTTGGATCAAATGTGAAAGGAAGTTTTGGGTTCGGGGAATGAACTCAGTCTTGCAGAGGTTTCTGTGGAGCAAGGTAGGCAAGTGCTTTATTACTTTGAATTAGGTGAAATTGAGAGTCTTAAGACTGGTGAGGAGTTGGAGAGGTCATGAAAGTGTCATGAGTCCTCTTCAAACAGTAGAAAACATGTAAAGCTAAATAAACCCTAAGGTAGAGCACTGCAACATCAACGATTTCCACCTTTATACTTGATTCATTTAGTTAAGCAGAAAGAGAGAGATAATGTCACACATAAACACATGTAAACTTGAATTACAGAAGGAAAAACAATACTAAGTCATCTTGCCACAAGAATCCCATAAAATGCTGCAAACCCTAGTCTATTTCCTTGCCAAACTACAGAGACGAATGTACAATAATGCTCAAAGCATTCACAAGAGTCCAACCTTCTGCCAAATTCCAAACCCTACACTATGAAATTCATAAAATATATACATTTTCTCATCCTTGTACTAAGGGAATTGAGCTCAATCATTTTCTTCAAGATAGAATCAGTTACATTAAACTTGGACCGAATTTCTGAAAATAGGTGTTGAAGATGAACTCGTATATCCTAAAACATAGCACCTGTTACAAAAATGAAAGAGGTTTTTGTGGATAAGTTTAGTTTGGAGAAAAAAATCTCTCAAATTTTGGAAATTTGTTTTCAGTTTCTCGTAATATGTGCCACAAAATCATCTCTAAAATAAAAAATCATTAAAAATTTAAATCTGTAAAAATGAGTTGTAAAGATCTAGTCACATATCCCAATTCATGACACCTGTGAATAAAATTAAAGAGGTTTTTGTTATATGGCTCATGAATAAAAAAAACCTCCTTGATTTTTGCAAAATTACTTTCCATATGTTGTAAAATGGCACCGTACTAAAATGACTAAAACAATAAAAAATATGAAAACATTGCTTTGTTTTAATGTCGGCTTCAAATATCACTATATATCTCCCACAGAGTAGCACCTGTGCATAAAATGAAGGAGGATTTTGGTATTTGGTATGTGATGAACAAAAACCTCTTTCAATTTTGAAAAATTCCTTACCATTATTTCAGAAACGGATTTTGTACTAAACTTGTCATTGTGTGCAATAACTGACCTCAAAACATGCATAACCAAGAATCACTCATTCATTTTGATCATATCTTCTAATACGGGAGCTGGTTACGGGAGTGTGATATATCGTTGGAAATATTTTTCCTAGCGTTTTCGAATGGACACACTTGTGACATGTTTTGTGCTGAACATCATGTGCAAAACATCTAACAAACCCAGACATAGTAGGAGCTGATGTTGATCCCTGGTGACAGGTTTCGAAGACTGGAACTAACACAACCTCATATAGGGTCCAAAACCAAAATTTTCCGGGGCGTTGCCCCGGACCCCATAGAGTGGGGTAACCTTCACCCCTCAAACTCCCTGTGACCCCCCACGCTACGTAATCGACGCAATGAAGGGTAACCCCCGGTTAACTACGTGGGCTAGTCGTGGAAAGAATATAACACAACTCAATGGTGCACAGAGGCCTAGAAGTCCTCAGCTGAGTGCACGGAGCCCTGCAGTTGAGTGCACAGGGCTAGTTGAGTCTGTAACCATCCAGAATTATAAATAAAGATAAGTATTCTATAATTTCTTCGTCTTTATTTCCTGTTTATGCATATGTTATATTGGGTATGAATTTCACTTCTAATGCTTATATGATGCGTGAATGTGTATAATTGTACTGGGTAAGTTAACGCAAGTAAGAAAAACTATTTATGCAAAGCTAACTAAGATCTACTAATAATATAAGTAATATACTTAGCTTATTTTGGGAAATATCACAGTTCGCTTCCCTAGCGGCACGAAAGAATATCGGCCCCTGGTTAGGGTTGCACGGAAGTCGAATGTAACATTTCGTGAAGGTACTGAAGGATAGAATAGAGGGATAAGTAACCTGTGTGAAGGCAAGTATAATTGGAATAAACTGACATCACATCCATCTCAAGGGTGTGAAAACTTGGTTCCAGCATCCCCCCATACTGCTTCGGGTGAGAATTTAGTCCGCGCTCCGCGGGCTGATGCCAAAAGGGCCAATAGTGTAGGGATTTGTTTAGCTAACTGACGCTGAACCCGGGTCAGACCCCCATAAGCCAACAAATGTTTCCATTGCTGGCTCCAGAATTTGCATGAGAGATGTGTGATGTCGTATCACTGGAATCCAACTAAGAAATAAATTGAAGGCTGGTTGGACAGAAGAATTCACGAGTTCGTGGCATAGGATAATAGAAACCCGTGACTGTCAAAAGAACAGTGGCTAGACAACTACCTGTATACGAAGATCCACGAAATATTTTTCGCGGCCTTCCCTACTGAGCTATACAAGTGGATCTCAAAGCTAGTAGATAGCCAAGGAAGGTAGAAGCTTGACGGTCCTATTGTGTGGACCCTAGAGCTAGTGCTAAGGTTGGAAGCATCAGAGGTTGACACCTCAATAAGCTATAGCGAGGCAGAGCGACGCTTCCTCAAAGGACCACGAGGTAAGTACGTTAAATATCCGAATACTTGGATTAAAATGTTGTTGTGCAAAAAATGGGTTATGCAGCTACCTTGATGTTCGGGTCTACACGAAGCGGAACAATTTACATAAACAAAGGAAATAAGGGTCCAGAGCATAGCCCCTTGATTTCACCTCTGCAAGGAGATGAAGAAGGGATCGCGAAGGTCTCTCCGCGAAGTGATATTCAATTGATAAGACAGGGATTTCTGCAAATGCCACCTCCACGCACACCACCTCCATCTTCACCTCCATCACCTCCAACTTCACCCGTACCACCTCTGCCACCACAGCGATTCAGTATGGAAAACACAATGAAGTTTCCTGTGTTCAAAGGTTTGGGAAGTGAGAATCTGGACCAATTTTGGTTCCTTGTAAGGGCTGTAAGGGAAGCACAAGACGTCACAGATGATAACATAAAGAAGGTAACACTGGTTAGTTCTCTGCAGGATTGTGCGCTAACCTTGTATATTAAGTACTCCATCGATAACCCAAATGCTAGAATAGAGGACATCCAAACAACATTGAATAGGGAATTTAGCACGCCTAAATATGAAGCGCAGTCGATTGTGGGATTCAAAGAGATCATGATGCTACCAGGCAAGATGCCTTGGGAACTAGATTAGAGGCTGAAATGTATGATCCGCAAAGCCAACATGAATTTGATGGATGGACAACATCGCAAGTGGTTTGTAGCTTCGCTATTACCACATTTAAGGAGTGCGCTATTGCAGCAGAAGATAACAACTCAGGCAGAGGCCTTGGAGATTTCCATGAGACTACATGAAACTCTGATGCAAGATCCTAATCTAGGAGTTTAGCAGATCCATGCGTAGCTGAAGAATCTGTGCCTTGAGATGCAAATCTTGAAGCAGGATAGGACGGTTCAGCTAGAGGTACGCGAAGAAGTATGGTGCGTGAAATGCAAGAGTTAGGGTCATGACAAAGACCATTGCCCGGTCTTTACAAATTACCTTGCAGGAGGATGACCGATACCTTTAAGGCCGGAAGCTCAAGCGGGACCTAGCGCGGCGCCTGCTTTGTGGTGCGCTATCTATCAAATAGCCAGAAAGCATGCCACAGATAACTGCCACTTGTTACAGAAGTATACGCAAACTCCGCAATAGTTGTTCTGCAACTTTTGTAGGTCAGTGGGACATGATGAGAGTACTTGCAGAAGATATGAATTGATGATGGATAGAACGCTCGCCTACAGGGTTTAGGCCGAAATGCGGCCCCTTGACCACAATGCAGGGATGGCGCGGACAGGATTTCAGGGGCACAGACGAGGCCAATGCAGAGGAGGACCTGGTAGAGGTCACAGATAGTTGATTTGCTGCAATTTCGGAGGGCCCGGACACTATGCCCACGATTGTACTAATCCAACGCGCCTGTCATGCAAGTATTTCACACTGTTTGATCATGAAACTAAATATTTTCCTACACTGATAGCTAGGATACGTGACAAAGGAGCGCTACCGCCTCCCCCAACTCAGAACCTGTAGATGATTAGGTCTGAGCCGCACGAGGAAGATCTGAATGTCAACATAATGCTCCAAAGTGGAATCGTGATGGGAGATAACAAAGGAAAATAGTTGGAAGCCAGTACATGGGTTCGCAAAGCCCTGATGAAAGAATATGAGTTTGATTTGGAGCGCGCTCAGTAAAAATTCATCGAAGCTAAGAATAGCTTCGCTGAGGCCTCCACTTCAAGAAGCAAAGATAAACCGGAGCTGGAGACGGACCCCTCTATGTTGACAACTTTCCTCGAAACCTGTATGAAGTTACTGCACGATAGTAAGGCTATGAAAGGGTTAAAGAACTTATCAATAGATGTACTGGGACCACACTAGGTGAACCGCGCATAGGCTACAATATTGGAAAGCATAAAACAAGGACGAGACATGAAATGAGACTGACCGCGCAGATTGGAGAATACGAAATGGATTAAGTCATCTTGGATTTGGGATCAGATGTGAATGTTATACTGAAACAGACATGTGAGAGAATGGGGAGACTTGCACTACAATGGTCTCCAATTCAGTTAAGGATGGTGAATCAATAGAAAATAATACCCATGGGGTGGTTGCAGGGAGTAACCGTGGATATTGAAGGAGCGAGCGAGCTAGCGGATTTTGAAGTAATAGAGATTGTTGATGATAGCAATCCTTACCCCGCACTCTTGGGAATTGACTGGGCTACTGATGTGAATGGGGTAATCAATCTAAAGAAGTGAAAGATTATTTTTGAGAAGAAGTCACTACGCGTAATAATACCCCTCGACCTTGCTGAAGGATCGCGCTATACGGAGCCGGTTCACGATTATGAGAACGATGATGATATGGACTGCATCTATAAGATCACTGCATGAGACCTAGACTGAGTGAATCCCACCACGAATGGGCAGATTACGTGGGAGCATGGAGCTCCTGCACTTTGGATTTCGACGAAGAGATAGAACGCTAGCAGAATCATCTACACGAAGTAACTACGCTGAATTGCAACATGGTGACCCGGTCGCTGCGCTGCTTATCGTCAGAGGTAAGAAATATTCCTATTTATGATGGTATAAATGAGGTAGATGTCTTTTTGGATGCATTTGAAAGAGAGGTGCCAGAAAAACAACGCTTCCAGGCCTTGGATTGGGCACTGCGCACTATGTCCCCAAGATGGTTGGGTATGCACAAGGTAAGTTTTCATGATTGGCGCGAATGTAGAAAAATGATGTGGACACGATTTGGGAAGCCTAAGATGGGACTGACAGACAAGTACGATAGGCAGAATGATCCACACATGCATCTGGCCAAGTGGATGAAGGCTTATGGAGAAAAGCCACAACCCGAGTGGGTTCACCTATTCTGTCATACCCTGGATGTTATTATAACGAATTAGTATGTAGAAACAAAGCTTCGTCATGGGAAAGGTGAATGGGATATCCTACACGAAGGGTTCATGATGACATTTAGTTTTGAGGACGGGTTTGACGGTATTGAGGAATCACTACAAGAGGTGAAAGAAGTCATCTTTAGGATCCCGCAGGATCCTTTAGACCCGACAAAGCTTGAATGGGTTACTCAGCTGAGTCGCATACTGGAATGTTATAATGTAACTACTGAAGAAGAGGATGAAGATCTGTTGAAGATTAAAATTTTAGAGACAGAAGGCCACTGTGAGGTTCAAGGACCATAGGTAGAGAACCCTGATATAACCGCGCCAGTGAAAACTAGGCAGGTGAATATTGGTACTGAGGTAGAGCCCAAATTCGTGAAAATTGGAGACCACTGGGATGACGCGATGGTGGATAAGGTTGCTGAATTATTCCGCGAATATTAGGACTTATTCCCCACCAAGTTTACGGATTTAAAAGGAATAATTGGAGATCTAGGAGTGATGAAGATCACGTTAAAACCCAACGCGAATCCCGTTAAGTAGAGGCCTTACCTCCTAAATCCAAAATACAAGGAGAAGGTTCACTTAGAACTAGACAAAATGCTAGCCACAGGCATCATTGAGCCTATGGAAGAGTCTTATTGGGTAAGCCCAATGGTGGTGCAAGAGAAGAAGCAAAAGGATGAGACAAGGATATGCGTGGATCTCAGAAAACTGAATGACGCTTGTGTGCATGATCCTTTCCCAACTTCGTTCACAGATGAAGTATTGGAAAATGTAGGTGGCCAAGAAGCATACTCCTTCATTGATGGGTTATCTGGGTACCACCAAATCAAAATCACACCAGAAGATAGGAGCAAGACAACCTTCACGACTGAGTGGGGTTGTTTTCAATACACTATAATGCCGTTTGGGTTGAGGAATGCCCCAACTATCTTTTCGCGCGTGGTTGTTGTGGCATTCAAGGAATATATTCATAAGTTCTTGGAAGTTTATTTTGATGACTGGACTATATTTGGACTAGTTAAGTGCCATGTAGCGAGCTTACGCTTGATGCTAGATACCTGTCGAAGATACCAGATCGTGCTCAACCTCAAGAAGTGTCTGTTTTTCATTCCTTTTGGGAACCTATTGGGCATGTGGTTTGCAGACAAGGGCTAATAATAGAACTCGTGAAGATCATGGTAATTTTGAACTTGGAAGTGTCGCGGAGTGTGAAATAGCTGCGCGTTACCCTTGGACATACGGGATATTACAGGAAGTTTATCAAAGGCTATGCCTTGATCACCACGCTGATGGAAAAATTGTTGAAAAAGGATGTCTCGTTCTGCTGGAACGATGACTGTAAGAAAAGCCTGGATATCTTGAAGGAAAAGATGGTTACCAAGCCGATTCTAGTCTTCCCGGATTGGAAGAAAGAATTTCATGTACATGTTGATGCGTCAAGTATAGCGCTGGGGGCTATATTAACACAGGATGGCGGAGAAGGCTTGGACCACCCTATCATGTTCTCAAGTCACAAATTATCCAAAGCAAAGAATAACTATTCCAACACTGAATGCGAGGGACTAGCTATGGTGTATGTGCTCCAGAAGTATCGACACTACTTTCTAGGAGGTCATTTTAAGATGTATACGGATCACTCCGCACTGAAGTACTTGGCCAATAAGCCCGTGTTGTGGGGGCTCATCTTCAGATGGCTATTATTATTCCAGGAATATGCTTTTGAAGTTGTTGTGAAGCCTGAACAGTTGAATGTGGGACCTGACCACCTATCATACGTCGAGACAGGGGAGGAACCTGCTAATTTGGAGGAAGGATTACCTGACGTGTAGATTTTTTCTATGCGTGTCATGGATGGACATTTCAAGGACATAATACATTTCCTAACAATAGGAACTGCGCCAGAAAAATACTCTGTCCAACAAAAGAAGGAATTGGTGGTGTGGCATATTTATCTGTTATTGTTGGGCATCTATACAAGATGGGGAATGATGAGATACTACAAAGGTATGTGCCTAAGTTTGAATGAAGCAACATCCTAGTAGACACTCATGGGGGTGCTGTGGGAGGACATTATGCATGGAGAGAAACCGTGCAGAAGATTTTATGTGGAGGGTTGTGGTGGCCAACCCTTTATCAGGATTCAAAAGCATATTGAAAGGCGTGCGACGTATGTCAGAGAACAGGTAGGCCATTGCAGAGGGATGAAATGCCTTTGAATCCACAAATGACATTGCAACCCTTCGAGAAGTGGGCAATAGATTTTGTAGGACCGATTCAACCCCAAGGAAAGACAGGTGCGAGGTATATTATCACTGCGACGGAGTACTTGACTCATTGGGCAGAAGCACAGCTGGTGAAGGACTGCACAAGCGCGACTGCCGCGAAGTTTCTCTTTGAGCATGTACTGATGCGATTTGGATGCCCAAAGATTTTGATGAGTGATCGGGGTACGCACTTTCTGAACGAAACGATTAGCGCACTAACGGAATAATTTCAGGTGTATCATCAAAAGAGCACATGTTATCACCCATAGGATAACGGAACAGTGGAGGTGTTCATCAAAGTGCTTGAAAATGCGCTGACCAAGGTATGTAATTCTCATGGAAGTGATTGGGACCTGTGCATACCTGCAGTATTATGGGCCTATGAGATGACATGAAAGACGCTGACGGTACAGACACCTTTTATACTTGTCTATTGAGTGGAAGCCGTAATGCCTATGGAATATATCGTGCCTAGTCTGCACATAGTAGTACTCACAAATATGATGGATCGTGGAGCCATGGAATAGAGGCTTGCGCAGTTGGATGAGCTCGAAGAAGAGAGGTTTTTCGCTGGGTTTCACTAGCAAGTCCAAAAGTAGTGCGAAAAGGCATGGCACGACCAGAATATTAAGCTGCACACCTTTAAGGTGAATGACTTGGTGCTATTATAAGAGAGTAAGTTTGATAAATTTCTAGGTAAATTAGAATGCATTGGCTGGGGCCATATGTTAGTAAGGAGATTACCGACGGTGGCGCGGTACAACTAGTTAAGTTAAATGGAGATCCCTTCCCAGGAAAAGTGAATGGAAGTCATTTGAAGCCATACACAGGTGGCCCGACCATCTGACTAGCCGACTAAAGCATACTCTTAGTGCTCCATGCAAGTGAAAGGAGGTGCAGGACTATAAACTACACTGCCCAGGAGCTGCGGGATGTCAAGACTGCACGAAGTGTCATAGGGTCCACAATAGCACAAAGATATTTGTGCTGGCTCACAGGTCGTCTGGAAAGTGACTGTTAAAGTCACTATTCATGATTTGATGGTTGGTTTGAGGCCAAATGGAGTAGGTGGTAGGCATTTAAGGCAAAATTTATGGGCTAGATTCTTGAAAATCTACTGCCAATCTAGCATTAATGGACTGAATGTGGGGGGAACCATCGAATTCAAATTCAAAAGGCCCTATAAATTACAAGTGGCTTTCCAACGAAAAACACTTGGCATTTTGAGAACTGAGCTGTTACACTATCAAGTGTGTATGGACCTTTCAAACTTTTAGGCTTTGAGAGCAAGTTCAGCATTTGAAACATTTCCGAAGGAGATACAGGACCTTCTGACTAGAATGATGTCAAAAGCCATGGAAGCCACATAGGAAATTGTGGAAGTGGAAGCCCCAGAGCGTGTCGGAATAATTGTTGAGGTCCCTAAATCACCGTGAACACTGAGACCCAAGAAGTATAAGTAGGCCATGATCCTAGTGCGCGTCTCGCCCAGAAATCCATTGAGGACCAGGCTCACCCTACAGGAAAAGGGGAAGGCCATTAATCTAGAGGCCGAGGAGGAACAATTTGAAGAAATCTTGGTGGAGGAGGAGGATGTAGAGATGGACGTTGAAACCCAGGGTGTGAACCTTATTACCCGGTTACCTGAATATGTTCCTCCGCGCAAGGGTAAAGCCAAAGTGCCAAAGTGATGAGCCCCAAATTTTGGTAACAATTTGGGCTCATTTGGCCTACTTACCTTGCTCAACCCTTCATTTTTTATCACTTATGCATCATTTCTTAGTATATTTGTGTTATTTGTAGGAAGAAGGGCAGTCATTATGCCTACGTAGCTAATACATGATGATTTCAGGTTTTTTGGCATTAAATGGAGCAAAGACCACGCAAATGGAGACAAGGAGACAACCAAGGTGGCATTGCGGGTTTATAGGGAGGTTGTCCACAGCCTTGAATGACCTCCCTCGTGATCTCCACCCCAACTCCGAGCTCCAACAGCTATCACCACCGAGCTAGAAGGCAACCAACGGATTCTACAGGAACAACAGTTTACTTTCAGTTGGACAGCCAAGCTCCACTAATTGAGGAGGCCAGCTTGGCCCTCATCATGTATAAATATTAAGGCTGTAGCCTTCGTGGAGACTCTTGAACTTTTGTTATAGATTTTGGATTACGAGCTGTAGCTCTGTTTTTGCTCTTTGTAAGCCAATTTTGGCATGTTGTTAGACTCATGATTATTTAATAAAAGGCAGTCGGATTTGGATTCAATTCTGAGTTCTTAGGGGAGCTATAGCTCTCAGGTTAGGGCCCAACCTGAGAGCAATAGACCTCCTTTCCTTTGTATTGTTACTTGTTTTTTTTCATTGCATTTCTTTCCTTTACTTGCACTTGAAAAATATAGTTTGCTGAGTTGACTGTTTCGGTTTGGTTATGTAGGTTAGTTTCATGAATGCAGTTGTTTCAGTAGTTCAGAATTAGCGTAGGGAGATTGAATTTAAGTTGAGTTCAAAAAGGTTGAATGCATGCTCACTTTCACCTCTGTTTGGGGACCAGAAGTTTAGACCGTGCCAACTGCCAAAAAAAACATTGTTTTAACATATGCATGCAAGTATTGTTGTAATGTTTTCGATTGAAGAGTTGTCCATGCGATTTTATCTTGAGTAATGACTCTTTGGTTCAGTATCATGCACGAATTCCTTTCAACTTACATTGTTGTTCTTTGATTCCTAATAAAACAGTTAGAATAGGTTGGTGAACTTTCGTTTACATGCAAGATAAGGGTGATTTGTTTCATTTACACTGCGCAACACCACTTCATCGTGTTCTTATCTTTCTGAACCATGCCTAAGCCACCTACTCATCCTCTTTTCAACTCATTTGCCTTCCAACCCTTCTATTATCCACGTTGCTCAATCTTTTTGGCCTTCCATTGCCTCTACCCTTCTATCGACCAACCAGCTCTATCCACTCTCTCTCCACCTCATCTCTCTGTCCATAGGCCATCTCAAGCTCCTCTTTCATCTTACCCATCCATCCATATAGTTCCTTCAATCCTCCATTACCCAAAACTCCGACTGTAGGACATCCTGTAGAAGTTAGCAGACTTCCTGTAGAAATCCCCAGTTTCCTGTAGGATCCCCTGCAGACATCCTGTAGAAGCCTGCAAACACGGTTGCCAAGCACCTAAACATTGTGGACTTCTGTGGAATGATGTGATGGATCCCCTGGAACCTCTCAGAGCCCTCTTGACCTTTCCCAAGCCTTCCTCCCTTTGAACTACCCCTGCACAGTCAAGACCTAGTAAGAAGCACAATCACAATAACTCCACCCACTTGAGCAAAAATACAAAAATGTGTTCTCTTCAATGAAAGTAGTTTAAATTCATGCATCTCATCTCACTAGAAGTAATGGCATCATTTCTAGAAGTTTGCACTCCCACCATTGCATCATAGAGATTAAACTAGTCAGATTAGGGTTTACTAGGGTTTCCATGTTTGGTTGGCTTTCAGTTCATTCTTGCAAAGTAGGTTAATTTCCTTTGAGATAGCCTTCGTCCATCATTTAGAAAGCTTCTTCTGAGAACATATAGAAGTTGGCTTGAGCCCTAGCGGACTTGTGCCAACTGACCAAGTGACAGCTGCGACAAGAGCTAGTACTTGTGCATACAACACCGTCGCTTCCAAGTTTGTTACGAACTACCGGGTTGATAAAATTAGAGATAGGAAGCTCCAGGAGTTGTAGCATTATTGCTACAATACTGGAGCCCACCACAAAGGATATAGATGAGAGAAATAGCTCTCTGCAAACTACGCTGCTCCCAAATGATATTGTGTTTGAGGGATCACAATTGGGGTGGGTTCCCGTGTTGAAATATGAAGATTGGGACCTCGCAGACCACGAGAAGTTCTTGCATTTAGTGACTACAAAGCTAATGCGCCAGAGGATCGACAAGACTACTGGAACAATTCAATTGGAGCTGCGCACACATGGCTTAGAGGTGTAGAGAAAGCGAGATTTCTAAACCTGCTCTAGGTGTCGCATTACCACCGAGCCCCAATGACCATCTTCATCATCAGGAAGCTACTTTACTTGGTGCACGATGGGTGCTTGTGGCTGGAGGAGCCCATCCCCATCACAGACCATTTGATTCACTAGATTACATGGCTGCCTTACTCAGGGGAGGATCCAGCCAACATTTCTCAAGGAAAAGGTGGCGAGTTGGCCCTCGTGGAAGCAATGAATAAGAGGTTCAAGTTGGAGAAGAAGAAGAGAGGATATCTCCAGCATTAACAACCCTGTCGTCAAGGTTATGACACAAATCCTACCAGGTAAGGTGATGCGGAAGTGCTGCGTGGATGAGGTGCCTGCGCCCGTGGTTGCACTCGCGGCCCAATGTGCAGAAGGAGTCTAGTTCAACTGGGTGAACTATCTATGCGGTGAGTTCCTTGCGAACTGTCACGAGGCATAGGAGTAGGGAAAAATGTTTCATTATGCGTGGCTCCTATTGTCGATAGTACTGGTGGAATGGAAGTTTCCCGAAGACAGCCAATTCCCTTCAGTCGTGCCAAACCTTCCAGAGGCAGTGAAGTACGCTTCGCTGTGGGTGACCAGGGACGCATAGAAGATAAAGGAGAGAAAGCTATTTTGGATATTAATGGAGATGAATATCCGGATGGGGATCAATCGCAAGCTGAGGTTGTCACCCACAGTATACAATAGTTTATAGAGCTTTACAGAGTTCAAAGTAGATTTCCAACATGTCTTCATCAAGGTGTAGAAGGATCCTACAAAGACGTGGCATGATTTACCATATGTGGTGACTGACGATGTGATATTTACAGTCCTTGAGTCTGGGCCACCAGCGTGGTGTGCTCTAGCTAGTTCCGTGGTGGAAACAGATAAGTCCGCCATGCAACGCAAAAAGGAAGAGACAAAGCTTCGAATGGCGCAACTGGCATAGAAGTGTAGGAAAGAGGAAGCATAGGCTAAGGCTCAAGCAGCACGCGACGCTGTGAAGTTGGCGGAACAATAGAAAATAGGAGAAAAAGAGCACGAAGGACAGAAGTCACCTTCACTCGGACTAGAGACAAACATAGAATAAGGTGGAGTGGACCCGCAGATGATGTCCACCCAACTCAAGCGTCCGCGGCCACGAGAGCAGGCAGTGTTGTGGAAGAAAACCAAGGCATCCAAAACGTCCTTCGACCCAATCACCCTCTCTGAGGGGGATTTACATGACATCAACGAAACAGTGAGGGATGTCAACATGGAGGCCCTCCAACAATTTGAAAAATAGCAGCAGCTGGTATTGGGGGTTCTCAAGACAGAGTTGTAGGAGTTGCAGGTACACACTCCATAAGTTGGCATAGTGTCCACCAACCTCGCGATCGACACTTCGGCTGCCAAGGAAATGTTGTGCACAAGGGTGACCAACATGAGAGTGCTACCAGATGGGGCACTTACTATAGAAAAGGAGGTCGATAGGGCCACGGTCAACATTTTTAAATGGGTCGGATTAAATATGGCCACGCTCCCTCAGGAGATGCTTTATCTCTTGCAGGATGGAGTCACCACGGAACTTCGAGCTAGGGAGAGTCGTGCATTACAAGTGATGAGCGAGCAGTGCATCAACATTGAGCAGTTGGGCCTGTAGCACAATGAGGCAGTGGAGCAGAATAGGCAGATAATGCAGGTTGTGGAGGAAGCCTGCCGGATGGTCTCGGAGTTGGACATCTAGGCAGAAGAACCAGTGGAGGTGCACGTCCACAAATTGGCCATAGGGGTGCGCGACACTAGAGCAGATATGGCTAGGGTTTAGCTGGAGCTGAACCTGCAAATCACAGAACTACAGTTGAAGGCTCAGCCTTAAACTCCACCAGAAATCAGGGAATAATGAACCACTGTTGTTACAACAACAACATTGGCGATTGACAGCGTAGTGGTAGACTGCATGCAGCTGTTCGAACAGTCATTTGAGGTCCTAACTACCCTGCAGGAGGACCCAAATGTAGAGCACCTAGAGACAAAGGTGCACGAGCTACAACAGAAGTATGATGAAGTAAAAGGGACCATGCAGATGATTGCCCTTACATAGAGGCTTGCAAGTATATAGGAGGCAAAGGTGCTCAAGGAACATGTGGATGCTGCTCAACATAAGGAAGCAGTCTTAAAAGCGCGCCTACAACCATGGATTGATGAGGCTTATACAATTAAAGCCTCCATTGAAGAAAAGCTCGCGCAACTGCAAGCAACTCAGCAAAGGATTCAGGGCAGCAGTTCAGCACCAACGGTCACCGAATAATGCGTGGAGGAAGTTTAGCACGCATCCACTCAGTGTGCTGCTGAAGTTGCAGCGATCCAAACAGATCTGGGAGTCACGATGTTTGTGTTGGGGGCCTGTTGGGCGCGGGATCCCCGAAGGGCAGTTTTGGGGCTTAAAACCCATATTTTGGTCCAATTTTGTAATCCTAATGTAAAGACTCCACATTTTGTGGTCGCGGAGTGCGTAGTTGTTAAAGAGTCATAGGGTTGTTTGCCCTTATTTTGATAATGTAATGTCAATTGTAAAAGATCTACCCATGGTCTGCAGACTATGGGATTGTATAAATAGAGTGAAGCTCTAAGTAGTTAAAGGCATAAAATCAATGACGAAGAATTGAGTCATATCTTTGGAGTAGAAGTCTAAGTTTGGGTCATATCGTAGGTAGAGGCTCTACAGCTGAGTGCGAAGAGGCCTAGAAGTCTGCAGCTGAGTGTGCGGACCCCTACATCTGAGTGCGCAGGGCGAGTTGAGTCTGTAACCATTTGGAATTATCAATAAAGAGAAGTATTCTATAATTTCTACGTCTTTATTTCCTGTTTATGCATCTGTTATATTGGGTATGAATTTCATTTCTAATGCTTATATGATGCACGAATGTGTATAACTATATTGAGTAAGTGAATGCAAGTATGAACAACTATTTACACGAAGCTAACTAAGATATGTTAATAAGATAAGTAAGATGCTTAGTGTATTTTGGGAAATATCACAGTGCACTACCCTAGCGGCGCGAAAGCATATCGGCCCCTGGTTACGCATTAGAAAACACTACTATGGATTACACTCCCATGTGTCGTCACTTATATTTTGGGAGTCCCCAATAGGTTGCTATCCATCCATAGATAACTGAGTCGACTCCCTTGTATACCATGATACACAAAACACAACATTCGGGGAGATTGGCTACCGTACATTAAGTCCTTGGTTCACTAAGGTGTATATTGCAGTTCGTGGTTTCTTGGTAAACCCTCATGCCTATTTTACCCCTTTTTAATTTATTTCTTTTTGTTAATTTCTAAAATCAATCGGCCATGGGATAATACCTTACCCGTGAAACTAAAACTCCTTTTATCCTTAACATTAATGGTTAATTGTAAAATCATAATTAAGCCAAAAGCATTCACCAAAACACATTAGTGATTGATTTTCTGAAAAGACATCATGTGAGAACCACAAGGAGTCCAAAACAAGATCTCGGGTACATCACACAATAGCTATGGAGATGCTAATGAACTTGTTTCACCTAGAGTTGTAGATTTAGATACTGTTGTGCCTGAATCCCTTGAAAACCAAGGTGTTGAACTTAGTCTCGTCCTAAGTATCCAACCCCTTGCTTCCCGACCACCGCCTGAGTCAGTAGGCTCATCTTAGGAATCTCCTCCAGCTAATCCTCAACCTACTTTGGAGTTCTTTACTTTTCCTCCTAATGCACTCTTTGAATAGAAGATTTTGTATTTATCACCTCTGCATCCATATAGTCCTTTTGATACTCCTAACATACCTTTGAGTCCTTCTCCCAGAGCGACTTGGGTTCCAAACCAAGAATTGTTAGCAACCATGGCAACAAAAGGTGATAACCCACCTATAGGGTCAACACGCGAGGATGTTTATGTGGAAACTTCTGGAACTCATATTTCAAGTACTGAGATTGATCCTATATTATTTTTTCCTCCAGAGAAATTTCCTTATGTTTCTTCTCCCTACCATCTGACGAGTGGGGCAAATATACCTCCTACTTATAGAACACCCTTCGTCCCACTGGGTTATAACTCTCTTAACAATGTTTTTTCCAAAAAGTTTGGTGCAACTTCACTATTTCATAATCGTATTTTGTCATCTGGTGTCAATCCTACTACTAGCTCGTTTGTACCAAACATTCTGGTAATTGCACAAAATGCTACCCAACCTACATTGATGGTAGGTGAAATGCATGTTCCTCTTAACGTTTCTTCTCCTCCTACTATAGCCATGGTAACTATGGTCCCCAATATGAGTGGACAACATACAAGTTCATATGTTCCATTGTATGGGAGAAACTACCTCTGCCCTACATACCTTCTGCTTCTAGTGGAAAATATGCACCCCCGCCTCGCAGATCAGGGGAAAGTCAACCCACTGGTGTTGTTTCTAACCCAGGTGGAACAACAGTTCCACCTATATCAGGTAACATCACAGGGACCCTTTTACAAGGTCACCAAGTCCCTGTTACACAACCTTATTACCAACGTCCATATATTCCTACTGGCTCTCAACAACTCCAAACTCCAATATCGGGAGTTCCTCCTTATCAGAAGGCAGGTCCTGAAATGAAGTATGGCCCTCAAATGTAGTATGGTCCTCAAATGAAGTATGCATATGGGACTAGTAATCCTCCTATGTAGCCACAAATTTCTATCCAACCACAGTAGAGACCTTACCCGCAGTCGCAGTCACAGGTTTATTACCCACAACCACAACTTCATGTTTCCTTCCAATCCCAACAAGGACCTTCCCAACAACCACAACCAAAAATTCCTATCCAACCCCAACAGGGACCTTACCCGTAGCCGCAGGTTTTCTACCAATCCCAACGGGGACCTTAACAGCAGTTGTCGCTGCAGGTTCCCTTGCAATCACAATAGGGACCTTACCAACAACCACTGCCACAGTCATAGTAGATGTAATATGGACCTTACCAACAACAATATGGTCATTTTTCTTCACAAACTCCATATGTCCAATATGGTTACCAGACTCTGTATGGTCAACCTCCGTATGGCCAAGCTCCTTATGGTCAATTACCTTATGGAAAAAACCCACCACAGTGGGGGCATACCCAAACTCAACAAGGTTGGAATACTCAGTTTAGTAGATAGCGGAGACCTTATACCCCATATAATCCACAACTATGATTCTTGGAAATGTTCGAATTGTCGGATGTGTCATGACTTAGAAATGACCCAATACTGCACTCACCGTATTGGCCTCCAGTACCAACTAAAATACCTAGCAATTATCCTAAGTTCAAAGGTCAATCTAGAGAAGACCCTGAAGTACATGTTATGACTTACCACCTTTGGTGTTCCTGTAACTCTTGGGTTGATGATTCAATCCAGTTACGTCTTTTCCAGTGAAATTTAACGGGGTTTTCTAGCTAAATGGTACATCAAGCTCCCTCGAGGTGATTTACAATATTTCAATACTCTGGCCATAGCTTTCCTCACCCATTTCCAATTGTGTATCTGGTACAAGACTGGAACACAACTCTTAACATATTTGCAATAGACGAATTCCACTCATATTTTCAATCATATCCATGAATGCAGATGTAGACGTCGTCTCATCAAATTTGAAATTTTGGATTAGCTTTTGACTGAATGGTTTACCAAATCATTCATCCCTCCTATCGTTAAATTCATAGCCATGGGTGGTTGTGTAATTGAGGAACAAGCCATCGCTCATGCCCAGTATTTGGATCTTTTGTATTCGTAATCCAACATGTTGTATGAGCTCCTACATAGTGCCCAACAACATTCAACTGGTCCTGCATCTTCCACACCCACAGATAAACCACCCATTGATGGTATCATTGGATATGTGGCCCAGTAGTCTAGTAGTACCTCGACTGCTTCTATGAAACCTAAATCTACTTAGGCCACTGTAACCTCCAATCCTTGAGACAACTCAAAGAATCCTAGTAAAACCTCAAAGGTAAATGATGTCTAGGCTACCACAGTAGATAAATCATTGAAAGGAAAGAAAAAGGGTAAAGGAAAAACTAAGTAGGATACTCCCAAACAGGATTCCCCAAAACCGTCAGCTGATGATTCATCAAAGTGAAAGCATAAATATCCTTGCCTTATTTGTGATGAAGATCATTACACTAAGGATTGCCCCTGACGTGCCAAAGTAAGTCGTCTTCTGAAACACACCACAGGGACGCCAGCTGTGCTGAAGGAACCTTTACTATCTCAATAGACGAAAATGGTAGACCAACCCCATGCTCATACCTTTGGAAGCTCTCAAGTGTTCATGAGTGGCTCAAAACCTATTTTTGTAGCCACGAGATCAAAATATTATCCACCTCCTAAAAAAACTGTGGGGGAGAAAGATGCCACTGATATACCCTCTTCCTCCACTTCACCTGATTCTGGTCTCTCCATATTGAGAAACCTAGCACTGATCCCATAATCTAACGACCCCCTAAAGGTGTTCTTCAAAAATCATCTTATAACCCAAATGCGTGAGCTTCCCAAAAATATTATATTGTATAAGATTTGGTTTAAGCACCCTAGGTGATATCGACTTTGGAAGTCCTTAAAATGTGTCCATCATAATGAAAGGCTTTGTTATCTGCCATTGGAAGAATTGATCCCATGGATTCCAGCTTGATCACTTTTGATCTTTAAAACCATGTCCCTCATTTACCACCTCAACTTTCTTTTCTCATACAAGTTGTTGTCATGGGAAAAACCATTCACCGAACTATTATTGATGAAGGGGCCTCTACATGCATTATTTTCATACCATATTCGAAATACATTGGTTCCCCTCCTCTCAACCAATCCTTGAATCCTTTAGAATCTTTCGATGGTAGAGGTTTATGACCGTATGGTATTATGAACTCCTGACCCATTCAGTTGGATGGAAAAACTGTCAATTTGGAGCTAGAGGTTTTTGACGCAAATCTCAATTATAACCTTCTATTTGGCTCAAGTTGGAATCACGTAATGTTTTGTGTGCTCTCTTCTCTTTTCTGTGTACTTCACTTTCCCCATCAAGGAAAAATTGTCATAACAGACCAATTTGCCTTCTTTTCCTCTGATTCTTCAACTAATAATGTACCTTATGTTGGTAAAACTAGAATTCCTTACGAAAATGTCGGAGTGGGTCTTTCAAAGACTCTGCCACCTTAATGTGAAATTCTTCCCTTCCTCCTCCCACCAATGTTTCCTCAGTTAA
Source organism: Pinus tabuliformis (assembly GCA_031772625.1). Taxonomy (NCBI): domain Eukaryota; kingdom Viridiplantae; phylum Streptophyta; class Pinopsida; order Pinales; family Pinaceae; genus Pinus; species Pinus tabuliformis. The sequence continues at coordinate 1,092,808,309 of CM062815.1, read as the reverse complement.
CATGATCTCGTATAGTAGTGACCCTTGGATCATCCCTAGCCTTGATCAAATTGATAATTTTGGTGACACCATGTTGCTTAGCACCATTGAACAAGCTTACCAAGTTATCCTTATGGCTTTCGTGGTTGCATATGAAACCAATGACTGATTGAATATGGTCCTAGACTCGTATTCACAAACTTCCTTGCTTGGTTCTTTGGATTTTGAAGATCCTTTGAATGAGACTTTCCCCACTAATGAAAGCATCATTGAAGTCATGTCTCTTGAAGAAACCCGTTGGAACGATATTCATCAGTGTTCCTCTTTCCTTCCTAACCTTGGTGTGATTCCTTCTTGTCTAGAGACTTTAGTTTCCCATGCAACGACTGCTCCTTTTGAGACTCCTACCTTAATTCACGAGGTGTTTTCTGAAGGAAATTTGGGAAACATCTCGACAACCATGCCCATCGACATCTCTGTGAAACTAGGGGTAGTCGAAAACATTCACATAGGGGCCTCTTGTTCTCTCGACGAGATTAAGGTCTATATGACCCTATTCAAATAATTTCGTGATATCTTCACCTTGAATTCTAAAGAAATTCCTGGCATCAATCCAAGCATTGTGGTGCATGAGATCCCAACCTACCCAGATGCGAAACCTTCTCCACAACATCTTCATCTGGTGCACCCAAGGAAGGCAACTTCCATTAAACTTGAACTTGAAAAACTTCTCAAAGATGGATTTATTTACCCCATACCACTGATAGATTGGGTTTCCAATATCATTCAAGTGACTAAAAAGAAGGGAACCATACGTGTCTGTGTTGATTACAAAGATATTAATCGAGCTTGTATTAAGGATAATTACCCTATTCCCTTTATTGACCAAATTATCGACGAATGTTATAGGAGTGAAATATTTTCCTTTATGGATGAATTTTTTGGATATAACCATATTAATATCCTTCCTGCTGATCAACATAAGACTGCCTTTATATGTCCTTGGGGAATTTTCACCTATAAAAAGCTTACTTTTGGCATAAAAAATGCTGGTGTGACCTTCCAAAGGGCCATGCATTATTCTTTCCATGAGATCAAACATATCGTTCATCTGTATCTTGATGATTTACCTGCACACTCTTCTATACATCAAGACCATATGGCTCACCTACAGGCGATTTTTCTTCATTGTCGACACTACAATATCTAGTTAAATCCTCATAAATTTGTCTTTTTCATTGAATTACGTTGTCTCTTAGGATTTTTAGTGTCTAAGGAAGGCATCTGAATTGATCCTCTTAAGGTGGAGGTCATTGTCAATCTGCCACCTCCATATTCTTTACACCAACTTCAGAGCTTGCAAGGGAAGGCAAACTTTCTTCGTCTCTTCGTCCCAAACTACGCTGAGCTTGCTAAGGGTTTTACTCACCTTTTAATGAAATGGGTCCCACTCATTTGGGATGACCTTGCTCAGAAGTCCTTTGATGATTTAAAGAATGCCCTCATTAGCGCTCCTTTGTTGCATCCTCCTAATTACCATCACGATTATTCCCTATACTTGGTCGTTGCTGATAGTGCCATTAGCATGGTGCTGGTTCGTGATGGTGATGAAGGAAATGAGCATGGTATATGCAACTTGAGCTAAAATCTCTTTGATGCTGAGAATCGATATGCCCATGTAGAGAAATTTGCATTGGCAGTAGTTCATGTTGTCAAAAAGTTTCGCCACTACATCCTCCTACCCAAAAATATAGTGATATATGACTGTAACCACATGAATTATATTATGTTTCAACAATTTCTTGGGAGAAAATACTCCAAATGGGTTGTCATCCTGCAGGATTTTTACTTAGAGTTCACCAAAGCCAAGTCTAAGAAATCACTAGTTTTTCCCGAATTGATTTGTGACCTTCCCTCTGCCAACACAACTACTGTATCTGATGAGTTGATTCCTGATGAATCTCTCTTCCTTATTACCAACCATGATCCATGGTATGGAGATATCATCATATATCTCCAAAGTCATACCTTTCGATCAGAGTTATCTCACTTTGAATGATGCCTAATCCGGTACCAATCCCAACCCTATCACATTATTGGGGATACCTTATACGCCTTGGTGTGGATTCAGTCCTTCGACGGTGTATGAAACATGAGGAAGATGAGAAATATTTGAATTACTACCACTTTGGAGCATATGGCGATCATATGTCAAGATACGCAACAACTCAAAAGATCCTTCGCGTCGATTATTTTTTGCCGTCTATTTTCAAAGATTGCATCCTGACAGTCTAGAAATGTCACGCATACCAAATATACAACAAGAAACAATGAACCCCTAATCCAAGTGGATTGACCCACCTATTCCACTTGGACCCTCACTGTTATTTCCTTCAGTTTTTTACTTTCCTTAATTGTAGCATAGTTTACTATTTTTGGCAGTTTTTTCGGGTCCTGAACTTTCAGAGCCGTTTTGAGGCCCTAAACGATGTTTTTTGTGGCAACATTCTTGTTACAATAGTTGTAGTCCTCATAATATTTCCAACGAGGTATCTTCCACGTCAAACGAAGATAATATGGCCAAGTTATGACCCTAGGAAGTTGGTTGCCCAACTAACCCAAACGAGGTCCATAAACTCTTGGTGTTACATCTCCTCAGGTTAGGGTTTTGGTTGTTTAGGGTTTTCTCTTATTGTTCAATAATAAAAATTCCCTTGAGTCTCATTGTAACTCAATTCAGAGGCATCTAGCCACCACATATCTTCTCAGATATAAGCTACCATCGTCCGAGCTATCTTATTTCCATTCTGTTTGTAAGCATAATTTAGTATTTTTCTATTAATGAAATGAAGTGTTTTTATGCTGCATATTTGTGTTTATGATTATATTTTTAAGTTGTAGCATTCTTGTTTAAGTTCAGATTAGTGGTATCATAGGGGTCTTCTCTTTCTCTATTTTTCTTTGCATGTCCCCAACGAGGTCAAGGTATAAGGAGTTAGGGCTCAATTTGGTTGAACCATTGCAGGATGAGCCTCACAAAACCCAACGACCTCCCATTGTGGAAGAAAAGAAAGACGAGGGGGTATGAGATCCTTGCAAAATATTGCTTGAGGAATCCCTCGGCCGACAGAGGGATGCGATGATAGATAGCTTTTCCCAGATCCTTCGACGACTACCCACAGGCGATACATCTTTATCCAACAGTCACTCTAGAGGCATTACTCCTTTTAAGGTACAAGTTAACTTTGACATTCCCATATTTAAAGGCATGATAGATGTAGACGCCATAAATAAATGGTTAAATATGTTGGAAGGAAATTTTTCAGTTCATGACTTTTCCAATTGGGAAAATATTACTTTTTCACTTCTCAAAGCCACACCACATGTCAAGAACTGGTGGGAAACTTATTGTGAACAGAAGGATGAGACTAAACCCTCATTGTTTTCAGCCGTAACCACCTGGAATTCTTTCTGAGATGCCATCAAGGAATAGTATTACCCTGTCGGGAGCTATGAAGATAAATACATAAAGTGCAGTACACTACGACAGGGAAAGGACCAAGATGTGCCAGAGTTCACAAATACTTTCCATACCCTTCACACATAGCTAGGTATCAAGGATACTGAGAGGCATTTGGTGCTCAAGTACCATGACTGTCTACAAAATTACATCGAAGACGAGATGGAGTTCCTAGACATCTCCTCGCTTGACATGGCATATGAGTACACTGTAAAGATTGAGCAGAAGTTTAAACAAAAGAAGTGGGACTTTAGATCTACAAATCCAAAGCAAGGGAAAGGTGCCCCCAAACCATAGAACAAAGGACCAAGCCAAGGCAGGGCTACCCAGGACAACCCGCCGATGCCGCAAGCAAAGAACAACACCACGAATACGAAGAAAGACACATGAAAATGGTATTAGTTCCATAAGAGCTCCACTATCAATACAACTAAGTGTTGATCCAAGCAGTCATTGGTGGCCGAGATGAAGGCTTCCGAATCATACGCAGGTTTTGACTTTCAATCAAAACTCGATAAGGGAACTAACAAAGGGAAGCAAATCATTGATACGGAACCTAGTGCCACTGTGGCCAACACAAAGGTCTAAAAAATTGAGCCTGAGGACCTAGAAGAGGGGGAACACCTCTTCCACTTATAGATGTGGGGGAAGGGTTCTCCACTGCAGTTCATGTTGACAGCGGGAGACAAAAGAACCTCATTTCAGTAGAGGTTGTGAAGTGGCTAAGCTTAAAGACTACAACACATCCAAAACCGTACACCATCTAGTGGGGCTTCACTAATGATCCGAGTTCTGTCAGATACCAGAATCATCCAAGTTCTTTTACTTCTGTGATGTTGTTATAATTTCATTTAAAAGAGCATAAATGAACATATATGAATGATGTAAAGAAGAGGGAACATGACAAGAATCAACAACATAAAACACAAGGTGTTGATAATGGAGTTCACCCAGTGTGGGCTACGTCTCTGGGCCCGGTGTCAAGATGGTGGAGGCCGCTTCATATACTGATGTAAATGATGATGATGTACATGGATGACTCTTTGCCATAGCAAGGATATACACCCTAAAACAAGAGTGGTTTGTGTTAGGTCCCTATACTACTAGTGTAACCCCTTATTCTTATTAGTACAGCCCCCTTATTATATTGTTGTGCCCATGTAGTCCCCATATGGTTATTATTGTGCCCCATAGAAGCCCACTATTGTTATTATTGTGCCCTTACATTGCTTTTGTTATGTCGACTCTGATTATATTATGATCCCTTAGACTTCTATATACAGAAAGGAGGTCTTATCATTTGTATCATCCAAGAATTGTTCATTTGTGTAATGTAAAGGAGGTTTCCCCCTCGAAGAGGCTTATTTCTAAGGCATTTATCTCTCTTTTCTATCATTTTGTGAGCTGGTTTCATAACATTTGGTATCAGAGCTTTGGATTCTATGGTTTCGCTACTCCAAATAGGTCATTGTGGAATTTGCGCTATAACGTTTGTTTTGTGACGTTTCATAAGCTAAAATAAAAACCCATTTTAGAGGAAATCACACTGAATCGCGAGTCCGAATTTCAAAGCTCGTCTCGCTATACTTTTGGAGATATGATTTGAGGAAGTTAGGGTTTTTGCAGACTCCCAAATTACGTTCCAAACATGTGACCTAGGGAAAATTGTCATAATAGTATCTCTGAGCATCTGATTGAACTTTCATTAGAAATTACAGAAAGCAGATGAACTTTTGTTTTCTGTGTATATATTTTAGATCCCAAGGTTGAAACAGTGACACGTGGTACTTCATACAAGTTCGCTCTTCTAAAAAGGTATATAATCAGGTCATCTTGGGAGATTGTGCATAAATCTTTCTTGGAGAATCCAATTTCGATCAAATTGGTGGCATTATAAAGAGAACGAAGAGGGCTACCGCAGGTCACAATTTTAGAACTGGGAGATCCAAAATTAAAGAGTTACAGTCGTTTCAAGATCGAGCCCCTAAAATCAAGAAAAGGCGATATGAGGAAGTTTGATGGAAAGGATCCGGTAAATTGGATACTACAGATGAAGCAATATTTTGATATACATGAGGTGAAACTGTTACAAAAGGTAAATATTTCATCTTCATATTTAGAATCAGATCAATTTTTATGGTATAAAGGGCTTTGTTCTCGTAAATCACTTGTTACGTGGTCAATTTTCATGGAGGAAATGATAGCACATTATGAGGATATAAAGAGAAACACCTTCTTTAGCCAATTGATAAATATCAAACAGAAGTGTTCAATGGAAGAGCACAGTGAGGACTTTCAAAATTGAATATAAGGGAAAATGATATTCCAGAGAAGCAGAGGATTGATGTCTCCATAAGGACTTTAAAGGATAACATTCAACATGAGGTTCGCCTTTTGGAACCTGATTCATTGAAGAATGCATTTAGGTTGGAAAGAAAAGCAGAAAGAAAAATTATGGCAACAAGGAATTCTACCCATCACAACTATAAAGGTGGAAGTGTTGTTCCTCCTAGCCTTCCATGACAACCTACAAGTTTGACACCACAACAATTGGAAGAAAAAAGAGCAAAAGGGCTTTGCTACAATTGTGATAACAAATACATTACAGGTCATAAGTGTGCTGAGAAGAAATTATTTTACAATGAGTGTGAAGAGTAGGAAGAAAAGGATCAATAAACATAATAAGAAGAGGATATACACCAGGAACCAACCCCATAGAAAGAAGAAATGAATCTGACCATATCTTGTAAAGCATTGACAAGAATAACCACTCCTCAAGCTCTCAAGATAGAAGGACATATCAAGAAGAAAAATGTTCAAGAAGTGAAATATCACATCGAGCATCAAGAAATTAATTTGACCATATCTTGTAAAGCATTGGCAAGAATTACCACTCCTCAAACTCTCAAGATAGAAGGACATATCAAGAAGAAAAAGGTTCAAGAAGTGAAGGATCATTGTTTGGTCAATTTAGAGTGTCCTAAATTGCTATATTAATTGTCAATCCGGGAGTCATAAACTGTTGAAGTGTGGCGCACTATATGTGCAAGATAACCTATTTCTTACTTTTTGTCGTTTTTGATTTTTTATTTTGTTTTGGGGGTTTTTATCTTCGTTTGTCTCCTAATTTGAAATGAAAATTCTAAAAGACAAGTATGCATATAAATTTTCAAGGCAATTATGTCCTTTATAATGATTTCCAAAACTTCAAACTTTAGAGGGTCTTAGAACATACTAATGATGAAATAAATTCTTAAAAGAAAATGAAAACGTGCCACTATTCTAATCAAACAAACAGTGAACTATTAATCATGAAACCATTATCCTTGTTGTTGTCTAAATAAAAAAGAAATGAATTAAGCTATTGTAATCAAAGAAATCCAAAAAATTGCAAGTAAAGTAAAGCTAAAATCAAATTACATAAATTCATATTTTCTTGACCCCTCGCCAGTTAGTCTCGCTATGGCTTTCAGAGGTAATCATCAACAACTTGAGCAATATGATATCTAATGGCAGAAAAGTAAACTTAAAATCAAATCACATCAATTCATAGTCTGACCCCTCGCCAGTTAGTCTCGCTATGGCTTTTGGAGGTAATCATCAACAACTTGAGCAATCTGACATCTAATTGCAGAAAAGTAAACTTAAAATCAAATCACATCAATCCATAGTCTGACCCCTCGCCAGTTAGTCTCACTATGGCTTTCGGAGGTAATCATCAACAACTTGAGCAATTTATATCTAAGCTAACTAATAAAGCCAATGAAAAAAACTGAAATAAACAAAACAGAACTGGAATTAAAAGCTAAGAAAAATAAGTCAGCAGAAAGACTGATTCCATGTCATTAGTCATTGTGAAAATTACATGCAAATGCCCGGGCTGCCTACTGTAATCTGGAACATACACATTGATCAGTGTTAACAACAATGTAAAGCATGTAAAATCATGAACAAGAATGAAACGTTAGTACCATAGTAAATGAAATATACATAAGTGAATAACTATGACATAATAAACATAAAGAAACATAGCATGAAACTGTATAGCAATAAGAAACAAAACATCGGCGTGTGCAGGGGCCCTTTGCACAACCTCGGGCAACAACTATCAATCAAGAATTATGCTCAGAAACAGAGTCTTCTCATATATTTCAGAACACAGTCACAATAATGAAACTAGTGTTACGACACAGTGGGATTTTTAACAGCAAAATTATATTCAAAAGACTAACTACTATGCGTATAGAAACACATTATTTATAACAAAAGATTACATAACTATTTTCCTATAAACTGCACTGACAGAGGACACATAAATGTCAGCATCCATGGATTTAGCGTCATGCTGCCGAGATTATGCAATCTATTGAAAATGACTTGTTGGATTCACATCGTGGGTAGCTTACAGGTGTCAGCATGCCTCTAGAAATCTAGAAACAGCCACGAAAATATTTCACGTGCTTGGAAACGGAGTCCTGTTGCCATAGGAATCTTTTGTTTGACCACCATTGACCACGGCCTCCTCTGATGAATCCGACTGAGCCAATACGACTCGGTCCATGTCCAAGTCATTTCCAACTTGCCCATGTGGCACGATTTTCCTGATGACAACTACAATGTAGACTTCAACAAAAATAGCTGCGGAAAGTTGAAGCAGCTGCAGAAAGTGACAGGATTCTGCAGCTCAATGAGCAAAAATTTAATTGAAACAGCAGACACAAAACATAGTTAAAAACCACTTTAAGTGCTCTTTTATGATTAATATGCAATGATGTTGATAGCCTAGGAGGTCCAGGTGAATGGAAAAAGTCTAGGAAGGTGTATAGGAAAGATGCAAGTTCAGGGCTCAACATACCCCCACTGTGAAGGTGTTACATGTCCCCATGCAACCAAAATTTTGACCATCCTCTCTTCAATCCATATACTTTGACACCTTCGCCAGCACATCCAACCCTCTTCCCCTCTTCCTTGGTATTGCTAACATTCTAGGCTTCCTCATCAAGCATCTGAATTTGAGGTTGATAAGTGCTTTACTCAACCTCTTGCATTTCTTCTTCAATTTCCTGTTCTTTTTCTGCCATAGCCCCAGATGTGACATAGTGTTGTCATGAATGATCCTGTCTAATCTGCTTTGTTCCTTTAATGCTTCATTTTCATTTTTAATATGTCTATTTAAGACCTCTAATTCAAAAACTTCTTGTTTCAACGATTGGACTAGAGCTTCTTGTGCTGTGTGAGGCTGAGTGGATGAAGTGCTTGGACCTGTGGCTGTCTTTTCCAAGGATTCTATATAATCATACATCTCTTGCTGGTTCGGGTCTATTTCAGGTGTAGTTTTCTTTGGACTGACCCCAAAATCCTGTTGAGAAGGATTGATTTCCAAATCTGGCCGAGAAGGACTCATGTCAAAATCTGGCTGTGAAATGGAAGTATGGTGTGGGCTACGGTCAGGAGAGGTTGCTGGAGGCTGCTCCAGTGTTTCCCCTCCCAAGTCAATAAAGTGGGGTCCTTTGGTTTGCACTGTCCTTAATTTCCCTTTTAGCCTGGAGCTTCTTCTTACATGCTGTGGACTAGCATCTTTTTCCTCCCTACTCTCTTTTTCTTTTCCTTTCTTCTTGGCTTCAGCTGACTGTTCCTGAAGGTGAACTAGTATTTCAGACAATACTTGATGGTCTTCTTTTGAGGAAAGTTCTGGGGTTTGATGCACAACCTCAATGCTTCTTTTCTCTTTTGATTTTGTTGGCTTCTTACCCTCAGTCTTTTCCTTCCTCCTTTTAGATAGTCTTTCTTCTCTACTAGTTTCTTCAACTCTGTTAGTAGGAGTACTTTGAATTTTATCACTTGTTCTCTTTCTTCTGCTTCTTCTTGATGTACTGCTTTCAGGGGCTTCTTGTGGATCTTGAAAGAAATTTCTGATTAGAAACTGCTCCCATGTGTCCTTTTCTTTCAATTGTTTTTCTATCAAGATTTTCACAAGGCCATGGTGATACAAGTGTGGTTCTATGTCCCCCAGATTCTTTTGGACGGTTACAGACATATTTTTCAAACTGCTCAGTAAAAAGTATGGCAGATTGAGGGTTTGGTTTTCTAGGAAATTCATCAAGAACCAGGTGTGATACATATACATTGATCCAAAATGTCCCTCATAGGTGATGAACTTTTGAATAATCAACAATAGACTAGCCCACTTCTCTTCTAAAGCATGGATAGGGATTCCTTGTTTAAAAATAGTTACATCCATACCTGGATTTCGTAGGATAACCCTCCAAGCCTTCTCGTCAAAGCTCTTGTTCTTGAACCAACGTTCACCCTCCTGCGGAAGTTCTGTAGCAGCTGCTATAGATGCCTCAGTGACTGTAAACTTGAGGTCTCCAACTTCCACTTCCAGGCCATTAAAAGACCTCGCAAAAGTCTTTGTAATCTCCTTGTTGTAGCCCTTGAATTTTTGAATAAACCATAGCCACCTTGCCTTTTTCAATATGTTTTTCACTTGCGGGTATCCTTCCAAAAACTTGGGCCCTTCCGGTTCTACCCTCAACAACAGACCCATCCTTCCTTCTGTCTTTTAAAATTCATCTGCGTGAGTAAGGGTTTTAGCGGAGGTAAGACGACTGGGTTACAGGGTTTATGGAGAAGAAAATAGTGACTGTAAATGGAAAACAGAGAACAGGTAGCGGAAGTGAATTCACGGAATGGAGTGGAGACTGATATGAACAAGGTGGAAATGCAACTGTGGCTTCAATAAAATAGTAGGGGAGTAAAGTGAACCTGGCAGAATTTTAAACTGAATGGCTACGGAGTGGATGTAAACACGCTTATGAAATGGCTGCGGAATTTGTGTGGTAGAGAGAAGCCGTGATCAAATCAACCACGTCCCATAATTACAGGTGGAGTATCAAAGTACAGCCGAACACGAGTTAAAACCGGAGGCTTGATTATGAGGCCGTTTGAAAATAAATGCAAGGATTGTGGGGGAATCATATAGAGATCGTGGAACGGTTATGGAGCTACCAACACCAATCATTGCATATAATGGAGCTATGGTTTTATAACTATGTAAAAATGTGCTTTGAATGCTATTTGAAATAAATTTCTACTCATACCTTGGAATTCTTGCCACTTTTTGTCCATTAATCTTTGATCAGCTGCTCCTTGTTGATGCTTTTAAGTGCCTCATGTCTTCATAATATGTCCTCGGTCATACCTATATTTGATTTCATGATTATGTAATTAACATCTGACTGTCAATTTTTTTTGAAAAATAGAGTGATAGCTACGGAAACTGCTTCTGGCTGCGGAAACTAGGTTCAGCTGCGGAAATTGACACAACAATCATTTGACTGAATGAAGATGGATAGATGATAACTGACTGAATGAAAATGGTCATGAAAAAACTTTTATTGGTGGAATGGAATGAAATGGAGTGGAATGGAATGAAGTGGAATGGAATGAAGTGGAGTGAAATGAAGTGGAGTGTCACAAAACTGTGAAATGAGAGAGAGAATTTTTTTTGGAAAATATAGGGCGTCAGAAGTTCCTGATTTTCGCCTTGTATTTTCTGTATAAGACTGCCAATCAGTGATTGGTTTTCAGGCTTATACATTATTATTATTTAGAAACATAAAGGAACAAAGGCTAGGCTGGTGGAGAAGAAGGATTCTTCTTCACCAGCCTTATTGCAGAACTATCTTGAAATATTTTGACAAATTCCTCTTCTGAGAGTGGCTTATGATAGATCTTTAATCTGTGGCCATTCACAATAAGAGGAGTTTGATTCTCATCAATGGTTTTGATTCTTACCGCTCCATTGCTAAAGATTTTTTCAATCTCATATGGCCCAAGCCAATGAGTCTGAAATTTTTCTTTAAAATCATTAAACTTGGAATCAAATAGCAATGCCCAATCTCCCTCTTGAAACTTTTTCTCTTTGATGTATTTGTCATGCCACTTAGCTCTTTGATATTGAACTAGATCAATTCTTAGAATTGCCTCTTGTCTGATCTCATCTAGCTCATTCAATTGCTCCATTCTGTGCTTTTGGGCTTTTGATAGATCCATCCCCAATTGAACTGCCATCTTGAAAGTTTTGACTTGGAACTCAATGGAGAGCAGGACTTCTTTCCCATAAACTAGTTCATAGGGAGAATGTCATGTTGTATTTCTCCATGTGGTTCTTTAGGCCCATAAGGCTTCAGGAAGCCTTTCTACCCAATCTCTTATGTGTAGATGAACAATTTTGGTGATGATGCCTTCAATAACTTTGTTTGTAGACTCCACTTGGCCATTTTCTTGCAGATGGTAAGGAGTAGATTTTCTGTGCTTGATTTTGTATTCTTCCATCAGCTTCTCCACCAGGTTGGATGTGAATTGACTTCCCTGATCTGTCACAATTTCTCTTGGAACACCAAAGCGAGTAAAAATATCCTCATAAAGAAAATTAACAACTGAATTTTCAGTAGCAGAAAATAATGCTTTGGCTTCTACCCATTTAGTGACATAATCAGTACATACCAATATATACTTTTTTTGTTTAGATGGTGGGTTAATAGGTCCAATGAAATCTAAAGCCCATTTTTCAAAGGGTTCGATGAGTACCTGTGGCTGCAATGGCATTTCATTTGAAAGGGTAGGTTTCCCTACTCTTTGGCAGCTGTCACACCTTTTGACATACTGTTTTGCATCTTTGAAAAGGGATGGCCAATAATATCCCAAAGAGAGGATTTTATAGGCTGTCCTTTTGTCAGCAAAGTGTCCGCCGCATGGTTCATCATGACATGCTTTAAGGATATCTGGCATTTCATATTCCCTAACACATCTTCTGATCACAAGATTTGGCCCTGTTTTAAACAATTCGTTAGAAATCCATGAATATTTTGAACTCTCTTGAATAATCTTTCTTCTTTCACCAAGAAATAAATGTGGAGGCAGTTTCCCTGTAACCAAATAGTTAGCTATATCTGCATACCAAGGGGTCTTAGTAGTTACTGCAAATAAGTATTCATCAGGAAACTTGTCCTTTATAGGAGAATCTTCTTTAGTATTCCGAATCCTAGATAAGAAATCAGCTACTGTATTTTGTTTCCCTGGTCTATCCAACACAGTAATATTGAATTCTTGTAAAAGTAAGAGCCACCTTGTAACTCTGCCATTAGTAACATGTTTGTTCATTAGATATCTAATTGCATAATGATGAGTATGAATAAAAGTTTCATAGCTTGTTATATAATGTCTAAACTTATTGATTGCATGAACAACAGCTAAGAACTCTTTTTCAGTTATAGTATAGTTCAACTCAGTGGGAGTCAAATTTTTAGTCGTATAGTAAATGGCATAAGGAACTAAATCCTTTTGACCCAACACATACCCTAGAGTTGTATCTGAAGCATCTGTAGAAATATGGAAAGAAAGTTTCCAATTTGGCCCTCTCAAGATGGGTGCTTCAGATATTCTTGTTTTCAAAGTTTCAAATGATGATTGACAATCAGGATCCCATTTGAATTCACAGTCTTTTGTAAGCAATTTGAAGAGTGGAGATGCTATTTTAGTGAAGTTCTCTATAAATCTTCTATAGTACCCAGTAAATCCTAGAAAATTTCTAACATGTTTTTGACAATTTGGAATAGGAAACTTGGAGATGATTTCAACTTTTGATCTATCAACTTTAATCCCATCCCCTGAAATGTGATGTCCCAAAACAATACCTTTAGTAAACATCATAAGGAATTTTTCATGACTTAATTAAAGGTTTGTTTCTTTACATCTTATAAGGACTTTTTCCAAATTCTCTAATGCCTCTTTAAACGAATTACCATAAATTGTAAAATCATCCATATAAACCTCTACACAATCATGGATTAGATCAGAAAATATTCCTAGTACTACTCTTTGGAATGTTGCAAGTGCATTACATAATCCAAAAGGAAGAACGCGATAAGAAAAAGTTCCCCATGGACAGGTAAATGTGGTCTTACATTGATCTTCAGGTGCTACCTGAATTTGATTATAGCCACTAAAACCATCCAGAAATGAAAAGTACTTTTTGCCTGCTAATGTATCTAATACTTGATCGATAAAGGGCAAAGGGAAGTGATCCTTCAAATTTGCTTTATTCAATTCTCTGTAATCAATGCATACCCTCCATTTACCATTCTTTTTAGGTACTATAACCAAAGGAGAAACCCATCGGCTATCTAAAATTGGATAAATGAAGTTTATATTGAGTAGTTTTTGGAGCTCTTCTTTCACTATCTCCCTAAGGTTTGGATTCATCCTTCTCTGAGGTTGTTTGATTGGTCTACTGTTTTCCTCGATGTAGATGTGATGAATTCAAGTCTTAGGGTCAATACCTTTCATATCAGTATACTCCCATACAAATGCAGTAGAATGTTTTTGCAAGATTTTGGTTAGCTCTTCCTGTTGTTACTTTTCCAAATTTTTATTGATATTCAATGTTTTACCTGGAAAAATCTCAATGGTGGAAAGACTGAACTCTTCCATAGAGTAAAGAGACATTTGTCTTGATGATAAATACTCAATGTCAGAATCTAACTGAAATTGTGTGTGGTCATATTCTGAAGATGTTTCAAAATTTTCTAATGTGTTCAGAATTTTACTATCTTCACTAATTTCAGAAATGGTAAAGACAGGTTGTATAGTGTGCTCATCATCGACCCATTTATTATCTCCTACTTCTGTAATTGCTATTGCTGGATGATAGAAATTGAACTTCTTTGTCAAATTACCATCAGAAATGTACATATCTCCATATCTACAACTAATGAAAGCATCAGTTGTGGCTAGCCAAGGTCTTCCTAAGATGAGTGGGTGCCCTCCTAAATTACTCTTGGGAGTCAAAATCATGAAATCTACTGGATATTCCCAAGAATATAAGGAGACCGAAATATCTTCTAATACACCATCTGGTTTGATTATTGATCTATCTGCAAGTTGCAGTAAGGTAGGTGTGAAAACAAGATTAGGAAGTTTAAGTTGTTCCATAGTCTGTCTACTCATAATGTTGATAGTAGCCCCTAATTCAATTAATGTGTTTGGAATTCCTATCCTGTTTATATGTGTCTTGACGATTGGACTACCTGGATCTACATATTTCTGCATGGTAATTTTTCCCATCATGATATCTACAATTTTTCCTACCAGGTGGATTCTTCTTGTATCTCTTGGTTTCCTTCTTGGTCTTTTGAGACTCAACTCCTTTATTGTTTTTGCTAGAATAGGAATATCTCTGATGGCTTGTAGTAAGGGAATCTTGATATAGACATTCTTTAATTCATCTAGGAAATCATAATCAGGCAACAAGATTTGCTTTTCCACACCTTCGTCAATTTGTAATCTTTCAGGGAAAGGAGGGGTGGATGAAGATGCAGGTTGCTCAACTATAGGAGTTGTGAGGGTTGACTCCTTTTCTTCTTCTTTTTGAGTGTTTGGGTTTTGAAGAGATGCTTGAGCATCTATAGAAGGTTTTTATAAAACTCTACCAGACCTGAGTTATACATCATTAAGAGGAACACTCATATAGGTAGGAAATTGTTGTCCTTCTACCATGTAAGCATTCTGAGGATTTTTGTTATTAGGATTTGGCAATGGCTGGGCTGGTAGTTGATTTGTCTTTTGTTGGAATGGAAGAAAGAGTTGAGAATTTGGATTTTGTTGAGAAGGTTGTTGTTGTGGAAATGGCAATGAAAGTTGTGGGTTTTGATTTGGAAATTGTGGAGCTTGTTGATTTTGGAAAGATGGAGGATATTGATAAAATTGAGCAAATCTCCCATAAGGATTTTGCATACCATGTACCCATGATTGATATAGATTTTGAGGTTGGGACCAAGGTTGTTGCCAAGAATTCCAATTTGGCAGGGGTTGAAAGTTCATAGGGTTGTTAAACCCTTGATTTTGTTGCCCCTGCCGAGGTATCCTTGAAACAAAACAGAGAGACTCTACTGAATTTGGATTTTCTTGAAAGACAACTTTGAGCCCAGGAATTGAAGGACAATTCTCGGTCTCATGGCTTTCCGAGAAAATCATACATGTTTCTACAACTTTTGCATCCAAGGGGCATTCCCTTAGAGCATGTTTCTTCCTACATTTTGGACAAAAGATGGCCAAAGCTTCAACTTCTGCTTTCTGCTTGATTTGTATTTTAGGGGTGTCTAGTTGTTCACTAAGGCTCCCTAGAATATCAGTTTTGAACTCATCAAGCATATTTCCAATATCTACCCTACTTACTGATCCAGTTGCAGATTTGTTTGCTCTAATAAGAGAAGGATCTCTAGGCCCTTTTCCCATTTTAGATTTTCCCCTCGAGAGATAGACACATAGTTCTGTTATGTCACGAAGTGGAAGTTAAGAAATATCTCCCTTTCCCATCATGTTTAAAATATCTATCCATTCATCTCTAATGGCTTTTAATAGAAGGGCTTTCAAGGTCTCCTCATCTAAGTTACTCATTTTTTCTCTTTTTAAGTTGTATTGAAATCTTTCAAGTAAATCCTCCAAGTTTTCATCTTCTTTTTGCACCACTTTGAATACCTCATCCTTATGGTTGGTGGGCATGCAATAGTCCAGGTATCTATCCAGAAATGTTTGTTTCATATCATTCCAAGTCCTAATAGATTGAGTGACTAATCCCATGAACCATTTCAAAGCATCTCCCTTCAATGTTGAAGGAAACAATTTGAGTTTTTGAGAGTCTTCCATATAGTCATAAGTTTGGCACACGACTTCAAACTCAAATAGAAATGTTTCAGATCCTCACTTCGCAACCATAAAAGTTTGGGAGGACAGATGGTGAGATGTTTTTCATTGTTGTATGAGTTTCCACATCAACTATAGGGAATCCAAATGAGTTATCTCCATCCCTATTTTCCCCATTGTTACCTCTACCTCCTCCATTGTTTCCTCCTCCTCTACCTCTACCTCTACCTCCTCCTCCAAATCCGTTTACTACTTCCTCTATCATGATAGTTTCCTCAGAGTTTTTAGAGTCCTTTGGTTCTTCTATTAATGGCAAACGAGGAGGAATTTCTCCCTCTTCTTCTTCAAGTGATTCTACTTCTTTGATTACAATATTTTCCCTTGTAGAAGTGAAGAAAGGTTCTTTCCCTAGGTCAAATTTGATGGATAGTGTGGGAGAGTCTCCTAATTCAGCTGCTGCCCCTTGAATTCCAGGAATCCTAAGGCTGGGAGTGTGAGTTGGAGATGATGGAGGTGTATCTTGTCTATGCCTTGAAGTAGTTGGAGTTGTAAAAATCAAACTCTTGGCCCTAGCTATAAACCTTCCCCTAGAATCTCTTTCTCTATGCAGGTCATTTTTTTTTTATTTTTTTTTTATCTTCAAGTCAGGCTAATAATTCTCTTTCTGATCTTCCAGATCACACTAGGTGCAAGAAGAGAGCATACTCAAGAAATTGTTGAACCAATAACTCTCTTTTCTGATCCTCCGGATCACACTAGGTGCAAGAGGAGAGTACTTTGAGAAGTTATCAATTTTTCCCTTCTTTGAATTTTTTATTTTTTATTTTTTTATTTTTTAAGAAATTGGCTACCTAGTTACACTTCCCCGACAACGGCGCCAAAATGTTTGGTCAATTTATAGTGTCGTAAATTGCTATATTAATTGTCGATCCGGGAGTCGTAAACTGTTGAAGTGTGGCACACTATATGTGCAAGATAACCTATTTCTTACTTTTTGTCGTTTTTGTTTTTTTATTTTGTTTTAGGGGTTTTTATCTTTGTTTATCTCCTAATGTGAAATGGAAATTCTAAAATACAAGTATGGATATAAATTTTCAAGGAAATTATGTCCTTTATAATGATTTCCAAAACTTCAAACTTTAGAGGGTCTTAGAACATACTAATGATGAAATAAATTCTTAAAAGAAAATGAAAACGTGCCACTATTCTAATCAAACAAACAGTGAACTATTGATCATGAAACCATTATCCTTGCTGCTATCTAAATACAAAAGAAATGAATTAAGCTATTGTACTCAAAGAAATCCAAAAAATTGCAAGTAAAGTAAAGCTAAAATCAAATTTCATCAATTCATATTCCGACCCCTCGCCAGTTAGTCTCGCTATGGCTTTCGGAGGTAATCATCAATAACTTGAGCAATCTGATATCTAATTGCAGAAAAGTAAACTTAAAATCAAATCACATCAATTCATAGTCTGACCCCTCGCCAGTTAGTCTCGCTATGGCTTTCGGAGGTAATCATCAACAACTTGAGCAATCTGACATCTAATTGCAGAAAATTAAACTTAAAATCAAATCACATCAATTCATAGTCTGACCCCTCGCCAGTTAGTCTTGCTATGGCTTTCGGATTTAATCATAAACAACTTGAGCAATTTAATATCTAAGCTAACTAATAAAGCCAATGAACAAAACTGAAATAAACAAAATAGAACTGGAATTAAAAGCTAAGAAAAGTAAGTCAGCAGAAAGACTGATTCCATGTCATTAGTCATTGTGAAAATTATATGCAAATGCCCGGGCTGCCTACTGTAATCTGGAACATACACACTGATCAGCGTTAACAACAATGTAAAGCATGTAAAATCATGAACAAGAATGAAATGTTAGTACCATAGTAAATGAAATATACATAAGTGAATAACTATGGCATAATAAACATAAAGAAACACAGCATGAAACTGTACAACAATAAGAAACAAAACCTCGGCATGTGCAGGGGCCCTCTACACAACCTCGAGCAACAGCTATCAATCAAGAATTATGCTCAGAAACAGAGTCTTCTCATATATTTCAGAACACAATCACAATAATGAAACTAGTGTCACGGCACAGTGGGCTTTTTAACAGCAAAATTATATTCAAAAGACTAACTACTATGCGTATAGAAACGCATTATTTATAACAAAAGATTACATAATTGTTTTCCTATAAACTGCGCTGACAGAGGACACGTAAATGAAAGCGTCCATGGATTTAGCGTCATGTTGCTGAGATTATGCAATCTATTGAAAACGGCTTGTTGGATTCACATCGTGGGCAACCTACAGGTGTCAGCGTGCCTCTAGAAATCTAGAAACGGCCACGAAAATATTTCACGTGCTTGGAAATGGAGTCCTGTTGCCGTAGGACTCTTCTGTTTGACCACTGCTTGACCACCGTTGACCACGACCTCCTCTGATGAATCCGACTGAGCCAATAGGACTCGGTCCATGTCCAAGTCATTTCCAACTTGCCCATGTGGCTCAATTTGCCTGATGACACCTGCAATGTAGACTTTAACAAAAATAGCAGCGGAAAGTTGAAGCAACTGCGGAAAGTGACAGGATTCCGCAGCTCAATGAGCAAAAATCTAATTCAAACAACATACACAAAACATAGTTAAAAACCACTTTAAGTTCTCTTTTATGATTAATATGCAATGATGTTGATAGCTTAGGAGGTCCATGTGAATGAAAAAAGTCTAGGAAGGTGTATAGGAAAGATGCAAGTTCAGGGCTCAACAATCACATCGAGAAATAAGAAATGAATCTGACATTATCTTGTAATGCATTGGCTAGGATTACCACTCCTCAAACTATGAAGATAGAAGGACATATCAAGAAGTGAAAGATCACATCGAGCATCAAGAAATGAATCCGACCATATCTTGTAATGCATTGGAAGAAATTACCACTCAAACTCTCAAGATAGAAGGACATATCAAGAAGAAAAATATTCAAGCATTGAAAGATCACATCGATCATCAACAAAAAGTTCTCCAACTTTTAAAGGATAATGCCACTTTGGTGTAGAATCAAATGAAGCAATAGGAAAATCAACATCACAGTGAAAGAAGTTTTGATGGAGGTGATCCAAAAGGGATCCAAGAAACCCTCTAAGTCTTCATAAATCAAAACAATCGCAAAAGAAGAAGTTTTAGATATATCAGATTACACTATCAGGAGGCAAAAACATGAAGAAAATAGTGAAAACAGGCTTATCGGCAGTCAAAAGGAACAATGCATAGGAGCCGTCAGATCTAGCTGATCAAATATCTAGATCCGATCGACATATCGCAAATCGGTGGAGGCTATCAGAGGCTATTAGAGGCAGTCACCTAAATGTTGTGATAGCGATTAGTAGGGTCAATAAGGACTGTTGATCAAGTGCGCAAATCGACGGCCTAGGTTGGACCGCCATATCGCATCGGCAGATTACAACGGAAGCACTTACGACAGTTTGGGGGCTCATGCGACATGCAATTGCAACAAGTCACATCGCAAAATCGCATCGGAGCAACACCACGGAGCGGGGGCCGATATACGTGACTTGATAGCTCTTCAGATCTAAGGGAATGCTCTGATGTCCTGTGCGGCATCTTCGTTTCTGGCAGAGATTCTTTTGGGAGAAATTAGCGAGCTACTCCCGAGTCCCCAACGCCCGATTCGCCTCCCAGTCTAATCTTTAGCATTCACCGATTTTGAATGTGATGACCCGCGCATTTTCCTTGCATTTCCCTTTTTTAAACCGGCATTGATTTCTTGGCCTTGTTGATATGACAGTTCGTTCGGTCTCTGCGGTGTGATCTGCCGTCTCTGCGGTAAATCTGCCGGTGTGGTCTCTGCGGTGTGGGCATCAGCGCCCAGGTCCCAACGGTCATTGTGTTGTAGTTTTATGGTCGAGAGACCATTCTTATCCGCGCCAAAGGGTCAAGATTATTCTTGGAGGCGTCTTTTATCAATATTCAAATTCTTGAATGATCACGAACGATGATTATATATACGGTATAGATCTGCCGTCTCTGCGGTGTGATAGATCTGCCGTCTCTGCGGTATAGATCTGCGGTGTGATAGATCTGGTGCAGATCTGCGTAAAATATGGCTCCGAGCTTCGCAAAAATAACTGGTGGCTCGTCCGCCTCTGGAGGGCAATCTCCTGCCCATATCGTAAGTGAAGCCCCAGCTCCCACTATCCAAGTGGTCCAGGACTCACTGGATGAAGCTTTGAAGTTCTCCGAAAGTGCCCTAATTTGTCGGTTCAATGGTTTTTGGCCGCGGCTGATAGCACTCCACAATTGGATCTCGGAGGTATGGAAGCCTATCATTTCTGATGAAATTAATATCTACCCCTGTGCTAGAGGTTTCTTTATAGTAGATTTTGAAAATCCTGAAAGCAGACAATGTATTCTAGATTCCGGCCCTTGGTTTTGGGAAAAATCAGGCCTATTCATGAAGCCATGGAACCCATCATTCGATCCCTCTACAGCAGTGATAACCTCAGCACCAGTTTGGGTGAGATTGCTAAGCCTACCCTTGCATCTCTGGAATCTCTCCTCGCTAAAAGCCATCGGAAATGCAATTGGGAAATTTTACTGCAGGTGCCCAGAAACAGAGGAATATGCCAGAACCACCTATGCACGCATCTGTGTGGAAATGGATTTCAGCGCCGGATTCCCAGCTGAAATAAACCTAACAAGTAAAGACTATGTGTGGAACCAGAAGCTTGATTATGAAAGTGTCCTCTTCAGATGTCGATCGTGCTTTGAGACGGGGCATCTAGCCAAAAATTGCCCAAAAGCCTCTGAGAAAAATTTTGCTAGAAAAAACCATCACATATCTACATGGTGGGAAGGAGCACAAAAAGAACACTACATTGTCATCAAAGAAGAATATTCTAGAGAAAAATCTGAGTCACAAGAAATCAAGGAAGAAGGAAACAACTCTCAAAGCAAGCAAGGAGAAAGCCCACCCCAACAAATCAACAGCTATCAGGATTTGAATACCGCAGAAAATAAATCTTCATTTAACAGCAAAGCAGATCTCCTAAACCAAACTTCTCCGACTATAGATCGCGAAGCTAAGACACCAATGTCCCAAGAACCAGAAGAGATGAAGGAGATGCAAGACAAAGGAAGTTGGAAGACGGTAGAGAAAAGAAAGAAAGCTACAACACCAATCTCGCCAAGAAAGACGAGGAGCCAGACAAGTAAAAATTAAGAAAATTGTAGGTCCGATAGACCAATTTGGTCTCAGTGGACGTTAACCACCACCATCATCATCATCATCATCATATATATATATATATATATATATATATATATATATATATATATATATATATATAGATATATATATATATATCCAGACCCGATGGAGTATAGATAATAATATATATAGCCTCTCAAGTTTTCCATGGAGCCATTTGCGATATTGTCAATGTTTTTAATGTATTTTTAGATAAAAACGGAAAATCATGATACAAGTGGGATTCGGGCGGGCTGAAGGCGGTAGGTAGTTTTGGCAGGGTGCCGCTCGAGCCCATACATTGGCTACCATGTGTCCAGCTAAGGAGAGAGAAAACCACCCTTATCGAGCGGTTAACCTCCCTACGAAAGAGCCACTCGAAATGAACCACAGCCGTTGGATTTGGATCTCCCAGATCAACAGTGGAGATGCGATGTCGATATACAAGTGAACCCGATAGGAGTTATAAGGTGGAATCAGTAACATTTCAAATCTGATAAACAGAAGTTTGGCGATTTTTCACAGTTTTTAATGTATTTTTCTTTGAACACAAAGAACGCTGTTTCCAGGGATTTCAAAGGCCCGATGACCTATTCCGCTACAGAACAGGTGTCCACCATCCCTAAAAGCATTTCGTAATTATTGCTAATGCTCAGAGGGGGATCTAAGTAGACAGAGGTTGGGAAGCCAGAGAGCCCGAGAAGGTGAAACGAACAGACAGTGCTGATTGGCTTCAAAGCCATAGATTGACAGAAAATAGAGCAAGCAGTGCTAAGACAGAGAGCAAACAGAGACAGAGAGTCAATGACGAGAGTCTATGTACTCAGAAAGACTTGGGGAATCCAAGTAAAACCTTGTTGTTTTGTATATGTTGTGTGAGACTCAAATTGAGCTCACTTTTGTAAAAACTCTACTTTTGAAGACATAATAGAGAGGCCACCACTGAAGGTTGGACCAGGAGACGTAGCCCAGGAGTTTTGGGTGAACTCCATATTAAACTTGCTATGTTTATGTGTGTTGTCTATTATGTTTCTTTAACTGCTTCATTGTCTATGTATTTCACAATCTTATCGATCCATTGCACAAAGTAACATAGGCAAATCCATGCACATGAGTCTGTAATACCTTAATAATTGTCTAAGATCTCATTATCAGATCAAGTGGTATCAGAGCTTTAGGTTTGCTAAGGTTAGACAAGCTTGTGTTGGATTGTTGAATGCTAACTAGGTCAAAGCTCAAATTAGGAGAAGGAGAACTGGTTGAGACTAACCCAGAAATTGGAAGAGTCTATCCTAGGAGGAAAATGGTAGAAGAAATTCCCTTGGAATCAGACTCTCAGTTCATGGACAGTTTCATGACCATGAGAGCCATGGTAGAAGAGATGTATCGAGAATTTAAGAAAGGTCGAGGTGAAGATACTTCAACCTCCAAACAAGACAAAGGAATAGAGGAACCTCTTCTAGATGGCCATTCTAAAGGCAAAGGGAAAGGAAAAGAGCCTCCTCTATCAACACCTCCTTCTAGCCCTTTGATTAAATTAAATGTAAAGTTTGATTTTCCAATATATGATGGAGAATTAAATGTAGAAAAGCTAGATAATTGGATTAGACAGATTGATGTATATTGCAGGGTGCAGAACATCGATTCAGAAAGGAGAAAGATTCATCTGGCCAGCCTTTGCCTTGGAGAGACTGCCCTAGTGTGGTGGGAAGACAGGACCCAAGATGATTTGAAGAAGCATGGTAAAATTCTTTCTACCTGGAGTGAATTTGTTTCTGCCATTAATAAAAAATTCTATCCACTAGCTTATATGTAGCAAGCTATGATGAGTTGGCAAACTCTTCACCAATTAAAGGGGCAAAGTGTACAAAGCTATACCTAGTAATTTAGAAAAAGAGCTTTAATTCTAAGCATTTGAGGGACACCATTCTCATATTTAACCCCACTAGCATAGATGAGGTATCCGTTCAGGTACACATCTAGAGGCTAGAGGCAAGAATTTGAACCCAGAGATTGGGGGATCATCAAAACCCACTACAAGTAAGAACAAGGAAAAGAGGAAGTAGAAATGGAAAGAGAGGAAGGCAAATGTTGTATAGAAAGACAAACCTTCATGCACTCACTACAAGAAGGATGTTCATGATGATGAACATTGCTGGTCTTTGTATCCGGAGTTGAAACCCAAGAAGTTCGATGGCAAGAAGAAGAAGACTGTATTGGAAATAATACTGAGAGGGGGGTGGGGGTTAATCAATATTACCAGGTCAATAATTTTTCATTTCCATAATCAGATTTATATACGCTACTTCAGTTAATGGAACTCGCGTGTACACGCAACTATGGTTAATACAACTAGCGTATATCAAGTAAACTTATGATTCAGTTAATTCATCATATGTTGATCTTTAATCAATGCATAACCATATAAACAATAACTAGGTGCAGTAAAAACAAAATAGGCCATCACACATAAGAAACACACATGAACACCAAGATATAAGGTGGAAATCCAATGTGGGTGAAAACCACCTGCTGCAATCGTCTCTGTCTTCTTTTAATAATAAGAGAATTTTATTTACAATTTTTGTACTGGTGCAGTCTTATACCAGTACACAGGCTTGTACTTGCAGAAGGCTACAAACTTCTCTCATTCTCCAGCTTCTACTGGAAGGGAGCTACAACCCCCTAGCTCTTGTACTAGCTGATATGTTTACTAGTACGTAGGTGCCGGACTACAGAAGGCTACAACCTTCTCTTTTCTTCTAGGGACCATGTTTCATAAACTTTCAGACTGGATCTATCAACAACATCGTTCAATCATCAAATATATCTGCATCAACCAATCTCCTTTTGAACCAACCATCACCGAATCGATTAACCACTTTGACGACCCATTAATCTGATTATTCAAAATGCAGTCACCAGAACCAAGCCAGAACCTAGCAACAGCCAACAGAAGCAACTAAAACATATTTTATAAGGTATATGCTACTTCCATGTGTTGAACCTGCGTGCATATGCGCTTTCCTCAAAGCGAACCAGTGTACAGATCTGAAAATCAAATTTATGATATATACACAGCTTGGATATGCAGAACCAGCATGTATACACTTGTTTGCTAAAGTGAACCTGTGTACAGAACTATAAATGATGATTTAAACCTTACAAATATTCCAGTCTTCAGTCATACCCAGATCATCATATTTACAGACTACAACATGCATCAGTTATTCAGTTACATGATCAAACCACATAAAAATAATTCACTTCAAGCCTTAAGATCTTGATACATCATTAGATCTTATCCTTCATCAAATGCTAAGGTTCATCCTTGGTTCAAATCAAGCATAACACCATAAGCCAATAACCTGTATATTAGATCTCACACTTCATCAGATATTCGATACTTGCACACTTGGCCTAATGATCTTCTCCTCCTTTTATAGTCTTAGGCCTTTCTCAATACCATGGACCAAAACCAATTAGGACCAATACCTTGGACCAAATAACTGGGGTCAATACCTTGGACCCAATACTTTGGAGCAATACCATGGACCAAATATTTTGGACCAAAAATTTAGTTTTCCAAGGTATATGTGCTTTTATTTCTGTGAAAGTGCGTGTGTATGTATACGCGGCTTGTATACAGTGAACCTGCATATATACGCAGCCTGGTCAATGGTGAACCTGCGTATACCTCTTTTTCTTCATTTAGTGAAGACTAATCTGTACTTCTTTGTTGTTTACCTACTATACTTTCATCTGAGTGAGTTGCCTTCTAAACTGATTCCTTGAAGCTGCCCTACATTTCATCACATCTGTAAACACTACTATCATGCATTCTGTCACATCTGATATATCTTATGTAGATTCATATAGTTACCATATACAGGTGAGTTGTTCTGCTACAAGTGGGTTTCCATCAAGTACAACACATACATCATAATGCAAAAAATCTCACCCTTTGGACTTGATGGCAACAACCACACCAAGTCACTCTCCCCCTTTGACATCAAGGGCAAAGGGTCATGCTCCCCCTGGGTGCATGCTGAATTCTCTGATATTCTGAAGTGTTTTGATTGAGCTCCCATGATCAAGTCCATGCTCCCCCTGAGCATAAGCAAAGTCTGCAAACAGATGTTCTCAAAGAAGAACATGACTCTATACATACATCAAAAATGACCTTCATATCACCAATGACTCATACATTCATCCATTTCCCAACCAAGTGGGGATATACCAAATTTGACTCATCCACCCAACCAAGTGGGAATATACCAAATTGACTCATCCACGCAACCAACTGGGGATATATCAATTGTTTATACATGTAAAAAACAAGAAACATTACATCATCCATCCCATGCATAGCGAGGTTACAAATTAGGTCTTTTCATGATCGTTACATTAAAAGATATACATGACATATATAACAGAGACCAAATATCTTAAACAAGACCATGATAGTCATCAGCGACTATCAAATGATCTACACCATTAGCAACATCTGTCAACAACATCTAGACTAGCAACCTGTATATGTCCATAATTAGTTCAAAACATCATTAACCATGTTCTCCCCCTGAACCTGTTCCACCTGTTCACTGTCAGATCTGATCATTGCATATGTCAGTAAGAGATATCAAACCATCATAATCAATTAGATATACATCAAGTTATCAACAACTTTATGAGGACAAATATCTTTCCACATGTTATCAGCAGATTGAAACCATCATCAAACAGAGTAGATAATTGACAGAACCATAACAGACCCCTTTTTTCTGAGTATGGCCTATTGCTCTTCTTTAAACCAGCATATATGTGACTATGCCCACAAAAACTCGTGTATGTATGCGACTACGCTTCATGAAACTCATGTATAACCACCTTTCTCTGAAAAGTAGGATTTAATAGCAGGATGATGCAGAAATTACTCCTAGCTTTTGTTTAATATATTCAAATGTCTCTCTGGGCAGTGGTTTAGTGAATATATCAGCAACCTATTCTTTGGAGGGAACATACTCCAATTTGACCTTTTGTTCAAGCACTTGTTCATGTAGGAAATGATATTTGATGGATATGTGCTTGGTCTTGGAGTGCATGACTGGATTCTTTGAAATACTTATGGCACTTGTATTAGCACATAGAATGGAGATGGATGGAGTACATGTGATATGAATGTCTTGTAAGGTTTGCATCATCCAAAGTAGTTGTGTGCAGCAAGATGCAACAGCCACGTATTCTGCTTCAGCCATAGATAATTCAATTGAACTTTGTTTCTTGCTGAACCAAGACCCCAACCTAGAACCCATATAGAATGCACCACCACTAGTGCTTTTTTTGTCATCAACACTTCCTTCCCAATATGCATCTGTATATGCATGAAGTGTAAGATCTGTATCTCTAGGATACCATAAGCCAAAGTTCCGTGTTCCTTGAAGATATTTGAAAATTATTTTGACTGCCTGAATGTGTGATTCCTTTGGATTTGCTTGGAATCTTCCAACTATTCCCATTGCATTCACGATGTCTGGTTGGGTACTTGTTAGATAAAGTAGACTGCCAGTCATGGATCTGTAAGTTGGTTGATGTACTGCTGCTGATTCATCATTTGAGCTAAGACTGCATCCTGTTACCATTGGAGTACATACTAGTTTAGAATCTTCCATGCCATACTTTTTCAGGATCTGTTTGAGATATTTGGTGTGTGAGAGAAAAATACCATCTTTATTTTGTTGAACTTGTAGACCAAGAAAATAGGTAAGCTCACCAAGCAACGACATTTCAAATTCTTGCTACGTTACTGAAGCAAAATTCTGACTCATGGATTTTTCATTGCTACCAAAAATGATATCATCAACATACACAACAATTATTAGTAATTTACCAGTGTCCATCTTTGTATATATATTGCTACCGCTGACCCCTTTGAAAAACCCTGTTGGTGGAGATATTTTTTGAGTTTGCATACAAGTTTTGCATCATTTCCAAGAATGAATCCTTCTGGTTGTTCAATATAGACTTCTTCTTCTAAGTCTCCATTAAGAAAGGCATATTTTACATCCATTTGGTATACTTTGAATTTCTGAAAACTAGAAAGAGCAAGAAACATTCTTATGGCTTCAAGTATAGCAACAGGTGCAAAAGTTTCTTCAAAATCTATACCTTCTTGTTGAGAATATCCTTTAGAAACAAGTCTAGCCTTGTTTCTAATAACTTCTCCATTTTTGTTCAGCTTGTTTTTGAATATCCATTTAGTTCCTATGATATTCTTATCATGAGGTCTAGGAACTAATTCCCAAGTATTATTATTTTTTATTTGCTCAAGTTCTTCAATCATGGCCTTGACCCAACATTCATCTATACATGCTTCATTTACATTTTGAGGTTCAGTGGAAGATAGTAATCCTAGATAGCTTTAAGTTTCGGCAATGGTTCTTCTAGTCTACACACCTGCCCTTTTTCCCCAAAAATTTGAGTTTCTGGATAATTTTTATGAAAGAGTCTTTTCTTCTATCGTTATCTCTTCTTCTGGTGCTTCATTGGTTTCTTCTTCAGAATCAGTGTGATTTGATATGGGAAAATGATCCTCATCTTCTTCATTTTCATAATCTTCAGTTTTTATTTGTTTTGGATTTTTGCATGCTTCATCAACCACAACATCAATACTTTCAATAATTTTCCCAAGTCTTTTATTGTAGCATTTATATCCTTTACTTTGGGAAGAGTAGCCAAGAAGAATACCTTCATCTTCTTTGGGTTCAAACTTACCAAGTTTTTCATCAGTCCTTTTTATGTAACATTTGCTTCCAAACACTTTGAATTATTTTACAGTAGGAGTCTTACCATACCAAAGTTCATGTGGAGTTTGAGTGTTGTTTACTCGAACATTTGCTTGGTTGAGAATAGTGACGGCAGTGAATGTAGCTTCACCCTAGAAGGTTGCAGGAGTTCGAGATTCATCTAGCATAGCACGAGCCATTTGTTGAACAGTTCTGTTCATCCTTTCTACCACTCCATTTTGTTGAGGAGTCCTTGCGGTGGAGAACTACCTTTTTATTCCATGTTGTTCACAAAAGTCAAAGAATTCATCCAAGGTAAATTCCCCTCCTCAATCAGATCTGAGGCATTTGATTTTGTGATCTGATTCATTTTCAACCAAAGCTTTGAAGGCTTTGAAATTTTCAAGCGCTTCAACTTTATGCTTTAGAAGACCTATCCAACACATTCTGGAAAAATCATCAATGAATAATATCAATTATTCTTCTCCACAAGGTGACCTTTTCCTTGATGGTCCACATAAACCAATATGAAAAAGTTCAAGAGGCTTACTAGTTGACCCTTCCTTTTCGATGAAGTGAGATCTGGTTTGCTTACCCAATTGACATGATTTTCATATAGTATTTTCAAGAATGTTGATATCTGGAAGATCATGAACATCCTGGAATCTGCATGCTTTTCTTATTTGAGAAAAGCTTAGATGTCCCAATCTTCTGTGCCATAGCCAGTTTTCATCATTTTTGCTTAGATAGCACTGTTGTTGTCCTCCTTTGAGTATGTATAGGTTGTTTGGAGTTCTTGTCCCTTTGATCATGATTTCTCCTGTATCAAGCTCACGAACAACACATCCATTTGATTGAAACACTACTTCATTTCCTTGATCACACATTTGACTCACACTCAATAGGTTATGCTTTAAGCCATCAACATACATAACATTCCCAAATTTAAAATTTTCTTTCAAAAAAACATAGCCTTTACCTTTTATCACAGCCGGAGTGTCATTTCCAAATGAGACACTCTTTTCCTTTTCTAAGGAATTATATGAGTGTAGTTTTTCTTTGTCACCCGTCATGTGTTTTGAGTATCCACTGTCGATGTACCACTGGTTTTCTTGTCCTTCTGCATACAAGGCTATACTACATCTTTCTATTTGTGGTTCTTTCTTTCTCCATATTTTGGGATTTAATGGAGTTTGCTCCTTTTGAGTTGTTTGTCGAAATTTACTCCTGCATTCAGATTCTTCATGGCCAAAGTTGTTACAGTTTGAGCATTCTATTTCATTTTCAAGAAGAGAAAAGTTATTATAGGAAATTTACTTGATCCTTGTCACATTCCTTTGATTTCGTGCTTCTCGAGTCATGATAGTTTTGTAAGAAACACATTGAGCAACTTTGTGTCCAAAATTATGACATGAGAAACATTGACAATTAAAGAAATTCCTGCGATTATCGAATCTACTGACCTATTGATTGTAGTTTCTACTGATATTTATCTTTGAAGAAAATTGAGTACAATTTAACTGAGGTTGATTTTGGCTTCTGTTCATCCTTGAAATAAATTGAGCCTGATTCACCTGGTGATCTGCTTTATACCTTTGCTGACGGTTTCCAAACTATTCACTGCTCTTTGCTGCATCAAGATAGCTTTTAGTGGAGGTTGATGAATTCTGTGATTGAGATGTTTCTTCAGTATATCCAAGACCTGTCTTTATTAGAGGAGAGCACTACACTTTGATAATTTCATTCAAGGTTTCTGATCGTTTAGCAAATCTAAGATTGAGATCTTTAGTTTTCTCAAGATCCTTTCTTAGACCCACAATTTCACATTCTAGCTTTTCATTGTGTTTTTCTCATTTAGCAAGTTGGTATGTCAAGGTATCTATAATCATATTCTTTTCTTCTAAACATATTTTGAGTTTAGGGATTTCTTCATGAAGATCATCTTCATCTAAAGCATCCAAAAAATCATCATCTTCATAAGCTATCAGAAGTATATAGTCATTACTATTTTCATCTTCATCACTATTTGATAAGCCATCACTATCTTCATGAGTATAGTAGCTCTTTTTACTTACACTTTGTTTTCTATTCCATTTTGTAGATTCCTTCCCTTTATAATATTTATCTTTATGAGGACATTTGGCAGCATAATGACTGACTCTACCACAGGCAAAACATTTGAAAGGTAGTTTACCTCTGAATATTTTGGAACCCCGTTGAAGCTTCTTGACAAATTTTGCTTCCTCTTCTTCTTCTGAAATATGTCTTGATTCATTGAGTTCTTCTTTTCCTGTTGCTGAAGCTTTTAATGCGGCTTCTCTCATATCTGATGGACCTCCTTTTCTCATCTCAAAGACAGTTAAGATTCTGTGAAGCTGTGTCATATTAATAGTCTGCAGATCCTGCTTTTCTTCTATGGCAGATACTTTTGATTCAAATTTAGCAGATAAGGATCTTAAAAAATTTTCAACTAAGGTAACTTCCTTTATCTCTTCACTCCGATTCTTCATGCAATTAACAATCTCATCTATATGTAAGAAGTAACTAGCTATACTTTCATCATTGTGCATCTTGAGAGTTTCCTATTGAATTCTGAGAGTTTGCAGTTTAGCACGTTTTACCTGAGAGTCTCCTTCATAGCTTAGAACGATTATGTCCCATATTTCTTTGGCTTATTTGAGCTGCATAACTTTGACAAACTTTGATTGTGACAGACTTCCCAATAATGTATTGACAGCCTTGGCATTGGTTTCATATTGCTTTTTACATGTTGTATATGTAGGAATTGCTGATGGAAATGTATATCCTCCTTCCATGATTTCCCAGACATCTGTTCCAAGAGATTGAAGATAGGCTATGGTTCTTACCTTCAAATAAACAAAGTTTCTCCCATCAAAGATTGGCGGTCTGATGGATCCCCCTCTTTCTTGATTACTCATGATGATGGATCTTCCTTCAAGCGATCGAGCTTCTTCTGAAGGAACTCCTCTGATACCAATTGTTGGAAATAATACTGAGAGGGGGGGGGGGGGTGAATCGGTATTAGCAAGTCAATAATTTTTCATTTCCATAATCAGATTTATATACACTACTTCAGTTAATGGAACTCACGTGTACATGTAACTGTGGTTAAGGCAACTAGCGTATATCCAGTAAAATTATGATTCAGTTAATTCATCATATGTTGATCTCTAATCAGTGCATAACCATATAAACAGTAACCAGGTGCAGTAAAAACAAAACAGACCATCACACATAAGAATCACACATGAACACCAAGATATAAGGTGGAAACCCAATGTGGGTGAAAACCACCTGCTGCAATCGTCTCTGTATTCTTTTAATAATAAGAGAATTCTATTTATAATTTTTGTACTGGTGCAGTCTTATACTAGTACGCAGGCTTCTACCTGCAGAAGGCTACAACCTTCTCTTTTTCTCCAGCTTCTACTGTAAGGGAGCTACAACTCCCTAGCTCTTGTACTAGCTGATATGTTTACTAGTATGTAGGTGCCCGCCTACAGAAGGCTACAACCTTCCATTTTCTTCCAGGGATCACGTTTCATAAATTTTCAGACTGGATCCATCAACAACATCATTCAATCATCAAATATATTTGCATCAACCAATCTCCTTTTGAACCAACCATCACCGAGTCGATCAACCACTTTGACAACACATTAATCTGATTATTCAGAATGTAGTCACCAGAATACATTCACCAGAACTAAGCCATAACCCAGAACACTACAACAGCAAACAGAAGCAACTAAAACATATTTTATAAGGTATATGCTACTTCCATGTGTCGAACCTGCATGCATATCCACTTTCCTTAAAGCGAGCTAGTGTATAGATCTGAAAATAAAATTTATGATGTATACGCAGCTTGGATATGTAGAACCAACATGTATACGCTTCTTTGCTAAAGTGAACCTACGTACAGATCTGTAAATGATGATTTAAACCTTACAAATATTCCAGTCTTCAGTCATACCCAGATCATCATATTTAAAGACTACAACATGTGTCAGTTATTCAGTTACATGATCAAACCACGTAAAAATAATTCACTTCAAGCCTTAAGATCTTGATACATCATTAGATCTTAATGTTCATCAAACTCTAAGGTTCATCCTTGGTTTAGATCAATAATAGCAATATAAGCCAATAACTTTCATATTAGATCTCACACTTCATCAGATATTCTATACTTTCACACTTGGCCTAATGATCTTCTCCTCCTTTTATAGTCTTAGGCCTTTCTCAATACCATGGACCACAACCACTTAGGACCAATACCTTGGACCAACTACTTGGGGTCAATACCTCAGACCCGATACTTTGGACTAATACCATGGATCAAAATACCGTGGACCAAATATTTTGGACCAAAAATTTAGTTTCCAAGGTATACGAACTTTTCTTTCTGTGAAAGTGCATGTGTACATATACGTGACTTGTATACAGTGAACCTGCGTGTATACACAGCTTGGTCAATGGTGAACCTACGTATACCTCTTTTTCTTCATTCAGTGAAGACTGATCTGTACTTCTTTTTTGTTTACCTGCTATACTTTCATCTAAGTGAGTTGCCTTCTAAATTGATTCCTTGAAGCTGCCCTGCATTTCATCACATTTGTAAACACTATTGTCATGCATTCTGTCACATCCGATATCTCTTCTGTAGATTCATCTAGTTACCATATACAGGTGAGTTATTCTGCTACAAGTGGGTTTCCATCAAGTACAACACATACATCATAATGCCAACAGACTATTGCTGCTATTCACAAAGATTTGGGGTCAGACTCAGGTGATGAAACAATAGTCACAACTACAAGTATAAAAGGTAAAATTTTTGAAGCATCTACTAGTAATTCTGCACAATCTATTGATAATAAAGAAAATGAGAGGAAAATACATGAGCTTTTTCATATTAGAGTTATTTCCAAGCATCAAAAGATTGATACTTTATTTGATAGTGGTTCACAAGTAAATTTGATTTCTGAAGCAATTGTAAAGAAGTTGGGACTACTAATCACACCTCACGAGAAGCCATATCCATATAAAGCAAAGCTACAAGTGACTAGACAATGTAAACTTAGGTTTGCTTTTGGGTCAGCATTTGTAGATGAGGTTGAGTTAGATATAGTTCCCTTGGATATATGTGGTATTGTTTTAGGAAGTCCTTACTTGTATGACAGAAAAGCCATTTTCTATAGAGCTGAAAATAAGTATCAACTCACAAAAGATGGAATGGAATATATTGTAAGATCTCATCAGCTCAAAAATAACTACACTCTCATAAACTCAGGGCAGATGAAAAGAATTGTAAATTCATGCAAGCAATTTTTACTAAAGGTTGTAAAGGAAAAGACCCCTAATAAAACCAATGCATTTGAAGGCTGTGATGCTAAATAGAAAGCTAATTTAGAAAAAATTGTTTCAGAATATGATATCCTATTTCAAGAACCTAAAGGTCTGCCACCCAAAAGGGAAATTGTATATGATATTCATTTGCAGCAAGATGCTCCATTCCCTAACAACAAAATATATAGGTTATCCACTTTAGAGAATGCAGAGATCAAGAAGCAGGTATAGGAGATGCTCGAGAAAGGGTTCATAAGGCCAAGCACATCACCATGTGGATCTCCAATCTTATTGGTGAGAAAGAAAGATGGTTCGTGGAGGATGTGCATTGATTACAGAGCATTGAATAAAATAACGATCAAGAATTGTTATCCTCTTCCTCACATAGATGACCTATTAGATCAGTTGAAAGAAGCTATTTACTTTTCCAAGTTGGACTTGTGTAGTGGCTACCATCAGGTCAGAGTAGCAGAACAAGATGCATGGAAGACTACTTTCAAAACGAAGCAAGGGCTATATGAATGGCTAGTTATGCCTTTTGTCTTAACTAATTCTCCTGCCACTTTCATGAGAGTTATGAATGATGTAATCTCGACCTTTTATTGATGATTTTGTAATTGTATATTTAGATGAATTTCTTGCTTTTAGTAAAACATGGGAAGAACATTTAAAGCACGTAAAATAGACTCTAGATGTTCTTAAAGGAGAGAATCTCTATGTTAAGTTATCAAAATGTGAATTTGGAAAAACATCTTTGAATTATTTGGGTCATATTGTAGGGGGTGGTGAATTGAAGATAGATCCCTCTAAGGTTGAAGTTATTGTGAACTGGCCTAAACCCAAATCAGCTACAGAAGTTAGGAGCTTCCTAGGAGTAGCACAATATTGGAGAAAGTTTATTGCTAACTTTTCCTTGATTGCAACTCCCTTACATGCTTTAATAGGATTGAATAAGGTGTTTCAGCGGGGAGGAAAACAATAGAAAGCCTTCAACACCTTGAAAGAAAAAATTAGTACAACACCAGTACTAGCATTGCCAGATCTTCAAAGACCATTTGAGATTGAAACAGATGCCAGTGACCATGCCATGGGAGCAGTGTTGATGCAACACGGTAAACCCATATGTTATCATTTTGAGACATTTAATTCTGCAGTAGTCAATTATACGACATATGATAAAGAATTGTATGCATTAGTACAGAGTGTGAAAAAGTGGAAACATTACTTAATGGGCAAAGAAACAGTTATACATACTAATCATCAACCACTTCAATATTTACACTCACAAACTAAGTTGTAGCAATCAAGACACTATAGGTGGATGGGTTTTCTACAACAATTTCATCTATTCATTAGATATAAGAAAGGCATACACAATAAAGTTGCAGATATGTTGACCAGACCGATCATAAATGCACCTACTATACTTAAGCATAATTCAGTATTGCATGAAAGCTACATTGAACAATATGCTCAAGATGTAGATTTTAAAGATGTATATACAACTTTAAGTCATGGAAAACAAGTAGAATTGAATTATCATATTAAGGAAAAACTCTTGTATCATTTGGGAAAGTTATGCATTCCTCAAACTGAAAGAGTTAATATAATTCGAGAAGCACACACTTCTCTAATATCAGGTCATTTTGGTGTAAGTGAAACAGTTGCACAGCTGCAAAGATTCTGCTATTGGCCAAGAATGCATGAAGTAGTTTCTAGATATATTAAAGGGTGTACCATGTGTGCTAAAAGCAAGCCCAACAATATAAAATTAGGCTTGTACACTCCACTACTAGTTCCTTCTCGTCCTTGGGAAAGTGCTTCCATGGACTTTGTTGGGGGGCTGCCAAAATCTAGAAAAGGTCATGACTATTTATATGTTATTGTGGACAGGTTCAACAAAATGTGTATTTTAATACCTTGTAACAAATAGATTACAGCTGCAAAAACAACGAAGTTGTTCTTTTAGCATGTTTGGGTGCATTTTGGGTTACCCACTTCCATAGTATCTGATCAAGATCCCGATTTGTTGGAAAGTTTTGGTCAAGTCTGTGGGAGTTGATGGACAGCACACTGAAGAAGAGCACAACCTTTCATCGACAAACAGATGGCCAAACAGAGGTAGTCAATAGGACAGTGATCCAGTTGCTCAGGTGTTATTGCAACAAGCATCCCAAGCTTTTGGATGAACATTTATGTTATGTGCAACATGCTTACAACCGTGCCAAGCATTCTTCTACACAAGGATCTCCTTTTGAGACTTGTTTTGGTTTTACACCAAGGTCTCCCTTGGATTTTGTCTTTGAAAAAGACATAGTAGTTGATGGACACAGTGATGTGGACAAAGCAACCAAGTTCATTGAACAGATCCAAGAAATTCACCAGGCAGTGCAAGAACAGCTAGAAAAGAGCCAAGCCAAGTACAAGGCAGGGCATGATAATCATCGAATTGAGCATAGCTTCCAAGTTGGTGATCAAGTTTGGTTGTACATCAGCAAAGACAGAATGCAAGGTGAAGGAAAGAAGCTGAAGCCAATAAGGTATGGGCCTTTCAAGATACTTGAGAAAATTGGTGAGAATGATTTTCGCCTTGATTTGCCAGCTTACATGCACATCTATTTAGTAGTTAATGCAGAGAACTTGAGACTATTTGAACCTTCATTGATTGAAGATCCCGAAGAGCAAAGTCAGTTGCCTTTTATTGATGATATGCTGCCTGAATATCTCAATGAGTCGCAGGAAGATGCATTTCTTGACAGGAAGGTGAGAACTATGCGCAGAGGGGATGTTGAGTATGTTAGAATTGGACTCAAAGGTTCAAAACCAAGCAGTGCAAGATGGATAGAAATTGGACAAGTGAGGAAGTTGTATCCTCACTTGATTGATGCTTAAAAATGAACTTTTGGTGGTCCAAAATATTTTTCAGTGGGAAGGCGTGATCCAAAAGGGATCCAAGAAACCCTCTAAGTCTTCATAAATCAAAACAATCGCAAAAGAAAAAGTTTTAGAAATATCGGATTACACTATCAGGAGGCAAAAACATGAAGAAAAAAATGAAAACAGGCTTATCAACGGTCAAAAGGAACAATGCACAGGAGCCGTCGGATCTGGTTGATCAACGTTCTGGACCCGATCGACATATCACAAATTGGTGGAGTCTATAAAAGGTTATCGGAGGCGGTCACCTAAATGTTGCGATAACAATCAGTGGGGTCAATGAGGACCGTTGATCAAGCGTACAGATCAATGGCCTAGGTTGACCCACCATATCGCATCGGAAGATTACAACGGCAGCACTTACGAAAGTCCGTGGGCTCATGCGACATGCGATTATGACAAGTCACATCGCAAAATCGCATCGGAGCAACACCATGAAGCGGGGGCTGATATATGTGTCTTGCGATATATATATATATATATATATATATCCGGACCCGATGGAGTATAGATAATAATATATATAGCCTCTCAAGTCCGCCATGGAGCCATTTGCGATAATGTCAATGTTTTTAATGTATTTTTGAAAAAAAAGGGAAAATCACGATACAAGCGGGATTTCGAACAGGCTGAAGGCAGTAGGTGGTTTTGGCTGGGCGTCGCCCGAGCCCATACATTGGCTGCCACGTGTCTAGGCTAAGGAGAAAGAAAACCACCCTTATCAGGCGGTTAACCTCCCTACGAAAGAGCCGCCCGAAATGAACCACAGCTGTTGGATCGATCTCCCAGATAAATGGTGGAGATGCTGTGTCAATATACAGGTGGACTCGATAAGTGTTATAAGACGAAATCGATAACGTTTCAAATCCGATAAACGAAAGTTTGGTGATTTTTCACAGTTTTTAGTGTATTTCTCTGTGGACACAGAGAATTCTGTTTCCAGGGACTCCAAAGGCGCGATGACCCATTCCGTTACAGAACAAGCGGCCAGCATCCCTGAAAGCGTTTAGCAATGATTGCTAACACTCAGAGGGGGATCTGAGCAGACAGAGGTCGGGAAGCCAGAAAGCCTGAGAAGGTGAAATGAACATACAACGCCGATTGGCTTTAAAGCCATAGATTGACAGAAAACAGAGCAAGCAGTGTTGAGACAGAGAGAATACAGAGACAGAAAGTCAGTGAGGAGAGTCTGTGTACTTAGAAAGACTTGGGAAATCCAAGTAAAGCTTTGTTGTTTTGTATTTGTTGTGTGAGACTCAAATTGAGCTCACTTTTGTAAAAAAATTGCTTTTGAAGACATAATAGAGAGGCCACCATTGAAGGCTAGACCACGAGACGTAGCCTAGGAGTTTTGGGTGAACTACATATTAAACTTGTTGTGTTTATGTGTGTTGTCTATTATGTTTCTTTAACTGCTTCATTGTCTATGTATTTCACAATCTTATCGTTCCATTGCACAAAGTAACATAGGCAAATCCATGCACATGAGTCTGTAATACCTTAATAATTGTCTAAGATCTCATTATCAGATCAGGAGGCGATTGGGTATTTTTATAGCTACATCTCAAGAAAGCTATTTATGAGAAGGAAATGTTGGCAATACTACATGCACTTAAGAAATGGTGACCATACCTAATGGGAGGACACTTCAAGGTAAAAATGGATCATGACAACCTTAAATACTTTTTAGAACAAATATTATCTTTACCAGAATAGAAAAAATGGGTCACAAATATGTTGCGTTATGACTTTGAAATCATCTACAAAAAAGGAAGCAAAATGTTGTTGCAGATGCATTCTCAAGAAAGGATGAGGATGTGGAAGCATTGTTTTGTGCTATTTCTATTATCCAACCAGATTGGATAAACGAAGCAAAAGATGAATGGAAGAAGGATAAAGAAGTGTGGCCACTCATTCAAAAGTTCCAGAAGGTCCCAGTTCAAACAATATTGCCAGAACTTGATGAGGAAGGAAAAATCATATTGGAACCTGAAGCAGTCACAGAAACAAGAACTCGATAGCTACAAAAATGGTCAATTTCAGAGTATATCATCAAGTGGAAGAACTTATGGTTGGGTAGTCGATCTCCCCATAGTATGTTTTTGGGGCTTGAGCCCGGATTTTGGTCAAGTGTAATGTAAAGACCCCACGAAATGCAGGTGCGGAGCGTGAAAGTCTAGGGTTGTCCACCCTAAAATGATATAATTTAATGTAAAGTGTGTCGGTCTACCCATGGTCTGCAGACCATGGGATTGTATAAATAGAGCAAGGCTCTAAGTGTAAAGTCAGTCATAGTTTTGGAGAAGTAATATGTTCTTTTGGATGGTGAATTAAGCTCTGAGTCTATAAGTCCGAGTCTTGGGTTGTAGTAGTAGGAAGAGGCTCTGTGGCTATGTGCATAGAGGCCTGAGAGAGTCCAAAACTATGTGTGCAGATCCTTGCAGCTAATTGCATAGGGCAGAGTTGGGATTGTACTTGAACAGAGGATTAATAAAAGATAAGTTGATTCTGAAATACTGTGTGGTTATGTTTTTATGATATTTATGCATCTCTTTACAGTTTTATGATTGCGCGCACTTGTTATGATTGTTGAATGATTAATGAGAATATTGGGCCCACATAATTAAGTTAAGATCTATAATAATAGCACAGTAAGGATAAAGGATCTAGATAGCGCCTCTTCATGCTCTTTACAGAACTGCACGGAAACTGTCGCACAAGTTGCGA
This sequence comes from Pinus tabuliformis, assembly GCA_031772625.1. Taxonomy (NCBI): domain Eukaryota; kingdom Viridiplantae; phylum Streptophyta; class Pinopsida; order Pinales; family Pinaceae; genus Pinus; species Pinus tabuliformis. The sequence goes on along the minus strand of CM062815.1, from coordinate 1,092,768,994 downwards.
AGGTCAGACGACTGCGCAGAGCAGTGTAAGTGCACGGGTTTGGTTCGCGAATTTCCTAGACTTCATCAAGACATCCCTAGGGTGCAGAAACCTAGTTCCAGCACCCTCCCATACTACCTCGGGTGAGACCTCAGTCCGCGCACCATGAACTGTTGTCGAAAGGGCCAGTAGTTTTGGGATTTGTTTGGCTAAATCACTTCTGAACCTGGGTCAGGCCCTAATAAGCTAACAATTGGTTCCATTACCGGGACTAGGATTTTCCTAAGGGATGTCTGATGTCGTGCCACCAGAACCAAACAAAGAAGGAAATTGAAGAGTGGTTGGACAAGAAGCTTCACGAGTTCGTGACACAGGAAAACATAATTCCGCAGGTATTCGAGAAAAGGTGACTGGATCGCTACATGCACACAGAAATCCATGAGATCTTCTTTGTGTCCTTTCCTTTTGAACTGTATGAGCGGATCGCAAGGTTAGCTGACAGCCAGGGAAGGTATAAGCTCGACCAACCGATAGTGTGGACAACGGAATTAGTGCGCAGAATAGAGGCATCAGAAGATACGATCGCACAAGTTGTGGACCATTGGCTCGACCGAATAATCGAGGGATTTATCATTGAATTTTTGATAGACATGACCCTGAGCTACAACAAAGCAGAATGGCGTTTCCTCAAGGGACCGCGAGGTAAGTACATTAAATATTTGAATACTTGGATTAAGATGCGTTTATGTGAAAAGCGGGTGATGCAAATACATTAATGTTTGGAACGACGCGAAGTGGAAGGATCTACAAAGGTAGCGGGAAATTAGGAAACAATCCGTTAATTTCACCTTCACGAGAGAGCAAGGAAGAGCTTGCTCAGGTCTCTCTGAGAAGTGCAGTCAGTTTGATAAGGCAGCGCATTCCGCAGCCACCGCCCTCATCTCCATCCACTCCACCTCCACCAACCTTGTAGTCTGGCATGGCGAGCGCGATCAAGCTACTCGTATTCAGAGGAGTAGGGAATGAGGATCCAGACCAGTTTTGGTTTGTGGTAAGAGCAGTGTGGGAAGCACAAGGGGTTATAGATGACAACATTAAGAAGGCTACATTGGTGAGTGCGCTGCAGGATTGCGCGTTGATGTGGTATATCAAACACTCTAATGATCACCCAAATGCAGGAATAATGGAGATCCAGAATGCGCTAAACATAGAATTTAGCTAACCAAAATCAGAGACACAGTCAATCATTGGGTTCAAAGAGATCGTGATGCTTCCCGATGAGACCCCCTGGGATCTGGATCAGCGGCTGAAGAGTACGATCCGCGAGGCTAATATGATGCTAACAGATGCGCAACACCGAGCCTGGTTTGTGGCATCTTTGACACCACGCCTAAGGATGGCGCTATCACAACAGAAACTTTCTACCCAGGCTGAAGCATTAGAAATGGCGATGAGGTTGCGTGAGACACCGATACAGGATCCGGGGCTGGGAGTTCAACAAATCCACGCGCAACTACAAAATATCTGCTTGGAAATGATCTGAAAATGGGGCACTAAAGGCTTCTTTTCAGCTTACAAGAACCTCTCCCACTCCAAAGCTTATTAATTTCCAAGATCTAGCTTATGATTAACCAATTGCGGAATTAAAAGTGCTTGAAATAGGTGTATTCTTGTGTTTGTTTCAGAATGTTCAAGTGCTTATGTACATTTTCTTATGCTGATATTTAAACACACATAACAGTAAATAAAGCAACAAACCAGCAAACACTTAAGACAACAATATAATATGGAGTTCACCCAAACCTCTTGGGCTATGTCTCTGTGAGCACTAGTCAACTCAACTAGGCTCTCTGGGATTATGGCATAAATTCTTTTACAAGCTCCACGCTCAACTCCATTGGTTTACAACTAAACCTATGGGTTAAGAATACCATTTTATCCCATTTGTTGTCCATACACTGCAGATAGATCTAGGCTTCTTTGGACTAGACTCCTTCATCAGCGCTCTGAGCTATCTTGAGTTCTAGCTTGCACCAACTCCCTCAGAATTCTTTCGTTGTCTCTGGAATACCTTCTTCTATCTTCAGCACACTTTAGACACTAGCAACAGCTGGATCATTTGATCTCTTTTCTATTCTCTCGGCTCTGGCTCTGGCTCTTCATTCTTGCTTCTCTGAGCTCTCTAGTTTTTGATTTACCTCCAAGCGACTCCAAAAACTCTCCTCTACCAATTGCACTCTCTAGCTTTTGTGAGGTATCCTTTTAGCTCTACAAATTCCTGTCTATTTCTCTATGTGTAATCATTCCTCTATCTTTTCGACTGGCCCTCTGGTTTTGGCTTTGTGGCTCTGCACGTTACAAACACATCATTGTTACAAAATGCCCGCTTGCAGTGTGGCACAATGATCGGGGACAATTACAAAGTAATCAGGGCCTTTCTTCAGGAGAAACCTGAAAATGGAACAAAATTCCAATACACAGAAATATATCGGAAATACACTATCGGGCACAAAATCTGGACTTCAAATAGAATGCAACAACATCTATAAACCTATCGGGTCTGCCATTTCATCGCAAATCACAATCGCATGGTGTATTGGCAAAAAAACCCAATACATGGGAATACATTGAAAATCCGAATTTCTGGATTTCAAATATTATGAAATCACATCCATAATTCCCATCGGGTCCGCCTTCTATCGTCATATTGAAATCAATTATTGAATGGAGGCTTCTGTGGTCCATATCAATTATAAGAAGAGTTTCGGCGAAAATCACATGAAGAAAACCTTTGTCGACGTGTTTCGAACCAACCAGTGTGGTTCATCATCAAGACAAGTTGAAGAAACAGATCCAGCTTTGCATGTTAAATAGTCTGAGCAGAGCCTCCAACGATTAACTTGACCAATGGCTAATTTTGACAAATCGCTTAGATGGGAGGTCAAAACCTCAATAAATGGGAAATACAAAGAAAACTCGAATAAACTGGATTTCAAATTTTATGCATTCGCACTTATAATTCCCATCGGGTCCGCCCTTTATTGGCATATCACAATCACAAGTCGTAATGTGCATTGGCCCTTTGTATCGGGGATCACCAATTACCGATCGCCGATCACTCGAATCAGATCCTGACCATTGATCTGACTCCTTGATCTGATGATCGATATCACATCATGGCATATTGCATATGTAATGGCCCGGGGGTTCTTTCCATATACCATGGACTGTGCCGACCTGATACGCCGATCCGATCCCGCTTTATCACAATCGGCTCTGCCTGGGTCCCGATATCACATGCAGCCTACCTCTGACCCGATATATCAGAGATCTCTAATCGGGGGAGTCCTTCTGCCTTTGGTCTAAGTCCTCCTTTTACCCCTCCGATGCAAATTTTCCTTAAAGATATTTTTATGCCATTTTTCTAAGAATTTGCCTCCTTTTCAAAGGACAATGGGAAATTTTCTTTCTGTGATAACTTCTTCATCTGAAGTCCATTTTAGCCCATTCAAATTGCAGTAGATTCAAAATGACGAGATCTATGCAACGAGACTATTTCCAAGAGCAGCCGTTGAATTTCATTTTACTCTGTGAGGAACATTTTTAGACTTAGAAGTCTATTCTAGATCCATTTTGGATCACACCTTCCCACTAAAAGAACTTTTGGTCCCCAAAATTCTGATATATTGATGATCCAGACTTAAATAGGAACGCATTAAATTACAGAGATAACCATAAACAAAAATATGTAGCGGAAATAATACTTCATTTCATTGATGTAAAATACTGAAATATGCTTACAAACAGTAATGGAAATAAACCAGCTAGGGCGATGGTATCTTATCTCTGAGAAGAGATGTGTGGTGGCTACATGCCTCTAAACTGTGTTATAATGAGGCTCGAAGGCCTATATATTGTTGAGAAACAATGGAAAACCCTTAATATTCCAAAACCTAACCCTAGAAGATGAAACGCCAAACTGTGGGCCCCATTTGGGTAAATTGGTACATCAACTTCCCAGGGTCATAACTTTGGCATACGATCTCCGTTTGACGAGTACAATAGCTCGTTAGAAATATCTATCCGAGCACTACCACTTTGGGAAGGGAAACATTGGTCCATGGAACCATGTTGCCCCCATATTTCCCAAAAAAACGTCGTTTAGGGCCTCAAAACGGCTCCGGAAGTTCAGGAGCCGAAAAACTGCTAAAAATAGTAAGTTGTGCTACAATTAAGGAAACTGAAAATGCTGAGAGAAAAAATGGTGGGGGTCCAGGTGGACTTGGCAGGTGGCCACCAATATCCACCTGGATCATTCCTCCCCCCTTAGGAAGCAATGGTTCCCATTGCATTGAGTTCCATCATGAGATGAGGAAACTTTTGCTGAACTTGGTCCCTGGTGAGCCACTTGCCCTGGTGAAGGAGTTGGCCTGCTTTGACAAATCTATACAGTTGGATATTCTGTTGGCGAGTGTTCTTGATCTGTGTGTCCATGATATGATCAGTTACAGCTTGTTCCATGCACTCTGGATTTAAATATGTGGGTGTGAGCTGTTCTGCAATGTCGGATGTGTCTAGCAAGGGTGGAAAATATGGCCGAAGGCGGTCCACATTGAACACTGGGTGCAGGCCAAGGAATGGAGGAATGATAAGCTCAAATGCATTGTCTCCCATAGCCTTAGTAATGGTGTAAGGACCATAGTGGATTGTTCTCAGTTTTCGATAGCCTTTAGTAAGGCTTTTCTTTTGCAAATGCAACCAGACTATGTCGCCCACCTAAAACTTGTGTGGCACCCGATGTTCATGTCGCTGCTTGTACTTGGCATTTGATTTCTCCAGAATTTCATGGAACTACTGGCGAATATGTTGGATGTGCTCAATGAAGCTAGTTTCCTTGTCTGTTTCGGACTGGACATGAGCTGAATCTATGTGAGTAGCTGCAAGTGGAATGGCCACATCAATGGGGCATAGTGGCTGGAATACCAAGCCCACTTGAAAAGGGTTGTGGCCAGTTGAGCTGTGAAGAGCTCGGTTGTAACTGTGCTGAACATAGGGGAGGCTCTCATCCCATGTGCGTGAATGCTTTGAGTTGTACATGCACAGAATGTGTACAATCATCCTATTGACAACCTCTGTCTGGCCATCAGTTTGAGGATGGAAGGTTGCGGACTTAGTGAGTTTGGCGTCCAGCATTGACCAGAGACTGGACCAAAATGTACCGAGGAACCGACTGTCCCGATCTAAGATGATAGACTGTGGGATCCCAAAGTGCACCCACACTCGTTCAAAGAAGAGTTTAACAGTGGCCTCTGCTGTAATATTCTTCTTGCAGGCCGCCATAATGGCCATCTTCAAGAACCTGTCGACGACCATAAAAACACAGTCATTTCCATGCTTAGTGGAAGGAAGGCCTAACATGTAATCCATGGAGATGGATTCCCAAGGACGACTAGGGGCAGGTAGCGGGGTATAGAGGCCCTGCTTCTTGATGGTTGGTTTGGCAATGGCATAGGCAATACATGATTTGATGTACTTCTCGACATCTTGTCAAAGATTCAGCCAATAGAAATACTTTTGCAGTACTGCCACCATTTTCTCGACCCCGAAATGCCCAGCAGCCCGACTGTAGTGTGCTTCCCAAATCATCTTGGCACGCTCGCTTGAAGGAACATAAAGGTGACCCAGGTGGCATAACAGGGCATCCTGGAGGTGAAAATCTGGAACATCCCAACCCTCCAAGAGTGTCTGGCATGTGTGGCCAAACTTTGGGTCGCTTTTGTAGAGAAGTGGCCAATCAGAAGTCTCGTGCCCACAAGAGTTGAGCACGGTGGTTAACGCCATGATCGGTGGTCGACTAAGGCAATCTGCAACATTATTGGTGCTGCCATTCTTATACTTGATATTCAAATGGAACTGTTGTAGGTATGTAGGCCACTTCTGATGGCGATCATTCTGTAATTTCCCTTGGGTCTGTATGAACTGCAGGGGTCGGTGGTCTGTGTGGATGACCATTTCCTTTCCCAAAATGTAATGCTTCCATTGTCGGTAGGGTTGCACAATGGAATACATCTCTTTATCATAAGTGGGATACTTCTGGACTATTTCTGAAAGTGTTTCACTGTGATATGCCACTGGATGCCTGTGTTGAGTAAGGACTGCCCCAATAGCATAGTCAGAGGCATCCGTCTCAACCTCAAATGGTTGTTGTAAATCTGGTAACACGAGCACTGGTGCCGTGCAGAGGCAATCTTTCAACTCTATGAATGCCTTCTGTTGAGATTCAGAACAAAAGAATTTTTCTTTCACTCCTCCCTTGGTGACTTGACTCAAGGGCCAAGTGATATGAGAAAACCCCAACACAAACCTACGGTAGAAGTTGGCAATACCTAGAAAGTTGTGAAGCTCTGTTAGAGTGGTTGGAGATGGCCAATCCCGAAGGACTTGGATCTTGGCTGGATCCACATGCACCCCCTGTTCATCAATAATGTATCCTAGATACTGAACCTGGGTCATGCCAAAAGTGCATTTCTCCAAATTGGCACATAACTTGTGTTGCCACAGTGTTTGGAGAACCTGTCGGATGTGGTGGAGGTGCTCTTCCCAAATCAGGTTGAAGATCAGAATGTCATCCAAGTATACCACTACAAATGAGTTGGTGAATGGCCGCAAGATGTCATCCATTAGCCTCATGAAGGTTGTAGGATCATTCGTCAATCCGAAAGTCATAACCAACCATTCGAAAAGGCCCTCCTTGGCTTTGAAGGTAGTGTTCCACACATCAGAGGGTTCGATTGGTACCTGGTGATATCCTAACTTCAGATTGATCTTGCTGAAATATTTGCCCCTTTTAGTTGGTCCAGGAGGTCATCAATCCGTAGGATCGATTACCTATTACGGACAGTGATCTTGTTCAGCGCCTGATAGTCAACACAGAGTCTCCAAGTCCCATCCTTCTTCTGTACCAACATGATCGAGCTCCCACAAGGCGATGAACTCGGATGGATGTGACCTTTATGTAGCAACTCCTGAATCTGCCTCTTGATTTCATCGTTTTCCAGAACAGAGCGTCCATAAATTGGTCCATTGTAGCGGTGCACCTGGGGTGAGATCAATGGAGTGCTTGACCTGACAGTGCAGAGGAACCCCTGCGGGGAGGTGAAGATGTCCTCGTACTCCTCCATGACCTTTTCCATCTGTAGTTGTCGTGCGGACGGGCCCTGTCTGGAGGCCGTGGCCACCGTCTTCTTATTTCCTTGAGGGTGTATCATCGGGAAAACAAATTTCCCGGTTTTGGAAATGAGCTTACTGCATTGTTTTGCAGTAATCAAAGAGATGGCGGTAGGCAGTGCTACCTCTGGTATCCTGTACAACTTATTTCCCAATGTAATAATAATAGCACGGGGCCTTGATTCATACACAACATGTCGCTTCCACAAACTTCAAGGGGGGAAATGTCACACGATACCTCATTCGTGAAGGGCTTGATGTTGTATGGGAGGTGACACTGTTGGCTCACACGAAGATCCCGTCCTTGGTGAAGCCACCCGATGGTGTACGGTTGTGGATGTGTTGTGGTCGGTAAGCCCAACCGCTTCATGACCTCTACCGAAATGAGGTTCTTTTGGCTCCCGCTATCGACAATGAACTGTAGCGGGGATCCCTTTACCCACATCTGGGAGTGGAAGAGACGCTCCTCCTCCTTTGGATCTTCGGGTTCATTTTTCTGGATCTTGGCGGTAGCAACAGTGGCGTTGGGATCCGCATCAATGATCTGCTTCCCTTTGTCATTCCCCTTGTCGGGTTCTAACTCAGAGTTGGAACATGCATCTGATTCTGAAACCTTTAGCTTAGCCACCAATGACTGCTTGGCCTGACACTCACTTGTGTTGTGAGTGGAGCTCTTATGGAACTCACACCATTTTCCTGTGTCCTTTTTTGGCTTCGCGACGATGTTCTTTGCTTGCAGCTTTGGCGGGTTGTCTTGTGCTGCCCCGCCTTGGCTTTGTCCTTTGTTCTGTGGTTTAGGGGCACCTTTCCCTTGCTTCGGATTCGCAGATCCAAAGTCTCGCTTCTTTTGTTTAAACTTCTGCTCGACCTTAACAACATATCGGTATGCTGTGCCGAGCGAGGAGATGTTCAGGAATTATATTTCTCCTTGGATGTAATTGTGCAGGCAGTCATAGTATTTGAGTATCAAATGCTGTTCCGAATCCTTGATACCCAACTTTGTGTGAAGGGTATGGAAAAGATTGGTGAAATCTGGCACGTCTTGGTCCCTTCCCTGTCGCAGCGTGGTCCACTTTATGTATTCATCCTCATAGCTTACGATAGGGTGGTACTGCTCCTTGATGGCATCTCGGAATGAATTCCAGGTGGGTGCGGTTGAAAATAGTGAGCCAGTATTTTCATCCTTCTGCTCGCAGTAGGTTTCCCACCAGTCCTTGACGTGGGGGGCTGCTTTGAGAAGAGCGAAAACAATCTTTTCTCGACTTGAAAATTCATGAACAGAATAATAACCCTCTAGCAGATTTAACCATTTATCTACGGCATCTGCATCTATCTAACCCTCGAATATGGGGATTTCAAAATTAACTTGTACCTTAAAGGGCGTGGCGTTTCCAGAGTAGCTGCTGGAAGCTGATCCGTCGCTTCTGGGTAGCCTCTGAAGGATCTAGGCAAAGTTGTCCGTCATCGCATTCCATTGTCGCTCGAGGGCTTCTTCGAGCAAGATTTTGATAGGATCTCCTGCCCCCTCATCTTTCTTCTCATCTGCCATGGGAGGCTGTCGGGATTTGCGAGGCTGGTCTTGCAAAGGGTCGACCAGTTCAAGCCCTAACTCTTTATATCCCGACCTCGTTGGGACAGGCAAAGAAAAACAAAGAAAAAAACAGACCGCTCTGATACCACTGATCCAGACTTAAACAGGGACACAAAAAATTATAGAGATAACCATAAACACATATATCCAACGGAAATAATACTTCATTTCATTGATGTAAAATACTGAAATATACTTACAAACAATAATGGAAATAAACCAGCTAGGGCGATGGTAGCTTATCTCTGAGAAGAGATGTGTTGTGGCTACATGCCTCTGAACTGTGTTACAAGGAGGTTCGAAGGCCTATTTATTGTTGAGAAACAATGGAAAACCATTAAAATTCCAAAACCTAACCCTAGAATATGAAATGCCAAACTGTGGGCCCCGTTTGGGTAAATTGGTACATCAACTTCCCGGGGTCGTAACTTTGGCATACGATCTTTGTTTGACGCGTACAATAGCTCGTTAGAAAGATCTATCAGAGCACTACCACTTTGGGAAGGGCAACATCAATCCATGGACCCATGTTGCCCCCAGATTTCGCAAAAAACGTCGTTTAGGACCTTAAAACGGCTCCGGAAGTTCAGGACCTGAAAAACTGCTAAAAATAGTAAGTTGTGCTACAATTAAGGAAACTGAAAATGCTAAGAGAAACAATGGTGGGGGTCCAGGTGGACTTGGCAGGTGGCCACCAATATCCACCTGGATCAATTGATCTAAACAATAAATAAGATTAACAACACCCTCTTCTTTTAGCCTTCATACACTTGCCTGCATGGTTAGTGCCTCTGAACCAAAACATTTGAACACTCCCTTCCTGGATGTGCTTGTCCTCCTGGGAAGAACTGTCTTCCTCCTTGACTTCATGCAAAACTCCTACTAAGAAGGTCACAGAAGGTAGTTTGAACTTCTCTGCCTTGATCATTGATCCAAGGTGGCTCAAACCAATGTGAAGTTACATCTGCTTAACAAAATTTTCATTTGTACCTGCTTGACATACTGTCAACAACAACTGTTAACAACAATAAGATTATAGACAAAAACTGGATGGCCTAAACTCCTACTTCAACAAAAGAAATAGATTTCACATCTTGTGAACACCTCCATGTCTTTACATCTGCATACAAATGATTGACTAGATAACAAGCCAACAAAATATGCCTTTAAAACATTTGACCCTTCAAGTCAAGTATGTCAAAAAATACCTTTAGGACTCTTTTTCAAAAGATGAAACACTTCATCATTATCTCCATCTTGGAGACCAAATCAACTTTTCCCAAGTCAATATTACATGCATGTTTAAACAAAGCAATCAACCTTTTAATTTAATTACACATACATGTTCAAATATGAGGAAATCATCAACATCCCTGTCTTCATGCATGTCATGCATATGCATGTCATGCTTATGCATGCATTTCACCCTTCAACTTTCACTTAAGCACACTGTACTTTTGAATCTGAAATGAAATATAATGTTGCAACAATAAAATGAGTCTCCTACTCAACTTGTTCATTCACCTTCTTGGTAAAACCCTGCAACTTGCATCTCATTAACAAATAAATGCAAATAGATGTGACTTTATATAATGCATCTTCAAAAGACATCCAACCTATTGGATAAGAACTCTAGCCATTTCATACCAACCCATTTCAAAGGTCCTTCCTTTGTTTGCACATCAACAGCAACATGTGAATCATTCTGAAACACATCATTCATGGAATCTCTCTTTTCATTCCTGGCATTTTCTCTTTCCACCTTCTTTAACTTTTGTGGAAGTATATTTGGATTCAAAGTCCAACACTTTGTAGCAACATGTCCTTGCTTATGGCAATAAGTGCAACACATGTGCATCTTCTTGACAACATGATTTGCCTTGTCCAATGGACCTTTGGATTTTTGCTTCCTTTCCTTCAAAAGTTTCCTGTATGTGGCCATTCTCTTCCAACATCTAGAAACATTATGGTTAACCAAACAAAAAAAGGAACATGCAATTCTTTTCCCATGCTTATATGGAAATTTATCATGCTTTTCATAATCAAAAGGAATATGGTTAGAACCATATTTATACCTTTCTCTTTCACCTTTATTGCCTTCGTGAGGAGGTGAATTGAATGAAGAAGTAGATCCCTTTGGAACACCATCAATCTCTTCAAGGCTATCAGAGTTTCTACAACTCTCTAGTTCAAGTGCATGCTTATAAACACTTGCATCCTACAAATGATGTTTCAAGCTATTACATTCTCCATGAATAAAATCTTTACACTCTTAAGGTAGAAGACCTGCAACGAAACTCCTTCTTGGAACTGTTTCAATGGCCTTCATGGCAGCTTTGGAACTCCCTCCATAAGCTTGTCCATAGCCAAGACCCAAATACTTAGGCCTTTCCTCAACTATTATTGGCTCAACAATACCCTGTGCATGTTTTCCCAAGCCTTTTCCTTCATAGCCCATCTTGGACATTAACTTGGAACCTATGCCTCTGGTATGTTTTTCAAAAGAACCAATATAAGCATTCTTAGAAGAATTTGAAGACAAACAGGAATATTTTACCTCTTCTTCAGGCTGATACTTGATTAAGGCTTCTTTGGCAACAAAGAGCCGTGTCTCCAACTCATGCATCCTTTTCAGGTTCATATTTGCAATATGAAGTTGCCTCTCCATTTCCTGCAATTTGTCAGAAAGCAACTGCTTCTCTTTCTCCACGGATTTCAACTGCTCTCTAAGTATGTTGCTCTTCCTTCCAACCTCATACATTTCTCTCACCTTATCCATCATGATGAACAAGTCTTGCTTCATGTCTTCATCAAAGAATCTTGTGAAGAAAGAAGATTTTGAGGACTCACTTGTAGAAGTTGTCATTATGCCAATGAACAAAAGAACTTCAAACAAGATTAACAAAGAGCTTATTCAAGCAACCTTTTGCAACAAACCTCTTGTGCTTCAAGGATTGCTTTGAGGTCCTTTAGGATAAGAAGAATAACTTCAACCCTTTTTCCTTCTTGTCCTCTCCTGGACTTAGCTATCAATAGATTTCCCTGAACCTTTGCAAACTCAAACAACAGTTAGTTTACAAACAATCAAACAACAAAATCCTTGCTACTGTTTGAACACCTTTCAAGTCAAACAAGCATATAGATTTCTCTATCAATCAAGCATCCAACTCTGATACCACCTAATCTGAAAATGGGGCACCAAAGGCTTCTTGTCAGCTTACAAGAACCTCTCCCACTCCAAAGCTTATTAATTTCGAAGATCTAGCTTATGATTAACCAATTCCAGAATTAAAAGTGCTTGAAATAGGTGTATGCTTGTGTTTGTTTTTAGACTATTCAAGTGATTATGTACATATTCAAGTGATTATGTACATTTGCTTATGCTGATATTTAAACACACATAACAGTAAATAAAGAAGCAAGCCAGCAAACACATAAGACCATACTCCAGTAAATTTGAAGACAAACTAGGCTCTCTATGGGTTTAGAATACCATCTTATCCCGCTGGCTGACCATACTCTGCAGACAGATCTAAGCTTCTCTAGACTAGATTCCTTCAATCAACGCTCTGAGCTATTTTGAGCTCTAGCTTGCACCAACTCCCTCAGAATTCTTTCAATGTCTCTGGAAAACCTTCTTCTATCTTTAGCACACTTTGGACACCAGCAACAACTAGATCATTTGATCTCTTTTCTGTTCTCTCGGCTCTGGCTCTGGCTCTTTGTTCTTGCTTCTCTGAGCTCTCTGGTTTTCGCTCGACCTCCAAGTGACTCCAAAAACTATCATTTGTCAATTGTGCTCTCTGGCTTTTGTGAGGCATCCTTCCGGCTCTACGACTTTCTGTCCGTTTCTCTGTGTGTAATCATTCCTCTGTCTCTTCGATTGGCCCTCTGGCTTCTAGCTCTGTGGCTCTGTGTGTTACAAACACATCATTGTTACAAAATTCCCACTTGCAGCATGGCACAATGATTAGGGACAGTCACAAAGGAATCAGGGCCTTTCTTTAGGTAAAAATCTGAAAACGAAACAAAATTCCAATACACAAAAATATACCAGAAATACACTATCGGGCGCAAAATCCGGTCTTCAAATAGAATGCAACCGCATCTATAAACTTGTCGGTTCTGCCATTCCATCGCAAATCACAATTGCATGGCGTATTGGTCAAAAAACCCAATACATGGGAATAGATTGAAAATCCTAATTTTTGGATTTCAAATATTATGAAATCGCATCCGTAATTCCCATCGGGTCCGCCTTCTATCGACATATCGCAATCGCTTAGGCGGGATGTCAAAACCTCAATACACGGGAAATACAAAGAAAATATGAATAAATCAGATTTCAAATTTTATGCATTCGCGCTTATAATTCCCATCAGGTCCACCCTTTATTGGCATATCATAATTGAAATTCGCAATGTGCATTGGCCCTTTGTATCGGGGATCACCGATCACCGATCGTCGATCACTCTGATCAGATCCTGACCGTTGATCTGACTCCTTGATCCGACGTTCGATATCGCATCATGGCATATCGCATCGGCATATCACATATGTAATGGCCTGGGGGTTCTTTCCATATACCATGGACTGTGCCAACCTGATCCGCTGATCCGATCCCGCTTTATCACAATCAACTCCACTTGGGTCCCGATATCGCATGCAGCCTACCTCCGACCCGATATATCAGAGATTGCTAATCAGGGGAGTCCTTCTGCATTTGGTCTAAGTCCTCCTTTTAACCCTCTGATGCGATTTTTCCTTAAAGAGCCTTTTATGCCATTTTTCTAAGAATTTGCCTCCTTTTCAAAGGACAATGGGCAATCTTCTTTCTGCGATAACTTCTTCATCCGAAGTCCATTTTAGCCCATTCAAATTGCAGTAGATTCAAAATGACGAGATCTATACAATGGGACTATTTCCAAGAGTAACCGTTGACTTTCATTTTCCTCTGTGAGGAACATTTTTAGACTTAGAAGTCTATTCTAGATCCATTTTGGATCAGGAAATGCAGAGCTTGAAACAAGATAGGGCACTATGGCCAGAGGCGCGCGAGGAAGTGTGGTGCATAAAATGCAAAGGCCAGGGCCATGAGAAGGATCAATGTTTGGTATTCACGAACTACTTGGCAGGGAGTGGACCAATGTTGTTGAGACCAGAGGTACAGGCAAGGCTGAGTGAGACAATCGCGCTATGGTGCATGATCAGTTAGATTGGAGGAAAACACACGACAAATAACTGTTATTTGTTGCAGAACTATACACAGACTCCCCAACAGTTGTTTTGTAATTTCTGTAGGTCAGTGAGCCACAACGAGCGAACTTGTCACAGCTACGAGTTAATGATGGATCAGACCCCAGCCTATAGAATGCAAACTGAAATGCGAGGCCTTGACCCAGCAGTAGGGATGGTGTGCGCTGGATTTTAGGGGCGAAGACGAGGAAGAGGAGGAATGGGGCTAGGAAGGGGCCGAAGACAGTTAATTTGTTGCAATTGCGAAGGACCAGGGCACTATGCCTGCAATTGTACCAACCCAACGAGGGTATCATGTTCATACTGTGCTCAGTTTGATCATGAAGTAGTAGATTGTCCTACGTTGATCACACAGATGTGCGAGAAAGGGGTAATCCAGCCCACTCCAACTCAAAATATCCAAATGATGAGATTTGAACTGTGCAAAGAAGACCCAGATGTAAATATGGTGCTCAGAAGCGGTGCGACCACAGGGGAGGATAAGGGGAAGTAGCTCGAGGAGGATACATGGGTTCGCAAGGCTCCTACAAGGGATCCTAAGTTTGACGTAGAACGTGCAAATGAGACATTCATGGAAGCTAAGAAGAGATTTGCGGAGGCCTCTACTTCAGGTAGTAAGGACCAACCAGAGTCAGAAATGGATCCTTCTATGCTTACTACCATTTTGGAGACGTGCATGAAACTGATGTGCGACAATAAGGTAGTTAAGGGACTACAGGATTTGATCACCGGGTGCACGGGATCAGGGGAACTGCGCATAGTCAAGAAATTGGGAAAGCATACATTGCGCACCGGGCCGGAAATGAGATTGACGATGAAAATTGGCGAGTATGAAATGGGTCAGGTTATCCTAGACCTGGGTTCAGACGCAAATGTGTTACCAAAGAAAACATGGGAACGCATGGGAAGGCCCACGTTACAATGGTCCCCTATTCAATTATGAATGGAAAACCAACAGAATATTTTGCACACGGGGAGGTTGCAAGGGGTAACAGTTGATATTGAAGGCGCGAGCACGCAAACGGACTTTGAAGTAATAGAGATTGTTGATGACAACAATCCTTATCTCGCATTGCTAGGAATAGACTGGGCCACTAATATGAATGGATTCATTAACCTGAAGAAGCGAAAGATGATATTCGAGAAAAAGTCCCTACGTGTATTAGTTCCGCTAGACCTAGCCAAGGGAGTGCGTTACACTGAACCAGTGCGCGACGATGAGCTAGATTGTATTTACCAGATAACGGCACAAGACCAGGATCGGGTGAACCTGACTGCAGATGGGAGAATCTCATGGGAGTGCGACAGTTCCTGTACTTTGGATTCAGATGAAGAAGTAGAACGCTAGTAGAACCAGTTGCACGAAGTGACAATGCTGAATTGCAACATGATGATTAGATCACTGCAGTGCATGACGATAGAAGTAAGGGAACTACTAACATATGATGGGGTAACAGTGGTGGATGTATTCTTAGACAAATTTGAAAGTGCAGTACCAGAACAGCAGTGGTATGGTGCACCGGAATGAGAATTGCACGCAACACCCGCACGATGGTGGAGTACACATTAGAAGACCATTGGAAACTGGTGTGAATGTAGAAGATAGATGCGCTTACAGTTTGGAAGTCCCCAACGACAAATGAGAGCTAGGCAGCCAGGACGAAGTAGCTTGCGCGCCCACCTGTGTCCATGGGTGCAGATGTGTGTTGTGCAAGCACATCGCAGACTAAGGATAGAAAATCAGAACCAGACACAACAGCAGGAAAAGCGACGCGCACCATAAATATTCCCCATCAGAGCATTCATAAAACGATGTGAAAATCATGAACAAAGTTTACCAGGCGAAATGAACTAACTGGGACTTGCACGTACTAGTGGTTTGATGGGCCTATAGGGCCCTAAGAGAAAACTAGAGTGCGGAAATGACACCAACATTGATGAGAAGAGACAAAACCATAAGAGCAGAGAAGAATCCCCCTAAAACAGCTCCCACAGTTGGGACAATACGCGAAGACTCGGGTAAAGGAATTATGCAGTTACAGGAAGCCATTCGGCGAGGGAACTTGAAACTTTTTGAACTCGACGACGATTGGTTATGGCTAAGAAAGAAAAGTATGATATTGGACGAATAAATCAACAAACTGGAAACCGAAGTCGTGCAAGCATGTTGCATTGAGAAACTAAGAACGATGGGCAAGGAATAGTCAGCCATACTACTGCAGTAGAGGAAGTTATGACCTTGCTACCATGGCTGTGACCGCACCTTACTAGACAAAGTAAACAAGGGAGCGCACTGCATGAGGAAGAACACGAGGCATTAATTGGTGTGAGAGTAACTTAGGAGGGCCCACGGACCGGGTTAGAAGGTGAGTTAAAGCCTAGCATCGGTGGTGCGACCACTGGACTAGCTGTAGGAAGCACGGTCTTAGCACTCCAAGCAGTTGAAAGAGAGCGCGGGACTATAAAAGTGTCTGTATGGGCGCTGTGCGACAAGGAGGTTGCGCGCAGGATCGGTATGTCACAGGGGTCACGGCCATGCATAGGGGGCTGCGCTACTATGCAAGTAGGCTGGGAGGTGACCGTTGGTGTCACTATTCATGACAAGAGGTCCAATTTAAGGCAAAAAGGAGTGGGTGGCGGGCAATTAAGACATGAATTAAGAATGAGATTTGGGACGATCTACCACTAAGAAGGCATTAATGATGTAGAAGTGGGGGGAAGGGTTGAATTCAAATTCAAATGATGCTATAAAAACCCTAGGGCCAGCTCCAAGGCAACACTTGGATGGTTGAGAATTGAGCAAGCACAGAGCATTGAGCGCCATGTACTCTTACCATCCTCAAGTGCAGACATAATGACAGTGGCTAGAACAAGAGTGCGATTCACCGAGGTTATTGCGGAGCTCGGTATGGCCCATGAGGAGCCTGGGGAGGCAGCAACTATGGCCGAAGTTTCAAAATCACCACGCACGTCGCGGCTACAGAAAGATAAGCAAATGATGGGGCCAGTTCGTGTATCCCTAAGAAACCCACGGTTTGGAAAATTATCAATGGTAAAGAAGGGAAAAGTCGTCACTATGGAAATAGAGGAGGAGGAGGAGGACTTGCACGCCCTGATTGCCCAAATTGAGGTGTAAGATGATGAGGCAGAGGATTCCTTCCAAAAGCATTCTACAACAAAGTTACCTCCTTACATCCCCCCATGGAAGGGGAAGGATAAGGTACCAAAGGACCTGGAGGCCATGAAGAGTGCACTCCAGACCCTGCTCCTCCTTGATGAAATAAGGTTTGAAGGTCCGCCGTTGGGACAAGTACCGACTATGAAGTTCAAAGATTGGGACCTCACGGACAGCGAAAAGTTCCCACATTTGGAGACTAGCCAACTTATGAAACAAAGCAACGAGGGGGTAGTTACAGCGCTGCAGCCATGGAAATGGCTACGTGGGGTGGAGGAGGCCAGGCTATTCCACCTACTATGGGTTCTGCATTTTCACCGGGCACCAATCACGATATTTGTCATCAGGCAACTCCTTTGCCTAGTGCATGAGGGGTACTTGTGGTTGGAGGAGCTGATTCTCATTACGAAGGAGCTGATTCATAGGATTTCAAACCTTCCCTGTATGGGAAGGGACCCCGCGGAAATAGCTAGCCAAAGCAGAGACTTGGTGCTCGTAGAAGCCATGAAGAAGAAATACAAGTTGGAGAAGAAGCATAGGAGCTATGTGATTACTAGCATTCAAGACAAAGGGGTGCGCGTAGCCACTCAGTTGCTGGTAGGAAAAGTGATGAGAAAATGCCGCGGCAATGAGGTACCAACAACGATCATCGCACTGGACGAACAATGCGCCGAGGGATTACAGTTCAATTGGATGCAGTTCCTTTGTGAGGAGTTCCTGACAAACTGCAAGGAGGCTCAGGAGTAGGGTAAGACCTTCCACCATGCGTGGTTGCTCTTATCCATCTTGTTGGTTGTAGGGGAATTACCGGAGGATAGTCAGTTTCCTCCCCTTGATCAGGACTTGCCAGAGGTAGCGAAATACGTGTCGCTCTAGGTGACAAGGCATGCCACGCGCATCTGCGAGATCAAGATCTTCTGGATACTCATGGAGGTGAGCGTACGGATGTGGATCCATAAACGACCGTGCCTATCCCCCACGGTATATGACGATTTGTGGAGCTTTGTAGACTTTAAGGCAGATATGCACAATGTGTATATCAAGGAACAAAGGATCCGGAGCAAAACTGGACCAAACTCCTGTTCATCGCAATTGATGACACTGTTTTCGGCGGTGCTCGACTCATGGCCACTTGAATGGTGTGCCCCGGATCTAGTAGCACATGATGAGGCAGCGATACAATGAAATAAAGAAGCCAGCAAGCTGCTGGCACAATAGAAGCAAAACGCACAGTTAGCTGAGGAGGTAAGGGCTTCCCGCGAGGTAGCAAAGGTCGCCGCAGAACAGACCAAGTCCACTGAAAAAAACTGTAGCAGCTGGGGCCACCACGACACAGGAGGAAAGAGGACTAGACATGACCACAGGACATGGGACAGATGATACAGTGGAAGGCACGGACCAAAGCACCACCTCTACACAATTGAAACAACCGCGCAGGACGGAACAAATAGGGCCACGAAAGAAGACCAAGGATTCCAAATTGGATATGGAGCCTATTGAATTGAAAAAGGATGATCTATGCGACATTGGTGACAAAGTTCTCGAGGTCACTAGGGAGGCACTCCAAGAAGTAATGATGGAGCAGCAGAATGTGTTGCGACAACTCAGGGCACAATTTTAGGGACTTCAGGTGTGACGCCCACAAGAAGGAACAGTAGCCATCTACAGTGCCACAGGAGCATCGACAATAGAGCAATTATTGTGGGCCAAAATGGCCAACACCGTCGCGCTGCCGGAAGGAGCACTGACAGCGGACAACGTGGAGGATAGAGTCGTGGTAGGACGGATCAAGGGACTCGGCCTAAACTTGGCTGCCCTTCCGCGGGATATTTTATACCAGCTACAGGATAGAGCGATGACAGAACTCTGCGCTAGGGAGGGATGCGTAGTGCAAATGCTAAGTGAACAATGAATCAACATCAAACAACTTAGCCTACAACGTGATGAAGCAGTGGCTCAGAGCCAACAGTTGGAGCAGATCATAGAGGAAGCATGTCGCCTCGGCCCCACCATACAGTGGTTGGAAACAGAGGTGCGGGAGCTTCAAATGCAATATGATAGCATGCACGGGACATCGCAGATAGTGGTCCTAACTCAGCGGCTTGGGAGGTTGCAATAGGCAAAGGCATTGAAGGAGCAAGTGGACACAATGCGCAAAAAAGAGGCAGTACTTAAAGCATGCGTCCAACCTTAGATTGATGAGGCCTTCCTCATCACGGTCGACATCGAAGGAAAACTTGTGCAACTGAAAGCGATGCATGATCTGAGATAGGGATTTGACCCTGACAATGAGCATTTGGACACGTGAGCAGGATAGATCTAGCGGACGGCAGAGCAATGCGTTATGGATCTTCGTGTAGCACAGGCACAACTGGATGGACTTCGTGCGAAGATCGCCGCACTAGCAGAGTGACTTGGGATGAGTCACGATGATTGTGTTGGGGCCCTGTTGGGCAGCGGATCCCCCCATAGTATGTTTTTGGGGCTTGAAGCCTAGATTTTGATCAAGTGTAATGTAAAGACCCTGTGAAATGATGGCGAAGAGCGCGAGAGTCTAGGGTTCTCCACCCTAAAATAATTTAATTTAATGTAAAGTGTGTCAGCCTACCCATGGTCCGCAGACCATGGGATTGTATAAATAGAGCAAGGCTCTAAGTGTAAAGTTAGTCATAGTTTTGGAGAAGTAATATGTTCTTTTGGATGGTGAATTAAGCTTTGACTCTGTAAGTCCGAGTCTTGGGTTGTAGTAGTAGGAAGAGGCCCTGCAGATGTTTGCGCAGAGGCCTAATAGAGTTTGCAGCTATGTGCACGGACCCCTGCAGCTGAGTGCGCAGGACAGAGTTGGGATTTTACTTGAACAGAGGATTAATAAAAGATAAGTTAATTCTGAAATATTGTTTGTTTATGCTTCTATGATATTTATGCATCTCTTTACAATTTTATGATTGCGCGCACTTGTTATGATTGTTGAATGATTAATGAGAATATTGGGCCCACATAATTAAGTTAAGATCTATAATAATAGCATAGTAAGGATAAAGGATCTAGATAGCACCTCTTCGCACTCTTTACAGAACTGCGCAGAAACTATCGCACAAGTTGCAAAGGTCAGAAGGCTGCATGGAGCAACGCAAGCAAATGGGTTCGATTCATGAACTTCATAGACTTCTGTTAGAAAAATATTATATATGACAGAGAAATGCAAGACATATAATATGTGGAAAAACACAAACACATAAAACCAGAGAGACACAGATATATGTGGTTCACCCAGTTTGGGCTACGTCCACCCCAAACAGCCAACCCTTCCTTCTATTATCCAGCAAAATGAAGAGACACAACCTACAACAGATCCACTGTAATATCCTTTGTTTTCTCTCACAATCTCACCTCTATGTTTCTCGCTCAGAGAATACACATCTATTACACAGCCTCAATACAATGCCCTCATACAAAGAGAGGGGTTGCCTTCTAGGGCAAAAAACATTAAACTAAACATAAGTTCTACCATTAGATCATCCGCCTAATGAACGACCTAGATTGACTAGAAATTACTATACTTTTACAAGGCAATTTTGCATCTTTTTTTAGCTTTGGGGACGCTGCCCCCGAAACCCCCACCGGGGGACCGCTAGCCCCCGAACCCCCCAGCCGAGGGGGATCGGCCCCCCTGAACCCCCGCAGGGGGCACAAGCCCCCCCCCCGCACCCCCCTGCGTGGAGGGTTGTACAAACTTCCTGGGGTATACATCTGGTTGAAACAAAGACCTCTAAATAATCATGCTCCACACCCAACAACTTCATCAAGACATCCCTAGGGTGCGGAAACCTGGTTTCAGCACCCTCCCATACTACCTCAGGTGAGACCTCAGTCCGCGTGTCGTGGACTGTTGCTGAAAGGGCTGATAGTTTCAGGATTTATTTGGCTAAATCACTTTTGAACCTGGGTTAGGCCCCAACAAGCCAACACTTACCCACTGAAGATTCCACATGGGAGGAAAACAAATTTATATAGAAGCATCAATAACTACTCAAGTGTTGAGGACAACACTTTTTGAAGGAGAGGGGCATGTTAGGTCCCTATGCTACTAGTGTAATGCCTTATTTTTATTACTACAACTCCCTTATTATATTGTTGTTCCCATTTAGTCCCCATATGGTTATTATTGTGCCCCATAGAAGCCCACTATTGTTATTATTGTGCCCTTACATTATTATTGTTATGTTGACTCTGATTATATTATGACCCCTTAGACTCCTATATATAGAAAGGAGGTCTTGTCATTTGTATCATCTAAGAACTGTTCATTTGTGTAATGTAAAGGAGGTTGCCCCCTCGAAGAGGATTATTTCTAAGGCATTTATCTCTCTTTTATATCATTTTGTGAGCTGGTTTCATAATAGTTTGTCTCTCCACGTGACATTCCTCTTACAAGAAATCTCACTCAAGAAGGCTTCCTCTCAGCATGACAACTTAACATGATCTCACACAATGTGGCAATGAGCGTCCCTTCAACATAGTTACATAGGGATCTCAACAACAATACATAGCATGACAAGTTAAATATATCTCACATAATGTGGCAAAAGTGATCCCACAACATAACATCAAGTAGGGATCTCAAAACATAATACACCATCCCAACAATTATGAAGGAAAACATGACATGAATGATTCATGTACCTTCACCTCTGAATTTGGTTGAAAAATGGAAGGTTGAGCTGCAAAATCTAACTACACCACTGAATTTCTGTCGTCGAGAGGTGTAAAATTGACTACCCATTTGTCGAATTCCGACAACGTCAAAATATGGGCCTATAGGAATCTTTTCGATTCCCCATGATTCTCCAAAGATTTTGTTCTCTAGGCTCCCTGGAGGTCTGCAACTCAGAGCACAAATCCAATCTTGCCATGATGATCCTTACGAGATTCTGAGACTTTTGAGTTTAAACTCAATTGCATTATGACTCTAGCGAATCTCAGCCTCCAAGGAATCTGGAAGATTCCTTCAAGATTCTTTAAATATTCTTCTCTGTTGGGAATCTGCAAATTTTCTACTCATATGGTGATTCCTGTTTCACCATTGCGTCCCCTGTGAAATTCTAGTTAAAATGACTATAAACTTCATATCATTCTAACACAATGAAAATTTACCTCCCTAGATAATCTTTAGGGATCAAGGGATATTCTCTAAGAATCTGTCTCGAAATGTGTGCCAATCATGGTTCCTCCTCTCACCTAAAAATCATGTTTCCACTGTCTGGCGAGGTTCCACTCCTGTTTGGGTGTCTTCTCTGGAAATAAAATAATATTAATCCTTGAAATTCGTGTTGGTCCTCCCCTTCAACTCCTGGATTGTCGAGCTTAAGTAATGCTAGAGGGCGTATTTCTCAATGGACAGACCGTTGGCTCATTGGTAGCACCACCCGCGCAGGAGGTTTGTGAAGGGTTGGGTTCGAATCCCCTCACCCTCCCTTTTTGGTGACGTGTTATACATGTTTTATGTAATTAGGTGAGCACAGACGTAATTTTGGTGACGATTATGCTTTTTTTTTGGCGCTGACGGTTTGTGTGTTTTAAGTGGGGGCGCCTGGGAGGTGGGCCGGCCAAGAAGCCGAGTGGGTTTGATCCCTGCTGCCCTCTTAACATTTGACACTTGGCATATGGAGGGGTAGTAGGTTCGCCATTAGCGGCTTGCTCACCAAAAAATGTGTGTGTATATATATATATATATATGCGGTTGTGAGGGTTCTGCCGAGGGCGGTGAGGTTTGACTGCCTACCACCCCAACCTTAATATTTTTTTTTGATATATATACAAGTGACTAGCGGGGGTGGTGGGGGTGGTGGCCTGTCACCCTTATTTTATATATTTTTTTGCTTTCAATGACTATTATGGTCATTTTCAATTTTAACGAAAATAAGGGTCATTGGGAATTTTAAAGAGGCAACAATTTTGCCTCTTCTAGTGGCAAGATTCCGGTGACCACTGTCGATACAATTTATAGGTCCCTTAACCTTGCCACTTGGCCAAGTCAACCCTGAACTTTTATTGGCCCTATCTCCTCTATACGAGCTTAGATTCGAGTGTCGTTTTCATAGTTGGAATCAGGGTGATGAGCACTTCGATCAGATGCTAGGTTTTTCACAATTTGACCACTTTGAGTTTTGACCATTTCTAAGTCCTCTTGGACTTCTGCATCTAGAGCCACTTGGATCAGTCCTCCCCACTGAGGAGCTTTTGGTCCTCCAAAAGCATGAAAGTAATCTGCAACTTCTTTGTACATTGTTTGCACCACAAGTGTCCTAATACGTTTGTTGGGTGTGGAGCTTGATTATCTTCCTTATTTAGAGGTATCGCCACATTAGACCCTAGTTTGTAATGTGGCGGAAACGCCACCAGTAAAATGTACACTGCCAAGGGGGTCTAGGGTGGGCCGATGGGGATCAAGGATAACACCCTCGAAGCTAAAAATAAATTTAAAATTGCCTTGTAAAACGTTGTAATTTCGTAGTCAATCTGGGCCATTCATTAGGCGGAGATCTAACTATAGAAGTTATGTTTAATTTAGGGTTTTTTTTCCCTAGAAGGAAATGCCTTGCTATATATGATGGAATTGTATTGCGTCTATGTAGATCTGTATTCTGAGTGAGAAAGAGAGAGGATATTGTGTGAGAACGAAGAGGAAATTACAACGGATCTGTTTTAGGTTGTATCTCTCCATTTTGCTAGATAATGTAAAAGGAAGGACTGGCTGTTTCTCTATGGACGTAGTCTAAACTGGGTGAACCATGTATATCTGTGTCTCTCTTGTTTTATGCATTTTCTGCGTTTATATTTCTGCAATATATTTTATGTGATCCATTGCTCTGTAATATATAATTTTCTAACAACTGGTATTAGAGTTGAAGGTCTATTTGGCTGATAAAATCGCAGGAGATAAGGGTTCCTGGTTCGAGTGGGAGAAATGGCGGAAGATGGTAGGTTTAGGGTCGAAAAATTTAATGGCCAAAACTACTAGCTGTGGAAGATGCAGATGGAGGATTGTTTGTATCAGAAAGATCTGTACCTACCATTGAGTGGAAAGACAAAGAAGCCGACGAGTATGATAGACAAAAAATGGGATAATTGCGACAGAAAGGCACTTGGAACAATACGGTTGTGCCTAGCGGCGTCGGTAGCCTTTAATATTTCAAAGGAAACGACAATGGAGGGTTTAATGTCGGCATTGGCCAAATTATATGAAAAACCCTTGGCCTCAAATAAGGTATTTTCTATGAAGCGTTTATTTAATATGAAGATGTCAGAAGGTGGATCTATTGCTGATCATTTAAATGAATTTAATACAGTTAATAGTAAGTTAAGTTCTATACGGGTAACTTTTGATGATGGAGTTAGGGCTCTATTATTTCTGTGCTCATTTCCAGAAAGTTGGAATGGTTTAGTTATGGCCATTAGTAACTTTGTCTCTGGATCTAGTACTTTAAAGTTTGATGATGTTGTCGGTGCAATCCTGAGTGAGTAAATGCGACAAGAAAGCTCCTGTGAGACATCAGGTAATGCTTTGACTGCAGAGACTAGGGAAAGAAAAATGGAAAGAGGAAAGAGCCCAGGATATCACAGTAAGTCAAGGAAAGGCAGATCCAAGTCCAGATCAGGGGTAGTGTGCTGGAAATGAGGGAAGAAAGGACACCTGAAGAAAGACTGCAAGTCTTGGAAGGGAAAATAAGAAGACGTGCAACAAGAAAACAATCATGAAGCGAATGTGATAGGTGATGTGTTGCAAGATTATTTGATTATTTCATTAGAAAATATTATTGATTTTTGGGTGGTAGATTCAGGGGCCTCACTCTGTGCCACACCTGATAGGAAACATTTTCATGATTATGTTCAAGGAGATTTTAGACAGGTACGATTGGGTGATGATAAACCTTGTAAAATCATTGGAATAGGTACAATTTTCATAAAACAATAGAACAAAAATCAATGGCTATTGAAGGAGGTAAGACATGTTCTAGATCTGAAGAAAAATATGATTTCAACAGGGTAGTTGGGAGGTGAACGCTGTGTAACTACTTTTACAGATAAAACCTGGAAGGTCACTAAAGGAGACTTGGTAATAGGAAAAGGAGAAAAGGTTGGTACATTGTATTTATGCAATGGTATTTCTAATTTTGTTAATGCTTTAACCTCTACAGGAGAAGATACGGCATTGTGGCATCATAGGCTTGGGCACATGAGTGAGAAGGGGATGCAGATTATTCACTCAAGAAATTTGTTGCCAGGTTTGAAGCATGTTGATTTAAAATTATGTGAGAATTGTGTTTATGGAAAAAGGAAGAGAGTCAGATTCCTCAGAGTTGGGAAAGAAAAGAAGAGCGAAAAAATAGAGCTTGTGCATAAAGATGTATGGGGACTTACTCAGGTATCATCTCTCGGTGGATCTCGTTATTATGTTACTTTTATTGATGATGCAACCAGAAAAACTTGGATTTACTGTATTCAAAATAAATCTGATGTATTTGATACTTTCAAGAAATGGAAAGCTTTGGTTGAAAATGAGACAGGAAAAAGGTTGAAGTGTCTTAGACCAGACAATGGAGGTGAATATTGTAGCAAAGAGTTTGATAGGTACTATTTAGAGAATGGAATTCGCAGAGAGAAGATAGTTCCAGGAACACCATAAGAAAATGTTGTGTTAGAAAGGATGATCAGGATAATCATGGAGCGCGCAAGTTGCATGATATTGCATGCATGATTGCCTTTACAATTTTGGGCAATTTCTGTAGATACTGTTGTTTATCTAATAAATAGAGGCCATTCAAGTTCCTTGGATGGTGGTATTCCAGAGGAGGCATGGACAAGTAAAAAGGTAAACTACTCATTTTTAAATACTTTTGGTTGTGAAGCCTTTGTCAACATTAATAAAGAAAATAGAACAAATCTTAAGGCAAAATCAAAGAAGTGTACATTTATTGGATATGGTGTTAATGATTTTGGTTATCGATTTTATGATTATGAAAAACACAAAATCATTAGGAGTAGAGATGTCATATTCAATGAAAAGGTTTTGTATAAGGATCAAAGGCAGAAAAAGAAACAGAAAAAGAAAACAAAGAATACACAGTGCTTGATGAGATCACAAAAAAAGTGAAGGTGCCTGAAAATCATAATGATCAATAGTGAGAACAACAACAACAAGAAGCACCTCAAACACCTGAAAGTGGTGTTAGAAGATCTACCAGGATAAGTAGACCCACTGAACGATACTCTCCTTCATTATATTGTGTATTGTTGACTGATTCTGGTGAACCAGAATGTTATGAAGAAGCAGTGCAGGTAGAAACTAGGAAGAAGTGGGAGCAAGCCATGAAAGAAGAGATGGACTTCTTAGCACATAACCAGACTTGGGGCTTAGTTAGGTTACCAGTAGGTAAATCAGCATTGCAGAATAAATAGGTTTACAGGTTGAAGGAAGAAGATGGAGGTAGAAAAATGTATAAATCTAGACTTGTGGTAAAGGGGTTTGCACAAAAAAACGCTATAGACTTTGATGAGATATTTCCTTCGGTTGTTAAAATGACTTCAATCAGAACTATTTTAAGTCTAGTAGTAGCTGAAGATTTGCATCTTGAGCAGTTAAATGTAAAGACAAAATTTCTTCATGGGGATTTGAAGGAAGAGATATATATGTAGCAGCCACAAGGATATGAGGTAAAAGGGAAGTGGAAACTAGGGTGCAGGTTGAAGAAGAGTTTATATGGCTTAAAACAGGCTCCAAGGAAATGGTATCTAAAATTTGACAGGTTTATGTCTGAACAAGGTTATAATAGATGTCACTCTGATCATTGTGTTTATCCCAAAAGGAAAAATGATGTCATCTATGTTATATTGTTATTGTATGTAGATGACATTCTGGTTGCAGGTTCTAACATGCAGGAAATAAATGTGCTCGAAAGAAAATTGGTGAACTCAATTGCAATGAAGGATTTGAGTGCTGCAATACAAATCCTTGGTATGAGAATAACTAGAGACAGGAAGAATAAAAAATTAACATTGTCTCAGAGTGAGTACATAGAAAAGGTGTTGAAAAGATTTAATATGAAAAATGAAAAACTAGTTAGTATACCTTTGGCTAGCAATTTCAAACTAAGTAAGGAGGTGTGTCCCAAGACTTAGGAAGAAATGGCTTATATGTCTAAAGTTCCATATGCATCAACAGTTGGAAGCTTAATGTATGCAATGGTCTGCACAAGTCTTGATATTGCACATGCAGTGGGATTTGTAAGCAGGTACATGAATGATCTAGGAATATAACATTGGATGGCGGTGAAGTGGATTCTTTGGTATTTGAAAGGTACCACAAATCAAGCATTATGATTTGGTGGTTCAAACATTGCTCTAAAGGGATATGTTCATGTAGATATGGTTGGTGATAGAGATAGCAGGAGGAGCACAATAGGATATGTGTTTACTGTAGGTGGAACAACTACAAGTTGGGTTTCAAAACTACAAAGTGTTGTTTCACTCTGAACAATGGAAGTAGAGTATGTTGCTGCTACAGAGGCTAGTGTTGGGTTGTGTTATATTCTTTCCATGTAGTTAACAGGGGGTTTGAAGGGCACTCGTAACCCCACTTTATGGTGTCTGGGGCAGCGCCCCAGAAAATTTTGGTTTTGGACCCTATGTTAGGTTGGGCGGACCCACCTATGGTTTTGTGCATGATTTTCACACATGTTTTTTTTTTGACGCGATGGTTTTCGGTCCATGGTATTGGACGCGATGGTTTTCTGTCCATGGTATTGGACGTGATGGTTTTCGGTCCATGGTATTGGATGCTTCGGCATGTATAAATATGTATTGTAACATTGAAAGGAACATAATGAAAAATCAAGCTGGTAGCCCCGATTTTCGGATCCAGGGGAAAATATTTGTGTATAAACACATATTTCATTAAATTTGGAAGTATTTTATTACAAGGCCTTCAACAACACTCATTCTTTTGTAAATCGCCATATTAACTTAATTCAACATAAAAATAATTAAGTAATTTCAAACCAAGTAGAGATCATGAATAGGTCAAACATGATTGTTATGTACAATAGTATCAATACACAATAGGAATGTGAAATCAAACTCTTAGAAGCAATTGATTCAAACTAAATCATATTAGTATGTCTAACATACAATAAATATATTATAGTTAGTTTTGTAAAAGATATATCTTTACTTACGTTAAGAGATTTTTTTCAAAAATAAATTACATTTATAAACTTATATCAATACATATAATTAAATGGAATTGAATAAATAGCTTATAAGTCTTGTTGGATTCTATGAGATTATTTTAAGTACAAATAATTTATTTTAGAATTGAAATTTACAAAATGTTAATCTTGATGGGAAAATCATGTCATAAGGTGCAAAAATTTTAAAGACATCCATTTGTGGCCCATCTCTTGACTGAGCTTAAATAGTCTACTTAATGCTCATTGTAAATTCATTAATCCATGTTTTATTTGAAAATGCATTTTGTTTACATGGATTTTTATTCTAGAAATAGCAATGTCACATTTATACATTCATATTAAACCACATGATAGTTAAATAAAATCAATTAATGGTTTCTTGACTTATTGACTTATATGGCATGATTTCATATAGAAATAATTTATTTAAGAATGCATAGTTAGAAAAAGTTGTTGATTCAAAATAAAATAAATGAGTTAGAACTCATCAACAATTGATTTTAAATTATTAATTTTCTAAAAAATATATTTTTACTTACATTAAGAACTTGATTTCAAAAATAAATTTCATTTATACATACATACATACTAAATAGAATTTAATACATACTTGTCTTGTTGGCTTCTATGAGATTATTTCAATTACAAATAATTTATTTAAGAAATGAAATTTATCAAATGTTAATAGGGGTGGGAAAATCAAATTTCGTATGTTGCAGAAAGTTTAAATTAATTAATTTATAACTCGTAAACTGAATGAACTTGAACGATATACTTAACATTCATTACCAAATAATTATTCCATGTGTTGTTATGAAAAACATTTAATTTTACATGGAGTTTTATTTCAAAAAAAAATGTCACATTTATACACTCATATTAAACCTCATGATAGGAAAATAAAAGTCGATAAATGGATGTATATAGACCACTTAGAACTCATTATCAATTACTTATAATTTGTTTTGTAATATATATATATATATATATATATATCTATATATATATATATATATATATATATATATATATATATATATATATATATATATATATATATATATATATATATATATATATATATATATATATATATATATACTTACAGTAAGAGCTACATTTCAAAAATGCATCACATTTATAAACTTCTATCAATGCATATAACCAAATAGAATTCTTCAAGTCATATTGGTTTATATGAAATTATTTAAATCACAAATAAACTATTTAAGAATTGAAAATGACAAAATGTTAATATGAATGAGAAAATCAATGTGTTATGGTGCAAAAAGTTCAAATACAACTATTTTTGACCCATCTCTTTAATGAGTATAGATCATCCACTTAACACATTGTTAATGAATTATTCCATGTTTTATTAAGAAGATAATTTTTCTTTACATAGAGTTTTGTTTCAAAGCAATATAATATGACATTAATACACTCTTAATAAATTAAGTGATAACAAAATACAAGTCAATAAATCGATTCCTTATTAAATTATGTGAGATGAAATGATTGCATATACAAATAGTCGATTTAAGAATATATAAAACAGGTTACGGATTAAAAATTGAATGCCCTACAATTTAACGAGTAGTATTCACCTACCCATTAGCCTAAAGTATCCACTTAATACTTATTATCAACAAATTATAAGACTTATTTTTTGAAGAAATGCATCATAGTATACGAATATTATATATCACATTTATACAATCATATTAATGGACATAACTAAGTACAAGTCAATAATATAATTCTAGCTCAAAGCATATGATTTCAATTTATTTAAAAATACAAATTTACAAAAAATTAACTTTAAGTAATGAAATTAAATGCCTTACAGTTCAAAGACATAATTCATCCATGATAGTATCTAATCAAACCTTGATAGTCCACTTAGCAATCATTATCATTAATTATATGTTGTTTTTAAGAAATGCTAAATTATTTACAATAGATTTTTATCTCAAAAATTACAAATCACATTTATGCACTCATATTAGTGCATTTTATATGTAAACAATGAATAACTGACTTTGTGCCTTATTGATTTTCAATATGATATGATTGCAGTTATAACCATTAATTGATTTAGGCATATAAATTTATGAAAATTATGGATTAAGAAATCACATATCTTATGCTTCAAAAAGTTCAAATCATTCGCCTATGACACATTTCGCATTGGCCTTAATAGTGAATAATGCATTGTGAATAGTGAATAGTGCACATAACATTTATCAAGTAAATTATTATACTTTCTTTAGCAATAATTACACCTTTGTTTGCAAGGATTTCTATTTCAAAACTTATATTTCACATTTATATATTATAATTATTGATGCATATAAGTAAACATACGTTATTAAAAATAAAATGAGTCGATGGTTCATGCGAGATAATTTAAATGACAAACAATTTATTTAAGAACGCATGCACAAATCTTAGAAAAAAATCGATACAACAAAGTCATTGCAAAAGAAATTATAAATAATAAGAAATAGACATATTAATATAATTGGCAATTCCCATATATTTCAACAAATATAAAATCATACAAATTGATTCAACAAAAACTATGTCCAAAATGTATCAAAAATTTGGAATGTACTTTTCAACAAATTTATAAAGGAAATTATCTCCATCCAATACAATGAAGTACATGTTCTATTGAACATTCAAATGTACTAATGTTTTTTATTGATAAGATGAAGTGTCTTAAGAAAGGGGAACAAAACTTGCATAAGCAAAGTATCTTGCTCTTTTCCTATATAGGATTTTATCAACATGTGGTTTGATCGATATCCAACGAATTGAGAAGGATGCTTTGTTGTATCTATTAGCAATACATTTGATTATTCATAATGATCTCCACATCGGGACCACACATCAGTCAACATTTTCTCATAAAATTGTCTTGTTCTCCCTGCATCCAATTTTGTTTGCAAATGGCAATGAGACCTGTCCCGTGCAAATTTAAAGTCCTCTATATCAAAATTTGATTTTTCTAGTCCTTTTCGGATGTACTTGTCAGTGAAATTTAATGTCCATATTGCATCATCATAATTTTTTAAGCAACATTTTCATACTTGAATGAAAAGGCCTTAAAAAATAGGACCCATCACCAAACTGCCAATCTGGTTCTCTTTGAATATGAAAATTTAGTTCATCTTTGGCATACGATTGGAAGAATACTCCTTCCATTTCAAATATCATCATCTTTTGACTTGTAGTAATGCTCATCTGCATCTACACTGCAACCACATGTCTGATATTAACACATCTCCACTTCAACACTTCATTGATTAAGGACATAAAAACCTACCAATTTAAAAATGATGTTAATATTTATTATGAATTATTTCCATTTGTATGCAAAGGGAATTTTACAATGAGTTAATAGTAATCACAAAATACAAATACAATGGCCCCAATAAAATGAACAAACTAATGATATGTTTACTTTATACATACAACATAATACCTTTATTTAATTTGTATGAAATAAAAATATTCTAAGAACGCATTGGCCCACCATTTAAATCATTGATTTTAACACTTACAATGATTTCTTTAATTGCAATTGAAAAATATAATTACAATGGTCTAGTGAAAGTAAACAAATAAATTATATATTAATTTCCACATACAATATAATACAATTTTTAAATTTCAAACCTAATTATTTATATGCTAATTTCTAGAGTCTCTACCTTAGTTTATTTTGGTGCTTCTTTTAGTACAAATTCTATGTTTATTGTTGGTGCTACGTACAACCTAATATAGTTTTTCAACTTATATGGATTAAAAATGTTATAAAAATACAATGGGCCATGCTTCACATTACTAATTTCTAAGAGGTATAATGATAACTTAAACCAAAATTGAAACAAATAATTGTAATGATCTAATTCAAACAAATATACCAGTTATCTATTAATTTTTACATTTAATGTAATCCATTGTAAAAAATTCTATAGCATGGGAAATTTTGATATGAAATTTTTTTTGATATGAAAACATTAAATGGCCATTCAAATAAATAAATATTATCAACAAAATATCTCACCAAAAATAAGGAAAATAAAAGTATTTTGCTTTTAGTAATGACAAACCAAATCAACAATTATTTTATTAGTGTTGTGAAATAAAACTAATAATTCATGATGTCATACATATAATAACATGAAATAAACATCGGTCATATCAAGGTACTTCTAAATGTAATTGAACATCTTTAAAAGTAGCTCGCACATCTATAGCCTTCTTGAGTTTATGCAACATTCTCCATAGCTCATCAAACAACCAATTATCCTCTTGATTTGTTCCAGTGAATGGAGGGGCAAGAATCACATTTTCTTTGGGATTATCTTTCACGCTCTCAAGTGAACAATCCACTATAATAGTATTGGTTGCATCATATTGGGTATGCATTTCCCACACTTTTTTCAATGATTTAGTGTGTATAACTTTGCTTCGATTGTCAATGACCTTATGTCCCTTTTGTGGTTTACAATATTAAGAAGTCCACATAAACACAAGTTTATCTTGAATGTTTCTGAAACCAACTTTTTTAAAACTCTTGTTGTGCTTTATTTCAAAGTTGTCGTCCAAATTGCAATGTCAAGATATTCATTTTTGAAACACATTTCAAAAAATGTTTTTGCATGTGGACGAATCCAAAATAATTTTTTCTCTATTGTGTAATCAACATCAGTTCCCATTTCCTAAATATGCCCTTTGTTTGTTGCTTCATCATCGATGCTATGATAAAAAAATGTCCTTAGTTCAAAAATAACTAATTTATTTTCAGTTATTTTGGTTGCAACACAATGACAAATAATCTAGTCAAACCATTTTATTCATGTTACAAAAATTACTAAATAAATTGTTGAAACAATACACTTACCTTCAGTGGTTTTTTCACTATTTATAGATAAAATAATAAGTTCTTTTATCATCTTGATAGAACTTGGAGTAAACATATTAAACATTCAATCCACTGCCAATAGTACTTTATTAAACATTCAATCAAATACCAATACCAAGAAAAACATTAGTAATGAAACCTTTAAAAAGAAACACACCCACACACACCTTTAACATTATTTTGATTGTTTATTTTGTCCTTTCTATTAGTTCCTATAATAAAAATGTACAACGTTATGGTAGTTACAAACATTAATGTTCAAAGAATAATAATAATAATAATAATAAAAGGTTATAAGTATTTGATATGACATTATCTTCATATTTGTAACTTTGCACCTCATCATCATCTTTGTTACCTTTATTTTTCTCTAAATTAAACATATAAAATATTTTGAATTGTGAAAATGAATAAAATCATTAAATAATAAGGAAAACAAGTGGACAAATTATAAATACCTGATATTATATTTTGTCCTTGATTAAAGCTTTGTTTCACATTCATTTGATCAATGTCTTTGTTCTCCTTGCTTGTCTCTATAATAAACATAAAAAAATGTTATAAATTGTGACAATGAACAAAATTCATTAAACAACTATACAAAAAATGAATCATCTTTAATTGTCCATATAATATTTTGATCTTGATTGGAGTTTTGTGGGACATTTCCTTAGTCACTATATTCATTCTCTTTATTTCCAACTATAATCAACAAATGAAATGCTATTATTCACGATAATAAAAATAATAATTTAGATTAAAAAAAATAAAATGAGTTACAATGATTAATACCCATTTCTATCCCCATCATTCCATGGTCATTGTCTTGATTAATTTCATTCTTCTCAGAATTCCCTATAATAGACATCCAAAAATGTTATGAATATGGAAATTAAATAAATTCAAAAAGTAACAAGAGCAACAACCAAACAAATTATGTAACTGGTATGATAACTTCTTCTCCTCTTGTTTCCATTTCTAAACTTTTTTCAACATCATAAGCACTATATTGATTATTTTTTTTCTTCCCACATTCATCATTCTTTGTTTTAGAATCTCTATCATTAGTCATTTTAGTAAACACTTTGACAATTAAAAATATAAACAAAATATTATCCAAAGTATTATAAGAGAAACAACAAAGAAATTGTAGTACCTGAATTTTCTAAGAAGTTAATAGATCATAGATTTGATAGTTGAAAATATTTGTAATTATTCAACATGATTATCCTTTGTGATTATGTTTTCACAACACATGCAATTCTTCTTCCATATGTACAACAAGCCTTGATTAAATTTGTCCCCACATAAAGAGTAATAACCACTTTTGCATCACTAGCACAAACACAAGAACATAACAACATTGTAGGGTTAAAGAAATATAACACACACTAAATTTAGTTCTAGCACAAAATGAAGTATATTGTCAATAACAACATTGCAATAAATAAATCTAACATGTGCTAAATTTCCTTCTAACGCAATCACATGTAAAATTCCAATAACATTGCAAGGTCAAAGAATTCTATCATGTTTCTTTCTAGCACAAACAACCAAATTTCAAACCACAACATTTCATTTTGAAAGAAATATAGTGCATGCTAAATTTCCTTCTAGCTCAAACACAAGCACATAAAAACAATGTAAGGTGAAAAAAATCTAACATGTGTTATATTTACTTTTAGCAAAAATACAAGCATATTGCCAACAACAACATTATCAAGCAAAGGAAATCTAACCCGTGCTAGATTTCATTCTATAATAAACTCAAGTGTATTCCTAATAACAACATTGTAAGATGAAACAAATCTAACAAGTGTTAGATTTCCTTTAGCACAAATAATAACATAACAACATTATAGCTTCAAACATATCTAGTGCTTGTTAGACTTACTTCTAACATAAACACGAGCATGGTTCCAACAACACTGCAGGGCAAAATAAATCTAGAATGTGCTATATTTTCTTCTAGCACAACCACAAGCACATAACAAAATTGTAGGATTAAATAAATTCAGCACATGTTAGATTTACTTTTAGTACAACCACAATTATATTGCCAACAACAACATTCCAAGGTAAAATAAATTTAACACACAATAGATTTTCTTCTATCGCAAATATAATCATCTTAGCAATAACAACATTGCAAGGTACAATAAATATAACGTGTGCTAGATTTCCTTCTAGCACAGATACAAGAGCATAAAAACATTGCATGCTTAAAGAATTCTACCACGTGATGAATGACAAATATTATTTTTTCCTCCAAAAACTTATCGAGTTTCATTTTCATTTGTTATTATATTGTTGAATACCTATCTAAGAATGTTTGCTGAATAGATCATATAATTATTGAATTATATTACATCCTGAATGATTTTAGTGTCATGGATCTTTGAATCAGTGTAATTCTAGGAGAAAAAAATCTGTATATTCCTTGAGGAAATGAAAAAATGTAGCCCTCTCAATAGGCATGTATCTAATACCTAGATTAATATTTTGTGGGTATTATTTGTTACAGATATTCATTACTTGATATTGCATTGCGTAGGTATTGGATTTATAGTTTGTTTCCCCCTTGAACTTATCTTCCAAGTCATGATACTTCTCCATTCGAACCACATATTTAAGAAATAAGTTCTCACTCTTTAGTTTTGCATCTAGAGACAATGTATTAATTTGATCACAATGTCAATTTTCATCAATGGTGATCCCCTAAAAGTATCTCCCTATGTGAGGAATTCTAAAATAGGGGCATCATCATCAAAAAATATCTAGTTTGTAATATTGTTTGGTATAGAAGGCCTAAAAAATTGTTCATTAGAAAACATGTCCATAGAAAATTTTCTCAGTGGTATAAATATAGGAGTTGTGTTTGAGAGTAAATTTGCATTTTCATTTTGACTTCAATATACATAATTAATATTGAATGTATCAAAATTAGAAATAATAATCCATGCCTCATCTATATAATTCTTAAGGTGATTAAAATACAATGAATTTGAATTTCCTAAATGTTTGATAACTATTTGTAAATCCCTATCGGTTGGAGCGATTTAACTTCCAAATCTATCACTTTTTTAAGACCTTGTATCAAAGCCTCATACTTAGTGACATTATTTGTGCATGGGAAATCCAAGTGACAAGACATCAAATATTTGTATCCTTTAAGATCTCTAAGAGTGCATCTAGACCTTTCACATGAACTCGATTTAGAGCCATCAAAAAATAAAAACCATACATTCTAATTTACATCTAAATTTACTAGTTTTGAAAATAACTTTGTACATGTTCTTGCATAATATATAGATTATTTACAACAAGCTAATTTGAGTGAAAGATCTTAGATTGATTACCCACATCTACAAAAGGTGAACATTCAACAATAAATTTCCAGAAAAGAGAGTCAAAATAGTAGTTAAAAAGTGTAGAATTAAAGAACACAATGAATACATTTGAATCATTCAAATCAGTGATCGTGTGCTTCATATGCCTCTTGCTTGTTATTTTAATTTGATTAGTATTGTCGTCATATGGAAGCCAAAGATGTGACCATTCTATCAAAAAAATATCCATTTATTTTTTCAAACCAACCGTCGCTTAATAATAAAGCATATGACTCAACCACTATTTTGGATTAGAAAAAAGATTGAGAAGTAGACACTTTAATTCACTATGCACTTTAACATTTAAGCATTCTAGTTGAACTTTGGGTGGGCTGCAATAACTGGTAAACTTTCACGACTGGATCTCTGAATTTTGCTACTAGGTTTACACAAATTCAAAGGCGTAAAGTCATGTTGTTCACAACTTTACAAAATAACAATGACTGGAACCCAAACATCCAATGTTCACATTACACAAGTAAGGGTTGCAAAGTCCACGTTGAACAATCCCCTTCGACCTCTTCCACCGGCCCAAAGTAAACCAAAAGGAAAGCATGTAGGAATGGAGTCAAATATTTATGGATCCAGTGTTGTTGTTGAACCCCTTAAACAATGTGCAGTGTTATCAGATGTGTCTAATATCTATAAGGAAGCACCCTTGATTGATTGCTTGAAAAAACCAAAAGCAATTAAGGTTGTATCTAATAATGCTAATGCGAAGGGGAGAGGCCGAGGAATAGGTGGAATTTTCAAGGGGGTTCCAAACTTGAAAAGTGACTTATAGGTGGAATTTTTTAGAACAACCCTCCCTTCAAAGCATCACCTCTAAATGTCAAGCCTTTTAGGGAAGGTTTTTGAAGAGATAGCGTTGATGGGTAGCCCAAATGGTTGGTTGAAGCCTATCTGCCAAGTCATTGGCCCTCTGTTATGAGGCGTTGGTTCAATTCTCCTTGGCTTCGTCAGGGTCAAGCCCCAAAAGTTGGGTTGATTAGGCATGAGGGCCCTTCACGTGGGCTAGACTAAGGGCGTTGTGAGAACAAACAAAAAGGTTTTTTAAGAGATATGAACCAACCACAAAAGTGACTTTTAGGGGTGATTGAAATAGCCCTCAAAAGTCATCTTTCAAGGTTGGTTGTAAATCGCCTAAAAAAAGTCACTTTTGGGGGCGATTTGAAACCCCCTAGAAAATTGACCTATGTGAGCAATTTAAAATCCCCCTCATAGCAACGTACAAGGGCGGCTTACAACCCCCCTCGTTGCAACTTATGAGGGTGGTTTAAAACCACCTTGTTGCAAAGTTTGGGGACGTTGGGCGCCCACCTCGTACTAACTTTTGGGGGCGTTAAGAGCCCCCCTCATGGCAACTTGTGGGGGCATTAGAAGGCCCCCTTATAGTAGACTTTACATACTTTCACATTTAGATAGACCCCCTTATAGTAGACTTTACATACTTTCACATTTTTAGATAGGCCCCCTTATAATAGACTTTACATACCTTCACATTTTTAGATTGTGATACTTTCAAACTGTTATGTTGGGCACGAGTGAAGAGGATCAAAAAGTTGGGTAGTTGTATCCAATTGAGGTTGGCTTACACAATACGTCACTGAATTCATCAAATCAAGGAGAGTTTGCAAATCGCATTGAATCAGCTTTGCACAAACCTTCATTCAAGCATACAATCATCTCTTTGCATTCACTCCATAATGAAAGCACTGAAGAAAATGGATGATGTCATTGAATATAGTGTTGATCCTGATGTATTCTATGGGAATTTTAGGAGGTGTTTGGTAAAGCTCTTTCTGTTTTTTTTATTTGCACTAAAGGGCATGGCATTACCAAAGCATGAAGGGGAAAAATCTTTGCATATTTCCCAATAACAACCAAGCAAGTTGAAGGACCAATCCCTCCTAGCCTCGTCCCTTTACCTCTTTGTGTTATGTTTCCTTGCCAACAAACCCCTACGCTTTATTTCGACAGCCTTTGGCAAGGTATCACTGGTAGTAGAGTTTGTTTAATTCTCAAGGAGCTTTCTCTCCTTAACACAAAGACATTCAGGTATATTTCCATATAATGAATTTTCATTTAGTATCCCACGGTTAGTTTGGTCTCTAACTCTTTGAGTTTGTAGTCTATTGGGTTGTTAGTCCATCTATCATATTTACTTTCCCTCCAAGTGTAGCCCTCAAGTCCAATATTTTCCCTTATGTTTTTTCTCCTCACTCTTTCATCCCGAGGGAGAAATGCAAGGGATGGTCAAGGTCGTAGCCAAGGCCAGGGTTGTGGTCGTGTAATAACTCAAGCTCAACCTTGAACTACCTGAAATCAAGGTCACATAAATAACAATGATTTAAACTTGGAAGAAACTCTGTCTTAGCAAACTAAAGCACACCCACATGCTCGTTAGATTATTTTGGGTTGGGAGAATGAATTGAAGCAAGAAACATATAATGAACTGGAGCTAAATGAATGGCAGGATCTCATCCCTAACCCAGGCCATACCAAAGGCCGATACACCCAGTTCTGTAGACCCTTTACCTTTTCTGGATGATGAAAAATCTCGTGGCAAAAGCTTTAACATCCAACTTTGAAGGAATTTCATAGTTAGCAACAAAAATACAGGAAATCGACAAGGAATTCCAACTCATTCAATGCCAAATTCAACAACAAAATGCTCGTTTAAGTCGTATTGAGAATCATATTCCCTGCCTTCCACAAACTGAACTATCGAACTCCAGTGCCAAAGACTTGACGCCAATTGAATCTTTTGATGATAATCATTTTTCTTAGCATAGTTTTGACTCTTAATTTTTCTATGTATAAATGAATAGTATGCATTTTTTATCTTTCTGTTATAGACATAGAGTAAATAGGAGACACGTAGACACTCAAGTTTATATAGCCTTGCTTAACATTCTCAGGCTTTTCAAATTTTGGATGGCATATGATGTTGTCAGATGGCCAACATACATGGTTTCCCAATGAGCAAGTTGAGGCCATCTAATTATGGATGATGTTTATGTAATTCCTGCTTGTTTTTTAAAATGGAATAGAAAGGATCTGCCAAGCTTACTAAAATTATTTATTAAAAAAAAAACTAATTTTTTTAAAATAAAATATTTAAAATTATAATAACTTTAATAATATAATTGAATTCTAAATTTCCAGAAAAATAATAAATTACTTGCACGCAACACCACAACCTCCAAAAATTAAAAATTAAACCTACCTAACAAGGATCACAACATATAGAATAGGCAAAATACCCACAACCATAGGTAATGCACTGCAAAATTTTCTATCCTCTCTCCAACTACATGGACGTTTTCATGGCAATGTCGCATGTCAAATTTTTGCAAGTCACCAAACACATATATTGTTGGTTGGTTGATGGATGGATGCTATCAGTGACAAGAACATAAGAAAACGATATGTTAAGGTAAAGACAACACAACTATAGAAGACTCACATCGTAAGAATTTGAGATAAGCAAACAAAGAACCAAATGAAAAAATAATTGCATTCGAAGAGGCCAAGTGTGTTTACACTCCGATGTGCATTTTTATAGGTTGTAGTGTATGTTTTCGACAGTTTTTGGCTATATTTGTTTGGTCAAATTTTCCTACGCAATTTGTTCACAATTCATTGGAATCAAAAATTTGATTTGTGAATTTTGTATAATAGCGGCGGTTTTTTAAGAGCTGAATTCAAAAACAAAAAGCAAGATTTCACCCAAAAATAAATGTTCCCAGCCAAAAATTCCAAAGAAATAAAATATAATAAGGACACAACATCCCTTTTATAAAGTAATAAGGAAAAAATGGAAATTATTTTATTATTATTAAATTGATAATTAATTGAGTTTGTCTTGAATAATTGGGATTTTTTTGTCGTAATGACTTGGAACCTTGTTATTAAATCTAAACATAAACATTCTCGATATACGTGATAACATTTCTACGGTTCTGAATTATAAATCCATTTTTTCTGCACAACCAAAAAGGACCATCTTTCCCACATCAATGTTCATAATGATAAACCTTGTGACTTATTTAGCTGAAAGTCTAAAATATTTCTCAAGCAGCCTACTCCCAACAATTAATTTTTTTTTTCTATGTAAAACTAAATCTATTAATAGAAATATAATGTACAGTGAGGCCCCGGCCTCTGTGGGTCTAGGTCAGCCATATGACCATTTTAAACAACAAGACTTAAAATCGAGACTGCCCCCGAAGGGGAAACCAGTGCGAAAACGAGAGAAAGATAGGTACCTTCTGCCCACGCAGGGGCTACGATTACAGAAATCAAAATTTACTGCCATGGTAAAATTCAAAATTCACTGCCAAAATTAACCACTGTAAAAGATCAAAAAAAGCAAAAAACTCAGAAGACCAAGCTTGACACGTGACCTGTGGCATGCGAATGCTATGTGTCTTAAGATGGTGGCTTCTCTTCCACGATTGGACACCCATAGTCTTCTAAATTTGTATCCTCTGCCTGCTTGCCACCCGTGTTGTCATGTGGTTCTCTGTCATCAACCTGAACGCCTTTGGCTTTGCTGGTGGCATTGCCACCCAACGTCTTTGAGCCGCTTCTGGACGGATAATCCTTAGCTTTCTACGGATGGCTTGAGCTCGGCTCCCTCTGAACATTTTCGTGCAGCTGAGGAACCTAGTTCTTAGCAGGGTTGTAGGTTGGAGCAATGCATGAGCCAGCTTCCTCCCTAAAATCCACCGAGACGGTGGCAATGACAACTGGTTGGTCAAATGGAATTGAGCGTACTGGGTTGTAGCAGTAAGCTTGG
Source organism: Pinus tabuliformis (assembly GCA_031772625.1). Lineage (NCBI taxonomy): Eukaryota > Viridiplantae > Streptophyta > Pinopsida > Pinales > Pinaceae > Pinus > Pinus tabuliformis. The sequence continues at coordinate 1,092,727,388 of CM062815.1, read as the reverse complement.
TTGACTGGGTGACTCCGTCAGTCCGACGAGCCTCACAGGGGCGAGCTCGTCCTGTTCCACTTGGCGTATCCGGATATCTGTCATGGAAGCAGGAAGAGGAAGGACTGGAGGGCGGGGAGGCTGACGGGGAAGACGAAGCGGTGGGGGGCAACGAAGAGGGGCGGATGGCACACTACCGCAGCTACCACCACACCTACATCTCATATGATGACGACGACGCATACTGCTTTGAGTGGGACGCTGCAGCTAGAAGGGAGCCAAAGTGGCAGGAAGCGGAGCGAGAGCAGCTGAGGTGATACTGAAAAGAATAGGGGATGTCAGGTCCGGGACAGAGGCAGGGGCCGAGGCCTCAATTTGCAGGGTGCAGTGTATAGACTGGGAGAAGTGATAACCATTGCCCAGGTCGATGCAGCAGCGCAGTCTGCAATGCCTTCCTGTTGCGGTTCGAAAGCTTGGCTCTGCAATGGTGGGGTGGCAAGAGCAGTTTAGAGGCAGAATGGATGAGTGAAGAGGGCTTGGCTCCATGATTTTATGCTTGCAGGTGAAGTCTCGATCCACACAGTGGAATAACTGTGGCGGCCGAGGGGTAGAGTTCTGCGATAAATTCCCACAGGGAAAGGAATGGATTACCATGTGACACGGCCACCTGCCAGGCCGGCGTCGTATCCTCCTTGAATGCTCATCTACCACCCGCATTCGAGGCTCCCAACAATTAATTTTACTTTGTTGATCATAACATGATTGTTTCTCATTATTATCACTTCCCAGTTTTCTTTGGAGATTGAACAAATACAAATGGAATACAAGACCATAGCAATCTCAATTATGGATTTGAACATTTAGAACTCACCTTTTTTGTTTGTTTCTCACCAATTATTCCAAAGCATCGAACACAATATGGTGCCTAGGTCAACAGGAGTTGGACAGGAACTCACATCATCTTTACCAGTACTAAGAAACTGCTAAGGTTTATTGACATTCTCCAGCTTATATATATATATACATATATGGGACCTAACAAGCCCTGTAAGTAGTTACTAATCTGTAGAACATGATTCTCCATAGAATCATGAGTTCTAGACCTCACAAGAAAATAACCAATCATTTCATAGTAGTGACCCAAAACATTTGTCACAAAAGTATGTCTGTGTAACCTCAACTACCTTAAAAGTAAAAACCATCTAATATGGGTTATATGTTATCAAGCTCGCCATGAGTAATATTACACCAATTTATCACTACCATAAGAACAAAGGTCATACTTCTTGCTAATATGAAGCAAAGTTTTGAGAATTCAGAACAGCAAGATAGAGCAAAGCACACACTCAGAAATATATTGTCACCAACATACACATCAATACAACAACACTCATAGATGTATTCATATATGCTATATCACACAGTTGTATACATTTTTTTTAGAAATCTAAGTGTCATCAAGACATGATCATCATTGCACCTTAAGAAGATGTGTCTCATGCAATCATTGGACACAGTAACAATTTTAGGAATTATAACATAAGGTCAGCTAAAGTGATAGACACGTATCTTTGGGTGACTAAGCCGGAGACTGCAACTCTCCTCCCAACCTTAGATTGGACTGCACAGTGGTCCTCCTTGCAGTCCAATAACCCCCAATCCAGATTCTAGAGCATTGTGAGAAACCTGTTGATGGTATGCTTGGCTAGAACCAGGTCTCCATAGGGCTGACCACGTCCATGAATTTCATAGGAGAAATGTGACAATAGTGACCACGTCCATGAATTTCAACAGGCCCTTCAACAACTTCATAGTCTCCAGGGGCGTGGTGCCCATGTTCCTCTCAATTTCTCAGCGCTTACCCTTCTTTGACATGGGAATGCGTAGAATTGGAAATGAGAATTTACGGGTATGTATGGCTGTCAATCTCTATAAATCTATGTTAATCTTTTCTGGTTTAGCATTATTGATATTACAAAGAAGCCTTTTGTAAAAGCAGCATTGTCTTCTAAAATATCTAGAGTAAACCATTGTGGGTGCAGGGAATTTTTTCAAAGCAACACGGTCCTATAAAATCTCTACATAATAAAGCATTATTTCTGCAAACCATACTATTATATAAAAATCAACAATTTTGCAAATGATATCTTAGTTTACAGAAGGGTGAAATTCCCCAATTTTTAGGTTTTATAGGAAAATTTAGGCACCTTTCATCCACCTTTTTACATTATGAATTTGTATTTATAGCAAGAAAATAGTTCTCCTTGAGCCATATCCATGATTGTGCTTTCATGATTGTGATCATGCAAGTCTCAGCTTTCATTAATGCCCCATGCTTTCATCAACCCCCCATGCTGACCCACATCAGCCATATTCGGAAGCACCAAGTGACTGATGCTGTTGGAGGCAGCACCCAGTGACTGATGCTGTTAGAGCATTCTATTATCTTGAGCGCTTGTTCTACCATTTTTAGGAATCAACACGCCCCATATTTAATGGTTACCTTAATGGACAGTGTTGATCTCTCATGGAATCAGAGTGCAGTCTTCACGAATGTTGTTGCCAATGCAATTCTTAAAAGATAAATTACTATATGGCACAATATTGTGACTCTATTATAAGTGGCCATAGAATTTCAACAGGCCCTTCAACAACTTCATAGTCTACAGGGGCGTGGTGCCCATGTTCCTCTCAATTTCTCAGTGCTTACCCTTCTTTGACATGGGAATGGGTAGAATTGGAAATGAGAATTTACGGGTATGTATGGCTGTCAATCTCTATAAATTTATGTTAATCTTTTCTGGTTTAGCATTATTGATATTACAAAGAAGCATTTTGTAAAAGCAACATTGTCTTCTAAAATATCTAGAGTAAACCATTGTGTGTGCAGGGAATTTTTTCAAAGCAACACGGTCCTATAAAATCTCTACATAATAAAGCATTATTTCTGCAAACCATACTATTATATAAAAATCAACAATTTTGCAAATGACATCTTAATTTACAGAAGGGTGAAATTCCCCAATTTTAGATTTTATAGGAAAATTTAGGCACCTTTCATCCACCTTTTTACACTATGAACTTGTATTTATAGCAAGAAAATAGTTCTCCTTGAGCCATATCCATGATTGTGATCATGCATGTCTCAGCTTTCATTAATGCCCCATGCTTTCATCAATCCCCCATGCTGACCCACATCAGCCATATTCGGAAGCACCCAGTGACTGATGCTGTTGGAGGTAGCACCCAGTGACTGATGTTGTTAGAGCATTCTATTATCTTGAGCGCTTGTCCTACCATTTTTAGGAATCAACACGCCCCATATTTAATGGTTACCTTAATGGACAGTGTTGATCTCTCATGGAATCAGAGTGCAGTCTTCACGAATCTTGTTGACAATGCAATTCTTAAAAGATAAATTACTATATGGCACAATATTGTGACTCTATTATAAGTGGCCATAGAAGGACAGGTACGGATTAATTACATCTTTTAAATCAGAAATCACTACTCTAACCCCATATAAAAATTGGTCCTTTTGCATAAACATGTCTATTTGAAGTTAAAAATCTAAATAGGATAGTCCTTTCGCAGAATCATGTCTATTTGAAGTTAAAAATTAAAATAGGACGGCCAAACAATGATAAGTTTAATTTCTAATGCATTTTTTTCAAAAATTAAAACAAGATGTTAAAACAGTAATAAAATTGATTTCTAATGCATTTTAAGCTCGATTCATCTATTTATTTTTTAATTGAAACATTGTTGTTTGCACTTTTTCATCAAAATGTTGTCAAACGGGATTTACCTTTCACAAAACTTCCAAATATATCTTAGGAATGAGTTTTCTGAAATCATTTATATCTTTAGTGAGGCTTCTACTCTCTTAAACTAAACAATTTTTGTGCTGAGAACCTACATGTACCTTTCACAAAACTTCCAAATTCATATCAGGAAAGAGTCTCCTGATATCATATATTTATATTTCTTTAGTGAGGCTTCGACTCTTAAATTAAACAAATTTCCAGTGAAAACCTCCATGTACGCTGGAGATCTTCCTACACACCATTGACCGGCAGAGAAATTTTAGTGAAAAAAGTTGGTTTAAAGTAGCACAGCCTCAACTGAGCAATGCTGCCGATAGGGGTGATAAGAACCGAGTGCTCAGGCTTGTGGGAGAGAACGTACTAGCTTTCTCACTTGCTAATAGCTATTCTCTCTTGCAAGCCTGAGAAAGTCAGTAGGTTCTCTCTCAGAAGCCTACACACCAGTGGGTTCTCTTGGTTTTCTCACCGTATGTTCTTACCATGCCTAACAACATTCCCGTAATGAAAATTCCATATTCTTATCATGTTTATTAACATTCCAGTTCATTTTAAATTTCATACACCAGACATATTCTTGCTAATTCCAAAATTTGAATTCCTGGCAACTTCGAAGCACCAAAGCTCAAGTGTTGACTTTTGTGCTTCTTGAGCTGAATGAACAAGCTCGCTTAAAGGCAGTAGCTAAAGTAGCACAAGTAATACTAGATGAATTTAAGCCAGATTCGAGCTTCATTTTCAAACACTACGCTTATAAGGTATAAATCCTGTCCTGGTGAACTGAAGAATGTTTTTAATTTCTGAATCAGTTTTGTATATAAATTTTCGTAACTGTAAAAAATAATATATAATGTAGAATACCTATTATGGCCATGAACTTAGTTTCTCATGGAACTGGGCTAATCGATAAAAAAAATTGTGTCTTCTTGACACATGATATTATCTGAATTCTCTTTATGGCTATCATAGTTTTATTTATTTATAATCTAATTTTTTTGAATCATGTGATAGATATTGTGATAGATATTACTGCATTTCTTTTGTAATATTTGGTGCCATTTCTTGTTCTTCCTATATGAATAAATCATTATGCTAATATTGATTCGTTACCGTGTGAATAAATCATTTTGCTAACATTGTTTCGTTACCATGTGAATAAATCATTTTGCTAATATTGATTCCATAAAGAGAGATACAGCGAACCTACTGACCTCATCAAACTTCTCAAAAGAGACGGCCCAGCGTGGGATCCAGCCTTTGATCGCTTCGCCAGCGACAACAATAAACCAGGTCCACCATCCTGCAGTAACTCTCGCCTTCGATGTTCCTGGGAGAATTCCCAAGCCTGGGATTAGAATTGGCATTCGGAGAAAATTGTCCTTGTGGCTGCAGAGGATGAGAACGAAAAGGATAATGTTGCCGATGCTAATAGTGCCGTTGCTTTTCGGCGTCGTCCGACAACAATGAAACTGGGTCGGCACCATTGTTTTTTTTCCTCTCAATTTAGTCCTATAATCCCCCATGTGTCTGTTCTCAGCCTCAATGCCATGGTCCATGACTGTAGGGGCTACCAACGGCCGAGACGCCATATAAGAAGATCAACTATTGGAGGATGCCCCCTTCTCTGTGGAGCTCTCTACATTATATGTGGCTCTTTCAAAGGGTTTGCTGCAAATGCACCCTATAAGAATAATTACAAAACATACTCCAGAAGCCCTCCTCTGACAACCTGAAAACCCCAAGAAAATCCGCGAAGCAAAGAATTTAAACCTCAAAATGACGTTGCATCCAGGGCTTGCCTTTCCCGTATTTGCTCTTTTATGAACAAGTCTTCAGCTTGGATCTGTCAAAAAAGTAATAAAGGCCGCACACAAAAATACCCTAACTAGTTCATATTCACATCATTTTGTGCGGAGAAAAGAACAAGCCGCATTGTGTCAAGAGTATTCTTCTTAAACACGCATCATGGTTTCGAACCCCGTGATATGAAACCAAGCTAGTTGCTTGGAACCCAGAGATACAAATGCACTTAACGACACAGTTTTTCTTCTATTTTCTCTGAACCAGCACGTCCCGGGTTCGAATCCCAGACGCAGAGTGCTTCAATAAAATCTGGAGCTGCACACTCACTAGGTGCAACGCTAACCCCAGCTGAACGGCCAGCATTCTAATTCCGTAAAATGCATGTTAACTTCGACAACCATGGTCTTCTTGTTGACAGTCCCCTGATGCGGGGAGACCAATGCCCGCCATTGGGTGCAAGTTTGAATTACTGAAAGATCTATCTATGTCTCCCATGGATCCAAGGAGGTCATGGCTGCCATAGGGTGCAGGTTCGAATCCTTCAAAATCCATTTTTGGCTACATGTCCGTGCGAATACAAAAAAAGCTGTGCAACTAAAATGACATGTCATTTTATCGGTCTTTATTTCTTAATTTTAGAAAATTAATTTTCTAATTTTTTGGTTTTTTTTTATTATTATTTATTTTTGGTTTTTACGGTTTCTTGTCTTGTTTTCTTATCCAATGTATCATAGTCATTATTTGAAAATTAATTTTCTAATTTAGTTTATTCATATGCATAATATATGTATTTCATTGTGATGATTGATCTATGATAAGATTTATTTATTATTTTTTATTATTTTTATTTTTATTTTTTTATCGTAGTCATTATTTCTTAATTTTATAAACTTAATTTTCTAATTTATTTTTTGATTTAGTTTACTCATAGGTATAATATATGTATTTCATTGTGATGATTGACATAAGATAAGATTTTTTTTTTGTTTTTTATCATAGTTATTATTTCTTAATTTTATAAATTTAATTTTTTAATTTAGTTTACTTATAGGCAAAATAAATGTATTTTATTGTGATGATTTTTTTTTTTTCCACTGGAAAAATCCGTAATATTTCATTAAATATGAAAGATTACATATGTAGATGCTGTTAAAGCATATGCCTTGATTCACTGTTTGTCTGTACATTTTCAAAAAATAGCTTATCTATAACTGTTTGTTTTTCTGTTAACAGTTCTCTGTATGCTGTGCAAAATTTGATGCAATTTTTGCATCCTTCAGTCTATACAAAAGTTTATACATAGTATGCTGTCATTTCTAATAGCTGCTGTCAAAAAACTGCAAATTTTTATGTCGCCTGAAGACCCGCTGTAGGATAAGTCGGGTCTATATATGGGCGGTGATAAAATTTCCGCTCCTGCTGTTCCAAAAACTCAGTGATTTCCCATAATCCATTCTCCATCAACGCGGCCTCCTTGGAAAGTTTATCAGCATCCTGGTTATGTTCCCTGTAGATATGAGATACATGGATTTGGTTAAAAGCTTCTTTGAACTGAAACACTTCATCACGTATGACATTTAGTGTGTGCGAGTGACATGTAGTTATTCTATTGATCCAATTTGTGACAATCTGAGAATCTCCAAATATGTTTATGCTGGTGCAATGATGACTTAAAGCAAAATGCAGCAGATGACGAAGGGAAATGAGCTCAGCATAATTATTTGTTCTGGCACCCAGGCCCGCTTTGATGTGGTAGTAATGGTTCGCGGATTTGTGAAGAATGATGCCCCCTCCGCAGCTTTGTGCATTTGCTGCACCATCGAAGTATGCCCAAGGGGTATCTTGATCGATATTTGGAGGAGGGTTGAGTTTGCGCTGTTTTGGGGGTGGCGGATCTGGAAGTTCATTGTATGCAGTGATAATGCCAGCTTCTATGAGTGGCCAGTGTGCCTCCCGATCTTCGAAGGTCAATCTGTTCCTGGTCCTCCAGATGGACCAGTTAACAATGATGGGCAAGTTTACAGCCTTCGTGGCCTTGTTAACGGTGCACCATTCTACCCAGGTGTTTATAAGATCTGTTCCATTCCATTCCCCTGAGTATTGCACGAATGGTTTGATGTTTTTCCACACTTGTTGTACTGTGTTGCAGCGCATGAAAAGGTGTTCTGTGGATTCAATATCGGATTTACACAGCACACATCTCGATGGCCCATATATAGCCCGGCGCATAAGGTTTTCTCCAGAGGGTATTCTGTTCCGGAGGACGCACCAAGTAAATAGCTTTGATCTGGGTGATGCTGCTAACTTCCATATTTTTTGCCACCATCTATCTAATACCTCCGGTTTCATCTGTATTATGATATGTTTGTAGCCCTCTTTTGGAGTATATATCCCACTTTCTGCCAGATGCCAAATGATTTCATCTGGTCCCTCCACAATTCTGATATGAGATTCAGAGAGCGCGACACAATATTCTTGCCAGATTGTGTGCCATCTATGCGGGAGGTCTAGCTGGATGGCAGTCTTCCATGCTTGATGGAATAGATCGGATCCCTCTTGGTCTGCTATCTGAGCAATCACCTTGATATCTTGAGCAGTGAGGAAATCTACCAGGTCTTGAGGGAGCCAATGTCTCCCCCCACAGCCACTCCAGGAATCTATTCCTATACGGGCACTGCTTCCATTCCTTATACGCCATACAATATTGTTCCTGATGAGAGGAAGAGAGTGCAGGACTGCTTTCCAAATAGAGGAGATGCCAGTTTTGTTCCAGCTGGGTAACCTAGCCCAATCAATAGAGTTTAGGGTCTAGATGTATTTATGGTAAGTGATATCAGTCCATAGGCTATGTGTAGTCAGCAGAGCCCATCCCATTTTTGCTGCCAGAGCACTGGCAAATGATGTAAGATCCTTCAAACCCCAGCCGCCCCATTTCTTTGGCAGGGCTATCTTGTTCCAGCCAATCCATGCGAAAGTGCGTTTCTCTTCATTTCCAGCCCATAGATATCGGTTGCAGAGTCTCTGGATCTTTGCAAGAATATTTCGGGGAATCCAAGCAAGTGCCATCCAAAAGACCGGGGTTGCTTCTAAGACTGATTTGATCAGTGTTAGTCTTCCTGCTCTAGAGAGATATCTGAAGCACCAGCATGATATTCTTTTTTCCACTTTGGAGACCAACCAAACCCAATCTGCAATTTTTTGGTTAGTGGGTTTTAGCCAGTAGCCAAGATATTTAAGACCCCGATCCAAGGGCTGTGTAGTGTATGGAAAATCTTGTCTGGCGGAGAAGGATTCATTTACAGAGGTGCCCACCATTGTGATGGTAGATTTTTCCCGGTTAACCTCCATCCCGATGGCAAGTGCAAACAATTTTAAGATTCTGTTGAAAGTTGATGTGTCCTGTACACTGCCATCTAGGAGTATAAGGACATCGTCTACAAACAGTAGATGAGTAAGATAACACTCCTCTGTGATTTTGAGAACTCTGATGGTTCCATCCCTTTTTGCAGAGATGATGAGACGGCTGAGGGCTTCCATAACTAGGAGGAAGAGCAGAGGGGATAGAGGGCATCCCTGTCGGAGTCCTCTCTCTGAGTGGAAGAAATGTGATGCGGCTCCGTTAATCAGAATACTATGTGATGATTGATATAAGATAAGATAAGATTATTATATGTCCAATTAATGACCATAAAGTAGGTCAAATGGATTGTTGAGTACAATGATGTCCATACAAAGCGGGAGAACCAAATGGTCTCCCTAAAAGAAAAAAGATACAATGCATGAAATAAATCAACATATGGCTATAGCGGAGAAGATCCAGGAGCTAATAAGTCTCAGGATTAGATCCATCTCTCCTAACATTCGAGGTTGAATGAAGAGCACTAAAGAAACTCAACAAAGTTTGTTGGGTTGATGAAGAGTCGGTGGAAAGTGCAGACTGTCCACTAAATCGTCACCTGGGGGGTTCACGCGCTGCTGAGGTATGGAGGACTTAGTCCATCTCCTAGGAATGGATCTAAGACGGATTTGCCGCTCAGATCTCGTGTGGCAGGGTAAGGTCCCACAGATCCTCACTGATCTAGTGTCTAGATACGTACTAGTATCAATCAATTTCTTCGTGCCCCTGTCTGAAGGTAGTACCCTAAAAAATGTCGTGATCCTCTGTGTGGGGTCTAGTCTGATGGGAGGCTGAAAAATATCCACTTGGAACATGAGAGCCTCTTGAACATATAGGGCCAAACATCTTTGATCTGGATAGAATCTCTAATAAAACAATGAAACCTTCCTCTAATCTTGTAGTAGACAGGGCATTCAAGAATGAAGTGCACATCAGTCTCCACTTCCTGTAAATAACATACCTGGGTGATTTTGTTTGGGCTATCCACCCGATGGTCCATCTCTACCTGAAGTCTGTGAGAACCTACGCTGAACTGGCCTAGAGGAATGTGAATATCATGCATTCAATGGTGAAATATATACTGGGGTCGAACAATGAGCCTGTCTCTCAACTCCAAGAAGTGCTTAGCATAGAAGGCCATCTTTGGGCGCAACCCTCTCGGAGGATTGACCTAGGTGACCTAGACGAACTGCTTATAGATGTCCTCCTTGATGATCTTGTTTAGCTCATGTCTAGTAGGTAAAAGGTGACCAGAAGCATCTAAGGAATATTAGAAAGGAGGGAGACGATCCAACTAAATTCCCACTAACTCTAAGAGATTTGAAAATCCTGTAAACCAACATCTAGCTTAGCCTGAGGGAGTAGAACGAGCAATTCTCATAAGAGAAATATCCCAAGTAAGGATATCGGTCCCTACTCTTTATCGAGTATGCAAAGCCTGGACACAATGCAAGAATGAAACCAATCTAAAGATCGTCTCAAGCTGAAAGGGCTGAGCTCCAAACTCTGCAAGGATGATGTGTTGCAGTAGTGTCAGTTTGCTTCTAATGATGTGGCGGAGAAGAAGAATCTGGACACTCTGAGATGAAGCCCAATATGACTGAAGTAAAGACGATCCCCAAATCTCTAAGCCCTATAGAACAGTGGGACAAATCAATGTGTCCATGAGGATCATCTTGGATGAGATGTCCTGGAAGTGATGTCGAAAGCTCTGTCTCTCGAGAAGGGCTAAGGATCCATATTCTTTGTTGATTTGAGGCTGAAGCATTGGTTGCAAACTGAAGTGGGGACCTAAGAATTGCACCCCAAGTAAGTATATGTGCTAGTGATCTCAATCTCTCCCCTTTGAATAGGAATTGAAGGTCTGAGGTTTTCTTCACCACATTGAAGATCATAACAAAGGAGACGGCGATAAGAAGCTTTGACGTCAGAGTAGAAGGGTTGAGAGTGAGTTCGGGGTGGGCCCCAAGGGGAGGGATTAGGTGGAAGGGGAGGGTCAAACCAGAGAGAGACGGAAAGAAGTGCATGATCGGCAAGGGGGATGGAGGAGACCGAGAAATGACGAATAAAAGGGAGAAAGTTATGTCTAGTGAGGACATAATCAAGTACACTTGCACCCCCACCATATGGCCAACATGTGAAAAAGCGAGAGTCTTGGAAATAGGGGAGGCCATTTAGAATCAACACTCCTGGGATTCCCCCAACTACAATAGATGCTTACCATAAAATGTAGTGGGCCCCAAAGCATCATCTGACCTTCGGTGAAGCCTTACTGAATCTGGATCTATCCCTTGGGTGCAAAACACATCCTCTGATTAGTCGCGGTGAGGGATCTAGAGATCTCTAGTACGAGCATTGAAGTAACCTAGGAGGATGACTTCCCCAACAACAAAGTACTTAGTGATGTCAATGTACAAGTCTATAAAGGGATCCCCAAGCGATGTTGAAGTTACCCTTCGAAAGACATAAAACAAAGAGAAAAGGACCAGAGGAAAAGGCCCATCGCAAATCACAACCAGAGCTTCCAGCAACAACAAAGGAGGGCAGCAAGATCAACGATTAGTGATCACCAATATCACAAATCGCATGTCGGAGCTCACAGTAGTCAAGAAGTATCGGTGAGGGTAAGATCAACAATCAGTCGATTGCCGATATCGGCTATCGGCTATCGGGGATCACCTTGTATCCGATGAAGTGCCTTGAAGCACCACTATCAATTAGCTAATTCCCCAAAGAGTTTGGAGGACAAGTAATGGATAGGGCCAATATAAGATAGTATTCTATAGTAATTGGATCCCCCTTTCCCCATCTGCTATTGATTCTTGTATAATGACAATACGAGGGTAGTGAACTTGATTAAACTGTTTATAGCTAAGTTTTTTATAGGGTTGGCTAATGCCTTGCAATTCAAGGATAAGATTTTTAGTTTGAAAGAGATTCAACGCTTGAAGCTCTAAGGGGAAAAATGATATATATATATTCAAACTGAAAATATTATCCAATTTCAAAGTTTGCATATTTATGTTCCATTGACAAAAATTATTTTCCCCTTCTCTTGGGGACATTTAGATGATAATCACTATGAGGCCCCAACCCTCTACCAGAGTCTAAAAAAGGAATGTTTGATGAGTCAAAGAAGGGGGAAACAAAAAGGAGATCAGAGCATCATAGACTGTAACAAGGGGGGAGGCTAAAGAGGAGGAGGGTAGGAAGGAAACAAAAGTAATAGGGGGAGAAGGGGGAATATAGGGGATGGAAGGGATGAAGGAGAACATCAAGGAGGAAATAGCAAAGGAGAGTACTGGGAGAAAAATTAGGTTGTCCCTAAGATCCAAGGGGGGGAAGTGATTCATGGAAGGACACTAAAGCACAAAAACATAATAAGAGATAGACAAGGAACTCTAAAGGAGGTTGTTGCTTGGGGAGGGAGGGACCTACTATGAGGTTGGAGGAGCTTGTCTGATAGCGTATAGCAAAATCGATTGAAGTTGAAGATCAGGAGCACTCTTCTATGCATGACACAAGGGAGAAAAAGAGGCTCCAGATTATGATATTCAAGGAGTCGCTTGAATGTGTGGAGTGTTGAGATGTTTTTCATTGATGCCAAAGAAAGGGCCATTGATGAATTGGAAGTAACCCTTAATATGTTGCATGTCTCATGAGTCTTCTTGAGAAATGCTCGAGCCTTCATAAAAGACTGCCACCAAGGAATTCACTATCCCCTGAAGTTGACTATAATCCCTTGCCTAAAAGAATTCAGGATCACACAGTGTGCTGAGCAAAAGCTTCAAGGCTCTCATAATGCGAGGAAGCAATTGCATAGTAAAAATGAAATAGAGTATGAATAGTGTAAACATGTGCGTAGATCAATAAATAATAAACATATGTATGCCTATATGTTGATTGTATGCATATGGTATCACAGTCTCAAAGATGTGCATGGTGAACTCTTATCTAGTGGGTATTTGATCCAACCTAGTGAAGGAAAAGGAGCATTAGTCGTCGTGGTTGATCACATGACTTAGAGGCTTCAAGTGTCCTTGAAACATTGTGTACCTTACACGAGTTATCTACATTCTTTTCATAGAAGATGACAATTGAGGTAGTGAACACATTATCTGATGATGGTTGGATGTCATTGTCCAAACATGGGTTGGGGGATGTCACTATTTGTATAAAGTCTTTGTCAAATTACATAAACCATATATCATCGTTAAATAGCCTATGTTCAATAGACATGAGCATCTTGAGTGTAAAATCTTCCTTGCTTTTATAAGAGGTTTATATGGTAGACATCTTGAAGGGAGGATTTTGAAGTATTTTGATAAAGTTTTTTTTTTTGAAGTATTGTTGAAGTCTTGAACCTAAGAGGATCGATGTCCTCATATTGACCAGGTTGGTGCCTGGATTGGCCTAAGAGGCTTTTTTTTCTCATTCAAGGTTGGCGCCTCGAAGAATTAAAGAACTTATGTTACAAGTTGGAGCCCATATTTATAAATGAGGATCAAAGTCCTCACTATATTTAATAAAATTATTATTTTGTTCTACTTCTTATGTTATGGATTAACTTTTTAACTAGCATAATATAACTATTGTAAGAAGTATCAATTCACCCCCCTTCATAGTATTTCCAACAAGGGTTGAGACAGATTTGGACCTACCAAAGCCCATGATTATGTTGTTTATGTGATAAATAAGTATTTTCCACCTATGTGTCTACTGAGACCCTCTCTCTGGCACTGTAATTCTATAATGGTTAGTAATGACAGCAAAACCACATGTACAAACTACTTGCAATATGTTCAACATATATTTTTCTAAGTTGATATTCATATATGTCATTAGGTAATGGAGAGATTTTGCAGTGATGCTTCAAACTATTTATCATTCAGAGTTTCAAACCCTCGTCATATAGCCTATATCAACAAGCTCATCTGCTCTCCAAGGTCACCTTCAAATAATTAGGAGGTTGAGGATAGGGGGTGTTCTCCAAATAGATTTGTTGACCTTAGAGTGCAATGTACCAATTGTGCTTTCCACATACTCTTGAGGTGGGACATTCCTTTAACCAATCTAACAAACTCTTCAAAATAGATACATGTGCCAAGATGGTGCCTCTCATTTAATAAATCCATATCTATTTATAATGAGTCATGATAAGGTCATTAGATTCTACCTATAATGTTTGTTCCAACTTACACCTCAAGCCTTGAAAATGCTCTTTCTAAATTCAACTATGTTGGTAATCCTCTCAACATTGCCTCAATTCTCTTGGATGTTTAAGGGTTATTAACAGGTCTAAACTGGTGCATTTATATTCTCAAACCACTTGATTCATCTGCCAACTTAGGTTGAATCCAATGATAAATATTAGCATAAATGATTCCCTCCAACAGAATCCCATAAAAGCACTTAACGCTGGGCTAATGCTTTCATTCCCTCCAAGAATCTAACAATTTTGAAAATACATCTCAATCTTTTAATTTATATATTTCTTTAAAAATATATCTATATTATCAAGATAATTATTTTTAAATATATATTGAATCAATAAATTTTGATTAACACATTAAATAAAATAACTAATAAATATTAAATCGATAAATCCTAATTAACACATTAAAGTTATGTAATTATTACCAAAAAAAAAACAAATTACTTAGTCATTTTTACAAAATAGACCGGGCACTTTTCAAACAATTTGGTGGGAAATTTTCAAATTTCAAGCGCTTCTGGAACAATTTGGTATTCAAGCATTTTGGGACACTTTTCAGCCAACAGATAAATCGTTCGAGGAGCATTAGCTGGTGACTCCACTATCATCGGGGAGTATCATGGAGCATTAACAGGTGAGGTGTTTCTGGCAATAACCCTTCTAGACCACAAGACATGTTTACAAGCTATGCAGTTACAACCATTCCTTCTGCGAGGCCCGATTTTCCATGGATTTTGTGAGGCCTGATCTTCCATATTTTTTTCCTAAGACATGTAATTTTTTTTTTTCTTCTTCTTGAAAACTATCTCTTAGATTAAATTATCATCTCCATTACGTGAAAACAGAAAACATTTCTTTGGCCTCTCCTTGATTACGCTTTTGCCCTGCAGAAAATATAGGTTGTAGAACTGCAGGGCACTTGAATCGACACATTTTCTTTTAAGTTAGATTGAATACACAAGCAATTTCTCCCAGTAATGGGAAATGTAAAGTTCCAGACAATAGCAAGGGTCAAACTAATTGACCCAAAGTTTAACCTTCAAAACTAGGACACCAAACAACCTGAACTTTAACCCTACTTTCCGAACAGGACACCACGTAGAAGGCACACTGGTCTAGATATGCTCTTTAGTAGTCCATGCCACCCATACCATCGCTCGTGTCTGGGACTTCCTTCTTATCCTTCAGAATCACAACAATGATGCACTCTGTTGTGGTTAACAATGAAGCCACACTTGCAGCATCAACCAAGACAACTCTAATCACTTTCAGGGGATCAATAATCCCTGCCTTCACCTTATCAATGTATTCACCTTAGTTAAAATCGTAGCCAAGGTCAATATTATCTTGCTCCGGTAATTTCCCAACAACCACTGCACCTTCCACACCAACATTTGCAACAATTGTACATGAAAACATCTTCAATCGTATATGCAGTTTGACCTTCCTGAGGCAGAGTTCGTGATTTTTTCCTGAGGCAGAGTTCGTCATTTTTTCCTGAGGCAAGGTTTGGTGACCCTTTCCGGAAGTAATTTGGGCCTTCACTTCCTTATTTTTATGTGATGCCAATTCATGCAGATTTGTACACTGAATTATAACATCCTTGACAATATCTTAGAGATCGTTTTCTTTCAAAAACAATGTTACCTTGGCTTTTGAGGACACCTATCTGGAGGCACCATCTAATCTATCCTCAAATCTGAGATTTG
This sequence comes from Pinus tabuliformis, assembly GCA_031772625.1. NCBI lineage: Eukaryota > Viridiplantae > Streptophyta > Pinopsida > Pinales > Pinaceae > Pinus > Pinus tabuliformis. The sequence continues at coordinate 1,092,711,461 of CM062815.1, read as the reverse complement.
ATGTTGCCATCTCTGAGATCTATTTTACAAACTTTTCAGATATGAAAATAAAACAAAAAATATACCCGCAAGGGTGGTTAGTCCTTCAAGTAACAATAATGAAACCCTCTAACTGCTGGTCTTTGATTCTGGTAGTTGATATATTGTTGTAAACCCTTGAGGATCTTAATTAGAGATGATCCTCTCATACCATGTAAAATTTTTCTAATTTAAGAGGACAATTGTCCTATGTTTCTTTCTCAAATAACTCAGATCTTGAATTACTTTAATAACCGAATGAAAATTCTGAACATGCAACAATCACACATATAACTAGAAAACATAAACAGTGGACGCAAAATAACTTTTCAAGTACACACATAATTTTGTCCTTCAAATCAGCTTATCATTAATTATCAAAACTTACAAGGACATGTCAAAACTGAGGTTTTCAGCTTCCTGGACACCCAGTTCTGCTCTAGATTTGTTTTCTAGTAACTCAGATCTGCTCTATCTCCTTGCTGGATACTCAAAACCACACTTTACTGAATTGTTGTACAACACTGTTCAATATGGATTCTGATTTGACCTTGGCTCCTCTCTTGTGCTTTGAATCTGCTTAGCAGATCTTTCTCTGATCTCTTGTATTTTTGATGTCCAAAAATGTTTGCTTACAACTTCTCTCATCTTTTTCTATTTATGCTCTAAGACTCTAATTGAGAAAATTAATCTGCCCTATTTTAGCAACTAATCTCCTTAATCTGAGAAACCACATTTTCTCAACAATTATGTGTACAACTAAGATTAGATCAAATACAAATCACTAATATTCCGAAAATATCTAGAATATTTCATTTAGATTTTTAAGAGTTAGGAGATCTAGTGAAATTGATCTTTCACTTTTATTTATTAAGTGAAATTACAAGATGGTATTATTTCACAGTTTTACTAGGTGGTCACCAAAAGTTGTCTTGAACCACTTCTCACACATTCACACCTTACATGTGTAAGAAGTTCTGACATGAGTTACACTTATCGACATACCCTGTATACCTTGTACCTAGTTCCAAATCAAAGCAAAGGTCTTAGCAGAATGCCATTTCTCACATGTTGTTGGTCACGCTGGCTTCTTTAAGACATATAACAACAAGAGTAATTTCTTTTAGAATGGGCTCTAATAAGAGGTGAAAAATAATTTTTGCTTCATGTGAGACTTATTAGAGGAATAAAACATAGACTGTGAGAAGTCCAGGACTAATGTATGCCTTGCCCATTCCAAATAAAAGGTGAGAATTCATTAACACTATCTTTAGAAGTTTGCCTCAGGCCGGATGGAAAATCTCCATCTTTGTTATTTCTAGGGTGCTACTAATAAATTCTCACATGGCGTTGAACTGTTCATGCCACATGCTTATAGGCTTCATGGATTTAAGAAAAATCATTTTGGAGTTAGAAGAGCCAACTAGGTTTAAAGAGAAATTTAAGGTTGAATGGAAGCTTTAGGGTAACAAAAGTTAGTGGTATTAATTTGAAATTTTAACAAAATAAAGTTTATTGTGTAAAATTGGTTATCCCACATGCAAAAGGTAAGTGAGCTTCCCTGAAAGCTTTAGACGGGCTCTTAAGCCTGATAGAAAAGTATATTTAGGAATTTTTTCATGTGGGTAATCTGTGAGAAACAGATTCCTAGGTCAAGTGCAGTGTCCATATTCCTCTTGGACAAGCATGTATTCACATATAAACCTATCTAGGAAAACATTTTGGGGTAATTCTTCAAAAAATGTGCCTCGAGTGGCTGCACCATGGGGCAAACTTTCATTGGCGTAAGGTGTGAATTCTGAGGGGTATTTATTGGCGTAAGGTGTGAAATCTGAGGGGTATTTATTCTATGAACTCTGAGGGGTATTTATTCTGCCAAAATTGCTTAGGACATGCACCATGGAGCAGAGTTTCATTGGTGTAAGGTGTGAACTTGACGGTTATTTATTCTGCCAAAATTTCTCAGGACATGCACCATGGAGCAGAATTTCATTGGCGTAAGGTGTGAACTCTTAGGGGTATTTATTATGCCAAAATTGTTGAGGACATGCACCCAATATAATCCCTTTATATCAAAGTGAGAATGGAACCTTGGTGGACAACAAAATACTTGTTCACCTCACCAGTGAGCCAATTGCCCATTGGCAGGAAAGCCATTTTATCCTATATATTGTTGAAGCATTTTCTTTTTCATATTAATAAAGGCTCTGTTTTGAGGGTTTTCCACAAATATTTGAATGTTGTTCTTCTTTATTGTCAAATATTCAACGTTTTATTCCAAAATTCAGAATTTTGTTTCAGATTTCAGGTATTTCAAAACAATTATTTGTTTGTGTTCTTGTCTATATTTTTGTTTTGAATAATTTATAAGGATATAACAGTGAGGTGGTTTCAGATTTTAGTTGTCTCATCAAGTTATTCTAGTATAATACTGTATTCAAGCTTTGTTTATCATACAATATTTGTTCAGGAACCTAACATGTCATATTTGGCCATGATATAACTGTTTACTATTTTAGTATTACAGTGACTTGATCACTGGACATAGGGTGCTTGTAAGAGATTAACTACATACATGAGATACATTTTGGGCCTGTTTGGGTACACTAAACTTTATTTATAAGATTTTCAATACTTGTTCAGGTACACCAAACTTTGTGTATAAGATATCCAATAAAGAGAGTTACTTTAGTTCATTGTTACTCCATAATGAAATATTTTCTCTTAACCTATCATTAACCCTGTCAGTATTAGCTATTTAACATGTTTCTCTAATTTGTTTAAACCATCAGCAGATTGTTGTTGTAGTTGCTGCATTTTTAGTGGGAAGACACCATTTTGTTTGAACACTTTATTTAGTTTATTTTTTACACAAATGTTCTTATGAATAACATTTCTATGGATGTCATGGTTTGTTAAAAGTGAGGACTCATAAATAGTGAGCACCTTATTCACATCCACCTACTCATTCTTTAAACTTTATATTGAATCACAATGCAGGAAATTCCAGGGATGCTCCTCGCTTTAGTGCTTTGTTTTGATTACTGAAAGAACAGGGATCTTGGAAATGATACAAAATTTCGTGTTATGAGGGGCTGCAAGTATTTTTGGCATGCACTTTCAGGATATATGACCGGTCTGATTGCTGCTCTTGCTGCAGGAATCTTGGCACGATTACCACAACCTGCACTTCTGTATTGGGTATTGATTAGCATCATGCACTTTAAATTGGATAACTTGCAAGTTAAAAATATATTTCTTTGGCATCTTCATTGTGCTATGGTATTCCTCAGTTACAAACTAGAAAGTTTTCATGTCTTTGTATACTTTGAGAATACGAATGAACTTGCATAGATTCCCTTTGAGAATACCTTATTGGGAACCTGTTTTAATTTTTTTCGTCAGTTCACTCACTTATTTCTTCCATTTTCTTTTTAGTATCCTTAGATGAAATAGAATTTTTTAATTTTTGGAATGGGTTATAGTTGTTAGGAAGTATTGAATAGTTCATAGAATTCCTTCTTTCATTTATGAATGTAGTTGTTTACCTTTGGACACATATTAATAGAAAGTGTATTCTGTCTCCAATTAAGAGATATTTGGAATTGCCTTACACTATATTACAATCAGTATTTTTACCTTTAATCAAAATGAACGAGTACGTCTTCCATAATTTTCCAGGGTTCTAACATTAGAAAATACTCTGGCTGCATTTGATTTCGTGTAAAACATATTTTCCCATTGGATGTTACATCATATTTCTGATGCCCGCCTCTAGTATCATTGTCTTCTGGAGTCAATGAGTTTACACCATATTCTTTTCTTAGAGGCTTGAGGTGTTTATATGTTTCTAATATTGTGTAATTGTAGTGATGAATGGACTGATAAGTTTGACCCAAGTAATGATACAAAAATTTTGTTTAAGGTCCATTAATCATAAGGACCAATTTCTCATCTATTCATTGTATCAGGTTACAATGAGCTTGCAAGAATATTAAGTCATTCTGCACAACCCACCTCCCATTAGTATTAGTCATAATGAACAATTTTTCATGCACTCATTGAGTCAAGGGAATTTTCTAGAATATAAAGCTATCCAATGTGACCCATCTCCCATGAGCATTGGTCATAATGACAAATTCCTCATTTGCTCATTGCATAAGGTGAGAGGGTGAAGAAGTGGCATTGAATATAGTGAAATGAAATCACATGGCATCAATTGTCACCTATAAGGCTTATACCTAGTAACGAAGACTTCAGAGGAAGGTCAAATCACCATTGCAAGGCTTCTTGGCTCAAAGGACACTTAACCATGCAGTTTTTCACCATAATCAAGCGTATTTAGCTTTCTATCCCAACCTATTCATAGATCCCTTCTCTTTAAATTAATATTTGTTTATTGCTAAGCATTAGTGGGTGGCAGTAACAATAGTATTGAGTAGGCACTGACAAGTGCACTTAGTTTGAAAGTTTGGAAGTCAGATAATTTGGGGAATCATTATCTGTCAGATCATATCTTCCTCTGAACATCGGAAAATAATTCTTGTTCGGAGTATATCCATCAAGCTATCAGCACTCTGTTATTCATGTATGCATGAAAGTCACCTAATCATACTGCTTCTTAAGTAACAAGAGTCATTAGACATCATATTATAACATCACATCTCCCTCACAATGTTTAAAAGGTAAGCTTACTTAAAACATAAGCATTGAGCTATATGCAACCTTCTCTTAATCATATGGTCCATGTGCTGGAATTATCCAATCATAATCATGCAGCTTATATCAAATTCAGTTATCAAGACATGCCTTTCATCAGGAATCATCGGACAAGAACAGTCATTGAAGATTTTATGGCTCCCTCTTAAGCCTTTCTTGAAGTCAGATGAGGCAACAACTTCAGAAAAGGTCTGAGTCATCATAGTCCTAGTTGTATCATCCTTCATTGCATCAAATTACCCAATTCATGATGGCAAGGAGAATTTCTCATCGGGCATTCATATATGTAGAACCATTCTTCACAAAATCCTGATTTAATGCAATCAATATATCATGTTCTTTTGCTTATTTTGCTTGTATACTTGCTTCTATTTTTCACAAGGATTGATAGAGAATTGGTCAGAGTGCTATGCACTTCTTCTAGATGACCTTCATGATTGAAGGCTTTAGGTGAGGTTTACTTCTTATCAAAGGTGCGACAATTTCCTTTATTGACAGATCCTTGAGAGGTTTGATTTTGGCCTAGAATTGTTGTTCCTTTGTTGATTCTTGTTTCCACTTGTAGCTGCAAGCTCATAGTAATTAATGATTTTCAGTCGTCACTAGGATGTCATGTCAATCATGTTTCGTGATACAAGATTAATTTAAGGCAAATCAATGTAGGATCACAACCAAGTTCCATCATAGGTCAAAATTTTAGAAGGCCACTTCCTTTATTACAAAAATTGTAACTGTCTTATTTTTTCACAAAATCATTGTCCTGAAGGTCTTTGATTTACTGACAAAATGTGCTTTAAACAAAATCATTTTCTTCATCTGATTGCAAGAACCCTTTACTTTTTCCTGTTGATATTGGGAGCTGTAAAGATCCATACGTGATTTATTTTAGCTCAGGGTAGGCCAAATAACTCTACTGCTCAGATAATATTCTAATGATGTTGATGATCTTGAGGGCCAAGATTGAACATAAATTAAGAAGTATTTGGAGAGAAGTAAACTTAATCCAAAGGCTAAGTAAATTTTTAAAGGGACTACTAGATTATTGATCACCTTTTCACACTTCGAGCTATTGTTGAAAAGGCTAGGCAACAATTCTCAAAATCATTTTATTGTTTTGTGAGTTTCATGAAAGCCTTTAATTTCGTGCCATGGAATTCATTGTTCCAGAGATAGCATGATATTGCAATCTCTGGTCCTCTCATTGTTGCAACTTGCTATTATGAGAGGAACTTTGAGATTGTTTTAGGTTGGTTTTGTAGAACTCAAGGACTTCGACTTTATTAAGAGAACTATTGGGCTTAAGTAGGGATGTTCCTGCTTCTTGACTTTATTTGGGATCTGTGTTGATGAGATTAAGGAGTAAATTAAGGGGAACACAAAGTTTCATACTGATATTTGACAACCTCCATTATTCTTGACAAGTTTCATAATGGAGGTTTGCTGACAAATAATGCTCCAAAATTTGGGGAAGTTTTATGTAATCAGGGTGAAGTACAGCTACAGGAAGAAATATAACTTATTTTCTTATAGAGTACTAGGATCCAATATTATTATAGTTTTTGTGTTTTTACAGAAGAAATTATCTAAGTGCACAAGAGTAGTATGGTACATTATACAAATTGGGTGGGAATGGCAGTGGTGGTGTCCGTGTAACACTACATTGAATCCAGAGCATGGACTAGTACATTTAATATGAGCATGAGTGCAAACCTATTCAAACCTAAGTACATTATGCACCTAGAGGTTATGAGCTCAAGGATGCATATCTTTAGTTGATATAAATGGATATTAGATATTGGAACATGAAATATGAAACCTCAAGATTCTGAACCTCAAGTTGCATATGAGACGCGGGTTTAGATGGGCCTTGGATAGTTATTTAATCATATGAATGAAAAATAGAGTACAATAACATGTGTTTCATTGATGCCTTCAATTGTATAGTTCTTGAGGCTCAGTTGCAACTCCAAGGCTCATATGGTTTTGAGATTAGTACACAGTTTCTTAATCTATGTCTTGCCTTACAAGTGTTTGAGAGGGATCTGTAGATTCTTCTCAGTGGAATGCATATATTGTTTGTAAAATTGTTTATTATACAATCATCTAAAGAAAAGAAAATTACAAGAATATGGGCTTTAATGCCTCACGGGTCACAAGTATAGTGTTGTTGTGGCCCAGTTTGCAACTCTGAGATATCAGAACATTTGGAGAATAGTATAGGGATTCTTCTCAATGCATGTCCTTTCCTTGTAAGACCTTGATAGGGGTATATAGATTATTGACAATAGAATGCATATTTTTCTGTATAGTTGTTTATTATGTAATCATCTAAAGGACAACAGAGTACATGAATATGGGTTAGGCTGTCTCATAACTGTATGGTTGTTGAGGCTCAATTGTGATTACGTGATCTTGGAAGATTTTGAGAGTATATAAACGCTTCCCAATGTATGTCCTTTCCTTACAAGACTTGGATAGGGAAATATAGAGTCTTATTATTGGAATTTAGATTTTTTTTTTTTTTTTTTTAATTTGTATAATTGCTTATTATCTAGTAATCTGAAGAAAAACAAAGTTACAAGAATACAAGTTTAAATGACTCACAAATGTACAGTTGTTGAGGCTCAACTGCAACTCTGAGAACACGGAATATTTTGTGTGGAGTATATAGACTCTTATCAATCAATGTCCTTGTATTGCAAGACCTTGATAGGGGTATACATATTTTCTCAATAGGACACACATGTTTGTATAATTCTTTATTGTCCTAATCATATGACGAAAACCAGAGTACACGAATATGGGTTTCAATGCTTCACAACTTTTAGTTGTGGAGGCTCTATTGTGACTTGGAGAACTAGGAATACTTTTAGAAGAGTATATATATTGTTTTCAATCCATTTCCTTGCCTTGCAGGACCTTGAGAGGGGTATATAGATTCTTCTCAATGGGAAACAATTGCCATTTGTATGGTTGTTTGTGATCCAATCATCTGCAGAACATGAGAGTGCAAGGATTTTCAGGGGATCTACATTCAAAATAAGGCTTGAAGAGAATCTCCACTATCAAATCAACCAAGGGTAGACTTGCTTAAAATGTGAAATCAAAAAACACTTTACTTCTTAATCCTCCCTACAAAGGAATTTTCAATTGCAAAGACTAAGCACAAAGAATACTGTGTGACTAGCCTTTGACCTTGGGTAAGCTAGCTTCCATGACTGTCATGCCATATGTGTTTTTCCAATTAGACCTAGGCATATGTGGCATGAGAGTCATGTGATATTATCCTTTGACCATTTTAGTCGCTTTTATGTAAAGTGATTGGGAGTATTAAGACTCCTCCATTCATTATTTAAATCATGGAAATGATACTAGTAGAATTGAGTGAGATTTTGGGTGAGGTTCTGTAAATTAGACCTTCTTATCCAACTGAATGTGCTATTATTTATTCTCGAGCACCAGAGGATGTGCTTCCTAATGGATAGAAATAATACCTTGTGAATTTATTAAAAACAGTCTCCCAGACAGGCCTGCTTCTACTTATGTTTTGGAAAAAACATATCATCTGATTGTTCTAAACATCAAAACCCAATAGCCAAACTCATTCCTATACCTCTTCAATATTTCTCCATTCCAACTAGGCTGAATGATCCTGAATTCAGAGGAAAAGTACCAACCTTCTCTTCATGCAATCTCAAAACAACTTTGAGGGCTAACCCACCTTCTTTGGATGAACAGAAGGTATTAACACATCTATTTAGGGTGCATATTTATGTGCTGTTGCGGCTTTTTCAGCACAAGCATACACCATAGTGATGATTCAGTTTTTTGCTTGGGCTGAGGTGAGAAATGGAATTTTATGAACAATGATGCTTAGTGTTCCTAGAACAGAGTTCAGATTATTATCATCCTTGTTGGCATGTGAAGGTTTGTCATGCCTTGTATATTCTCATGATCTATATGTATTAATTAAGTTAGTGAAACTGGAACCTCCCCATTGACATATTTTTATTACCAAATTTCCAAATGCTATAAAAAAAAAGGTTGAGCAAGGTTGCAGTGAGTGAACTCCAGTGTTTTTGCTGAGGCAGAAGCCATGCTTCTTTCAAGTCAAATGTCTAGTGCTACAATTCTCAAGGTACTTTAGGGCTTGTGCTCTCTTTCTTCCCCACTTAACGAGGGAAAGGATGATTAGGTACCAACTTATAGGTATCATGATGAAAGTGTTATTATAATCACGAGTCTAAATTTAGCTATTGAACTTCTATGGCAACAACTAGGTCTATGCATCAGTAAGATAGTAAAATTGGTCATCTTCTTTGCCTATTGTACCTTTGTCTTCTGATGCTAATGGATTTTTACTCCCTCTACCACTAGGCACATAGAATATCTTTCCATATATTTACCTATTTTTGTAATATGTGAAAAGTTGCAACCTCATCAAATGACACTTACACAGCTAGAATACACCAGTGTTACCTCTAGAGAGATAAGACCAGCTGCAAGTTCATCTGATTCCTCAGTGCTCAAGATACTGGCCCATTGTATACACATAATCAAAGGGAATATCCTTCACTTTGAGAAGTGAAACAACCGGTAAACTCAAGGCAGCAATATCAAGATGAGTCCATACACACTACATTATTAGATTGACTTGGTAAACTAATATCCTGTTGCATGTTCAGATTGTTGGGGTTACCTTTAGATTCTTTCTTTTTTTATTTTACACACTTTAAACACATTCCCAACCCATTTCCTTGTAAGCATTAATAAGCATAGTATGATAATATGGGGCATTTTCCTGGATCGGATTCCATCTTAGCTATTGCCTCTCCTTTTGGGTAGATGGAAAGTTAAGTGCATTCTAAGGGAATTTGATTGCTTGTTTCTTTGTGTCAGGATACCTACAAATGTCCTTGCTAACATCGTGACATCAATGTAAGAGAAGTCCTTATAATCAAATGGGTATTTATCCCAGGAGTTTATTCTTGTGAATTCTCACACTTTCAAGTCTTGCATATGTGCCAAAAATCATAGACAAGTACCCAAACTTGGAAGAAAACTCAAATTTACTATGTAGCTACCTAACCCAATTCCAGTTCAAGAGGTACACAACTCAATCAATAATAGCACTCAAAGGGTTATGATTCTACTGAGCTCCATTCCATAGAAACAGAGATCTCAACGAGTTAAAATTCAAGCCAAGGACCATTGAAGAGTTAGATCCAACATTCAGTATTGCAATGAGTGTATATGAAATACACCAATATTATCTATGCATTCATAAGCAATATCTGACAAACACCTTTGGCAACTAGCCTTTAGTTTTTACAAGAGATGCATGAGAATATATGAAATAAATCAATCTTATCTATGCATTCATAAGCAACATCTGAAAAACAACTTTGGCATCTAGCCTTTAGCTTTTACTAAAGATGCATGAAGCATTATATAAACAGAATGCAATCTTTTGGGAATTCCATTCAAATGTGGAACATTACTATGGAAGCCAAGTTAAGAATTGATATTAGATCTTGCATGCACATTTCATGGATTGTTGTAGTAGTGACATAAAAATGGACTAGGTGAGTTATATCATATATGTCAAAGATAGTCTAACGCGAAGTATGAAACTGCCATCTTAGCTATAAACTTGGCTAAATGGTCCAACCTAAAACTGTGATCCTTCCTTTATTGCTAAGCATCAGTGGGTGGCAGTAACAATAGTATTGAGTAGGCACTGACAAGTGCACTTAGTTTGAAAGTTTGGAAGTCAAATAATTTGGGGAATCATTATCTGTCAGATCATATATTCCTCTGAACATTGGAAAGTAATTCTTGTTTGGAGTATATCCATCAAGCTATCAACACTCTGTTATTCATGTATGCATGAAAGTCAGCCAATCATACTGCTTCTTAAGTAACAAGAGTCATTAGACATCATATTATAACATCAAATCTCCCTTAGAATGTTTGAAAGGTAAGCTTACTTAAAACATAAGCATTGAGCTATATGCAACCTTCTCTTAATCATATGGTCCATGTGCTGGAATTATCCAATCATAATCATGCAACTTATATCAACTTCAGTTATCAAGACATGCCTTTCATCAGGAATCATTGGACAAGAACAGTCATTGAAGATTTTATGGCTCCCTCTTAAGCCTTTCTTGAAGTCAGATGAGGCAATAACTTCAGAAAAGGTCTGAGTCATCATAGTCCTAGTTGTATCATCCTTCATTGCAGCAAATTACCCAATTCATGATGGCAAGGAGAATTTCTCATCGGGCATTCATATATGTAGAACCATTCTTCACAAAATCCTGATTTAATGCAATCAAGATATCATGTTCTTTTGCTTATTTAGCTTGTATGCTTGCTTCTATTTCTCACAAGGATTGATAGAGAATTGGTCAGAGTGCTATGCACTTCTTCTAGATGACCTTCATGATTGAAGGCTTTAGGTGAGGTTTACTTCTTATCAAAGGTGCTACAATTTCCTTTACTGACAGATCCTTGAGAGGTTTGATTTTGGCCTAGAATTGTTGTTCCTTTGTTGATTCTTGTTTCCACTTGTAGCTGCAAGCTCATAGTAATTAATGATTTTCAGTCGTCACTAGGATGTCATGTCAATCATGCTTCGTGATACAAGATTAATGTAAGGCAAATCAATGTAGGATCACAACCAAGTTCAATCATAGGTCAAAATTTTAGAAGGCCACTTCCTTTATTACAAAAATTGTAACTGTCTTATTTTTTCACAAAATCATTGTCCTGAAGGTCTTTGATTTACTGACAGAATGTGCTTTAAACAAAATCATTTTCTTCAGATGATTGCAAGAACCCTTAACTTTTTCCCGTTGATATTGGGAGCTGTAAATATCCATATGTGATTTATTTTAGCTCAGGGTAGGCCAAATAACTCTACTGCTCAGATAATATTCTAATGATGTTGATGATCTCGAGGGCCAAGATTGAACATAAATTAAGAAGTATTTGGAGAGAAGTAAACTTAATCCAAAGGCTAAGTAAGTTTTTAAAGGGACTACTAGATTATTGATCACATTTTCACACTTCGAGCTATTGTTGAAAAGGCTAGGCAACAATTCTCAAAATCCTTTTATTGTTTTGTGAGTTTCATGAAATCCTTTAATTTTGTGCCATGGAATTCATTGTTCCAGAGATAGCATGATATTGCAATCTCTGGTCCTCTCATTGTTGCAACTTGCTATTATGAGAGGAACTCTGAGATTGTTTTAGGTTGGTTTTGTAGAACTCAAGGACTTCGACTTTATTAAGAGAACTATTGGGCTTAAGTAGGGATGTTCCTGCTTCTTGACTTTATTTGGGATCTGTGTTGATGAGATTAAGGAGTACATTAAGGGGAACACGAAGTTTGATACTGATATTTGACAACCTCCATTATTCTTGACAAGTTTCATAATGGAGGTTTGCTGACAAATAATGCTCCAAAATTTGAGGAAGTTTTGTTAGGATATTCGGACACATAGGATATAGTTAAGTTCAACTTGGTCTAGTATAGAGTTAGGTTAGAGTTAGGTAAAGTGTGTTTCTTTACCGTTGTACATTTTGTAACTTACAATCCGACGGTCACGATATGTAGTGATCCGACGGTTCACTCTCACCTCGGTATTACCGACACTTGATCCGTGGCTTGACACCCGATTGGTCCATGAGTTCCATTTAAAGCGCATGGAGGGTCATTGTTCGGGTTATCCGTGCATGAGAGAAGCTTATGTAAATTTTCATTCTTTGATTAATAAATTGCCTGTAGTACCCACGTTGGGACAGGCCGTGGACTGTTTCCCTCCTTGCACTCTGAGGGTTTTAACCACGTCAAAAATACTGGTGTATTGATTTGAGATCTGGTTGTGAGCGGTGTCCTTTTGGTATTCTTTCTGTGGAACTTACCCTGTAAATTCTTACATGGTATCAGAGCTATTTGAGGGCCGCGTCCGTTGGTGATCCAAATCTGAAGCTGGTAGAACTGCATGCGGCTGTCGTTTCCTAGATCTGCTATTTCTGACTGCTTTCGGGCCGAGAGGACTGCTCTGTTGCGTTCGGAGCATCTGTTCCAGTGAGGAACCCCTTTCGTTTCACGCGAAACGATTTCCGGTAGCCCTAGCTGCGTCATTTTTCAGATCGGGAGGTATACAGTGTTTCTTTTGCAGTTTACTGTTATTTTCTCTCTGCTTATTTCGGTCTCAATTTATTTAGCCTTTTTTTTTAACCGGATCTATACCTTTCATTTTTGCGTATGCTCTTTGCCCTGCGACTCTGTGCGATCTGGGCAAATCAGAAACAGAAAGGAAGGATTTTTCTCATGCGTATGCTCTTTTCCCTGCACCTTAGTGTGATCTCGGAAAATCAGAAACATTGAGAAAAATATTTAGTTTTTCGGCTAAAGCTAACTTTGAGATTTTTTTTTAAAATTTCTAGTTTTTTGGCTAAAGCTAACTTCGAGCCGCAAGGTTCGTTTTTCTTTGCATATTCGTGTTGGGTTTTGTGTTTTGTGTTTTGTAGGGAAAAAGAGCTTTCTCAAGGCAAGCACGCAAACCAAGGCCCCCCCCCCTCTCTCTCTCTCTCTCTCAAATTTTTTGTATAGATCAATTGGTTCAAAGCTATTTTAAGAGAGTAGAGGTCTTGGGTTCAAGTCTCCATTTTGTGGGGGCGGATTTTTTCATTCCCGCACATTCGCGCACTTTGCCGGCAACGTCAACAATTTTTTTTCAAAAAGCCATAACTTCTTCATCCGGAAGCCTTTTTCAGAGCCGTTTTTTTTAAAACCGCCTATTTTTTCGAGATCTATCCATTGGAACACTTACTTTCAGCATCTTCAGCTTCAGTTTTTTTTAAATGGAAAGTCCATGCCAAGTCATTCTTGACAGCACTAACTACTTCCAATGGGTAGCCTACATGGAAGATTTACTTAGAAGTAAAGGTCTCTTCAGAATAGCCACAAACCAAGAGAAGAAACCAAAAGATGAAGACAAGGCGGCAAAATGGGAAAATAGACAAGATCAAGCACGTGGTTTGATAGGGATGTCTATTTCTCCTGATCTTAGATTCCACATTGCAGGACTTGAGACTCCTCATGAAGCATTAGAAAAACTTGCTAAAGTTTTTGGGATTAAAAATGAAATTAGAGCCCATCAACTTGAAAATGAGCTGCTTACTTTGGATCCTAATAATTTTTCTTGCATTGAAGATTTCTTGTCCAAATTCAAGACCCTTAGATATCTCTTGGAAGGTGTTAAAGTTAAGAAAGAAGATGGTAACCTTATTTATTCCATCCTTACTAAGTTGGGACCAGCCTACTCTGTATTTGTTTCCACTTTCCATTCTACAAGGGAAGCTTTCATTTGTCAAGGACAAGACTACAAGGCCCCTTCCTTTGACTCCTTTTGTGATTCCTTAATAAGAGAACAAGAAAAACTCTTACACCTTGGTCTTCTTAATCTTGGAAACTCTTCCACGAAAGCGTTAGCCGCCCAGCAGCAACCAAATTCAAAGAATCCTAAGAAGTCATATCCTCAAAAGAATGGTCCTAAACCATCTCAGCCTCAAAATGAAAGATCATTTCAGCAAAATGATAAGACCAATAAAAACAAATGGAAGAAGACTGATAGACATTGTAACTTTTGTAATCGAGATGGCCACTTAGAATCTAAATGCTTTAAGAAGATGGAAGCCTTGGAAGCCGCAATGAAGAAACATAACATCCATGTGGAGCCTACTTCAACTTCAACTTCCGGAATGGCACTTTCTGCATGTCATTGTCAATCATCTCAGTCTGGTTATGCATTAAATGTATCTTCTTCTTCTTCTCATTCTCATGAGTGGCTCATTGATTCTGGAGCCTCTTGTCACATGGCCAAAAACCAAGCCATGTTTTCTTCTTTAAATGATTGTAACACCAAAAATATATATATTGGTGATGATAGATCTCTTAATGTTGTAGGGACTGGAACTGTTCATCTAGACAATGGTCAGTTTAATGATGTATTATGTGTTCCAACCTTATCCTGCAACCTTCTATCTGTCTATCAGATAACTCATTCAGGTGAAGGTAAAATTGTTGAATTTTCACCTCATGATGTTGTAATCAAGGATCTAAAAGATCCTAAACAGATTCTAGCTACTGGTCTTGCTGATGATTCCAAAAGGTTGTATAAGTTTCACAACTTTGGGTCATCCAATCTTCCCTCAGTATTTGTTGCTCATAATGATGAAGTGAGCAAACTTTGGCATGAGCGATTTGGTCACTTAAACTATCGCTCCCTTCAGCATCTATGTAAAGAAAATATGGTGACAGGTCTTCCTATGGTATCTTGCAGAGATGGTGTTTGTTCCGGATGTGTACTCGGAAAACATCATCGGGACAGTTTTGACAAACGTGCCTCTTGGCACGCCTCAGCCCCTTTACAGCTTGTGCACAGTGATTTATGTGGTCCTCTTCCTGTTGCTTCATTCTCTGGCTGCAAGTACTTCTTAACTTTCATTGATGATTTCTCCAGACGCACTTGGGTATACTTCTTAAAACTCAAGAGCGAAGTATTTAACACTTTTTTGGCCTTCAAAGCCTTTGTTGAAAAACAATCTGGACATCAAATTCTTAAGCTAAGAACTGATAATGGTGGAGAATATGTTAAAAACACATTCATCAACTTTTGCACCGAAAATGGAATTCAAATGCAACATACTGTTCCATACACTCCACAACAAAATGGTGTAGCTGAAAGGAAAAATCGCACCTTAAAGGAAATGGCTAATTGTATGCTGCAATCTAAAGGACTCAGTCTTAGTTTTTGGGCCGAAGCAATTAATTGTGCAAATTATATAATCAATCGCACTCCTACTAAGGTTCTAGAGAATATCACTCCAGAAGAAGCTTGGAGTTCCATTAAACCAGATGTAAGTCACTTTCGTGTGTTTGGAAGTGAAGCATGGGCCCATATTCCAGATGAAAAGCATAAAGCTTTAGAACCTAAGAGTGAGAAATGTACTTTTGTTGGATATTCTGAAGATGTAAAAGGTTATAGACTTATTCCATTTAAGTCCAAAAATGTTATCATTAGAAGAGATGTAAAATTTGATGAAAATAAATCGGCCTGCGAGCCTAGTCCGGCGGATGTGCCACCTCTTCCTATCTCTTCTACTTTTGAAAACATTTCTTCTTCAGATGATGAAAGCGAGGATGATAATCCTCCCCCACCTTCTCAGGATCCTCAACTTCCAAGATGGGTCCGTGCTACTCGGGATGCAGCAGGTGATCTTGCCGGTGATCCTACAGATCAGCGACGTACACGTTCTCAGTTTGAAAGAGCCTCTTCTTTACTGGCTCAAGCTCCAGTAAATCATGATCCTGACACTTTTGCAGAAGCTTCAGGCCATCCACATTGGGAAGCAGCTATGAATGAAGAATATCATTCATTAATGACAAATGATACATGGGATCTTGTTCCTCTACCAAAGGGACGCAAACTTGTTAGATGTAAATGGGTTTACAGAACCAAGTATGGACCAGATGGGAAAGTTGATAAACATAAAGCTCGTCTCGTTGCTAAGGGCTTTTCACAGGTTGAAGGCATTGACTACACTGAAACCTTCTCCCCTGTTGCCAAAATGAACTCTATCCGCCTTGTTCTTTCCCTTGCTGCCTCTTTAAAATGGGAAGTCCATCAGATGGATGTTAAATCTGCCTTCTTGCATGGGGACTTGCAGGAAGAAATCTATATGGAACAACCCATTGGCTTCATACAAACAGACTCCAGCCTTGTTTGTCGACTTAAGAAATCCCTTTATGGCCTCAAGCAAGCTCCTCGGGCTTGGTATGCCAAAATGGATAGCTTTCTTTTAGAATCTGGCTTTTCTAGGTGTCATTCTGACAATACTGTCTACACCAAGAAAGTGGGCAACTCTCTTATCA
Organism: Pinus tabuliformis; assembly: GCA_031772625.1. NCBI lineage: Eukaryota > Viridiplantae > Streptophyta > Pinopsida > Pinales > Pinaceae > Pinus > Pinus tabuliformis. Next base: position 1,092,694,774 of record CM062815.1, on the reverse strand, counting down.
TCCTTGTTCTTTATGTTGATGATCTTATTCTTACTGGTAGTGATCCCAACCTTATAAACCATGTGAAGTCCAGCCTTAAAAAGAAATTTGAAATGACAGACTTAGGACATTTACACTATTTTCTCGGTCTTCAAGTCTTGCAATCCCAAGAGGGTATTTTCCTTTCCCAGTCCAAGTATGCTTGTGATATTCTTCGTCATTTTCACATGGAAGACTGTAAGCCAGCCCCTTCTCCCTTTCAGTCTGGAGTCAAACTTTCAGTCTCTTGTACTTCTCCTGAAGTTGATGCTACCTTATACCGTCAACTTGTCGGAAAACTCTTGTATTTAACCCATACTCGTCCTGATCTTTCCTTTTCTGTTGGCCTTGTTGCTCGTTTTATGCAAAACCCCCGTGAAAGTCATTGGAAAGCAGCTAAAAGAATACTTCGTTATGTTCGAGGTACAGTACAGTTTGGGATTCATTACAGTGCCAAAGCAGCTCCTCTGTTAGTTGGTTTCACTGATTCTGATTGGGCTGGTGACCCTGATGATCGGAAGTCTACTGCCGGTTATGTCTTCACTCTTGGTTCAGGACCTATTACATGGGCTTGTAAGAAACAGGCTGCCATTTCTCTTTCGTCAGCAGAAGCAGAGTATCGTGGTGCCGTGGAAGCTAGTAAGGAAGCCTTGTGGCTTCGTCAGATCCTATCAGAGTTTGGCTTTGAGCAGCAGCATCCAACCACACTTTGGTGTGATAATCAAAGTGGCATTCAGCTATGCAAAGATCCAGTCCAGCATCAGCGCAGCAAACACATTGAACTACACATGCACTTCATCAGAAAGCTCATTCATGACCATGTTCTTGAAGTGCAATATTGTCCAACAGATGATCAGGTTGCAGACATCTTCACAAAGGCTCTCACAGAGGCGAAGTTCACTAAACTTCGATATATGCTTGGAGTTCAGGAAGTTGTCACTAAGGGGGGATAGGCTCTAGTGCCTCCTTCCTTCTCCTATTGTGTCATATTTGTAAATCCTTCAATCCTATCCCAAGTTGTTCTTAAGGGGGGATGTTAGGATATTCCGACACATAGGATATAGTTAAGTTCAACTTGGTCTAGTATAGAGTTAGGTTAGAGTTAGGTAAAGTGTGTTTCTTTACCGTTGTACATTTTGTAACTTACAATCCGACGGTCACGATATGTAGTGATCCGATGGTTCACTCTCACCTCGGTATTACCGACACTTGATCCGTGGCTTGACACCCGATTGGTCCATGAGTTCTATTTAAAGCGCATGGAGGGTCATTGTTCGGGTTATCCGTGCATGAGAGAAGCTTATGTAAATTTTCATTCTTTGATTAATAAATTGCCTGTAGTACCCACGTTGGGACAGGCCGTGGACTGTTTCCCTCCTTGCACTCTGAGGGTTTTAACCACGTCAAAAATACTGGTGTATTGATTTGAGATCTGGTTGTGAGCGGTGTCCTTTTGGTATTCTTTCTGTGGAACTTACCCTGTAAATTGTTACAAGTTTTATGTAATCAGGGTGAAGTACAGCTACAGGAAGAAATATAACTTATTTTCTTATAGATTACTAGGATCCAATATTATTATAGTTTTTGTGTTTTTACAGAAGAAATTATCTAAGTGCACAAGAGTAATATGGTACATTATACAAATTGGGTGGGAATGGCAAAGGTGGTGTCCGTGTAACACTACATTGAATCCAGAGCATGGACTAGTACATTTAATAATGTAATCAAGGTGAAGTACAGCTACAGGAAGAAATATAACTTATTTTCTTATAGAGTACTAGGATCCAATATTATTATAGTTTTTGTGTTTTTACAGAAGAAATTATCTAAGTGCACAAGAGTAGTATGGTACATTATACAAATTGGGTGGGAATGGCAGAGGTGGTGTCCGTGTAACACTACATTGAATCCAGAGCATGGACTAGTACATTTAATATGAGCATGAGTGCAAACCTATTCAAACCTAAGTACATTATGCACCTAGAGGTTATGAAGCTCAAGGATGCATATCATTAGTTGATATAAATGGATATTAGATATTAGAACATGAAATATGAAACCTCAAGATTCTGAACCTCAAGTTGCATATGAGACGCGGGTTTAGATGGGCCTTGGATAGTTATTTAATCATATGAATGAAAAATAGAGTACAACAACATGTGTTTCATTGACGCCTTCAATTGTATAGTTCTTGAGGCTCAGTTGCAACTCCAAGGCTCATATGGTTTTGAGATTAGTACACAGTTTCTTAATCTATGTCTTGCCTTACAAGTGTTTGAGAGGGATTCAAATCTCATTGAGTAGACTGACCTGCTGTGGTGGCGGCTCGAGGAGCAGATTCCCCACCCCCGCCTTGGCGGCACGAGAGTCTTGTTCTTGCTAAAATCATAGGATCTTAGTATATCGACTTGCAGGTAGTTGGATGTACTCCTGGTGTTATAGAGGCAACTACGAGGATTGATCTTGGGTCTCCCATAGATTAGGATTGGCAGTTACCGATTCACCATGTAATTAAAAAAAAAAAGATGACCCACATGGAGTTTGGTCCTAGTTGCCAATTTTAACAATCGGGCATGGATATCAATCAGGCCTAGTTAGCCTTACTTTCTTGGTAAGGAGATGAGGCTTCATGTTTTCCACCCTGTTTTCCCCAAAGAAATTTATTCTAACAGGAAAAATTATTCATTACTTTCCCCTCTTACAAGAAAACACTCAGCAAAAAAAGGATTTCACACCTGGGAGTTTTTTGTAGGATAAAGGGAAAGGTGAGTGGGTATCTTGCAGTAGCTGCATTGGTCTTATTAGCATTACGCCACTTTTCATATGGGTCTTCACAACAGAGAATCACCATTACATTTTGTTGATTTGTTTTAAAAATAAACATAATACGCAATAAATTTCTTTTGGGATGCAATGTTGTTGTTGGTAGTATGATTGTATTTGTGCCACATGTAAAGCTAATATGCGTTAAATTTCTTTCACCTTCTAATATTTTTATTGGAAATATGCTTGTGTTTGGGCTAGAAACTATGCTAGATTTATTTTGCTTTGCAATATTGTTGTTGTCAATTTGGTTGTTTATGATAAAAGGAAATCTATCAAGTGTTAGATTTCCATCACCTTGGCAATGTTATTGGAAATGTTATGCTTGTGTTTGGGCTAGAAGTTTTGCTAGATTTCTTTTGCTATGCAATATTGTTGTTTTCAATTTGGTTGTTTATTATAGAAGGAAATATAACACGTGTTAGATCTCCTTCACCTTGGTAATGTGCTTTTGTTTATGTTAGAAGGAAATATAGCATGCACTAGATTTCTTCTGGCATGAAATGTTGTTATTGGTAGTATGCTTGTATTTATGCTACATGTAAAGCTAGCATGTGTTAAATTTATTTTACCTTGCGACGTTGTTATTGGAAATGTGATTGTGTTTGTGATAGAAGTTGTTGGATTTTGTTGGCTTTTGTTTGCCCTACAATGTTATTGTTGGCAATGTGCTAGAAGTAAATCAAGCGTATGCTAGATATCTTCTACAGTGCAATGTTATTTTTGGCAATGTGATTGTGTTTGTGCTACAATAAACTCTAGAATGTGTAAGATTTCTTTTACTTTGAAATGTTTTTGTGAGTAATATGCTTCTATTTACGTTAGAAGAAAATTTAGCATGTGGTGGATTTCCTTTGCCTTAGAATATTGTTTTTGGCAATGTGTTTGTGTTTGTGCTAGAAGGAAATCTAGCATGTGCTAGATTTATTTGACCATGTAATGTTGTTTCTAGCAATATGCTTATGTTTGTAGTAGAAGGAATGATATTGATTGTTAGCTTTCATTTGAGGAAACAATGTTTCATTACATACAATGACTACCATACTATTTTTATTTTTGTATCTATATTACTTTTTCGTAAGTTGTGTGGTTTTGGGAAAATATAAAGTCACACTTTACACGGTTCATCCTTTTAATTACAAGTTACGATTTAATTGTTGTTACAGAATTGATACAAGCTACAATGGAAAGTATAATTTTGGCAAAAGGGGACTATGTTGATCTCCTTATTAATGATCAAGTCATTGGGCTAGGAAGGGTTGAATCTGCAGAGTCTGGAACTTATTATGTTGGAGAAAGGGTTAATGCTGGTTATGTTGCAATTTTTCTAATTGATGTCATTCAACCGCATTTGATTGATGATGATGTTAATGAAGGGGACATACATCCATGGAAGATTGTGGATTTGAGACACCACATAGGTAAATCAAAATATTGAAGCATGTGTTATATATTATTGATACTATAATAAATGTTTTTTTTTTTTTTTTTTTCTTCGAGTAAATACTAACATTATTTACATTCGTTTATAGGTACAAATGTTTCTTCTACATTTTCTATTGGAGACAAGGTAAATCTTCTGCAACATGGAGTGAAGGTGGGCGAGGGCTCCATATTCAATACAGAGCTTGGGCATAAAGTGCATGGAAAGATGGTAAAGAAAGGATGCATAGTGGTGAAAATTGAAAAGGCGTTAAAACATAATGCTCCTCTACCACATCCAACAGAATTTGAGCATACACTTGGGGGTGCATTAGAATCTTATGAAATTTGGCCAGAATCAGATTTGGAGCCTCATGGTCATGATCATGCCATAAATATTCCCCAAGATAGGGTTAAATTCATATGTGCAAAGGTTTCTCTTACACATGAATGCATGGGAACAAGCATGTGCATTGCCAAAGGAATGCTAGTTAATGTCCGCGAGGATGACATTGTGGAGGGTGAAACACTAGGTGAAATGGATTTTGGTGTTTTTCTAGAAGAGATAGATGGAAATTGTGAGATATGCAGAATTGGGGATAAGTCTATACACTGTTTGGTTAGATGGCCAATAAATAAGTTGGTCGACAACAAAGGTGTGATATTAAGGGTCAAGGAAAAGTTCAAGGAGCCACCCAAAGAAATGGTGATATGGGATGTTATAGAGGACACAAATCCCTTAAACAAATGGGATGGGTACCTTTGTAATGAAAAAGATAGAAACTCAATTGATATGCATGTAACAAGGCCATATAAAAGGATTAAACGAGTTACGGCTGCAAAAAAAATTGCAAAATGTCAAACAAAAATAGATGAAGAGAAAGAAATTCGACTTTTGGCAGCAGATGTATGTTGTAGAAAAGATTGTCTTCAACATGTGGATAGGAAGGCCATTGCAGGTGCTAGAAGGGGTATGAGACAAATAAATACAAATGGTATTAGAGAATTTGTCTTGAATTCACTCATGTCAAACACAGTCATGTCAAAGGGCCATGGCCATGCCACCTATTGCTAGAAATGTAAAGGACATGAGATTTAATGGGAATATTATTTGTAAGAAAGCATGGTATAAGATACATAAAATTCCTCAAAGCACATACTATAACTACCAACGTTATTTCCAACATGGACAGATCAAAGCTATTCATGGTAACACCAACACATGCAAAGCATGAGCTCACATAGTGGCAGCCATAGAAATATTGCACAAAATTGTAATGGATAATTCAGATTTTTCACCGAACCAAACACGTCAAGTTGAAGAAGATGGAACATCTGCTCCTTTAAGACTGCTTCCTTCGACTTACACACAAAATTCTTTGTTAAAAGAGATCAATGAGGCTCTTCAAAAGCTTAATCACCCATCAATATCACAGCCAACAATGAGCAAGATCTGGAATACTAAGTTTCGAGATGTGGCATTTTCAAAGAACACCAACTTTAGTAAATGCAGTGAATGTATTGTGTTGAAAGCACAAATGAAGTCAACAACTACAAAAGAGTTGGAAGAAAAGGCACGAGGTAGGTTGACGAAACATAACAAGATTGTTATGTGTGGAAGATATTGCTACTATGCCCATAGAATTATGTCAGAGCGGTTTCCAAAGGAGTATTTGAGCATTATCCATGATAAAATGGACAAAACAAAGACTTCAATCCCAAGGCTACATGTCAAATCAAAATCTATTGTAGGAACAAATCTAGGTTTGTCATTGACAGGTATGCTTACACATGGGCATAAGGCGGGAGGTTTTGGTCATTTCTCCTTACCATTTGTCCATATGGGATCACAATTTATTACTACATCCCTTGCAAAGTGCTTAAGGGACCTTGAAGACCCACAAATGGATATGTATGGTGATCTACTTTATGAAAGTGGAATTTCAAGAAACCCACTTACAAATGCATTACTTGACACCTCTATTTACTCAAAATGTCAAGGGTACAAGGATGATTTTATATCTCATGGAAGTTCAAAAAGTCAAAATGTTGATTTTAATCCTCTTCCTCCACATTTGTTGTTACAGTTGGACAATGTAGCAAGTGATAATAAGAATCGCTATCTTTTCATGTTTCTATCACTTTTAACTGCACTTGGTGTTTTCATCACTATTGAGGTTGGGTTCTTGCTCGTGGGGCACACCCATGAAGACATAGATGGAACCTATGGAAGAATGTCTTCCAACCTAAAAAGTAAAGATATTTATTCTTTACCTGAAATGATGGATACATATCGCATAATTGAAGAAAATAGAGTGTTTCCACCTACACTTATTGACAAGGTCTATGACTTCAAAAGTTTCCTTAATGGATACATTAAGGAGGGAAAAATGCACTAGTTGGACATCTTAATGTCCAATACTTCCAATTTCTTATACTCAATGATGTTCCAGTACTAAGGTACAAAGAATCAATTATAGATATTGAGTGGTCAGAACCAGTTGAGTTATGGAATATAGATGATGAAGGTCGACCTATAATTCCCATAGGGAAGCCATCTTTCTTAGCTTCCAATTAGAATGATGTCTATTTAAAAGAACTAAAGGAAGGGATAACATCATACATAAAAATGTGGAAAGACACTATTGGGAATGAGGATTCACCAATTGTTACAGAGGAATGGAAAAATAAAGTAGCGTATTGGGAAAAATTTCTTGATACGTTAGATGGAATCTATAATGATCATAGAATAATAGATGGAAGTGATTCATCTTCTGAGGATTTCTGGCCCAAGACAAGGCACATTGTTGATGTTGATTGTAATGCACTCCAAGTAATCTCAAGTATTATGGATGGAGATTTTGATAATGTGATAGATGAACCAATATATGTTGGACCCAAATGCAACAAGCCAAAGCCAACATTCAATACGATGATTGATGTTGAGAAAGGAAAGATGTTGCTAGTTAGATCAGGAAATGAGGATGTAGGCGAGATGATTTGGATGGAAAAATCCATCTCAGATATCTTTAGGGATAATGAAAGTGAGAATCTAGAATTTAGAACTTTAACTTTAATTTTTTGTGTGTTTAGAATTCGTATGCAGGTAATTTTTGTACGAGGTTAAAACCTACATCTGGTATCGAAGCAGTTTTGGCTTCAATGGGACGCCTTTGTTGCTGAGGGGTTTCACTCGGGCCTATGGTAGACACTGTTTAGTGGGAGATCTGCGAGATCGATTTTGGTGGTGAAAGAAGATGGCGAGCAGTGGAAAGATAGAGATTGAGAAATTTAATGGTTAGAGTTTTGAGTTGTGGAAACTCAATATGGAGGATCTGTTGGTGGATAAAGATCAGTGGATCACGGTAGATCCGGGTACTAAACCAACGGGAGTGTTCGATGAAGAATGGAAGAAGTTGGATTGAAAGGCAAAGAGCACAATACGATTATGTGTCTCAGATTCAGTATTGCTGAATGTATCATGGGAAGCTACGACGAAGGCTTGGTGGGACAAGTTAGGGACTTTGTACCAATCTAAGTCTCTGGTGAATAAACTGTTCCTGTGGAAAAAGTTGTATAACATGAGGATGAAAGATGGAGACTCGGTGACAGAGCATCTGAATTCATTTAATACTGTGGTAAGTCAGTTAGCATCTGTTGATATTAAAATTTCATATGAAGATAAGTGCGTCACGTGTTCTCTACTAGATTCATGGGATAGTCTGGTTATTGCAATAGGTAGCAATGCAACTGCCTTGCAGTTTGATGAAATAGTCTTGGCCTTGCTGATGGAGGGGATGAGACGGAAAAATATGGAGAGCCAAAATGGTGATGCCTTTTCTGTATGAGGACGGTCCCATAACAGAAACAAAAATAAGTCATCGAGTGGGAGATCTAAATCTAGAGGGAGATCTATATCTCCAAGAAAACCTGTAAAGGTGGTGTGCTGGAAATGCGGAAAGGAAGGCCACTTCAAAAGGGACTGTAAATCTAAAGCTCCTGATAAAGGAAATGGATGTGATGAGGCTTGTTATAGACATTTTTGTGCCTTACAGCATGAAGCATGAAATGTCAATAATTTGAGGGATCCAAAGTCCCTAAACATGTTGTTCCTACCCCTAGAGGAACAAGGTCAGGAAACCACAGCACTGAAAATCAGTTCTCCACCTGAAAACACTCAAAAACAAGCTGTTTCTGGATCATGTCAACTGCTCCACTGAGCATCTGCGCTGAATGTCAACTGCTCCACTCTGTACCTACGCTGAATGTCAAATCTAATGAAGGCTACCTGCGCTGGGCGAGATTGGCCAAGTGGTACAATCATTCTGCAAGGTGTCAATTGCCCAGGAAGCTTCCAAACTGACACTTGGGTCAAGGAATTCGCCTTGTGATGAGTAAGAGGGTCTTGATCTCCAAGTGGAAGCAAGAATCTCCAAGTGGACTCAAGAACTAAAGTTTAACTAAAGTGGGAGAGGACACTAGTCAGCTTCATGTCAGTCTCAAGCTGACTCATCCTTTCTCCAAAACTCCTATATATAGAGCTCTCTCATGAGGTCTAGGGAGGCTGGAATTTTGTGCAAGTAAGGAAGTGTTGTTGGTTTGTGTATATAACTATTGGGTGATTGCTTTGAAGGAGGTGAAGAGGAGATTTCTTTCTGCTGGGAGGTGTTGCTGGATTGGGCCTATTATGGTTGTAACACTCTCAGAACTTTACTTCTTCCATTAATAAAGTATTTGAGGTTTTTCTATATGCATGTGTCTCTATGGTGAATTGATGCTTGTATATTTGATTTATTCTAATCCTTGAATCAGTTATGGATGTATGCTCCTTGTAGTTTCCTTTCTTTGTGCTTTTACAGGATCTTTGTGTAGCTGGGCTGGTGAAAGAGCAAGGAGCTAGGAGCAAGCAGCAAAAGGGAAGATTGGATCAACCATTAGCGGAAGATAAGGGTTAGTGGATCCCTTTTCTCTTCTCTCTCTCATCTCATAAAGAAGTAATCTTGAATAGCTTTGTATTCAGTTGTTGCTGAGGTACTATCACCCTTAGAGTGGGATAGGGTCATTCCGTATTGGATACTTTTCCCAACAACAAATTGGCGACTCCACTGGGGATCGTATCTTGTTGGTTGTTTTTGTTTTTGCTATTCATTTCATAAACAAAGGGAGTACCGAATCGAACTGTGTTTGAATCATTCAAATACAAAGTAGAGGGCAGCTACTCTAGCTCAGTTTCTGGGCAAGTTTATGATTTGAAGAGCTGATCCACAAGGACTCTAATAAGCTCTTAGTGATAGCTTTTCATCCTCCTTGTCACCCCTTAGTGTGTCCTTGACTGATAGCTTCTGATTTGAGCAAAAACTGTGAATTTTTGAGCAATCTGTGACCCGGAAACCACCAAAAACGAAAGTTTCGTTCTTCAGTGCAGGCTGTACAAAGGCTGTTTGCATTTCAGCGCAGTTCTCGAAGGGGCTACCTGCACTGAAGGTCAAACAGGCAGTGTTCCACCTGCGCTGGACCAGTCCTGCGTTGTGCTGCTGGGGTTTCCTGCTGTGTCTTGCCTTGTTTTCATTCTTGTTTTTGTTGTTTGTTACCAGTCAGTAGGCCTATCTGAAACCAACTTTCCTTGTCACTATTCCGCCTCGGTTGTATAAAGAAACTGTGTTTGTTCTTTGTGTATTTCTTGTACATTTACAGTTTCCCATAACGAAAGTGAACTAGTCTTGCTGTGGCCTCTTAGATCTAGACCTGTGATAAAGTGTCGTTTTGATCTTAAGAGTTAGTTTGTTTGCTGTTCATAGCTGATTGAGCTTTTGCTTTCGTCATTTGGTTTGAGTTTATATATTTCTAGTGTCGAAACAAGTAAATCTTAAGGTGTCTTTTGATTTTGGACAAGCTTGTTTGCTTTCACTTGAAATTGAATTCAAAATTATACAACAACTTTCTTTTTGCATTTCACCAACATTAAGAAAGATAAAAGAAATACTTGCATTGTGCATGTGCATTATGACAGCTTGCATGTTGATTTAAGAAAAAAAAAAAAATGCATTAGTGTGTGCTCTATGATCTGTGTGAAAAGGTGTTATCTTTCTTTTCCCTCAGTAGTTAAGGTTTTCAAAGTTGAAAGATTGAAAAGCTTGCTTATCATCTTAGACTGCATTTAGGAGTGTTATCATACATCTCGTGGTGATCCATAAAGGCAAACTGCTAAACAAGATCAACCTTAAAATAAATTGAATTTACATAACAACGCATTGAAACATAACGCAAACATCTAGAGGTCTAAGCTAGAGACGTGTTCCGGCGTCGTTAAACGTGATATCTTAGCGTTGAGTGGTTCGGTGATTCCTCCACGGTGAAGCGATAAGTATCAATACGGACTTGTGCTCCCACGTACCGTCGCGTATATATTGGGAGACCCCTATAGGAATAAAGCCTTTATCCAATAGGAAACCGTGTCGGCCGCCCTACTGATCGCAATGCAGTGAACACAACATTCACGAAGATCGACCACCCGTACCGTAAAACGTATTCTGTGGTTTTGCGAAAAGTTTGGCACACCCTCTGCCTAGAACTCCAGAGTAGTTTCTTTTGGCCTTTTTCAAACTCTATAACTGAAAAAGTCCATCCGAGCATTTGTCACTTCGGGCTCGTTAAAACATCGAAGGAGACTAGAGTCATCTTTAGCTTTTTCTCGACTCTTAAAAAGTGAAAAAGCAAGTTGTGTCTAAGCGTCGTTATAAAATTTATTTTAAACGGAACATAATCACCTCCTATTCCCATGTTGATCTTAAGTTGAGAACATGGAACGCCCCAACCAAGGAACTCCACATGATGGAAATCCTAGTCCATTCTCCTCTTGGGGAGAAGTCGGTGTGCCCCACATGGCCACATTGTCGCTTCCAGGACTGACAATTGGCCTGCCTATTTGGCTATTCTCAACTAATGTAGTTCAGACCACCATGGTTCCTGAGCAGTCGAGTCAACAGTTAGATCAGTCTAGAGCTGCCCACCAGCCTTCTACTTCTTATAACTCTTCCTCTAATCCTTCATCTTCACAAGGTAGGGCTGGCAAAAGCCAAGCTCCCATGGAGAAGAAGGAGAAGAAGAAGAAGGAGAAGAAGAAGAAGGAGCCTAAGGCGACTGGGGGCAAGCAAAAGGTATCTGACAAAAACCCACACACATCATAGACCGGGCCTAAATTGCCATGTGTCATATGTAGAGGAGACCACTTCCATAGAGATTGTCCCTGTATTCCCCGGATACTAAGGGACTGGTCCCCTCGGTTGCACAATTCGGGAGCATCAACCTCTGATAGCCATGTTGATTGCTTACCGTCAACCAGTGAAAGTGAAGGTTCAAGACGAAGAGGGGGAGCAAGATCCCCCTGCAGACTGTGTGAAGGCGGTCACGCCATCCACCGTTGTCCCTTCTTAGACGAAGCGAAGAGAGTTTTGGAAGATCGTCCGGTTTCACTGGTAATACTTCCTCCTGGATACAAAAAACTCGTGCCGAGTCCTTCGTTGGTTGAAAATACAGCTGGCCTGCTCAAGTGGTCAGCTGAAGCGTCAGTCACTGAAAATGAACCTACTGAATCCAGACCAGACGAAAGTCGAAAGGTCGATACGGCAGTTGACCCGATTCTTCCTTCTGAAGATTCATCTTCAAATGACACCCTCACTGAAGAGAATAAGGATGACACCATCCAGATTCTTTTCATCAACACAGATTCCGATGAGCATCAGGGCAATGCGCCCATTCCTTTATCGCAGGAAGGAACATCGTCGGGATCGTATCCGGATGTGTATTCGGTCCCACCACCAAGCAACCTGGTAGTGTCCTTTGATTGGAACCAACTAGGCAGACCCCGGTTACCAGCCAGTATACCATTCAGAATCATAGTCCAAATTTACAGAATGGTAATGGCTGGAACTATCATTGATGAAGGGGCATCTGTGAGTATCCTTTCCTCTATTGCTTGGAAAGCACTGGGTTCCCCAGAGCTTTTACCTGAGATACGAAATCTCTCGGGTTTTGATAAAGGAACCAGTCGACCATTAGGGATCCTCCCCAATGTGCCTGTTACATTGAAAGGGAAGACCGTTCAAATGAACGTGATGGTCGTTCAAGGACCCTTGGATTATAACCTACTCCTTGGACGAGACTATATATATTGCATGGGAGCTATAGTCTCCTCACTCTTTAGAGTAATGTGTTTTCCACACGAAGGAAGAATGGTCAAGCTCGTAGACCAACTTTCATTTCCAGGATCACGCATCGCAAATAGTCAAATACCAACCCTCAATGTTCTATTCACCCAAGAAATGTCTCCACCCCCAGTCCTCCTTCCCGATGAGTGCGAGTGATTCGGAAAGATGGGATTGGAACCCAGGGGGCATGCATCCTGGTCTGCTTCGGGCAGAAGAAACCCTGGGTATAAGGTAGAATTTCCACGAAAGAATATGACTAGTCCGTACCCCGTCCGAAAGAAGGAAGAGGGGTTGTTCTAGAACAGGATTCTTTTGTCAAGGTTACTTGTTTGACAAAGGTCATTCAACTTTGTCTAAACAGGTAGGCAATGCCAAAGAGATTCCTTTGCGGCAACAAATTGTAACCATCTTTGGGTAAAAGGTAAGCCTCACCCATCAAAACAAATGTTTTGAAGGATAAGTAGGGGCAGCCTCCAAAGAAAGAGATTCCTTTGCTGCGACAAATTGTAACCATCTTTGAGTAACCTAATGATAGACATCGCCGAAGAAAGAGTTTCATTTGCGGCAGCAAATAAAACCATTCTTTGGGTAACCAGAAAGAGGCAAGCCTCCCTCAATAACATTAATGTTTTGTCTTTGAGTTGTGTTCTTCTCTTGTCGCAAGTAGCTGCTCTCTTGTCGCAAGTAGCTGTTCTCTTGCGATCTTGCAAAAGATCTGTTAAAAATTGGGCCGACGGGAAGACAAGTACCGCGTAAGACCCGTTAAAAATAACGAGAAGACAAGTATCGTTAAAATTAGACTAGCAAGACGACAAGTAGCTGTGAACACCCAAAGAAAAACAAAGGTGGGGGAGAGGAGGGGCAGCCTTGAAATTGTATTTTATACCTGGGGGCATGCGAACCTTTTGTAGTGCAAGCAAAGAGCGGTTATTTATCTGTTTTTTGGATTAGTCGTTTCCGAACTTGCATAAAGAAAGGATGTGGGGCAAAGGTCAAAATTTGCCAAATGAGGAGCATAGCTTCGTGAGATAAAGCTCCATAAAAAATAGCTATCTCACAGGAGACATTTTTTATCTTATGACTGGTATAATCGAGCAGTTTTACCTCGGAATTTATGCTCGTTAAAAAATAGAAAAGCGAGATCCGAGCAGTTTTAGCGTCATAGTTCATGCTCGTTAAAAAATAACCGTAAGCTTTTGAGCAGTGTTTTAGCGCATTCAAGCTCTTTAAAAAATGAACCCAGTACCGGTAAATAACCATTTTGATCGTAAATTTATTAGCCATAAAAGCCTTGGTCGTGTTTTGCACCTGCCACCTCCATTTCATTTGGCCAATCGTTCACCTCCATATGATTGTTTACCCATTTTGAGGAACAGCTGCGAAGAGTGATTTCACTTAGCCATCCTTGTGACACTGCCGTAATTGGAAAATTCCAACCTGTACCTGGAATCCACTGCTATCCCTGTTTATCACTCGTTCCTCAAAAGACGAGTCTTCTTTGAGCTCTTTTCTCCTGACTCGTAAAATATGAAAAGTTTGCCGAGTTTTGGCCTTCCAGCTCGTTAAAGTGACCGGAAGAGCTATCCCTCCTCTAGATTTTTATCTTTTTGGACTTGAGGGATTATTGCACAAAAAGGTCGAGCGCTTATTTTATTCGGCTCGTTAAAATTATCGAAAACTCATCCCTTCTGTATTGTTTTATACTTTTTCGGACTTAAGGGATTAGATGACGAAAAAGGAATTTTGGAGTTAACTTTCTGTACCTTTTCAGACTCTCTAAAAATTGAAAAGGACCGAGTTTTCCTTGTCGTTAGACTCGTTAAAATGATTAAATAGCGACAAACTTGTCTTTAGACGAGAACGAGTTTCCCTATCGCTAGGCTCGTTAAAACATAGCGATGGGCTTGCCCGAAGGGCAGGTTATAGAACAAGCATATGTTATCCTCCTCAAGCTTGACAAAAATAAAGAGGTACTGGTCAGAAATGACTGGGGAAAAATTGGGAGAACCTCAAAGCTTTAATGGTAGCAAGTCGCTCTTGAACATGACACTTTGTCCTCCGTATCACATCGGGTTGGGTTGTTTCATTCACCGGTCTCATCACCATGGTCCTCGCCAAACCATCCACATTTGGGGTAATGCTACCGATCCATCACATCAGTGTCGTTATATGTTCTAGAGATGTGTTCAGAAAGAGTCAACCGTGTCCCATCCACTGCCATACATTATCCTTCATCCACCCATGATCGCCACCCTGAATCATATTTCACAGACTGTTTTCACCTCCACTAAAATCATTAGCTCCGTTCCGTGTCACTGATGTGGGATTCATTAAGGCCCTCCTTTGACAGATCGCTTCTTGTCGACTTCAGCTCATTATCCAAGAAGATTGATCTAGGAACAAACCCCCCAGTACTTTGAAGCTTGCATGCCTCAATGGCAAGTTTCTCACTTCCGGCGACAGGTATACATCAATGACCTTCGACCAGAAGACTTTGCGTGGTGTTCGACGCCAAGTCCTTTATTCACACCACGTGAATTGTACTGCAATACCTTGAGGGTCACTGTCATTATTGGTGATTCCTCTCGCGCTTGTTAACGGTTTACATTATTGGCCGTGTTATCACCAGAAACTATAGTCCATGTATATGACAATTGTCCATAAATTTTGAAGAGTCTTGTGGTCTTGTAAATAGCTTTGTTAACTTGTGTCAATTTCAAATTTTGAAAATGCAAGAGTTATGAATGAAATTCGTGTAAAGACAAGGGCATTGGTCATCTTTCATCATAGTTAGTTATGTCATGTCTTGTCAAAAGTACTTGCGCAGTTTCGCAGCGCGGGTGTCATGTCTTAGGTACTTGCGCAGTTTCGCAGCGCGGGTATGATTGGTCAAGTCTGTTGCTCAAATCTGTTTGCGCGTTTTCGTAGCGGCTTGTTTGTTAGCGATTTCGTAGCGCATTCCCTTAAATTTGAACTGCCCGCGCTACGAAATCGGGGTTGCGGGTTTTTATGCAGCGTTTTTCCTTAACTGTCTAATCCGAGAGGTGATGAGTCACGTGTCCGGTCATGATTGTTTCCTCACACCATTTGTCTGTCATGATTCGTCATTACTTTGCCATCAGGTTTGATCTCATTGAGTTAGGTGTCAGTTTGGGGGACGTTATAGAAAGTGGTCGTGTCATAATACGTTTTTCATAACAAATGAATGTCTTCTGCTTGATGAAAGCTTGAGCTTTATCCTAAATAGACTTCTGCAAGCGAGCCTGATTTCTACAGCGTAAAATCTGTTATTGTGCTGCAAACCATTGTCATTCCCTCGTGAAGAATTGTGTTAAGAAATATGGAGAAAAAAGAGCATCGTTCAGGGAGATGTGTGAGAACAGAACCGGAGGGATTAGATGTAACCCTCAGGGATGAGGAAATAGCAAAGGCATTCAGAGCTACTGGTTGTTGGCGGTTTTGTGAAAAGCTCAAAGGTGGACATGCAGAAGTTACCAAGGCATTTGCAGTGAATTTTACGGGATTAAATTCAAAAGTGGCCATGCTGGAGTTCCCGGTTTCACCTGAAGTTATTTCTAAAGTCACAGAAATCCCAAGAGGTGGTCAAGAGTGGTTCAAGAATTTCAAGTTTGATATGGGTCCGTGTAAGGAGTTCTTAAAGGCATCATATGTGAATGAAGATCTCTCCAGAGCTGTCCCAAGGAGTTATCTTAAGGAGAATTATGCTACATTATTGTCATGCATTCAGAAGTATTTGACGTGTGAAGGCCGATACAACAAAGTTTACTCATATCATTTCAAGCTGTTGCTACACTTTACTGGTAAGAGCTCCATAGACATACCCTTTTACTTATTCAGGAGTATTTCTAAGATGTGTGATAAAATTCAGTTGAAGAAGGAAGCCTATGAAACTTCTCTTTTCCATCATGGTCTGGTTAAATTACTGGTGTTGGATAGCCTACATAAAATTGGTAAGGACTGGGACTCGTTTGTATTCATGGCCGGTTTCCCTAGTAAAACGAGCCTAACTCCTTTACCTGTAAGAGAAAAAGAAGATAGGAGTGACGGTACTACTTTGGCTGAGTTAAGAAGAGAAATAACAGACCATAGCAAGTCCAAAGCTAAAACAAAGAAGCCAGAGAGGCCTGTAACAGACAAAGACACACCTGGAGCTAAAACAAAGAAGACTCCTAAGTTAGCAGTTGAAAAAGCTCCTGAAGCATCAACAATCAAAACTTCAAAGTCATCCAAAGTATCTGAAAAGGAAGCTTCTAAGTTATCTCTTAAAGAAACACCAGAATCATCTAAACAGAAGACTCACAAACGAAAAGATGAATTTGAGTCTAATAAAGTGGAAAGGGTTTCAAGAGTAAGAACTAGAGGACAGCTAAATAAAGAAAAGGGAAAATTAGCTCCTGTGGAAGAAAGTCCTGTGTCTAGGGGTAGTTTAAATGATTTGTTGGAAGCTATTGAATTAGAACAAGAGCACCCAATTCAAGTTGAACCCCTTGAAATTGAACAAGATCAATTGGTATCACCAATGCATATTGATTTAACACTGTCTTCTCCTGAAAGTTCAAAGAAGTCAAAGGCTTCTAAAAAATTAAAGTTTGAAGAACCAGGGGTAGAGTATGCTTTTAAACCCCGTAGACCAATGACTAGGAGGCAAATGAAGGAAGCAGAAAAGGTTCAAAAAGAGAAAGTCTCTTCAGACTTGCCTAGGACAGAGGCACTTGAAATTTTCTCTGAAATGGTCCAAGCAGCTAAAAATAAGAGTAAGGACAAAAAGGTGGTTATAAGTCCAAGTGGCAATATGGTTGCCATCAAAAAACAAGCTGGAGTAAGTAAGGAGATACCTCAGGTCTCAAATGTTTTTAAAGAGAAGGCAGTCAGGTATACCAATTATAGGAAAGCTGTGTTGAAAGGTAAAGCAAGAATGATCAGTCAAGCTAGTTCGGTGTCTGATGCCTATGTATGGACAGTACCAGCTTTAAAACAAGCAAAAACTATGAAACAAGTGAACATAAGTCTGAAAGCAGAGAATAAGAAGTTGAAGAAGGAGGTCATCAGTCTGAGAGAAAAGCTAGACAAGCTAGCTAAATGATTCAAGAAGGATTGTGTATTCTCAAATTTTGATATATTTTGGGTCATTATCTTGTCAAAAGTTTTTGAGACTTTTTGTGTCTTTTTGCTGGTATAGAATGATTGAAGAATTATAAATTTGAAGTGATACTGTTTGAGGCTCATAAAATTGATTTTAATGACCTACAGCAGTTTCGTAGCGCGCTACGAAACTGCTGTAGATGACTGGTTATGATTAAAGCTTGAAATGGAATGCTGAGGTCAGCATATATTTTAACAAATGGTCAAATACTAAGCCTGGGGAGTTTAGAAGATCAGTCAGATACTTTGTTAAAGAGGCCAAGGGTAAATATTAAAAAAATGGGCGAAGTTTTGTTTTTTGCTAAAAAGTCACTTTATCTCCGAGAATTTAGGGTTTGGATAGAGCTGCTGAGGTGTAAGATAATCCACTTGTCTGGCTCTGGGATGGCTGGTTCATGAATTCTTTTTAATCAGACGAGGTTATCCGAGGTGTAAGAGGCTCAAATATGGATCATTAATATGTGGACACCGAGGGGGACAATAACCAAGAATATAGGCTTCATTTTCTTTTCGGTTATGTGAATCATCTCTGCATCAGGAATCCGAAGCTGTATATACATTGAACATGCTTCTAGTTTGGATATGGTTGTTATGGCAATGATACAGGTGGTGAGCTTTGAAGAACATAGCAGGGTATACAAGGAAGGAGACTTAAAGGGCCAGTATGATGGAATCCCCTGTTTTCGTACCATCATAACTTTTGTAATTAATCAGTTGGTTTATGTCATGGTTAAGGTCATTTATGTAAAAACACGAGCTCCCTTCATGCTCGTTGAGGAGCCTCGTACAGTAGTTTTTGATAGGCTATATATAGGAAGAATTGATATGTAAAAAAGGTTGGATACTTAATAGAAAAAGTGTGTTGTTTTGGGCCACTGTAAGATCTTTTTTGACAGTAATAGTAAAACAGAGTTATACTCTTCTCAAGATTCTCGAAGGATTGTCACGGTCAAATGAAGTGATGATGTGTTATACCTTATGTTATTTTATGGTTTTGTTGTATGCAATCACTCAGAATTCATACTTATATGCTCTGACTTCCTGTGTATACAGCAAGCTATGTGTGGTGGGATATGTTTGACTTGTAATGCTAAGAGCCTTGATTTCTATGAGTTCACTGTGTTTTTCTTGTTTACTTGATATTATAGACTCCATAGCCCAATGAGATATCTTTTGGTGTGTTTCCAACCAGTTATGCTTACATTAAATCTATTGTACAAGAGTTAGCCCTCTTATCAACATTCAAAATCAATAACCTTTTCTTGAGAGAGCCCTCTCAGGCTAGGGAGGCTAATCCTTAGTCAAAAGCTTGGTCTGAAATAGTTACACAGAGTCTGCCTGATCAGCAGCCCTTCAGTTGTGATTTTGTGATAACAGGCCGGTAATCAAGCGATGTCTTTCCATGTTCGACTTCAGCGCAATTCTCACATGGATCAACTTGTACTTAGAGTGAAGATCGAACGAGTTTGAAGACGCCGGATCTAGTTTCATCCATCCGGGCTGCGATATATATTCAGGATATAAAGACATTTGTTATGTACATCATTGCAGCAGATGATCATCCTACTCAAAGGATGATAATTTAACAGAGAATTATCAGCCTACCATCAGACGATCGTCTGTTCTATGTACCAAAATGAATTTATAAAGTTGAGCATGGGAATGCCCGCCTCAGCTAGATCATGAAAGCAGAATGAAAAATAATGTATTGTATTGTATTTTATTACAGGGCACCTCTCAGCGATTGAATGAACTTCGGATCCTCCTGATAAAGCATTTCACCCGATAAACGACCTCATACTTTAGGGGGCAACTGTTATAGACATTTTTGTGCCTTACAGCATGAAGCATGAAATGTCAATAATTTGAGGGATCCAAAGTCCATAAACATGTTGTTCCTACCCCTAGAGGAACAAGGTCAGGAAACCACAGCACTGAAAATCAGTTCTCCACCTGAAAACACTCAAAAACAAGCTGTTTCTGGATCATGTCAACTGCTCCACTGAGCATCTGCGCTGAATGTCAACTGCTCCACTCTGTACCTGCGCTGAATGTCAAATCTAATGAAGGCTACCTGCGCTGGGCGAGATTGGCCAAGTGGCACAGTCATTCTGCAAGGTGTCAATTGCCCAGGAAGCTTCCAAACTGACACTTGGGTCAAGGAATTCGCCTTGTGATGAGTAAGAGGGTCTTGATTTCCAAGTGGAAGCAAGAATCTCCAAGTGGACTCAAGAACTGAAGTTTAACTAAAGTGGGAGAGGACACTAGTCAGCTTCATGTCAGTCTCAAGCTGACTCATCCTTTCTCCAAAACTCCTATATATAGAGCTCTCTCATGAGGTCTAGGGAGGCTGGAATTTTGTGCAAGTAAGGAAGTGCTGTTGGTTTGTGTATAGAACTATTGGGTGATTGCTTTGAAGGAGGTGAAGAGGAGATTTCTTTCTGCTGGGAGGTGTTGCTGGATTGGGCCTATTATGGTTGTAACACTCTCAGAACTTTACTTCTTCCATTAATAAAGTATTTGAGGTTCTTCTAAATGCATGTGTCTCTATGGTGAATTGACGCTTGTATATTTGATTTATTCTAATCCTTGAATCAGTTATGGATGTATGCTCCTTGTAGTTTCCTTTCTTTGTGCTTTTACAGGATCTTTGTGTAGCTGGGCCGGTGAAAGAGCAAGGAGCTAGGAGCAAGCAGCAAGAGGGAAGATTGGATCAACCATTAGCGGAAGATAACGGTTAGTGGATCCCTTTTCTCTTCTCTCTCTCATCTCATAAAGAAGTAATCTTGAATAGCTTTGTATTCAGTTGTTGCTGAGGTACTATCACCCTTAGAGTGGGATAGGGTCATTCCGTATTGGATACTTTTCCCAACAACAAGGCTCCTTTTGCAGAGGTGAAAACCACCTCAGATGAAGGTGGAGATGTGTACTTGGCTTCTTCAAGTACACATGTAGATCATGAGGCATGGTTGATTGAATCAGGTGCATCCTTTCACTTCACTCCCCATAGAGAGTGGTTCTGTGAGTATGAGAAATATGATGGTGGTGATGTCTTCTTGGGGGATGAAAAGAAGGCTAGAATCATTGGTCGTGGAAAAGTAAAGTTGAAGTTGCAAGGTGGAAGGGTTAGAACACTTTCGGGTGTTTTGCATATTCCTGCATTAGCCAGAAATCTGATTTCTGTTAGTAAGCTGGATGATGCAGGTATAAAAACAGTGTTTGAGAAGGATGCCTGCAAGATGGTTCAGGGAGCACTAATATTGATGTGGGGAGTTCGGATTGGAACTCTGTATAAGATGCAAGGTAGCACTGTTGTTGATGGGTACAACAGTTTCGTGGTTCCTGAAAGTGGAGCAGAAAATCTAGTGGTCTCTGGAGAAAAGACCATGCTGTGGCATCAAAGGCTTGGACATATTGGAGAGAAGGGCCTTCAAATACTTCATGGTAAAGGTATGGTATAAGGTATGAGTAATAGCTCTCTGGATTTTGATTTCTGTGAAAATTGTGTATACGGGAAGCAGAATCGGGTGAGTTTCCCTCTAGTGGTAAGAGGGCGAAACATATATTGGAACTTGTGCACAGTGATGTGTTTGGACCTGTTAAGGTTCCATCACTGGGTAAGTCTATGTACTATGTATCATTTATAGATGACTTCTCAAGGAATACATGGATATATTTCCTTAAGAGGAAATCTGATGTCTTTGATAGGGTTAAAGAATTTAAGGCTCTAGTGGAAAAACAAAGAGAGAATAAGATAAAGGTGCTGAGGACAGATAATGGTGGAGAGTTTTGCAGTAAGGAATTTGAAGAATTCTGTAAGAATTGTGGTATAGAATGGCAGAAGACTACTCCATATACACCTCAGCAAAATGGAGTTGTAGAAAGAATGAACAAGACGTTGATGGAAAAACGGCAAGAAGCATGCTCAGTGGTGCCGGGTTAGGATAGGAATTCTAGGTAGAGGCAGTGGATACTGCATGTTACTTGGTCAATAGGTCACCTTCATCAGCGTTGGAGGATAAGACTCCACAAGAGCTATGGACTGGTAAGAAACCCTCTCTTTGACATCTGAGGGTATTTGGATGTGATGCATATGTACATGTTCCAAAGGAGAAAAGAACAAAGTTGGATCGTAAATCTGAAAAGTGCATCTTTATTGGGTATAAGGATGGTTTAAAGGGTTATAAGCATTGGAACCCAGTAACAAGGAAGGTTATGTACAGCTAAGATGTGGTGTTCAGAGAGGTGAAAGATGTTATTAAACATGAAGTCCAACCAAAGGAACTTGAGAAGATAGAGTTTGAGCTAAAGAAGGAAGAATCAGACTCTACAGTAGAGGAGGAATCAGAAGATGAAGAGCCACAAACTCCGGTTGTGAGAAGATCAGTTCGAGAAAGAAGGTAGCTAGAAAGGTATAGTCCATCTACTTTCTGTTCAAATTTTTCTTTGTCTGTTACTGATGATGATCCCAGAACTGTGAAGGAAGCAGTGGATTCAAAGGATGGAAAACTCTGGAAAGAGGCCATGGTTGATGAAATGGCATCTTTGCACAAAAATGAGGCTTGGGATCTGGTGGAGTTGCCGGCTGGAAGGAAACCCATTGGCAAAAAATGGGTGTTCAAAAAGAAGACAAATGCAGAAGGAAAAGTGGAGAAATACAAAGCTCGGTTGGTAGCAAAAGGTTATTCCTAGGTGCCAGGAATTGATTTTGGTGATATTTTTTCTCTTGTTACCAAGGTAACTTCTATTAGATTACTTTTATCTGTTGCCGCTGCTTTTGATTTTGAGGTAGAACAGATGGATGTGAAGACAACATTTCTTCACGGGGATATGGAAGAGGAAATCTACATGAAGCAACCTGAAGGCTTTGCAGCGAAGGGTAAGAAAGAACTGGTATGCAAGCTAAAGAAGTCTCTATATGGGTTAAAATAATCACCAAGGATGTGGTATTAGAAATTTGATATGTTTATACAGGGACTTGGCTTCACTAGAAGTAAAGCAGATCATTATTTTGAATTAATTGGTGACCGTGTTATTTATCTGGTCTTGTATGTGGATGATATGTTGCTGGTTGGAAATGACAAAGAAATTATCTAGGATTTGAAGACCCAATTGTCCTCCAAATTCGACATGAAAGATCTTGGTTCTGCAAACTATATTTTGGGCATGGAAATTAAAAGAGATCGGGTAAAGAGGAAGCGTTGGTTAAACTAGAGGAAGTATGTCGAGACAATACTGCATAGGTTTAAGATGCAGGATAGTAAACCGGTGAAGGTTCCTATTCCTATAGGTGTGAGGTTATCCGCTGAACAGTGTCCCAAGACACAAGAAGAGGAAGAGGACATGTCCCATGTTCCATATGCAAGTGCAGTCGGTAGCCTGATGTATGCAATGGTCTGTACTAGACCAAACATTACACATGCAGTGGGAGTATTGAGCAGGTTTATGTCAAAACCAGGAAAGGAGCATTGGACAGTAGTGAAGCGGTTTTTCAGGTATTTGCGTGGCACTAGTGATTATGGTTTTTACTACCAAGGAAGACCAGGATTGGACAGAGTGATAGATATTCATGGCTTTGTTGATGCGGACTGGGCTGGAGATCTGGATCAGAGAAGATCTACAAGTGGGTATGTGTTTAACCTATTTGGAGGTGCAGTCAGTTGGATGAGTAAGAAACAATCTGTAGTGGCACTATCAACTACAGAGGCAGAACACATGGCAACCACTCATGCAAGCAAGGAAGTAGTTTGCTTGTAGAGATTGTGTTCAAGTATGGGGTTAGTACAGGGAGCTATAAGGATAGACTGTGACAGCCAAAGTGTAAATTTCTTGGCAAAGAACCCCGTATATCATTCAAAGACAAAGCACATTGATGTTCAGTATCACTTTGTGAGGGATATGATAGAAGACAAAAAGGTGTTGTTGGTAAAGGTGGACACTTTGAAGAATATTGCAGATGCATTGACAAAATTTGTGAGCTCTGAGAAGTTCTCTTGGTGTAGAGAGACAATGGGAATTTCAGGGCTGAAAAAATGACTAAGCTCTCTTGTGGCCCCCTGTGGAAAGAAAACAACAAGTGGGAGAATGTTGGGTTGTGTTATATTCTTTCCACGTAGTTAACAGGGGGTTTGAAGGGCACCCGTAACCCCACTTTATGGGGTTTGGGGCAGCGCCCCAGAAAATTTTGGTTTTGGACCTTATGTTAGGTTGGGCGGACCCACCTATGGTTTTGTGCATGATTTTTGCACATGTTTTTTTTTGGACGCGATGGTTTTCGATCCATGGTATTGGACGCGATGGTTTTCGGTCCATGGTATTGGACGTGATGGTTTTCGGTCCATGGTATTGGATGCTTCGGCATGTATAAATATGTATTGTAACATTGAAAGGAACATAATGAAAAATCAAGCTGGTAGTCCCGGTTTTGGGATCCAGGGGAAAATCTCTGTGTATGTGTGTTTTATGTGTTCTGCTCTCACATTATTTATTTTCTGTGTTTTAGAATTCGTATGCGAGTAATTTCTATACAGGGTTAAAACCTACAACTATTAAAGAAATCATTTGGTTACAAAGGTTTCTGGATGAATGCGGTAAGAAGAAGGAGTTGGGCAGGTTATACAGTGACAACTAGAGTGCCATAAATCTTGTAAAGAACTCTGCATTTCATTCAAAGACTAAACATATACAACTGAAGTACCATTTCATACGGTCAGTGTTGGAAGATGGACAATTGAAGCTGGAAAAGATACACACTAGCCAAAATCCTGCAGATATGTTAACAAAAGTTGTAACCAGGGAGAAAATGATATTCTGCTTAGTTTCAATTCGTTTTCAAGTATGATGAAGAAGATGAGAAACAACTAGGTCTAAAGTGGAGTCATTGTCCAGCAAATGAAGTAGCAGTGGAGTTGCTATAATCAGTCTCCAAGTGGGATATTGTTGGGTGTGGAGCTTGTTTATCTTTTTTATTTAAAGGTATCACCATATTACACCCTAGCCCGTAAAATGTATGCCACCAGAGGGGTTCGGGGGGGGGGGGGGGGCAACGTGGATCAGGGGCAACACCCCCGAAGCTAAAAATAGATGTAAAATTACCTTGTAAAATGTTGTAATTTCATAGGCAATCTGGGTCGTTCATTAGGCAGATATCTGACTGTAGAAGTTATGTTTAATTTAGGGTTTTTTTCCCTTGAAGGCAAACCCTCGCTATATATGAGGGAATTGTATTGCGTCTGTGTAGATCTATATTCTGAGCGAGAAATAGAGAGGAGATTGTGTGAGAGTAAAGAGCGAATTATAACGGATATGTTGTAGATTGTATCTCTTCATTTTGTTGGATAATATAAAAGGAAGGATTGGATGTTTTTCTGTGGATGTAGCCTAAATTGGGTGAACCATGTATATCTGTGTCTCTCTTGTTTTATGTGTTTTATGTGTTTATATTTATGCAATATATTTTATGTGTTCCATTTCTCTGTAATACATAATTTTCTAACAAGGTCTCCCTTCCTTATCCTTCACCTTTGTTATTCAAAGCCATAAACGATGAGCTGACACCTGCATCCTCTGCAAACCTGTAGTACATTTTTACAAATTACATGCTTAATTTACATGAGAAACTAATGACCCAATCATCCCATAATTGCCACAAGTTTATAACACATATTCTGTGGTCAAGTTTACATCAAAATGCAAATAATACCCAGCTATGAAAACAAGGCCAAAACATCATTATTGCTTCAACAAGTGATTGAAAACACATCATCACTTTTACAATATAAGCTACAACAAATGATTTACAAAAATGTGGCCATGACAAGCTACCCAATATAGAAAAGCCATTTCTTAGTCAACAAAGTGAACCACGACGAATGTGGCAGATTTGCTTGTTGAACATTTCCATTGACTGGTTTCTGCACGGGAACTTCGACTGGGCTAAACCAAACAAGCACACAAACCAAGCTAAATGAGCTTTCTAGCTAGGGAGTACAAAATCACAACAAGTTTAGAGACAAAAATCAGAAGGGCAAGACACACTGGCTATGATCTAGGGTAAACCCTAATCTTCACCTACAGGAATCAACGTGACTAGAAAACTGACAAGACGTGCCAAAAGGGGGTCGGCGTGACTGTTTTTGAAAAATAAACGCGCTGACCGAGGATTCAAGGAAAAAAATAAATTTTAGGCTAAGACCAGACTTGCCACTGTAAATTTCAAACTCATAGCAGTAAACCAGAAAAAGCGAATAACACTAAAGGGAAATGGTGATGCTAGAAAAGTTCACGCAAAGTCATAAAATGACAATCAATCAAACAGAAGGATTAGTTCCCCAGCCTAGTTGCGAATTTGTGGTGCAGGTAAATTTTAAGTGCGAACACAAACAATTCCTTTAGCCCAAGAGAATGGGTCTAGCCACAAACAAACAATCTATGGAAGATCTCCTTAAGATATAATCAAATAAGAGGGCCTACCTATTAGTAAGCTATTATGCTTGGTGATGACTTTGCTTCCTCTCTCCAGCTATCTTTCGTTTCCTTCCTTCGAACATCTGAAACAAGTCAACAATAGAAAACAACAAATGTGATAACATACAAATTGCATTCAACCTACTTAATAGGTTAAGAAACATTAAACATGTGAGATGACATTTCATGTAGGAAACCAATCGATAGTTGCATCTATATTAGTTCAAGAAGAGATTACAACTGATGTCTTGACGTTGTTGTTCTCCTCCGATATATCTTGGTTCCCACATACTTTTTCTAGCATCTCATGGATAGCCTCAACAATGGTAGTCTCAAGGCTCTTCCCTTTAGTCTTCACACCAAACCAAACTCACAATTCTCCCTTAAACACAATCTAGAAAGCTACAAACTATGGGTAGCTTGTTGACTGCTCCAAAATAAAAACCTCAGCCAAAACTTAATTAGGACTAAAATCTAGCTTGTGCTTGGGAAAAAGAGAGGTTTATATAGCTTGGATGGAGGGGAGATGATTCCTCTTCTCATGGGAGAATGCCTTATCTCTTGGATTAGTTCCATCCTAATAGGGGAAAGGAGCCCAAACTTACCTCCTTGATTCCATCTGGCCTAACCATTTACCAGAATTTTGTTACGGATCTTATACAATTGGAAGCTTTGGCTCCATATTTAAAAAACTTTCCAAAAGAGGATTGACACGACTGAAAAAGGGCTTAGTCGATCCGATCGGCGCTAGGGACAGTTGTAATCCCTTCACATCGACACGAGGGGGACACGGGTCATTAGCGCCGATCTTGTAAACTTGGAATAGTAGAAGATTTTTGGGAAATGATGCAAAAGTGAATTATTTTGCTCATGAAGAGGGACACAATGGGAGTTTCTTCATGATAGGAAAACAATGACAACAAAAACCAAAATTTCTCTATCACTCCTAAGGTTTCCCTTCCATACATGAAAGACACCACTGACAAAATCACGAAAATTGTTAATAAACACAACATTAATGTAGCCTTCTCCCCTCCTAACACCATTAGACAACTATTCAAGTTGGTTGAAGATCCCATAAACCCTAACATTCAAAAAGGCATTTATGTTATCCCTTGTTCATGTGGTAAGGAATATATAGGTGAAACATGAAGGTCTTTCAACATTAGGATCAAAGAGCACACAATAGACTTAAGAAGAGAAAGGACATCAAAATCAGCCTTAGCGGAACATGTTCACTCTTCCTCACATTATATCTGCATGGAAGAAGCCAAACTAATTAAAAAAGAGGACCACTATCTTAAAAGAAAAATCAAAGAGGCCATTGAAATAGAAAAAAGAAAGAACAACCTGAATCGTGATGATGGATTAAGACTAAGTAATACCTGGAAACCTTTATTTGAAATCCTAAAAAACCAATAATTAACTCATATTCCCTTAATGATTTAATCCCTCTTCAATGAATTATTCTATCAAGAACACTTATATGAAAAATTTTACATTCTAATCATAATTTATTAATTTACAATGTTATAAGTATTATGTGAATTAAAATTTTACATTCTAATCATAATTTATTAATTTACAATCTTATAAATATTATATGAATTTAAACCAAAGAGGATAATAAAGCTTTCATATTTCATAAAATCTAATCAACACTAGAATTTACATATTAGATTATAGCAAATTAACTAATCAAACCCCTAATATTAAGCTTTCTTAATTAAAAATAAAATAAAATAAATCAATTAAATATCAATTTACAATCTTATAAGCATTATATGAATTAAAATTGTACATTCTAATCATAATTTATTAATTTACATTCTTATAAGTATTATATGAATTTAAATCAAAGAGGATAATTAAGCTTTCATATTTCATAAAATCTAATCAACACTAGAATTTACATATTAGATTATAGCAAATTAACTAATCAAACCCCTAATGTTAGCTTTCTTAATTAAAAAAAATAAATAATAATAATAATAGTAATAATAAATCAATCAATCAATCAATCAATTAAATATATTTAATACTAGACTTTACATACCCCGCATTGGTGCTTACCTACCAAAAAAAAAACTAGACTTTACATTTATAGTAAATTAACTAATTAAATCCCTAATGTTGCAAATTCAATATATGAAATTAATATTATTCGCTATATTAACTAAATGTCATAACTAGTTATTTATTAATTTAAGATCTAGAATACTTAGGAAAAATTTACATTCTAATCACATTTCATTAATAATAATCTCATAAGTAATTCAATAAGTTAATTTAAGCTTTTCAAATTAAAAATTGAAACATTACTAATTAACAAGAGAATTCATAAATAGATTTTAATGAATTAATTAATTTAAACCCTAATGGTTAAATTTCTAATTTTTCAACATACTTCCAAATTATTGAGATTTTGGTCAACTAAATCTCTGACATTTTTCATTTTCATAATTCTTATATATACCCTCATGATTAGCTTCTGGATATTTCAATAATATCTTCTTAAATCTATTGATGCATCCCTGATGATGGACTCACTTGGTAGTCCGAAACATTGGATTCAAAAAAAAAACCATATAATAGGTCATTCCTGCACTACTAAAAAATAGGAAAGCATGTCGGGTACACTGTAGAGGTCTTCCAAGATTGTGGATGGGGAGTACAGGGACAGTGAAAAAATGTTGTGTAACATATGCCCCCTAAATCATAAAGGCCGAACTCGAGTGAGGAGTGAAATGATTTACAAGTGCGTGCGAGGAACTCGAGTCCGTCATTGGAGAACCTGCAAGCAAGCATAGATACATATACATCATTGAAAACTCTGACAAATGATACATGAATCGTGGTATGGACGCAACCATCCAGAGAATGATCATATAAATGGATCCAAGGCATGGGCACAACCATCCAATAGAGAGAATCATAATGAAACCAAGGTATGGTTGCAACCATCCAACAATGAGAAGAATCACATATAACAACTCATGGTATGGTCATAACCATCCATCTGAAAGGGACATGTATATCAGCATGATCATGTCACATCGCCTTGTAACGTGGATGTTTGTAATCTGAGCCCAAGGTCTTGCGCTCCAACACGACTCAATCAAAGTACAAATTATAACATGTGAATAGATGTATTGAAGTTGAACATGCTAGAAAATCGCTTGATTACTGATCAATGATGAAAACCATTAACAAGTGCGAGAGAAGCCACCAATAATGACAATGAATCTCAAGGTTATAACAACACAATCCATGGAATGTGAATAAAGGGACTGAATTCGAACACCTGTGAAATCACCTGATGAAAAGCCAACGGCGTGAAATTGTTGTTGAGTGCGAAGAGCTTGCCATTAGGGCATGCAAGCTCTAAGGTACTGGAAGGGAGTCTCTTGGTTAGCTTCCTGGATAATGAGCTGAAGTCGAAAGGAAGTGACCGTGTCGAAGGAGGGCCCTGATGTATCCCACATCATCGACATGAGACAAAGGGATGCAAATGATTTCAAATGGTACAAAGAATCAGGAGTAAGTGTAACTATAGAAGGACTAACTCTTTAACATATTGGCGAAAAAATTCCGGAGTTTGGCAGCTTTTGGATCTGTTAGTGTCAGTCAGTTCAGCCTGCCACCAGTGATCAAATATGTTCTTACAAGGTGTTGTTAGGGTATCAAGTCAAATTTTTGTCATTTCAGTGAGTCTTAAAATAAAAATTTGGTCACTGGTTATCGTGTCTAGGTCACTTCTGCTCCCTTCACTTACTCATGGTATTCATCACTCATCATGTTCATTGTGTTCTTCGAGGTATCATCTCTTCATTTAAATGTATTGGGTCATGAAATGGTTAAATTCCTCATTTTAGATCATGGTCTAGGGTTTCACTTCATGTGTCATCACGATACCATATGTTGCCAAAAGTATTTCCATCATGTGATTAAGTGGGTAAAGGGAGTTAGCAGTTTAGGGAAAGAAAAATAAAGGTAAAGGTAATATTTAATTTTAAATAAGACAATGTTGCAGTACACTACCTCGCCTCATCATTTCTCATAGGGACGTGTTTTCTTCAAAATATGTTTCTGCCAAAATGGAGAATAATTTTACAAAAGTGAAAGAGGTTTTTGTCCATTACAGTCCAAGGAACAAAAATATCCTTCAGTTTATGCACAGGTGTTATGATTTGAAAGAAATTCCCAAAATACACTTGCTACGAGAGAGTTAATGCACTTCTGGATAGCTTGACTTCAAGACCGTTTTTCAAGGATTTAGAGCGGGTTTTGGTAGTTCTTAAGGACTCTATGCTGTAGCAAACATCCTAAGCTTTCCAATGGTACCTTTAGATCATGATTTGGATTAGTGAAAGTCATCCAAAAGTTCTCTGCAAGTTGGAGCGTCTCTTTTGTTAGAGAAACCCTGAGTTTTTGGAGTGACCATGGGAAAATCAAATTTTCTCCCTCACGGAGTGTCCAAATTACATGCTTGAGGTGTCCATCGTATATCAGAATTCAAGAGATTTCCAATGAGCTATCAAGCTCTCAATTTGGAGCAGATTAAGGCCTCCAAAAGTGGTTTGGAAGATGGCGCTGCGCTTCTGTGAACTGCGCTGCGTGCAGGACAGAGTGCCCAAAAATCCTTCAAAACTCTCCCAAATCTCAATTTTTCACTTGCAAGCTTGATTTTATTGACTTCTAAGCCAAGGGACAAGTAATTACACCATCATTATCCCTCTTTTTATTTTCCAAATTCATCTCATGTCAATGATTCTTCAAGTTAGGGTTTGTAGTGAAATTTGCATGGGAAATGATAGGGTGAAAATGGCCATCTTTATTTTTGGTTTCTAAAACATGTAAAATGGTTTCCTACACCTACATGCATGTTTAATAAACCATTTTAACTATTCAATTCACCTCAAAACAAAGTTTAAACACTCAAAAAGCAAAACCCTAGCTCATTCCTAGAGGTTTTTTGGCAAATTTCATCATAAACCCTCTTGTTTCCACCTGTAGGCAGATCACTCTTCCACTGTTTCTTCACTTATTTTCATCAGTTTCCAAAGTTCTTATCCACCTTTTTCAAACCTCCTTTATCATTTTGTCAAAATCCACCTTCACATCACTTCATTTTCATTCATACCTCACAGTTTATTTTTCATTCAAATGGAGGTGGGGTCCTTTAGCAAATCAGTGGAGAAGACTCAGCTACCTAAGCCAAAGGTGACCAAAGTGTATAAGGAAGGGTAGAGGCTTGTGTTTTCTTCTCACAAAGAGAAAGGGGCCAAGCCTTCTTCATCGACAAAGCAGGAATTGACAACAAAGGATAAGGAGATAGTTGAGCACAAGTTTGAGCTAGAGGTGGAAGATTAGACTTCAATCATGAGACAGACTATTAGGGACAAGGGATACCAAATCAAGGAGCTGGAAATAAATCTAGAAACGGAAAAGTATGTTATATCATTCCTTGAATAGGAAAACAGTCAACTCAAAGCAAAAGAGTTGATCCTAGAAAAGGAAAAATCTAATTTAATGCAGCAAGTCAACAAAGGTAAGGAGATAATGACATCAAGCGAGCTTGAAGCATCAGAGGTGAGAGGAAAAAGGAAAAGACCAAGAACAAGAGGCCTCAAGAAAGCTTTGCAAGAGGAACAAGAATTTTTTTTTCTCAATGAAGACCTTGACCTAGAGGAAAGGATTGTCCTAGAGGTACATCAAGATAAAGAATATTGGCTTATTAGGGTGAATGAACACTTGGAGAAACTCATGGAGAAGGAAAATAGAGACAATGAAATGCTCAGACACATGGCACATCATTATCAAGCTCAAAACATGATTGCCAATGTCAAAGTAAAACAACTTAAAAACAAGCTCAAGGAGGCCAAAAAAGATCAAAAAGATGGGGAAAACTTGGAGATGCTTGCTGAAGCATCCATGAACCTATAACAAACTTATTTTTACACCTTCCTTGCAATTTTGAGCATTTTGGGTTTTTTGGCAAATTTTGGTCTAAGTTCAAAAATTTAGCTGCTCCAAAAGCGCGCTGCGCTTTTTCCTCAGGCCTCCATTTGAGGAAAGGTCTACATTTTTGGAAAGATCTTGACATCCTCTAAAAACCTATTTGACCAGATTTTGCAGAGGTGGCTTAGTTTTGGAGAAAAATGCAAAAAAGTGGCAAAAAACTAGCATTCTAGACCATTTTTTGACAGGCACTGCACTTTTGGAGCGACCTTGGGAGAATGGATTTTTTAAGGTCTTCCCGTGCTCCAAATTCAGAAATTCAAACTGTTCTGAAAACTAGACTTGAAGGGATAGTTGACCATTCTCTCATATTTCATTTTGACCCCTAGAAGGCATCTGAAAATCAGCTCAAAGTTGGCACTGTGCTTCTGCACTTTTTGTGTTTTTATTTGAAAATTTTCACTGTGTAAAAGTTCTAGTTTCTAGTATGACTCGGTCAAAGTCAAGATTCTCTATGTAATGGCACTAGTTACGAGGCTAGGTGATGTAGGCATGAATAAATGTACATGATAGTTTGTTTTCGATGTTTATTAGGCCTCATAAAAGAAGCAAACTCCTAATCAAACTCTTCATGAGGTGTTTGAGTTGCACCTTCTCACTCTCACTTGTTGGTTGAGAGAATCTTGGAGTTAGTTCCTCCACCAAGGAATTCAACTCCTGAAGGTGGGAAAGTGGTCTAGGAAAGTCTATAAGTACTATTTCACTTCAGGAGAAGAGGGTTGAACTTTTTGTAAAGGAGACTTGCATTGTAATCATCTTTCAGCTAATACAGATACAGGTTGTAGCTATTTTCAAGGAACTCTAGCCGAGTGAGTTCATGGTGCTTGTAATTTTTTTGTTTTCTCATGGTCTAAACATCTTTATCTACATTATATCTCTTCTTTCTATGAATTCCTTGTGATAAAATACTCAGAATTATTTTTTTTCAAGCTCTGTTATCTGGTTTTCATGGTTATGTGCTTTCTCTTCCTAAGCTAATGAAATCATGTTTATTTATGCTCATTAGTTTCTTCCAAACTATATCCTCTATACTACACTGAAAAATACTCAAATTACACCATGGCTTCTGACATCTAGCTCCTTCTTATGTTTGCTCCTGTATTCCCACAGCCTAGACCTACTTGTGGCTCCAAACCCTAAGTTCAACAAATCTGTAAAAAACCAAATTTTTACAAACAAATACACATATCTAGCTTAAAATTCATTTTCTTTAAAGTCATATCACTTATAAGAGACTTAGAGAGATCCCGAGCTGAAGTGGTTGAGGTTACCCTTGTCGATTTCCTTTTCAGCCTAGGAGATTGTAAGGACTAATAGGATCCATGGGATCGGTGGTCATGATGACGTGGAAGAGATCAAATGGAAGGAAAAGTGACCAACCCAACCCAGGAAAGTCAATGATGAAGTGAGGATATCCCAAACTGACACGAAATAGAGAGTGTCATGTTCAAGAATGGGTTGTCAACACGACTGATAGGATTTCCAATTTCCCCCACCATTTCTGGCAGGTACCCCAATTTTTTTTTTTTTTTTTTTATCGCAAGCTTGAAGGGGATAACATGTGATTGCACTGTAAGTTCATCCTTTGGATGAATCTAACTTAGTAAGTTTAACAAGCCCTAGAAAGGAGAAGCTCACGTTTTTCATGGCGACGAATCCAATGTCGTTTGATGTTTTAACGAGTTCGACAAAGGGTTAACTTGGTATCTTTTTCATGTTTAGAGAGTTTGAAAAAGACACATAAAAGAAAACTCCACATGGTCCATTTTCATACATTTATGTCTCTCGAGCCCAAAAATGTAGAAAATGATACTTGAGAGAACCACTTGACCATTTCAGTCAAGGAGTACCTTTTTCGTAAATAGTTTATTCCAGCCCGAAAAAGGGGTAAACGTATATTAGGTAAATGATGTTTCACATCCTTTAACGAGTTCAAAACAACAAGAGCTTGACAATCTTTTCGTGTTTAAAAGGTCAGAAAAGATCTTGAAAGCAGATGCCCCATTTTTATTCTCTTTTATGAGTCGAAAAGGGAAAAATACTCGGTGATCTTTTCATTTGATTTTTACGAGCCAAGAAAAGAGCTTAAACATGACTCATGCTAGAAGAACGAGTGGTATAAACGGTAGCAACTGGTTCCGACAATGGAGGAACTACTCAAAACATGTAATGGTCAAGAGGCTGGCTAGTAAAACAACTCATTGTTGCAGTTCCTCAAGAAAGGAAAAACAACCAAGTGAAAGCATATGATCGGCCAAAGAGATGGTGGCGATGGAATGAAACAACCAAGGCTCATTTAGTAGAAATCAGCTTATTTATTTGACAATCACGAGATGTAAATCAGGCATGGGTTCATTTTTACACAAGCTTGAACCATGGAGAACTCATATTGGATTTAGTTTCATGTTTACACAAGCTTGAAATGAAAAACTATGCCTGGGATAAGTTTTCATGCCCTCGGCATAATGACTCAATTCAAGGTACATGCCCCCAAGCTTCATTTCATTCAAGTAGGTGAATGGAATGAAGGTTCACTTTCAAGATCCAGGAAAGACTCAACTGGGAATAGACTCGATTTGGAAAAGGGAGTTGTTTCATTTTTTAATGAGGTCGACACAGTAAAAGAACTATCCTCAGACATTTGTTTCATTTTTTTTAACGAGGTTGATGTAGGAAGAAAACTATCCTCAAAATGCTTGATTCATTTTCTAATGAGATTGCTGCAAGATAAGGAACTATTCTCATCCCTTGTTTCATTTTTTAATGAGGTTAACACAAGACTAGGAACCGTCCTCATGACTCCTTGTTTCATTTTTTAACGAGGTTGAAACAAGATAAGGAACCATCCTCATGACTCCTTGTTTCATTTTTTAACGAGGTTGACACAAGACTAGGAACTATCCTCATGACGTCTGTTCATGACCCATAAGAGAACATGGCTCCCAAGAGGTCTTCATTATATGGAAGAACCACGCTCTGGGAGCAATACATGTCATTTGGTACAAAAGACAGATCGAGTTCCAATGCTCCCAATACATAATGTACAATACCATCTGTGTGATCATTAGCAGATGTGGAGACGGAACAAGTAGCCACATAATTGACCTATGGCAGGGAAGATACTAATTGCAAACAAGAGCCAATAGGGGATGATGGTTACAAAGGAGGCACCTGGTGACCAATGAACGACAATTGATCAATGGTCACTATTCTCCCTTCATGCGGAAAACAAACCACATGGAAAAGTGAAGAAACAAGAGCTCCCATGACATAAACATAGTTGCATCCAAGGAGAAGACTGAAATATAATGGACCTGTTATCACTCAGGTTGTCCCCGAAGGTTAAGAAAGGGATACGGCCGAGGTAACCACAAACCAACTTTGGACTGCAGGTTCTAGCCAACCTGCAATCAGAGAGGGCTCTCTCTTTATGATTTAGCTTTGTTGAAAAAGGGTGATTTTAGGCTAGATATGATGCACAGGGGGTTTGATTGAGTTTTGGTGGGAAAATTGACACTTTCAGGTAGAGAGGCAGAGTATAGTCTGAATGTTTCAAACCATTGGGCGTGGAGTCGAGGAGGGGAACTGCTGGTGTCTTTCCTTAATAACAGTGAGTGGAAAATGGAGCAAGATAACTGAAGCAGAAGCAACTTTCAGGTTCAAAGGATGGAATGAATGCTAAAGAAAGAGAGGCAGTTAAGAATCTCTCCAACAAATTAGCAGAGAAAATAACAGGGCGCTACCTAAGGGTAGTTAAGAATCCCTAGATAATTGGCCAGCACAGGTGAATTGGGGTAAACATGAGCCGGGAGGAATTCAATGTTCATAACCAATTCTTTTAGAGGAAAACATAAAGAAACAGTAGAAATTGAGCATAGAGAGTGTTTAAACTAATTCTAGGCTATTCCTTTTTTCTGCTATTTAGATAATGGCAAACACATAAACAGAGATAAGAGGCACTTATTGCTTCAGGCCGCAACGCAGGAATTCCACCTTCAACTCTTCAAAACGTTCATCAACAACAGACAGTTCGCTCTCCAAGCTTTAAGCAATCTTTGATTACAGAAAAATCCAGGTATACACAGCGAGTCTCTAGTGAAAATCTCAATTAACCAACCCTTAAGACTATATAGAGGGTGGTATATATAGGGCAAAAACTCTCTGTAGAGTTCCTTTATTACATCTTGACCTAATTAGGTCATAAAAAATTACTACTTGACCTAATCCTATCTAGAAATAAATGCAAAAAATATCTCGGGCCGTGCTCAGGGCCGATGTGTCAAAACTGAATAAATGATGCTGTCCTCGGTGGCTTGCTGCAATGTTTTCTGCAATAAATGGGTATGGGTTTCTGCTTTCTTGCTGTCCTGCTGCCTTGCATGCTTTAATGATGATTTGAAGGCAAGGATGGGCTGATGCTTATTGATTTGAATTTCTGGGGGCTTCATTAATGTTCAGGTGCCTCGAGCCCCTAAAAAATCATGACTGATACTCTTTGGCATCTTTTCTTCCATTGATACTCTCTGACAAAATCTGGACTGCTGATCTGATGTGCTGCGGGTCTAATCGCCAGTAAATGGCCGCTGTTCGGCCTCGGTATCATCTGGAATTGTCTTTTGATCATTCTGGTATGCTCTGTGAAGAGAACGGATCATTTTTGCGTCTTTTCGGGCTTCCTGGGGCCGCATGGTGAGAAGATTCCCTAAAGATTCCCTAAAGATTCTCCATTTTGGCCCAAAAAATCCTGCGATGAGCGATGCGATTTGCGCTAGGCGCAAATTGCTCATCAAAAATTGCCTCAGAATTCGATTCCGGGGCTCCGAAGTGCGACTTTTGCGCCTCTGCGCCAAAAAAAGTGCTGATGATGTCAGCATTGTACGGAGGGTGACGTTAGCATGACATCAGCAGGGCGACGTGGCGGGATGACGTCAGCATGACGTCATCACGTACGGACGATGACGTGGTAGGTACGGTGGAGGGGACACGTGGCAGTGACGTGGCAGGAGGCCACACAGGCGGGTGACTAGACAGGGGGGTGACGTGGGCATGACTGTGCAGGGGGTGACGTGGGGTATGACGTCACTGGGCAGGGCGGTAAGCGGTATGTGGCGCACCGCTTTTCGGGGATGGCGGTTTCGGAGGGAGGGGCTCCGCCACAGCCCAGCGCCTGACGCGTGGCGGGGGTACGGCGGCAAAACCGCCGAACTCCCGGACGTTAAAGGCCGGGCGTGTCGGGAATGGGGATGCCCGCCCACCATTGATCTGCAGGGCTGTGGATCGGACGGCTGGCGGCGGATGCGAAGGGACGGCGGGTTAACGGGTGGGAATATTCGCAGGAATATTCCCTTTTAAATATGCGCGGCGGATGGGTTGAAACTTAGGAAAACGGGTTTATATGGGTTTTTACAGGCGCGGGTTAATATTTATGCATAAAACTTTGGTTTAGGGGCGGAATATGGGTTTTTTGGGGGTTTTTTAGGGTTAAGGGGGAGGTTACTAGCTGACCAGATGTCAAACTAGTTCCTCAATGACGCGGATGGGCTAAAAGCAGTCCCGGATGGACTGAGATTTCCCTGACTTGGTAGAATTATGGCTATAATGCCAGGGAGGGGTATTTACATAGGGGTATTTATATACATGATTTTAATAGGGGAAGGGGAAAACTAATAGGGAGTTATATAATAAGGGTGATGAGAAAAAGAGAGATGTTAGTGAACTCCAGCCTGAGTACCTCCAACTGAAAAATTGCCTTAAACCGAAAAATGGATTGCTTATCAAAATTGGAACACAGCAGTGGCACTTAGACTAGCATACTCTTATGGACACTTCTTTGGCCATCTGTAGCAAATATGGAGCATTGCAGCATGGATAGTACGACATATTTGGCATGTAAAACTGTCGATCATGAAAGATGATTAACCTGCTGCAGTAGGAGGCTAACAGGACCTTGGACTACCATCACATCTATATAGATGGTCTTTCCTCCCAAAGTAATAGGGAACTTCAGAAGGATCCCTAAGGGATGACTAGCTCCTCCGTTGAAAGCCAACAGATTCTAGGTGATAGGCACAAGCTGTGGGGAACCCAAATCTTGCCAAGTAGTAGAGGACATGATGCTAACAGATGCGCCTTCATCTAATATAGTGCCATGCACTACCATATCAAAGGCTTGTACTGTGATCTGGAAAGGCACATAATATGGGAAGCAGAAAGCAGTCAATTGACTCCAATCAAAAGAGACGACATAAATACTTGGTGGGGGTATCATATGACTGCCCCCATGCTTTATAGGAATAGAAGAAAGACTCTCCTGAACAATTGGGACGGGAGGGTCACTCCTTGATTCATGAGAATCTAAGGAGATGAGAAGAACATCAGCAGTATGATTGTTGGGTTGTGTTATATTCTTTCCACGACTAGCCCACGTAGCTAACCGGGGGTTATAGGTGTTGGACACAGATTGTCATTGATGTCAATATGTCAATATTCAAGAGGAGGAGACAAAGCATATCGGAGCCAAGAGGAGCAAAAGGAGCCAAGAGGAGCGGTCCAAGCCATATATGCCTTCATTAATACTATCGGGCGATTGTTCGGGCAATGAAAACCCACATATGCATGTATTAACGATTATCGGGAGTGGAGGCAAATAGCAGTGATATCGTATCGGAACCCTTAGGGGTGAGAGTGGACGCGATATGCGATTTAGCGCTGACCGTCCGATCTGAAGGAATAACGGACGACGGATATCTAATCAGCAATCGACATATCGGAGCGATCGCGTCGGAAGGATCGGGGGATGCGATATGTTACACCGCCGACAGCCCGGAGCCGAAATCTTATAGAGCAGAATATACAACCATATCGGGTTCGCAGAACTCTTGTATCGCATCGGAGTAGCGGAGGTAGCGATCACCGAAATCATCCGGAGACGAAATTATATTAGAGAGCAGCCTAAAGGGAGATCGGGTCCAGTTTTGTATCGGCGGATGCATACAGATATAACCCGTGACGAGCGATCGCCGATTGCCGACGAATTACCTTTAGGCGAAGGCGGATGCGATAAAATATAAACTGTAGTGCATAGCATATCGGGTCCGCGGAGGACTTGTATCATTTCGGAGGTAGCGATCATCGAAATCGCCGAATCATCCGGAGCCGAAATTATATAGAGGATGGTTGAATGGGAGATCGGGTCCGCAAACCCGTTCTGTTATAACAATCCCGCCGATGCAAATCCGCCGATATGACGGATCCGAAACCAGTATAGAAGGGAGTCTAAAAGAGCATCGGGTCTGCTCCTCATCGGAGGTCAGGCCTTAAGAGTTTTTGTTATGGTTGCAAAATCCAGACCCGCCGATAATTGTAAAGGCGGGTGCATAATAATTGAAGTCCGGCATTTGAATTAGAGCGGGGTTTTATAATGTTTTCTGTGTATTATATGATACATGGCCACAGGGTTAATATATATATTAAAGCCTATGTGATGGTTGATTAAAGGCTCGGTTGGTGGCTTCCGATGGTTGATTAAAACGCTCGGGTGGTGGCTTCCGATGGTTGATTAAAACACTCGGGTGGTGGCTTCCGATGGGTGATTAAACGCCTCCGATAAAGCCTGTAAGGTATTAACCACAGGTCAAGGGCCGAGTTTTATTTAAGAAAGGGGAGTTTGGGTTTTTTCTACTCAGAATTTGGAACACGTTTATAGACAGAAGAAGCAAAGGAATGGAAGCCGAAGTGTCAAAGCGATCAAGTGAGGAGGAAGCCAAAGAGCCAACATGTAAGAGGAAACGAATGGACAGGGGCATGGAGCATATAAAAGCAGCAAAAACAGAGAACTGTGTGGTGGTTCGTGAAAGGTATAACGTGAGCATGAGATAGTAAAAGTAGCAGAAGAAAAGGGGGCAGCAGAAGCAGTGGAAGCTGAAAAGAGCGCAACAGCACACCAGTGTATACCAAAGAGGTTGGAGCCTCAGAATTGAAAAGGATTGAAGTCCTTGGGAGTTGGTGCTCCTAAGTCCAAGATTGGTGTCTTGGCAAAATAGAGTTGGTGCTCAGGAGGTTGGAGCCTCACCAAAGTCCAAGTTGGAGCTTGGCAACCAATTGTGACATTCTATTTATTGTATTTATTTTACTGCATAGTTATATTAATAAAAGCATTTATTCCTGCTGTTCATTTTGTGTTCTGAACATACATGTTTTAACTAGTAAAACAATAGTGAGAAAAAGAAATACTGATTCACCACCCTCTCAGTATTTCCAACAATTGGTATCAGAGCAGGCTTCTTCATTCTAGCCTAACAGCTTGAAGAAGGATCAACAACCATGATGAGAAATCATGAAGCATCAAGAAAACCTCCTCTGTTCGATGGCACTAACTTTGGTTTTTGGAAGAAAAGAATGACTTACTATTTAATGTCCCTTGGACCTGAAGTCTGGCATTTTTGTCAAACTGAATACCAAGCGACTTCCTCTCTTCCAACAGACCAAGACGAGAGGAAAGCCTACATTGCAAATGCAAAGGCCATGAACTCCATCACTAGTGGAATCACTGATTCCGAGTTTACAAAAATCATGCACTGTAACTCTGCCAAAGAAATGTGGGAGAAGCTAGTTAGCTTGTACGATGGAGACTCAAAAGTAAAAAAGGAAAAGCTTCAAACTCACAGAAGACAATTTGAAAGTTTGAAGATGGAAGAGGAAGAAGATATTGCAGCATACCTCCTCCGAGTAGCTGAAGTGGTAAATTCCCTGAAAGGATTGGACGAAAAGGTTGAAGAAAGTACAATTGTACAAAAGGTATTAAGGTCCCTTCCAGACATATTTGACTCCAAAATAAGTGCTATAGAAGAATCAAAGGATCTTGACACCCTCAAAATGGATGAACTCCATGGAATTCTCACTGCCTATGAAATGAGGAAAGGTGGACCTAGCTCCAAAGATGCAGCATTCAAGGCCTCAAAGTCAAAGAAAGGGAAAGAAAGGAATGACTGTAATGATGAGTCAGATGTGGAATCTAAATTGGCTCAATATGTACGAAAGCTGAAGAGAGGATTTAAGCTTAAAGGCAAGAATCCTCTTATCTGTTTTAAATGTGGTAAAATAGGTCATTATGCAGCAAAATTTCCTCATAAACATGACAGTGATGATGAAAGAAATTCTAAAAGAATGACATACAAAAAGAAAGGGTTCAATAAGAAAAACCTTCTCTCCAAGCAAGATGAGTCTGAAGAGGATGAGTTTATGGTCATCAAAAAGAAATCAGATGAGGAAAGCGATCATGATGAAAGCCAAGAAGCATTATTCATGGCACTCATAGATGATGATGACTCGGGGCTAGAAGGAAATGTGGATGAACTGTTAATAAGTGCCATTGAAGAGAACGAGAAACTGCGGAACAAAATTATCTCTCTCAAAGTGGAAAACGAGGAAATAAGGAGAGAAGATCTCTTGGAAACAAAGGTTAAGGAAAAAGAAGAGACTTGTGAAGAACATGAGGCCGAAGTAGTATCTCTGAGAAAGGAGTTGGAGCAAATTAAAAAGGGTTGTAAAAGCTCTCAAATACTTGATACTATTCTGAAAAATCAAAAACCTCAACATGATAAGTCTGGAATAGGTTTCAAGGGAGAATCCTCAAGCACTAAGAATAGTGCGAAAAGCTATGCCGATGCACTTTCCTGCAACCCAAAAGATGAAAAAGTATCTTACCAAAAGTGCATCCCAGATTCCAAGAATAAAGAAAGAGTTACTCCAAAGAAGAATGTGGAGTCGAATCATGGACACTACAGCAAATACAAATATGTACCCCACCAAGGACCCATCAAAAATCCAAAGGATGAGGGAGGAGTAATTCTCAGAAAGGAAAGCGAATTAAACCGTGGTTACTTCAAAACCATATTTCTTGGACACTATTTTCACTGTAAAAACTTCGGTCACCAAGCTAGACACTGTATGGCTCACAGAAGTGAGAAGACAACGCAAAAGGACCGAGTAATCAACTCATATGCTCCCAAAAGACAGGGACAAATCAAAACCTTCAATTCATTCGATCCCTTGACTAAATTTGATCTGACTTGCTCTTTTTGCTACAATAATGGACACTATGAACAAAACTGCCCACTCAAAGGAAGAAAGACGAGCAGCAAGATCTCTACAATGGACAAATGCGGCCTGGCTCTATTTGCGCAAAATAATGGAAACCAGTGGTTTGTGGATAGTGGGTGCTCCAGACACATGACAGGAGACAGAAGGAAATTTATCTCACTGAGCAAAAAGGAAGGGAATGTGTTCTTTGGAAGCGGAACTGGAAAAATTGCAGGAAGAGGAATAGTTACTCTGATCAATGGAAAAGGAAAAGCTCAAGATGCTCTACTGGTTGACGGACTCAAACACAACCTTCTGAGTGTCAGCCAAATTTGTGATCAAGGACATAAGGTTGTTTTCAGCACCAAAGACTGTGAAATAAGGAACTCTGCCTCAGGGAAACTTGTGGCAAAAGGAGTGAGAACACCAGACAACATATACGTTCTGAACAAGATTCAGGAAAACAAATGCTACTTGAGTCAGGCAGATGAGAGTTGGTTGTGGCACAAGAGACTTGGACATACCAGCTTCGAAAATCTGGTCAATATCAGCAAGATCAAAGCTGTACAAGACATCCCAAGGTTGTCCAAACCAAATCAAGCAGTGTGTGGTCCATGTCAACATGGAAAACAGACCAGAACCAACCACAAGACAAAGGAACACTATACATCAAAGCCCTTGGAGATCATACATGCTGATGTGTGTGGGCCAACTAGAAATCAAGCACTCCAAGGAGAAAGGTACTTTGTATTATTTGTTTATGATTATACTAGAATGATGTGGATATATTTCATAAAGTATAAATCTGAAACTTTTGAGTGTTTTAAGAATCTAAAAGCCCTTGTAGAAAATGAAAAAGATTCAAAAATTAAGTGTCTCAGAATAGACCGAGGAGGAGAATTCACATCAAACAAGTTCAGAGAGTTCTGCAATATTCATGGAATTAGAAGGGAATACTCGGTTGCCAGAACACCTCAGCAAAATGGGGTAGTTGAAAGACGAAACCGAACAGTCCAGGAAATGGCAAGAACCATGCTGTTAGCAGCAAACCTACAACCTAAATTCTGGAGGGAAGTAGTAGGGACAGCTGTCTATACATTGAATCGGACTCAATTGAGACCAAATTGTGACAAAACTCCTTATGAGCTATGGAAAGGGAGACCTGCTGCAGTGAAGTATTTCAAAAGATTTGGAAGCAAGTGCTTCATAAAAATAAATGATGGTTCACCTGGAAAATTTGATTCTCGGGTTGATGAGGGGATATTTCTTGGATATTCTCCACGGAGCAAGGCTTACAAGTGCTACAATTTTCGATTGAAGAAAATAGTGGAAAGCATCGATGTAAAGGTTGATGAAGATCTTCCAGAAAAGGAAATTGAAGAACAAGAAGATGACTTTCTCATTGAAGAAGAAGAATCTAAAGAAGAAGAGATAGATGATGAAGAAGAAGAAGATGAAAGAGAACCACCTCATACCCCTTC
Organism: Pinus tabuliformis; assembly: GCA_031772625.1. Taxonomy (NCBI): domain Eukaryota; kingdom Viridiplantae; phylum Streptophyta; class Pinopsida; order Pinales; family Pinaceae; genus Pinus; species Pinus tabuliformis. The sequence continues at coordinate 1,092,651,093 of CM062815.1, read as the reverse complement.
AAAGATGAAGTATGTAGAAAGATATCATCTAGAAGAACAGATCATTAGCGATAAAGATGAAGGTGTGCAGACCAGAAGAAGGATAACAACCTCACCCAAGAGAAAAGCCATTGCCCTCCTATCTATGATAGAACCAGAAACATTCATAGAAGCAAGTAAGTATCCTCATTGGGTAAAAGCAATGGAAGAAGAAATGTCCCAAATTGAGAAGAACAAGACATGGGAGCTGGTACCTCGTCCAAAGGTCAAAAACATAATAGGAACCAAATGGGTGTTCAAAAATAAAATGAATGAGGAAGGACAGGTTATCAGAAACAAGGCAAGACTTGTCTGCAAAGGCTATTCACAAATTGAAGGAGTTGACTTTGAAGAGACATTTGCACCAGTGGCCCGTATGGAAGCTATCAGGATGTTCTTAGCGTTTTCTTGCTCGAAAGGATTCAAAATCTATCAAATGGACGTGAAATCAACATTTCTAAATGGGGAACTCAAGGAGGAAGTCTACATGGAGCAGCTAGAAGGTTTTGATCTGACAGCAGGAAAGGACCTAGTCTGTAAGTTGAAAAAGGCTTTGTATGGGCTGAAACAAGCTCCTAGAGCTTGGTATGCAAGACTGAATAACTATCTCCAACAACAAGGCTTCAAAAAGGGAGTGGCTGGAAGCAATCTATACATAAAGACAGATCAAGGTAAGTTACTAGTTGCTCTTGTTTATGTCGATGATCTGATTTTTGCTAGTAATAATGATGAAATGAGCCATGAATTTTCTCAAAGCATGGCAAAAGAATTTGAGATGTCAATGATAGGTGAACTATCCCACTTCCTTGGACTTCAAGTATCTCAAACCAGAGCAGGATTGTATATATCTCAAGCCAAATATCTAAAAGACATGCTCAAAAAATATGGAATGGAGGACTGTGCACCCATGAGCACCCCCATGACCACAAACTGCAAACTGAGCAAAGATGATGACTCCCCTCGAGTAGATGCAACTCATTACAGGTCAATGATTGGAGCCCTCCTATACTGAACAGCTACACGACCGGATATAATGCAAGCAGTAGGAATGGTGGGAAGATTTCAATCGGCTCCCAAACAATCCCATTTATTTGCCGTAAAAAGAATCCTCAGATATCTGAAGGGAACTTTAGATTTCGGTCTTTGGTACCCAAGGAGCTCAACACTGACTGTAACTGCATACACCGATGCTGATTGGGCTGGAAATATAGATGATCGGAAAAGTACTAGTGGAAATGCATTCTTCCTAGGAGACTGTTTGGTATCCTGGCTCAGCAAAAAACAGTCATCCATATCATTATCCACAACCGAAGCCGAGTATATTGCTGCAGAAGACTGTTGTACTCAGATACTATGGATGAAGGAAGCGCTAAAAGATGTCAACATATGTACAGATCAACCAATTACCGTTTATTGTGACAACGCTAGTGGTATCAGTCTCAGCAAAAATCCAGTGATGCACTCAAGAACCAAACATATACCAATCAAATATCATTTCCTCCGTGAGCAAGTAGTTGAACAAAACATCGCTCTGGAATATATAAGTACTAAGGAGCAGATAGCTGATATTTTCACTAAACCTCTTCCTCGGGAAGCATTCGAACACCTGTGACAAAAGATGGGGGTTATTCCTTTATCATCACTCAAGTCTATTCATAAAGATGCAGCAGGACAGGGGGAGCAACTTGACAGGGGGAGTCCGTCTGCATTCCTTTGCCATTGATGTCAAAGGGGGAGAAGGCAGAAGAATATTGCCATCAATAACAAAGGGGGAGATTTTTGGACACAGATTGTCATTGATGTCAATATGGCAATATTCAAGAGGAGGAGACAAAGCATATCGGAGCCAGGAGGAGCAAAAGGAGCCAAGAGGAGCGGACCAAGCCATATATGTCTTCATTAATACTATCGGGCAATTGTTCGGGCAATGAAAACCCACATATGCATGTATTAACGATTATCGGTAGTGGAGGAAAATAGCAGCGATATCGTACCGGAACCCTTAGGGGTGAGAGTGGACGCGATATGCGATTTAGCACTGACCGTCCGATCTGAAGGAATAACGGACGACGGAGATCTAATTAGCAATCAGCATATCGGAGCGATCGCGTCGGAAGGATCAGGGGATGCGATATGTGACACTGCCGACAGCCTAGAGCCGAAATCTTATAGAGCAGAATATACAACCATATCGGGTCCGCAGAACTCTTGTATCGCATCGGAGCAGCGGAGGTAGCGATCGCCGAAATCATCCGGAGCCGAAATTATATTAGAGAGCAGCCTAAAGGGAGATCGGGTCCGGTTTTGTATCGGCGGATGCATACAGATATAACCCGCGACGAGCGATCGCCGATCGCCGACGAATTACCTTTGGGCGGAGGCGGATGCGATAAAATATAAACTGTGGTGCATAGCATATCGGGTCCGCGGAGGACTTGTATCATTTCGGAGGTAGCGATCAGCGAAATCGCCGAATCATCCGGAGCCGAAATTATATAGAGGATGGTTGAATGGGAGATCGGGTCCGCAAACCCGTTCTGTTATAACAATCCCGCCGATACGAATCCGCCGATATGACGGATCCGAAACCAGTATAGAAGGGAGTCTAAAAGAGCATCGGGTCCGCTCCTCATCGGAGGTCAAGTCTTAGGAGTTTTTGTTATGGTTGCGAAATGCAGACCCGCCGATAATTGTAAAGGCGGGTGCATAATAATTGAAGTCCGACATTTGAATTAGAGCGGGGGTTTATAATGTTTTCCGTGTATTATATGATACATGGCCGCGGGGTTAAGATATATATTAAAGCCTGTGTGATGGTTGATTAAAGGCTCGGTTGGTGGCTTCCGATGGTTGATTAAAACGCTCGGGTGGTGGCTTCCGATGGTTGATTAAAACACTTGGGTGGTGGCTTCCGATGGGTGATTAAATGCCTTCGATAAAGCCTGTAAGGTATTAACCATAGGTCAAGGGCCGAGTTTTATTTAAGAAAGGGGAGTTTGGGTTTTTTCTACTCAGATTTTGGAACACGTTTATAGACAGAAGAAGCAAAGGAATGGAAGCCGAAGTGTCAAAGCAATCAAGTGAGGAGGAAGCCAAAGAGCCAGCATGTAAGAGGAAACGAATGGACAGGGGCATGGAGCATATAAAAGCAGCAAAAACAGAGAACTATGTGGTGGTTCGTGAACGGTATAACGTGAGCATGAGATAGTAAAAGCAGCAGAAGCAGTGGAAGCTGAAAAGAGCGCAGCAGCACACCAGTGTATACCAAAGAGGTTGGAGCCTCAGAATTGAAAAGGATTGAAGTCCTTGGGAGTTGGTGCTCCTAAGTCCAAGATTTGTGTCTTGGCAAAATAGAGTTGGTGCTCAGGAGGTTGGAGCCTCACCAAAGTCCAAGTTGGAGCTTGGCAACCAATTGTGACATTCTATTTATTGTATTTATTTTACTGCACATTTATATTAATAAAAGCATTTATTCCTACTGTTCATTTTGTGTTCTGAACATACATGTTTTAACTAGTAAAACAATAGTGAGAAAAAGAAATACTGATTCACCCCCCTCTCAGTATTTCCAACAATAGGGGGTTTGAGGGGTACTCTTAACCCCACTTTATGGGGTTTGGGGCAACGCCCTGGAAAATTTTGGTTTTGGACCCTATGTTAGGTTGGGTGGACCCACCAATGGTTTTGTGCATGATTTTCGCACATGTTTTTTGGATGTGATGGTTTTCCGTCCATGGTTTTGGACGCGATGGTTTTCGGTCCATGGTATTGGATGCTTCGGCATGTATAAATATCTATTGTAACATTGAAAGGAACATAATGAAAAATCAAGCTAGTAGTCCCAGTTTTGGGATCCAGGGGAAAATCTCTGTGTATATGTGTTTTATGTGTTATGCACTCGCATTGTTTATTTTCTGTGTTTTAGAATTCGTATGCAGGTAATTTTTGAACGAGGTTAAAACCTACATTTGGTATCAGAGCAGTTTTGGCTTCAAGGGGATGCCTTTGTTGCTGAGGGGTTTTACTTGGGCCTATGGTAGACCCTGTTCAGTGGGAGATCTATGAGATCGATTCTGTTGGTCAAAGAAGATGGTGAGCAGTGGAAAGATAGAGATCGAGAAATTTAATGGTCATAGTTTTGAGTTGTGGAAACTCAATATGGAGGATTTGTTGGTGGACAAAGATCAGTGGATTGCGGTAGATCCGGGTGCTAAACCAACGGGAGTGTCCAATGAAGAATGGAAGAAGTTGGATAGGAAGGCAAAGAGAACAATACGATTGTGTGTCTCAGATTCAGTATTGTTGAATGTATCAAGGGAAGCTATGGCAAAGGCTTTGTGGGACAAGTTAGGGACTTTGTACAAATCTAAGTCTTTGGTGAATAAACTGTTCCTGTGGAAAAAGCTGTATAACCTGAGGATGAATGATGGAGACTCAATGACAGAGCATCTGAATGCATTTAATACTATGGTAAGTCAGTTAGCATCTATTGATAATAAAATTTCAGATGAAGATAAGTGCATCAGTTTGTTGTGTTCTCTACTAGATTCGTGGGATAGTCTGGTTATTGCAATAGGTAGCAATGCAACTGCATTGCAATTTGATGAAATAGTCTCATCCTTGCTGACAGAGGAGATGAGGTGGAAAAATATGGAGAGCCAGAATGGTGATGCCTTGTCTGTATGAGGATGGTCCCAGAACAGAAACAAAAATAAGCCATCGAGTGGGAGATCTAAATCTAGAGGGAGATTTAAATCTCCAGGAAAACCTATAAAGGTGGTGTGCTGGAAATGTGGAAAGGAAGGGCACTTCAAAAGGGACTGTAAATCTAAAGCTCCTGATAAAGGAAAGGGATCTAATGATGCTCCTTCTGTAGAGGCGAAAACCACCTCAGATGAAGGTGGGGATGTGTACTTGGCTTCTTCAAGTATACATGTAGATCATGAGGCATGGTTGATTGACTCAAGTGCATCCTTTCACTTCACTCCCCACAGAGAGTGGTTCTGCGAGTATGAGAAATACGATGGTGGTGATGTCTTCTCGGGGGATGATAGGAAGGCTAGAATCGTTGGTCATGGAAAAGTAAAGTTGAAGTTGCAAGGTGGAAGGGTTAGAACACTTCTGGGTGTTCTGCATATTCTTGCATTGGCCAGAAATTCAATTTCTGTAAGCAAGATGGACGATGTGGGTGTAAAAACAATGTTCAAGAAGGATACCTGCAAGATGGTTCAGGGAGCATTGGTATTGATGCGGGGAGTTTGGATTGGAACTCTGTACAAGTTGTAAGGTAGCACTATTGTTGATGGGTGCAAAAGTTCTGTGGTTCTTGAATTGGAGCAGAAAATCTAATGGTCTCTGGAGAGAAGACCATGTTGTGGCATCAAAGGCTTGGACATATTGGAGAGAAAGGCCTTTGAATACTTCATGGTAAAGGTATGGTATAAGTTATGAGTAATAGCTCTCTGGATTTTGATTTATGTGAAAATTGTGTATATGGGAAGCATAATCAGGTGAGTTTCCCTTTTGGTAGTAAGAGAGCGAAACATATATTAGAACTTGTGCACAGTGATGTGTTTAGACCTGTGAAGGTTCCATCACTGGGTAATTCTATGTACTATGTATCATTTATATATGACTTCTCAAGGAATACATGGATATATTTCCTTAAGAAGAAATCTGAAGCCGTTGACAGGTTTAAAGAATTTCAGGCTCTTGTGGAAAATTAGACAGAGAAAAAGATAAAGGTGCTGAGGATAGATAATGGTGGAGAGTTTTGCACCAAGGAATTTGAATAATTCTGTAAGAAGTGTGGTATAGCATGACAAAAGACTACTCCATATACACCTCAGTGTCAGGCGGAAAGAGTCGATTGTGCGGACACAACCAACCTCCCTAGGAGCCTAAGACTCTCTAGTGACAAACAAGACAAATAAAATCTATCCTTCTCTAAACATGCATTATGATATGAGATATCAAGTGTTTTGTTCTTACCTTTGTCCAAACGCTGTTGTAGAAGTCCAAGCTTTGTTGATCTGGATGAGCTCCTCCTTTTCTCCAAAACCTGTAATCACCAACAGTCAAACAATTAAATAACACCTGATTATAACATAAAACAAAGCATATTCATCATGTAGACCAAGGAGCACATGAAATAACTCATAAACAACAAGTTATTGAGAAGAATGGACTCATTTGCATTAATAGGTAACAAAAAGAACAAATACAACCTGAGCCTTGGTGTTGTGCAAGTCCTTCCCAGGGTCCGTCAAGAGTTCTCCTTTACTTTGACAAAGCACACCCACTTCCAAATAGAACAAGCAAAGATGGCAATCTCTCCTCACAAGCTTCTAAATGGGAGTCCTAATTCCTGCAGCATTTACCCTTAGAAAATGTATAGCTTCAACCTCTCCTCCTTCTGGCCCAATGCCTGTATTTATAGTGCTCAAGAGGAGGTTAATCAGGTCCACCATCAATGGGATAATCCCCTCTTTGGGTGGGATAGCTCCCTTATTGATGGGATAAGTTCCTCTTTGATAGGAGTGCATGAACCATCTGGAGGCACCCAATACACGTCGAACAACCTTCTAGAATTCTCTAGAAATGACCACAAGTAACTTTTTAAAGATGAAACTTGCGCATTCTAACCTTTACAGGGGGACACACCTGTCCCTTTACATACAGAGCGTCTTTGGACGCAGCTTTTGTGAACGTTGGGAGCGTCCCCGCAGGTAAGGTTGAGAGAACCTGCGTCCCCAGAGATAAATACATTTATACAAGACTTTCTCTCTTTTTTGGAGTTTGACATGGAGAGCAGAGGCATAAGATTTGCCTAAGAGGGTAGCATGACTGTTGATTGAGCCATACTAACTGTAAATAGTCATGGTGACATTTTTTAGTGTAACAGATTGCCCCCTAAAGTGCGAAGCCTGGAATAGATTAGGGTTTGTAATATCTAGGAAGGGTGAAGTGCTTTATCATTTAAAGGATTATCCCGTGGAGAGCCTGGTCAGAACCTGCAATTTTCAACACAAAATACATGTATAAGATTATACCATTACTGAGGTAGGCATTCCCATACTCAGATCAAAACTTTAACTAACAGACTAACTACTCTGATACAGGAATGATCTTGCAGTACATCACAATCATAGACTTTTGTAGACACAGTATGGACGCAGCCATCTGTTTATGATTAGTCTACTTAGATAATGAATACAAAATTCCTCGCAGCCTGGATGGTGGAAACTAGATCCAGGGTCTTCATTTCTACTTACCGAATTGGTACGATTCTAGCCATGCGAATAAATGAGTTGACGTCGAACATGGTAGAAACCACTTGATTACCAGTCGATGATGTAAACTGTTAACAAGCGTGAGAGAGACCACCAGTAATGTCAATGGTTCTCAAAGTACCCAGTACAATCCATGAGATGTGAATGAATGAGTTGATGTCGAACATTTCACGGAATCCTTCGATCGAAAGTCAATGATGTAAACTGACGTCAAAGGCGAGAAACCTGCCATTGATGCATGCAGACTTCAAGGTACTGACAATTTCTAAGTCATCTCTCTAGATAATGTGCTGATGTCGATAGAAAGCGACCCGTTGCAGGCAAGCCCGCAACACGAAATCATTGTTCAAGTTGAAGAAATGTTGCTGTAAGGACTGACTCAGGGATGGTCAAATGGATGACAAGTATTTTGCAGATGAAAGTTTTGCTTGCAGACCTCTTGAACACATAACGACACGACAGATGGCTTGGTGACGAATAACTCAAAGTTAATCCCCGGAACCCGGTTAAAGACTTTCAAAGTGGTTTGATCAACTGTGAGGTAAAAGATTTCCCAACCCAGGTGAATGAAAAGTGTCGTGTTCAAGAGTGGTAATAAAGTTTCTTTTGAGACAAAAGGTAACAAACAGGTTCATTCTTCTCTCTTTTCCCCCACCATTTCTGGCAAGTACCTCTTTATTTTTAACAAGCTTGAGGAGGATAACATATGCTTGATTATAAGCTCATCCTTCGGATGAGTCCAACCTAGTTTTGATTCGAACCCTAGGAAGGAGTGGTTCGTTCCTGTTTGTAATTGAACAGGTCCTTTACTGTGAAATGTTTAACGAGCCCAGTATAGGAGAAACTCGGTGTTTTTCAATTTTAGAGAGTCTAAAAAACTTAAGAAGACTCCAAGTTGAACTTTTTCGTAGATTTGTGTCCCTCAAGCCCGAAAAAGTATAAAATAATACCTGGGGGAACCGCTTGATCTTGAGACCAAGGAGTACTTTCATAATTAGTGCCACTGACCTGAAAAGTAAAAAGCGATCAAGGACACGTCGTTTTATTTCCGTATCGAGTTTGAAACGACAAAAACTCGGCAATCTTTTCCTGATTTTACGGTCAGAAAAGAGCTATAAGGGGACCGTCTTTTAATTCCGTTTTAACGAGTGTAAAAGAAACGCTCGGCAATCTTTTCATATTTTAGGAGTCAGAAAAGGGCTTAAAAGATGACTCTGATATTTTGGTTCGTGAAAAATGACAATTTTCCCTCTAAACCCCTTTGTCCTGCACAAAAAGCAACACATTACTCATACCTGTTTAAGATAGGCAAAAATACATCGAAAAACATCTTTTCATGGTGAAAAATGAACAAATTCATCCAAAAAACCTATAAAAAGACTTTTTACCATGTCATTTTTACCGTTTTACTGTTGAGGTTGAACAAAGGGCTTTTGGGCAAGAAACGTCCCGTGGTCGCTGCGGAAAATCCGACCATCAGAATCGAATGCCGTCTCTTCCAGGTATTTTACAACATCCTACTCTTCATTTCTATCCGATTAAAATTGTTTTTTAGGTTTTAGTTTTGTTTTTTGGGAGGGTTTAGGTTTCAAAATGCGCTCCTCGGTGGACGCAGGTTCCCTTCGGGTGACCTGCGTCCCCCGACTTTTTCCTATACAGGAAAACGGTCGGGGGACGCAGCCCACCTTCAGGCCAGCTGCGTCCCGACACCCTGTGTTCCAAACGCGGGGTGCGTCCTCCGTGGAACGCGGAAATTGAAACCCCAATCCTCACAAATAACCATTCAAAATTCCCCAAATTAATTCTAATCATCATTTCTTGGTGTGTAGGGCACTCACCATGTTGGATTGGAGAGAAAGAGAGCACGAAGAGGTTGATGAAGCTGCAATAGAACACCAACCTTCCCTGGATGCCCTAAAAGCATGCGGGTTATACAAATATTGGGCCATACCGGGCATGAGGGCTAAGGTAAGATTCTTAGAATGGCTGGTTGAGAGATGGAACGTTCAAGAGCAATGCTTTTACATAGGAGGGCACCAGCTCGAGATAGAGCCCTCGGATGTATACTTTCTCACTGGCTTGCCAAACAGAGGCGAGCAACTCAATCTAGCCGGGACTAGGCCGGGTGGCCAATCCCTTGTTAGTCTCCGGAAGATTGGTGCACACCTGGGGCACACCATTCGAAAGGCGTGGAGATCAAACACATCTCTCTGCGTGAACTCAAAGTTATTTCTTTCACGGTTACCAGAATTTGCGGCGCGGCCGCTTTGCACATTGCTTCTGGGTCCCAAATGCGGATGGCAATTGACTGTTACCAAGGCACCATTTTCAACTGGTGTGATGCTGTGTCGGCTAATGTGAAGAGCCAACTGACTAAGGCAAAGAACGGACGACTGAAAACGTTTGGATATGGGCCTTTAGTCGTGAGCTTTGCCTTAGAGAGAGTTCCGATGCTGATCCCTCAGCAACTCACTGTTGATATCTTGGGTCCTCGGGAGCCAAAGCTGGTACGATGGGTTGCGGTGATGGCCCGGCATCCTGACGAGGGCGCGGCAGTTGTTCGATTTTCTGATAGTTACTTTCACTGGTTGGAGGACCAGGTTTTCTCGATCCAGGACTTTCCGTACGCCGGAGTAGATTTTCGACATGATCCGGACATGGTTCTTCCACAGGGAGAACAATGGGATGACAGAGGTACTTTATTTTTCACAAGTTTTCAAATTATGTATTTTTTTGTTTTTTATATATATCGTCTTAAAACTGACAGTAAAATTTTCAAAATGCAGATGTTGGTCCACAGCGTCCAGCCAACCTCCGGCCTTTTGAGAGGAGACATCCAGCTGCATCGGTACCGGCCCCACAGGACGTGGCTGCAGAAGTACTAGCTGAGTTGGAGCATGATCTAGAGCGTCTGACGGCAGATATGCCTGAGACTATTATGGATGACATTCCTATCAGGCTTCAGCGCTTTGTAGTCACAGTCCCTGGACCGTTTAGGAGATTTTTGCGTAAGGTAGCCCGTGCAGTGGTGTCGTATAGGGAGCACCACCAGTGATTGGCTAGTCACTTTGTAGACACATGTGACATTTTTGACTTTTTGTACTCTATCATTTTTGCCGATCATAAGGTGTTTTTCAACCTATGATCGAAGACGATGTATATTTTTTTGAAACACTCCTATCTATATATATATATCACTATTACCGGCTTATCTTGTTTAACATGTATGATGAAATGTTTTTAAATTTACTTGCAAGATTATCGTAAATGTCTGTCCAACACTCGAGAAGCAATTGCATCTGCTAATGTATTTAAGGACCTTGGAATATGCTGATATTCAATGTAATCAAATTCACGTTCCAAGAGACGCACTCTCAAAAACAACCTTAATAACACAGGATTTCTAATGGCATAAACTCTATTAAGCTGTAATACAACAAGTTCAGAATCTAACCTCACTATCAAACGTCGAATTCCAAATGAAATAGATTCGGATAATAATTCAACCACTGCACTGTATTCTGCAATGTTATTCGTTGTTTGACCGAGGCTTACCCCATGCATAGAAACTAACTCGTCAGAGGGTGAATAGATAACCCAAGCTGCGGAAGAGATATTCCGTGTACTACGACAAGCACCATCAGCAAATCCAATGTATGTTTGGAGAGGCGTTGACATCTGTAATATCAAGAGTAAAACCAAGATAAGCCAGAATAATGACGAAAAACACACTCACTAAGCTAAGCACACTGACTAACTAACAATCATACTAGCTAGAAAGAAAACCTAACCTAACTAAAAATTCTCCATACCCACCATTTAAGCATAATACCTCTTTAGGTAAAGTCCATTTCTGGGTTTACCCAAAGAGTCCCCATCAAAATCAACCAGCTCATAAGCCCCTTTTGCTAGCTTTCGCTTTACAATGTAGGGTCCATGCCACATAGGAACGAATTTTCCAGCACCTAGCTTATCGTTAGCTTGATCATATAATAGCACTAGGTCTCCCTCCGAAAAACTTCGAGGGGTTACATTTCTATCATACTGAGCTTTCATTCGTTTCGCATGAGTCTCGATTGCCAATGTAGCGTCACGTCGAGTCTCATCTAATTTAGCTAAGTACAATAAACGTTTCTTCTCTTCGGAAGTAGCTGGAAGTAATTCGACAGCCATTTGAAGTGATGGGATTTCGCATTCAATGGGTAACACAGCTTCCAAGCCATAAACTAGCTGGAAAGGAGTGAACCTTGTTGAATTTTTCACTGAGGTTCGGTATGCCCATAGCGCTGAAAATAACATGTTGTGCCAATTCGACCGATGAACACCAATGGTTCGTCGGATCATGATAACCAGAACTTTGTTGATAGACTCAACCAAACCGTTGGCTTGCGGATAATAAGGAGTAGAGCTATCGTGGCGCAAACCAAGCTGGCTTGTAAGCTCAGTCATCATGATGTTTCGAAAATGGCTCCCATGGTCAGTAATGATTGCTTGTGGGACACCAAACCTAGTTATGATATGATTGAATACGAAAACTGCAGCTGTTTTTCCGCTTGCGTCGAATGTAGGCATCGCCTCGGCCCATTTAGTAAAATAATCAACCGCGAGGATGATATACGCATGCCCCCCGGCCGAGTGAGGGTTACAAGTAATAAAGTCGATACCCCATTTGGCGAATGGACCAACGGCAATTATAGGGTGGAGAGGAGCAGGTGGAGCGCGCATCTTGCGATCAAACACTTGACAGTTGTGGCACTTCCTGACTGCAATGATACAATCTTTAAACATAGACGGCCAGAAATAGCCAGCGCGCAACACCTTTTGAGCTGTGGCATACCCAGACATATGACCGCCACATGCTCCAGAGTGACAATCATTCAAAACCTTCTCAGCCTCTTCATGAGTTAAACAACGTCGAAAAACTAAGTCTGCCCCCCGGCGATAAAGTGTATCTCTAATAATTTTGTATTGTTGGGATTGAAAACGAATTTTCCGACGTTCTGCCTTAGAAGCTTCAGGCCGAAAGGTTTGGGTTTGGAGATAGATGATTATATCCCCGTACCACGAATCTAAAGTACTGATAAGAAACAAAGATTCGTTCGCAATGGACTCCTCTGCCACAGTCTCTATGTCAGCACTCGGGAAATCACACATCAATTCCGCAAAAACTAAGGATTTCTTAGACTTGGACTTCTCGAACTCCAAGTCGAACTCTTGCAGGATAACAATCCATTTAGAGTACTTGCCCCCTAGCAGTTGTTTTGTCAAAATATAAATCATAGGGTTGCAATCCGAAATAACTGTAGTTTTACGGAGAAGAATGTAGTGACGGAAACGCTGGACAGCTTGAACGGCTGCCAGGGCCAATTTCTCCACATGCGAATATTTTAGCTCAGTGGGATTTAAGGTCCTACTAAGATAATATATCACATGCTCCGCTCTGAATTCATCTTCTTGAACTAACACCATTCCAATGGTGGAATGCGAAGCTGCGAGGTATAAGAAGTAGTCCTGGTTGTAGTTGGGAGGATGCAACAACGGTGCATGGGTCAACGCGTGTTTAAGTGCATCAAAAGATTGTTGAGCAATTTCGTCCCAAAAGAATTGTGCATTCTGTTTCAACAACCGTGTAAAACCTTTAGTGACCTTGGCGTAGTTTGGGATGAATCGGCGTAAAAAGTTCGCTTTCCCTTGCAAACTTTGGAGTTGGCGCAAACTCGAAGGAGGAGGCAATTTGATGATAGCCTCGACTTTCGAGGGATCGACGCGAATGCCGGCTTTTGAAACAACAAAGCCCAGTAATCGACCTGTTTCTATACAGAAAACACATTTGTGGGGATTCAACCGAATTCAATAATGCCTACACCTCATAAAGATTGCTCGTAGGTGGACAAGGTGATCAGCTCGATGTAAAGAATGAGCAGGCAAATCATCGAGATATGGTTGCACAATGTGCTTGATGTCATGAAATGCATAAGACATCGCCCATTTGAAAGTGGCCCCGGCATTCTTAAGCCCAAAAGGTAATTTGCAATAAGAAAATGTCCCCCATGAACAAATGAATGCCGTTTTTGGTTGATCGGCAGGTAGAATATTGATTTGATTATAGCCCGAAAAACCATCCATAAAGGAAAACATTTCACTTCCGGCACAATCATCAATAATTTGATCGATATAAGGCGTAGGATAGTTGTCTTTTGGACAAGCTCGATTTATATCCCTATAGTCGATACAGATTCTTATTGTTCCTTGTTTCTTGTTGACCGGAACAATATTCGATACCCAATCCGTTAACGGGATCGGATATATGAAACCTGCTTTCAACAGCTTTTCGAATTTTGCTTTAATTGCAGCCGCTTTTCGAGGGTGAATCTGACGCAACTGTTGCCGGATGGGTTTAGCATCCGGGTAGGTCTTTATTTCATGAACAACAATGGCAGGATCGATTCCCGGCATTTCCTCGTAAGACCAGGCAAACACATCGCGGAATTCTTGGAATAGGGCCTTGTAAGTTTGGATTTCTTCTTCTGTACAAGCGGCACCTATATGAATGTTTTCCTCAATTCCGGGCTTCACTGAAATATCAATGGGAATAGTACGAGAAATATTCCCTAAATTCAACTCTGAATCAGAATGTTTCGTTGGATCCTGAGCGTCTTTGACATATTCAGCGGTAAAGATAGATGAAAAATCATTTTCAAATGCATCATCCTTAGGTAAAAACGAAGATCTGTGATGGAGATCCTCCCATGGTAGATCGTCTACACTTAGGATTTCGCGAAGTTGTTCGTTAGATGACACGACTTCGGGAAACGCTATCCATTCTAAGGGTGAGGTGAAAACTGACTCTTCACCGACCACATTCATTTGGTCGACCTCGGTCGAATGAAAGTCGGTAAAAGACATGAGAGCTTCATAAGCAATTTCATATGGACTCAAGGGCATAGCATTACCGAGTGAGTCTATCTCAGAGTCAGATGGGACGAACCAAGTATCATCATAAATAATGTTTTCTGATTTAATCATATGAATTGTTGCAAACGAAGGATCTACGCTGAGTGGAGGGAGAGGAAAAGTTCCCAGTAAACCGGAATCCTTAACTAAACCTACACCAACGTCCCTATAAGGGATTGTCGTCTTACCGACATGCTGGATACTCTCTGAAGAGGCTGGGTCGGATGAAAAGTATGTCAGCTGATCAATAGTCACGATCTTACCGTTATGTGGAAATTTAATTACTCTGAAGACCGATGAAATGACCGCTGTCATAGCATATGACCAACTTCGACCCAAAAGAAGGTTGTAGTCTAGAGGGGCATCAACCACTTCCACATCCAGACTAACGGTTTTACCTTCTACCCCTATAGGCAATTCCTGTAGAATACCAAACGGACGGAACCCACGGCCATCAAAGGCCTTAAGGATGGTGGGGGATTGTTTCAACGAAGGAGAACCAAGGGATCTCCAACATTGAATCGACATAATACACGTAGAAGCTCCCTCATCAATCACAGTCCTATGAATAGGCCTATTTTTGACTATCACTGGAATTTGGAAAGCCATTTGATGGGGGAGACGCGGCGTACTATTTTCTAGATTGAAGATCATTAGATTCGGATTTTGAACATCAACAGCTCTGTTACACTAAAAAATGTCACCATGACCGCTTACAGTTAGTATGGCTCAAATCAACAGTCATGCTACCCTCTTAGGCAAGTCTTATGCCTCTGCTATCCATCTCAAACTCAAAGAAGAGAGAAAGTCTTGTAAAAAATGTGTTTATCTCTGGGGTCGCAGGTTCTCTCTAGCCTTACCTGCGGGGACGCTTACAATGTTCACAAAAGCTGCGTCCTTGGACGCTCTGTATGTTAAGGGACAGGTGCGTCCTTCTGTAAAAGGCAAAATGCGCAAGTTTCATCTTAAAAAAGTTACTTGTGGTTACTTCTAGAACTTTCTAGAGGTCGGTTTGATGAAATGGATGCGCCTCCAGTTGGTTCATGTATCCCTATTAAGGAGGAACTTATCCCATCAATAAGGGAGCTATCCCACCCAAAGAGGGGGATTATCCCATTGATGGTGGACCTGAATAACCTCTTTACAGCGCTATAAATAAAGGCATTGAGCCAGAGGGAGGAGAGGTTGGAGCTATACATTTTCTTTGGGTAAATGCTGCAGGATTTAGGTCTTCCATTAGAACCTTTGTGAGGAGAGATTGTCTTCACTTGATTCTACTTGGGAGAGGGTGAGCTTTGTCAAAGTAGAGGAAAACCCTTGATGGACCCTGGGAGGAACTTGCACAACACCAAGGCCAGGTTGTAAGAGTTTCTTTGTTTCGTTATTAATACAAACTGGTTTATTTTTCTCAATAGCTTGTGTTAATGAGTTATTTCATGTGTTCCTTGGTCTGCATGTTGAATATATGTTTTATTATATGAAATGCAAGTGCTTGGTAATTGTTTGATTGTTTGTGGTTGCAGGAATTGACTTGAAGGAGGAGCTCATCCGGATCGTCAAGAACGGACTTCAACAACAGCGTTTTGGAATAAGGTAAGCCTAAACACTTGTAGTTTTCATGTTGTAAAAGGTGTATTTAGAGAAAGATCACTCCATTTTGTCTTGTTTGTCATTAGAATGTCTTAGACTTCTAGGAAGGTCAGTCGTGTCCGCACCCTTGATAGATTCCGTGTGACAAATTGGCGACTCCACTGGGGAAAGATTCCATTGATGAGAAAAGTCTTTTCCTTTATATGAACTTTGCTCTGAGAAAATTGGTTTATTTTTCTGGTTTTTGACTGTGTGAACTTGTATTTGGGTGGATTAGCTTAGAGTTAGAATCCTTTTAGTTTTTCTTGAGTTTTTCAGTAGGACGCACCCTCTGAGTATTGCACAGTGCGTCCCTGGACGCACTGTTGCCGTTTGCACAGAGCGGGCCCGCGCCTGTTCTAACAGGTTGCCTGCGTCTTCCTGTAAAAATTTAGGAAAACTCCATTTTTGCTTTAATTGCTTTTAGATTTTGTTTTTTCTTAGTGTTTTCTGCCCAGATCCTTTAGTACCCTGTCAAAAATTTTCACCTGAACTTGTTTCATTAGCATTCCTGCTTTTAGCTTTCATCAATTGGGTGTTTTGAGTCTCTTTTTTGAGAAATTCTTAATTTGATTTCCTTTGGTCATTACTTGGAGGTTTCTCTCAGTCTTTTCACAATTTTGCATCTTTTTGCTTTTGTTTTTGCAAAAAAATTTCCCCCTCATTCGCTGGGGGGGGCTAAATTGTGTATGAGTGTTAATCGCCTTTGAGTGTTTTTATGTTTTGATCTTTGGAACTCTCACCCAATTTTCTCGACTTGCACTTGATTGGTTCTTAGATTACATTAGAATCATCTTGTGTTTGAGAATTCTCTTGCATAGATCACATTTGCATAATTAGAGTTCTCAGTTTCAGAATATGAATGAAAAATGTGCATAGATTACATTTGCATACTTTTCATGTGAATTGTGCATAGATTACAATTGCATAGTTTACATTCTGAAAAATCAATCGTAGATTTAGATCAGCTTTCTTTGATTTGAATTTACACAAAAATAAAAATAAAAATTGGTTTGGAATTGATTTGCATTAGTTTTTCTTGATGAAATTAGTGCATTAGAGAATTTGTTAAATTTTCTCTTTATGATCAATTTTTTGCATTATTGGAAGTGAATGGAAACTCTCTCCTTACTCTAGTTAGGATTCATCGAATTGAAAGGATTGCATTATCATATTCGATTGCATTCAGTTGAGTCGGGTCATAACACCATTGGTTTCATCTCCATTTACCCATTTGAGTAATGACAGCCTTAATAACACAGCGCTTAATTAAAATTAATCTAGTAATTTTTACATTTCTAGGGCTCTGAAGCACCAACATAGCTTAGGCTAGGGTCTTGGAGTAGGTGAGTACTTAACGCTCCAAGACTACAAAACCAAACAGATAGTCTATCTTGAGTAGAACAAATCCAATTGTTTCAGTTACATTCTGGGAAAGCTCCTCTTAAAGGAGAAGCACGAGCTCGTGTCCGAACCAGTGAGGGGATCATTCCTCCCTCGTTGGGAACGACGCCAGGCAGTACGTATTACAAACGGTAAACCTCGGATTAACCATTGTCGAGGAGCCAGGGGTCACTTATCGGTAAACCTTGGATTGTTGTCAAGGAGCCGGTAAGGGGATTGAGCTTGCTACTCTGCCCTTGCGTGCTGTCGGAGTTTAGACTGTTCCCCCAGGTGTAATTGTTGTGATTGGTAACCTTAGTGGCCATAATATCTAGGATTCTACCCAAGGTGACGGTGGAGGGAAGGTCCCACTGTACCTGGAGCAGACGTCGGTTATACTCACTTGGATTTTCTGGGGGGTTCGCTTCACTTCGAGACGGTTAAAGTGGAGGAACTTGTGCCGGTCTATTCATTAAGTAGGTTGCCGGGGTAACTGTTCCACCCGCCATTTCTGTACTGAATTCTGCGAGGTTGGGCTTCATCACCAACTAGTGTTTTCGGTCCGGAGAGCTTACTGTTTGTGTGTGGTTTGACTCCTAGATTTGATAGCGCGTGTTAATTTGTTTGTTTTTACTTTTAGAGACCATAGGTGTGAATTGTGAATTTTAATTGTTAGGTGTGAATTGTGAATTGTTAATTTTAGTTTTAAATTGTTAATAAAATTCACTGAAGTTGAATATAATGGCAAATGTTCCGGAATTTATCAACCTAGGAACCCCTCCTAATGAGAATCCTAGTACTTTTCCTTACTTTGGAAATGTTGGTCCTCCTTATATGGCTACTTTGTCATTACCTGGATTTACAATAGGTTTACCGATATGGTTATTTTCAACTTCGTTGGCCCAAAATACTCCAATTGTTCCATCTCAACCGGATGCTTCACCTCAACAGAGTTCACCATCTCAACATCACCAACCTTCTGTTGACCCTTTACCTTCTTCGCCTAATTTTTCTTCCTCCATTTCTTCCTCTTCGCCTGGTAAAAGCCTTGATGCTAGTAACCAGGAGGTTAAGAAGAAGAAGAAAGGGAAGAAGAAGAAAAAGAAGAAGAAGCAAGATAAGAAAGAAGTCAACCAACCAACCATGGCTGTAAGTGTTAGTTGTGTTGAGGAAAATTCCGACATGCATCGTAAACCCAAATACCCTTGCAGGCTTTGTAAGGGTGACCACTTCCTTGTCAATTGTCCTGGTATTCCAAAGGTCTTGGAAGTATGGTCAGAAAAATCTCATCAACTTTCCGTTGATCCATCAACCAGTGATAGTCAGGTTCCTGGGAAAAAGGGTCAAGTTAGGTTTCCTTGTAAGTTATGCAAAGGGAGTCATCAAACTCACATTTGCCCTCACATGGATGAAGCCTCAACATTGTTGGAAAAACTTACTGTTCCACAGCAAGAATTTCCAACTGGTTACCGTAAACTTTCTCCCAACCTGCCGTCAACTGATGGAGTGATTGATCTAAATTCAAGTACAGTCGATCACACTCTCCCTTTAGAGAGTGAAACTCATGTCACTCAGGTTGATGATCAATTAGTTGATCAAGTGGTCGATTCAATTTCACATTCGGTCGATCCCACTTTCCATCCAGAGAGTAAATTTCATACCGCTGATGTTCTTCTTGTTACATCAGATTCTTCTATGCCGGGGGGCATTTCACCTGTTTCTACAGAACCCCCTCCAAGTACTGAGGTCTTTTCCTTTGATTGGAATAGACTGACAGAACCTCGTCTTCCTTCCTCCATCCCTTTCCAAATCATTGTCAAGGCGGGTGGTAGGGACATACATCGTACTCAGGTAGATGAAGGTGCTTCTGTTAGTATTTTATCCTCAGCTGTTTGGAAAGCTTTGGGTTCCCCTCAGCTTGCGCCTATTACGCAGAATCTGAAAGCTTTTAACAGAACAATTAGTGAACCTTTAGGGATCCTTCCTAAGTTTTCTATTACCTTGGAAGGTAAAACTGTTTGTGTTGATCTTATGGTAGTTCGAGGTCCCTTGGATTTCAATTTACTCCTTGGGCGAGACTATGTTTATGCAATGAAAGCTGTCGTATCGACACTCTTTCGCGTGATGTCTTTCCCTCACAATGGCAGTATTGTGACTGTAGACCAGCTTTCATTCCCTAGTCTTTTTTCAACTACCAATAATATGACACCCCTAAATGTTCCTGATTCTAAAGTGGTATCTACCCTGCCACGGGTTAATTATGTGGCAACCGGTCCCATGATTTCAGTTACCGATGTAAGTGAGACTCTCACTGTTTGCTCATCTTCCTTTGATTTAGCTCCGGTAATTGACATGGAAAACTCTATGGGATTACTTGAACACGATGTTCTTATCCCTTTTGTGTCCCTTGACATGTGTTCCTTCCCAAGAAGTATTCTTCCTTCAGATGAAGACCTCTTGGAAGCCATGATCAAGGTGTGTCCATTGACATGTCTTTCTTCCAGTTGGAAGCCATGATTAATGTTGCGAGGACAGTTTCTTTTCCTGTGCCAACCTCGTTAAAAAATGAAAAAGGTGTCCACGAGGATAGTTTGTTCCTCTCTCAACCTCGTTAAAAAATGAAATTGGATGGTACGAGGAAAGTTCCTTTTACTGTGTCGACCTCATTAAAAAATGAATCAGTGAGTGTGAGGATAGTTCCTGTTACTGAGTCAACCTCGTTAAAAAATGAATCAGGTACGAGGATAGTTTTTTCTTGTATCAACCTCGTTAAAAAATGAAACAGGCTGTCATGAGGACAGTTCTTTTACTGAGTCAACCTCATTAAAAAATGAATCAGCTAGTTTTTAGGTCATATAGATAGTTAGAAAGTAGGGTTTTGAGGATAGTTCCTGTTACTGAGTCAACCTCCTTTAAAAAATGAATCAGGTATGAGGACAGTTCCTGTTACTGAGTCAACCTCGTTAAAAAATGAATCAGGTATGAGGATAGTTCTTTTCTTGTGTCAACCTCCTTAAAAATGAAACAACTCCCTTTTCAAGTTAAATATTGAAAGTAAACCTTCATTTCATCCAGCCGGTTGAATGCAATGAAGCCTGGGGGGCACGTACCTCGCTTTGCATCATTATGCTGGGGGCATGCGAACTTTTTGAGCATAGTTCCTTGTCTTGTGTCAAGCTCGTTAAAAAATGAAACAAGGGTAGGTTAAGTAGGTAGATTGTAGAGAGTAGTCATGAGCATAGTTCCTTGTCTTGTGTCAAGCTCATTAAAAAATGAATCAAGGGTTTTATGAGCATAGTTCTTTGTCTTGTGTCAAGCTCGTTAAAAAATGAAACAAGGATTTTAGAGCATAGTTCCTTGTCTTGTGTCAAGCTCATTAAAAAATGAATCAAGGTTTTTAGAGCACAGTTCCTTGTCTTGTGTCAAGCTTGTTAAAAAATGAATCAAGGTTTTTTAGAGTATAGTTTTTTGTTAGGTAGATTGTAGAAAGTAGTTATGAGCATAGTTCCTTGTCTTGTGTCAAGCTCACTAAAAAATGAAACATCTCCCACGAGTCTTTCCAAGATTTTGAAAGTAAAGCTTCATTCCATCCACCTCATTGAATGCAATGAAGCTTGGGGGGCATGTACCTTGATTTGCATCATTATGCCAGGGGCATGTGAACTTGTAACAAGCATAGTTTTTCGTTTCAAGCTTGTGTAAACATGAAACCGAATCCGAGCATAGTTCTTTTCCTGTGTCAAGCTCGTTCAAAAATGAAACAAATCCTCCTCTACTTGAGTCGAGAGATTGACTAGATCTCGTAAATGTTAAGTTGTATATTTAGGTTAGTTGTTTCGGTGTTTTGCATAATTTTCTTACAATTTTAGGTCAAAGTCTTTTAAATGATCTCGTCACTAAACCTTCATTTCATCCAAATGGTTGAATGAAATGAAGCTAGGGGGGCATGCACTCTAGCAGTTATGCTTAGGGGGCATCAAGCACAGTTTTATCTCTGTTTCAAGCTTGTGTAAAAATGAAACTACTCTGAAGCATAGTTTTTCTCTGTTTCAAGCTTTTGTAAAAATGAAACCTATCTCGAGTCAATTTCAGTTATTTTCAAGACTCGTTAAACTCATGAAAATACCGAGATTATTTTTCTATCTTTCATTCTCGTAAAACAAATGAAAATGCCGAGATCTTTCCGTCTTTTCCTACTCGTAAATTAAATTGAAAGTCGGCCATGAGTACATTTTTATCCCTTTTTCGAACTCGTCAAAACTTACGAAAAAGTGAAACCTTGGAGTTCTCTTTTAAGCCCTTTTCAGACTCCTAAAACATGAAAAGATTGCCGAGTGTTTCTTTTAAACTTGTTAAAACGGAATTAAAAGACGGCCCCCTTATAGCCCTTTTCTGACCGTAAAAACAGGAAAAGGTGGCCGGGTTTTTGTCGTTTCAAACTCGATACTGGAAATAAAACGACGTGTCTTTGATCGCTTTTTACTTTTCAGGTCAGTGGCACTAATTATGAAAGTACTCCTTGGTCGCAAGATCAAGCGGTTCCCCCAGGTATTATTTTATACTTTTTCGGGCTTGAGGGACACAAATATACGAAAAAGTTCAACGTGGAGTCTCCTTTAGTTTTTTCAGACTCTCTAAAATTGAAAAACACCGAGTTTCTCCTATACTGGGCTCGTTAAACTTTTACAGTAGAGGACCTGTTCAATTACAAACAGGAACGAACCACTCCTTCCTAGGGTTCGAATTTAAACTAGGTTGGACTCGTCCGAAGGATGAGCTTATAATCAAGCATATGTTATCCTCCTCAAGCTTGTTAAAAATAAAGAGGTACTTGCCAGAAATGGTGGGGGAAAAGAGAGAAGAATGAACCTGTTTGTTACCTTTTATCTCAAAAGAAACTTTATTACCACTCTTGAACACGACACTTTTCATTCACCTGGGTTGGGAAATCTTTTACCTCACAGTTGACCAAACCACTTTGAAAGTCTTTAACCGGGTTCCGGGGATTAACTTTGAGTTATTCGTCACCAAGCCATCTGTCGTGTCGTTATGTGTTCAAGAGGTCTGCAAGCAAAAAATTTCATCTGCAAAATACTTGTCATCCATTTGACCATCCCTGAGTCAGTCCTTACAGCAACATTTCTTCAACTTGAACAATGATTTCGTGTTGCGGGCTTGCCTGCAACGGGTCGCTTTCTATCGACATCGACACATTATCTAGAAAGATGACTTAGGAATCGACAGTACCTTGAAGTCTGCATGCATTAATGGCAGGTTTCTCGCCTTTGACGTCAGTTTACATCATTGACTTTCGATCAAAGGATTCCGTGAAGTGTTCAACATCAAAACATCTATTCACATTTCACGGGTTGTGCTTGGTACTTTGAGAACCATTGACATTACTGGTGGTCTCTCTCACGCTTGTTAATATTTTACATCATCGACTGGTAATCAAGTGGTTTCTACCATGTTCGACATCAAATCATTTAATCACATGGTTAGAATCGTACCAATTCGGGAAGTAGAGATGAAGACCCTGGATCTAGTTTCTACCATCCAGGCTGCGAGGAGTTTTGTATTCATTATCTATGTAGACTAATCATAAACAGATGGCTGCGTCCATACTGTGTCTACAAAAGTCTATAAAAATGATGTATTGCAAGATCATTCCTGTATCAGAGTAGTTAGTCCTTTAGTTAAAGTTTTGAATCTGAGTATGGGAATGCCTACCTCAGTGATGATATAATCTTATACATGTATTTTGTGTTTAAAATTGCAGGTTCCAACCAGGTCATCCACAAGACAATCCTTGAAATGATAAAGCGCTTCACCCTTCCTAGAATTACAAACCCTAATCTATTCCAGGCTTCGCACTTTAGGGGGCAATCTGTTACACTAAAAAATGTCACCATGACCGCTTACAGTTAGTATGGCTCAAATCAACAGTCATGCTACCCTCTTAGGCAAGTCTTATGCCTCTGCTATCCATCTCAAACTCAAAGAAGAGAGAAAGTCTTGTAAAAAATGTGTTTATCTCTGGGGTCGCAGGTTCTCTCTAGCCTTACCTGCGGGGACGCTTACAATGTTCACAAAAGCTGCGTCCTTGGACGCTCTGTATGTTAAGGGACAGGTGCGTCCTTCTGTAAAAGGCAAAATGCGCAAGTTTCATCTTAAAAAAGTTACTTGTGGTTACTTCTAGAACTTTCTAGAGGTTGGTTTGATGAAATGGATGCGCCTCCAGTTGGTTCATGTATCCCTATTAAGGAGGAACTTATCCCATCAATAAGGGAGCTATCCCACCCAAAGAGGGGGATTATCCCATTGATGGTGGACCTGAATAACCTCTTTACAGCACTATAAATAAAGGCATTGAGCCAGAGGGAGGAGAGGTTGGAGCTATACATTTTCTTTGGGTAAATGCTGCAGGATTTAGGTCTTCCATTAGAACCTTTGTGAGGAGAGATTGTCTTCACTTGATTCTACTTGGGAGAGGGTGAGCTTTGTCAAAGTAGAGGAAAACCCTTGATGGACCCTGGGAGGAACTTGCACAACACCAAGGCCAGGTTGTAAGAGTTTCTTTGTTTCGTTATTAATACAAACTGGTTTATTTTTCTCAATAGCTTGTGTTAATGAGTTATTTCATGTGTTCCTTGGTCTGCATGTTGAATATATGTTTTATTATATGAAATGCAAGTGCTTGGTAATTGTTTGATTGTTTGTGGTTGCAGGAATTGACTTGAAGGAGGAGCTCATCCGGATCGTCAAGAACGGACTTCAACAACAGCGTTTTGGAATAAGGTAAGCCTAAACACTTGTAGTTTTCATGTTGTAAAAGGTGTATTTAGAGAAAGATCACTCCATTTTGTCTTGTTTGTCATTAGAATGTCTTAGACTTCTAGGAAGGTCAGTCGTGTCCGCACCCTTGACAGATTCCGTGTGACAAGCTCCTATAGCCGACAAAAGCAATTTTCGTTGTGCTGGACATGATTGCAGCACTTCTAACGCCGACATTGCTGAGGGTGAAACAGCTAAGTCCTCAACAATGTTGTAATTCTGGGCTGCTCTCGCATGTGGATTGAAAGCAGACCTTCGAAGTACAACCTTGGCGGGCGGTTTAATTACTAAGTCTGGGTTAGGTTTCTCGATCTGTAGTGGATCGGAACCAGGAGCTGAGGTTGATGGATTAGAATGAGAAGATTCTGCTTCCTTACCATCAACAGGATTCTTACTACCATAATCTTGCGATCGAGTCGCAATCCTCACATGAGACATCATCAAAATGGGTTCTTCACTGGCATTCGAGGAAGAACCTATCATCTTATTCTCCTGCTCCGGAAATGGATTTTTTAATACAGCAGGAGTGGGAGAACCTTTGACTATTTTCACTACCTCGGCCCGATGAGGGCAATCTCTCGTAAAATGATCCTCTTCACAAATAAGACAAGGATATCGAGGTTTGCGCTTTTCGTCATTAGTTTCCGACTTTTCTGTTTTCTCCTTCGGAGCCTTGTCTGCTTTAGCCTTCTTCTTTCCTTTCTTCTTTCCGCCGTTTTTTGATTTGGCCGTAGATGACTCTACAGCGTGAATATCGGCGGTAAGTTCAGGAGAAGACTCTCCTGTCGGGGAATCGGGCAAAGTGATAATAGGAGTAGTTGAAGCCTTGGAAGACTTCTTCTTGCTCTTTGTATTCACGATGCCAATCATACCATCAGCGGCATGAGATCCCGAAGGAGCAGCAACGATTTGATTCGACTTTGGAAGATCCAGAATCTTCTCGTGTAATGTACCCGACTGAGTGTAAACTAAGTCAAGGTATTGCGCCTGTGCAATGACTTGCTCCTCAGTAACTACTCCGGCCTTAGCTACATCTTCAGTAATCCTCGGTAATAATGATTTGACAAACCATTCAGCTAAGATTTTGTCCGGGATAAAAACTTTCACTAGCCTTCTTCGACGTCTCCACTCATGAATGTGATCAGAAATATACGTGGACGTCGATTGTTTTAGTGAAGTTAATAACTCTGTACCGTTATCGTATCTGACCGGTAACTGAAAGTGAGTTAAGAACGAGGTAGCTAACTGGCTAAAATTGTAAAAAGAGGCCCGTGGTAACTCAATGTACCACTTGGCCACGAGACCAATGAGTGTACGCTGGAAAAGACGTAGGTGGATCGAATCATCCGAGATAGAATTTGAAGCACACCAGAGGTGGTAAGTCATCACGTGATTGGACGGATCCTCTCCAGACTTACCTTCGAAATTGGGTATATCGCTGGGCAACTTATTTGGCATTGGCGGCCAGAACGGAAGATATTGAATTGGATCGTTCGTTAGGCGCATCAAGTCTGGTAAATCCAAAGTTGCGATAAACGGTAACTACCGGTTAGGATCTCTAAAACTCTGGGTCACAATACCGGCCCCAGGAGGAGGATATCCAGGATAACTAGGAACAGGAGTTGCATTTGGGATATTATATCCTCCTGGAAAACCAAGATTAACCGGACCGTACTGGGGTTGCTGAGGTTGTTGATAAGTGTACCCAGGATACGGTTGATACTGGTAAACCGGTTGTTGGACAGCTTGCCCAGGTTGATACTGTCCCTGGTACGGAGGTTGAACAAATTGAGGTTGAGTAGTGACAACCGTACTTATACCAGGCTGGCCTACAGGCATCTGGACCGTGGTTTGAATCGTAGATCCGGACAACGGTACAGATGTCTGAGGAGTGGTTACAGAGACAGTAGAAACCGGAGCCGTCGATACTCCAGAAGTAAGTATGGTAGATGTGGCGGTAGTTGCAGCAGCCGTTTGAGATGGAGTACTAGGTGCAATTGGCGGCTGAGTAACTACCGAAGTTACAGAGGTTTGAACACTTGACTGGACAGGTTGCGGTTGCTGGGGTTGACCAGAAACTACAGGTTGTCCGGCTTGAGGTACCGACTGCATACTTGGCTGCAACATCTGTTGACCTTGTGAAGGATCCCACACTAACATTCCAGGGTATTGACCCATAACAGGTTGAGGATACTGAGATCCATAGCCGGATTGAGGATAGGATTGATAATTGTAAGGTGCAGTTCCCATACCTTGACCATACGATTGACCTTGAGGTGGTTGATAACCTTGATTTGAGTATTGACCTTGAGGTTGATAACCTTGAGGTAAATACGGATACTGGGGTTGCCCTTGACCTTGAGGTTGGTACCCTTGAGGTTGATACCCTTGGGGTTGATACCCTTGAGGTTGCCATCCTTGAGGTTGCCATCCTTGAGGTTGATATTGATACTGAGGTTGACCCTGGGGTACATATTGAGGCTGGGGTTGACCTTGAGGCACGTATTGCACCATAGGTACATACTGACTTTGAGGTTGCCCCCCAGACACGATTTGTGTACCTTGAGGTTGCCCCCCAGGTGTTAACTGCGGTTGCCCCCCAGGCAGTAATTGGCCACCTTGAGGTTGAGAAACGGGAACTGAACCTGACATCATGTAAATGTCTCCTACACCCAATGGTACATTACCACTGTTTCCAATTAATAACCCATGATCAATGGGTTGAGGAGATGCTCCCGCAAAGGTACCAGAAAGAGATTGATACCCAGTAGGAACAGAAGGACCGCCATGTAAAAAAGATTCAAGACTTTGTGTAAACACGGACGACTGACCAGACATATTTACAGGAGTATGAATACCTCCAGGTGGAAAAGGAGTACGAGGTGTAGAAAAACCTAGGCCAAAGTTGTCTAAATAATTGGTTAACGAAAGATACCAAGTAGTACTTCTAGGAGGACTGTAAAAGATAGATTCACGCTCCCTTAGATCAAGGGTAATTTGATCTTCAGGATCAGAGACGCCTATTTCTTCCTCTGGAACAAGTTCTTCAATAGCAATCAAACCAACAGGAAGATTTTTGGTGATAATTCTTTCTATTCTCGGTGAATCAGGAACACTAGGAGTCGGAGTAACAGGTTCGGATATTTCTGGTTCTTCGCTTGTATCACTAGCAGACGAAAAACTACCAACAAGCTCAGAAACTGTAACAGCTTCGGGATTATAACCTGTCTCTAAACTTTGGTAATCTGGATGGACCACCAAGGAAGATTCTCCTTCTTCAGGTGAACCTACTCTACTGCCACTAGGAGGAGTTACAAGGACCTTTAAACCTTCTAGATGACTGGACTCGTCTTGAGGAGGTTCACCCCTAAGTCTACGGGATCTTCTCAACAATTCGGCCACAGAAACAACTTCAGGAGACTGGCCCCGAAGTCTACGGGACTGTCTCGGTAATTCCGCCACAGCTAAAAATTTTTAACTACTACACACAAAAACAAAATAAAATTTCAAATCAAACCACCTAAAGTCTCTAAAGAACCAAACAAATTTGAATCACACGCCTAAAGAATCTAGGGCGTCAAACCAAACACAAACAGTAGTCTTCCAGACCAAAAGTGCTAGTTGGTGATGAAGCCCAACCTCGCTGGATTCAGTACAGAAATGGCGGGTGGAACAGTTACCCCAACAACCTACTTAATGAATAGACTGGACCAAGTTCCTCCACTTTAACCATCTCGAGTGAAGTGAACCCCCCAGAAAATCCAAGTGAGTATAACCGACGTCTGCTCCAGGAACAGTGGGACCTTCCCTCCACCATCACCTCGGTAGAATCCTAAAGATAATGGCCACTAAGGTTACCAACCGCAACAAATGCACCTGGGGGAACAGTCTAAACTCCGACAGCACGCAAGGGCAGAGTAGCAAGCTCAATCCCCTTGCCGGCTCCTTGACAATAATCCAAGGTTTACCGACAAGTGACCCCTGGCTCCTCGACAATGGTTAATCCGAGGTTTACCGTTTGTAATACGTGCGTGTCTGGCGTCGTTCCCAACGAGGGGGGAATGATCCCCTCACTGGTTCGGACACGAGCTCGTGCTTCTCCTTTAAGAGGAGCTTTCCCAGAGTACAAATGAGACAATTGGATTTAATCTATCACAAGATAAGCTACTTGTTTGGTTTTGTTGTCTTGGAGAGTTAATTACTCACCTACTCCAAGACACTAGCCTGATCTAAATTGGTGCTTCAGAGCCCTAGTAAATAAAAGTTACTATTTCGATTTTACTTTAAGCGTTACTTTTATGGTTTTTCTTTAAAGTCACAAGGTAGTGGAAGTGAAACCAATGGTGTGTAGACTCGACTCCAACCACTACAAAGATGCATCTAAGATGATTTACTCTACTTTTCCTTTTTCAATGAAATTCTTAACTAAGAGAGTTGAGAGAATGCAAATTTTAGAGAAAACAACTTTCTTAGAAAAGACAATCAAAGAAACAATTCTCTTTTTCTTTTCAAGCACACAAACATGACTACTCTTTACTTGCACGAAAAACTCTTTTTCTTTCAAAACTTTCAAAGCTACTTGAAACAAAAATTTTCAAAGGAGATGTTTTTGTATTTTCTCTTTTTAATAAAGCATATAAACCTATCTTAACACAAAACAATCTCAAAAGCTACTAAAACTATGAAAACTTGACTCACAAGCAAATCAAAAGAGAAATTACTCTAAACAAACCTAACAAGGCAAAAGCTCACAAAGATGATTCTAGGTTGTTTTACTTGATCAAAATCAAATCAAGGACTAGCTAATGCAGAATCAAAAGACTAGTCAAAACAAAACTCAAATCTTTTTGTTCTTTTTGTAAAATGGAATTCAAGACTTAAACAACAAGCACTTCGAAATTGGCCCAAAAGACAACTCAATGGTAAGTTGCTCTCACAGGTAGACTTTATGACAGGTCTGACTTCTTAGAATGCTGACAAAACCAGAGAGATCTAAGGCTTGACAACTCCTACCGCCAAAGTCACTACAAGACCTACTCAAAAACAAACCCTAGGGCTTATACTTCGATGAAATCCACTAAAACACTCAATGCTATAGAAACAAGTTCAGGTGAAAATACTTGGCAAGGGACTAATGAATCTGGGCAGAAAAAACTAAGAAAAAACAAAATCTAAGAGCAAAAAGTGAAAAATGGAGTTTTCTCAACTTTTAGCAGGGGGACGCAGGCGACCCGTTAGAACAGGTGCGGGCCCGCTCTGTGCGCACAGAAACAGTGCGTCCAGGGACGCACTGTGCAGCACTCAGAGGGTGCGTCCTACTGAAAAACTCAAGAAAAAGCAAAATAAAACTAATCCTAAGCTAACCCACCCAGAGACAGAATCACAGAGCCAAAACCAGAAAAATAAACCAATTTTCTCAAAGCAAAGTTCACACAAAAGAAAAGACTCTTCTCATCAATGGATTCCCCAGTGGAGTCGCCAATTTGTCAGGCGGAAAGAGTCGATTGTGTGGACACAACCAACCTCCCTAGGAGCCTAAGACTCTCTAGTGACAAACAAGACAAATAAAATCTATCCTTCTCTAAACATGCATTATGATATGAGATATCAAGTGTTTTGTTCTTACCTTTGTCCAAACGCTGTTGTAGAAGTCCAAGCTTTGTTGATCTGGATGAGCTCCTCCTTTTCTCCAAAACCTGTAATCACCAACAGTCAAACAATTAAATAGCACCTGATTATAACATAAAACAAAGCATATTCATCATGTAGACCAAGGAGCACATGAAATAACTCATAAACAACAAGTTATTGAGAAGAATGGACTCATTTGCATTAATAGGTAACAAAAAGAACAAATACAACCTGAGCCTTGGTGTTGTGCAAGTCCTTCCCAGGGTCCGTCAAGAGTTCTCCTTTACTTTGACAAAGCACACCCACTTCCAAATAGAACAAGCAAAGATGGCAATCTCTCCTCACAAGCTTCTAAATGGGAGTCCTAATTCCTGCAGCATTTACCCTTAGAAAATGTATAGCTTCAACCTCTCCTCCTTCTGGCCCAATGCCTGTATTTATAGTGCTCAAGAGGAGGTTAATCAGGTCCACCATCAATGGGATAATCCCCTCTTTGGGTGGGATAGCTCCCTTATTGATGGGATAAGTTCCTCTTTGATAGGAGTGCATGAACCATCTGGAGACGCCCAATACACGTTGAACAACCTTCTAGAATGCTCTAGAAATGACCACAAGTAACTTTTTAAAGATGAAACTTGCGCATTCTAACCTTTACAGGGGGACGCACCTGTCCCTTTACATACAGAGCGTCTTTGGACGCAGCTTTTGTGAACGTTGGGAGCGTCCCCGCAGGTAAGGTTGAGAGAACCTGCGTCCCCAGAGATAAATACATTTATACAAGACTTTCTCTCTTTTTTGGAGTTTGACATGGAGAGCAGAGGCATAAGACTTGCCTAAGTGGGTAGCATGACTGTTGATTGAGCCATACTAACTGTAAATAGTCATGGTGACATTTTTTAGTGTAACACTCAACAAAATGGAGTTGCAGAAGTAATGAACAAGGCATTGATGGAAAGGGCAAGAAGCATTATCAGTGGTGCGTGGTTAGGACAGGAATTCTGGGCAGAGGCGGTGGAGACAACATCTTACCTGGTCAACAGATCATCTTCTTCAGCGTTGGAGGATAAGACTCCACAGAGGTATGGACTAGTAAGAAACCCTCTCTTTCACATCTGAGGGTATTTGGATGTGATGCATATGTACATGTTCCAAAGGAGAAAAGAACCAAGTTGGATAGTAAATCTGAAAAGTGCATCTTTATTGGGTATAAGGATGGTTTAAAGGGTTATAAGCTTTGGAACCCAGTAACAAGGAAGGTTGTGTACAACCGAGATGTGGTGTTCAAAGAGGTGAAAGATGTTATTAAACATGAAGTCCAACCAAAGGAACCTGAGAAGATAGAGTTTGAGCTAAAGGAGGAAGAATCAGACTCTACAGCAGAGGAGGAATCAGAAGATGAAGAGCCACAAACTCTGGCTGTGAGAAGATCAGTTCGAGAAAGAAGGCAGCTAGAAAGGTATATTCCATCTGCTTTCTGTTCAAATTTTTCTTTGTCTGTTACTAACAATGATCCCAGAACTGTGAAGGAAGCAGTGGATTTAGAGGATGGAAAACTCTGGAAAGAGGCCATGGTTGATGAAATGGCATCTTTGCACAAAAATGAGGCTTGGGATCTGGTGGAGTTGCTGGCTGGAAGGAAACCCTTTGGCAGCGAATGGGTGTTCAAAAAGAAGACAAATGCAGAAGGAAAAGTGAAGAAATACAAATCTCGGTTGGTAGCGAAAGGTTATTCCTTGGTGTCAGGAATTGATTTTGGTGATATTTTTTCTCTTGTTGCCAAGGTAACTTCTATTAGATTACTTTTATCTGTTGCTGCTGCTTTTGATTTTGAGGTAGAATAGATGGATGTGAAGACAACATTTCTTCATGGGATATGGAAGAGGAAATCTACATGAAGCAACCTGAAGGCTTTGTGGTGAAGGGTAAAAAAGAACTGGTATGCAAGTTAAAGAAGTCTCTGTATGGGTTAAAACAATTACCAAGGATGTGGTATCAGAAA
This sequence comes from Pinus tabuliformis, assembly GCA_031772625.1. Lineage (NCBI taxonomy): Eukaryota > Viridiplantae > Streptophyta > Pinopsida > Pinales > Pinaceae > Pinus > Pinus tabuliformis. Next base: position 1,092,619,353 of record CM062815.1, on the reverse strand, counting down.
TTTGATACATTTATACGAGGACTTGGCTTCACCAGAAGCAAAGCCGATTACTGTGTGTATTTTAAATTAATTATTGACCGTGTTATTTATCTGGTCTTATATGTGGATGATATGTTGCTGGTTGGAAATGACAAAGAAATTATCCAGGATTTGAAGACCCAATTGTCCTCCAAATTCGACATGAAAGATCTTGGTGCTGCAAACTATATTTTGGGCATGGAAATTAAAAGAGATCGAGCAAAGAGAAAGCTCTGGTTAAACTAGAGGAAGTATGTCGAGACAATACTACAGAGGTTTAATATGCAGGATAGTAAACCGGTGAAGGTTCCTATTCCTGTAGGTGTGAGGTTATATGCTGAACAGTTTCCCAAGACACAAGAAGAGGAAGAGGACATGTCCTATGTTCCATATGCAAGTGCAGTCGGTAGCCTGATGTATGCAATGGTCTGTACTAGACCAGACATTGCACATGCAGTGGGAGTATTGAGCAGGTTTATGTCAAAACCAAGAAAGGAGCATTGGACAGTAGTGAAGCGGGTTTTCAAGTATTTTCCTGGCACTAGTGATTATGGTTTGTGCTACCAAGGAAGACCAGGATTGGATAGAGTGTTGGATATTCGTGGCTTTGTTGATGCGGACTGGGTTGGAGATCTAGGTCAGAGAAGATCTACAAGTGGGTATGTGTTTAACCTATTTGGAGGTGCAGTAAGTTGGATGAGTAAGAAACAATCTGTAGTGGCACTATCAACTACAGAGGCAGAATACATGGTAGCCACTCATGCAAGCAAGGAAGCAGTTTGGTTGCAAAGATTGTGTTCAAGTATGGGGCTAGTATAAGATGCTATAAGGATAGACTGTGGCAGCCAAAGTGCAATTTTCTTGGCAAAGAACCACACATATCATTGAAAGATAAAGCACATTGATGTGCAGTATCACTTTGTGAGGGATATGATAGAAGACAAAAAGGTGTTGTTGGTAAAGGTGGACACTTTGAAGAATACTGCAGATGCATTGACAAAATTTGTGAGCTCTGAGAAGTTATCTTGGTATAGAGAAACAATGGGCATTGCAAGGCTGGAAAAATGACTAAGATCTCTTGTGTCCCCCTGTGGAAAGAAAACAATAAATGGGAGAATGTTGGGTTGTGTTATATTCATTCCACGACTAGCCCACGTAGTTAACCGGGGGTTACAGGGGGGGAGGTCATAGGGGGTTTGAGGGGTACTCGTAAACCCACTTTATGGGGTCTGGGGCAACGCCCCAGAAAATTTTGGTTTTGGACCCTATGTTAGGTTGGGCGGACCCACCTATGGTTTTGTGCATAATTTTCACACATGTTTTTTGGATGCGATGGTTTTCGGTCCATGGTTTTGGACATGATGGTTTTCGGCCCATGGTTTTGGACGCGATGGTTTTCGGTCCATGGTATTGGATGCTTCGACATGTATAAATATGTATTGTTACATTGAAAGGAACATAATGAAAAACCAAGCTGGTAGTCTCGGTTTTGGGATCCATGGGAAAATCTCTGTGTATATGTGTTTTATGTGTTATGCTCTCGCATTGTTTATTTTCTGTATTTTAGAATTCATATGCAGGTAATTTCTGTACGGGGTTAAACCTATAATGATCACCACTCTCTTCGGGAATAGAGTGAATAACTGAAGGCAGAGCTAACTCGACACTCTCTTCGTGTTAGGTCCCTATACTACTAGTGTAATCCCTTATTATTATTAGTGCAACCCCCTTATTATATTGTTGTGCCCATGTAGTACCCATATTTTTATTATTGTGCCCCATAGAAGCCCACTATTGTTATTGTTGTGCCCTAACATTATTATTGTTATGTGAGCTTTGATTATATTATAACCCCTTATACTCCTATATATAGAAAGGAGGTCTTGTCATTGGTATCATCCAAGAACTATCCATTTGTGTAATGTAAAGGAGGTTGTCGCCTTGAATATTCTTATTTTGAAGGCGTTTATCTCTCTTTTCTATCTTTTTGTGAGCTGGTTTCATAACATTTGGTATCAGAGCTTTGGATTCATCGTGGCATTTTCGCTATATATATATTATTTTTATTTATTTATTTATATTTATATTTATATTTATTTATTATTTATTATTATTTTTTTATTTATATTTATATTTATATTTATATTTATATTTTATTTTATTTTATTTTTTATTTTTATTTATTTAATTTTTTTTTGCAATGTTTCAGAAGCTAAAAACAAAACCCATTTAAGATGAAATCTCTCTGAACCTCAGGTTCGATATTGTCTCGCTATATTTTCGGAGATATGATTTAAGGAAGTTAGGGTTTTTGCAAGCTCCATAATTTCATCTAACACAAGTCATCGTGGAATTTTCGCTATAACTTTTTCGCTACGAAGTTTCAGAAGCTAAAAAAAAGTCATTTGAGAAACAATCAGTTTGAACCACTAGTCCGAATTTCAGATCTTGTCTCACTACATTTTTAGATATATGATCTGAGGAAGTTAGGGTTTTTGCAGACTCCCGAATTACATGCTAAACAGTTGACTTTGGAAAAATTGTCATAACTTTCTCTCTAAGCATCAGATTGAAATTTCGTAAGAATTTACAGAAAGAGGATTGTCTGTGTTTTGTTTCGGTATAATTTTCAGAACCTAAGGTTGAAATAGTGACACGTGGCACTTCGTACAAGTTTACTCTACTGAACTAGTATATAATTAGGTCATCGTCGAAGATTGGGAATAAATCTTTCTTTGGTAATCCAATTTCAATCAGACTTGTGGAGTTAGAAAGAGGTCTTAGAGGGATATTACATGCCGAAATTTTGGAACTTAAAGATTCGAAATTACAGAGTTATAGCCGTTTCAAGATTGAGCTCCTAAAATCAAGAAAAAGAGAGATGAGGAAGTTTGATGGCAAGGCTCTGGTAAATTGGATACTATAGATGGAGAAATATTTTGATCTACATGGTGTACCACTGTTACAAAAGGTACGTATTGCATCTAATTATTTAGAACCAAATCAATTTTTATGGTATAAAGGGCTTTGTTTTCGTAAACCACTTATCACGTGGTCAATTTTCACGGAGGAAATGATAGCACATTATGAGGATACAAAGAGAAACACCTTCTTTAGCCAATTGATAAATCTCAAACAAAAGGGTTCAATGGAAGAGCACATTTTGGACTTTCAAAAATTGAATGTAAGGGTAAATGATATTCTAGAGAAGCAAAATATAAATAGTGTTATCTATGCCATGGAAGCTGATATCGATGGTATGAAAGCATATTGGAAGGAAGACATGGAAGATTTGAAGAAAGAAATGGAAGGTTTGAAGGAAGGTGGGACAAAGATGCAACAATAAAGGCATCCTAATGATGAAAAGGATCAAGAAACGTCAAAACAAGAGCATATACACCAGGAACCAACCCTAGAGAAAGAAAAAATGAATCTGACCATATCTCAATGTATTGCAATGGCAAGGATTACCACTCCTCAAACTCTCAAGATAGAGGGACATATCAAGAAGAAGAAGTTTCAAGGAGTGAAATATCAGGAAATTTTTTATCAAGAAACATCAAAAGAAAAGGATACTCACCAGGAACCAACCCTAGAGAAAGAGGAAATGAATTCGACCATATCTTGTATTGCATTGGTCAGAATTATGACTCCTCAAACTATAAAGATAGAAGGACACATCAAGAAGAAAAAGGTAATAGTGTTGATTGATTTAGGTAGTACCCATAATTTTATTCATTGTAAGATAGCCAAGGAATTGAATTGCTTCCTATATCCAACATGAGAGTGTCAAGTTATGGTTGGAAGTGGAGGAACCATAAATTTCTCTGGAGTGCCATAATATCAAGCTATCCATGGGAGAATATGTATTGAATAGCCCGATGATTTCCATTCCAGTGGGTGGTGCTAATGTTGTACTAGGAGTCCAATGGCTACAATCCTCGGATACAATAGCTTTTAATTTTCAAGAACTTTTCATGAAATTTTCTTCGGAAGGAAAGGAAGTTGAATTAAGGGGTATCATAGGGAAACCAAGAAAGATAATCAGCTCTAACGGAATGACAAAGCTTCTAAAGAAATAAAAACGAGATGTAATTGCACAATCATGTTCGCTAATGGTTCCCACATCAAAATCATCTATTTCTCAAGATCTCCAAAAAGTCTTGGACAATCATTCCAAGGTATTTGAGACTCCCAAAGGTCTCCCACATCTTCGTAATCATGATCATGCTATTCATTTGATTCCAGTACGTGTTCCGCCAAACATAAGGTCTTATAGATATCCATATGCCCAAAGGAGTGAAATTGAACATATGGTTGCAGAAATGGTAGAGGTTGGTATAATTATCCAACCACATTTGATAAAAAAAGCAAGGGATGAATGGAAGAATGGTGAAGTAGGGTGAAAACTCATTCAAAAGTTGTTGAAGATTCCAGTTCCAACAATATTTCTAGAACTTGACAAGGAAGGAAAACTCATATTGGAACCTGAAGAATTCAAAGAACCGAGAAGTCGATAGCTACGAAATCGATCAATTTCAGGGTATCTCATCAAGTGGAAGAACTTACCCACTAAAGATTCCACATGGAAGAATGAGAATTTTATACAGAAGCATCCAGAACTACTCAAGCGTTGAGGACAACATTTTTTGAAGGAAAGGGGCATGTTAGGTCCCTATACTACTAGTATGACCCCTTATTATTATTAGTGAAACCCCCTTATTATATTGTTGTGCCCATTTAGTACCCATATTGTTATTATTGTATCCCATAGAAGCCCACTATTGTTATTGATGTGACCTTACATTATTATTGTTATGTCGGCTCTGATTATATTATGACCCCTTAAACTCCTATAAATAGAAAGGAGGTCTTGCCATTGGTATCATCCAAGATTTGTTCATTTGTGTAATGTAAAGGAGGTTGCCCCCTCGAAGAGGCTTATTTTGAAGGCATTTATCTATCTTTTCTATCTTTTTGTGAGCTGGTTTCATAACAATTCGAGCAAGGGTTGGTCGGGAATAAACACAAGAGAGTCATGCTCAGGAAGAGAAGGTGGGTAAGAGATGAATCCAATTCAATCTATTTACCAACTAGGAGAGGGTTAGATGAAAGTCTTTGATAACCAATAGGAAGTTGGGGTTGATGAGTTGTAAGGTTTTCCAAAATTTTGGAAGCTTTATCCATGAGAGGACAAAGGTGAAGAAGATGCTCTCCTTCACATAACCTATAGGGGAATCTAATCTTTCCCTTATTCTTACCGTCATTAGCTGAAGGTGTAGCACCAACATGATCTCAGAGGTCGATGGGAATGGTCGATTCAGGTCTTGAGACCTTACCCCTAAGACTCTGGGAATACTAGGACAGTGTCGAAGGAGATGGTCACCCTTACATAGTCTGCAAGGAAATTTTACCTTTCGCAGAGGATTAGAAGGTTTGTCGATGGGAAGCGCATTTAGAGCAATATCTGCATGGTTTGCCTCTCACTTATCTGGCTTATTCTTCTTCTTAGCCTCCTAGTTACTAGATTTTAAACTTTCACCCAACGAAGTAGAAGAGGAGGGTGAAGAAATGGGGGAAGAAGGGGAGGGATCAACCTTAGAATCATCATGATGTGATTCAATTGAAGGAGACGTTTGGACAGGAGTCAGGATGCTTGGGACCACCAAGGTTGAAAACAACCAGACAGGTAGACCAATGGTTAACCTGGGAAGGGACAACGTCTCCATATAAGGAGCACCAACATTTCCAAAAGAAGGAAAAGGATCAGGATTTCCATCTAAGGGGAATCCTTGACTGGTAGATTCTGGAAATGTTGCCAATGGAATCTACCCTAAATAATTACTAAGGAATACAACTTTAACCAGGAATATTTCATGGGAAGTTAATTTTAGAACACTGAAACAAAACTTTTCTTTTCATGTTTTAAGAGTCAAGAAAAGGGAAAAAGGTGACTCTAGTCACTTTTGAAGTTAACGAGCTCAAAAGGACAAGTGCTCGATGGTCTTTTAAATTTAAAAAGTAAAAAATACCAAAATGACTGCTCTGGATGATCTAGGCCAAAGGATTACCAAGTAACTGTGAACTGCAGAATGCCTCTTAGTGAATCGAGAAGTACGGGCATGAAATCTCCCCGAATGTTGTGTTCGGTGTATCACGTTTACAATGCGACAGACTCGGCTTCCTATGGATAAAGGATTGCAACCTATAAGGGTCTCCATTTATATACGCGATGGTATGGGGAGTACAAGTCCGTACTAGCGCTGTCTAATGCCGAAGCGAATGAGAGCTGCTAGGTTTAAAGATACCAGAACACATCTCTAGCCTAGACCACTAAATGTGAGCATTAAGTTTCAATGTTTCCTTAGGTTAATTCAATAAATTTTAACACTTGATCTTGAATTAGGTTTCAATTACAAGGCCCTACCACTATTATCTGGAAAAATTCCTACATGCAACTATATGAGAAAAGATATCTTTGTGTTCGATGAAATTTATCACTTATTAAGAGATAGAGAGAAATAAATTAATGCAACAATCGACGAATTAAATGTTTCACTAATATATGTCCTAAATGCACTTAATCTTCCCTTAAAAACAAAATAAGTTTCATTTCATTTCCAATGCTTATGATGATGTAGTTCTAGCTTCTTAACGACGTTACTAATGCAATATTTTCATTTAAGTAAACTAGAATGATGTTATTCTTTTCATAAAATACAAAAATTAATCTTTCACATAATACCCTTTAATGAAAATTTTCACAATTCTGAACAAACAAGCATTGATAAAAACCAAAACATGATAAATGAAACTAAAATCAACTTCTTCCCTGAATCAAACAAACCAAACACATAAATGCTTCAATCAACAAACCAAGCAATGTAATCTATGCTCGGAATGAGAAAAGAGACACTCGAAATAAGAGAACAAATGAGACTCTTTCACTCATTCAATTGAAAATGAAGCAATGAAGATGTTGCGACTGAAAGATGGGTTAAACGAAGCAACAAATCAGAAACTTGACACAATGAGTAAACAAACAAATGAACGGTAATTGACCTAGATTACCTAGGGTCATAGAAACCATCCAACAAACTCAAAAAATAAAGCAATGAAACTTCAAGCCAATCAATTAATTAGCAAGCAAAGCATCCTAGTCACTTCTGGGTGGAAGAAGAGAGTTTGACGGTCAAGACACACTGGCACTAGAATGGGAGAAATTGTGATTTTTTCTGAACTTAGAGACCGACACGACTACCTAAATGACAACTAGCACTAATCAACACGACCAACATGACTAAGCAAACTACAACTAGCGTTGATGGGCTAATCGGCGCGAATGACCTGACTACAAGTAGTGTTGATCGAGGGATTCAAAGAAAAAATAAAAAAGAACTTAACATAGGGCCAGAATTAATACATCAGAGTATGGGCTAAACCAAACAAGCACACAAACCAAGCTAAATGAGCTTTCCAGCTAGGAAGAACACAATCACAACAAGCTGAGAGACAAAAGTCAGAAGGGCAAGACAAACTGGCTATGATCTAGAGTAAACCTTGAGCTTAACCTATAGGAATCGGTGTGACTGCCTAACTGACAACATGCGCCAAAAGGGAGTTGGCATGATTGTTTTTGAGAAAATTTCATTGATCGGTGCGACTGTCAGAAAAATAAACGCGTTGACTGAGGATTCAAGGAAAAAAATAAAATTTTTCAAAGGCTAAGACTAGACTTGCGACTGTAAATTTTAGACTCAGAGCAGTAAACTAGGCAAAGCGGAGAACACTAAAGGGAAATGGTGATACTAGAAAAGTTCACAAAAAATCATGAAATGACAATCAATCAAATAGAAGGATTGGCTCCCCAATATGGTCGCCAATTTGTGGTGCAGGTAAATTCTAAGTGCGGACACAAACAATTCCTCTAGCCCTAGAGAGTAGGACTAGTCACAAACAAACAATCTATGGAAGATCTCCTTAAGCTAGAATCAAATAAGAGGGCCTACCTCTTAGTACACTATTCTGCTTGGTGATGACCTTGCTTCCTCACTCCAGCTATCTTCCGTTTCCTTCCTTCGAACACCTTAAACAAGTCAACAGTAACAAACAACAAATGTGATAACATACAAATTGTATTCAACCTACTTAAAAGGTCAAGAAACATTAAGCCATAAACATGTGAGATGACATTTCATGTAGGAAATCAATTAATAGTTACATCTATATTAGTTCAAGAAGAGATTACAATCGATATCTTGATGTTTTGTTCTCCTTCGACATATCCGGGTTCCCACATAATTCTGCTAGCATCTCATGGATATCCTCAACAATGGTAGTCTCAAGGCTTTTCCCTTTAGTCTTCACACCAAACCAAAATCACAATTCTCCCTTAAACACAATCTAGAAAGCTACAAACTATGGGTAGCTTGTTGACTGCTCCAAAATCAAAACCTCAGCCAGAACTTAATTAAGACTAAAAGCTAGCTTGTGCTTGAGAAAAAGAGAGGTTTATATAGCTTGGATGGAGGGGAGATGGTTCCTCTTCTCATGGGAGAAGGCCTTATCTCTTGGATTAGTTCCATCCTAATAGGGGAAAGGAGCCCAAACTGACCTCCTCGACTCCATCTGGCCTAAGCATTTCCCAGACTTCTATTACGAAGCTTCTAGAGCTGGAAGCTTCAGCTCCATATTTAAAAAACTTTCCAAAAGAGGATCAACATGACTGAAAAAGGGCTTAGCCGATCCGATAGATGCTATGGACAATTGTAATCCTTGCATATTGACACCAGGGGGACACAGGTCATTAGCGCCAGTATTGTAAACTGGGATAAACAAAAGATTTTTGGGAAATAATGCAAAAGTAAATTGTTCTACTCATGAAGAGGGACACAATGGGAGTTTCTTCATGATAGGAAAGCATGTTGGGTACACTGTAGAGGCCCTCCCGGATCGTGGATGGGGAGTATAGGGACAGTGATAAAATGTTGTGTAACACCATGGGACGTTTCTCTGGATGGAGCCTCCAACATGTGGCTCTTTGGTGACCACCTTTGTTGCAATGACTAAAAAAAGTCTTTTTCCTCTAGATCTGCCTAACACGCTTCTTTACCTACTGTGGAGAAGGCCTTTCACGCCTCATCCTTTGTTGTGCTACCATTCTCTTCCATAACTCAACAAATAAATGGTTATGTAAACCAAAAAAGCTACATTTTTTTCGATGCCATGATTTATGTCCATCATTAACAACATGATTGTAATCGAAATGAACTTAAGAATACCGAGACTTTTTAAACCTCTTTTTTTTTTCTCTGGTGTGATCATGGTGATGAGAGATTTCCTCAGCTCTTCCTTTGCACTCGACATTTTCATAAGATGATGGTGAATATTTCCCATCAATCTCTTTCCTCGACGGGTTCAACAATGTCCGGAAGCATTTGACACCTTTGAGAATTCTCATTCGGTGTATCCCAAGCCTGAAAATCGAGGGCTTTGCACAAACTCCAATAAATGAGTTATGCCTTGGCTATTAAGACCAAGTCCTCCTCCTTTATACCCATTGTCTAGGTAAATCCTCTCTGCAGAGAAAAATGATCCCTCTAGCCCAATGAGTGGGTCTAAAAACTAGAGTGACAATATACGAGACACTTTCCTAAGTTACGATTGAAAAGAGAGACGAAGAAGATGGCCTACCTCATTGTGATGCTATCTCGATCTCCTTCATTGAAGACCTTGAATCACTTGCATCATGGGCTAGTTCCTACAGCTTACAGCATTTATGCACCTACAGAAGAGAACAAGACACAATACGACATGCAAATACAAATATCATATTCAAAAGTAACCTACTTAACTGATCAAGGAATGTTAAGCTAAATGATACATGAACATACACATTTAGGGAAAATGAACCAACAGTTGTATATTAATAGAAAATAAAGGGAAGCATACAACCAAGCCTTGATGTTGATAGGCTCTCCTTGAATGAATATCCAAGTCCAAGCTAAGCTCTCCAAGCACTCCTTCTCCAAGCCAAATGAGTAGCATATAGGCACAATCTTAGCATAAGGGTGCAAATAGACATAGACCAACCATTTGGGAATGGGAGAGGATGAATATATAGGCTGGGAAAGGGAGTTAGGATCTCTCCAAAGATAGGAATAGGCCCTTATCTCAAGGAGGTAGCTTATAGGGATAAGACCAAGAGGCAAATTTGGGAGAATTCGACCTCATCTATGTTGAACAACCTCCAGCTCGCCACTCTGGAAGCTTCTAGATCACGAAGCTTCTCATCCTCTTTGGGAAAATTGCCTTTTTGGGATCATCGCAGGTATACAAGTGAATAGAGAAATGCCATTGTGGGTTAAGTACAGTGCAACATGCGATCATCACTATTTTTAGTCTCATAAGGGAGATGATTCTCAAATTAGGGTTTAAGAGCTATTTCCTTCAGTGGAAGCTCAAGGCATTTTCTAATCAATATCTTAGGAAGGATCTGAGTTGCATATATGAATGAGTACACTGCATAATGGTCATTTTTTAGGTACTTTAGGGTATGTCATAGGGAAGTGCAGGAGGTGTGAAAAAATATTGTGTAACAGATGCCCCCTAAAGCATGAAGGCAGAACGAGGAGTGATGGCTGAGATGCTTTACTAGCTTTTGCAAGGAAGAGGACAAACACTGTTAGGAGACTTGCAAATCAAGGATGCATATACATATACATATCTAATATCAAAACATGAATCCATGGTATGGACATAGCCATCCGGATGATAAGGACTATATGAAAGAATCCATGGTATGGGTGCATCCATCCAAATGAGAAGGATCATCTGTAAATCTAATATCTGAGGAATGGATGCAACCATCTGATATAGAAGGACAATCATAAATGTTAAGTCCCATGGTATGGTCACAACCATCTGTATAACAAAAACATGTGTATAATCATGAAAAATACATGACTCCACGCAGCCTGAGTCATATTAGACAGGACTCGGGGTCTTGCGCTCCATCCCAACCCAATCAAAGTACGAATTCTAACATGAGAATGAATGTGTCAAAGTCAAACATTCTAGAAAACCACCTGATTACCAGCCAATGATGTGGACCGTTAATAGACACGAGAGAAACCACCAATAGTGACAATAGTCCTCAAGGTACGACATCATAATCCGTGAATGTGAGAACGAAGCTGATGTCGAACACTCATGGAATCACCTGATCGAAGGTCAATAGTGAAAACCTATCATTAGATGCGAAGAACTTTCCATTAAGGCATGCAAGATCTAAGGTAATGAAAGGGAGTTTCTAAGTGATCTTCCTGGATAGTGAGCTGAAGTCGCCGGGAAGCGACCCGTCAAAGGAGGGCCATGAAGAGTCCCCCATCATCGACATGAAACGAGGAATAAAATGGAATGAAATGAGTAGGATCCAAGATTGTAGCAAAGAGCCAAACAATGTATAGGTAATAGATTGTAGATAGGACTTATCTTGAACATATTGGCGACACGACTCCGGAGTGTGGAAGCATTTGACCCGACATAGGACCAAGGGTCATAATGACAAAGTGGAATAGTCAGATGAGAGTCAAAATGGATCACCCAAACCCAGAAAGACAAGTGACTAAGCAAGGATATCCCAAACCTGACACGAGAAACTGATGAGTTTCATGTTCAAGAGTGACATACGACCAATACAAGAGATGTTTCACTTTCATTTTTTCCCCACTATTTCGAGTGAGTACCTCTTTATTTTTACAAAAGCTTGAATAGGATACCATATGCTTGTCATATAAGTTCATCCTTTGGATGAATCCATCCTAGTAAGTTTTATGAGTCCTAGGAAGGAAAAACTCAGGGTCATCATGGTGACAAACCTTTTGTCGTTTAATTTTTACAAGTCCGACGGAAGAGTAACTTAGTGTCTTTTTCATATTTAGAGAGTTTGAAAAAGAGATGAAAAATAAAACTCCATCATGTTCCTTTTCATAATTTGTCCCTCGAAACCAAAAAGGTAGAAAACAATATTCGAGAGAACCTCTTGACCATATCGACCAAGGTGTTCCTTTTTCGTACAATAGTCTATCTTAGTCTAGAAAAGGGTTAAATTTGTACTGAGTATATGCCATTTAATTTACTTTTACGAGTTCAAAACGACAAGCACTCGACAATATTTCCATTTTTCAAGAGTCAGAAGAGAGTCGAAAGATGACTCCTCATCGAGGAAAGAGTGGTATAAAAGGATAGCAACTGGTTCCGGTAATGATGGAACTGTTCAAAACATGTAATGGTCAAGAAGCTGGCTAATAAGACCACTCATCGCAGATGTTCCTCATGTACAGGTAAAACAACCAAGTGAAAGTGTATGATCGCCCAAAAGGATGGTGAAAATGGAATGAAAGAACCAAGGATCATATGGAAACAATTGGCTAATAAAAATGGAAATCACAAGATGTAAAGTGGGAAATGGTTTCATTTTTCACAAGCTTGAAACATGGGAAAAAACTATGCTTGGATTCGGTTTCATTTTTACACAATCTTGAAAGAAATATAAACTATGATTGAGATAAGTTTGCATGCCCCCAGCATAATGACTCAATATGAGGTACATGCCCCCTAAGCTTCATCTCATTCATCTCATTCAAGTGAAAGACGTTGTTTCATTTTTTAATGAGCTTGACACAAGACAAGGAACTTTACTCCATGGTACTTGTTTCATTTTTTAAGGAGCTTGACACAAGACAAGGAACTCTGGTCCATGGTCCTTGTTTCATTTTTTAAGGAGATTGACAAAAGACAGGGAACTATGCTCCATGGTCCTTGTTTCATTTTTTAAGGAGCTTGACACAAGACAAGGAACTCTACTCCATCCCTTTGATCACAAACCAAAAGAGGCCATGGCTTTCAAGAGGCTCTCATAAGATGGGAGAAGAAAAGTCTCGAAGGGATACATGTCCAGGGATCCAAAGGAAAAAACAGGTTCCAATGCCACCAATACATGACATACTACATCACCTACTAGATCATCAACAAATGTGGGCATGGAACAAGTGGCCACGTAATTAACCTGTGGCAGGGGTGATACCACTTACACATAAGAACCATTTAGGGATGATGGTTGATGGGGATTTGATTCAAGACCAATGAATGTAAGTTGATCAATGATTACAATGCTCCCTTCATGGGGGAAACATATCACTTGAAAGAGGGAACAAAAAAGAGATCCAGTGACATAAAAATAGTCATGGGCAAGGAGTCTATTGAAATCTAATGGGCCTTGGACAACCATCACGTCTATATAGATAGTATTTCCTCCCAAAGTAATAGGTAATTTAGGAAGGATCCCTAATAGTTGACTGGTTCCTCTATAAAATCTAATAGATTCTGGGTAATGGGGACAAGCTTAGGAGAACCTAAATCTTGCTAAGTACTTAAGGATAGAATGCTAATAGATGCACCCTTGTCTATGATTGTGCTAGGTATGGCCATATGGTAAGCATGTACTGTAATCTGGAAATGCACATAAGATGGAAGGCGATATCCTGCCAGTCGACTCCAATCAAAAGAAGTGACCAAACTACTTGGAGTGGGTGTCGTAGGAACGTGAGAGTTTCCCTCTTGCTTAATGGGAGTAGGAGAAATGCTCTCATGCACCTCAGGAACGAGAGGATTTCCCTCTAGTTCATTCGAAACTGACGAAACCAGAAGAACCTGAGCAATATACGGTTCACTCTCTACCTGAAAGGTACGGTTAACTAAATGTGGAGTCAAATCTACCAGTTTCTTAACCAATGGTTGGTCGAGAACAGACTCACTAGACTCACTTTCAGAGAGAGCAGGTTTGACCAAAGCTAACTTTTGATCAATCATTGGATCAACTAGTGAAGGATCAGGGGAAAGATTTCGATACCCAGTCGGAAGGTAAGGTTGAGAAGCTATAAGTTTCTCCAAATATTTGGAAGCTTCATCCATAAGAGGAAAAATATGAATGGGATTATTACCTTCACAAAACTTACAGGGAAATTTGACCTTTCTCGTTTTCCCATGGACTTTACTAGTTGAGGGTTTTCACCAGCATGATCTCTAGAGGCTGACGACAAAGGTCGATGTGAACATGCGGACCACACTGCTAATACCTTGGGAATGCCAGGAAAATTCCAAAGATGGTGGCCACCCTTACATAACATGCAAGGGAATTTTACTTTCTGGGGTTGGTTGGAAGCTTTTTCTTCATTAGTTGCATCAGTAACAATAGTTGCTTGGTTGCCCCCTCGCTTATTTTTCTTCTTCTTCTTCATCCTCTTTTCTTCTTCTTAGCTTCCTGGTTAATAGAATTTAGACTTTCTCCAGGTGAAGAGGAAGAACGGGTTGAAGAAATAGGCGAAGAAGGAAATGGGTCAATTCTAGGATCAACATGAGGTTGATGTTGTTCAGGTGGAGAAGAACTCGGTTGGAAAGCTATTTGGACACTTGGAATCACTGAGGTCGAAATTAACCAAACTGATAGACCAATGGTCAATCCAGGAAGGGGCAAAATTGCCATATAAGGAGCACTGGAATTTCCAAAAGAAGGAAAAGGACTAGGATTCCCATCACAGGGGTTTCCTTGACTGGTAGACTTAGGAAATGTTTCCATTGGTATCAACCTAAGATCTACTAAGGAGTATTTCCCCAGGAAGGATGTTGTTCTGCGTCAATTAAATTTAGAATTTGAAATAAAAACTTTTCCTTTTCATGTTTTAAGACTTGAGAAAAGGACTAAAAGGTGACTCTAGTCACTTTCATTGGTTTATCAAGCTTGAAAGGACAAGTGTTCGATGATATTTTCAAACTTAAGGAGTCAGAAAATATCGAAATGACTAATCAGGTAACTCTAGGCAAAAAGGATTACTAAGTAACCGTGATATGAAATATAAGCCTTAACAAATAAATTTACTAAGGACTTGATGTACGTGCAGGAAAGCTCCCGAATGGTGTGTTTGGTGTATCACGTTTACAGGGTGGCAGACTCAGCTTCCTATGGATAAAGGTTTACAACCTATGAGGGTATCCCTTTATATAATCGATGATACGAGGAGCACAAGTCGTGCTAGCACTGTCTAATGCAAGAGTGAATGACAACTATTGAGTTTTATAGATGCCGGAACACGTCTCTAGCCTAGACCACTAAGTATGAACGTTAATGTTTCAAATGCTCCTTGATTAATTGATATATTTTAAAGTTAATCTTGAAATTATATTTCGATTTCAAGGCCTTAACAATGTCACCTGTTCCTAGAATTCAGTTAAATGATGAAATTGAAACCCTTTCAATTGATGAAGGTGACCTATTTAGGGAAGAGAAACACCCAAACCATGCAACAAACAAGAAAAAATGCATCAATGACAATTTTTCCAATGCTAAATGCAAAAAATGAAATCTAACTTTCATTTCATAAGCAAATGCAATGCCAAAATAAAATCTTAAAGCAATCTACCTTAAGATATAATGGTGATTTCTTTTTCACTTTAATGCACTCAATGTAATCTAGTGCAAAAGAGAAAAAGAGAATGCAAAAAACTCAATAACCATGAAATCTCTTTCACATTAATGATTTTGAATGCAACAAATGCTTCAAAAAATACTTAAAAGATAAATTCTTTGACTTTCTCTTTTTGAAACACAAAATTCAAAGAAAATACTTCCTTTCAGTTCAACCAAAACAAACAATTTTGTAATCTATTGCTTGCCAAATGGAACTAAAGTGACTTTCAAAGCATCTACTAAACTCAACACTAATGAAAACAAATTAATACGCAAGAACCAAAATTGATTTGAAAAAGATGTCCAAACACAAAAATACTCTTAGAGCAACACAAATTAAGAATCTTCAAGAAATTACCATAAAGTGAAAATAGTTATATACAAGAAAACAAGTCTAGGAATGGATGGTTGGTCAAACTCATCACAAAAGAAAGGTGAAGGATTGAATGTAAAGGATCATAGGCTCCCTAGTGGAGTCTCTATTTTGTTGTCTAGGTAAATCCTCTCTGCAGACATAGGTGATCCCTCTAGCCCAATGAGTGGGTCTAGCAACTGGAGTGACAATCTACCAAACACTTTCCTAAGTTACAATTGAAAAGAGAGATGAAGAAGATGGCCTACCTCGTTCTGATAGTATCTCGATCTCCTTCGTTGAAGACCTTGAATCACTTGCGTCACGAGCTTGTTACTACTGCTTAAAACATTTATGCACTTGTACAAGATACCAAGACACAACAAAGCATGCAAATACAAATAGCATATTCAAAAGTAACCTACTTAATTGGTCAAGGAATGTTAAGCTAAATGATACATGAGCATACACATTTAGGGAAACTGAACCAAAAATTGTATATTAATAGAAAAAAAAGGGAAGCATACAACCAAGCCTTGATGTTGATAGGCTCTCCTTGAATGAATATCCAAGTCCAGGCTAAGATCTCCAAGCACTCTTTCTCCAAGCCAAATGATTAGCATATAGGCATAATCTTAGCATAAGGGTGAAAATAGATATCGACCAACCATTTTTCAATGGGAGAGGATGAATATATAGGTTGGAAAAGGGATTTAGGATCTCTCCAAAGATAGAAGTAGGCCCTTATCTCAAGGAGTTAACTCATAGGGATAAAACTAAGACACTAAGTTGGGAGAATTTGACCTCATCTATGCCGAACAACCTCCAGCTTTCCACTCTAGAAGTTTCTAGATCAAGAAGCTTCTCATCCTCTTTGGGAAAA
Source organism: Pinus tabuliformis (assembly GCA_031772625.1). Lineage (NCBI taxonomy): Eukaryota > Viridiplantae > Streptophyta > Pinopsida > Pinales > Pinaceae > Pinus > Pinus tabuliformis. The sequence continues at coordinate 1,092,602,574 of CM062815.1, read as the reverse complement.
TTTCCTTTTTGAGATCATCCCAGGTATACAAGTGAATGTAGCGATGCCATCACAGGTTAAGTATAATGCAACAGGTGATGATCATTGTTTTTAGCCTCATAAGGATGATGATTCTCAAATTAGGGTTTAAGAGCTATTTCCTTCAAGGTAAGCTCAAGGAATTTTCCAATGAATGTCTTAGGAAGGATTTAAACTGCATATATGAATGAGTACATTGCATGATGATCATGTTTCGCGGACTTCAGGGTATGTCACAGGGAAGTGTAGGGGGTGTGACAAAATATTATGTAATAGTACGCCATCTTCGTAAGGAGTCTCATGCCATTTCCTATAATCAGTACTTCCACATTTCCAATAGAAATAATGTCATCTGAAGATGAATTTGAAGGAAAATCAACATGGTTTACCTTTATTGTTGATTTGGAAGCAGGTGATGATGGCTTCTCTAAGACTTCGTTGAGCTTCAACTCCTCCAAGGCCTTGGTCGTGGCTTGTAGCTGAGGCTGCAATCTCTGCTTGTTCTCTTTCTCTTCTCATAGAAGCCTCTATAATTCAACATTCTCTGCTTGAAGGCTTTAGTTGTTTTGCTTCAATTCTTCCAAGGCTGCCTCTGTGGCTTGCAGCTGAAGATGAAATCGATGATTCTCCTCTTTCTCTTCTCGTAGAAGCATCTTCAATTCAGTGTTGTCTTCTTGAAGACTTTGGTTGATCTCCTCATTCGAATGATGAGAAGATGACGACGACGATGAATTTACATTGGAAGGTGTGGATGGAGCATCATTATCTGCTCTTTCTTTCTCTCATCTCTCATAGGCTTGATACAACATGTCCACCATTTTGGACATCTTAAGCATGACCTCGTACATGGATTTGTCATCCTCCATTGCTGCACTTTCAATTTTTCACGCTCGCAATTCACATCAGCAAGAAGACCGCTCCGATACCAAACTTGATCCGGGTTCCGTCAGATATCAGAATCATTCGAGATATTTTACTGCTGTGATGTTGTTATAATTTCATTTAAAAGAGAATAAATGAAAATATATGAATTATGAAAAGAAGAGGGAACATGACAAGAATCAACAACATAAATCACAAGACGTTGATAACAGAGTTCACCCTGTGTGGGCTATGTCTCTGGGCTTAGTGTCAAGATGGTGAAGGTCACTTCATATACTTCTGTAAATGATGATGATGTACATGGAAGACTATTTGTCATAGAAGGGCATACACCCTCAAACAAGAGTGTTTTGTCTCTCCATGAGACATTCTGCTTACAAGAATTTTCACTCAAGACGACTTCCTCTCAGCATGACAACTTATCATGATCTCACACAATGTGGCAATGAGCATCCCTTCAAAATAGTTACACAGGGATCTCAACAACAATTCATAGCATGATCAACTAAATACATCTCTCATAATGTGGAAAAAGTGATCCCACAACATAACATTAAGCAGGGATCTCGAAACATAATACATCATCTCAATAATTATGAAGTAAAGCATGACATGACTGATTCATGTACCTTCACCTTTGAAGTTGGGCGAAATATGGAAGGCTCAATTGTAAAATCTTACTACACCACTGAATTTATGTTGTCGCGAGGTGTAAAATCGATTATCCATTTGTCGAATTCCGACACCTTCAAAATCTGGGCCTGTAGGAATCTTTTAGATTCCCCATGATTCTCTAAAGATTCTGTTCTTTGGGCTGACTGGAGATCTGCAACTCAGATCAAAAATCAGATCTCACCATCATGATCCTTGTGTGATTCTGAGACTTTTGAGTGTAAACTCGACTGCATTCTGACTCTGGCGAATTTCAGCCTCCAAGGAATCTGGAAGATTCCCTCAAGATTGTTTAAAGATTCTGCTATGCTAGGAATCTGCAAATCTACTGCTTAGATGGCGATTCTGATTTCACCATCGCGTTCCCTATGAAATTCCGGTTAAAATGACTATAAAGTTCATATCATTCTAACACAATGAAAATTTACCTTCCCAAATAATCTTCAAGCATTAAGGGATATTCTCTGAGAATCTATCTCGAAATGCATGCCAATCATGGTTCCTCGTCTAGCCTACAAATAATGGCTTCACTACCTGGTGAGGTTCCACTCCCGATTAGGGTCCTTCCCTGCAAAAAAAATAATATTAATCCTTGAAATTTGCATTGGTCCTCCCTTTCAACTCTTGGACTGTCAAGCTTGAGTAATGATGGAGAGCGGATTTCTCAATGGACAACCCATTGGCGCATTTGTAGCACCACACGAAGAAAGGCACACATGAGGTATGGGAAGGGTCAAGATCCAATCCTCACACCCTCCCTTTTTGGTGACCTGTTATACTTGTTTTATGTAACTAGGCTAGCACAGACGTGATTTTGGTAACAGTTATGTTTTTTTTGGTGCTGATGGTTTGTGTGTTTTAAGTGGGGCCACCCGGGAGGTGGGCTGGCCAAGATGGTCGGGCGGGTTCAAGCGCCAATGCCCTCTTAACGTTCGACACTTGGCATATGGAGGGGTGGTGGGTTTTTCGTTGGTGGTGGGTTTTGCGAGGCTAGCAGACAGCCAGGGAAGGTGCAAGATTGATCAACTGATAGTGTGGACTCCAGAGTAGGTGCGCAGGCTAGAGGCATCTTAAGATAAGATTGTGTGGGTCGTAGATCATTGGCTAGATCGGATAATAGGAGTGTTTATCACTGAATTTATGATAGACACGACTGTCAGCTACAGTGAAGCAGAAAGAAGTTTTCTCAAAGGACTACGAGGTAAGTACATCAAGTCTTTGAGTAACTGGATTAAGATGTTGTTGTGTGAAAAACAGGTGATGTGCATACATTAATGAGTGAAACGACGTGGAGCGGAAGGGTCTACAAAGGGATCAAAGGGTTAGGAAACAGTGCTTTAATTTCACCACCGCAAGCAAGTGAGGAAGCGAACGCTTGGGTTTCTCCAAGGAGTGCGGTCAGTTTGATCGAGTAATGCATTTCACAGTTATCATCTCTGCTAATGCCACCACTCCCATCACCTTCTTCACCTCCAACTTCTCCCACTCCGCTTCCACCACACCAGTGGTTTAGCATGGCGAGCACGATCAAGTTGCCTATATTCAAAGGAGTAGGAAACGAAGACCCTGATCAGTTTTGGTTTGTAGTAAGAGCAGTGTGGGAAGCACACGAGCTTATAGATGATAACATTAAGAATGCCACATTGGTAAGTGCACTGCAGGATTACGCACTGACTTGGTATATCAAGCACTCGAATGATCATTCGAATGCCAGAATAACAGAAATTTAGATTGCATTGAACAAAGAATTTAGCGGACCGAAATTAGAGACGCAATCAATCATCGGATTCAAGGAGATCGCGATGCTTCCAGGTGAAACCCCCTGGGATCTAGATCAAAGGCTAAAAAGTAAGATTCGCGAGGCTAATATGACACTTACAGATGCGCAGCACCACGCATGGTTTGTGGCGTCTTTGACACCACACCTAAGGACGAAACTGTCACAACAGAAGCTCTCAACCCAAGCAGAGGCATTGGAAATGGCGATGAGGTTGCACGAAACACTGATAAAGAATCTGAGGTTGGGAGTCCAAAAAATCCACACGCAACTACAAAACCTATGCTTAGAGATGCAGAGTTTGAAGCAGGATAGGGTGCCTTGGCTAGAGGCGCACGAAGAAGTGTGGTGTATAAAATGTAAAGGCCAGGGTCATGATAAGGATCACTGTCCTGTATTCGCGAACTATTTGGCAGGAGGGGGACCGATGCCATTGAGACCGGAGGCACAAGCAGGGCCGAGTGCGCCCGCCACACTCTGGTGCGCGATTTGTTAGGTGGGATGAAAGCACGCAACGGACAACTATCACCTGTTGCAGAAATATACCTAGGCTCTGCAACAACTGTATTGTAATTTCTATAGATTAGTGGGTCATGATGAGCGAACATGTCGGAGTTATGAACTAATGATGGATAGGACCCCAGCTTATCGAATGCAGACAGAAACAAAAGGCCTCGATCCAGCTGCAACAATAGTGTGGGGTGGCTTCCAATGGCGAGGGCGAGGTCGAGGAGGAATGGGGCCCGAGAGGGGCTGTGAACAACTAATTTGTTACAATTGCGGAGGACCTGGGCACTATGCTCGTGGTTGTACCAACCCAGCGAGACTATCTTGCCCATACTGTGAATAGCTTTATCATGAAATGGTAGATTGTCCGATGCTGATCGTACAAATGCGCGAAAAAGGGGTGTTGCAGCCCACTCCGATGCAAAATATCCAAATGATGAGGTCTGAACCACGTTTAGAGGACCCCAACATAAACATGATGCTCAAAAGTGGCGTGACCACGGGGGAAGATAAGGGGAAGCAGCCTGAAGAGGATACCTGGGTACATATGGCTCCTGCAAAGGAACCTAAGTTTGACCTGGACAGCGCAAAAGAAACGTTTATGGAAGCTAAGAAGAGCTTCGCAGAGGTCTCTACTTTAGGTAGTAGGAATCAACCAGAGATGGGTCTGGATCCTTCTATGCTAACTGTAGGTTTTAAACTTGTACAAAAATTACTTTCATACAAATTCTAAAACACATAAAATAAACAATGCGAGAGCATAACCCATAAAACACATATACACAGATATTTTCCCCTGGATCCCAAAACTGGGACTACCAGCTTGATTTTTCATTATGTTCCTTTCAATGTTACAATACATATTTATACATGCTGAAGCATCCAATACCATGGACCAAAAACCATCGCGTCCAAAACCACAGACCAAAAACCATCGTGCCCAAAAACATGAGCAAAAATCATGCACAAAACCATAGGTTGGTCCGCCCAACCTAACATAGGGTCCAAAACCAAAATTTTCCGGGGCGCTGCCTCAGACCCCATAAAGTGGGGTCACTGGTGCCCCTCAAACCTCCTGTGACCTCCCCCCCTCTAACCCCCAGTTAACTACGTGGGCTAGTCGTGGAAAGAATATAACACAACCCAACATTCTCCCACTTGTTGTTTTCTTTCCACAGGGGGCTACACGAGAGCTTAGTCATTTATCCAGCCCTACAACACCCATTGTTTCTCTACACCAAGAGAACTTCTCAGAGCTCATAGATTTTGTCAATGCATCTGTAGTATTCTTCAAAGTGTCCATCTTTACCAGTAACACCTTTTTGTCTTCTATCATATCCCTCACAAAGTGATACTGAACATCAATGTGCTTTGTCTTCGAATGATATGCAGGGTTCTTTGCCAGGAAAATTGCACTTTGGCTGTCACAGTCTATCCTTATAGCTTCCTATACTAACCCCATACTTGAACACAATCTCTGCGACTAAACTACTTCCTTGCTTGCATGGGTGGCTGCCATGTATTCTGCCTTTGTAGTTGATAGTGCCACTACATATTGTTTCTTACTCATCCAATTGACTGCACCTCCAAATAGGTTAAACACATACCCACTTGTAGATCTTCTCTCATCCAGATCTCCAGCCCAGTCTGCATCAACAAAGCCACGAATATCCAACACTCTATCCAAACTTGGTCTTCCTTGGTAGCATAAACCATAATCACTAGTACCACGCAAATACCTGAAAACCCGCTTCACTGCTGTCCAATGCTCCTTTCCTGGTTTTGACATAAACCTGCTCAATAATCCCACTGTATGTGCAATGTCTGGTCTAGTACAGACCATTGCATACATCAGGCTACCAACAACACTTGCATATGGAACACGGGACATGTCGTCTTCCTCTTCTTGTGTCTTAGGAAACTGTTCAGCAAACAACCTCACACCTACAGGAATAGGAACCTTCACCGGTTTACTATCCTGCATATTAAACCTCTGCAGTATTGTCTCGACATACTTCCTCTAGCTTAACCAGAGCTTCCTATTTGCCCTATCTCTTTTAATTTTCGTGCCCAAAATACAGTTTGTAGAACCAAGATCTTTCATGTCGAATTTGGAGGACATGTGGTCTTCAAATCCTAGATAATTTCTTTGTCATTTCCAACCATCAACATATCATCCACATACAAGACCAGATAAACAACACGGTCAATAATTAATTGAAAATACACACAGTGATCTGCTTTGCTTCTGGTGAAGCCAAGTCCCCGTATAAATGTATCAAAATTTTGATACCACATCCTTGGTAACTATTTTAACCCATACATAGATTTCTTTAACTTGCATACCAGTTCTTTTTTACCCTTCACCACAAAGCCTTCAGGTTGCTTCATGCAGATTTCCTCTTCCATATCCCCATGAAGAAATGCTGTCTTCACATCCATCTGTTCTACCTCAAAATCAAAAGTAGCAGCAACAGATAAAAGTAATCTAATAGAAGTTACCTTGGCAACGGGAGAAAAAATATCACCAAAATCAATTCCCGGCACATGGGAATAACCTTTTGCTACCAACTGAGCTTTGTATTTCTCCACTTTTCCTTCTGCATTTGTCTTCTTTTTGAACACCCATTTTCTGCCAATGGGTTTCCATCCAGCCGGCAACTCCACCAGATCCCAGGCCTCATTTTTGTGCAAAGATTCCATTTCATCAACCATGGCCTCTTTCTAGAGTTTTCCATCCTCTGAATCCACTGCTTCCTTCACAGTTTTGGGATCATCATTAGTAACAGACAAAGAAAAATTTGAATAGAAAGCAAATGGACTATGTCTTTCTGGTTGCCTTCTTTCTCGAACTGATCTTCTCATAGACGAAGTCTGTGTCTCTTCATCTTTTGATTCCTCCTTTAGCTAAAACTCTATCTTTTGAGGTTCCTTTGGTTGGACTTCATGTTTAATAACATCTTTCACCTCTCTGAACACCATATCTCTGTTGTACACAACCTTCCTTGTTACTGGGTTCCAAAGCTTATAACCCTTTAAACCATCCTTATACCCAATAAAGATGCACTTTTCAGATTTACTATCCAACTTGTTTCGTTTCTCCTTTGGAACATGTACATATGCATCACATCCAAATACCCTTAGATGTGAAAGAGAGGGTTTCTTAACAGTCCATACCTTTTGTGGAGTCTTATCCTCCAACGCTGATGAAGGTGACCTGTTGACCAGGTAACATGTAGTATCCACCACCTCTACCCAGAATTCCTGTCCTAACCTGGCACCACTGAGCATGCTTCTTGCCCTTTCCATCAACGTCTTGTTCATTCTTTCTGCAACTCCATTTTGCTGAGGTGTATATGGAGTAGTCTTCTGCCGTGCTATACCACACTTATAGAATTCTTCAAATTCCTTGCTGCAAAACTCTCCACCATTATCTGTCTTCAACACCTTTATCTTCTTCTTTGTCTGATTTTCCATGAGAGCCTTAAATTCTTTAAACTTGTCAAAGACTTCAGATTACTTCTTAAGGAAATATATCCATGTATTCCTTGAGAAGTCATCTATAAATGATACATAGTACATAGACTTACCCAGTGATGGAACCTTCACCGGTCCAAACACATCACTGTGCACAAGCTCTAATATCTGTTTCGCCCTCTTACTACTAGATGGGAAACTCACACGATTCTCCTTCCCATATACACAATTTTCATAGAAATCAAAATCCAGAGAGCTATTACTCATACCTTCTACCATACCTTTACCATGAAGTATTCAGAAGCCCTTCTCTCCAATATGTTCAAGCCTTTGATGCCACAACATGGTCTTTTCTCCAGAGACCACTAGATTTTCTGCTTCACTTTCAGGAACCACATAACTGTTGCACCCATCAATAACAATGCTACCTTGCAGCTTGTATAGAGTTCCAATCCAAACTCCCCGCATCAATACCAGTGCTCCCTGAACCATTTTGCAGGTATCCTTGTCAAACACTGTTTTTACATTTGCATCATCCAGCTTACTTACAAAAATGAGATTTCTGGCTAATGCAAGAATATGCAGAACACGCGAAAGTGTTCTAACCCTTCCACCTTGCAACTTCAACTTTACTTTTCTACGACCAACGATTCTAGCCTTTGTGTCATCCCCCAAGAAGACATCACCACCATCATATTTCTCATACTCGTAGAACCACTCTCTATGGGGAGTGAAGTGAAAGGATGCACCTGATTCAATCAACCATGCCTCATGATCTACATGTGTACTTGAAGAAGCCAAGTACACATCCCCACCTTCATTTGAGGTGGCTTTCACCTATGCATAAGGAGCATCATCCGATGCCTTTTGTTTTTCAGGAGATTTAGATTTACAGTCCCTTTTGTAGTGCCCTTCCTTTCCGCATTTCTAGCACACCACCTTTACAGGTTTTCCTGGAGATTTAGATCTCCCTCTAGATTTAAATCTGCGACTCGATGCCATATTTTTGTTTTTGTTCTGGGACCGTCCTTGTACAGACAAGGCATCACCCTTTTGGCTTTCCGTATTTTTCCATCTCATCTCCTCCGTTAGCAAGGATGAGACTATTTCATCAAACTGCAAGGCAGTTGCATTGCTACCTATTGCAATAACCAAATTATCCCACGAATCTAGTAGAGAACACAACAAACTAATGCACTTATCTTCATATGAAATTTTATTATCAACAGATGTTAACTGACTTACCACATTATTAAATGCATTCAGATGCTCTATCACCGAGTCTCCATCTTTCATCCTTAAGTTATACAGCTTTTTCCGCAGGAACAATTTATTCACTAGAGACTTAGATTGGTACAAAGTCCCTAACTTGTCCCACAAAGCCTTCGTCGTAGCTTCCCCTGATACATTAAGCAATACTAAATCTGAGACACACAATTGTATTGTGCTCTTTGCCTTCCGATCCAACTTATTCCATTCTTCATCGAACACTCCCGTTGGTTTAGTACCCGGATCTACCACGATCCAATAATCTTTATCCACCAACAGATCCTCCATCTTGAGTTTCCACAACTCAAAACTCTGACCATTAAATTTCTCGATCTCTATCTTTCCACTGCTCACCATCTTCTTTCACCACCAAAATTGATCTCGTAGATCTCCAACTGAATAGGGTCTACCATAGGCCCGAGCGAAACCCCTCAGCAATAAAGGCGTCCCCTTGAAGCCAAAACACCTCTGATACCAAATGTAGGTTTTAACCCCGTACAGAAATTACCTGCATACGAATTCTAAAACACATAAAATAAAGAATGCAAGAGAATAACACATAAAACACATATACACAGAGATTTTCCCGTGGATCCCAAAACCGGGACTACCAGCTTGATTTTTCATTATGTTCATTTCAATGTTACAATACATATTTATACAAGCCGAAGCATTCAATACCATGGACCGAAAAACCATCGCTTCCAAAACCATGGACCAAAAACCATCGCATTCAAAAACATGTGCGAAAATTATGCACAAAACCATAGGTGGGTCCCCCAACCTAACATAGGGTCCAAAACCAAAATTTTCCGGGGCGCTGCCTCGGACCCCATAAAGTGGGGTTACGGGTGCCCCTCAAATCCCCTGTGACCTCCCCCCCTCTAACCCCCGGTTAACTACGTTGGCTAGTCTTGGAAAGAATATAACACAACCCAACACTAACTACCCTTTTAGAGACATGTATGAAACTTCTGTGTGACAATAAGGCAGTTAAAGGACTACAAAACCTGATCGCTAGGTGCGCGGGTTCAGGGGAACCATGCGTAGTTCGAAAAATGGGGAAGCATGCTCTGCGCACCGGAAGAGAAATGTGGTTGACAACGCAAATTGGGAAATATGAGATGGATTAGGTTAGCTTAGACCTGGGTTCAGACACGAATATATTACCAAAGCAGACTTGGGAGTGCATGGGCAGGCCCACGTTACAGTGGTCTCCTATTCAATTACAGATAGTGAACCAATAAAAGATTTTGCCCATGGGAAGATTGACAGGAGTAACAGTGGATATTGACAGTGCGAGCACACAGACAAATTTTGAGGTAATAGAGATTGTAGATGACAGTAACCCTTACCTCGCATTACTAGTAATAGACTGGGCAATGGATATGAAATTAGTCATCAATCTAAAGAAGCAGAAAATGATTTTCGACAAAAATTCCCTACGTGTGATAGTTCCGCTGTATCCCGCTAAAGGAGAATGTTACACAGAACCTGTGCATGATGATGAAAGTGATGCGGAGTTAGATTGTATCTACAAAATAATCGTGCGAAACTAGGATTGGCTAAATCCAACTGTAGATGGAAGGGTCCCATGGGAGTGCACAGAATCCTGCCTTTCAGAGTTCGATGAAGAAGATGAGCGATGGCACAATCGGTTGAGTGAAGTGACGACGCTAAATTGTAATATGATGACTACATGATTGCGTTGTGTAACCGCCCAGGCTCAAGATCTACCAACATATGATGGATTGACAGTGGTGGATGAATTATTGAGCAAGTTTGAGAGTGTAGTACCAGAGCACCAGAGGATCGATGCATTAAAGTGCGTGTTGCACACAACACCTACGCGTTGGTGGGGAACACATGAAGGAAATTTTGAAAACTAGCGTGGTTGCAGAAGGATGATGCAACTAAGGTTTGGGAAGCTGGAACTACAAATAAATGAGAAATATGATGGACACGATAACCCGTGCATACACCTCGAAAAATGGACCGAAGCCTATGGCGAAGAGCCCCAGCCTAAATGGGTACACTTATTTTATCATACCCTCGGTGTCATCCCAAGAAACTGGTATACTGAGATAGAACTCCGACATGGTACGGGCGAATGGGATATCTTGTGCGAAGGGTTTTTATTAACGTTCTTATTTGAAGACCAATGGATGGATACTGTTGATGATGCGTTGCAAGTTGTGAAAGCCGCCATCTTCAAAATACCATAGGAACCAGAAGAAATAGTTCAACCAGAATGGTCACATTAGTTAAACCATGCCCTAGAATGTTACAACATGCAAGTGGAGGATGATGATAATGACCCCTGAAACATTAACATTCCAGAAACAGAAGAGAGTCATGAAATTTGAGGACCGTCAATCGAGGACCCCGACATCACCACGCCACTGAAAACAAAACAAGTGAACATTGGTGCATATGAGGAGCCGGAGTACGCAACCCTTGGGGACTATTGGGATGATGCCACGGTGGATAAGGTCGTCGAGTTACTTCGCGAATATCAAGACTTATTCCCGACAAAAATAGCAGAGTTAAAAGGAATCCTCGGCGACCTAGGGATGATGAAGATAACTCTGAAACTGGAAGCGAAGCGAGTTAAGCAGCATCCTTACCGTTTGAATCCGAAGTTTAAGGAAGAAGTCTGCAAAGAATTGGACAAAATGCTTGCAGTAGGAATTATTGAACCTGTGGAAGAGTCTGACTAGGTGAGTCCTGTGATAGTGCAGGAGAAAAAACAAAAGGGTGAAATTCGAATCAGCATGGATCTCTGAAAATTGAATGATGCCTGCGTTCATGACCCATTCCCGACCCCTTTTACAGATGAAGTCTTGGAGAATGTTGGTGGATAGGAAGCGTACTCATTCATGGATGGGTTCTCGGGATACCATCAGATTGGGATCGCGTCGGAAGATAGTATCAAGACTACCTTCGTGACCGAATGGGGATGTTTTCAGTACACCGTTATGCCCTTTGGGTTGAAGAACGCGCCAATGATATTTTTGCGCATAGTAGTGGCTGCATTCAAGGAATTCATTCATAAGTTTTTGGAGGTTTACTTTGATGATTGGATTATATTTTGGTTAGTCAAGAAACATGTAGCGAGCTTACGGTTGATGCTGGATATGTGTCGATGACACCAAATTGCGTTGAATCTTAAGAAGTGTACATTCCTTGTCCCTTTTGGCAACTTTCTCGGCCATGTAGTCTACAGACAAGGCTTGATGGTGGACCTTGTGAAGATTGTTGTCATACTCAATCTGCAAGCACTGCACAATGTCAAACAACTCCGTACCACGTTGGGACACACTGGCTACTTTCGAAAGTTTATTAAGGGCTATGCACAAATCATGGCACCAATGGAAAAATTGTTGAAAAAGGACACTACATGTTGTTGGAATGATGACTGTAAGAAAATTCTGGATATTCTCAAGGAAAAGATGGCATTTGCCCCCATTTTGGTTTTCCCAAAATGGGACATTGAATTTCATGTACATGTTGATGTGTCGTGTATTGCGCTAGACGTTGTACTCATGCAGGAAGGAGTGGAAGGCATTGATCACCCTATCACGTTCGCAAGTCGACGATTGTCTAAAGAAAAAAAGAACTACTCCACTACTGAGCATGAGGGGTTGGTGATGGCATACGCACTCCAGGAATACCACCACCATCTACTCAGTGGGCACTTTAAAATGTATACCGATCACTCCACATTGAAATACCTGGTGAACAAGCCTGTGTTGGGGGGGCGCATTTGTAGATGGTTGTTACTATTTCAAGAATATGATTTCGAGGTCATCGTAAAGCTGGGACGCCTAAACGCCGGCCTAGATCGTCTGTCCTGAAATGAGAACGGTGAGGAGCCAACAAATTTGGAGGAAGGACTACCTAATGCACAACTCTATGTTGTACGCATCGCTGATGGCCACTTCGAGGATATAATCCACTTCTTAACCACAGGGACTGCGGCACAGGGATATTTAGTTCAGAAAAAGAAAGAATTGGTGGTATGCGTGGTGGATTTTACTGTTATCTTGAGGCACCTCTAAAAAATGGGAAATGACGAAATATTACGAAGATATGTACTTGAATTTGAACGAGGATAGATCCTTACAGAAGCACATGGGGGGGGGTTGTAGGAGGACATTATGTGGGACTGACGACAACACAAAATATTCTTCGCGCTGGACTATGGTGGTGAACCCTACATCAAGACTCAAAAGCGTACTGTCGGGCCTATGACATATGTCAACAAACTGGGAAACCATTGGGAAGGGATGAGATGCCACTCAATCCACAGATGACACTGCAACCATTAAAAAAACGGCCCATTGACTTTGTGGGGCCTATCACCCCTCAAGGGAAGACAGGTGCACGCTATATCATCACTACGACAGAACATTTAACTAGATGGGCAGAAGCACAACCGATTAAGGACTGCACGACCACTACAGCTGTGAATTTTTTATTTGACAACGTATTGACGCGGTTTGGATGCCTGAAAATTCTAATGAGTGACTGTGGAGCACACTTCCTAAATGAAACTATCAGCGCACTTACTTAATAATTCCAGGTGTATTATCAGCAAATCACGCCATACCATCCGCAAGAGAACGAGACCGTAGAAGCATTCAACAAGATTCTAGAGACTGCGTTAACCAATGTATGTAACGAGCAGTGAACTGATTGGGATTTACGCATACCTGCTGTGTTATGGGCATATGGAACCACATGCAAAAGATTGATAGGGCAAACACTGTTCAGGTTAGTCTACAACACAGAAGCCGTCATGCCAATGGAATACATTGTACCCAGTTTGCAGATAGTAGTGATGACAAGCATGGCCGACTATGAAGCCTTGGAAGAGAGGCTCGCGCAACTGGAAGAACTAGAGGAAGAATGATTTCTGGTAGGCTTCCATCAATAGGTACAGAAACAATGCAAGAAATCTTGGCACGATCGCCACATCAAGTTGCGCACGTTGAAAGTCAACGATTTGGTATTAATGTATGATAGCAAGTTCGAGAAATTCCCTGGAAAACTCCGAATGCATTGGTTGGGACCATATGTAGTCAAAGAGGTCACAGATGGTGGCACGGTCCAGCTTGGAAAGCTTAATGGAGAGCCCTTCCCAGGAAAAGTAAATGGCAGTTGCCTGAAGCTCTACACGAGTGGGTCGGTTGCCTGACTAACTGACCAAAGTATAGTCTCAGCACTTCAAGTAGTTGAAAGAAGGTGTGAGACTATAAATGAGTTTGCAGGAAAGCCACACAGAAATAGGGTTCGATGTAAGAAGCGTTTATTACAGGAATTGCAGTCGCGCATAAAGGACGGCGTTGCTGCGCAGAAAGGCAAGAAAGTGACCATTGAAGTCATTGTTCATGACAAGATGGTCAATATGAGGCACCAAGGAGCGAACGACGGGCATTTAAGACATGAAGTCAATACTAGATTTGAAACGATATCTAGTCCGTACTACATTAATGAACCAGAACAGGAGGGAACGGTTGAATTTGAATATTGGCTGGCTTATAAATCACAGCTGGTCACCCACCGAACAAACCATGGCACTATGAGACTTAAGTTATTGAGTTACCTGATAGATGTGGACCCGTCCAACTTCGATGCTTTGTAGGACCTTTGGGATTGCGTAATGCCGATGGCCGAAGTCCCCGTGCTGAGCCCAATGGCAGTGGTAAGAGACATAATGCAAATTCCTAGACTGATAGCAGGATTGGTTCAGATATCGCCGCTAAACCTATGGTCGGGTAAGTGATCTATGAAAGATAAGGGTGAGATGGTGAATCTTGGGATAAAAGATAGAAGGATGTGGACAAGTGGAACCCTGTGCTACGTGCCTACGACGAAACTTGAAGATTGGGACCTCGCGGACATCAACATCTCTCTTGAAAAAATGCAACACAACCTTCAACAGATAATGAGTATACGGACCAGAGATTGCAAACTTGCTGCACTTGCACAAAGAGTTCATGGCTTTGGCATCTCAGCTAGAGCTAAAATGCTATGAGGAGTCGCTTTGTGTTAACTGAGCAGAGTAGAATGAGCATCATTGGTTAGGCGAATTAGTAGGGGAAATGGAGCAGGAGCTTGAAGAAGTGTTGTAAGAAGTAAGGATGGAACAACGAAGTGCAGTGTGTCACTCACAAGGATGGTGAACCACAAAGCCTTGGTAGTGCGTCTCACTGCATCGACTATTGACTCGGGATGAGTCACGATGATTGTGTTGGGGGCCTGTTGGGCAGCGGATCCCCCGCGTAATGGTTTTTGGGGCTTAAAGCCCACATTTTTGGGTATTGTATTATAAAAGTCCCGCGAAGTGTGCAGAGCACGAATTATAATGGGTCAAGTCTAAGGGTAGTCCGCCCTAAAATATTATAAATTAATCTAAAATGTGTCGGCCTACCCATGGTTCGCGGACCATGGGAATATATAAATAAGAGCAAGGCTCTAAGTGTAAAAGATATTTTTTGGTAAGAAAGGAAGTAATATGAGCGTCTGAAGGGATAATAGATCTGAGTCTATAAGTCCAAGTTTGGGTTGTAATAGGAGATAGAGGCTCTGTAGTTGTGTGTGTGGAGGCCTAGTAGAGTCCGCAGCTGTGTGCGCGGACCCCTACAGCTGTGTGTGCAGGGTAGGAAGTGGATTGTAACTGACAAAGGCATTAATAAAGATAAGTTGATTTTGGAATATTGAGTATCTATTTCTATATTCTGGTTTATGCATCTATTCATGATTTATGATTATGCGTGTATCTGTTTATGATAACTGAAAGTACGGTGCCTTCGTAAGTTAACACAAGATCTATAATAATATTAAGGCAGAAAAGGGTAAATTTCATTCGCGCTTGTCTAAGGGAGTCACTATGAAAAAGCAGTTGCGTGGGAGTAACGCAGCGCACAGGATCGATCTGAGCACCCCCAGTCCACATCAAGACATCCCTAGAGTGCGGAAACCTGGTTCCAACACCCTCCCATACTACCTCGGGTGAGACTTCAGTCTGCGCTCCACAAACTGTTGCCGAAAGGGCCGGTAGTGTTGGGATTTGTTTGGGTAAACATTGCTGAACCTGGGTTAGGCCAAATTAAGCCAACACCTAGGCACATTGCTTCCCGATGGACCGATCTATTGACACTCTGTTATGGAGAACAAGGAGATCAAGAGGCAGATTCAGGAACTACTATAGAAAGGGAACATCATGCCAAGCTCATCACCCTATGGGAGCCTGATTGTATTGATATAGAAGAAGGATGGGGCCTGGAGACTCTGTGTTGACTATTGGGTGCTGAATAAGATCACTATCCGGAATAGGTACCCAATCCCGTGAATTGATGACCTTCTGGACCAGCTCAAGGGGGAAGAATATTTCAGCAAGATTTACTTGAATTCAGGTTATCACCATGTGCTTATCAAACCCTCCGATGTGTAGAAAACTACCTTCAAATCCAAGGAGGGCCTTTTCGAATGGTTGGTCATGTCGTTCGGGTTGACGAACACCCCTGCAACCTTCATGAGACTGATGGATGACATCTTTTGACTGTTCACGAATGCATTCATGGTGGTGTATTTATATGACATCTTGATCTTCAACAAGAGTTGGGAAGAGCACCTCCACCATATTCGACAAGCCCTTCAAACCCTTCGAAAACACAATTTGGGTACTAACTTGGAGAAATGCACCTTTGGCCTGACCCAGGTTCAATATTTGGGGTACATCATTGATGAGAAGGGTGTACATGTGGACCCATCCAATATACAAGTCATTCGGGATTGGCCGGCCCCAACCACTCTAACAGAGATAGGGAGAGAAAAAGAAAAGTTCTTTTGGTTAGAAACCCAACAACGAGCATTCTCCAAGTTGAAGAATTGCCTCTATTCTGCACAAGTGTTCACATTACCATACCTACAACAACCATTTGAGATTGAAACAGATGCCTCCGACTACGCTATTGGTGCGGTTTTTACTTAACATGGGCATCTAGTCGCTGACTATAGTGAGACACTTTCAGAAACAGTTTGAAAGTACCCCACTTACGATAAAGAAATGTATTCCATTGTGTAGGCCTACTTTCAATGGAAACTTTACATTCTGGGGAAGGAAATAGTAATCCACATAGACCACCAACCTCTACAGTTCATATAGACAAAAGGGAAGTTGCAGAACAATCGCCATAAAATATGGTCCAGGTATCTGCAACAGTTCCATTTGAACATTAAGTATAAGAGGGGTACCACCAATAATGTTTTTGATTGCCTCAGCCAACCACCGGTCATTGCACTAATCACTATGCTTGACTGCTGTGGGAACGAGACATCGGGGTAGCCGCATCTTTACAAGAGATCCAGAATTTGGCAGCATATACTAGACACTCTTGGAAGGGAAGAAAGTTTCAAATTTTCACCTTCAGGATGCAATGTTATGCCACTTGGGACACATCTGTGTTCCCTTAAGTGAGCATGCCAAGATGATTTTGGAGGTGCACTACAGTTGGGTCGCTAGACATTTCAGAGTATATAAAATAGTGGTGGTATTGCAGAAGTAGTTTTATTGGCCGAAACTTCTTCAGGATGTTGGGAAGTACTGTAGATCTTGCATTGCCCGTGACTTTGCCAAACCAACCATCAAGAATCAAGGCATGTATACTCCTCTACCTATTCCTAGTCAGCCTTGGGAATCTGTCTCCATGGATTATATGTCGGGCCTTTCTTCTGCTAATCATGGAAATGATTGTGTTTTTGTGGTCATCGACAGATTCACTAATATGGCCATCATGGAGGCCTGCAAGAAGAGTATCACAACATAGTCCACTACTAAGCTCTTCTTTGAGCGAGTTTGGGTACACTTTGGGATCCCATAGTCCATTATCTCAGATCAAGACAATAGATTCCTGAGTGCATTTTGTTCAAGTCTATGGTTGATGATGGATAGAAAACTTACTAAGTCCATGACATTCCATCCCTAAACTAATGGCCAAACAGAGTTTGTCAACAGGATGATCATATACATTCTATGCATGTACCACTCAAGGCATCCACACACATGGGATGAATGTATCCCCTATGTCCAACACAGCTACAACAGAGCTCTCCACAACTCAATAGGCCATAGCCCCTTTTGAGGTATGGTTGGGATTTCAGCCATTATGCCCCATTGATGTGGCCATACCATTTGCAGCCACTTAGGTAGATTCATCTCACGTGCAGTCCAAAGTTGAAAGGGCTAATAGCTTCATTAAGCGCATTCAACACATATGCCAACATGTCCATGATATATTGGATAGATCTAATGCTATGTACAAGAAACACCATGATCAACATCAAGTGTCGAACAAGTTCCAGGTGGGCGACATAGTCTGGTTACATTTGCTGAAGGAACACCTTGTTGGACCCCACTGTTATGAAACCAACTCACAAAAATATAGAAAAGATAGATCAACGCCTTATAAATCAGCCTCCTCGAGGGGGAAACCTCCCTTACATTACACAAATCAATGATTATTGGATGATACAAATTACAAGACCTCCTTTCTATATATAGGTGTCTAAGGGGTCATAATGTAATTAGAGTTGTCATAACAATAATAATGTAAGGGCACAACAATAACAATAGTGGGCTTCTATGGGGCACAATAATAGCAATATGGGGACTACATGGGCACAAAAATATAATCAGGGGGTTGCACTAATAACAATATGGGGTTACACTAGTAGTATAGGGACCTAACGTGGCCCTCTCCTTCAAAAAGTGTAGTCATCAATGCTTGAGTAGTTTTGGATGCTTCTGTATAAAATTCTCATCCTCCCATGTGGAATCTTTAGCGGGTAAGTTCTCCCACTTGATGAGATACTCTAAAATTGATCGATTTCGTAGCTTTCGGGTTCTTGTTTCCATGACTGCTTCAGGTTCCAATATGATTTTTCCTTCCTCATCAAGTTCTGACAATATTGTTTGAACTAGGAGATTGTCACTTATAAAATTATTTAATCATGAAACATGGAAAACTGGGGGCACTCAGGAAGATGCAGGAAGCTCAAATTTATATGCCATAGTACCAATATTTTGCAACACCTTGTAAGGACCATAGTACTTTGGTGATAATTTATTATCCTTCTTAGCTTGGTTGAGGGACATTTGTTTGTATGGTTGTATTCGTAAAAACACCCAGTCGCCTATATCAAAACTTCTTTCGTTGTGATGTTGATCTGCATGTTGTTTTATTCGATTTTGTGCCAATGTGAGGTTATCCTTTAAGAGTTGGAGAACTTGTTGTTGTTGAGGGTCTACCTTAACACCTTCATGAGATACAATATAACCCAAGTATTCCACCTCTTGTACTCCAAAGAAACATTTGGAGTTTTTTGCATCTAATTATTTCTCGTCCAATAGTTTGAGCACTCTATCAACATGTTGAACATGATCCTTCCAAGGCTTGCTGTAGATTAGTATATCATCAAAAAATACTAACACAAATTTTCTAAGGGTGGGTTTGAAAATGGAATTCATCAAACCTTGGAATGTAGAAGGTGCATTGGTAAGGCCAAAAGGCATGACTAAAAATTCATAATGACCCTCATGAGTTCTAAATGTTGTTTTCGGAATGTCTTCTGTCTTCATTCTAATTTGATGATATCATGCATGAAGGTCCAACTTGTTGAAGTAAATTTCTCCATGCAATTTATCCAATAATTCATCAATGAGAGGAATGGGAAATTTATCTTTAATAGTGAGCTTGTTAAGCTCTCTATAATCCAGACACATACACCATGATCCATCCTTCTTATGCACCAATACTATTAGAGAAGAGAAAGAACTTTGACTAGGTTGAACTATACCAACCTCTAACATTTCTGCAACCATATGTTCAATTTCAAACTTTTGTGCAAAGGGATATCTGCAAGGCTTGATGTTTGGAGGAACACTTCCTGGAAAATGAATAGTATGATCATGATCACAAATAGGTGGGAGGCCTTTGGGAGTCTCAAATACCTTGGAATGATTGTCCTAGACTTTTTGGATATCTGGAGAAATAGATGATTTCAACGTGGGAACCTCTAGCGAACATAATTGTGCAATTACGCCCCATTTTTCTT
Organism: Pinus tabuliformis; assembly: GCA_031772625.1. NCBI lineage: Eukaryota > Viridiplantae > Streptophyta > Pinopsida > Pinales > Pinaceae > Pinus > Pinus tabuliformis. Next base: position 1,092,582,851 of record CM062815.1, on the reverse strand, counting down.
CCTTTAGAAGCTTTGTCATGAAGTTAGAGATGATTATCTTTCCCGGTTTCCTTGCGATACCCCTTAATTCAACTTCCTTTCCTTCAAAAAAAATCAAGAAGATTTCTTGAAAATTAAAAGTTATTGTACCCAAAGATTGTAGCCATTGGACTCCTAGTATAACATCAACACCACCAATTGGAATGGAAAGCATTGGACTATTCAAAATAAATTTTCCCATAGATAGCTTGATATTATGGCACTTTCCAGAGAAATTTATGGTTCTTTCATTTGCAACCATCACTTCAAACTATGGTGATATATAACTATGGTGATGGATATAGGAAGCAATTCAATTCCTTCGCTTTCTTACAATGAATAAAATTATGGGTACTGCTCGAATCAATCAAAACTATTACCTTTTTCTTCTTGATATGTCCTTCTATCTTGATAGTTTGAGGAGTGCTAATTCCTTCCAATGCATTACAATATATGGTTGGATTCATTTCTTGATGCTCGATATGATCTTTCACTTCTTGATATCTCCTTATATCTTGAGAGTTTGAGGAGTGGTAAATCTTGCCAATGCTTTACAAGATATGATTGGATCCATTTCTTATTTCTCTAGGGTTGGTTCTTGGTGTATATCCTATTCTTTTTATGTTTCTTGATCCTTTTCTTCCTCCTCTTCACAATCTATTTAAAATAATTTCTTCTCGGCACACTTATGACCTTTAGTGTATTTTATATCACAAATGTAACAAAGCCCTTTTTCTCTTTTTTTTTTCCAATTGTTGTAGTGTAAACCTTGTAGGTTGTGGAAGGCTAGGAGAAAACACTTCCATATTTATAGTTGTGAAGGATTCCTTTTTTCCATAATGCCGCTTTCAATTTTTCTTGCCAACCTAAATGCCTTCTCCAATGAATTAGGTTCCCAAAGACGAACCTCATGTTGAATGTTATCCTTTGAATTCCTTAATGTGCTCTTCCATTGAACCCTTTTGTTTGAGATTTATCAATTGGCTAACGAAGGTTTTCCTCTTTGTATCCTCAAATGTGCTATCATTTCCCCCATGAAAATTGACCAAGTGACAAGTGGTTTACAAGAACAAAGCCCTTTATACCATAAAAATTGATTTGATTCTAAATATAAAGATGCAATACATACCTTTTGTAACAATTTTACATCATGTAGATCAAAATATTGTTCCATCTGTAGTATCCAACCGAATCCTTGCCATCAAACTTCCTCATATCACCTTTTCCTGATTTTGGATCCCAATATTGAACTGACTGTAACTCTATAATTTTGGATCTCCAAGGTCTAAAATTGTGACCCACGGTAGCCATATGTGTCCTCTTTCCAATGCCACCAGTCTGATTGAAATTGGATTATCCAAGAAAGCATTATGCCCAATCTCGCAAGACGATCTACTTATATAATTTTTCAGTACAATGAACTTGTACGAAGTGCCATGTGTTACTTCTTAGACATTTGGACCTAAAAAATATACATAAAAAAGAACAATCTGTCCTCTTTCTATAGCTTCTGACAAAATTTCAATTTGATGCTCAGAGAGAAAGTTATGCCGCTTTTCCCCAAGTCCTCTGTTTGGGGTGTAATTCGAGAGCCTGCAGAAACCCTAAATGTCTTGGACTGTATCTCCAAAAATATAGTTAAACAAGATTTGAATTTCAGTGTTTTAACCTTCATATAAAACAAATTATAGATAAAATGCCATGATGACCTATTTGAGATGGAATTCTAGAGCTTGCAAAAACCTAACTTCCTTAGATCATATCTCCGAAAATATAGTGAGATGAGATCTAAGGTGCAAAATGATTTTGGCTCAAATGGGTTTTTCTTTAGCTTCTAAAGCTTCATAGAAAGAACGTTATATAGAAGATTCCACAATGACCTGTTTGGAGCAATGAAAACCTAGAATCCAAAGCTCTGATACTAAATGTTATGAAACTAGCTCACAAAAAGATAGAAAAGAAAGATCAACACTGTAGAAATCAGCCTTTTCGAGGGGGCAACCTCCTTTACATTACACAAATGAAAAATTCTTGGCTGATACAAATGACAAGACCTCCTTTCTATGTATAGGAGTCTAAGGGGTCATAATGTAATCAAAGATGCCATAATAATGTAAGGGCACAACAATAACAATAATGGGCTTCTATGGGGCACAATAATAGCAATATTGGGACTACATGGGCACAACAATATAATAAGGGGGTTCCACTAATAACAATAAGGGGTTACACTAGTAGTATAGGGACCTATCACCCACCGCAAGCTTCACCTGCTCTGATATGGGCCATACACCTGTTGGAAATAATACTGAGAGGTGGGGGGGTGAATCAGTATTATCAAATCAATTATTTTTCATTTCACAATCAGATTTGTATATGCTACTTCAGCTATGGGAAACTGCGTATATACGCTACTATGTCTAAAGAAACCAGTGTATATCAGAAAACTTAAGATTCATTAACTGTTGATCTTTAATTAGTGCATCGGGACTTCATTAATCATAAGAACAGTAAACAGGAGCAGTAAAACAGAACAGATCATCACACACATGGACACAAAGATATAAGGTGGAAACCCAATGTGGGTGAAAACCACCTGCTACAATTTGTCTCTATCTTATTTTAATTAGAAACTTCTTTTTACAATGATTTTGTACTGGTGCAGTCTTATACCAGTACGCAGGCTGCTACCTGTAGAAGGCTACAACCTTCTCTCGTTCTCCATCTTCTCCTGGAAGGGAGCTACAACCCCCTTAGCTCTTGTACTAGCTGAGGTACTAGTACGTAGGTGCTGACCTACAAAAGGCTACAACCTTCTCTTTTCTTCCAGGGACCATGTTTCATAAATTTTCAGACTGGATCCATGAATAACATCAATCAAACATCAAGTATATCTGTATTAACCAATCTCCTTTGCATCAAACAAGACTGAATCAAATAGTCACTTCTCTGAATGTTGTACCCAGAAAACAGTAACAGTAACAAGACACCAATTCTAAACCCAGACCACTACAACAATAAATAGAAGTAGCTAAAACATATATCAAGAGATGTACACTACTTCAATGTGTACAACCTGTGTTCATACGCTTCTAAATTAAGGCCAACCTGTGTATACACTATTTTGAATTATAGAACCAGCGTGTATACGCGCCTTTGCTTCGCTGAACCTGCGTATAGATCTACAAAAGATAATTCATCCTTTTCACTTATTCAGACATCAGTTATACCCAGATTATCAGATTTATAGATCAAGTCATGTGCCAAAAATAACAGATCGAAATCACACAAAGATATTACTATTCAAGCCTTAAGATTTTGACCCATCAATAGTACTTATCCTTCTTCTTCCTCTCAGGTTCCTCCTTGATTCAGATCTAGCTATGCACCATAACCCAATGACTAGTATTTTAAATTTATCTCTTCATCAGATATTCAATCCTTAAGTCAATGTCCATGCCTAATGATATCCTTCCCCTTTTATAGTCTTAGGCCTTACACAATACCATGGTCCAAAACCATAAAGAATCAATACCTAGGACCAAATACCTGGGTTCAACACTTCAGATGAGATACTATGGTCCAAAACCATAGGTACAAATACCAAGGACTAAATAACATGGACCAAAAATAAGTTTTCCCACACGTACGCACTTTTCGTGCATGAAAGTGCGTGCATACGCATACGCGACTTTTGATCGGAAATCCTGCGTGTATATGCGAATTCGTCAAAGGAAACATGCGTATATCTCTTTTTCTTTCATTCTGAGAGCCTGAACAATTATCTGCCATCTGAGTGAGTTTCCATCAAGGACAACACCTGTGTCATAGTGCCAAACCTGTGTCATGATGCCAACAATCTCCCCCTTTGGACTTGATGGCAACCATAAGTCACTCAAAGTCATTCTCCCCCTTTGACATCAAGGGAAAAGGGTTATGCTCCCCCCTGAGTTCATGCTGAATTCTCTGCTCTGTTGTGCTATCCATGCTCCCCCTGACTGTAGGCAAGGTCTACAAGAAGATGTTCTACAAGAAGATACATAACTTTATACATCATAAATGACCTTCCTACCACCAAAGACTCATACATACATCCATCTCCCAACCAAGTGGGGATTGACTCATTCACCCAACCAAGTGGGGATACACCAAAAGTTTACACAAGATAAAACAAGAACATTACATTATCCATCCTAGGCATAGTGGGGAAACCAAAGTAGGCTGTTACATGACCTTGATAAGAAAAGAAATACATGACATAGAGACGAAATATCTACAACCAAACTATGATAGTTATCAATAACTATCATCAACAGCATCTGTCAATCATCATTCAGACCAACAACCATGTTCTCCTTCTGCACCTGTTCCCCCTGAAACCAAAACATAGTGATCTTGAACCAAGATCTTCTAGGATAATGCCAACAATGCATTATTAGAAGAATATATATGCTCCCCCTGAACCTGTGCCAGATGGTCTTTGTCAGACCCATATCAGATTCCTTTCATCCTAAGCCTGGCCCACTGTTTGTCTTCAAACCAACATATACGCGACTGTATCCACATAAACCAGCGTATGTACGCGGATTCTCCTCATTAAACTCGCGTACAACCACTTTTCTCTGAAACAGACAAGTTTCAACAACAAGATGATGCATCAACTACTCCCAACTTCTTTCTGAGGTATTCAAATGTCTCCCTAGGTAGTGGTTTGGTGAGTATATCAGCAACTTGTTCCTTGGAGGGAACATACTCCAATTTGACCTTTTGTTCAAGCACTTGTTCTCGGAGAAAATGATATTTGATAGGTATGTGCTTGGTCTTTGAATGCATGACTGGATTTTTTGAAATGCTGATTGCACTTGTATTATCACATAAAATAGAGATAGGTGGAGTACAAGTGATTTGAAAATCTTGCAAAATTTGCATCATCCAAAGGAGTTGTGTGCAGCAAGATGCAACAGCCACATATTCTGCTTCAGCTGTAGATAAAGCAATTGAACTTTGCTTCTTGCTGAACCAAGAGACTAATTGGGAACCCATAAAGAATGCACCACCACTAGTGTTTTTTCTATCATCCACTCTTCCTGCCCAATCTGCATCTGTATATGGATGAAGTGTGAGATCTGTATCTCTAGGATTTCGTAAGCCATAGTTTTGTATCCCTTGAAGATATTTGAGAATTCTTTTAACTACCTGAAGGTGTGCTTCTTTCGGATTTCCCTGGAATCTTCCGACTATTCCCACTGCATGCATGATGTCTGGCCGGGTACTTGTCAGATAGAGCAGACTACCAATCATGGATCTATAGGTTGGTTGATGTATTACTGCTGAATCATCATTGGCACTGACGCTGCATCCTGTTACCATAGGGGTACATACTGGTTTTGAATCTTCCATGCCATATTTCTTTAAGATCTCCTTGAGGTACTTGGTTTGTGACAAAAAGATACTATCTTTATTTTGTTGGACTTGTAAACCAAGAAAATATGTCAACTCACCAAGTAAGGACATTTCAAACTCTTTCTGCATCAGCAAAGCAAAATTTGACTCATGGCTTCTTTATTTCTACCAAAGATGATATCATCAACATACACAACAAGTATTAACAATTTATCATTATCAATTTTTACATATAGATTGCTATTTGCTGATTTTTTTGAGAAACCTTGTTGATGGAGGTATTTGTCCAAACGATAATACCAAGCCCTTGGAGCCTATTTAAGACCATAGAGTGCCTTCTTAAGTCTGTAGACAAGTTTTGGATCATTTCCAAGGATGAATCCATCTGGTTGCTCAATATATAATTCTTCTTCCAAGTCTCCATTTAAAAAGGCAGATTTCACATCCATTTGAAAAACCTTGAACTTCTGAAAGTTAGAAAGAGCAAGGAACATTCTTATGGCTTCAAGTCTAGCAACCGGTGCAAAAGTTTCTTCAAAGTCTATACCTTCTTGTTGAGCATACCCTTTACAAACAAGTCTGGCCTTGTTTCTAATAACATATCCATTTTCATTCAGTTTGTTTTTGAATATCCATTTTGTCCCTATGACATTCTTATCGTTTGGTCTAGGAAGCAACTCCCAAGTGTTATTCTTTTCAATCTGCTCAAGTTCTTCATTCATGGCCTTGACCCAACATTCGTCTTTGCATGCTTCTCTTACATTTTTTGGTTCAGTGGAGGAGAGCAATGCTAGATAGCTTGAAGCTTCTGAAATAGTTCTTCTTGTTTGTACACCCGCCTCTTTCTACCCCAAAATTTGAGTTTTTGGATGATTCTTCTGAACGTCCCTGGATGGAGTCTTTTTTTCTATCCCTATATGTTCTTCTGGTGCCTCATGTGTATCTTCTTCATCATAAGTTTGATTTGATGTTGAAGGATAGTCCTCATCATCATCGAAATCTTCAGGTTTTACCTGCCTAGGAATGTTTCCTTCTTCATCAACCACTACATCAATACTTTCAACAATTTTTCCAAGTCTTGTATTGTAACACATGTATCCTTTGCTGTGGGGAGAATAAGCAAGGAGAATGCCTTCGTCTGCTATAGGTTCAAACTTGCCAAGGTTTTCATCAGTCCTTTTGATGTAACATTTGCTTCCAAAAATCTTGAAGTATTTAACGGTGGGAGTCTTACCATACCAAAGTTCATGAGGAGTTTGAGTGTTGTTCACCCGGACGTTTCTCTTGTTGAGAATAGTAACCGCAGCAAATGCAGCTTCACCCCAGAAGGTTGCGGGAGTTCCAGATTCATCAAGCATAGCACGAGCCATTTGTTGAACCGTTCTGTTCATCCTTTCCACTACTCCATTTTGCTGAGGAGTCCTTGCAGTAGAGAATTCCCTTCTTATTCCATGTTCTTCACAAAAATCGAAGAATTCATCTGAGCTAAATTCCCCTCCTTGATCAGACCTGATCCATTTGATTATGTGATCTGATTCGTTTTCAACCAAGGCTTTGAATGCTCTGAACTTTTCGAAAGCTTCATCTTTATGCTTCAGAAGTCCTATCCAACACATCCTTGAAAAGTCGTCAATGAACAATATGAAGTATTCTTCTCCTCGAGGTGACCTCTTCCTAGTTGGACCACATACATCAGTATGGACAAGTTCAAGTGGCCTACTAGCTGATCCTTCCTTCTCAGGGAAATTAGTTCTGGTTTTCTTCCCAAACTGACATGATTTTCATATTGTATTGTCTGGAATTCTGATGTCAAGGAAATTACGAACCACCTGATATTTGCATGCTTTCCTTATCTAAGAGAAGCTTAGATGCCCCAATCTTCTATGCCATAGCCAGTGTTCATCATTCTTGCTTAGATAGCATTGTTGTTGTCCTCCCTTGAGTATGTATAAATTATTTGGTGTTCTTATGCCTTTGATCACTGTTTCTCCTGTATCAAGCTCACAAACAATACATCCATTTGATCAAAATATTATCTCATTTCCTTGATCACACATTTGACTGACCCTCAATAGATTATGCTTTAAGCCATCAACATACATAACATTTCCAGCTTTGACCTTTTCTTTCAAAAGAACCAAACCTTTACCTTTTATGAATGCAGGGGTGTCATTTCCAAATGAGACCTTCTTTTCCTTTTCTAAGGCACTATATGATTGAAGTTTTTCTTTATCACTTGTCATATGTTTCGAGCATCCACTGTCGATGTACCACTAATTTTCCTGCCCTTCCGCATATAAGGCTATACCACATCTTTCTGGTTGCGGTTCTTTCTTCCTCCATGTTATGGGACTCAATTAAGTTTTCTCCTTCTGAGTTGTTTGCCGAAACCTACTCCTACATTCAGAATCTTCATGACCAAAGTTGTTACAAATAGAACATTCTATTTCATTTTCAAGAGCAGAAAAGTTATTGTAGGTTCTTTTCATGATTCCAGTCACACTCCTTTGATTTCGTGCTTCTCTGGTCATGATGGTCTTGTAGGAAACACATTGAGCTGCTTTATGTCCAAAGTTATGACAAGAGAAACATTGGCCATTGAAGAAATTCCTGCGATTATCAAGCCTTCTGTCTAGGTGATTGTAATTTCCATAGCCATTCGTTCTTGAGGTAAATTGAGAATGATTTACCTATGGTTGGTTGTAGCTTCTGTTCATCCTTGAAGTAGATTGCTCTCGATTTACTTGGTGATCTCTGTTCATTCTTGAAGTAAATTGTCCCTGATTTACCTGGTGATCTGCATTGTGCCTTTGCTGTTCACTTCTCCTTACTGCTTCAAGATAACTTTCGGAGGTAGATGGATTCTGTGCTTGAGATTTTTCTTCAGTATACCCAAGACCTGTATTGATTAGAGGAGAACGCTACAATTTGATAATCTCATCCAAAGTTTAAGATCCTTTAGCAAATCTAAGATTAAGAGCTTTGTTTTCTCAATATCTTTTCTATGTCCCACAATTTCACATTCTAACTTTTCATTGTGTTTTTCCCTTTCAGCAAGTTGGAAAGTCAGAGTATTTATAATCATATTCTTTTCTTCTAAGAAAATTTTAAGTTTAGAAATTTCTTCATAAAGACCTTCTTCATCTATAGCATCCAAGAAATCATCATCTTCAAAAGCCATCAAAAGTCTATAATCATTACCTTGTTCATCTTCATCACTATTTGAAAATCCATCACTATCTTCATGCGTATAATAGCTCTTCTTACTTACATTCTGTTTTCTATTCCATCTAACTGGTTCCTTAACTTTGTCAAGCTTATCTTTATGAGGACAGTTGGCTGCATAGTGACCAACTCTTCCACAAGCAAAGCATTTAAAAGGTAGCTTACCTCTGAATCTTCTAGAACCCCGTTGAAGGTTCTTGACAAAGTTTGATTCTTCTTCTCCTTCTGACATATGTCCTGACTCATTGTATTCTCCTTTTCCAGAGGTTTTGAATGCAGATTCTCTCATGTTTGATGGTCCCCCTTTTCTCATTTCGAAAGCAGTTAGGATTCCCTGCAGCTATGACATGGTAATGATTTGAAGATTCTGCTTTTCTTCTATGGCCGAAACTTTTGATTCAAACTTAGAAGGCAAAGATCTTAGAACCTTTTGAACCAAAGTAGCTTCTTTTATCTCTTCAACCAAGTTTTTCATACAATTAACAATCTCATCTATACGTAAGAAATAATTAGCCACACTTTCATCATTGTGCATTCTAAGATTTTCATATTGGATTCTGAGAGTTTGTAGTTTTGCACGTTTTACCTGATCATCTCCTTCATATCTCAGAATGATCTTGTCCCATATTTATTTTGTGATTTTGAGCTGCATAACCTTGACGAATTCTGATTGAGATAAACTGCCTAATAGAGTATTGATAGCCTTTGCATTTGTTTCGTACCGCTTCTTACCAGCTGTATCTGTAGGAGTTGCTGATGGAAATGTGTATCCTATTTCCACGATATCCCAAACTTCTGTACCAAGAGATTGAAGATAGGTTGTAATTCTTACCTTCCAATAGACAAAGTTGCTTCCATCAAATATTGGTGGCCTGATAGATGCCTCCTTTTCGTAGTTTCTCATGATGATAGATCTTCCTTCAAGCGATCAAGCCTCTTTTGAAGGACCTGCTCTGATACCAATTGTTGGAAATAATACTGAGAGGAGGGGGGGGAGTGAATCAGTATTATCAAATCAATTATTTTTCATTTCACAATCAGATTTGTATACGCTACTTCAGCTATGGGAAACTGCGTATATACACTACTGTGTCTAAAGAAACCAGTGTATATTAGAAAACTTAAGATTCATTAACTGTTGATCTTTAATTAGTGCATCAGGACTTCATTAATCATAAGAACAGTAAACATGAGCAGTAAAATAGAACAGATCATCACACACATGGACACAAAGATATAAGGTGGAAACCCAATGTGGGTGAAAACCACCTGCTGCAATTCGTCTCTATCTTCTTTTAATTAGAAACTTCTTTTTACAATGATTTTGTACTGGTGCAGTCTTATACCAGTACGCAGGCTGCTACCTGTAGAAGGCTACAACCTTCTCTCATTCTCCAGCTCCTCCTAAAGGGAGCTACAACCCCCTTAGCTCTTGTACTAGTTGAGGTACTAGTACGTAGGTGTTGACCTACAGAAAGCTACAACCTTCTCTTTTCTTCCAGGGACCACGTTTCATAAATTTTCAGACTGGATCCATGAATAACATCAATCAAACATCAAGTATATCTATATCAACCAATCTCCTTTGCATCAAACAAGACTGAATCAAATAGTCACTTCTCTAAATGTTGTACACAGAAAACAGTAACAGTAACCAGACACCAATTCTAAACCTAGACCACTGCAACAAAAAACAGAAGTAGCTAAAACATATATCAAGAGATGTACGCTACTTCAATGTGTACAACCTGTGTGCATACGCTTCTGAATTAAGGCCAACCTGCGTATACGCTATTTTGAATTACAGAACCAACGTGTATACACGCCTTTGCTTTTCTAAATCTGTGTACAAATCTATAAAAGATAATTCATCCTTTTCACTTATTCAGACATCAGTTATACCCAAATTATCAGATTTATATATCAAGTCATGTGCCAAAAATAACATATCAAAATCACACAAAGATATTACTATTCAAGCCTTAAGATTTTGACCCATCAATAGTACTTATCCTTCTTCTTACGCTCAGGTTCCTCCTTGATTCAGATCCAGCTATGCACCATAACCCAATGACCAGTATTTCAGATTTAGCTCTTCATCAGATATTCAATCCTTAAGTCAATGTCCATGCCTAATGATCTCCTTCCCCTTTTATAGTCTTAGGCCTTACACAATACCATGGTCCAAAACCATAAAGAATCAATACCTTGGACCAAATACCTGGGTTCAACACTTCAAACGAGATACTATGGTCCAAAACCATAGGTCCAAATACTAAGGACTAAATACCATGGACCAAAAATAAATTTTCCCACACATATGCACTTTTTCGTGCATGAAAGTGCGTGCATACGCATACACGACTTTTGATCAGCAATACCACGTGTATACGCGACTTCGTCAAAGGAAACATGCGTATATCTCTTTTTCTTTCATTTTGAGAGCCTGAACAATGATCTGCAATCTGAGTGAGTTGCCATCAAGGACAAAACCTGTGTCATAGTGCCAAAGTTGTGTCATAATGCCAACAACACCATCACCAAGGCCATTAGTGACAATGCCTTTGAGCTTAGCAGCCCACAGTTCCTTGGTCTACACCCTGTGTTCAGTGTAGATCGCCTTTGGCCATACTTCCCACCATTGTTGGACACATCTGACATTGTAGAATAACTCACACAAACAGAGCTCAACCTAAACTTCATGGAACATGCCACAATTGATCAAATCTTGGACACACAGATAAAGAACACTCGGCAATAGAGGATACAACTATATTGAGTTGTCAAAGCAAGCCAACTCCTTCACCAAGGAAAATGGCTCACTAGGGACCAAGATTAGCAGAAGTTTCCTCATCTCATGCAGGAACTCAACGCAATGGAGACCAATGCTTCCTAAGGGGGGGACTGATCCAGGTGAATATTCGTGGCCACCGACCTATTCCACTTGGACCCTCACCATTGTTTTTTCATTTTTTCAGTTTCCTTAATTGTAGCAAATTTTACTATTTTCGGTAGTTTTTCGGGTCCTGAACTTTTGGAGCCATTTTGAGGCCCTAAATGACATTTTTTGGGAAAATTTCTTCCACAATTGTAGTCCTCATAGAGACCTTTCCAACGAGGTATCATATGCATCAAACAAAGCTAATATGACTAAGTTATGACCCTAGGAAGTTGGTTGCCCAACTAACCCCAACGGGACCTATAAACTCTTGGTGTTACATCTTCTCGGGTTAGGGTTTTCTGTTATTGTCAAATAAAAAAAAGGCCCTTGAGCTTCATTGTAACTCAGTTTAGAGGCATGTAGCTACCACATCTCTTCTCAAAGATAAGCTACCATTGCCTGAGCTATCTTATTTCCGTTCTGTTTGTAAGCATAGTTCAATATTTTTCTATTAAAGAAATGAAGTGTTTTTCTGGTGCATCTATGTGTTTATGATTATATCTATAAGTTGTAGCGTTCCTATTTAAGTTTAGATCAATGGTATCAGAGGGGTATGCTCTTTCTCTGTTTTTCTTTGCATGTCCCCAATGAGATCAGGGTATAAGGTGTTAGGGCTCAATCTAGTTGAACCATTACAGGATCAGCCTCGTAAAACCTGATGACCTCCCGTTGCAAAAGAAAAAAAAGACGAGATGGAAGGAGATCCTTTCAAAATGTTGCTCGAGGAATCCCTCGAGTGACAGAGGGATGTGATGACAGATAAATTTGTCCAGATCCTTGACAACTGCCCACAGGCGATGCATGTTCATCCAACAGCCACTCTGGAAGTGCTACTCCTTTGAAGGTACAAGTTAACTTCGATATTCCCATATTTGAATGCCTGATAGATGGAGATGTCGTAGATAAATGGTTAAATCTATTGGAAGGATATTTTTCAGTTCATGACTTTTCCAATTGGGAGAATATTACTTTTGCACTTCTCAAAGCCGCCCCACACATCAAGTACTAGTGGGAAACCTATTGTGAAAAAAAGGACAAGAGTAAACCCTCGTTGTTTTTAGCCACACCCACTTGGAATTCTTCCTAAGATTCCATCAAGAAACAATATTACCTTATCAGGAGCTATGAAGATAAATACATAAAGTGGACCACACTATGACAAGGAAGGGACCAAGATGTGCCAGAGTTCACAAATACTTTCCATTCCCTTAGCACGAAGTTGGGTATCAAGGAAACTGAGCGACATTTGGTGCTCAAGTATCGTAGCTATCTACGCATGTACATCCACGACGAGATGGAGTTCCTAGACATCTCCTTGCTCGGCATGGCATATCGGTATGCTGTAAAGATTGAGAAGAAGTTAAAAAAAAAGAAGCGGGAATTTGGATATACAAATCCAAAGCAAGGAAAAGGTGGCCCCAAACCACAGAACAAAGGACCAAGCCAAGGCGGGTCTATCCAAGTGTTGTGGCTAGCAACAACCCCCCTTCTTGTTTAGTTATTTCTAATACTAAATAAGTGGGGACCCTTATCCATAAAATTCAAAAAATAAATTAGGACTTGTATTTCCTTTTTGAATAAATCTTACTAATCATAAAACCTAGGAGAATACCCGAAAATCCCAAAAAGACTTGAGTTTTGTGATAAGTTCGAACAAGGCCATTCCCTTAATAAAAAGTGTCGCATCGCAAAAAGGTAAAGGATGCCTTCCTACAAGCGGAATCCTAAGATTGCGAAATCGCGATGCGAGATCACCCATCAAAAGACCCTCATCGCATTGCATGCCTCAAATATCACTTAAGCTGAAATGTCTCAAACCGCCGATATGCGATAGCGAATCTTGCAAATCACATTTCGTATAAAATACATTGAAATGGATAACTGCCACACACAAAGAATTTGCGATATTGCAATATTGCGAAGCAAATCGCAAAATCACCTTATCGCAAATCTGTAGGGCTCGTTGTTCAAGAAAACTTTTTCCATAAACCGATTCCCAGTTATGCACATTAATGTTAATTAATGAGTTAGTTGGCAATCATTAATGAAATATGGTTTTGATTTGATCGAGGAGCCATTTCACGTAAGGTGATATATTTTATATGTTTTCGACATTTAAAGCTTTCCCATCACCTTTTTCTTATCATTATTCTTGCCTCATTTGTAAACTGCAAGAGCGAAAAGCAGAGAAGTGTACATAGCAGTGTTCAAAATATTATGGGAAAGAAGGGTAAAGCTCCAAGTTCTGAAGATAAAGAGATGACGCCCTTATACACAAACACCACCTGTAACAAAGATGTTGGTATTACTACTTGGGAAGGCCTGTACAATTTATTTGAGGAAGAAAATCCCATGAAATGGAGGTTACAGCTACTGCTGGCTCACACGGGTCATTTGAGGCATCTATTACAGAACTAGCATGTTCTTTCTTGCACCGGATAGCGGCAAGGCCCAAAATTCTTCCATACACGGACATGGTCAAATGGGTACTGGATAGTGCTGATATCACGAATAGACAATTTAAGACTCGGGGTCAAGGACTCATTGGCTCGTTCACTCCACAAGATTTGAGGCTCATGTATCATCTACCAGAGCCACAGGTGACTTATAACAAATAGTTCATGGAGAAGTTCGATAAAGGAAATGAAGATTTGGCAAAATGCGCCAAGGACTAGTCAAGAAGGGATGGACCATTAAAAAAGGATAAGCACAGTATGTATAGTACTGGTTCTCTCACCTCCCCGTATTGCTTTGCTGCTGCTATGCTTTGTAGACTTTTTGGAAAGCTAGATGTTAACAAATTTTCATATGAATGGTTGCCATTATTGGATGCCACCACTAATGCTACTATTATGGACTGGGCTAAGATATTATCTGACAATTTAGCCACAACCATTTTGAATTACTGGTCCAAAATAACTACCGCTTAGAGGATTTATCCCCCTTTCTACTTATCTGCTTATGTGATGGATGCAATCTGTTATATTTCCAAGTTTCCTCTAATGGGTTGGAAATGGACTACTCAAGACCCCTTACCCATTCATATTGGTCACAAAGAATTATGGGATTCCAAGTTCATTCCATATTTCTACAAGATTTGTCATGGAATCATGCTACCTCTGTACAAAATGTTGTATGATAAAGACCCTCCAAGATTTTCTCCTGAAGCGGAGGTCGATATGCTCCTTGTCACGAGATGGTTTGGAGAAGAACTTTTCACATATGTCAGGGTATTCGGAAGTCTCACTTCCCCTCATGTCCTACCTCTATATGTTCCTGATAAACTACTGGCACGTGAGATTTCTTATCAGACTTGCAGAGAAGGAGGTATGAGTAAAGATTTGAAGGACAAGAAAAAGGCCATTTGGCCGTAATTTCCTATGGCCTATGGGGCCTCTTTTCTTTTTTATTTAGGCCATGCATTCAAAGAAGTGAACAACATGTTATGTTTACGATTGTTCAAATTTCCAGGAAGAACGTTCGACCATTCTGATATTGTTAAGAATTTCACTACTGCAGTCAAAATAAAAGTGTTTCCTAAAGAAGATGATATTTTTGATGATATGTTTCAACATAAAAGTACACTTAAATAAGTTCTGCATTCGGCTCAAATGCGATTTCCTCCAACAGAATTTCAAGAGTTCAAAATGTACAGAGAAAGAAGGTTAGCTAATATCCCTTTGGATAAATTACGCTTGGAACCCATAAGGGAACCAACTCCTAGTATCAGTCTCAGTGGAAGTTCAAGCACAGACAGGTCCAAATCTAAGTCTGGGAAAGAAATGCCAGAACACTCCAAGAAGTCCAAAAGTGACCATGACAAAAGCGAAGGGTCAGTAAGAGATACAACCCAGTCTAAGGAACACCCAGAACAACAGGTTTTGACCTCTCCACAAGTAAATCTCCCCCCTCTCATTGTCCAGCCACCACCAATCAGAACTGAGCTGGAAAAAGAATGGGAAACATTCAATGACTTAATCAATATTGAAGGACAAAGCACAAAGATACCTGAAAGAAATGTATAGACAGTAAATGATATAGTCACAGAGACAATCAACAATGTCCCAGAAATGGAACATATTCCCATTACCCCATCTTCTGAACTTATGCTCAAAATAGAAGAAATTCCTCCTCTTGATGTATTTTATAGTCCATAGCATAAGGCGGTTGTAAGAAGACAAAGAAAGAAAAGGAAATTTGAAAGCATGATCTCTCATGATGCAGAGCAATTAGACATCCTTTGGCAAGATCCCACCACTGATCCTACTGAAAATCTCACTAAATTATGTCATATCGGAGGAGCATATGCTTCTTCCACCATCGATAAAGAATCTAAGGTACAAAAAATACTGAAAGAAAAAGAAGGTCAAATACAGTGATCCGGATTTAAACAGGAACACAATAAAATACAGAGATAACCATAAAGACAGATATGCAGCGGAAATAATACCTCCATTCATTACTGTAAAATACTAAATTATGCTTACAAACAGAAATGGAAATAGATGAGCTAGGGCGATGGTAGTTTATCTATGAGAAGAGATGTGGTGGCTTCATGCCTCTGAACTGTCTTACAATGAGGCTCGAAGGCCTATTTATTGTTGAGAAACAATGGAAAACCCTTCACATTCCAAAACCTAACCCTAGAAGATGAAACGCCAAATTGTGGGCCCCGTTTTTGGGTAAGTTGGTACATCAACTTCTCGGTGTCGCGAATTGGTCGTACTATCTCCGTTTGACGTGCATGATAGCACGTTGGAAAGATCTCCCCAAGGACTACGACGGAAAAGACGATTTTTATCAGAAAAATCATTGGCGGTAGATTTTCCAAAAAACGTCGTTTAGGGCCTCAAAACGGCTCCGGAAGTTTAGGACCCGAAAAACTGCTAAAAATAGTAAACTGTGCTATAATTAAGGAAACTGAAAAAACTGTAAGAAGCACTAGAGGGGATCCAAGTGGAATTAGCGAGTGGCCACCAATATCCACATGGATCATACAGGTTTTGCAGCAACAGCTACAACAAATCAGTGCGAATAGCGAAGCACAGAAACAACTTGAAAAACTACATCAGGTTTTTTGACAGATGCAGCTAGGATACCAAAACAGTTTGGCCAAAAGAGAAAAATAGTTACAGGTTATGCAAGAGATTCACAAGGATGATCCTAAGATTACAGAATTCATCACAGAATCCATTTCCTTTAATGATCAACTACCACAACAACAAGAAACATTGTGCCAAAGAATATCAAAATGGAGCTCTTATTGCGAAATAAGCGATAGAATTACTGATCAAGTCGTGGAATTGTGACATGATTATGATTTAATTGATAAAAGAGTTATTGAATATTTGGCTTGGTAGGAATCAAAAGAAGGAAAAAAGGCAGGTGCACCCATAATCAATGAAACCCACAAAGAAATGCTCTTTAACAAGTGGGATGCACAGATTAGGAAAGTAGAACAATCAGCAGAAGAAGCAGCCACAACAGCAAATAATATCATTGACTGCATCAATGAAAATTTGCACAGGGAAAATCTAATATCAGAGACCACTCCAGGATATCTACCAAATGTACAGCATCTACAGACAAGCTGGAGACAGAAGGCTCAAGAAAAAGCAGAGTCCATCAAAAGGTTAACCAAGTTGAATTGGGATTCTTACTAGATGTACTTGGTAAAACCACATAACTAGTGCATGACTCTCAAATGTATCATTAATTCTGTCGAGAAAATGGTGCTAGCTCTTACTGATTCCGTTTTCGTAGGACAGCTAAAGTCGGAAGTCGGCTAGCCAACTCTCCTCAAGCAAATGCTGAACGCTTGCGACTACAAGGAAGAGATACATAGATAGTTAGTTAATATTTTTAGTTTTAGATTCAGTTTTAGTTTTAGTTTTGCTTTATTTTTGCCTAAAAATAGGACGGTTATTTAAACCGTATCTTGCATTTTTGTAATAAATTATTTTTAGATTTAGCTAGTAGTATTTAAACCCTTCTCATGCATTTAGAGAAGGGTCCAGAAGTTTATCAAAAACTTGTCCTCAGACATGCACTTTTGCACCCTCCGAGGAGGTTTTGATGAATGAATGGAACAATATTTATTGATATCTGTGTTTAATATCTACTACTGATGTTGCACTTTTGTACTCTTAGTGGATGTTGGATTAAGAAGAGATAGATCATTATTGCTGGAGCTCATGAGTAGAACTAGTTATAAATGGTACTTTTATCTCTTAACAAATTTTGCTTATGTGTTATGGTGATATTCATGTTCAGTTATGTATGTATGAATGCTTAAATGCTTGAGTTATCATTTGACACTTTTGTACGGTGATAGCTATTTATTTATGCTTAATATATGAGTGACTCATTATGCGATATGTTTTTTTACAACTGTTCGACTAACTTTTTATACGAAACAGTTCATCTTTATTGAACTCTTTTCTTATAGCAATTGAATGATCTTTATTACCAATTGCTGTAGAAACTATTTTAGATCGCATAATTGAAAGATCAAATCCCAGGGTAGTTTTAGAATTAGATATTTCTGTTTATTAGAATAAAATTTCATGTCATTAAATTATATTTAGAATAAAAGCATTTTACTTAGAAGTTATTAGAAAGGAAATATCAATTCTCAACACACACACACATAAATTGGGAAACTGGTCCCATATCCCTAGTCGGACCCACTACACCAAACGGAAAAGGAGCTGCTAACCAAGGTCTGGACCGGGTGGGTATCCACCTTGTTGTAGACCTGATTTTCGGGGCTTCAACATATTTGGTGCTAGAAGGAGGGCACCAAACTATGAATGGCAAGTAAATCTAAATCTAAATACCATTCTGAGAGTAAATTGCCCTCACCATCTCCTCCGAATTCTCCATCGCATTTAGAATCTTTAAATCTTGAGCGGGAAGTCGATAGAACAAAAACCACTACCACAAACCTGAATATTTAAGAGAAATCTACTATTGAACCTCCTGAAGTTGAATCTTTGATCCATAAACTTTAGCGATTTTCAATATCTCCTCAAAAATCTGAAAAATCTCAAGGTAGTGTGATTTCGGAATATAACCCTTCTCATCCCCTTACCAGATTGGAGTGAAAAGTTTGGTATCGAACCAACTGAATTACTTCTACCTACAAGGAAGAGAGCAAGGAAATCACCTAAAGGGTCCGATAGTGAGACTCTTTTTTCATCATCATCCATGTCAACCTCTCCACCACGAAGTCAACCATCCACTCCTCCACTTCAAATCAACGTCCACCAGACCACTAGAACTTTGACATCTCCTTCTCAATCATCTGGAACTATAATATCCTCATCTTCCTAACTGCAGGGATCATCTTCTGCGCTTTCCTCTGTTAGCAGTTCAACGATGGACCAAATTCCATGGAATAACCCAAGGGCAGTCTTAATTCTTGCGCCCTTGAGTCAATTATCGGCCCATCCCGAAAAATGGCTGCCTAAGTTTAATCCTGAAGCAGGCATGCTAGCAGAAGAACACATAAACAACTTAATGTTATCCATAAATCTCAATGGGGTTACTAATGAAGACGCTGTCATTCGGCTCTTTCCTTATACTTTGTGAGGAGCAACTGGATCATGGTATTTCTCATTACCATTCGGGTCTATTACTAGTTGGGATATTTTCCAAGAACAATTCTTGACTAAGTTTGGTGATGACAGGTCCACTGCGACACTAATCAATGACCTGTCTAACCTTAGGGCTGAGTCAAAGGAACCTATCAAAGATTTTAACTCGTGTTTTAATAAACTGTTGAACAAAATCCCTACCGCTTCCAAACCTAGCGAAGAAGTCCGAAGTGAATGGTACATATCTGCTTTACCATCAAACATAGCAATCTTCGTTGATAGAGCTAACAAAACAACTTTAGCTGACAATATGAAGGAAGCAATAGCGGTAGAGAAATGCATCATAGCTTTAGAAAAGAAAAACGCCGTTGAAGAACGTAAATCTAAGAAGGTTTCTTTCAAAGAAGATCCAAAGAAAAAACAACCCAAAGACCCATTTGATTTAGAGGGATTGCAGAAA
Organism: Pinus tabuliformis; assembly: GCA_031772625.1. Classification (NCBI taxonomy): domain Eukaryota; kingdom Viridiplantae; phylum Streptophyta; class Pinopsida; order Pinales; family Pinaceae; genus Pinus; species Pinus tabuliformis. Next base: position 1,092,563,206 of record CM062815.1, on the reverse strand, counting down.
GTTTTGAAAACCATGTCTAACGAAATGGTTGACATAAAGAAACAAGTAGCAGAGACTTCTTCTAAAAAGCCTTACAAGCCTTATAGAAGAAATCCTTCAACTGATTCAAAGCCTCCCAATGCTATTACTAATGCTGAATCAGAAGAAGAAGAAGAGGAAATTGCTAACGAAGAGCCTACCAATGAAGAAGAAGTTGTAGAAGTACAAGGTATGTGGGATTTCATCCTACCAGATGAAGAGGATCAAGAGGTGTCATCGGTCAGTACTAGAAGTAGAAATCAACTCGATCCTCCTCAACCTACTCCTAAGCCAAAGAGCGCAAGCTCAATGACTAAGGATAAAGTCGCAACTAAGAAAATGTCACCCAAAGCGACTCAAACAAGCCCAATCCAAACAGATTCACCAACCCCATCTAAAACATTGATTGTTTCTGATGAGATGGAGTATAATATCATAGAAGACATGAAGAAGACTAGGGCTAACATCACTTTTTATGAATTGAGTAAGTTAAAACATCAACAAAAGCTCGTTTTGAAAGAATTACACGCAATACTAGTTGCACCTCTGCCTGCCACTGTAATCTCGCAAGCCTCCCATGAGATGGGAAGACCTCCAAATACTATGACTAGTAAAGTTGATCCTAACGACATCGCTCTAATTGGCAGAAGGTCAAGATCTCATACTCTGCCATTTCTTCTTACTTATGAAATTTTTAATAAAAATTTGCATACTTGTTTAGTTGATTCAGGAGCTTCATCCAATATCTTACCTAAATCAATATGTACAAAGCTGAACGTTCAACCCCAAAAATTAGCAGTACGCATAGTTCAGCTGGACCTGTCACAGGTTGAAGTAATCAGAGAACTAAATTAGGTTACCATAAGGCTATCATCTAATCCAAAGGTATGTCAAGTTATCGATATTTTAGTTGCAGACATTCCATAATTCTATGGCTTAATTCTTAGCAGGTATTGGTCTGAAAAGCTTCATGGATATTTTGCAACCGATTGGTTGCATATATGTTTCCCTTACAATGGCAAACCAAATCAAATAAAGGTTGAGCGAGAAAGACATCAAAAATACATAGTAACAGAATTGGAAGGAGAAAATGAACCTGTGGCATATAGCAACAATATAACTGGCAACTATTCTATTGATTCTTTCGTAGGAAATTTTAATGCTCATACTTCACCTTACTTAGAACATTCTGTTTTATCTCAAGTGGAAATTTTTTCTCAAACAGATAGTTCTAAATGTGTTAATTTCATAGATAGACCTGTAAATAAATATTTATTTTGGAAGTTATTTTTTGACGGTTCTAAGTCTAATGAGGGAGCAGGAGCAAGGTGCGTATTAATTAGTCCAGAGGGAAACAAAATTATGTTAACTTGCAGACTCGAGTTCGATTGTACCAATAATACTACAAAATATGAGGCTTTAATCCAAGGATTATACAAAGCAATCAGACTAGATATCAAGTATCTACAAGTCTTCGGAGATTCTGAAATTGTTATCAGACAGGTACGAAATACTATACATTGTCTATCAGGTCATTTAAAGCATTATCAATCTTTAGTACAAGATCTGATTGAACATTTTATAGCATTCAATATTTCATCAATTCCCAGACTCCAAAATGCTAGTGCTGATCTCTTGGCAAACGTAGCTTCCAAGCTTATTCCCTCAGAAGACTTTAGCCCTGATAGATTCTCAATTGAATTAATCTTTAGACCCTCGATTCCTGATAACATTACAAATTGGAGAATTTTCAATGATGATCCTGATATTGTAAGCTTCCTCACATCAGAAGGATCTTACAATAATCAAATTATAGATGAAGACCAACATGACAAAAAATTGCAACAAGATAGCACTAATAATGCTATGCCAAAATCAATAGTCAAATTGGAAGACTTATATGATTTGAAAGATCGATTCAAAAGATCTACAAATTCAAAACTTCAAAGTTCAACTCTGAACTATGAATTAGTAAATCTAGGAACTGATACCAAGCCGCAGAATATCAATCTAGGTCTTGGCCTAGCCCTTGAAGAAAGATTAGCATACGTTTGTCTCTTGAAACAATACAAAAGTGTCTTTTCCTGGAACTATGATGAACTTAAGACTTACGACACTTCTATCATTTAGCATACGATCCCAATGATAGATGATGAAAAACCTGTCTAGCAAAAGCTGAGAAAGATCCATCCTAACCTAGAAAACCAGATCAAATCTGAGCTCAATAAGTTATTGAAAGCCAAAATCATTTTCCCCGTGCAACATTCTAAATGGGTTTCCAATATGGTTCCTGTTAGAAAAAAAAACGGAGACATTAGAATTTGCATTGACTTTCGAAATCTTAACAAAGCCTTCCAAAAGGATAATTTTCCTTTACCTCCCATGGAGCAAATATTACAAGTAGTTGCAGGATCAGAATTAATGTCCTTTTTGGATGGTTTCTCTGGCTATAACCAAGTTTTGGTTCACCCTGATGATCAATTAAAGACTACATTCAGAATCAAATGGGGAACTTACGCATATCAAAAGATGCCTTTTGGTCTGATCAACGTTGGCACCACATTTCAAAGAGCCATGGACATCGCATTTAAGGGATTAGTAAACAAATCAGTAGTAATATACTTGGATAATATAACTGTATATTCCAAAAAACGAAGTAATCATCTTAGAGATTTGAAATAGATCTTCCAACGTTTCCAAAGGTACGAAATTTCACTTAATCTGAAAAATTCCTTTTTTGCATTAAGTGAAGGAAAACTTCTTGGATTCATAGTGTTAAAATCTGGGATCCATATTGATCCCGATAGAATCAAGGAGATTTCCGAAATACCCTTGTCTCACAACAATAAAGCTATGCAATCCTTCCTTGGCCAGATTAATTTTGTAAAGAGATTTGTTCCCGACTTTTCAAGGATCGTATCTCCCTTAAAAGCAATGATTAAAAAGAATGCAATCTTCAAATGGGGCCAAGACAAATATGAAGCATTCAATCTAATTAAACAAGAGATTCTTAATTCCCCATCTTTAGCAACTCCATATTTTTCCGACCCTTTCATTTTATATACATTTGCCTCTGATAGATTATATGTTGTGATACTCACTCAAGCAAATCAAGACAAGGCGGAAGCCCCAATCGCCTTTTTCAGCTCAAATCTATAAGGGGCTGAATTAAATTATTCTGACGTCGAGAAGCATGCTTACACCATCTTCAAAGCAATCAAACATTTCAGACCCTTCTTGCTTAAAACCCATACAAAAATCATAGTACCGTTTCCAGCGGTAAGAAATCTTTTAGTACAGAAAGATGTGGGTGAAAAGAGAGCAAATTGGGTTACCGCCTTACAAGAATACAACGTCGAGATTAAACCAGAAAATATTATAAAAGGTCAAGGTTTTTGTAAAATGCTGGCTGGAGCATCGCTTATTTCCAAAACACCATCTTCAGAAGCACAAATGTATGAGGTAAGCCTAAACGATATTGAATCATTGTACGCTGATATCATATTTTATCTAAGGAATGATATGCTCCTTCAAACTTAGATTATACAAAGAAAAGAGCCCTAACATTGAAGGCTAAGCAATATCAACTCGTAAACGATGTACTTTTTAGGATAAATTATGATTATGTTCTCCTTCGATGTCTTGAGAAAGCTAAATCTGAAAAAGTGTTGTAGGAACTCCATGATGGACCAGCAGGTGGACATTATGCTGGAGATGCTACAACACATAAAGTCCTGTGTGTAGGATATTATTGGCCTACACTATTCAAAGACGCGCATAGCTACATGAGGAAATGTCAAGTTTGTCAAACTGCTGCTGGGAGACAAAATAAGCCATCATTACCTTTGCAGCCAATCAACATTGAGCAACCTTTTGATCAATGGGGATTGGATATAATAGGTGAGATCGTTCCTCACTCTTCTAAATAGCATAGGTATATCCTTACAGCTACATATTATTTTACTAAATGGGTTGAAGCAGTTCCTCTCAAGACAGCCAATGCCGAACACATCATTGATTTCATAGATCAGTTCATAATCACCAGGTTTGGTTTACCCTCTACTTTAATGTTTGATAATGCATCGTATTTTTCTGGCAATGCTATGATTGAATTTTCACTCAAAAGAGGTTTTAAACTTAAAAAATCTGCCAATTATTATCCACAGGGGAATGGATTAGCTGAATCAATGAATAAAAACTTAATCAGAATCATTAAGCGAACCATTGACTAGAATCATAAGCAATGGCACAAATCTTTAACATATGCTCTATGGGCAGACCGAATAACGCAAAAGCCTCCATTGGCACTTCTCCCTTTAATTTAGTTTATGGGAAAGAAGTGGTCATTCCAACTCATCTAGGGATTCCCTCTTTGGCCTTAGTTCAATTTATTGACGAAACACCAACTTGTTCCTTACAACTAAGGTAGCTGCAAATCCTTAAGCTAGAAGAGCAAAGAGAACAGGCTAAAATAACCCATGCGCATCACCAAGCATTAGTAAAAGCTTCTTTTGACTCAAACATGATGTCTAGAAAGGACTTTTAGATAGGGGATCTAGTTTTAAAATGGGAAAAGGCTCATGAGGAAAAGGGCAAACATATGAAGTTTCAACAAATGTGGCTTGGCCCTTTCCAAATCGCAGAAATCTTAGGTCCATCTACCTTTATGTTACAGGATTTAACTAAAAAAGGAGAATCTTTACCTATTAACGGACAGATCCTCAAAAAATACTTTCCATAGGATATCATTCTTCTATTTTTTTTTAGATTAGTTTTTTTATTTTAATAATAAAATCAGTTGTAAAAGGTTACGTTTGGAATTCACGAGAAAAAACAAGTATTTCTCTTAGATTTTGTTTTTTCGCTTGTATAAATAGAACTGATTTAGAAAATTGAACATTATTATTGAAAGATACAGTCAAAGGGCTATAAGCTTCAAAATGATACTAATTTCAACTTTGTAAATTTTGATAAAAAAGCGACCTTTCGTTGGAATTTGCTTTATATCGGTCAAATGAAAGGTATCAATAACAAAATGAAGATTCTCTGTAGAAAGGCTCTTTCCAAAAACTCTACCATTGTCGTCCAGAGCAATTCTTAAGGAAACAATGATTTCCTCCCCACCTAGGGAATTGCGAGCTTCAAAGAATAATCCCTTTAACTTAAAGAATAAGAGGTCTCATCACGAGCTGACTTATCATGGTCATAGATATTATAGCTTGCTGACTTTGCCAAAACTGCATACCACAATAGGGAAATGACTCAAGATTGTTGCAATCAAAAGACAAGGGGTCTCATCACGAGCCAGATTGTTCAACAAAGTTATAAATCAAGTGAGTGGCGCTGTCATAATTTGGCTACCAAACCAAGGCATTGTTCTTTAAGGATTAAAAGAAAATAAAAAAGTAATAAGTGTGAATATGGATTTACCTTTGAAAATCGTATATTTCTCTAATTAGGATACAGGATCATTGCTGGGTAACAAATAACCCTGTCGAGGCTATAAATGCCTGCTAGCAGCAGAGGCTCTACCTACGACAAATGAGCATATTTAAAACTGATTTACAGAGAAGCCTTTGTTTTTATCTTTATAAACTATGTAGTGACTGATGTAGATACAATGACTAGCTCTAGGAAGTAAATAAACAAAGTTGACATGGAACAAACAAACTATCATTAACGACTGAAAGCATGGTGTACTTTATCTTTCTATAGTAAAGTTTGATTTTCTAAAAAAATTTCTGTTTTGGAAGTTTAGAAAATTCAAAAGACAAGCAGAGATAACTAGTTCTTCCAAGTGAATCACCAATTGTTATGGCCAACAACAACCCCCCTTCTTATTTAGTTATTTCTAATACTAAATAAGTGGGGACCCTTATCCATAAAATTCAAAAAATAAATTAGGACTTGTGTTTCCTTTTTGAATAAATCTTACTAATCATAAAACCTATGAGAATACCCGAAAATTCCAAAAAGACTTGAGTTTTGTGATAAGTTCGAACAAGGCCACTCCCTTAATAAAAAGCGTCGAATCACAAAAAGGTAAAGGATGCCTTCCTACAAGCGAAATCCTAAGATTGTGAAATCGCGATGTGAGATCACCCATCAAAAGACCCTCATTGCATTGCATGCCTCAATATCACTTACGCTGAAATGTCTCAAATTGTCGATATGCGATAGTGAATCTCGCAAATCACATTTTGCAGAAAATACATTGAAATGGATAATTGCCACATGAAATGAATTTGCGATATTGCGAATCAAATCGCAAAATCGCCTTATCGAAGATCTGCAGGGTTCGTTGTTCGAGAAAACTTTTTCCATAAACCGATGCCCAGTTATGCGCATTAATGTTAATTAATGAGTTAGTTGGCAATCATTAATTAAATATGGTTTTGATCTAATCGAGGAGCCATTTCACGTAAGGTGATATATTTGATATGTTTTCGACATTTAAAGCTTTCCCGTCACCTTTTTCTTATCATTATTCTTTCCTCATTTGTAAACTACAAGAGCGAAAAGAAGAGAAGTGTACATAGCAGTGTTCAGAATATTATGGGAAATAAGGGTAAAACTCCAAGTTCTGAAGATAAAGAGATGACGCCCTTATACACAGACACCACCTGTAACAAAGATGCTGGTATTACTACTTGGGAAGGCATGTACAGTTTACTTGAGGAAGAAAATCCCATGGTAATGGAGGTTACAGCTACTGCTGGCTCACACGGGTCATCTGAGGCGTCTATTACAGAACTAGCATGTTCTTTCTTGCACCGGATAGCGGTGAGGCCCAAAATTCTTCCATACATGGACATGGTCAAATGGGTACTAGATAGTGCTGATATCATGAATAGACAATTTAAGACTTAGGGTCAAGGACTCATTGGCTCATTCACTCCACAAGATTTGAGGCTCATGTATCATCTACCAGAGCCACAGGCGACTTATAACAAACAGTTCATGGAGAAGTTCGCTAAAGAAAATGAAGATTTGGCAGAATGCACCAAGGACTGGTCAAGAAGGGACGAACCATTAAAAAAGGATAAGCACGGTATGTATAGTACTGGTTCTCTCACCTCCCCGTATTGCTTTGCTGCTGCTATGCTCTGTAGACTTTTTGGAAAGCCAGATGTTAACAAATTTTCATCTGAATGGCTGCCATTATTGGATGCTGCCACTAATGCTACTATTATGGACTGGGCTAAGATATTGTCTGACAATTTAGCCACAACCATTTTGAATTACCGGTCCAAAAGAACTACCGCTCAGAGGATTTATCCCCCTTTCTACTTATCTTCTTATGTGATGGATGCAATCTGTTATATTTCCAAGTTTCCTCTAATGGGTTGGAAATGGACTACTCAAGACCCCTTACCCATTCATATTGGTCACAAAGAATTATGGGATTCCAAGTTCATTTCGTATTTCTACAAGATTTGTCATGGAATCATGCTACCTCTATACAAAATGTTGTATGATAAAGACCCTCCAAGATTTTCTCTTGAAGCGAAGGTCGATATGCTCCCTATCGCGAGATGGTTCGGAGAAGAACTTTTCACATATGTCAGGGTATTCGGAAGTCTCACTTCCCCTCATGTCCTACCTCTATATGTTCCTGATAAACTACTGGCACGAGAGATTGCTTATCAGACTTGCAGAGAAGGAGGTATGAGTAAAGATTTGAAGGACAAGAAAAAGGCCATTTGGCCGCAATTTCCTATGGCCTGTGGGGCCTTTTCACTTTTTGATTTAGGCCATGCATTCAAAGAAGTAAACAACATGTTATGTTTATGATTGTTCAAATTTCCAGGAAGACCGTTCGACCCTTCTGATATCGTTAAGAATTTCACTACTGCAGTCAAAATAAAAGTGTTTTCTAAAGAATATGATCTTTTTGATGATATGTTTCAACAGAAAAGTACACTTAAAGAAGTTTTGCATTCGGCTCAAATGCAATTTCCTCCAACAGAATTTCAAGAGTTCAAAATGTACAGAGAAAGAAGGTTAGCTAATATCCCTTTGGATAAATTACACTTGGAACTCGTAAGGGAACCAACTCCCAGTATCAGTCTCAGTGGAAGTTCAAGCACAGACAGGTCCAAATCTAAGTCTGGGAAAGAAACGTTAGAACACTCCAAGAAGTCCGAAAGTGACCATGATAAAAGTGAAGGGTCAGTAAGAGATACGGCCTAGCCTAAGGAACACGCAGAACAACAGGTTTTGACCTCTTCACAAGAAAATATCCCCCCTCTCATCGTCCAGCCACCACCAATCAGAACAGAGTTGGACAAAGAATGGGAAACGTTCAATGACTTAATCAATATTGAAGGACAGAGCACAATGATACCTGAAAGTAATGTACAGACAGTAAATGATATAGTCACAGAGACATTCAACAATGTCCCAGAAATGGAACATATTCCCATTACCCCATCTTCTGAACTTATGCTCAAAATAGAAGAAATTCCTCCTCTTGATGTATTTTATAGTCCACAACATAAGGCGGTAGTAAGAAGACAAAGAAATAAAAGGAAATTGGAATGCATACTCTCTCACAATGTAGAGTAATTAGACATCCTTTGGCAAGATCCCACCACTGATCCTACTGTAAATCTCACTAAATTATCTTAGATCGTAGGAGCACTGTGACCATCGATAAAGCATCTGAGGTACAACAAATACTGAAAGAAAAAGAAGATCAAATACAGGTTTTGCAGCAACAGCTACAACAAGCCAGTGCGAACAGCGAAGCACAGAAACAGCTTGAAAAACTACAGCAGGACTTTCAACAGATGCAGCTAGGATACCAGAATAGTTTGGCCGAAAGAGAAAAACAGTTACAGGTTATGCAAGAGATGCACAAGGATGATCCTAAGATTACAGAATTCATCATAGAATCCATTTCCTTAAATGATCAACTACTGCAGCAACAAGAAACATTGTGCCAAAGAATATCACAATGGAGCTCTTATTGCGAGGCGATAGAATTACTAATCAAGTCGTGGGCTTGTGACATGATTATGATTTAATTGATAAAAGAGTTACTGAATATTTGGCTTGGTAGGAATGAGAAGAAGGAAGAAAGGCAGGCGCACCAATAATCAATGAAACCCACAAAGAAATTCTCTTTAACAAGTGGGATGCACGGATCAGGAAAGTAGAACAATCAATAGAAGAAGCAGCCACAACAACAAATAATATCATTGACTGCATCAATGAAAATTTGCACAGGGAAAATATAATATCAGAGACCACTCTAGGATATCTACCAAATGTATAGCATCTATAGACAAGCCGGAGATAGAAGACTCAAGACAAAGCAGAGTCCATCAAAAGGTTAACGAAGTTGAATTGGGATTCTTACTGGACGTACTTGGTAAAACCACACAGCCAGTGTATGACTCTCAAATGTATCATTAATTCTGCCGAGAAGATGGCGCTAGCTCTTACCGATTCCGTTTTCGCAGGATAGATAGAGTCGGAAGTCGGCCAACCAAGTCTCCACAAGCAAATGTTGAACGCTTGCGACTACAAGGAACATATACATAGATAGTTAGTTATTAGTTATTAGTTTTAGATTTAGATTTAGTTTTAGTTTTGATTTATTTTTTCCTAAAAAGAGGACGGTCATTTAAACCGTATCCTACATTTTTGTAATAAATTATTTTTAGATTTAGCTAGTAGTATTTAAACCCTTCTCATGCATTTAGAGAAGGGTCCATAAATTTATCAAAAACTTGTCCTCGGAACATGCACTTTTGCACCCTCCGAGGAGGTTTTGAAGAATGAATGGAACATGATTTATTGATATCTGCGTTTAATATCTACTACTGATGTTGCACTTTTGTACTCTTAGTGGATGTTGGATTAAGAAGAGATAGATCATTATTACTGGAGCTCATGAGTAGAACTAGTTATAAATGGTACTTTTATCTCTTAACAAATTTTGCTTATGTGTTATGGTGATATTCATGTTTAGTTATTTATGTATGAATTCTTAAATGCTTGAGTGATCATTTGGCACTTTTGTATTGTGATAGCTATTTATTTATGCTTAATATATGAGTGACTTATTATGCGATATGTTTTTTTACAACTGTTCGGCTAAATTTTTATGCGAAACAGTTCATCTTTATTGAATTCTTCTCTTTTAGAAATTGAATGATCTTTATTACCAATTGTTGTAGAAACTATTTTAGATCGCATAATTGAAAGATCAAATCCCGGGGTAGTTTTAGAATTAGATATTTCTGTTTATTAGAATACAATTGCATGTCATTAAATTAGATTTAGAATAAAAGTGTTTTACTTAGAAGTTATTAGAAAGGAAATATAAATTCTCAACACACACACATAAATTGGGAAACTGGTCCCATATCCCCAGTCGGACCCACTGCACCAAACGGAAAAGGAGCTGCTAACCAAGGTCCCGACTGGGTGGGTATCCCCCTTGTTGTAGACCCGATTTTCGGGGCTTCAACACCAAGACACCTTGTTGAAGCCACAAGCAAAGAACAACACCACGAATACGAAGAAGGACACGGGAAAATGGTGTGAGTTCCATAATATCTCCACTCACAATACAAGTGAGTGTTTGGCCAAGTAGACATTGGTGGCCAAGCTAAAGGCTTCCGAAGCAGATGCATTTTTTGACTCTGAATCAAAACCCAATAAGGGAACTGACAAATGGAAGTCAATCATTGATACGGAGCCCAGTGCCACCGTGGCCACCACAGAGCCTGAAGATTCAGAGGAGGGGGAACTGTAGAATTTTGTAGAATTTTTCCTACAAATCAGCTAGCTTTGATACCATGTAGAACTTTCTCTACAAATCAGCTAGCTCTGATACCATGTAGAAATTTCCCACATGTAGATCAACTTGGTAATGCAATGTAATAAAGAAAAACACTTGATCTACTTCTATAAGCAATTTAGCGGAAGCTTAATCAACCATGGGCAACATCAATAAGAACACATATAACTGATAGGAAGGAATCAATCACACATAACACAGAAGAATTTACCCGGGGAAAGCACCTGCCTAAAACCTCATCTGTGTATTATCATACAAGTGGAAATATAGTCCAAATTACACAAAGCCTTAGCGAGGAAGCTATCCAGCTCTCAGTACAATCCCTCTGCTACTCATAGACAGTCAAAGGCTTCTCACAAAGCTTCTCCTCTGCCATCCTGTTGAGGCCCCGAAAATCGGGTCGATAACAAGGGGGATACGCACCCGGTCCGGACCTTGGTTGGAAGCTCCTTATCCGTTTGGTATAGCGGGTCCGACTGGGGATAATGGGACCAGTTTCCCAATCTAAGGGTGTGTGTGTGTGTAGAGTTGGATGTTGCTGATCTAAGAATACTTAAAGCTAATCTAATTCAAACTTTTAAACTAAATCTATGCTATTATAATCTAATGAAAAACAACACATCTAATCTATGCTAACCCGGGGTGTATTTCTTCCATTATGCGATCTAAAAAGATTTCAGACAATAACTGGTAATAAAGATCATTCAGCTATCATAAGAATAGAAATCAATTAAGATGAACTACTTTGCATAAAAAGTTAGGCAAAACAGTTGTGAACAACATATCGCATAATAAGTTATTCATATATCAAACATAAATAAATGGCTCCACTGTACAAAAGTGCCAAATGGTAACTCACACATTCATGCAATAACATATAAACAACTAAAACTGTATATCACTTTAAGAATATAAGCAGAAATGGCCAAGAGATAAAAGTACCATTTATGACTGATCCTACTCATAAGCTTCAAGCAACAATGATTTATGTCTCCTTGCTCTAACATCTACTAAGAGTACAGAAGTGCAACATCAGTAGCAGATATCAAATGCAAACATTAATAAACCTTGATCCATCCATTCATCAAAACCCCCTCCGAGGGTGCAAAAGTGCATGTTCTGAGGACAAGTTTTTTTGACAAATTTCTGGACCCTTCTCCAAATGCATGAGAAGGGTTTAAATACTGCTAACTAATTAACTTAATTACATAAATTTAGGATACGGTTCAAATGACCACCCTTCTTCTAAAGCAAAACTATTTCTAAAAACTGAATCTAATTCCTAACTATTTCTGCATTCGCTCCTTAAATGTTGCGAGCATTCAACATTCGCCTGGGAAGAGTCAGCTGGTTGCCTTCTGCTTTTGTTTGAGTTATGCAAACAGAAATGCCAAGCGCTGGCACCACTTTTTAGTACACTAGAAGATATTTTTGAGAATTATCTTCTGGTTGGGCGAATTTACTGTGTATATACTTGGCAACAACCCAAATTTCCCTCAAACTGCTTCTGCTTTTGCTATTTCAGTTTCCGGACTTGCGAATGACTAAGCAGGTTAGAGACTTTGCTTTCTGAACAATTTTCTTAGCGATGCGCGATTAGCGCTACTGTTCTTTGATCCGGGCTTTTCTGGTGCGTTTTCCTTCTTTAGCGCCTTTTTCCTTTACCGGGTAGAAGTTTCAGGATTTTTCGTAAACATGCTGCTTTTGTGAGCTTTCTGACCCTGAATGTTGAATCACCTATCGACCTCATCATCTGTTGAGTGATACTCTGGAATCTATGGTTCTGTTGCATGCGACATCTGTTCATGAAGGCATCTCTTCTCTATTCTCCGAGCATTGACGCTTTCCCCTTTTCCTTAGCTGTTTCCTGCTCATTGCTTCGTATTGTTTCCTGTTTTTCATTCCTGCAGTTCATGCAAAGGAAAAGAGTAATGATAATAAATACTGATACGAAAGCTCTAACCTCTATGAATTTATAAAATCATGACACCCATCATGAACTGACTCTTCAAAAAACACAAAACCGTCCTTCATTAACACTTTGGCATATGTTCATTAATTTCTTTTAAGGCGCGCGCCTAATTTTTGGTTTACGGACAACTTTTCTTGAATGTTGAGCCGAGGAAATTTGCAATGGGCGATAGCAGCATCGCGTCATCGCATTACCTAGATGTGTCATCGCAAGCTTTTTCAGATCGGATTATCGCAGATCGCAGATCGCAGATATCGCAGATCGCAGATATCGCCAGATCGCAGCATCGCGGATCGCATGAGTCATTAAATCATTGTGTGCTGCTTATGTGATATTGCGATATGCGACGTCGCACATCGGCCGTCGGAGATTTCTTAAGATTTTCATCTAAGAGCGCTTCTTAATGTGTGCGATGCGATGAATTTCGCGTCGCTTCTTCGCAGTTTTTATTATGTTCATAAGGGGATGTTTTATCTTCTCCACGCGATGCGACATAATTTTAAGGAGTAGAATACAAAAAGTTTTATAAAATGCTTTTTGAATTTTTTATTAAGGGTCCCCATTTGCTTAGTGTTATTGCTAATACTAAACAAAGAGGGGGGTGGTTGGTGGCCACAACAATGGCGATTCACTGGGAAGAATAAGTTATCTCTGCTTTTCTATTGAATCTTAACTTCCAAAACAGAAAAATTTTCATAAGTCTAAATTTTGTTATGGACAGATAGAGTACATTACGCCTTATCCTATTAATGATATTTTGTTTCAACCTCTTTCTATTCTAATTGTTTGCTTCCTCATGCTTGTCCTTGTACTTATATCAGCCACTACTTGGTCTTTTTAAAGATAAAATAAAGCCTTCTCTGTGTGCTGGCTTTAAAATATTCTCATTTGTCGTAGGTAGAGCCTCTGCTGCCAGCAGGCGTCCATAGCCTCGACAGGGTTACCTGTTACCCAGCAATGATCCTTTATCCTGCTTAAGGCTATCTACAACTTTTCAAAGAAAAACCCATTTTGACACTTTTTCCCTTTTTTATTCTCAAAGAACAATGTCTTGGTTTGGTAGCCAAAATTATGACACATTCATTCACTTTATTTACACTTTTGCTGAACAAGCTGGCTCGTGATGAGACCCCTTGTATTTTGATTGCAACAATCTTGAGTCGTTGCCCTGTTTTGGTGGACAGTATTGGCAAAGTCAACAAGTTATAATATCTGTGATCATGATAAGCCGGCTCGTGATGAGATCTCTTATTCTTTGAGATATAGTGTTTCTCAGATTGTTCCTCTGAATGCTGCGATTTTCTTTAGCGGGGAGGAAGTCATTGTTTTTCCTTAAGAAAGCTCTGGACGACAATAATAGAGTTTGAAAACAGCAGTCTTACAGAGAAGCCTTATTTTGCTATTGATACCTTTCATTGTGCTGATATAAAACAATTCCTTCGCTAAAGGTTGCTTTCATCAAATTTTGAAGTTGAAACTAGTATCATATCCAGGCTAAAGTTTTTTTTTTTTTTACCATGTATCTGTGAATAATAAAAGTCAGATTTTCAAAAATTTTTGCTACTTATACAAGCGAAAGCTCAAAATCTGAAAGAGAATTGGTGTCTTTTCCGAGAATACCTGTAGTAACCACTCACAACTGGTTTTATTATGAAAAAGAAAAGAAAAACTATTCTAAAAAGTAGAAGAATAATCTTCTATGGAAAATATATTTTAAGGATTTGTCCATTAACAGGCAAAGAATCCCTTCTACCTGCTAAATCCTGCAACACAAACGTTAATGGACCTATGACTTCAACAATCTGAAAAGGACCAAAGCACATCTTTTGAAATTTCATATGTTTCCCCTTTTCTTCATGAACCTTATCCCATTTCAAAACTAAATCTCCCATCTGAAAATTTTTTCTGGTCATTATGCTTGAATCGAAAGAGGATTTTATTAGTGCTTGGTGATGAGCATGGGTTTTCTTAGCTTGTTCTCATTGTTCTTCTAATTTAATTATTTCCATTTGTCTTAGTTGTATGGAGGAAGTAGATACTTCATCGATGTATTGTACTAAAGACAAAGAGGGGATGACTAAGTGAGTTGGAAGAACCACTTCTTTCCCATAAACTAAATTAAAGGGAGAAGTGCCGATTGAAGCTTTCTTCGTTATTCTATCTTCCCATAAAGCATTTACCAAAGCTTTGTGCCAATTCTTTTGGTTCTAGTCAACTGTTCTTTTAATAATCCTGATTAGGTTTTTATTTGTTGACTCAGCTAACCCATTACCTTGCGGATAGTAGTTGGCCGAATATTTCAGTTTGAACCCTCTTTTAAGTGCAAACTTAGTCATTGCATTTCCAGAAAAGTATGATGCATTATCAAACATTAAAGCCGTTGGCAATCCAAACCTAGTGATTATAAATTGATCTATGAATTCAATAATATTTTCAGAATTAGCTGTCTTGAGAGGAACTGCTTCTACCCATTTAGTACAATAATCTGTTGCCGTGAGGATGTATCTATGCTGCTTAGAAGACTGAGGAACGATATCACCTATTATGTCCAAGCCCCACTGACTGAATGGTTGCTCGATGTTTACCGGCTGTAGTGGCAGGGATGGATTCTTTTGTCTTCCAACAGTTGTTTGGGAGACTTGACATTTCCTTACGTAACTGTGTGAGTCTTTGAACAGCGTAGGCCAGTAATATCCTGCACGTAAGATCTTATGTGCAGTAGCATCTCCAGCATAGTGCCCGCATGCTCGTCCGTCGTGGAGTTCCTCATACAGTTGTACCTGTTCAGATGAATTTTCAGAAATCTGCGATGCTCCGGCCAACATTTTGCAGAAGCCTTGACCTCTTACAATGTTTGTTGGCTTGATCTCAAGGTTGTATTCCTGTAAAGCAGTGATCCAATTTGCTCTTTTCTCACCCACATCCTTCTGTACTAGAAGATTTCTTACCGCTGGAAACGGTACTATGATCTTAGTATGGGTTTTAAGTAGGAAAGGTCTGAAATATTTGACCACTTTGAAAACAACATATGCCTGTTTCTCCACGTCTGAATAGTTGAGTTCAACACCTTGTAAATTCGAGCTAAAAAATGCGATTGGAGCTTCCGCTTTTTCTTGATTTGCTTGAGTTAGGATCGCAACATATGATTTCTCTGAGGCAAATGTGTATAAGATAAAAGATTCTGAAAAATTCGGGGTTGCTAAAGATGGAGCATTAATGATAGCTTGTTTGATCAGGTTGAATGCTTCATGTTCATCTTGACCCCATTTGAAATTTGAATTCTTTTTAATCATGGTTTGCAAAGGAGACACAATTCATGAAAAATCTGGGACAAATCTCTTTACAAAATTGATTTGACCAAGGAAAGATTGCATGGCTTTTTTATTATGAGGTAGGGATATTTCAGAAATTTCTTTGATTCTGTCAGGCTCGATGTGAATACCAGATTTTGACACTATGAATCCTAGAAGTTTCCCTTCACTTAGTGCGAAAAAAGATTTCTTTGGGTTAAGTGAAATCCCATACATTAAACATCATTGAAAGATCTGTTTTAAGTCTCTGAGATGGTTGCTTCGCTTCTTGGAGTACACTGTTATATCATCCAAATAAATTACTACGGATTTATTGACTAAACCCTTGAATGCGATGTCCATGGCTCTCTTAAATGTAGCACCAGCATTGATAAAAAAAAATGGCATCTTCTGATATGCGTATGTGCCCCAATTAGTTCTGAATGTGGTTTTCAACTGATCATCGAGATGTACCAGCACTTGATCATATCCTGAAAATCCATCCAAGAAAGACATCAATTCTGACCCTGCTATTGCCTGTAATATCTGCTCCATAGGTGGGAGAGGAAAATTGTCTTTTTGACAGGCTTTGTTGAGATTCCGAAAATCGATGCAGATTCTAATATCTCCGTTTTTCTTTCTAACGGGTACCATATTGGAGACCCATTTGGAATGTCTGACGGGGAAAATTATTCTGGCTTTTAACAACTTATTTAGCTCGGTTTTTATCTGATTTTCTAAATTGGGGTGGATCTTTCTCAGTTTCTGTTGGATAGGTTTTTCGTTGTCAATCATAGGAATAGTGTGTTGAATGATAGAAGTGTCGTATGTTTTCAGCTCGTTGTAATTCCAGGCAAAAACATTTTTATACTGTCTTAAAAGACGAATATACGCTAGTTTTTCTTCAGGGGCTAAGCCGATGCTTAGATTAATGTTTTGTGGTTTATCATCGGTTCCTAGGTTTACTAATTCTTAGTTCAGAGTTGAACTGTAGAGATTTGAATTGGTAGACCTTTTAAACCGATATTTCAAATCGTATAAGTCTTCTAACTTAACCACCGATTTAGGTATAGCATTATCAGTGCCATTTTGTTGTATTTGTCGACCGTGATGGTCTTCGTCAATTATCTGAATGGAGTAGGATCCTTCGGAAGTGAGGAAATTTACAATATCAGGATCGTCGTTGAATACTCTCCAATTTGTAATGTTGTCAGGGATGGATGGTCTAAAGATTAATTCTATTGAGAATCTATCTGGACTAAACTCTTCGGAGGGAATAAGCCTAGAGGCTACGTTAGCCAAAAGGTCCGCGCTTGTGTTTTGGAGTCTCGGGATTGAAGAAATATTGAACGCTATGAAATGCTCAGTCAGATCTTGCACCAAAGATTGATACTGTTTTAAATGACTTGATAGGCAATGAATAGTGTTACGTACCCTTGCACCAAGGCCTCATATTCTGTTGTATTGTTTGTGCAATCGAATTCGAGTCTGCACGTAAGCATGGTCTTATTTCCTTCTGGACTAATCAGAACGCATCCTGCTCCTGCTCCTTCGTTAGATTTAGAGCCATCAAAATATAATTTCCAAAACAAAGATGTATTTACAGGTTTATCTACAAAATTAACACACTTTGAATTATCAGTTTGGGAAAATTTTTCGACTTGGGACAAAACTGAATTTTCTAAGTAAGGTGATGTATGAGCATTGAAATTGCCGAGAAAAGAATCTACCGAGTAATTGCCTATGATACTGCTGTTATACGCTACTGCTTCATTTTCTCCCTCCAATTTCGTTACTATGTACTTCTGGTGTAACTCTCGTTCAACCTTTATTTGATTCGGTTTACCATTGTAGGGTAACCACATGTGTGACCAGTCGATTGAAAAGTATCCATGGAGTTTCTCGGACCAATCCCTGCTAAGAATCAAGCCATATAATTCTGGGATATCAGCCACTAGAATGTCAATAACCTGACATACCTTTGGGTTGGATGACAATCTTATGGTTACTTGATTAAGTTCACCAATCACTTCGATTTGAGATCGATCAAGCTGAACTATGCGCATTGCGGATTTTTGTGGTTGAACATTTAACTTGGCACATATTGATCTAGGTAAAATATTCGTTGAAGCACCAGAATCTACCAAACAATTGTGCACATTTTTATTGAAAATTTCATAAGTGAGAAGGAAAGGGGGAGTGTGAGACCTTGATCTTCCTCCAATCAAGGTGATGTCATTAGGATCAATCTTGTTAATCGTGTTGGTTGGAGGTTTTCCCATGTTGTGGGAAGCTACAGTTGTATGCAAAGATGTAATAGGCACGGCATGTAATTCTTTCATCATTATCTTCTGTTGATGTTTCAATTTGCTCAATTCGTAAAGGGTAATATTAGCCCTAGTCTTTTTCATGTCGTCAATAATATTGTATTCCATCTCATCCGACACTATTAGTGTTTTTGATGGAGTTGTTTGATCTGATTGGACCGGGCTAGGTTGAGTCGCTTTAGTGGTCGTTTTTTTTGTTGCGACTTTATCTTTTGCTGCAGAGCTTGTGCTCTTCTGCTTAGGGGTAGTTTGGGGAGGATCAAGTTGATTTTTGCTTCGTGTACTAACTGGAAATACTTCTTGATCTTCTTCTTGTGGGAGGATGAAATCCCACATTCCTTGTAATTCAACAACTTCTTCGTCATCAGTCTGCCCTTCAGTGGTATTCTCTTCTTCTTCCTCTTCTTCGGATTCGACATTTGAAATAGCGTTGGGTGGTTTCACATCCATTGAAGGACCTCTTTTAAAAGCTCTGTAGGGCTTTTTCGAAGAAGTTTCTGCTACTTGTTTTTTGATGTCAATCATCTCATTGGACATGGTCTTTAAAACTTTTTGCAATCCTTCCAAATCGAAAGGGTCTTTCGTTTGTTTCTTCTTGGAGTCTTGACTTGAAGGTGACTTTTTTAGACTTGCGTTCCTCTATCACAGATCTCTTTTCCAGAGCTATTACACGTTTCTCTACTGCTATCGCCTCTGTCAAGTTTTCAACTAAGGTTGTTTTATTTTCCCTATCCACGAAGATTGCTAAGTTTGATGGTAAGGTCGTAATATACCATTCACATCGTACTTCTTCGCTGGGTTGGGAAGCAGTGGGAATTTTGTTGAGGATCTTATTGAACCGTAAATTGAAATCTTTGATGGGTTCTCTAGCCTCGGCTTTAAGATTGGATAGGTCATTGATTAACGTTGTCGTTGATCTGTCATCACCAAACTTGGTAAGGAATTGACTTTGGAAAATGTCCCAACTTGTGATAGACCTGGAGGGTAATGAAAAGTACCATGACCCGGCTGTTCCTTGCATTGTATAGGGAAAAATCCGAACAACAACATCTTCGTTAGTAACTCCGTTGAGATTGACAGAAAGCATGAAATTGTTAATGTGTTCTTCAGCTAGCATGCCTGCTTCTGGATTGAATTTGGGTAGCCATTTCTTAGGATGGGTCGGTATTTGACTCAAGGGTGGAGGCATTAAAACTACCCCAGGATTATTCCATGGAGACTGGGCCATCGTTGAGTTGCTAGTGAATGAAAGTGCAGAAGATGATCCCTGTGGCTGGGAAGATGAGGACACTATGATCGTAGATGATTGAAGAGGGGTTGTGGGAGTTCCAGTAAGCGGATGGATGATGGTTTGGAATGAAGATGTGGGTGGCTAACTTCGCGGTGAGGGAGTTGAAATGGAGGATGTAGATGAAAGAGTCTCACTGTCAGACTCTTGTGGTGTTTTCCTCGCTCTTTTCCTGGTGTGGAGAGGCAATTCAGTTGGCTGGATGCCAAATTTTTCACTCTTTAATCTGGTTAGGGGATGAGCAGGATTGTACAGCGAAGTCACACAGCTTTGAGATTTATCAGACCTCTGAGTAGAAATGGAAAATCCCTGGAGTTTGTGAATCAGACTTTGAACTTCAGGGGGTTCAATGGTAGATTGGTCTGAAATATTAGGTTGTGTAGCAGCGGTTGATACTCAAGCGACTTTTGACTCTGGATTTAAGCGTACTGGGGAAGTCAGGGGAGTAGATAAGGGCGATTTACTCTCAGAATGGTATTTAGATTTTGATTTAGGTGCCATTCATAGTTCGGGCCCTCCTTCTAGCGCCAAATATTTTGAGGCCCCGAAAATCGGGTCGACAACAAGGGGGATACCCACCGGGTCCGGACCTTGGTTGGAAGCTCCTTATCCGTTTGGTATAGCGGGTCCGACTGGGGATAATGGGACCAATTTCCCAATCTAAGGGTGTGTGTGTGTGCAGAGTTGGATGTTGCTGATCTAAGAATACTTAAAGCTAATCTAATTCAAACTTTTAAACTAAATCTATGCTATTATAATCTAATGAAAAACAACACATCTAATCTATGCTAACCCAGGGTGTATTTCTTCCATTATGCGATCTAAAAATATTTCAGACAATAACTGGTAATAAAGATCATTCAGCTATCATAAGAATAGAAATCAATTAAGATGAACTACTTTGCATAAAAAGTTAGGCAAAACAGTTGTGAACAGCATATCGCATAATAAGTTATTCATATATCAAACATAAATAAATGGCTCCACCGTACAAAAGTGCCAAATGGTAACTCACACATTCATGCAATAACATATAAACAACTAAAACTGTATATCACTTTAAGAATATAAGCATAAATGGCCAAGAGATAAAAGTACCATTTATGACTGATCCTACTCATAAGCTTCAAGCAACAATGATTTATGTCTCCTTGCTCTAACATCTACTAAGAGTACAGAAGTGCAACATCAGTAGCAGATATCAAATGCAAACATTAATAAACCTTGATCCATCCATTCATCAAAACCCCCTCCGAGGGTGCAAAGGTGCATGTTCTGAGGACAAGTTTTTTTGAAAAATTTCTGGACCCTTCTCCAAATGCATGAGAAGGGTTTAAATACTGCTAACTAATTAACTTAATTACATAAATTTAGGATACGGTTCAAATGACTGCCCTTCTTCTAAAGAAAAACTATTTCTAAAAACTGAATCTAATTCCTAACTATTTCTGCATTCGCTCCTTAAATGTTGCGAGCATTCAACATTCGCCTGGGAAGAGTCGGTTGGTTGCCTTTTGCTTTTGTTTGAGTTACGCAAACAGAAATGGCAAGCACTAGCACCACTTTTTAGTACACTAGAAGATATTTTTGAGAATTATCTTCTGGTTGGGCGAATTTACTGCGTATATACTTGGCAACAACCCAAATTTCCCTCAAACTGCTTCTGCTTTTGCTATTTCAGTTTCCGGACTTGCGAATGACTAAGCAGGTTAGAGACTTTGCTTTCTGAACAATTTTCTTAGCGATGCGCGATTAGCGCTAGGCGCTAATTGCGCATCAAAAACTGCCTCTGTTCTTTGATCCGGGCTTTTCTGGTGTGTTTTCCTTCTTTAGCGCCTTTTTCCTTTACCGGGTAGAAGTTTCAGGATTTTTCGTAAACATGCTGCTTTTGTGAGCTTTCTGACCCTGAATGTTGAATCACCTATCGACCTCAGCATCTGTTGAGTGATACTCTAGAATCTATGGTTCTGTTGCATGCGACATCTGTTCATGAAGGCATCTCTTCTCTATTCTCCGAGCATTGACGCTTTCCCCTTTTTCTTAGCTGTTTCCTGCTCATTGCTTCGTATTGTTTCCTGTTTTTCATTCCTGCAGTTCACGCAAAGGAAAAGAGTAATGATAATAAATACTGCTACGAAAGCTCTAACCTCTATGAATGTATAAAATCATGACACCCATCGTGAACTGACTCTTCGAAAAACACAAAACCGTCCTTCATTAACACTTTGGCATATGTTCATTAATTTCTTTTAAGGCACCCGCCTAATTTTTGGTTTACGGACAACTTTTATTGAATGTTGAGCCGAGGAAATTTGCAATGGGCGATAGCAGCATCGCATCATCGCATTACCTAGATGTGTCATTGCAAAATTTTTCAGATCGGATTATCGCAGATCGCAGATCGCAGATATCACAGATCGCATTTATCGCAGATCGCAGATATCGCAGATAGCAGATATCGCCAGATCGTAGCATCACGGATCGCATGAGTCATTAAATCATTGTGTGCTGCTTATGCGATATTGCGATATGCGACGTCGCACATCGGCCGTCGGAGATTTCTTAATATTTTCATCTAAGAGCGCTTCTTAATGTGTGCAATGCGATGAATTTCGCGTCGCTTATTCGCAGTTTTTATTATGTTCATAAGGGGATGTTTTATCTTCTCCACGCGATGCGACATAATTTCAAGGAGTAGAATACAAAAAGTTTTATAAAATGTTTTTTGAATTTTTTATTAAGGGTCCCCATTTGCTTAGTGTTATTGCTAATACTAAACAAAGAGGGGGGTTGTTGGTGGTAACAACACCTCCAAGCCTCCCATTTCCTTGTGCAGTTTCCTTGGCGTCCAGTGATGTCACATGTGTGAATTGGCCTCTTCACACACTCACTAACCTCTGATCTAACTGTACAAACCTGAAGGAGATAAATCCTCATCATGGATGAGCTTCCTTTATAGGAAAAATATTCATCCAACTAATAGTACACTGTCCCTTCTCTGATCTCAACTGGGTCTCTGTCTGACCTGCCATGCATCAGTTATCCATGAGAGAATACTCAATTATCTGAAAATAATAGTTGTCACATGCATGCAAGCATTAACAAACTATATCTCATTAATTTAACAACTTGTTAAATTAATCTAATTGAACTTGACTGAGTTAAACTAAGTCAACTGATCCTCTCAATATAGAACTCATCCTTAATTCCTCAATCAATAGAGCAAATCAAGGACACATTCCCCAAACAATGGAGAAATTATTGCATGTTCTCACAAAGACTTCAAGTTGATTTTCTTTAACTAATTAACTCATGGAGAATTAATTAATTAATATTCAAACTGCTGGTAAGACCAAATTCGAATTTTACTTCCTATTTTAGACCAAGGACTGTCTAAAAATAGAATCCAACTTGAACTACTAAAAATAGAACTTCTATTTTTAGGACTTCCATTTTTCATTCCCTGTTGCCCAATCCAGCACTGAAGCCCAAACTTTTATTTTTAACAGTGCTATTTTTAGCATTTCTATTTTTAGCAATTTCTTGTTGCCAATTTTCAACACTCCCTCTCAACAAGAAAGGATTCCTCTCGAACCCGATCCTGTACCTCTGGAACGTTCTGCATGCAACACATCTACCAAGTGTGGTTGCTCCAACAACTCTCGGAACAAAAAAAACTCCCAACTGATCACTCTGTTGGGCTAGAAACATACTCTGATGTTGAAGCTTTACCTGCTGCTGACAAGTTCTCCCTCTCTGACCTCTACGCTACTACAACATCTCCATGCATCTCGCACCATTGCACCCTTCTATGTGCTACCCTACACAGTGCAACACAGTTGTGCCTCTCACATTGCTGCAGCCTAGATGCTCTGCGCTGTCTTGGGATTCTCTGCACTATAGCTCTCTCTGCCGCTCCATTTGCATCTATCTCTACCCAATCAGTCAATTCCTGCTACTCCACATCGGGGCTCCCGTAGCAAGGTCTCATCCAAGAGGTTGGGTACCTCAAGGATCCTGCCCCTCCTCCTTGGGAGGATCACTCCATATCGCCCCATCTCCTACCTGGAGGTATGGCTTCATGTGATCCCTCTGCCTACTTGGCTCGAAGTTTCCCCCTACTAGAGGTCTCTACATGAGTAGATGTAATCGATCTCCTCTCAACTTCTCCTGTTGTGGCTACTCCACAACCTCTTGAAGCTGTTGCACCAATCATGGCTCCTCCACAATCGTCTGAGACTTCTTCTTGCACTGCATGTTGAGAGGTAATATACTCTCCCTCTCAACCACCAAGTTGCTAACCTTTGCCTTGCTCCTCAAGGATTTGCATGCATCTTGTACCTCAAGTGCATACAGGTTCTTGGCTAGCACACCAATCTATTTCCACTTTCCCGCCGTCATGAAATTTTCTCAAAAAAACACTGATTTTAAATTAGCGATATCTCCCTCATCTAAACTCTGATTCAACTTGTTTTTTTTTTTTGGATATTTTTCTCCAAGGAATCCAAATCTACTATTTATTTATGAAAATTTTGTACATAAATTTTCAAATCGGCTCTGCAAACTCTTGGCCCAAAACTCAAAACTTTGAAATCTCCTCTCAGTCTACTATTCTCTCCTTGATCACCTGTGCTCCAATACCATGTAGAATTTTGTAGAATTTTTCCTACAAATCAGCTAGCTTTGATACCATGTAGAACTTTTTCTACAAATCAGCTAGCTCTGATACCGTGTAGAAATTTCCCACATGTAGATCAACCTGATAATGCAATGTACTAAAGCAAAACACTTGATCTACTTCTACAAACAATTTAGCGGAAGCTTAATCAACCATGAGCAACATCAATAAGAACACATATAATTGATAAGAAGGAATCAATCACACATAACACAGAAGAATTTATCTGGGGAAAGCACCTGCGTAAAGCCTCATCTCTGTATTATTATACAAGTGGAAATATAGTCCGGATTACACAAAGCCTTAGCTCAGAAGCTATGCAACTCTTAGTACAATCCCTCTGTTGCTCATAGATAGTCAAAGGCTTCTCACAAACCTTCTCCTCTGCCCTCCAAGCCTCCTATTTCCTTGTGAAATTTCCTTGGGGTCTAGTGATGTCACATGTGTGAATTGGCCTCTTCACACACTCACTTATCTCTGATCTAACTGCACAAAACTGAAGGAGATAAATCATCATCATGGATAAGCTTCCTTTATAGGAAAAATATTCATTCAACTAATAGTACACTTTCCCTTCTCTAATCTCAACTAGGTCTCTAGCTGAACTGCCATGCATCATTTGTCCATGAGAGAATACTCAATTATCTAAAAATAAAAGTTGTCACATGCATGCAAGCATTAACAAACTGTATCTCATTAATTTAACAACTTGTTAAATTAATCTAATTGAACTTGACTAAGTTAAACTAAGTCAACTAATCCTCTCAATATAGAACTCATCCTTATTTCCTCAATCAGTGGAGCAAATCAAGGACACATTCCCTAATCAGTGGAGAAATTATTGCATGTTCTCACAAAGACTTCAAGTTGATTTTCCTTAACTAATTAACTCATGGAGAATTAATTAATTAATTAATATTCAAACTGCTGGTAAGACCAAATTTGAATTTTACTTCCTATTTTAGACCAGGGACTGTCTAAAAATAGGAATCCAACTTGAAATGCTAAAAATAGAACTTCTATTTTAGCACTTCCATTTTTCATTCCCTGTTGCCTAATCTAGCACTGATGCCCAAAATGTTATTTTTAGCAGTGCTATTTTTAGCACTTCTATTTTTAGCAATTTGTTGTTGCCAATTTTCAACAAGAATGTGTCTTCCACTCATAGATGTGGGTAAAGGATTTTCTGCTGCAGTTCATTGTTGACAACATGAGCCAAAAGAACCTCATTTCAGCAGAGGTCATGAAGCGGTTGGGTCTAAGTACTACAACACATCCACAACTGTACATCATTGGGTGGCTTCACTAAGGATGAGATCTTCGTGTCAGCTAGCACTGTTGCCTTCCCTACAGCATCAAGCCCTTCATGGATGAGGTATTGTGTGAAATTGATCCTCTTGAAGTTTCTGATGTATTGTTAGGACAACCATACTTGTGGAAACAACATGCTATATATGAATCTAGAACTCGTTCTGTGATTATTACTTTGGCTAATAAGTTCTTTAGGATATCAGAGGTAGCCTCACCTATCACCATCTCTTTGGTCACTACAAAGCAATGTAGTAAGATCATTTACCAGACTAGGAAATTTGTTTTTCTTATGATTTTCCCCCAAGGCAAGAAGAATGTTGTGGCCACGACTTCAAGGAAGGGCTCCTCCGCACAACAATATTAGATGGACAAGTTCATGGAGGAGCACAGGTATATTGTTTCTTGATCCACAGGGGTACCTCTGCACTGTCAGGTCAAGTACTCCATCCATTTGACCCCAGGCATGTCGCTGCCCAATGGACCAATCTATCGATGCTCTGTTCTAGAGAACGAGGAGATCAAGAGGCAAATTCAGGAACTACTGTAGAAAGGGCACATCAAGCCAATTTCATTACCCCGTGGGAGCCCAATTGTATTTGTATAGAAGAAGGATGGGACCTGGAGACTCTGTATTGACTATCGGGTGCTAAACAAGATCACTGTCCCGAATAGGTACCCAATCCCGTGAATGGATGACCTTTTGGGCCAGCTCAAGGGGGGAAAATATTTCACTAAGATTGACTTGAAGTTTGGTTATCACCAGGTGCCTATCGAACCCTCCAATGTGTGGAAGACTGCTTTCAAACCCAAGGAAGGAATTTTCAAATGGTTGGTCATGCCGTTTGGATTGAAAAACGCCCCTATAACCTTCATGAGATTGATGGATGACATCTTGCAACCCTTCACCAATGAATTTATGGTGTTGTATTTAGATGACATCTCGATCTTTAGTAAGAGATGGGAAGATCACCTCCACCATATTCGATAGGTCCTTCAAACCCTTCGACAACACACGCTGTGTGCTAACCTAGAGAAATTCACCTTTGGCCTGACCCAGGTTCAATATCTGGGGTACATTATTTATGAGAAGGATGTACATGTGGACCCATCCAAGATACAATTCATTTGGGATTGGCTAGCCCCAACCACTCTAATAGAGCTCTGCAGCTTTTTGGGTCTTGCCAATTTCTACCGCAGGTTCGTGTTGGGGTTCTGTCATATCACTTGGCCTTTAAGTCAAGTCACCAAGGGCGGAACGAAAGAAAAGTTATTTTGGTTGGAAACCCAACAATGAGCATTCTCCGAGTTGAAGAATTACCTCTGTTCTACACCAATGCTCACATTACCAGACCTGCAACAACCATGTGAGATTGAGACAAATGCCTTCGACTATGCTATTGGTGTGGTTCTTACTCAACATGGGCATCCAATGGCTTACCGTAGTGAGACACTTTTAGACACAGTCTGAAAGTACCCCACTTACGACAAAGAAATGTATTCCATTGTGTAGGCCTGCCATCAATGGAAGCATTATATTCTAGGGAAGGAAAAGGTCATCCACACAGATCACTAGCCTCTATAGTTCTTACAAATACAAGGGAAGTTACAAAACAATCTCCATAAAAAATGGTATACCTATCTAAAATAGTTCCATTTGAACATTAAGTATAAGAATGGCAGTACCAATAATGATGCTGATTTCCTCAACCAACCACCGGTCATGGCACTAATTACTATGCTTGACTCCTGTGAGAATGAGACATTGGGGTGGCTGCATCTTTACAAGAGTGATCCAGAATTCGATAGCATATACCAGACACTCCTTGAAGGGAAGCAAGTTCCAAATTCTCACCATCAGGATGCACTGTTATGCCACTTGGGAAATATCTTTGTTCCCTCAAGTGAGCATGTCAAGATGATTCGGGAGGTGCACTACAATCGAGTTGCTGGACATTTCGGAGTAGAGAAAACAATGGCGGTATTGCAAAAGTAATTTTCTTGGTCGAAACTTCGTCAAGATGTTGGGAAGTACATTAGATCCTCTATCACCTGCACCATTTCCAAACCAACCATAAAGAAGAAAGGGTTGTATACTCTTCTACCTACTCCTAGTTGGCCTTGGGATTCTGTCTCCATCGATTATATGTCAGTTGTTCCTTCTACTAAGCATGAAAATGTTTGCGTTTTCGTGGTCATCTACAGATTCTCTAAGGTGGCCATCATGGCGGCCTGCAAGAAGAGTATCACAACAGACACCACTGCTAAGCTATTCTTTTAGTGAGTGTGGGTACAATTTTGGATCCCACAATCCATTATCTCAGATCGAGGCAATAGATTCCTGAGTGCATTTTGGTCAAGTCTTTGGTCGATGCTGGATACAAAACTTACTAAGTCCATGACTTTCCTTCCCAAAATTGATGTCCAAAGAGAGGTTGTCAACAGGATGATTGTACACATTCTACGCATGTACAACTCAAGGCATCCACGCACATGGGATGAAAGTCTCCCCTATGTCCAACACATCTACAAAAGAGCTCTCCACATCTCAATGGGCCACATCCCCTTTCAGGTAGGCCTGGGATTTCAACCATTATTCCCCATTGATGTGGCGATACCATTTGCAAGCACTCAGGTAGATTCGGCTCACATGGAGTCCGAAGATGAAAGGGTTAACAACTTCATTGAGTGCATTCAACACATCCGCCAATAGGTCCATGATATATTGGACAAGCTAATGATAAGTACAAGCAACGCCATGATCCGCATCGAGTGCCGCATAAGTACCAGGTGGGCGACAAAGTTTGGCTACTTTTGCAGAAGAAGTGCCTTGTTGGACCCCACCGCAAGCTTTGCCCACTCTGATATGGGCCATACACCATCACCAAGGCCATCGATGACTATGTCTTCAAGCTCAACATCCCACCGTTCCTTGGTCTGCACCCAGTGTTCAATGTAGATCACCTTCGACCATACTTTCCACCATTGTTGGACACATCTGACATTGCATAACAGCTCACACCAACACAACTCAACCCGAACTTCATGGAATAGGCCATAGCTGATCAAATCATGGACATAAATATCAAGAACACTCGGCAATAGAGGATACAACTATATCGATTTGTCAAAGCAGACCAGCTCCTTCACCAAGGCAAATGGCTCACCAAGGACCAAGTTCAGCAAAAGTTTCCTCATCTCATGGAGGAACTAAACACAATGGGCACCATTGCTTCCTAAGGGGGGAGGACTGATCTAGGTGGATATTGGTGGCCACCCTCCTATTCCACTTGGACCCTCACCATTGTTTCTTTCACTTTTTTAGTTTCCTTAATTGTAGCAAATTTTACTATTTTTGGCAGTTTTTTTGGGTCCTGAACTTCTGGAGCTGTTTTGAGGCCCTAAACATCGTATTTTTGGCATAATTCCTACACTGATTTCTCTATAAGTTGCATTGGAAGTTTTATTCCTCAGAGAGATCCTTCCAATGAGGTATCATATGCATCAAACAAAGATAATATAACCCAGTTACGACCCCAGGAAGTTTGTTTCCCAACTAAGCCCAACGAGACCCATAAACTCTTAGTGTTACATCTTCTCGGGTTAGGGTTTTGGTTGTCTAGGGTTTTCTCTTATTGTTCAATAATAAAAAGTCCCTTGAGCCACGTCTCTTCTCAGATAAGCTACCATCGCCCCAGCTATCTTATTTCAATTCTGTTTATAAGCATAGTTCAATATTTTTCTATTAATGAAATGAAGTGTTTTTCTCCTACATCTCTATGTTTACGATTACATCTGTAAGTTGTAGCATTCATGTTTATGTTCAGATCAATCCCACCCTCTCCCTTACACCTATTTATTACTGTTGGACAATTTGCCAAATGGGGCGTTGATATCTTGACCCCTAACCCTCACCTGGTCTAGGGGCATGGGTACATCATTGTTGCTATGGATTATTTCACAAAATGGGCTGAGGCAATGCCTACCTAAAATGATGATGGTGAAACTGCGGCTCTATTTCTATTCAACCATGTTATAGCTCGGTTCGGTGTACCACAAGCCATAGTCACCGACTGTGGCTCCCATTTCCGAAATCACATGATGACAAAACTCACTCCTCAGTTGGGCTTACGTCATGGCAACTCAACTCTGTATTACCCACAGGCCAATGACCAAGTTGAAGTTGTCAGCGAATTTTTGGTTACTATGCTTTAAAAAACCATTGGGATGCATAAAAAGAACTGGAATCTCATGCTTTTTTCGGCCTTATGAGCATATCAAACTGCTACCAAAACAACCACTGAATTCACACCTTTCCAATTGTTTTATGGTCTGGAAGCCACCCTACCTATAGAATACGAAATTCCATCATTAAAGCTAGTTGTCAAACTACTTCCTAGTACAAGCAAGAATGGTTTCTTTACCTAGAACGTCTTAACGAAACTCTTCAAATTTCTGCATTGGTAACTGAGACTCAAAAAGACGAGTCAAATACCATCATGATAAAATTGTGACCCCTCATACATATGCAAAAGGTGACTTGGTCTTACTATATGATCAAGCTAATGATAAATTAGGTGCTAGAAATTTCAAACCCATGTGGCATGGACCCTATATTGTTAAACGTGTATTACAAAAGGTTGCATATGAGTTAGTTCACCTTGATGGAAATCAGTTATCTGAGGCCCATAATGAGCTCTACCTTAAAAATTATTATGCTTGATGTTGTGTAGATACTTTTTACATTAGTGTGTGCTTCATTAGTGTGTAGTCTTTTGGTGTGATTGTTTGTGTTTTTTGCAAACATGTTTTTCCCTTCTTATCCCATGTTCCACTTGGTTTGCAGATGTCGACAAACCCTCTTCCGTATGTCGGTTTCGCTGATGGTGCTTATCATAGTATATATAATTTCTATTCTACTACGTGGGCACTCTTTTCTCCCAATGATGAGTTAGTGAGTTTACAAGGTATATGTTTATGACATACAACTAATAACATAGTAGAATATAATGCAGTCATCAAATTGTTGTCAAACTCTATTGGTCTTGGTATTATGGCATTAGTTGTTAACCTTGATTCACAGCTCATTGTATTACAATTAAACATACATCATTCCATCAGAAACCCTAACATTTTAAGGATGTATTTGCGTGTTCATCTCTTAGAAATAAATTTTTGTTACATTACATATCAACACATTCTAAGACATCTAAATACATTGACAAATGCATTACCTAACTGTGTTTTAGATCAACATTTGCAACATATGTAAAAAAAAAAACCATGATATAAAAGGAACATTAGGTACATCAGGTAAAACATGTATATATATATATATATATATATATATATATATATATATATATATATATATAGGGTTTGCAAAATGTTTATTACATCAAAAATCAAAACTTGTGTTCTGAGACACATGGCTTGTTGAGCCTACATAAGTGCAGAAAATCAAATTGGAGACATGGCTATCCGCTAACATGGTGCTCATGATAACATGAAACAACCCTTTTAACTCGGCCTAACAACTGACATAGTCTAGCTGATACCCCTATGGTATGCCTCTGATACCAGAGTGGCACATTGTCAATCGTAGCATACTCTGGAATGCCTCTTGTCAAGGCCTCTAGGTTGCGCTCCACCTCTACCACAGGATCGAATCCCTCTTCATAGGGTGCACACTCAATCTGTCGTGCCACCCTCATCGCTATTGGAGAAACCCCTAGAGGTCTGTATGGTCCCACATCTGCAAAATATCATAAGTTTCAATCTCAACTCACAAAATGAAAAAACATAAAAAATTTTGAATTACTTGAGTCAATCTATTATGCTCTGGGTGGTAGTGGGAGATCGGGATCTCCCCGAAAATCTGTACCAGCATAGGTCCAATCGTCTACCATGATGAGCTACTGTCGTAGCCATCAAAAGAATGCTGGGGGAAAGGACATCTATTGACCACCTCCATGATGAGGCATCAACTCACCCCACCTTAGTAAACGTGGATCCCTGGGTCTAGGAACTTCCACCTCTACCCACTAATACCTAAACAATGGGACATGCTCTAGGAAGAATGTCACCAAAATCGATCCGTAGCCAAACTGTTTAAGTTTCCCTATCTTGCATTTGGTGAGTTGGTCTTTCATGTTGACCAGTAATCCTTCGCACCAGTTGAACACTGTAGGACTAAGACAATCTACTGCATACTGGAAGTGAGATTTTCTCATCGTGTAGAGCCTGGGCCCCAACTACTCGGACTATAGTATGTAGAATTGTTCTCAATGGAAGGTTTGTGATAGTTTTGATATCAATCTTCCCGCTCTTTGTCTTGTGGGAACCTAGGAAATGTCTAGCTATCAACATGTCAGTACTCTCTCCTCTATCACAAGAACTAGAAAACTAAGCTCTTTGTCCTCTCCTAGAAAAAACCATGATAAATAAATGTTTGCAACCTCTATATTGAGTTCTTGGTCCCCAATTATGAACATATGGCAGACTACATCCCACCGTCCTACCAAGTGTTGTAGTAATTCCATCTGGATTCTAACCCCCAAGATATAGAAGAATTTGAGAAATCCACATGCCCAAAGAGCCTTTATGCAATTTGGATCTTGTGATGCTTGATGTTCTTCCACTTCATGACCTCTTTCCTTCCACTCAATAACCATTTTTTTCAACAAATAACAAGTGAAACACCCTTAAACAAAGTTTTAATTAGCAGCAACGGAGGAAAATATGAAAATAAATAATTTTTTTTGAAGATCCATTGAAAATATTGTTTCACGGCGTCAATGCGTCTGTTTGTAATTTTTTCCATGCTTCCAACATGATGGCACTGTTGAGCTCAGGGAGGGAAGCATGGGTATGATGCTTAAAATCTGCGTTGATTGCTCTCGACTCGAAATTTTTTCAAGCCCTCCTAGCTACTTGTTCTATGGATGAAATTACCTGATATTAGTATGGAAATGCAGAGGAAGGACATATCTCTTACCTGCAATAGACGGTTTGTTATGTAACCATCCCACAAAATAGAAGAAGAGATAAATCAAGGACTTCAAAATAAGCCTCTTCGAGAGGGAAACCTCCTTTACCTTACACAAATGAACAAATCTTCGGTGATACAAATGAAAAGACCTCCTTTCTATATATAGGAGTCTAAGGGGTCACAATATAATCAGAGTTGACATTACAATGATATTGTAGGGGTACAAAAATAACAATAGTGGGCTTCTATGGGGCACGATGATAACAACATGGGGACTACATGGGCAAAACAATACAATAAGAGGGTTGCACTAGTACAATAAGGGGGTACACTAGCAGTATAGGGACTTAGCATGCCCCCTCCTCCAAAAACGTGTTGTCCTTAACGCTTGATTAGTTCTGGATGCTTCTATATAAAATTATCATCCTCCCATGTGGAGTCTTGAGAAGGTAAGTTCTTCCACTTGATGAGATACTCTGAAATTGATCAATTTCATAGCTGTCGGGTTCTTGATTCCATGACTGCTTTAGGTTCCAATATGATTTTTTATTCCTCATCAAGTTTTGGTAATAATTTTTGAATTGGGAGCTTGTCACCTATAACCTTCTCTAATCATGAAACATGGAGAACTGGGTGCACTCAGGAAGATGCAGGAAGCTCCAATTTGTATGCTGTAGTATCAATCTTGTGCAACATCTTGTAAGGACCATAGTATTTTGGTGATAATTTATTATCCTTCTTAGCTTTCTTGAGGGACATTTGTTTGTATGGTTGTAGATACCCAATCACCTACATCAAAATTTATTTTGTTGCGATGTTGACTTGCCTATTGTTTCATTCGATTCTGCGCCACAGTGAGGTTATCTTTTAAGAGTTGGAGAACTTGTTGTTGATGATCGATGTGATCTTCCACTGATTGAACCTTAGAATGGTTGTCCAAGACTTTTTGGAGATCTACAGAAGTAGATGATTTTTCTGTTTGAACTTGTACGGAACATATTACGGCTCGTTGTTCTTTCTTTAGAAGCCTTGTCATGCCATTAGAACTTATTATCTTTCCTGGTTTCCCTGCGATACCCCTTTATTCAACTTCCTTTCCTTCCCAAAAAAAATTCAAGAAACGTTCTTGAAAATTGAAAGCTACCGTCCCCAAAGATTGTAACCATTGGACTCCTAATACAACATCAGCACCACCCATTGGAATGGAAAGCATTGGACTATTCAAGGCATATTCTCCCATCCATAGCTTGATATTATGGCAATTTCTAGAGAAATTTATTGTTCCTCCATTTGCAACCATTAATTAACACTCTGGTGGTGGATATAGGAAGAAATTCAATTCCTTGGCTATCTTAAAATGAATAAAATTATGGGTACTACCCGAATCAATCGACCTTATTACCTTTTTCTTCTTGATATGTCCTTCTATATTGAGAATTTAACAAGTGGTAATTCTTGCAAATATGGTCGGGTTCATTTCTTCTTTCTTTGGGGTTGGCTCCTAGTGTATATCCTCTTCTTTTTATGTGTATTCATCGTTTTCTTCCTTCTCTTCACAATCTATGTAAAATAATTTCCTCTTAGCACATTTGTGACCTTTAGTGTATTTTCTATCGGAACTGTAACAAAGCTCGTTTTCTCTTTTTTTCTTCAAATTTTTGTGGTGTCAACCTTGTAGGTAGTGGAAGCCTATGAGGAACAACACTTCCATCTTTATAGTTGTGAGTGTTAGGATTCCTTGTTGCCATAATTTTTCTTTCAATTTTTCTTGCCAATGTGAATGCCTTCTCCAATGAATCAGGCTCCTAAAGACGAACCTCATGTTGACTTTTATCCTTTAAATTCCCTATGAAGACATCAATCCTCTACTTCTTTGGAATATCATTTACCCTTATACTCAATTTTTGGAAGTCCTCAATGTTCTCTGTCATTGAACCCTTTTGTTTGAGATTTATCAATTGGCTAAAGAAGGTGTTTCTCTTTGTATCCTCATAATGTATTATCATTTCCTCTGTGAAAATTGATGAGGTGACAAATGGTTTACGAGAAAAAAGCCCTTTATACCATACAAACTATTTCGGTTCTAAATATAAAGATGCAATACATACCTTTTGTAACAGTTTCACATCATGTAGATCAAAATATTGCTTCAGCTGTAGTATCCAAATTATTGGATCCTTGCCATCAAACTTCCTCATATCTCTTTTTCTTTCTTTTAGGAGTTTGATCTTGAAACGATTGTAACTCTGTCATTTTTAATTTCCAAGTTATGAAATTTCATCTCATCGTAGCCCACTGAGTCCTCTTTCCAACCCCACAAGTTTAATCTAGATTGGATTCTTCAAGAAAGCGATATTCCCAATCTTCCACAATGACCTGATTATAGACTAGTTCAGTAGAGAGAACTTGTATGAAGTGCCACGTGTCACTATTTCGACCTTCGGCCTTGAAAATGATACCCAACAAACTAAATCTTGTTGTATTTCTATACCTTTTTACCAAATTTGAATCTTATTCTTAGAGAGAAAGTTATGATAATGTTCCCAAGGTCACCTATTTGATATGGAATTCGGGAGCATGCAGAAACCCTAACGTCCTTAGATCATATCTCCGAACATATAGCTAGACAAGATCTAAAATTCAGACACGGGGTTCATCAAGATTCCAGCTCAAATGGGTTTTACATTACGCTTTTGAATGTTCGTAGAAAAAACTTTATAGCGAAAATCCCACGATGACCTTTTTGAAGCAAAAAAACCCTAGAATCCAAAGCTCCGATACCAAATATTATGTAACCAACTCACAAAATAGAAGAAGAGATAGATCAAGGACTTCAAAATAAGCCTCTTCAAGGGGGAAAGCTCCTTTACCTTACACAAATGAACAAAGCTTCCATGATACAAATGACAATACCTCATGTCTATATATAGGAGTCTAAGGGGTCACAATATAATCAGAGCCGACATAACAATAGTATTGTAGGGGCACAATAATAACAATAGTGGGATTTTATGGTGTACAATAATAACAACATGGGGACTACATGGGAAAAATAATAAAATAAGGGGGTTGCACTAATAACAATAAGGGGGTACACTAAAAGTATAGGGACCTAACATGGTTCATTGAATGGTGCCCTAGATCGATCACACTCCTTGCCTGAAGATCAAGAAGATTTAGGGTAAATTGTGCTCTCAAAATTACCAAATGGAAAATGGTAAATTTCTTTTTACTTTTTAGGGCATGTTTTTACCTATATTTTAATATTTTTCTCGAAACGGCTAATGTTTGTTCATTTGTGTAGCAGCAGGTTATGAATTATTAGGGATGATAATTAATTTTGACTGATATATCGAGTTTTGTTTTATCTCATTTTCAAACTTGTGAAAAGTAAATGAAAAAGGAACCCCCACTGAGTCATCTTTAAGCTCTTGTATGAGTCTCTAAATATGAAAATATTGTCGAGTACTTGTTGTTTTGAACTCGTTAAAGTAAATTAAATGACGTCTACTCAGTATAAGTTTAACCCTTTTTTGGACTGAGATAGACTAATGTAAGAAAATGGAATACCTTGGTCACACGTGGCTAAGAGTTTCTCTTGAATATTTTTTTCTTCCTTTTTGGATTCGAGAGACTATCTATGAAAAGGGACCTCTGGACTTTCCTTTTTGCCTCTTTTTCAAAATCTCTAAACATGAAAAAGATGTCGAGTTACCCCTCTGTCAGACTCATAAAATTGAAGCAATTAAGGACTCGTCACCATGATAGACTAAGCTACTCCTTCCAAGGGTTCGTTAAAAATACTAAGATGGGTTCATTCGAAGGATGAACTTATACGACAAGCATATGCTATCCTCTTCAAGCTTGAGATTAAAAATAAATAGGTACTCGCTAGAAATAGTGGGGGGGAATGGAAATAAACGTATATCTTGTATTTTGTATAAAGGTAGCATGTCACTCTTGAACATGACACTTGTCTGCATCTCGTGTTAGGTTTGGGTTATCCTCACTTTGTCACTTGCCTTTCTGGGTTTTGGGAATCCATTTGCCTCTCATCTGATTACATCTTATCGTCACCATTATCTCTGATCCTAGTTTGAGTGAAAAGCTGCCAAATTAAAAATTCGTGTCACCGATATGTTTAAGAGAAGTCCCATATGAAATTCAAACTACTTACACCTTGTTTGAATTTAATAAAATAATCCTGAATCACTCTTACCAACTCTACAAAATCCTATGTTTCGTGTCGATGATGTGGGAAACATTATGAACCTCCTTTGATGGATCACTTCCTATCAACTCCAACTCATTATCCAGGAAGATGGTCTAGAAAATCCCTTTTAGTACCTTGGAGCTTGCATGCCTCAATGGCAGGTTCTTCACATTCGAGGATAGGTTCACATCACTAGCCTTCGATCGAATGATTCTGCGAGTGTTCAACTTGAGCTTCCTTATTCATACTCATGGATTGTGTTGTTGTAACTTGAGAATCATCATCATTATTGGTAGTTTCTTTCATACCTATTAACGGTTTACATCATTGACCGATAATCAGGTGGTTTTCTACCATGTTCAACTTTGACAGATTTATTTACATGGTGGAATTCGTATTTTGGTTGGATCGAGACAGAGATGAAGAACCTAGGTTTCATCTGATAATTCTAGGCTGTGTGGAGTTATTGTATTCATGATTGTACACATGATCCCTTGTATTCAGATGGTTGCGTCCATGTCATGGATCCATACACATGATCCTTTCTATTCAAATGGATGTGTCCATGTCGTGGATCCCTACACATGATCCTTTCTATTCAGATGGTTGTGTCCATGTCATGGATTCATGTATTGTTAGATGCCTACTCAAAGATGTACTATTAGGCATACTTACATCATAGATGTCAGATATCTTGTATCATACTTGATTTTTAGGTCTCCTGATGGTGTTTCTCTAAGTCCTTGGCTTGACTTGTCAATCATTTCACCCATCACTCCCTGTCCTGCCTTCATGCTTTAGGGGGCGTCTGTTACATTATATTTTGTCACACTTTCCATCTCGTATCCTGAAGCATCAAAATGATGAAATTGGTTAGTGCATTCACCATGAAACATATATAGAATCATCCCTAAATAAAAGAAGAAAATTTGCCCTGAAAGAGTTTATGAAAAAACTTGTGAAAAACCTAGTTTTGAGGACTAGCGCATTTTGCACCACTAGTGACCCATGCTGGTAACTTGCCACACTATGCTGACCTAGCACTGTCAGTGAGACTTTTATAAGGAAAACCCATGCTAAACCTCTTCAGGCAATTTTTCGTAAAGTGGAGAAGAAGCTTCTCTTACTAGAAGTCTCAAGAATGACGAGTTGGTTACAGGTGAATAAGGATTAGAGTGAGATATCCCATTCTTTTTCATTGATCGTACTTTCATGGATATTTCCCTTGAGTTGTGGAACCTCTCCCTCCTTATGTGGAGTGTTAACTCCCTATCCTTCCCTATAAATGAGATCCCTACTATCCACAACTGGTTGGTTATTGATTGGTTGCCTTCCTAGTGCTGAACTATACCTAAATACTACCCTTCTTCCTAAGGAGAAAGGAGTGCTTGAAGGATGAGGCTATGACTTGGAAACTCAACTAAAGGAGGCTTCCAACATCAAGGCTTAAGTGGTTGTAATTCTTCCCTTTACCATCTATAAATAATACATTATGTGTTTACTTTCCATAAATGTGTCTATGTCATTCCTCATTTAATATAGTACTCCTTGATCTGTTATGTGGTTTATATTGGAATGCTTTTTGTTATGTATATGTTTGTTGTCTCCACGTGATTTTCCTTTCAATTATTCATCCACATTGGCGAAGAGGAGATTGAGCTTGGAGTGAAGAATCAAGGACGACACCAATGGATTTTAGCATTAGAGTGAGGTAGGTCATCTATCATCCTTTGTGTTTTCTCGTATAAGCTAGGAAAGGTTGCACATATTTGTCTTTGTTTGTTGGTGGATCCTCCCATAGGAATAGATGAATCATTTCTGTCCGTAGAAAGGATTGCGTGCACAACAGTCTCTCTAAGTACTACAAGATTTGCAGCTAGCCCTTTCCTACTGTTATCACTCGGGTTGTTCCCCAAAAGCTGTGAGAAAAGGGAATATGGACGAGGTAACCATTAACCAGTCTTTTAGATGCAGATCCTAGCCAATCTATAGCCAGAGAGGGCTCTCTCTTTATGATTTAGCTTTGTTTTGCTATATATTAGGCTAATTATGAAGCACAAGTGTTTTTTTGATTTTTTGGATGGTGATATTTTAATAAAATAGGGGTGCAAAGTATGAGAAGTTCAGACCATTGGGTTAATGGTGTCAATGAAAATAACTTTTGGGTATGGTTTCTTTGGCAAAGGGAGGAACTATAGAGCAAGATAATTAATCATGGAACAATTTTCAAGCTAGAATCAGGTGAAATGGAGTCAGGGAATGAAAGGCAATTAAGGATATTTCATCATGCTAACAGAGGGAAAGTGGATAAATATTACCAAGGAGCAGTTAAGAATTCCTTAATTATATATCAGGGTGTAAGAACCAGGGAAACAGGAGTAGTTAAGGATTCCTGCCTATGCTAGCCCTGGAGAAAACATAAAAAATGACAGGAATTGAACATAGAGTACAATTAAGTAAATTCTGGGCTATTCTTTCTTCCTGCAATTCAGAACATGATATATAGATGATATATAAAACATAGAAATAGTAAAACAAGAGTTAAAAAGACTTATTGATCCATGAGATAATTCAAGAATTCTGCAACATGGGTTTCTGCCATCAATTCCATAACCAGAGAGTTCATCAGCAAAGCATTCCAACAATCTTTATTCAGAAGAGTTCTCAAATTTACAACGTAGTTCCAGAATGATATTCACCAACCCCTAATACTTAGATTATGGAGGTATTTGTACAAAATGTTTACAAAATATCTCCAAGGAGATAAAATCTTGCAATAACTTCTTTCACCTACTCTACAGAAGGAGTAAATGTCTTGGGAACAGAGAGAAATGAATGCAGAAGTAAGAAAATGTTGTGTTGGCTGTTTTGTTGGTGAGATGCATTAATTGTTTGCCCAGTAAGTCGACTGATGGATATTTTAGTGAAAACCCATGCTGCTGGCGTTGCTTTCTCGATTGTTTTTTCCTGCGCTCTAATTGACTACTGCCCAACGCGATTTTTTACCTGTTCTTTTCTTCACTTTATGGGATCTGTTATGTTTTGAAAAAATAAACAAAACTTTGAAATCCACCTACAGAATTTCCAGCATACTCTGCCACCATTCGTTATCTGGTAATTGGTGTCTGCGCATTTTAATTAGAGTTTCATCTGCATCTGTGTACCTAAAAAAAGTAGGTTGAACTGTGAAAAGATGCCTCACTTCATGTTCAATAAAAAACAAATTCTCCAAATTGTCATATAGGCTTTGTCCAGATGGGAGTCTCTTCTCTCCTGCAGAACTTGATGATGCTGTGGCTTGGCTATCCACATATGTATTTAATCTGTGTACATAAGCTACATGTGACATTAGTATGTAGTCATCAGTTAACAAACTGGGCAGACCCTTTTCCTCCAAAACTCTAAATTACTATGTGAAAGCATTTATCTCCATTTGCATTTCTTGACACTTCCTTTCTAGATTTTGTATGAAATTGCTCATGGTCAGAACCCTTTTAATTATTAAAATAGTGCTTGTCCTGTCCCTGATATCTAGTTTTTCCAGATCTTCTTTGGTGTGGGTGTTCAAGAAATGTATCAGCCTATTGGCCTGTTCGGGCATGCATCCTTCCCAAGGTATCATTTCCAATACATCTGTGGGACAAGCACGTACGCATTGGGTACAACCAATACATGTATCATAAATTTTGACCAAATGTGCATTGGATCTCCATTAGTTAGTAAAAAGTTTCCCAATGAATCCCTGGCGTTTTGAATTTCTTCTTGAGCTGCTGCTACTAAATCAATTTTCTCATGAATTATCTGTATTGATTTCCACATATCAGTGATGGATTGGCCAATGTTGGCCCACAAAATGCTCCTAATTTCTGCCAGAGGTTTGTCTAACAAGAGGTCCTTTTCCAATGCCTTTACTTTGTTTTTGAATGCTTTCACCTCCCTTGTTTTTTCTGCCACTGTCATTTTGGATTTATCATAACTTACTTCCAAATTTTCCAATTGCTCTTTGGCACCTTTTAACTCTAACACCTGGAGTTTTAGATCCTCCATGGCCTTTATCAGTTCTTCAGTAGACATGGTAGTGTTGCTGCCTGCTGCTGTTGTTGTTGAAGTGATTGGTGCTGTTGATGCCGGGACAGTGGGAGGGACTGCTGTTGTGACTGTAGAAGGAGCAACTGTAACTATTGGAGCTGTTTGAGATGGCTGAGAGGCCAAATCTCCCTGTTTTCCTTGTAGTGCTTCCTCCAATGCCTTCTCTGTTTCTACCAATCTCTCATTCATTTTCATCAACAGTTCCATTGGATCTTCCTGTGATTTTTTTTCAACAATCTCTGTAGTTTTGGGATGCATGGTAATGGGTAGCTTGAACTGCTTCGTGAGAGCTGCAATGTCTTCTTCTTTCTTTCTTATTAACACTTGGATGCCTTTGGGATCCTTGGGATCATGTCCCATCTCTATGATAATCTCTTCTAAGGATTTAATTTTGTTATCCTTAGCCAAAGAGGAAGCCTTTTCCACTCCA
Organism: Pinus tabuliformis; assembly: GCA_031772625.1. NCBI lineage: Eukaryota > Viridiplantae > Streptophyta > Pinopsida > Pinales > Pinaceae > Pinus > Pinus tabuliformis. The sequence goes on along the minus strand of CM062815.1, from coordinate 1,092,521,789 downwards.
ATTGGGCAGAAGTATTATTTAAAGAATTCTGCAATTTATGGGGCAGCAATGCCTTGTTTGCCAATGTGGAGTATACCATTTCACCTGTTTTCTTATGTAGTTCAATTTGGTCCATTGGTTGGATGTCCTTGGCTAATACTTCTAGATTGGTCCTGATGTAATCCACAGCTGACCGTGGTTGCAACATTTTGGGCTTGAAGTGACTCAGGATCATCTTTCCTTCTTGGATGTCATACGCTGGCATTAACCTTCGTTGATTTGTGGGTGCCATCTTCAGCAAGTGATTGTAAATTTTAATCCTTATTGGCTCATTCTTTGCTTTTATTTCAGTGAATGTTCTCTTAATGTCTGAGCCTTGCTTACTTTGCTGCCTGGCAGAAGAGAATTCCACACTATGTTGTCTTCCAATCTCCTGTCTGTGTGAATTGGCTAATGTTTCTGTAACTGGAGATGTATCCTAGCTGACTGCTCTTTCTTCTCTTGGACTGTCTGTGATCTCCTGAGTGAATTTTTCCTCTGATAGTGGGTTCAATCTCTGCCTTTTCTCCCGTGGTTTCTCTTCAAGACCGCTGATTGGTGTGTCTTCTTGCCTGTCCCTTTTCTTGCCTCTCTCCTCATTTAGAGGAGTTTGTAGTATAGGGATTTCTGGGACCTTTGTTTGTGCTGGGGGGGCCTACCCTTCACCTTGTTCCTTTCATGTAGCTGGCTGGTCTCTCATTATGTCCTGCTCTGGATCTATTACCTCTTTGCCCTTTGCTGACCCTGTGCTGGCTTTTTGTGTGGGCTGCTGAGAAGTCCCTGCAAAAGATGTATCACCTCCTATGTGCTGGGGCAATTTGAAGGATACCTGTCCAAAAGAGTCCAGGTCAAGCGTTTTTTCAAGCTCTTTCATGGCTTTTTCCAATTTTTCTTCTTTAGTAATCTCTTCAACTAATGTTCCTTCTACCCATTCTTGTTGGTTAGCATATTGTTGAATTTCAGGGATTTTGTGGTGAACATATGTTGTAAGCTTGTTTTTCACTTTCCTATAACTTATGAAATGTTCAAGGTCATATGGTGCCCAATAAAAGCTTTGTTTCAGCATAAGTTTCTCCCTTAAAATCTTATCGGCCTCTTCCCAGGCTTCCCTTTTGTTGAAGATAAAAGGGCCTAACTGATTTCTTATTTTAAGTTGTGCCTTTTTCCTAGCACCATAGAAATGAGTCAAATCTGTACTAATAAATTACTTGAAGTATTCCAGGGAAAACAGTCTCATAGGTACATACTTTGGCAGCTTGTAGGGGCTTAACTCACATCTATAAATCCTGATCTCTATGTGATTCTGGTAAAAATACCAGTCACCTATACTGTAGTCTTTTGAGAGATGCAATTTTTTTTGCATTTCAACAGAGAGCCTGGCAGGAGGAGTTGTAATCAATAAAGAAGTGCCTGGATATATGAACAGGTCAATGAACTCACAATATGTATAAGGGGAGTTATGGACTTCATGGAATACTGAGGTCCAGAATATCACGGACCTCCTTTCTCCTTTGAGATCCAACTTTATAAGAGGAACTTGAAAACTATCAGGTTGATTGTACAACAGCAAATTATATATGTATGATGTGTATTTGAACACTCTTTCTCTATCTAGGCTCATGAATTGCTCATGGATTTTATTAGCTATGAAGGTGGCATAATCATATTTGATAGCGGGGCGCTGTTCGGGAGTAAATATGGACATCAAAACTAGGACAGACTCATCAATATGCTCACTGGTTTTGAATCCCAAGATATAGAAATCATATTAGTAATGAATATTCCAGCTTCATTGAACCAGACCTGATTAAAAGTAGGTGGCTGCCTGGGCTGGCTATTTGGTCTCATGAATAATTGAGCTATTCTGGTTATCTCTGAACTGGGCAGTTTGGCACCTTGGTCAAGCAAGAATTCCATAGTGAGAGGAGCCAGAGGCTGAGTTGGCTTAAAGTGCAGCATCTCGTTTATGGATTGAGGGGTAATATAGAAGAGGACAGTCCCAGGTGGAGCCATAACTGCTCTTTGTGTGGGGTCATAATTGGCACAACATAAATTGATGATATCAGGGAGCACATTTACAGAAGGGAGGTAGTAGATGGGCATGTTGGACTCCCAAATTCCATAGACATCAGCATTGCTACAGTAGCTATTCCTAATTTCACAAAAATATTGAAGGTGAGGCTTGTCACCCATCATATCCTTAATTTGGAAGTCTCTGTCAGCAAGAGGCATCCATCCAATTCTTTGTGTGGTGCATTCAAGGGGGCAACATTCAGGGCCACTGGAGCCTCCATTATACAGTCTTTGGTGATTTTTGAATTTGAATTGTGGGTTTTATGCAGCAGCAATAGATAAAATGGTAGTTTTGGTATTTTCTACGGAAATTGTAGGTCGAAACGAGCTTGAATTTAGCTTAATGGGCAATTTTACAGAGGGAAACAGAGTTCACGAGATTTCTTTGGAAAAAATGGGTAAAGCAGTGGCTATGATGCAGAGGTTCGAAGGCAACAACATGATTTCAATGCAAATTTGGGTGCTCCAAGCAATTTTTAGAGAGAAAACATAGAAAAACAGGGTTTGGGAGAATAATTTGGGTAAATACCTGTTTTATGGACGCCCTGTGCAAAATGCAGGTAACAGACCGAGCTGAGGGGCCACGGTGTGGAGTCAATTTCTCTGGGTGGCGGACTGTGCAGTGGAAATGGCGCTTTGAATGTAAAAAACCATGCAGAGGTTGTGCAGAAGAAATAAAGAAAAATGACCGAAAACCGATATTTTACGCATTTTTAACAAAAATTTGATTTTGGCGGGTTTTTGGCGCGCTTTGGTCGGGTGGCATCAGCATTACATAATCTTTGTCGTGTAACGAGGGTATAGAAGCTGACTTGGCGGTGACGTGGCGGATGATACAGTGATGAGGTGGCAGCCGACGTGGGTGCTGAGGTGGGTGACGACGTCAGCGGCGGGAAGCAGGGTGGTTTGTGGTATTATCGCACTGCTTTTTGGACAACAACGGTTTTGGGTGGAGCGGACGTGATAAAAAGAGGTGGCGACACATGTTTCTTGTACGATGGTAAAATCACTATTTTCCCGGAGCCTAAAGTTCGGTCGTCGGAGGGGTCGCGATATTTGTGGGTCGTTGGATCTATGTGTTGCGATCCAACGGATGCTGGAAAACAAAACATGGTGGAGAGTTAGAGTATGGGACCCGCACGATATTATATATCGTTTTGTGTAATGTTTTTGCGGGGTTTGCAATGTATTCAAGCCTTGGGTTTATGTTCGGGTTTGGTTATTCATTTAACCAGATGTTAAATGAAACCCATGGTTTATATGCGCGCGCGGGGAAGGGTTTTCCACAAGGTATCGGATAAACCTTGGACCCCCCATAACGTTAACATATGGCTTTAATCAAGCCCAGGGCGGAGTATTAAAACTTTGGGGTTTTGTGTATTTTATATATAAATAGGGGTAGGGAAAACTTTACATAGGAGTTATATAATAGAGTTATGATGTTAATATGAGAAATGTTTTCAAACAAAGCACTAAGCAAAAGGTGAAACATAGGCTTAGGGAATAAATGGATCCAAGTCATGAATGTTCGGGATTTAGGATGATAGAAGAAAAGTATTTTTACACAAGAAATGTGGCTTAGTTTTCTTAAGTAAAACTAGGATTTCACTTAGTCTTTTTCATAAAATGAAGTGAACTAGGACCACTAAGCAGATCCCAATGTCCTTGGGGGGAAATTAGTAAATGCTCTTAGAGAAATGAGAGGGGAAATTAGTCATGCTTCAACTGTTTTGCAGCCACTTTGCCATGGTACCAATGATATCCATGATATGCAATATCTTAACAATACAAAATTGTTCACAAACCTGCTTTTGCAACATCAAAACTGCCTACCCAGCCTAATACACCTAAAATTTTTTCTTCCTTTTTCCTTGGGTACATTTGAACTAGCAAGCCCTTTCTCTCTTGTTTTCTTTTAACTGCCCTCCTATATAAGTCTGCCCTTATCTCTTCCAGGGACTCAGATTCAGCTGTTGAGCACCTTTGTTTCTCTACCTAACTACTTATCTGCCAAGCTTGAACTGTTTGGACATAATTCACTCCCTATTTCTAAAACAAGAAATTTAAACATGGGGAGGCCAAGATTGAGCTGTTTGGCCATCCATCAAGTGTGACAGAAGTCACTGATTGCACAATTTGAACTTCTTTGCAAAAATAGGATAGCAGTGGCATTTTGGACTAGCCCACTCTCTTGGTCTTTTCTTTGGGGTTCATTTTCTTTGTTTTTTGACCAATTCATTCTTTTTTCCCTTTGATTTTTCTTTTAGGGCATACCCTCTTTTCATTTTTTAAATTTTTGATTTTTTTTTTTTGAAAATATGGAACCTTTGCAACATGGAAAGGATGATCATATTTGGCATTTTAACAGTCAATCATGAAATATGACACCTATTGGTATAGGAACCTAATAGTGGCTCCACTTGGGGATGGCTTTTCCAGGTGAAAAGCCAAGAACAGCAGGTCAGATGGCCTTATATTCAATCCTTGCTGCAACCTGAAATTTGCCTTTGCTGTAAACAAACCAAAACTGTATCTCTGTAACATATATACCTTTCCCATAAGCTGGTTTGAACAATTATAGCTCTGTCTTTGACAGTTTGTCTAAGTATTTGTCATCATTTTTATCTCTCGAGTTTTTTTTTTTTTTTTCAAGTCTTCTGATAAACTCAAAATGTAATACAAAAAGGTGGCACAATTCCTTGCCTTTTTCTCAAAACTTGCTGCATCTTATTCCCTATCTTATTGCTGAAATAAATTGCAGAAAATAAACACTATTATGTACAAATTACAGTCCTTCTATATCAACAAAGTGGATCAAAATAATGCTTGAGCATCCGACCATTGACTGGCCCATTCTCTGCTTCTGTACCATCTAGGCTTCTTAAAAAGTAGGTGTTGTTTCCTTGTACAGCCTGAATAGGAAAAGGTCCCTTCCATAGGAAATCAAATTTGCTATGTTTTCCTTTATCTTCCCTTTCAGAATCCCATTTCAACACTTTGTCTCCTATGAAAAAATCCTCTGCCTTTGTCCTTTTGTCAAAAATATTCTCAAGTTTCTCTTGTAGAATCTGAGACCTTTGATACACTTCTTCTCTAGTCTGCTGTAAATGAATTGTTTGATTGATTCTTCTCTGAATGTCATTGGGTTCTGCTTGTATTTCTTGCAGCAATTTTATCACAGGGATTCCTAAGGATGAAGGGAATACAGCCTCCATGCCATAAACCAACTCATAGGGGCTTGTTCAAATAGATATTTTTGTAGTTAACCTGTATGCCCATAGTGCATTAATGAGATTTTTGTGCCAATTCTTCTTGTTTTCCTCCAATACTTTCTTTATGATATTGATCAAGCTTTCATTGGATGACTCAGCTAGACCATTACCTTGAGGGTAATAGGCTATGGAATGGCCTAAGGTACTATGGTATTTGTGGCAAAAATTGATCATTCTTTTGGATTTAAAGGCAACAACATTATCAGTTATGATATTTTCCGGACAACCAAATCTAGATAGGATATTGGTTTCTAGGAATTACATGATGATGGAGTCATTGGATTGCCTACAAGGGATGGCCTCTATCCACTTGGTGAAGTAATCTGTGGCAGTTAAAATCCATTTATGTTGGCTGGAAGAGGGAGGGTGAATTTCTCCAATGAAATCTAAACCCTATTGTTGAAATGGTCTCTTAGTGGAAATGGGTTTTAGGGGTAAAGGTAAAAGCTTTCTCTTGCCTTCAAAGATTTGACATTTATGGCAAGAAACTACAAATTTCTTTACATCAGCAAATAGGGAGGGCCAATAAAAACCAACTCTTAGGATCTTATCAGCTGTTGACTTCCAATACAAATTTCCACCATAGTCCCCTGCATGAAATTCCTTGAGCACTTTGTCAGTTTCATCCTTTGTTAAGCAATTGAACAAAATGCCTTCATGATTTTTCCAAAACAAAACATTATCTAGAATACAAAACTTTGAAGCTTTCATTTTCAAGAATCTCTTTTTAGTCCTGGATAACCCTGGAGGAGCTTGCAGGTTTAACAATACATAGGCTATATCAGCATACCAAGGTGATTCTAAAAAGGCTTGATTGATCTGTGGAGTCGCCATCTCCTCTTCGTTATCCAGTTCATTGATGTCAAGGGCTTGAAAATTAGTTTCAGTCATCAATTTAGCTAAACCTTGTCCTTTTATCAGCTTTGTTGGTTTGATTTCAATTTCATATTCCAAAATGTTAGCTATCCATTTGCCTATTTTGCCTTCAAGTCCCTCTTGAGTTAGGATGTCCTTGACCACGGCATTTGGGACATAAGCTATTACATGAGAGTACAAGATATAAACTCTGAAATCCTTGATAGCCTTTACAAGGGCATAAGCTTGTTTCTCCATGATTTGATATTTTAAAGTTGCATCTCTATGTGCTTTGCTGAAAAAAGCAATGGGTTTCTCACATCCTTGATCATCTTTTTGTAATAGGACAACAACAATAGTATGTTCTGATGCAAAGGAAAATATTATAAAATCTCTATCAAACTTCGGGCTTGTGAGGACTGGTGTTTTAGTTAAAGCTATTTTGATTTCTTCAAAGGCTTGCTTAGCTTCTATTGTCCACTTTACTTTGGAATCTTTCTTTAGCATGTTGTTCAACAATCTTATTAGTTCAGCCAAGTTGGGTATGAATCTTCTTAGAAAATTGATCTTTTCTAGAAAAGCTTGCAATTCTTTGATATTTCTTGGGTGAGGAACATGGAGAATAGCTTGTATTCTGTCAGGGTCAATTTTGATGCCATCTTTTGAGATTATGTGACCTAACAGTTTTCTTTCTTCTAGGCCAAATAATGATTTCCTTGGGTTAAGTGATATGCCATATTTTCTGCAAATTAGAAACACTTGTCTTAAATGCTCTAAATGTTCTTGGTCTGATTTGGAAAAAGCAGTGAGATCATCAAGATATATGACTAGAAAGTCATGGATTTCTTTTGCAAAGGCTATGTCCATTGCTCGTTGAAATGTGGCCCTTGCATTTTTAAGTCCAAAAGGCATTTTTACATACTTGAAGGTTCCCCAGGGTGTTGTAAAGGCAGTTTTATCTTGATCATCCGGGTGAACTAAGATCTGATTAAATCCTGAGAATCCATCTAATAGTGAAATCCTAGAAGCTCCCATTATCTTTTGTAAAATGTGATCCATCTTGGGTTAGGGGTAGTGCTCTTTGAGAGAAACTTTATTCAGATTTCTTAAGTCAACACACAGTCTTATCTCTCCCGTTTTCTTCCTAGTGGGCACTAGATTTGAAATCCATTCTGAAAATCTAATAGGTGCAATTATCCCAGCTTGGTACATTCTTTTGACTTCCTTTTCAATGAGAGGAAGAAAAACAGGATTGACTCTTCTCAGCGTTTGTTTAAAAGGTTTTTGATTTTATTTTAGGGGTATTGTGTGCTGGATTATTGATGTATCATAGGACTTGAGGTCTTCATAGCTCCATGCAAAAACATCTTGAAATTATTCAAACAACTCAATGTATTTCAGTTTTTGGTCGGGAGGCAAGAATTTGGACAGTTTTATCATTTTAGGGTCTTCTGCAGTTCCTATATTACAGTCCTCAATTTCTGCGTTTAAAGGCTGCATTTTTGGCTTTCTTGGAATATCATTTGAGTCAAAAATATCTTCCAGAGGAGTCAAGCCTGTAGGTAAAAAATTATCTTTCAAATCAATTACTTCAGATTCTCCCTCAGCAATTTCATCAAGGTCCATTTGTTTCAGCTCTTGTAAATTTTTGTTGGTAAAGATTGTTGGATGCAAAATCTGATTTGTTGTTTTAGCTGATATATTAGTTTCTATTTTGTCTATTTGTTGTTCTTCACAAATGGTGCTTGTGTCTATGTTTGTATTTGAAAATTCCTCTTTCAAAGTCAGGAAATTGTTGATTTGTGTGTCATTGTCAAATACTTGCCAATTTTTAACATTGTCTGGAACAGCAGGTCTGTGTTTAATTTCAGCAGTAAAATGATGGTTGGGCTCAAATGGCAGCTTACAAGTGCTGGCAAATGTTGCCAAACTGTGAGCATGTAAATTGTGGTTCCTTGAGATTTTGGTGAGCTGTGATTCTAGAAAGGTATTAAGTATTTCAATTGCTGCCCCTCTATAAGCTCTTAGCCTGAGATCGTTTGTAACAAAGTTTCCCTTCATCTGTTGGATAATCAAATCTGAGTCCCCTAAAATTGAAATCCTAGTTTCCCCTAGACTTTTAATCAGTTTGAGTCCTAGCAGAAGGGCTTCATATTCAGCCATATTGTTTGTACATCTGAAATTCAGCCTATATGCATGTCCTTCAGCATGATCATTCTGCATGTTATGTATCCAAATCCCTGCCCCTGCTCCTAATTTATTCACTGACCCATCAAATTCTAGATACCATAGGATTTCTTGATTACAACTGTTATTAGGAATTTTGAAAACTGGCTCAGTGGGCAGATCTGGATTTTGTAACTCATATGGTTTACCTTGTTTGTTTGTTGCATCAATCACTTCAACAATTTTTATATCTTGAGCAGTGGATTCTTCATTAATGCTTCTTCCTTGTGCTGATTTTAGAAGTTTGTCATCAGTTTTGGGACACATTTCAGCATTGTATAAGATGAAAGAATCCATATCAGAATGCATGGAATAAATGGGGAAATTTTGGGGTTTCTCTTGACTGCTGACCACATATTTCATCAATGTTTCCCGGTACAATCTCTTTGGCTGGCCAAAGACTGAGATGGTAGCATAAGACATGTCTAGCTACAAAGATCCTTGGAGCTTCGCAACCCAAAGATCTGGACAAAATCATTCCATACTTTGGTGGGATATCAGCTACCACTACATCCATTAAAATTGTCTTGGCAGGGTATTGGACTAGAGATACACATAAATCTTTGATTAGGCCTAGACACCTGACCTGGCTAGAATCAAATGAAAACAAGTCTTTATATGGCCTTGTGATATCGAGGTCCAATCTTTCCATCACAGACTTAGGCATCAGATTATGGGAAGCTCCCAAATTAAACATTTCATTATGTAGTACTTTGTCATGAATGTTTAGGCTTACATAGAATGGAGGGACTCCTCAATCTACTATTTTACCATTTACTTCAGGGCCAAAAATCAGTTCTGGTTGGTCATCTAAGACATTCAATGCATCTCTATTCTCTGATATTTGAAGTGACCTGCTGATTTGTTCTCTATAAACCTCATGTTTAGCAAATTCAGACAGTGGAATGGCTATTTTTAACTTGCCTATTTCAGTTTCCAGGTTGAAGGGTTTTTCCACTTGAATTTTTGCATTCCGGGCAGCAAGGTTTTCCTTTTCTACTGTGTTTTCAGTGATTTTTTCTCTATCAGGAGTGTTGTAATGAACTGCATTTGCTTTAAAGTCAATTTCAGGAGATTTGTTTGCGTTTTATTTTAGAGGAAAGGAGGTGGATGGCTGATTGTTTGATGGTTGTAAGTCTGATATGTCCTCAACCGTGGGCTCTCTTAGGTTGAGGTCTGTTTTAGCAGGGAGTTCTATAGGGGAAGTTTTATCCTTTGCTTTTTTAGGCTGCTTGGTATCTTTTTGCTTGCTAGGTTTAGGAACCTCTATTATTCTACTTCTCAATTTGTATTGTTTATGAACCTCATAGACAGCTGCATCATATCCTTCTCTGAAATCAAATGATTCTCCCGATTTGGTTTGGAATTGGTTGAAAGTATGAGACTCTTGGTCATCTTGGGTTAAAAAGATTTGTTGTTCAGTGTTTAGACCCATTAGGTTGATTTGAGTATCCTCTGTTGGCTCAATAGAGGTTGAAGCTTCAACATAGTTTTCTTGGAACGGAGGTCTAATGTTTTGGTCAGGACTAGCCTTCCCGGTGTTAGGATTTTGATTTTTCCTGAAGTTTGGATTTCTAGTGGTGTTACTTGGTTGACCCTCCCAAGAAGATTTCCTTTCAATGGTTTCCACTCTATCACCCAATCTATCCATTCCTTTGATAATCACATCTAGTTTTTGCTCAAACGCAGAAGGCTCTTCTTTGAAGGGGGTCCTTCTTTCAGCTCTAGCTCGAGCTCTTTTAGAGATCAGATTGGCCTCTACACTAATAGCTATGCTCTGCATGTCCTTTAAGCTTGGAGGAGCTCTTTCCCTTAGCTGATATGCCATGTCGGAATCAAATCCATCAGGGAATTTGATCAAGGCTAAGTCAGGTGGAGGTCTAATGTTCTAAGGAATAGCATTGTACACATTATTGAATCTAGCACAGTAGTCTTGGACAGTTTCTTGTGGGCCTCTTTTCAAACTCTCATATTCTGATAGGATATGTAATGGGTCCTTCTTCTTTTCCCATCTGTTCAAAAAGGTTTGATAAAGGGCATCTGGATTAGCAATTGTGTTTACAGCGAGTGCCCTAATCCGGGTCCTTACATCACCTGTTAAGCTTTGGACAAAAATTTTCATTCTGACATCATTATCATCAATTTCATAGTTCTTAGGATAATCCATCTCTTAGTATGTTGTTGGGCTGTGTAGGTGCTAGTACCATAAAAATATGTATTCTTGCTTTGATAATCTTGAGGCATAGCCCCGGGATTTGCAGGAAACTGCAGAAGAGCATATCGGTTTGCCATATTTGCAGGTATAAATGGGACAGCTAGAAGCACAGGGATAACAGCTGTGAAAAATGTTGTGGATGGGGAAGTGGAAAAGATGCTTTGAAGTGATGATGGTGAACTAGAAGAAGCTGCAGCAACAATAGAAAGGACTGCTACTTTTCCGTGAGTAAACTCAGATTGGATAAGGTTTTGCTGAAGTGTATCAAGGTTTAAATCAGCTGAATTTCCTAGACTTTCTTGTCTTCTAAGATAGATCAAGTTATGATTTTCAAAAATAGCTGGAGGATTCGGATCCGGATTTGATCTAGTGTGACGAGTTTTCTTCTTTGGAGCCAGCTTCTAAATCTGTTTTTGGTATTTTCTGGAAGTATTAGAAGAATACAAGTTTTGAAGATATCTTCCTGGGAAATTATGAATTGTAAGAACTTTGAAATTTCCTGAAGATATTTTGAAATCAAAGGAAACTGATCAAATTTTTGAGGCAGATATTTAAAGTCTAAAACTAGACTGGAGATAGACTGAAGCAGCTTTTATTTACTCCTGTAATTGCACAACAAAAACAGTTTCAAAGGCTACCTGGCTAACTTCAGGCTCCATCTGTAGCTTTAGAAAATAGACAGCAGTAACAAACAGTCATTCAGGTCCCCAGTGGAGTCGCCAATGATGTTATCACTCAGGTTGTTCCCCAAAAGCTGTGAGAAAAGGGAATACGGCCGAGGTAACCACTAACCAGTCTTTTAGATGCAGATTCTAGCCAATCTGCAGCCAGAGAGGGCTCTCTCTTTATGATTTAGCTTTGTTTTGCTATATGTTAGGCTAGTTATGAAGCACAAGTGTTTGTTTGATTTTTTGGATGGTGATATTTCAATAGAACAGGGGTGCAAAGTATGAGAAGTTCAGACCATTGGGTTAATGGAGTCAATGAAAATAAACTTCTGGGTATGGTTTCTTTGGCAAAAGGAGGAACTACAGAGCAAGATAATTAATCATGGAACAATTTTCAAGCTGGAATCAGGTGAAATGGAGTCAGGGAATGAAAGGCAATTAAGGATCTTTCATCATGCTAACAGAGGGAAAGTGGGTAAATATTACCAAGGAGCAGTTAAGAATTCCTTAATTATATTCAGGGTGTAAGAACCAAGGAAACAGGAGCAGTTAAGGATTCCTACCTATGCTAGTCTTGGAGAAAACATAAAAAATGACAGGAATTGAACACAAAGTACAGTTAAGTAAATTCTAGGCTATTCTTTCTTCCTGCAATTCAGAACATGATATATAGATGTGTTGATGCCCCGAAAATCGTTGTATCAACATTGGGGGATAACCACCCGCTCCGGACCTTAATACAACTCCTTTCCCGTTTGGGATGGTGGCTCCGACTGGGTATAATGGGACCAGTTTCCCAATAATGAATAAAAGGGGTGGGATGAGTGATTGGTTTCTAAAAAATGATAATGAATAGATGACTTAATCTAATAGCAAAAATATAAATGACTATTCTATCCCGGGAGGCTTCTATTCTCTTAAGTGCAACTCTTGATGATCTCTGTTCATTGATAGGCATATAGATGACTCTACACAATAAACATAGACATTAATTTTCTTAATGATTGCTCTGTTCAAGTAGTTGAATAAAGTGATTAACAAAACATTGTTACACTTATCTTTTTATATTACCGATACATGTATGACAAAAGAAAAGCATGCTGTAAACATCCAATAGTGGAAATTGTAAAGAATGTTGTTAAAAACACACGCATATATCCGATAATAGCAAGCGCGATCAAACAACAATTCACATAAACAGAATGAACTCAGACATAGATAGTAGTACCATATGAGCTGCAAATCATTCCCAATATCAATTGCTATTTGAATTCCTTCTTTCGACGTAGAAATACTTTTAAACCAAGGTAGTAGTGCACATTCACATAAAAGTTTTGTTATCAAAATTGGAATAATTGGCCCAGAGTTTATAAAAGAATATGCCTGAAGTACAGTAGTGCAACTTCAGGTTTAATTCATATACAAAAACTTACGACCCTTTTCAATGCATTGAAAGGGTCTATAAATACTTGACTAATACTAACTAGCTATGAAATTAAAATCCTACTTAATTGGTACAACTTGATTCAGAATATCTTCCTCACGGAAATCTGGCAGTCGGCAGCATGATTCATCACTTAGGTTGTTTGCATTTAGACCTGAGTTGGCATGTTGCAAGCATTGGTTCCACTTCTGGTGGTCGGTTGAGACGAGAATTGAGTTGGGCAACATAGGTGGCATCTTGTATATCGGGAATGATACACCCGATTACATCTGTCAAGCACTTGAGGGCAGCTCTCTGGCTGTATGGTTTGACTAGGAACAACCAATAGGTGTCCCAATTCAAACTGTTAATACCTGCGATCAATCTCCCGTTCTTCTCCAGCTCTTGATAACATGACTGCTCCAATGTTTTAGCCGATAGAAATTTACCTGGGGTACATTGAGAGATCATGTTAGATAAGTAGAGAGTATCATTAATCAATTCAACCAAATTACTTGTGGTTAACTTGCATTTGGAAACTGCTCTCTCTTCCTTCATTAACTGGGACTGCCATTCCATAAATAGGATCTCTTTTTGTGATTCTAGGATTTTTGGAAAATTAGCCGCCTGTCCCTCATCAGTGTCTTGCCACTCAAGAAAATTGGTTAAAGTCTCATCGGCCTGCTCCAAGTCTATTCTACCATCAGCTGATTTATCACTTATTGATGCTATTAAGTCACATAAAGGTTCTGCTTGAGCGATTTGTTGACATAACAACCTTATTTGTGTCACCAATGCTTTGTTAATCTGTAATGCTTCGGCTCTAAACTCAGCTGGCTGTGGAAGATTCTTGGATTTTTCTATTTGGGCTGATAATTGAGAAATTTTCTCATCTTTAGATTTCCCCATCTGTTCATGCACTGCTTTCAATTTTTCCAGCGCTTCCGACAACTCCTTCTGATTTTGAATGGCACTTGAATCAATTTTCTGTTTTTCTTCCTGCAATTGTTTATTCAATTGATTGTTTATTTGTTGCTGTGTGGACAGCTACTGTTCAAGTTGCTCTGCCTTCTACTGTGCCTCCGATAATTGTACTTGTAGCGAGGCAATTGGTTGGTCCTTTTCTCTTAACAGATTAGCCACTTCTGATGCTTTGTCCATGGTGGCCGCCGAATAGGCTCCAGCATATTGGGACAATTTAGTAAGGTCATCAGAAGGATCAAATTCCTCTTTCCAGACCACATTGGCTGTCACTGTTTGTTCAGGGAATAGGGAAGGTTGATCAGTCCTTCTCCTTTTCCGCTGTCGTTTTACTATAGCCTTGTGCTTTGGGCTATAAAAGACATCCAATGGAGGTATCTCCTCCACTTGCAAAACAATCTGATCGGAAGGATCCTTAGGAATTATCTCTATTCCTATAGAAATGGGTAGGCCGCTGGTTCCACTTGGAACCTGTTTAGATGTTGTCTCCTGTGTGTCAGCCGCTTTTGATGTTTCGGCTTCCTTTGAGCTCTCAAGATTGCTTATGATTGAGTCGAATTGCTGCCATTCCTGGAGCAATTTCGGGTCAATCTGGGCATCTACATTCACCTCTGTGCTGCTCTGCTCCTGCTCTTTCCTCTGTGTTTCCTCTTGCTCTCTTCTCTGCACTTCTTCCTGCTCTCTTCTCTGCACTTCCTCCTGCTCTTTTGTTTGGATTTCTCCAGCAATTTTTGATGTAGCAGGAGGTTCCTTAGTGAGTCGCTGCTCAGGCTCGCTTGATTCTGTCATCGGGGTTGTTGCTAACAGATCTAGAGGCAGAGTTTGCAACCTCTGTTCTCTAAGTCTGTTAAATTCAACTAACCCGTCATCTTGATATTTCATTCTAGCTAGTGATTTAACCTGAAATAGTGACTCGACTGAGGAGAACAGGTCATCAAACATATCATCTTTATGGTCAAATTTAGTTAGCTTTGCCTGTTCAAGTGCATTGTAGGCGACTTTGTTTGGATCAAATCGCCTATTAGGAAGAGTAGCGAGATTCAGTGCCTTAATCTTATCTGCTTCTTTCTCTGCATGTTTAAAGTCATGCAGAGCGTAGACACCGCATCTTAGAGGAAAAGAGGGCCAAACCTACTTCTTTTTATTCCTTAGAGTCTGTGTAACTCCTTCGGATGTAATCTGATATGCTACCTCTCGGGCTAACATTTTGTCGGGTATATACAAAGGGAGGACATGAGGCTTGGCCTGGCTGCCGAAAACTCTTACATAGGTGAATTTTTCTTCTCCGAACCATCTCCCTATGGCTGTCAAGTCAATCTCTACTTGGTAGGAAATTTTAGGAGCAGGTTTGTCAAAAATGGCATAGTGAATGGGTAACATAAAACCATTGCAAACTTGATATAAATGGTGCTTATAGTGGGCTTTCCATAACTTCTGGTGGTATATATGAATGGGCATGGGGTCTTGTGGAGTCCATCTCCACCCAAGCACAGGAAATTCGGAATTAAAACACAGGGTGTCCAAGATATAGGCACTATAGTAAAATGGGGGAATGAACCTTTCAGTAATGTGGGATTTGTTTCTAAATTCAAGGACTACGGTTGCTAGCTTATTAGACAGTACATTTCCCCAATCCATTATTTCACTATTGCATGCTGCCGCCATCAAAGGAACCATCTCTATAGTGAAGTTTGCGGAATCATGTAACCCTCACAATATACACATCATTACCCTGGCATAACAATAAGGAGAACACAAAGAATCGACAAAGTACTTACCTAAAGACTCATGCTTGTGTTTTGCTGGGTTTTGTCTCCAATACCGAATGGGTTCTGATTCAATGTTGTTTTCATTTCTGAATTTCTCCAAGAATGCTTTGTTGTACTTCTTCTCCAGTGCAGGAAAATGGTACATTTGCCTCAAATCATCAGGTTGAAATGAGCCGAAGACTCTCCCGTCCATGGTGCAAAACGTCCTATTTGTGATTGGGATTTCTTCAATTGCCCATCTCACCACATCTGTATATGGGAGAATTTGTTCTCGGGCTACTATCCGATGAAGATAAGAGTCGGCTAAATCCTTTAGAGTAGCATCAGACTTCCGAGTAGTGTCTGCTATGGCTTGCACCATTGTTACCTCAGGCTCTTCAGCCTCAACCAGATTGTAGATGCTCAACCAAGTAGTTTTACCGAGTCCTAGACATGTAATGTTGGATATCAGTCCCTTTTTGCTTGCTCCTGGATCGGTAGTGTGTTGCCCTGTAGCTGCCAAAGCGGAATCTGTTGCAGTTTTCTTAGATTTCTTCCCCATTTCGCTTGAACTTGCTGCTTCAAAAGAGCTCTGCACAGGAGAGAAAATGAATGTAATGTGGAGAATTGGTAGCGCAAACCAAAGAAGAACAAGATATATTAATCAATGAATAATGGAGGATTTAACTTAAGGTGGGCGCAGATACAATCTTTGAAGAGATTTTAGCCTTACTGTTTCATTAAATGGCCGTTTAAACCTGTCAATCCTTTAAATGCTCATCATATCGTCTATTGGCCGAATGATTCATTTAAGCGTGGATTTGATGTTTTGGCGGTTGAGCGTAAGTGAACCGCTATCGGGAAGAGAAAGGCCTTTAATACTGCATAACCATAATATATCCCGGCTTTATCAATCTTTTTTGAAATTTGCGCTTTAGCTTTATCACAATCGGCAATCGGGGGAAAGCTTAAGTTGTTATATTAGTGTTCTTTCAGAATCCCGGATCACTGATAGCGATATTGCCAATTCGTGTTGGGAGTTTTAAATGAGGGATTTAGATGCATGCATGGTACATCCCCGATCGCTGATAACGATATCGCATCAGAGCGAAGAGGGGCCTTTTGCTATGATTTCTTACCTTCCCGATATCCGATAGCCTTTTGTGCATTGTCGCGTCGGGGAAAATCAATGGGTCTTTTAAGTCATGCATCCTTTGTCATTGCGATATGCGATCTTGCGATCGCTTTATCGGAATAATAAAAGATTACTCATTCTTTATTATAAGACCGATTAAGTGATTTATCAAAAAGGTTTTATAATGTTTTATTTGGTTTCAGACCTTTTTGAATAATGATAAGATGATACCAATTTAAACGAAAAGGGACCCATTTCATATTATAGTTTTGAAATTAAAATTTGTATGAAATGGGGGGTTGTTGTGGAGCACAACAAGATGATATATAAAACATAGAAATTATAGTAAAACAAGAGTTAAAAAGACTTATTTATCCATGAGATAATTCAAGAATTCTGCAACATGGGCTTTTGCCATCAATTCCATAACTAGAGAGTTCATCAGCAAAGCATTCTAGCAATCTTTATTCAGAAGAGTTCTCAAATTTACAGCACAATTCCAGAATGATATTCGCCAACCCCTAATACTTAGATTGGGGAAGTATTTGTACAAAATATTTACAAAATATCTCCAAGGAGATAAAATCTTGCAATAACTTCTTTCACCTACTCTATAGAAGGAGTAAATGCTCTTGGGAACATAGAGAAATGAATGCAGAAGTAAGAAAATGTTGTGTTGGCTATTTTGTTGGTGAGATGCATTGATTGTTTGCCCAGTAAGTCGGCTGATGGATATTTTAGTGAAAACCGTGCTGCTGGCGTTGCTTTCTCGGGTGTTTTTTCCTGCGCTCTAATTGACTGCTGCCCGACGCGATTTTTTACGTGTTCTTTTCTTCACTTTATGGGATCTGTTATTTTCTGAAAAAATAAACAAAACCTTGAATCTGCCTACAGAATTTCTAGCATACTCTGCCACCATTCATTATCTGGTAATTGGTGTCTGCGCATTTTAATTAGAGTTTCATCTGCATCTGTGTACCTAAAAAAAGTAGGCTGAACTGTGAAAAGATGCCTCACTTCATGTTCAATTAGAAACAAATTCTCCAAATTGTCATATAGGCTCTGTCCAGATGGGAGTGCCTTCTCTCCTGCAGAACTTGATGATGCTATGGCTTGGCTATCCACATATGTATTTAATATTTGTACATAAGCTGCATGTGACATTAGTCTGTAGTCATCAGTTAACAAACTGGGTAGACCCTTTTCCTCCAAAACTCTAAATTTTTGTGTGAAAGCATTTATCTCCATTTGCATTTCCTGACACTTCCTTTCTAGATTTTGTATGAAATTCCTCATGGTCAGAACCCTTTTAATTATTAAAATAGTGCTTGTCATGTCTCTGATATCCAGTTTTGCTAGATCTTCTTTGGTGTGGGTGTTCAAGAAATGTATCAGCCTATTGGCCTGTTCAGGCATGTTTCCCAATGAATACCTGGCCTTTTGAATTTCTTCTTGAGCTGCTGCTACTAAATCAATCTGCTCATGAATTATTTGTATTGATTTCCACATATCAGTGATGGATTGGCCAATGTTGGCCCAAAAAATGCTCCTAATTTCTGCCAGAGGTTTGTCTAACAAGAGGTCCTTTTCCAATGCCTTTACTTTGTTTTCCAATTCTTTCACCTCCCTTGTTTTTTCTGCCACTGTCATTTTGGATTTATCATAACTTACTTCCAATTTTGCCAATTTCTCTTTGGAACCTTTTTAAATCTTACACCTGGAGTTTTAGATCCTCCATGGCCTTTATCAGTTCTTCAGTAGACATGGTAGTGCTGCTGCCTGCTGTTGTTGTTGTTGAAGTGCTTGGTGCTGTTGATGCCGGGACAGTGGGAGGGACTGCTGTTGTGACTATAGAAGGAGCAACTGTAACTATTTCTGCTGTTTGAGATGGTTGAGAGGCCAACTCTCCTTGTTTTCCTTGTAGTGCTTCCTCCAATGCCTTCTCTGTTTCTGCCAATCTCTCATTCATTTTCATCAGTAATTCCATTGCATCTTCCTGTGATTTTTGTTCAACAATCTTTGTAGTTTTGGGATGCATGGTAATGGGCAGCTTGAGCTGCTTCCTGAGAGATACAATGTCTTCTTCTTTCTTTCTTATTAATGCTTGGATGCCTTTGGCATCCTTGGGATCATGTCCCAGCTCTATGATAATCTCTTCTAAGGATTTAATCCTGTTATCCTTAGCCAAAGAGGAAGCCTTTTCTAATTCCAATTGGGCAGAAGTATTATTTAAAGAATTCTGCAATTTATGGGCCAGCAATGCCTTGTTTGCCAATGTGGAGTATACCATTTCACCTGTTTGCTTATGTAGTTCAATTTGGTCCATTGGCTGGATGTCCTTGGCTAATACTTCTAGATTGGTCCTGATGTAATCAGCAGCTGACTGTGGCTGCAGCATTTTGGGCTTGAAGTGACTCAGGATCATCTTTCCTTCTTGGATGTCATATGCTGACATTAACCTTTGTTGATTTGTGGGTGCCATCTTCAACAAGTGATTGTAAAGTTGAATCCTTATTGGCTCATTCTTTGCTTTTATTTCAGTGAATGTTCTCTTAATGTCTGAGCCTTGCTTACTTTGCTGCTTGGCAGAAGAGAATTCCACACTATGTTGTCTTCCAATCTCCTGTCTGTGTGAACTGGCTGATGTTTCTGTGACTGGAGATGTATTATGGCTGACTACTCTTTCTTCTCTTGGACTGTCTGTGATCTCCTGAATGAATTCCTCCTCGGATAGGGGGTTCAATCTCTGTGTTTTCTCACCTAGTTGCTCTTCAGGACCGCTGATCGATGTGTCTTCTTGCTTGTCCCTTTTCTTGCCTCTCTCCTCATTTAAAGGAGTTTGTAGTATAGGGATTTTTGGGGCCTTTGTTTGTGCTAGGGGGGCCTCCCCTTGGCCCTATTCCTTTGATATAGCTGGCTGGTCTGTCATTATGTCCTGCTCTGGATCTATTACCTCTTTTCCCTTTGCTGACCCTGTGTTGGCTTTTTGTGTGGGCTGCTGAGAAGTCCTTGCAAAAGATGTATCACCTCCTGTGTGCTGGGGCAGTTTGAAGGATACCTGTCCAAAAGAGTCCAGGTCAAGCGTTTTTTCAAGCTCTTTCATGGCTTTTTCCAATTTTTCTTCTTCAGTAATCTCTTCAACTAATGTGCCTTCTACCCATTCTTGTTGGTTAGCATATTGTTGAATTTCAGGGATTTTGTGGTGAACATATGCTGTAAGCTTGTTTTTCACTTTCCTATAACTTATGAAATGTTCAAGGTCATATGGTGCCCAATAAAAGCTTTGTTTCAGCATAAGTTGCTCCCTTAAAATCTTATCGGCCTCTTCCCAGGCTTCCCTTTTGTTGAAGATAAAAGGGCCCAACTGATTTCTTATTTTAAGCTGTGCCTTTTTCCTAGCACCATAGAAATGAGTCAAATCTGAACTAATAAATTGCCTAAAGTATTCCAGGGAAAACAGTCTCATAGTTACATGCTTTGGCAGCTTGTAGGGGATTAATTCACATCCATAAATCCTGATCTCTGTGTGATTCTGGTAAAATTACCAGTCACCTATATTGTAGTCTTTTGAGAGATGCAAAATTTTCTGCATTTCAGCAGAGAGCTTGGCAGGAGGAGTTGTAATCAATAAAGAAGTGGCTGGATATATGAACAGGTCAATGAACTCACAATATGTATAAGGGGAGTTATGGATTTCATGGAATACTGAGGTCCAGAATATCACAGACCTCCTTTCTCCTTTGAGATCCAACTTTCTAAGAGGAACTTGAAAACTATCAGGTTGATTGTACAACAACAAATGATATATGTATGATGTGTATTTGAACACTCTTTCTCTGTCCAGGCTCATGAATTTCTCATGGATTTTATTAGCTATGAAGGTGGCATAATCATATTTGACAGCGGGGGGCTGTCCAGGAGTAAATATGGACATCAAATCTAGGACAGTCTCATCAATATGCTCACTGGTTTTGAATCCCAAGATATAGGAAATCATATCAGTAATGAATATTCCAGCTTCATTGAACCAGACCTGATTAAAAGGAGGTGGCTGCCTATGCTGGCTATCTGGTCTCATGAATAATTGAGCTATTCTGGTTATCTCTGAACTGAGCAGTTTGGCACCTTGGTCAAGCAAGAATTCCATAGTGAGAGGAGCCAGAGGCTGAGTTGGCTTAAAGTGTAGCATCTCATTTATGGATTGAGGGGTAATATAGAAGAGGACATTCCCGGATGGAGCCATAACTGCTCTTTGTGTGGGGTCATAATTGGCACAACATAAATGGATGATATCAAGGAGCACATTTACTGAAGGGAGGTAGTAGATGGGCATGTTGGACTCCCAAATTCCATAGACATTAGCATTGCTACGATAGCTATTCCTAATTTCACAAAAAGCTTGAAGGTGAGGCTTGTCACCCATCATATCCTTAATTTGGAAGTCTCTGTCAACAAGAGGCATCCATTCCAATTCTTTGTGTGGTGCATTCAAGGGGGAAACATTCAGGGCCACTGGAGCCCCCATTATACAGTATTTTGATTTTTGAATTTGAATTGTGGGTTTTATGCAGTAGCAACAGGTAAAATAGTAGTTTTGGTCTTTTCTGTGGAAATTGCAGGCTGAAACGAGCTTGAATTTAGCTTAATGGGCAATTTTGTAGAGGGAAACAGAGTTCACGGGATTTCTTTGGAAAAAATGGGTAAAACAGTGGCTATGATGTAGAGGTTCAAAGGCAACAACGTGATTTTAATGCAAATTCGGGTGCTCCAGGGAATTTTTAGAGAGAAAACATAGAAAAACAGGGTTTGGGAGAAGAATTTGGGTAAATACCTGTTTTATGGACGCCCTGTGCAAAATGCAGGTAGCAGACCGAGCTGAGGGTTTGCGCTGTGGAGTCAATTGCTCTGGGTGGCGGACTGTGCAGTGGAAATGACACTTTGAACGTAAAAAACCATGCAGAAGTTGCACAGAAGAAACAAAGAAAAATGACCGAAAAACGATATTTTATGCTTTTTTAACAAAAATTTGATTTTGGCAGGTTTTTGGCGCGCTTTGGTCGGGTGACGTCAGCATGACGTAATCTTTGTCGTGTAGCGGGGGTACGGAAGCTGACTTGGCGATGACGTCGTAGACGATACAGTGATGAGGTGGCAGTTGACGTGGGTGCTGACGTGGGTGACGACGTCAGCGGTGGGAAGCTGGGCAGTATGTGGTATTATTGCACCCCTTTTTGGAAAACAACGGTTTTGGGTGGAGCGGACGCGATAAAAACAGGTGACGACACGTGTTTTTTGTACAACGGTAAAACCACTATTTTCCCGGAGCCTAAAGTTCGTTCGTCGGAGGGGTCGCGATATTCGTGGGTCGTTGGATCTACGTGTTGCGATCAAACGGATGGCAGAAAACAAAACATGGCGGAGAGCTAGAGTATGGGACCCGCGCGATATTATTTATCGTTTTGTGTAATGTTTTTGCGGGGTTTGCAATGTATTCAAGCTTTAGGTTTATGTTCGGGTTTGGTTATTCATTTAACCAGATGTTAAATGAAACCCATGGTTTATATGTGTGCGCGGGGAAGGGTTGTCCACAAGGTTTCGGATAAACCTTGGACCCCCCATAACGTTAACATATGGCTTTAATCAAGTCCGGGACGGAGTATTAAAACTTTGGGGTTTTGTGTATTTTATATATAAATAGGGGCGGGGAAAACTTTACATATGAGTTATATAATAGAGTTAGGATGTTAATATGAGAAATGTTTTCAAACAAAGCACTAAGCAAAAGGTGAAACTTAGGCTTAGGGAATAAAGGGATCCAAGTCATGAATGTTGGGGATTTAGGATGATAGAAGAAAAGTATTTTTACACAAGAAATGTGGCTTAGTTCTCTTAAGTAAAACTAGGATTTCACTTAGTCTTTTTCATAAAATGAAGTGAACTAGGACCACTGAGTAGATCCCAATGTCCTTGGGGGGAAATTAGTAAATTCTCTTAGAGAAATGAGAGGGGAAATTAGTCATGCTTCAACTGTTTTGCAACCACTTTGCCATGGTACCAATGATATCCATGATATGCAATATCTTAACAAGACAAAATTGTTCACAAACCTGCTTCTGCAACATCAAAACTACCTACCCAGCCTAATACACCTAACATTTTTTCTTCCTTTTTCCTTGGGTGCATTTGAACTAGAAAACCCTTTCTCTCCTGTTTTCTTTGAACTACCCTCCTATCTAAGTCTGCCCTTATCTCTTCCAGGGACTCAGATTCAGCTGTTTAGCACCTTTGTTTCTCTACCTAACTACTTATCTACCAAGCTTGAACTGTTTGGACAAAATTCACTCCCTATTTCTAAAACAAGAAATTTAAACATGGGGAGGCCAAGATTGAGCTGTTTGGCCACCCATCAAGTGTGACAGAAGTCACTGATTGCACAATTTGAACTTCTTTGCAAAAATAGGATAGCAGTGGCATTTTGGACTAGCCCACTCTCTTGGTCATTTCTTTGGGGTTCATTTTCTTTGTTTTTTGACCAATTCATACTTTTTGCCCTTTGATTTTTCTTTTAGGGCGTACCCTCTTTTCATTTTTTAATTTTTTTTTTTTTTTTTTGAAAATATGGAACCTTTGCAGCATGGAAAGGATGATCATATTTTTCATTTTAACAATCAATCATGAAATATGACACCTATTGGTATAGGAACCTAATAGTGGCTCCACTTGGGGATGGCTTTTGCAGGTGAAAAGCCAAGAACAGCAAGTCAGATGGCCTTATATTCAAGCCTTGCTGCAACCTGAAATTTGCCTTTGTTGTAAACAAACCAAAACTGTATCTCTATAACATATATGCCTTTCCCATAAGCTGGTTTGAACAATTACAGCTCTGTCTTTGACAGTTTTTCTGAGTATTTGTTATCATTTTTATCTCCCAAGTTTTTTTTTTTTCAAGTCTTCTGATAAACTCAAAATGTAATACAAAAAGGTGGCACAATTCCTTTCCTTTTTCTCAAAACTTGTTGCATCTTATTCCCTATCTTATTGCTGAAATAAATTGCAGAAAATAAACACTATTATGTACAAATTACAGTCCTTCTATATCAACAAAGTGGATCAAAATAATGCTTGAGCATCCGACCATTGACTGGCCCATTCTCTGCTTCTGTACCATCCAGGCTTCTTAAGAAGTAGGTGTTGTTTCCTTGTACAGCCTGAATAGCAAAAGGTTCCTTCCATAGGAAATCAAATTTGCTACGTTTTCCTTTATCTTCCCTTATGGAATCCCATTTCAGCACTTTGTCTCCTATGAAAGAATCCTCTGCCTTTGTCCTTTTGTCAAAAATCTTCTTAAGTTTCTCTTGTAGAATCTGAGACCTTTGATACACTTCTTCTCTAGTCTGCTGTAAATGAATTGTTTGATTGATTCTTCTCTGAATGTCATTGGGTTCTGCCTGTATTTCTTGCAGCAATTTTATCACAGTGATTCCTAAGGATGAAGGGAATACAACCTCCATGCCATAAACCAACTCATAGGGGCTTGTTCCAATAGATATTTTTGTAGTTATCCTGTATGCCCACAGTGCATTAATGAGATTTTTGTGCCAATTCTTCTTGTTTTCCTCCAATACTTTCTTTATGATATTGATCAAGCTTTTATTGGATGACTCAGCTAGACCATTACCTTGAGGGTAATAGGCTGTGGAATGGCCTAAGGTAATATGGTATTTGTGGCAAAATTTGATCATTTTTTGGATTTAAAGGTAGAAACATTATCAGTTATTTTCTTTTTCGGACAACCAAATCTAGATAGGATATTGGTTTCTAGGAATTGCATGATGATTGAGTCATTGGCTTGCCTACAAGGGATGGTCTCTATCCACTTGGTGAAGTAATCTGTGGCAGTTAAAATCCATTTATGTTGGCCGGAAGAGGAAGGGTGAATTTCTCCAATGAAATCTAAACCCCATTGTTGAAATGGTCTCTCAGTGGAAATGGGTTTTAGGGGTAAAGGTAAAAGCTTTCTCTTGCCTTCAAAGATTTGACATTTATGGCAAGAAACTACAAATTTCTTTACATCAGCAAATAGGGAGGGCCAATAAAAACCAGCTCTTAGGATCTTATCAGCTGTTGACTTCCAATACAAATGTCCACCACAGTCCCCTACATGAAATTCCTTGAGCACTTTGTCAGTTTCATCCTTTGTTAAGCAATTCAACAAATTGCCTTCATGATTTTTCCAAAACAAAGCATTATCTAGAATACAAAACTTTGAAGCTTTCATTTTCAAGAATCTCGTTTTAGTCCTGGATCACCCTGGAGGAGCTTGTAGGTTTAACAATACATAGGCTATATCAACATACCAAGGTGATTCTAAAAAGGCTTGATTGATTTGTGGAGTCGCCATCTCCTGTTCGTTATCCAGTTCATTGATGTCAAGGGCTTGAAAATTGGTTTCATTCATCAATTTAGCTAAACCTTGTCCTTTTATCAGCTTTGTTGGTTTGATTTCAATGTCATATTCCAAAATGTTAGCTATCCATTTGCCTCTTTTGCCTTCAAGTCCCTCTTGAGTTAGGATATCCTTGACCACGGCATTTGGGACATAAGCTATTACATGAGAGTACAAGATATAAACTCTGAAATCCTTGATAGCCTTTACAAGGGCATAAGCTTGTTTCTCCATGATTTGATATTTTAAAGGTGCATCTCTAAGTGCTTTGCTGAAAAAATCAATGGGCTTCTCACATCCTTGATCATCATTTTGTAATAAGACAGCAACAATAGTATGTTCTGATGCAAAGGAAAATATTATAAAATCTCTATCAAACTTCGGGCTTGTGAGGACTGGTGTTTTAGTTAAAGCTATTTTGATTTCTTCAAAGGCTTGATTAGCTTCTTTTGTCCACTTTAGATTGGAATCTTTCTTCAACATGTTGTTCAACAATCTTATTAGTTCAGCCAAGTTGGGTATGAATCTTCTTAGAAAATTGATCTTTCCTAGAAAAGCTTGCAATTCTTTGATATTTCTTGGGTGAGGAATGTGGAGAATAGCTTGTATTCTGTCAGGGTCAATTCTGATGCCATTTTTTGAGATTATGTGACCTAACAGTTTGCCTTCTTCTAGGCCAAATAATGATTTCCTTGGGTTAAGTGATATGCCATATTTTCTGCAAATTAGAAACACTTGTCTTAAATGCTCTAAATGTTCTTGGTCTGATTTGGAAAAAGCAGTGAGATCATCAAGATATATGACTAGAAAGTCATGGATTTCTTTTGCAAAGGCTATGTCCATTGCTCGTTGAAATGTGGCCCCTGCATTTTTAAGTCCAAAAGGCATTTTTACATACTTGAAGGTTCCCCAAGGTGTTGTAAAGGCAGTTTTATCTTGATCATCCGGGTGAACTAAGATCTGATTAAATCCTGAGAATCCATCTAATAGTGAAATCCTAGAAGCTCCCATTACCTTTTGTAAAATGTGATCCATCTTGGGTAAGGGGTAGTGGTCTTTGAGAGAAACTTTATTCATATTTATTAAGTCAACACACAGTCTTATCTCTCCCGTTTTCTTCCTAGTGGGCACTAGATTTGAAATCCATTCTGAAAATCTAATAGGTGCAATTATTCCAGCTTGGTACATTCTTTTGACTTCCTTTTCAATGAGAGGAAGAAGAACATGATTGACTCTTCTCAGCTTTTGTTTAAAAGGTTTTTGATTTTCTATTAGGGGTATTGTGTGCTGGATTACTGATGTATCATAGGACTTGAGGTGTAACTTGACAAACCTATTGTGTGGACTCCAGAATTGGTGTGCAGACTGGAAGCATCGGAAGATAAGATCGCGAGCTGTCGATCACTGGCTGGATTCAATCATAGGAGGATTCATCACCGAATTCACGGTAGATACTTTAGTCATCTATAGCGACGCAGAACGATGCTTCCTTAAGGGACCACGAGGTAAGTATGTGAAATATTTGAACACTTGGATTAAAAGGCTACTGTGTTAAAAGCGGGTTATGTGAATAAATTAATGTTTGGTGCTACGCAGAGTGGGAAGGTCTATAGAAACGAAGGTAGCGCAAAACTAGAAACTAGCCCCTTGATTTCACCTCTGCAAGGGGGGTGAAGAAGAGTTTGCAAAGGTTTCACCAAGAAGTGTGATCAATCTGATAAGGTAGAGAATTCCACACATACCACCCCCACCCACACCACCACCAATTTCACCATCTTCACCCCTGACTTTGCCCATACCACCTCTACCACCACCGCGAAGCAGTATGGCCAGTGCGATAAATCTACTAGTGTTCGAGGGAGTAGGGAATGAAGATCCGAACCAGTTTTGGTTCGTGATAAAAGCTGTATGGGAAGCACGGGGTGTCACGGTCGACAATATAAAGAAGGCAACTTTGGTCAACGCTCTACAGGATTGCACACTAACCTGGTACATTAAGCATTCCAATGACAATTCGAATGCGGGGATAGTGGATATTCAAGCTGCACTAAACAAAGAATTTAGTAGGTCAAAATCAAAGGCACAGTCGATGATCAGATTCAAGGAAATAACAATGGTACCAGGCAAAACCCCGTGGGAGTTGGATCAGAGACTGAAGTGCACGTGAGAGGAAGACCTTAATGTAAATATCGTGCTCTGGAGTGGTGCTATGATAGGGGATGACAAAGTTAAGCAGCATGAAGAAAGTACCTAGGTTTGCAAGGCCCCAACGAAGGAACCAGAATTTGATTTGGAGCGCTCTAAGGAGACCTTCATAGAAGCTAAGAGGAGCTTCGCGGATGCCTCCGCTTCAGGAAGTAAAGACAAAATGGAGCCAGAAATGGACCCATCAATGCTCACTGCGTTCTTGGAGACATGCATGAAGCTGCTGCGCGATAGCAAGGCTGTAAAGGGGCTACAAGAACTCATAACTAGATGCGCTGGGACCATGCCAGGAGAACTGCGCGTAGTCCTAAAGCTCGGGAAGCACACGACGCAAATAGGCAGGGAGATGAGGTTGACTACGTAGATCGGGGAATATGAGATGGACCAATTGATTTTGGACCTAGGATTGGACGCGAACGTCCTACCAAAGCAGACATGGGAGCCCATGGGCAGGCCTACGCTGCAATGATCTCCTATCCAACTGCGTATGGCGAACCAACAAAAGATCCTACCTATGGGGAGATTGCATGGAATCATAGTAGATATCAAAGGAGTGAGCACGCTAGCATATTTCAAAGTGATAGAGATTGTTGATGACACCAATCCCTATCCCGCGCTATTGGGAATACATTGGGCCACTGACATGAATGGATTAATAAATCTAAAGAAGCACAAGATGATCTTTGAGAAAAAGTCATTGCGCGTAGTGGTACCTTTAGACCTTGCAGAAGGATCGCTCTACACAAAGCCAATGCGCGACTATGATAGCGACGATGATCTAGACTGCATCTACAAAATAACCACGTGGGGGAAAGATTGGGTAAATCCAACTGCGGATGGTCGAATCTCTTGGGAGCGTGAAAGTTCCTACACGTCAGATTTTGATGAGGAGATAGAATGATGGCAGAACCGGTTACATGAGGTAACCACACTCAACTGTAACATGATGATGAGATCATTATGTTGTGTACAAATAGAGGTAAGAGATCTGCCTAAATATGACGGGTTAAGCGAGGTGGATTACTTCTTGAACAAATTTGAAAGAGAAGTACCGGAACAGTAGCGTCTGGACGCTCTAAAATGGGTATTGCACGCTACACTGGCAAGATGGTGGGGTACGTACCAACGAAGTTTTGAAGACTGGCGTGAATGTAGAAGGATGGTGCACATGCGGTTCGGGAAACCTCAGATGCGGTTAAAAGACAAATATGATGGACGGGATGATCCATGTGTACACCTCGCAAAATGGGCAAAAGGCTATGGGGAAGAGCCACAACCTGAGTGGGTGCACCTGTTTTTTCATACCCTAGAAATTATACCCATGAATTGGTATAAAGAAATGGAGCTCTACCATGGCACAAACGAATGGGATATCCTATGGGATGGATTCCTGTTAACTTTCACATTTGATGATCATTGGTGGGATACTGTTGATGATGCGCTACAAGTAGTAAAATTAGCTATCTTTAAAATACCCCCGGAACCAATGGAAGTGCTTCAACCTGAATAGGCGACCCAACTGAGCTGCACGTTGGAGTGTTACAACTTAAACATTTAAGAGGACTATGAAGATCTGTGA
The DNA here is from genome assembly GCA_031772625.1 of Pinus tabuliformis. NCBI lineage: Eukaryota > Viridiplantae > Streptophyta > Pinopsida > Pinales > Pinaceae > Pinus > Pinus tabuliformis. Next base: position 1,092,492,945 of record CM062815.1, on the reverse strand, counting down.
AAAGTTAACATTCTAGAAATTGAAGGCTATCGCGAGGTTCAATGACCATTGATTGAAGATCCTAACATTACCATGCCAGTAAAGAGAAAGCAGGTAAACATTGGGACGAAGGCTAAACCAAAGTATGCAACGCTCGACGACTACTAGGATGATGCCATGGTGGATAAGGTCGCTGAGTCACTCCGTGAGTACCAAGACTTATTCCCAACCAAGATTACGGACTTAAAGGGGATCGTTGGAAATTTAGGGATGATGAAGATCACCCTAAAACCCGACGCGAAGCTGATTAAGTAGAGGCCCTACCGCTTGAATTCGAAGTACAAGCAAAAGGTCCACATAGAACTGGACAAAATGCTCGTAGCTAGAATTATTGAGCCTGTTATCACTTAACAAAAATTTCTAAATTCTGGGCATCAGTTTGATTCCAAAGGATTGATGTTAGTCTTGGTCTCGTATTTCCATGTTTGTTTTAGAGTCTAAGATCTAGAAGAGAGTCTTGTTGGTATGGTCAAATAGGGTCAATACTTTGTTCTTGCTTATCACTGGTCCCACATCACATACAAATTTCGATGTGTCAAGGTTTTCATGCGCTACGAAACTGTCTAGGAGTTTTCGTAGCGCAAAACCCAGTCTAGGAGTTTTCGTAGCACAAAACCCAAAATTTGCACTGGCCGCGCTACAAATTCAGGGATTCATGCTGATTCGTGTTAAATTTCACCTAGCTGTCAAATCTATCAGAATCCGTTAGTCTCACATCATCGACTGTCAGTCCATACACCATGCCTATCACATGCAAGTCTCTTTCTCATCATTAGGTTCGTTAGGTGTCTTGGTATGCTCAAGTTTCAAATTTCAGAAAAGGATCCAAGTGCTTTCAATTATGATTATGTTTGGGTTCATGCATGAGAAGCAAATTGACAGGAATTTAATTAGAATGCTCTGAAGATCAAGTGAGGCAGTTTCCTTGTTTAAGATCAAGCGAGATAGTGATCAAGATTAAGATGGTGCAAGCTCTTCAATCTTAGTTTTGCAGGAATTCCATGGAGGTATCTACAGAAAGGAAGGAGCATAGGTTAGGCAGGTGTCTGAGGAATGACCCTGAAGGCTTAGATGTTCTCCTGAAGAACAATTAAGTTGAATGAGCTTTCAAACAGGTTGGCTGTTGGAGATTTTGTGAAAAACTTCAAGGAGGCCACATGTAAGTCACCAAAGAATTTGCTTTAAATTTCACAGGGTTGAATTCGAAGGTGGGAGTGATTGAATTACCAATTTCTCCAGAGGTTATCTCTGTAGTCACTAAAATTCCAAGGGGACAGGAGAGGTGGTTTAAAAATTTCAAGTTTGATATGACTCCTTGCAAGGAATTCTTGAAGCCAGAGTTCATTGATTCAGACTTAAACAAATCAGTGCCTAGGAGCTTTGTCAAAGATTCATATGCCAATTTACTTACCTGCATACAGAGATAATTCACCTGTGAGGGGAGGTATCATAAGGTGTATTCCTATCATTTTAAGCTTCTGCTTCATTTCATTGGAAAGATATCATTGGATTTGCCTTTCTATTTGTTTCGTAGCCTAGGAAAAATGTGTGACAAGGTTCAGCTGAAGAAGGAAGCCTGTGAGACATCGTTGTTTCATCATGGCTTAGTCAAATTGATCGTTTTGCATGAGCTCCAGAAAATAGATAGGGAGTGGTCCATCTTCTTATTTATGCTTGGCTTCAAGAATGAAACTGGTCTCAGCCCTCAGGCTACAATAATTTCTTCACCACAAGTTAGTCGTCGTGAAGAAACAAGATCAAGGAGATTCGTGAAATTGAAAGCCAGGAAGCAGGTAAAGGAGCCCATGAGACCACTAGTGATTCAAGACACACCTCAACAATCACAAAAAAGGAAAGGTCAGATCAAAGAAGGTGTATAAGAGCAATCCACAGGTGAAACAATCCAAAGAAGAGTAACCAGGAGCCAGCTAGCTAGAGAAAAAGGTAAGACAGTGGTTACCGAGGGAAGCCCAGTTTCAAAAGGAAGTTTGAATGATTTGCTTCAAGCTATTGACTTTGGAGAATCTCCTCTGGTTTGAGAAGATTAATGGAAGCAAGTAAAGGAAAAACTAAATAATCCAAAACCTCTAAAAAGCTCAAATTTGATGATCAGGCTTTTGAATTTGTTTTTAAGCCAAGAAGACCTGTGACAAGGCATTCAAAATAGATACAAGAGGCAATGCAAGAAACAAGTGAGACAGGGGAGGTAGTAAAATTTCATGAAGGACCTGTGATTTTATTAGAAACATCATCACAATTGCACAGAAATGACAGAGGTAAGGCAGTTATATCTCAACCAGAAGAAGGTGGTTTTGAAGAGTTGAAAAAGAAACTGAACCTGGAAAATCTTGAAATTTTCAAACTTAGAAAAGCCTCAAGGAAACATGCAATCAAGGAAGCTCATTTTTACAAAATGGAGACTCTGTGGGAAGATAAAACAATTTCAATACCCGAAGTGGTTAGCTGGAATGCCCAATATTTCACCTGGACAATCCTTGCAATAAAGGAAGCGAGATACATCAGAAGGGTTAATTCAAAATTAAGAGCTGGAATCCGAATTATGAAGAGGCAAATTGAAGATCTGAAGATACAGCTAAACCAACCTGAAGGACATCCTCAGCCAAGAAAAACTACATAGCAAGTAAGGCTAAATCTTAAAATTTTGATATGGACCACCTTTTCGAATTTTTTTTCAGTTTTGAACAACTTCATGCCATATAAAAGAATCATTTCAAAGGAAAGTGTTAGTCTCCTATACCAATAGGGTTTCATTTTTCATGATTGATAGTGGAAACGCCAAAAATGTTCATCTTTGGTGATACAAAGGTTCCATCTTTTGTGAAAGAAACAGACATTTAAAAAATGTAAAGAGGGTATGCCTTAAAACAATAATCAAAAGGCAAGAAAATGAATTGGTCAGAAAAAATAATTGAAATGAACCCCAAAAAAAGACCAGGAAAGTGGCCAACCAAAATGCCACTGCTATCTTGATGGATGACCCAACAGTTCAAGCTGGGCCATGCCATGTTTTAAATTGCCTGTTCTAGACTAGAGAATGAATACCTGTTCAAACAGTTCAAGCTTGACAGATGATTAGCTGGATAGAGAAAGGGAGGAGCCCAATTGCTTAATCTAGGCCCTTGGAAGACATAAGGGTAGATTTAGATAGGAGGGCAGCAAAAAGAAAAGAGGATTATTAGGGTTTGCAAGGCTAAGTGCACCCATCAAAAAGAAGAAAAAATGTTAGGTCTATTAGGCAGGGTAGGCAGTTGGAGGTTGCAGAAACAAGGTCTAGCCACATGGCATATGGAAAATCATATCTGATCTCACCAATAAGAGAAAGGCTAGAACAATGGTCTATTTGGAAAAACTATCAAAGCATGTCTAACTTCCCTCATTTCCCTTCAAAGGATTTCTTACTAACATCCCCTTGAGGACTTTAGGATCTGCCTAAACAGTCCTCCCTGCACTTCTCCCTTGTGAAAGCCATTGCAAGTTGTGACCTTCTTCTTCAAAAGGAAGCCACATTTCTTGTGTAAAGTCATCACTTCACACTTCATCCATCTCTGGTTTCCCACTTCACCCCACATACCCATATTAACTTCTAACCCTATTATATAGCTCCCTAAGTACATCCCCACCCCTATTTCTTACAAAAACTATAGAAAATTCCCAAAAATATATTAAATATCCCACCCTTTTAGCATTATAGCTAAATAACATGTCATGGGAGACATTAGTCCATCTGGGACTATAGTCAACCCTTCCGAGTCCTTACCCCGGAATTAATCTAGCCCCTGGTTAAATTAATAGCCTGTACTGAAACCCCCATTCACCTAAACCCTTGCAAAATTGCCCCCTCAAGTTAAAACCCAATGTTTTTAATGTTAAAGTGTTTAAACATTTTCATTACACATTATGGTGCCATGGCCTGCGCTATTTCCAACCCCAAAACCTACCAAAACTAAGGTTTTTGGACCCGTGCCGTAAAATATCAATTAAATATTGGGCGGGTCCCGCTCCCAAACCTGCACACCATACAACAGGCCCCGCCAGCCGTTGATCTCCCACCACGCTTGATCCAATGGTGGGCGGGTGATATGGGCCATGGATATACCGAACTTTAATGTCCGGGGGATGGGCGGTTTTTCCTCCGTACCCCCGCCACGTGTCGGCAGCCCGGGGTGTTCGGAGGCCTCCCCCCCGAAACCACCTTTCCCCAAAGGCGGTGCGGGGAAACCAGAAACCACCTCCCGCAAACCAGCCACCCCCATTACGTCAGCGCCCTCGTCACTATGACGTCACGCCCAGGCCCCCGCCACTATCCCACGTCGCCCGCCACTCTGTCTTGACGCCCCCGCATTCTGCCACCGTGTCCCGCCACGCTGTCGTCCCAGTCAGCATCCACGTCACTCGTCCGTACCCGGGGCCTGCTGATGATGTCATGCTGATGTCATCGCGGGAAAGCGCCAAAAGCGCATATGCGCCAAATTTGTTGTTAAAAAGGCCGAAAATGACCATTTCTTGTCATTTTCAAAATACAAACGCGACTGCGCTGTTCTGCTGGTCACCTCCAACTACCTCCAGATTCCAAAATTCGCTGCTTCGGACGCCGCCACCCGCCAATTCAACAACAGTCTTCGTCCTCCAAACAATTCGACCACCCTCGGCGTTGGCTAATCCAGGTATTTGCCAAATTCAACCCGTTTGCCCGTGTTCTTCCCATTCTCTGCAAATTTTTCCACTGAATTGCCTAAAAACTCCTAAATTAATGGTGATTGTCCTTTAAATGTTGGCTTAAAAACAATCTAAACCACCCCCTATTTAAGATAGCCACGCACCATACAGAATTTCACCATTGCCCAATCGTTTTCGGGATTAAATTCGACGTATTCTCACACCTGCCCGACATTGTTCCCTTTTGCCATGTTACCATTCAAGCTCTCAGTATAACTAATCTGCAGTCTTTTTCTCCTTTGCAATTACCCTCACTGTCTATAAATTCTGAGAGTTCACCAGAAGAAACTAAAGTTCTAATCAAATTCTTCAAGTTGTTCTTTTCAAAGGCAACTTTGGCTCCAGCTGCACTCATTCTGCCACTTCTCTTCTAAGCCTCATAAGCTATCATATTCAGCCTGTTATACTCAAAAACTGCATTCTAAAGTTCACACCTGAAAGTTCTCCAATGGCTACACCATCAGCTCTCAGTGTCACTCCTATGAATCCACCAAACAAGGAGCTTGAAGCCATGCCTCTTGCTGATAGAGATTACCTTATCCAAGATCTTGTGGGTGACAGGAACCACTTACAGACCTTCTGCCAATTGAGAAACAGCTATCTGAGCAACAATGACACATATGGTATATGGGAGTCCAATCTGCCTTATTATTTCCTCCCATCTGTTAATATTTTTCCAGAAATCATTCGCTTGTGTGCTGAGAACTATGATCCAACTCAGAGAACTATTAAGTCTCCATCTGGGAGAATACTTTTCCACATTAATCCTGACTCCATCAACCAAATTCTCAATTTCAAGCAGACTCAGCTGTTGTTTCCCTTCTCCATGAACTATTTGCTGGATGCAGGCGCCAGACTCTCCAGTGCTGACATCGAAAAGGTCATCAAGATATTCATGAGGGCAGACCGCCAGCCTACAGGGCCACCTCCTTTCTTATATGTCCATTTCAATGATGTAGGCAAGCTCCTAGTTGATATGATATCCTATGTGCTGGGCTTCAAAACAAGTGAGCACATTGATGAGACAATGCTGGTATTATTAGCTGCATATAGTCCAGGCCAGCCCCCTGCCTACAAGTATAACTTTGCCAAGTTTATAGCCAATAACATACATGACCAGCTTTTGAAAGTGGATAGGGAGGGAGTGTTTAAATATTCATCATATATCTACCACTTATTCATGTATTATCAGTCTGAAGTCTTCCAATCCATCAAGAAATTGGATTCTAGGGGTGAAAAGAGGTCTGTCATCTTCTGGTCATCAGTTTTCCACCAAGTTCAAGACTCTCCATATTCTTATTGTGAGTTTGTTGACCAGTTTGTCTACCTAGTCTCCTGCCTCTTGATGAGATCCCCTCCTCCCAGACTGTCATTTGAAATCCAGAAAACTTTGCAGTTGTCCAAGAGTTATAAAATAGGTGACTGGTACCTATATCAAAACCATACAGTCATCAGAATTTATGGCTGTGAGCTCTGTCCTTACAGGCTCCCAAGGTATGTGTCGATGAGATTGTTCGCCTTGGAATACTATAGGCAATTCATTAGTTCTGACCTCACCCACTTTCATAGTGCCAAAAGAAAGCCCACCTCAAATTCAAAGACCATCTAGGCCCCTTTATCATGAATAAGAAAGAAGGTTGGCAAGAGGCTGATCAAATTCTCAGGGATAAATATAAACTAAAGAGAAGCTTCTGGTGGGTCCCTTATGACCCAGAAGGCTTCATCAGTGCTAGAAGAGTCAAATACAGGCTGCTAGGGTATGATCACTGTAAATATCCACAAATTGAGCAGTATGCCAACCAAGATGAATGGTTGCAAGGAACATTAGTTGAGGAATTAACTCAAGAAGAAATAATGGAGAAAAATGTCAAGGATTTAGAAAAAAATCTTGACTTAGATTCTGTGCAGCAGGTAACTTTCAAACAGCCACATCAAATTGGGGAAGGTACATCCACTGCTGCAACCGCACTAGCCACCCAGGGGCCATCTACATCAGCAATAGCTACAGAAAAGGGCAAGGGGATAATGGGTGCAGAAAAAGAAGTAGTCACAGAGAAGCCTGCCTCCTCAATTGGGCAGCAGCAAGAACAGACTCCTCCACTGCAAACAGAGGCACCAACAGTGCCTGCCTTACAGACCCCTGCACATGAGGAAAGAGGCAAAAAACGAGACCGAGAGGAGTCCACACCTGCTAGTGGATCCACTCAGCAACCCAAAGCCAAAAGCCAAAGGGTTGATTCTCCAGTTATAGAAGAAATCAGTGAGGAGATCCTGGAAAGCCCAAGGAAAGAAAAAGAAGACAGCCAGCAAACAGCCACAAGCTCTTTTCAACAAGAGCAGAAAAGGCAGCATGGCATGGAGATATCCTCCTCCACTTAGCAAAGCAAGAAGCCATCTAGTACCAAGGCCACCTTCAAAGAAATTAAGGCACAAAATGAGCTGCTAAGAGTGCAGCTATATGACCAATTTCTTAAGGCAACACCGGCCAAACAAGAAAGGCTGATGGCAGCATATGATATCAAAGAGGAAAAGATAATCCTCAGCCATTTTAAACCCAAGATACTGCAGCCTCACTCAGCTACATATTTTGTTAGAACAAAGTTGGAGGTCATGGCAAAAGACATTCACCCCATGGATCAGATAGAACTGCATAAGAAAACAGGGGAAATGGTCTATGCCACATTGGTAGACAGGGCCACAATGGCCCATGAATTAAAAGAATCTCTGAAGAACACCAACACTCAGCTTGACTTAGAGAGAATGTCCTCCACGGCCAAAGACACCAGAATCAAAACATTGGAGGACATTATTGTGGACTTAGGACATGATCCTAAGGATCCTAAGGGTGTGAGGGCCCTCATGAAAAAGAAAGATGATGACATTGCTGCATTGAAGAAGAGATTGAAATTGCTTCCTACTGAGCACCCTCAAATAGGAGAATTGCAGAAAGAAAAGGAAGCTGAGGATCAATTGGATCTAATGATGAAGCTGAACCAAAGAGTAATTGATCTGGAAGGGGAGCTAGAGAAAGCACTCCAAGACAAACAGGGAGAATCAACCTCCCAACCTCCTCAAACTGCCCCAACTACTGCAACAACTATAGAGGCAGCAGCGACCCCTTCAACGGCTACAACAACAACAGATGCTGCAGCAGCAACAACAACAACTCCTGAGGCTAGCATAAGCCTGGATGATTTGACCAAAGCTGTCAAAGAGCTGGAACTTCAGGCAACAGAGATCAAACAAGCCAAAGAGAAATTGGCTGAGCTGGAAACTAAGTATGATAAATCCAAAATGACAGTAGCAGAGCAGACCAGAGAGATTAAGGCCTTAAAGGACAAAATAAAGGCCTTGGAAAAGGAACTAAATTTAGAGAATACTCTGTCAGAGATAAAGAAGATTTTGTGGACTCGGATTGACCACTCCATTACCAAACAGTGGATGTCAATCAAAACAGTGCATGAGCAGATGGAATTAATAGGCCAGGCACAAGTTGAAATCCATAAGGCCAGATCAGCACTAGGGAATAAGCCTGAGCAGGCCAACAGGATGATACATTTCCTCAACAATCACACCAAGGAGGAGTTGGCAGCCCTAAACATCAGCAGCAGAACAGATGCTATTCTAACAGCTAAAAAAGTGTTGACCGTCAGAAATTTTGTGCAGACTGTGGAAAGAAAATGTCAGGAAATGCAGGCTGAGGTAGATGACTACAAACTTAGAATGGGAGCATTTCAAGACAAAGGATTGCCCAGCCTATTGACCGGCATAGGAAGACTGCTCACCCGTGAGAAATATGCCACTAGGATGACAAATTTTATTGCAAATCAGATCACAACATCCACCAGTACTTCTGAAGAAGCAGGACCTCCATCAAGGCAGAGCCTCTATAAAAAGCTAGAAAATTTATTCTACATTGAGCATGAAATTAATCACTTGTTTGAGGTCCCACCAAATTTTTACAGGTATACAGAGATAGATAAAACTTTGATAAAAATACGAAGACACCAACTGCCCAAGGAAGATTGGTGGCAGGCAATGCTGCAAATTTTGCCTCAATAATCTCGGTTTAGTCTCTTCTAATCAGCTTCAGGTCAACCAAATTCAAAAGCAACATGAAGACAATAGGCAGGGCGGGTGAAAGTAATGACTCAGCATAATATTGGGACAGCAAGCCAAGGAAAGGAAACACGCAAATTTTGGACAACACGGCTCCAGCCAACTCAATGGGTCACAAAGTCAAAGCTTTCTGACAATTTTGGACAGCTAATGCACTAAGCAGTTATTACAGCATTTACTCTCTCAGCTGTAATTCTTCAGGGGTTGGCATAGAATTTATGAGCCATTAACTCATCAGCTAGATATTTTTGTATCTAAATTTTGTATATATACCTCCCCTTACAACGTATTTGGGGTTGGTGATTTTCTCTCTGAGACATTATATTGTATATTTTCAGATTATCTAATACAAAGGCTGGAAAGGTTCACTATCTCTGCACTGTTTGATGTCTAAATGATGATCTACGTTCTGCTACAGAATTCCTGTGGTGTCTAATGGAACAATAAGTTATCCTGAACTATGTTTTGTCTTTTTATGTTTGTTTAACTCATATACATGTTTCACTAGCCTAGCAATAGAGAAAAAGAATAGTGCAGGAAATGTTTGGTTACACCCTGTGCTCAATCTCTGTTGTTAAATATGTTTTCTTCAGAATTAATCATAAACATGAATTCTTAATTGCTCATGTGTGTATTAGTTCTATCAATATGAATGTTATTAAGGAATTCTTAAATGCTCCTAAGTAATGTTCCCACTATTCCCCATATCAGCTTACTGAAAGATCCTTAGTTGCCTTTCACGCCCTGATTTCATCCCATCATATTATAGATTTGAAAAATTGTTCCATAGACACTTGTCTGGCTCTGTAGCATAAATTTTTCCTCAAAAAGACACTCCCAGCAATTAAACATCATGGACTCCATGCCCAATGGCCTAGATCATTCTGAAAAAACATACATGTTCTGACTGAAATCATCATCCCAGCAAATTCAAAACAAAACCTTGTGCACCATAACTAGCCTAAAACCATATCAAAACAAAGTTAAATCAGAAAGAGAGAGCCCTCTCTGGTTACAGGTAGGCTAGGACCTGTGGCCAAAAGATTGGTTAGTGGTTACCTCGGCCGTATTCCCTTAGGAGTCAAAGGGAACAACCTGAGTGATAACAGAAAGAAAGCTCAAGGAAGTTAAAATTTTGGCATTAAACTGTGTTTTAGAAATTACACAAGAGTTTCATAGCTCGCTACGAAACTGTTGTATGTGATGCCTAATGCATAGCAGTTTCGTAGCGCGCTACGAAATTACTGTAGCTGCATATAATGATTTGGTGGAAAAATTTTGAGAGGCAGAAGGCAATCTTTTTGAAGAGGGGTTTCTGAAAAGGATTACTTACAAGGTGTAAACATCCAACAAGAGCAAAATAAGTAAAGGGAGGACATCTATGAACTCTAAGCTCCATGTTATGAAAGTGGTCATATTTTCATAGCTAGTATTGTTCATGATGCTTCAGGCAGCATTAAAGAAGTTTTGTCTTACTACATGTATATGGGCAAGGTCTACAACATATGGAAAACAAGCCAATCCAATGCATTTTTATGTAATTAAGAAGAACAATAGGGATAATAGACTTCGAAGATCCTTTTGGAGACCAAAAGCAGAAAAACAGGAACAACTTCCTAATTTCCAGGAACAGTCAAAGGATGAGGCAATCAAGGGACAACAGGGAGTTTAAAGCCACCACCAAAGCTAAACTGAAGAAGGCCACTTGTTAGAGAATGAGTTTGAATTGTAATCAATGCTACCACCAACATCGTGAAGAGTTACACTCCTAATTGTTTTAGGTCTCTAGAACTGCCAGTTAATAGTCAGATACATTAAATAGTTGGTTTTAAGTGTCAATAGGTGTCAAAGTAGGAAAAATTCAAATTCCCCTCATGCTGGAGGAGGAATCTAAGTCATGGAATGAAACTCTATATATGGAAGAAAATCTAATGTATCAAGGGTTGGAAATTTTCAGAGAAACTCTCATATTGTGCTTTGTGTAAAAATCTGTTTTAAGTAATACAGTATTTGGCTTTGCTTCTCAGGAATCAGAAGGAATTCAATGTTCAGAATGTTTTGTATTGCCATCTTCTCATTATTTACAATGGTATGAATGTGTGATTACTTAGAAATCACTGATTGTGCTCTAAGTTCCTTCATACATTTGTAAATTGTGTTGTCCTTTATGTTTTTGATGTATTCACCATGTGTTGAATTCTAGATTCCCTGACTTCCATGTAAAGCTAACACTATTGTCATAATGAAACATTTTTGACTCCATAAGCCCAATGAATATTTTCTAATTGTGTTTCAACCATTTACACTCCTTCGTTTGTTTCATAGAGTTATCCATCTAATTCATTATCAAAACCTTTAATTTAGTGAGAGAGCCCTCTCAGGTTGAGGAGGCTAAGCCTCAGCCAAAAGTTTGTTTGAAATAGTTACTCAAGGTATACCTGATCAGCAGCCTTTCAGGGTTAGATTTTGTGATAACAGAGCCGGTGGAAGAATCCGATTAGTTAAGCCCTATGGTAGTACAGGAGAAGAAGCAGAAGGGAGAGATAAGAATATGCGTGGACCTCAGGAAGTTGAATGACGCCAATGTGCACGACCCGTTCCCGACCCCATTCACAGATGAAGTACTGGAAAATGTCGGCGAGCAAGAAGCATATTCTTTCACCGATGGGTTCTCAGGGTACCACTAGATCAAAATCGCGCCGGAAGACAGGAGCAAGACCACCTTGGCGACTATGTGGGGCTTATTTCAATACACCGTCATGCTGTTTGCGTTAAATAACGTGCCAACCATATTTTCACGCATAGTTGTTTCCGCCTTCAAAGAATATATCCACAATTTCGTGGAGGTCTATCTAGATGATTGGATTGTATTTGGATTGGTTAAGCACCACGTAGTGAGCTTACGCTTCATGCTGGATACTTGCCAATGAAACCAAATTGCATTGAACCTTAAGAAGTGTACGTCCCTCGTTCCCTTTGGGAACCTACTAGGACTTGTGGTCTACAAAACAGGGACTAATAGTAGACCCCGTGAAGATTGCAGTAATTCTGAATTTGGAAGCACCGCGAAGTGTTAAACAATTGCGCGCTACCTTGGGACATACGGGGTACTACAAGAAGTTCATTAAAAGCTATGGCTAGATCACCGCACCAATGGAGAAACTATTGAAAAAGGATGTCGCGTTTTGCTGGAATGATAATTGCATGAAGAGCCTGGATGTACTAAAAGAGACATTTGCCTCCGCTCCAATCCTGGTCTTCCCAAAATGGGATGTGGAGTTTCATGTCCATGTTGACGCATCATGTATAACACTGAGAGTAGTGCTCACACAAGAGGGTGGAGAGGGCTTGGATCATCCTATCGTGTTTGTAAGTTGCAGGTTGTCCAAAGCGGAAAAGAACTATTCCACAACCGAGCGCAAGGGGTTGGCTATGGTGTACGCGCTCCAAAAATATTGGCACTATTTGCGAGGAGGACATTTCAAGATGTATACAGATCATTCTACACTGAAATACTTGGTCAATAAGCCTGTGTTGGGGGGCGCATATGCAGGTGGCTCTTATTGTTCCAAGAATTTGACTTTGAGTTCATGGTAAAGCCTGGACGCCTGAACGCAAGACCAGATCACCTATCGCGTATTGAGACGGGTGAGGAACCTACTAGTTTGGAGGAAGGATTACCTGACGCGAGGCTCTTTGCTGTGTGTGTCGTGGATGAGCACTTTGAAGATATAATCCAATTTCTGACAATTGGGACTGCGCCGAAGGAATACTCCGTCTCGTAGAAGAAGGAACTGGTGGTGCGAGCGACTAATTTTTTTGTCATCGCGGGGCACCTATACAAAGTGGGAAATGATGAGATACTGTGAAGATACGTACCTAAATTTGAGCGAAGTTAGATCCTCGTGGAAGCACATGAGGGAGCTACAGGAGGACACTATGCAGGATGAGCGACCACACAAAAGATTCTCCGCACAGGGTTGTGGGTGGCCAACCGTTCATCAGGATTCAAACGAACACTTTAAGGCCTATGATATATGTCAAAGGATAGGTAAAACATAGTAGAGGGACGAGATGCCTTTGAATCCACAAATGACGCTGCAGCCCATCGAAAAAATGGCAATCGACTTTGTAGGACCTATCAAACCTCAGGGAAAAACGGGCACGCGATACATCGTCAATGCGATGGAGTACCTGATTCATTGTGCACAAATGAAGTCAGTCAAAGACTACACGGACGACATGGCTGTGAAGGTTTTGTTTGAGCAAGTGTTGAATCGATTTGGTTGTCCAAAAATCTTAATGAGCGATCGCAGTACACATTTCCTGAATGAAACCATCAACGCGCTAATAGAAGAGTTCCAAGTATATCACTAGAAAAGCACACCGTACCACCCACAAGCTAATGGGACAATAGAAACATTCAAAAAAATACTGGAGACTACGCAAACCAAAGTAGGCAATGTGTAGCGAAGTGATTGGGACTTACGCGTACCTGCAGTATTATGGGCTTATAGGGAAACGTGCAAAAAACGGATGGGACAGACACCTTTCCGGTTAGTTTATGGCGTGGAAGTTGTCATGCCAATGGAATATATTGTACCTAGTCTGCGCATAGCAGCACTCATAGGTATGATGAATCACGAAGCCCTGGAAGAAAGGCTCACGCAGTTGGAAGAACTTGATGAGGAACGGTTCCTATCTGGCTTTCATCAACAGGTGCAAAAATAGCGTGAGAAGGCCTGGCATGATCACCATATTAAGTTGCGCACCTTCAAGATAAATGATTTGGTGTTGCTGTATCACAGTAAGTTTGATAAATTCGCGGAAAGTTCAGAATGCATTGGCCGGGACCGTACGTTTTTAAGAAGGTCACGGATGGAGGCGCGGTCCAGCTAGTCAAAATAAATGGAGAGCCTTTCCCAGGCAAAGTGAATGGCAGCCGCTTGAAGCCCTACACGGGTGGCTTGACTATCTAACTAACTGGCAGAAGCACAGTCTTCACGCCCCAAGGATCCAGACAAAGGCGTGGAACTATAAAAAAATACAGGGGATATCAGCACAAATGCAGAGAAGCACTTCTGACACAGAGGTCTCGGAACAACGTATGCAACAGATCCAACAAGTAGCAACACAATGCGCGGCTGACCTTGCTGCAGTTTGAGAATAGTTGGAGGGACTCCGCGCAAAGATCTCTGCGCCAAATGAGTGACTCGAGGGCGAGTCATGAAGTTTGTGTTGGGGGCCTGTTAGGCATGGAATCCCTGCAAGGCATGTTTTGGGGCTTAAAGCCCAAGTTTTGACTGAATCTTGTTGTAAAAGCTCCGGGAATTGCGGGCCCGAGAAGCGAAAGTATGATAGAGTCACAGGGTTGTCCACCCTAGTTTTTTAATGTAATGTCGGCTGGATAGACCTACCCATGGTCCACGGACCATGGGATTGTATAAATAGAGCGAGGCTCTAAGTGTAGAAGATAACTAGAACAAGAGAAATGGAATAGGAGCATGAGAAGTCTAAGTGATTGAGTCGAAGTGTAAAGTGCGTCTGTGGGTCGTAGAGTAGGAGAAGGCTCTACAGCTAAGTGCACAGGGCAGGTTGAGTTTGTAACCGGTGGAAAATCAATAAAGAGAAGTTTTGCTATAATTTTGTGTATTTGTTCCTGGGTTAATGCATGATTGATATAATTTGCAAGCATATTGTTTATTTACTACGCGAACTTGTATGAATGTTTTGTGTTGCTAATTATAACTTAAGACATTCAAGTAGGCAAAGTTGCTTAATTAATATTGGAAGATAAATAAGATCTCAGGTGATAGCGCAGAGCACGACACAACCCCTGGTTAGGGCTGCGCGAAGGCAGGGTATCAGGCCGCGAGGAACGAAAGGTGCGCGAAGCAGCTTGCACGCAGGAACAAACTAAGGACCAGTCAAACCTCTCAGACATCTCAAGGGTGCAGAAACCTGGTTCTAGCACCCTCCCATTCTACTTCAAGTGATACCTCAGTCCGCGCTCCATGGATTGTTGCTGAAAGGGCAAGTAGTATAGGGATTTGTTTGGCTAATTAACTCAAAACCTAGGTTAGGCCCCAACAAGCCAACAATGTATTCAGAGCTCAATCAAAAGCTTTATTTGTGAAGAGAAAATAATATAAAGTATGCAAACTCATCAAATTCGTATATGGATTAAAACAATCATTGTAAGCCTGGTATGAAACGTTAATTGAGAATCTTCTAAAATTTAGTTTGAAACAATTTAATTTTGATTATGAAACTATATTTGTCAAGGAAGTTAGAAAACTTTTTGTATATCTTTTTTTATATATGGATGAGCTATTGAGAACAAGGAACAATGAGAACCTTATTGCATCTGTTAACACCCAGGTTGTTCCCTATGACTCCCAAGGGAATACGGCCGGGGTAACCACTAACCAATCTTTGGATCACTGTTTCTAGCCAAACGGTGATCAGAGAGGGCTCTCTCTTTATGATTTGTATCTGTTTATGATAGGGTTTTAGGCTAGCTATTATGCACAGGTTCGTTTATGTTTTGGTTGAAGAGTTTCTTTTAGGTCTTATGATGTAGTATTCAAAGAGTCAAATATCATTGGGCAATGGAGTCTATGGCTGTATAGGTGTCTAGGAACCTTGAGGTGAACTGGTGAAACTTACAGGGCCATTTGGATACTTCATACAACAAAATTTTTGATTTATAACACGAACAGGTGAAAAAACCAGTGAAAGCAATTAAGAATTTTCACTAAAGTATTCGAGTATTTCCACCAAACTAGGTATGAGAAACAGATAGATGCCTCGGGAGCAACACTTGAATCCCTGGGGATGTCTATCACTGTAGAAGATATAGTTTTAAAGTGCAGCAATTAAGAATTACACTTCATTCACTGTATCTGAAGAAAACATGGATAATAGCTCAGATTGAGTTCAGGGTAATCAGTGATTAAATCCTGGAACTATTCTTCTACCTTGCTATTAAGTGTAAAACATTTAAACAATGAAAGAGAACAAAAGACTCGAAAACATGTAACACAGAGATTTAAGAAAGACTTATTGTTTTATGAAACACTCTGGAATCCTGCAACATTCACCATTCATCACAATGCATCAAGGTACACCAAGCTTCGGAAATTCCATTCACCCTTTGTATTATTTCTCTGAGAGTTTTACAGCAAATGAGATGCCTCAAATGAAAATAACAACAACCTCTTAAGCTTCAGTGAGAGGCGAATATATACATACGATTTTACAAAAATATCTGAGTTCTAAGTTATCTCAGACTTTAATATTCTCACCAACTTTTGAGATATTTTTATCAAAATTTATTACAGCATTGAATACAAAATGAAGGCGTCTTGATGTTCTGTCAGAAGATATTTGGCCTTTGAGAGCTGCTGAGTCGGTTGGGGACGCGCTGTTCAAAATGTGGTGAGCTGTCATCATTAGTGATGAATCATTTTTTGGATGCTTTTCAAACATTAACTCTTTTGCACTTGTCTTCTGGTGATCTGAGCTGGCAGTGGCCGAATGTCTTTTCAACTACCGTGGCAGAATTTGGAGCATGGCCTACCACCAGTCCTCCTTAGGCATTTGGTGCCTCCGAATTTTAATTAGAGTCTCGTCAAGCTCTGTATATCTAAAAAAACTAGGAGGAGTTTCAAATAAATGATTTACCTCATTTTCAACAAAAAATGAGCTTTCGAGCTTAGTGTACAAGCTCTGTCCTGTTGGAGGAACTGTTTCCTCAGAAGTACTGCTGGATGCAGTGATTTGATTTTCAATGTAAGCGGCCACCCTGTTTGTAAATTGATCTCTGCTGATCAGTTTTCCTGAGCTGCTCAATAGGCTAGGCAGTCCTCTTGCTTGTAGCATTCCCATTCTGAGTTTATAATCTTCAACTTCAGTCTGTATCTCATAACTTCTTCTTTCTGCCGTCTGTACATAACCTCTGAGAGTTAGCACCTTTTTAGCCATGAGGATGGCCTCTGTTCTGTTGGTGATTCCAATAGCTGCCAGCTCATCTTTGTCTTGCCTGTTCAAAAAGTCTATCAATTGGCTAGCTTGCTCAGGTCTGTTTCCTAACACTGTCTTGGCCCTCTGGACATCTGTCTGGGCTTGTACAATTAAATCCATATGCTCATGCATTGTTTTAATGGATTTCCACTGTTTGATAACGGCTTGGGTAATTTTATTCCACAAGATTCTTTTGATTTCTGCCATAGTATTTTCCAGATTGAGCTCCTTCTCTAGGGCCTTTATTTTATCTTTTTGAGTCTTAATCTGTCTGCCCTGTTCTGCCACCGTTATCTTTGATTGATCATATTTGGCATCTATCTCTGCCAGTTTTTCTTTTGCTTTCCTTATTTCATCCGCTTGTAGCTCCATTGCCTTGACAGCTTTGGTCAGTTCTTCTACACTGGGGTGGGCATCTGGAGCTGTTGCTGTACCTGCTGCTTCAGTTGTGGGGCCACTGTTGCCCCAAAAGTTGTTGCTGTTGTGGAATCTGTTGGAGGAGCTTGGAGTGTAGGTCCTCCCTGTTTGTCTTGCAATGCTCCCTCCAGCTCTTTCTCTAGTTCTTGAATCCTTTGATCTTGCTGTAATAAGAGGTCAAGTTGTTCATTAACTTGCTTTTCCTTTTGCAATTCAGCTGTCTGAGGGTGTTCTGTAGGTAACAGCTTCAACCTCTTCTTCATGGCATTTAGATCATCATCCTTTTTCTTTATGAGGGCTTTTACCCCGTTGGGTCACTAGGGTCATGCCCTAGATCAACAATAATCTCCTCAAGAGATTTTATCCTATTGTCCTTGGCCTTAGAGGACAACCTCTCAAAATCTAGTTGAGTGTTTGTATTTTTCAAAGATTCTTTCAGCTCATGAGCTAATGTGGCCTTGTCTACCAAGGTGGCATAGACCATCTCCCCAGTCTGCTTGTGGAGCTCAATTTGGTCCATAGGATGTATGTCTTTGGCCAGGACCTCCACCCTTGTTTTGATGAAATCTGCAGTTGTCATTGGGTGCGGCCCCTTGGGTTTGAAATGGCTGAATATCATTTTTTCCTCTTTGAAGTCGTAGACTGACATCAACCTTTCTTGCTGGGCTGGAGTGGCATCTATAAATTGTTTGTAAACCTCAGCCCTCAATAACTCATTTGCTGCCTTGATTTCTTTGAAGGTAGCCTTAGCACTTTTAAGCTTCTGGCTTTGCTGAGAAGAGGATGACACCTCCAAACCAAGCTGTAAATTCTGCTCCTGCTGAAAGGAGCTTGTCCCTGTATGTTGGCTGCCTTCCCTGTCCTTTGCTGTATCGTTCAAGACATCTTCAGTAATGTCTTCCACCTCTCGGGAATCTGCCCTTTGCCTTTTGGCTTCTGGCTGGTGGGAGGATCCACTGAGGGGAGTGGACTCTTCTCTTTGCCTTTTAGTACCCCTTTCTTCATGTGCTGGGGTCTGCAAAACTGAGGTAGTTAGTGGCTCAATTTGAGGTGGTGGTGTTTGCAATAGGGGGGTTTCTGGCAGCCCAGTTTGTGGCAGAATAGTTTGTTCTTGTTGCTGCTCTGTTTGTTGATCTTTCTGCTGTGACTGTTGCTCTGACTGTTCCTTTGACTGTTCCTTTTTTGCTTCATCCTCTGCATCCATTTTTCCTTTTCCTTTATCTAAGCCTGGTGCTGCTGTTTGTGGCGCTGTCCTGGTAACTGAGGTCCCTTCTCCCACTGTTTGAGGCAGTCTGAAAGGTACCTGGAGCACATAGTCCAGGTCAATAGTCTTCTCAAGTTCTTTCATATTTTTAAGCATTCTCTCTTCTTCAGTTAAGCTCTCAACTAAAGTGTCCAGCTGCCATTCTTGTAAGTTGGCATACTTTTCTATGTGTGGGTAGTGGCAGTGTTTAATCCCTAGGAGTCTGTACTTAGTTCTCCTAGCAGTGATGAAACCTTGAGGGTCATAAGGGACCCATCGAAAACTGTATGACAATTTGTATTTGTCCTTGAGGATCAGGTCTGCAGATTCCCATCCTTCCTTCTTGTTCATGATGAAAGGGCCCAACTCATTTTTGTAGTTAAGGTGTGCCTTTTTCTTGGAGCTGTGGAAATGGGTAAGGTCTGACTGAATCAATTGCCTGTAATACTCCAAGGCAAATAATCTCATAGGAACATACTTGGGTAGCCTATATGGACAGAGCTCACACCCATATACTCTGAACACAGTATGGTGTTCATATAGGTACCAATCACCTATTTTGTACTTCTTAGATAGCTGCAAAGCTTTCTTGATCTCATTAGATACTCTAGGTGGAGGGGACTTCATAAGCATGCAGGAGACTGGGTACACAAACTGGTCAACAAATTCACAATAGGTGTAGGGTGAATTTGTGATTTCATGATAGACTGAGGTCCAGAAAATGACAGATCTTCTCTCTCCTTTGTTATCCAGCCTTCTGATGTAGCATGGGAAAGCTTCAGAATGATAAAACATGAACAGGTGGTAGATGTAAGCTGAGTACCTGAAGACCCCCTGTCTGTCCAATTTGCTCAATTGATCATGAATCCTATTGGCTATGAACTTAGCAAAGTTATACTTTCGGGCAGGGGGTTTACGTGGGCTGTAAGCAGACAACAATACGAGCATGGCTTGATCCACATGCTTACTGTTTTGGTAACCTAGCACATAGGCTATCATGTCCAGCAGCAGCCTGCCTGAGTCATTGAAATGTTCATGCAGATAAGGGGGTGGCCCTGTAGGCTGGCACTCAGTCCACATGTAGTTCCTGGTGACCTTCTGCAGCTCCTCACTAGTCATCTTATCACCAGCTTCCAGTAAATACCTCATGGAGAATGGGACTAGCAACTCCGTTTGATCAAACTGTAACATCTTGTTGATGGAGTCAGCATTTATATAAAAAAGGATCCTCCCTGATGGAGTATTTACAGCTCTGTGCTCCAGATCATAGTTTTGAGCACATAAGTGAATGATTTCAGGGAAAACATTCACTGCTAGGAGACAGTAATAGGGCAGGTTTGACTCCCATATTCCATCTGTACCAAGTCCAGCCTTATGGTCTTCCCTCAGTGTAGTGAAGGTCTTTAAGAAGTCCCTGCTTCCCTCAAAGTCATTGATGAGACAATCCTTGTCAATAAATGGCAAGGCCTCCAGTTCCTTATTGGTTTGATTTAGTGGAGTAACACTGAGGGAGGAGGATGCAGATGCTGCCATGATATAGTCTGACTGTGTGCAGGAAGAGGTAATAGTTTGATAAGTCTTTAAAGACTTAAGCAGCAGGTAAACTGTATTCAGTGTGATGTCCTCTTCTAGAGTAGAATTGTAAGCAAGCTGGTAAAGTGCTGTAATTTCTCAGGGATGTGGATTGCCTAAGGGGATGTTTGCAGAGGTAGTGATAATTCTTTAGGAAGAGTGCAGGTAACCTGTACTTGGCAAAAGGGAACAATGCCGGGTACCTCGGGGGCAAATTTTGCAGTTTTAACTCGCGAACTGATTTCTCCAGTGTCAAATTGTGGCTAAGGGATGGGGCAGGTTGCTTGGGTTTGGTTTAGGTGCTCAGGTGGAGCTGAATTAAGCGATTTTACCAGTCTTTAATGGTGAATTCTACAGAAAATTGGAATTCACGGGCAAAGTGGAAGGAAATGGCAAAATACCTGGAAAATCGGCTTGGAAGCTCGCGGGCCGGGTTGTGGAGACTTAGTGCCGTCGAATCCTGAACTTTTGAACGGTCGGATTGTCGAATTTGATGGCTGAGTGAGAGGTTTCGCGGCAGCTGTTGGCAACGGCTAGTTTCTCTTTTGCATGCAAATGAGCGAAAACGACTCATTTAGTCGTTTAAATCGTTAAATTTGGCAAAAGTGTGCATTTGGCGCTTTTCCGCCGATGACGTCAGCATGACGTCATGGCGGGGCCCAGGTACGGAGGTGACGTGGCTGCCGAGGTGTTCGCCAGGGTGGCAGGACACGGTGGCGGGCGGGTACAGTGGCGGGTCCGCGTGGAGGGCCACGGGACGCTGGGGCGGGCGCCGGCGAAGTGACATCAGGGTGACGTACAGATGACGTGGGGGGAGAGTGGTATTAGGGGTGGCGGTAAGCGGGTTCCCCGCACCACCTTTGGGCAAAGGCGGTAACGGGGAGGGGGGCTCCGAACAACCCCACCGCCTGCCACGCGTCCCCTGTACGGGATAGGCAAAACCACTTTCCCCGGACGCTAAAGGTCGGCAGGTCGGGGAGTGAAAATGACCGCCCACCTTTAGATCCGGGCGACGGAAATCTGACGGCTGGCGGGCCTTCCGACTGGTCGAGCATGTTGGGGAGGGGTCCCGCCAGCGCAATAAAATATTCAATTTAATTTTTGGGCGGAGGACTATAGGCAAGTGGGTTTTTTCGCAGTTTTTGGGTTTTTTGGGCCTTTTCAGGGGTTTATATAGGCAAAGGGGGTTTTGTGCGTTTTCAGCAAAGAGACGGTAAGGGCTTGAGGGACGGGATTTCTGCTCATAACCAGAGGTCAGAGCACATCCAAGACAAGGTTGACCACAGTCCCAGGTGGACTGAAGTCTCCTTAGACCATTTACTTGGCTATAATGCCAAAAGGAGGATATGTAGATAATGCTGGGATTTATACACCTTGGTGTTAGTAATATTAGGGTAAAGGGTGATATAAGGGATTTATACAATAGGGTTAGTGTTAGTTATGGAGGAGGGGGTAAGTGGATGTGGAAACCATTGAGTTTATATGAAACAAGCTTGGTTTCAAGAGTAGATCAAAATGAAAAGAGCTTTAGATAAGAAATGTGGCTTTAAAAGATCAAGAACCGCCATGAAAACTTAGTCTTTTCCATGAATCTCAGGCTAGTGAGGGAATGTTAGAAATGAAATTGGAGGGGAGTGAGGGAAATTAGTCATGCTTCCAGCTGTAATCTTTGCCTTGCTGCCCACCATCACCAACCTTGCAATGATAGGGATACCTTTCTGCAACCCCTGCTACCTACCCAGCTACTCGCCTAGCATTTTATTTCTTCTTGGAGGGTGCATTTGGACTTGCAGACCCTTACTTGCCTTTTCTTTTCTTTGGCTTTTTCTTTATTCTTTTCTATCTACTTCTACCCTTATCTCTTCCAAGGTCCCAGATTAAGCTGTTGGGATCCTTTTCTTCTCTACCTAAACTAGTTGTCTGCCAAGATTAAACAGTTTGGACAGACTTCTTTCTCTATTCTATAACTCAAAATTGAAACATGGCATGATCCAGGTTAAACTGTTGAATCATCCACAAAATTGAAACAAGGTCCTCAATATTTGAAACAGATTACACACCTCTTGTTCTCTAGGAAATATGGGATCTTTGTTAAACCAAAGCAGAGCATATTTGGACTTTCCTTGGCCAATCATGAAATATGAAACCTATTAGTATAGGTATCCAACAGCATCTATAAAAAAAATAATTAAAGAAGGGATTTAAAATTATATGTTTGGGACACCCTCACTATTACTTCGGTGTTGAAGTGACTCAATATCCAAAGTATATTGTCATCTCCCAAAATAAGTACATTGGAGAATTGTTTAGCAAGTTTGGCATGGTTGAATGCAACCCTCTATCGAATTCGATGAAACATAATTTGAAGCTCGCATTAAAAGAATAGGGATTAATTTGAGGATGTGACCAAGTATAGACAAGTTATGAGAAGCCTTATCTACCTCACTACTACTAGACCAAATATTTCATTTGTTCTTGGAATTCTTCCCAAATTCAAAATTATTATGAAGGAAATTTATTTACTACAATAAGAGTTCTAAAGTAATTGAAATGAACTCAAGATTTTGGACTCAAATATTCATGGATGGATGACTTCAATTTTATTGGATATTGATATTCAAACTTTGATGGAGACAAAGAAAATGGAATGTCAACTTTAGGTTATCTCATGAGTCTTGGATCAACAAATATCTCTTATAGGTCACACAAATAGACAATTCTAGCAGATTCCATGATAGATGCAGAATATGATGCAACTGTAGAAGGAACAAAGAAGATTAAATGGCTCAAAAAATACTTGAAGACTTGTAGGAGAAACAACTGGATTATAGTCTTCTTCTAGTTGATTATACTTCTGCAATCAAATTGGTCAAGAATCCCAAATTTCATGATCAAGCCAAACATATCAACACAAAATATCATTTGATTCAATATCATGTGGAGGCTAAGACTATTCATTTAAGACATTGTTCCACAAATGAGAAAATTTCAAATATCTTCGCAAAAGCACTTGGAAGAGAAAAGTTTGAAAAAACCATAATGGTGCTTGGACTCTCACACACCCCTTTAGCTTACTAGAGACGATTTTTGGATGTAATCCTCTAATATTTTTGTCCTACAAATAAAATTGTAAATAAATAAAAGAATGGCAAGGGACCCTTGGAATATGAAATTAAGGATCGCTTATTTTTATACATTTGATTGAACATTAATGGAAAACACATCACTTGGATTTGCTCATTCCTGGCATGAAAATTACAATTATTCCCTTCCAACCAACCCTCAATTATCCTAAATTGGGAAATCACATTCCCTTACAACCTTGTCGCTTTTATAAAGTTGATGAAACAACAAAAAATATTGGTTTTATCATTGGGATACTCTTCTGTAATGATCCTAAGCAAAACATTTTAGTCCACAGTTGGATAATAACTTGTAAATATACCAATAGCATTTAGCTCTTTTACTGTGAATTTTAAGTGACTTTCTAGCCATTTGATAATCTTATTTTCCAAAATGATCTTATATAGTTTGGCTAAAATGGACTAATCATAATGGTCTTATAGTTAGAAGGATTGTTTTTATCATAACTTATAAAAAATATAAAAATGAGGCTTTGTATCCAAGGCTTGGGGAGGCCATGCTTGACTACTAAACTAAATAGATTGTGTATGTGAGGTAGTGTTTCAAACATCCCAATTTTATCACAAAAAAATCACAAAATGGTGATGTTTTGGTCTAGCCGACGTTTGTTGATTTTTACCGATATTTTCTCGATTTTTACAGTTTTCTTTTAACCCTTCTCGATTCTATCTCAATGTGGATGTTTGCAACATTGATGTGAGGTATGGGGATAGGCCCTCCAGTTGAATATTTCACCTTGGTAGTCTTTGATGTTCGTTTCTTGCCCATTTTCTAGATGCTTAAACCCAAGCTTTATGTCTTTTAAAACAAAAATTTCAATCTTTCTAATAATATTTGGAAAAACGTGGCTTTACTGGATTCATAAATATTTGTAAGGTATATTTGGAAAAATGTGACTTTAATGGATTCATAAAGATTTGTAAGGGAATTCCATTCCTTTAAAAATATCCTATTATTTATTTTATTAATCAAAATTTTCCTTTGTTACTTATGAAAATCCAATGAAAAAATTGTTGTTTTCTATTTATACAATTTTTTTCATTTTAATTAGAGTCTTGTGCACATTCATTTTATCAAGTTTCAAAACCCTTTAAAACTATCCTAAAGAGTTTTTTTTTTAACTATTTTACATTAGGTTTTTTTCCTTTAACTTAACACCTCTATAAAAAAAAAAAAAAAAACCTTTATAGAAAAATTTATCATAAAATTATGATAAAGACATTCACTGTTATAAATATAATAGGCTCAATTATGTTTTGTTAAAAAAAATTACTTCGATTATATTTCATAAAATTATATTATTTTATTAAATCCAACATAATTGAAAACTAAAACAATATTGACCATAAAAATATCTCAAAAAAAATATATGATAAAATATGTCTAGACTTTTGTTACATGGAAAATATGTAATAGATGTTATGTAATATTAAAAATTTAAAAATAAATTGAAAAACAAAAATTTAAATCTATCTAAATTTGTATCTATCAAGCCTTTAAAGAAATTAAATTTCTAAATATGTAAATTTTTTTATACATAATTATTAAAATGATAAAAAGTTAAGAAATATAATTTTTGATATTTATAACTATTTAAAGATAAAAAATATTTCATATATATAAATTTAAAATTAAATTAACTTAATTTTAGAAGGTAAATTATAATGAAAGAAAAGGAAAATTCAATTCATGATACTAAATAATAAATTAAAAATTAAAACACTTAATATCTATAAATTTAAAATGAAATTAAACACATTTAAATGACACGTTTACATATATGAATATGATTTAAAATTATTTTAACTAGAAATCACACCACATGTTGTAAAGGAAACGTCGTAAGGCGGTTCTATAGGAAACAATAGCATAGAAAATCCAATGACTACATGAGATATTGTGATGAATAAATAGAAAAAATGTTAATTGCTTTGTGAAACTCAAGAGTCTCATATTATATTTAAATGACTTAGAACAATATGAAGCATACCTTTTTCAAACTAAATTCTCTATTTTTTTTTAAAGTCACTAGCAGCAGAGTAAGACATGCTAGGTACTCACTGGTCAGTCTTTGACCTGTAAGATATCATAAGTTCAATTTATAGGTAGATGAAAAATTATGTGTCAAAAAATAAAAGGAAAACTCTCAATTTGAAATTTTCCTATGACCAAGTGTTTGTTGAGCCTTTCCCTAATGCAAATCAAACTCTTACATTCCCGCCTCTTACAAGTCATTTGCCTTGATGAGTTTTTCAACACTAATTTGATGCAACATTGAAATATGGAGAAAACATAGAGAAAACCTATCTTGGTTACTTCCATATGTAGTTGAAATGATCAATCAATACTCATGAATGTGATTCCTAAAAATCCATTAATAGACAAAAATACGATTGCAAGATATGGAATGCATGGGGATGGAATGGAAGATCTCACACTTTTCTATGAAATGGAATGAGAAGGCATGAAGCCAAATCACTCACCTTCATTGGCATTCTATGTGTGTGCAACCATGCAGGCCTGGTGAACGAGGGCTAGTTGAATTTTAATCGAATGAGAAGACATTATTACATAGCACCCATGGTGGGTTATTATGCATGAATTATTGATCTTCTTGGGCATGTTGGGAAACTTAATGAGGCATTCAATCTGATTGAAACAATTCCATTAAATCCGGATACTGATGTATTTAGTGCTTTTCTTGTTGCATGCAGAATTCACTATAATATAGAGATAGGAGAATGGGACAAAAATCAACTTTTTGATTTAGAACCTGAAACTTGTAGGATATTATGTACTACTATAAAATTTATATGCAATTGTTGGCAGATGGGATGGAGTAACAAAGATTAGAACAATAATCAAAGACAGGGGGCTAAAAAAGTGGTCAGGACACAGTCGGATAGCGGTGAAAAATAGATTCCATGCATTCCACACAGGAGACAAATCACATTCGCAAGCAGCAAAAATCTATGCAATGCTAGAAAGGTTGGCTAATGAGATGAAGAAATTTGGTTATTTCCCCAATAAAAGTTTTGTGCTTCATTATGTTCACTGAAGTAGAGAAAGTATACATATTTGTGGCCACAAGGCAAGAATGTATACATATTTGTGCCCAACACTTTACCAAGTTTCTTTTGTTGTTGAAAAGAAAATTAATGATGCTAGGTGACTAGATGAAAGAGATTAAAGCAAGGCACTCTCAACATATATAAAATATACTCTTGTTCAAGCTTGTTATGAGTTTTTGAAACAAAGCATGCTCACCTTACATTCAAAATATTTTTTCTATGTAGTTTGCTTTAATCATTTCAATAATTTGTGATTTCAAAAGAAAAGTGTTTGATGTCGTCATTAAATTTTTTAACGCGTCAAATATTGTAGGAGCTTCATCGAGATTCTTGGAGACCTCAATTGATTATTTTGGAAGGGCTAAAAAGGACATATTAGAAAGAGTCACTATTTTTCAAATAATTAATCAAAAGCAATAGACACACAACCTTCTACAAACCCTTACCCATCTGATGCCCTAATTAAGTGGATTATATCAAATTACCAACAACTCTTTGATTGCATATTCATTTACATAATTTTCAATTTTAGATGAAAAGTGATTAAAGAGTTGTATTTTCAACTCATGATAGGGCTTCCTTAATACATTTGAAGACTCAAAATCTTGATATTCTCATAATGTAAATCACCATGAAACTTTGAATTCCTTTTACAAAATGAAACTTGTAGGTGTGAAACTAGACTCTACACCCTTTTGAGCACTCTTCATGTATGCCCTAGCTTAAAGGATCTTCAACACAATGAGAGAATTCATGATTATGTAGTTCACAATGGATTGGAGTATTGGGTAATGCACTTGTAGACTTTTATATAAACAAGTGTAGAGACAACACTTGGGATTCTACATTCACATTTAGATACATGGTAAAATCTTTGAGGTTCAAGCAATCATGATATTTTTACCTTGTTGGTATACAAATTCAACCTCTCTTGCAACCCCACCCTAGATGAACACTAACCCAAGATTAATAATTAACCTAGTGGCTTCCCTTTGTCTTTCCTCCTTCCCCCACCCTGGTCCCAGTTGCCTTCATAAACCAAGTGGTGATTTCACTCCCTTCCTCCTCCCTCCTCATGATGAGGGCAGGGCCATTTGTGTGGTGGTGCATTACTTTTACTCTAACCACTACTAAAAAAAAAAAAAAAAAAAACAAAACAAACACAACACAACAACAATAACAACATATTTCACTATAAAAAATTTAGAACAAAAACAAAATATATTTTCAAAGAAAACATAGCTTGCATCATAAGTGGATGTACAAAATGATTAAATGAAGTGAAACAAAACAATATGTGATGACTTAAGTTTTACAACATAGATAGAAAATATAGATAGCTTGCATGGCTTTGAAGCTATGGAAATTGTTTTACATGTTCATAAAAAAATAAAAATAAAATTTTATATATATATATATATATATATATATATATATATTTCACTATAAAAATTTTAGAACAAAAACAAAATATCTTTTCAAAGAAAACATAGCTTGCATCATAAGTGGAAGTACAAAATGATTAAATGAAGTGAAACAAAACAATATGTGATGACTTAAGTTTTACAACATAGATAGAAAAGATTGATGGCTTGCATGGGTTTGAAGCTATGGAAATTGTTTTGCATGTTCATAAAAGAAATTGGTAAGCCCCAAGAAAATGTGTTTCTTATCTATTATTTGTAACTATTGACAAGTTATTTGAACTAAGAGTTGCTTGAAGAAAGGCTTAAACCAATATACAAATAACTTAGAGCCTGAGTGAAACATGCACAAGACAAAAATTGAATTTCCACTCAGACCATGAAGGCTACATAACGAAAAATCATGTTTATCACTTGAAAACTATTATTTGAGCAAATTTCTTCCATCAAATATATTTCAGAAAAATAAAACACACAAGAAATATACGAGGAAAAATTATTCAATAGTAAAATATATTCCCAGACTCAAAGAGACAGTGAAAGATCCTAAAAACATACCCAAAAATGATGACATAAATCCACAACTAACTTTTTCGTATAACCTACACATGACATAGTAGGCATTCTTTAAACGTGTCTTCCAAGGAAATGAAGGTCCTATACTAGTGATACTTATGTAGTAAGCTGAAGAGTGAGATTAAGGTGCAAATTATAACTCTCTTCAGTTTGTTGTGCCCATTTCTTCTCAGCCTCAACACTGTGCTTGGTATCATCATATTTCCATTCTTCTTCATAAAATATGTTGAATAAGCCGAAATTGGTGACATTCAAAGAAAATTTTGGAGAGTTGTTAGTAAGGGGAAAATACCAAGAATAGAGACTGTCTACAAAGTTGCTTCCACTAAACCCCCTCTGCAGTCCCATGGATGATGGACCCATAACTGTTACTCCCACTTGAGTTCTTATCACCAGGATAGGCATTAAACCTGTGAAGGTTGTACTCACCAAGGATATTCACATGGGCCACGGGCGAAACACTTTACATATTTCATGACATTAATCAAAATCAATAGACATGCAACATTCCACAAATCCTTACCCATATGATGACCTAATTAAGTAGATTTTATCAAATTACCGGTAACTCTTTGCTTGCATATTCAGTTACATAATTTTCAATTTTAGCTTAAAGTGATTAAAGAGTTTCATTTTGAACCCATGATAGGGATTCCTTAAGACATTTGAAGACCCATCATCAAGTTGTTCTCAGAATGGGAATCACCATGAAACTTTGAATGCCTTTCATCATAAGGAACTTGCATGTGTGAAACTCGACTCTGCACCCTTTTGAGAATTCTTCCTATATGTCCCATCTCAGAGGATCTTAAAAATGGAATGATAATTAATGAATTTGTAGTTTGAAATGGATTGGAGTATTGGGTAATGCACTTGTATACATGCATTCGACATCCAAGAGCAAGATTGGAGACCAAGTATTTGCTACATTGTCTTACAAAGACATGGCCTCCTAGAATGATGCCATTGTAGCCTATTATTAGAATTAGTATTCTGATAAAGATTAGAACCACTATTGTTAAATGGATGGTTTAGATGCTTTACCTAATTCAGTCAATGTGATAAATATTCTTCGAATATTTATTGATTTAAGATATCAACTGTAATACAAGGTGATCCACAATTAAATCATCAGAAATGGATTTTGAGTCAGGTTTGTGTAGGTGATGCCCTCATATGCATCTATCAATTGTAAAGTGTGGTATTTTAGAGGTTGCACACCATTTATTTGATAGAATTTCTATATAGGATTTTCTATTATGGAGTGTCATTATTGTAGGATATTAAATGCATGGGGGTGGAATCGAATCTCTCACACTTTTTTTTACAGAATGGAACTAGAAAGTGTGAAACCAAATTAAATCACTATCATTGGTGTCATGTTTTCTTGCAGTCATGTAGGTCTTTTGAATGAGGATTGGCTGCCTTTCAAATAAATGAGAAGATAAATGCAGAATGCCCATGGTGGATCATTATACAAGCATGGTTGTTTTTCTTGATAGTTAGATGATCCATGTGATATTACTATAGGAATGTTAGTACAACCAATAACATATTAGAATCTTGAGGTAGAGTATGACCTAAATGAGATAAAGATGCAACAAATCCTATTTTAATATCTAAATAAGTGTAAAGACAACACTTGTGATTGTACATTAACATTCAGATGCATGAAAATTTCTATGAGGTTCAAACATACATGATATTTTTAGCTTGTTGGTATACCAATCCAATCTCTCTTGCAACCCTACCCTAGATGAACACTAAACCAATGTTAATAATTAACCTAGTGACTTCCCTTTGTTTTCTTACTTCCCCCACCTTGGTCCCAGTTGCCTTCGTAAACTTAGTGGTGATTCCACTCCCTTCCTCCTCCCTCTTCATGATCAAGGCGGGGTCATTTGTGTGGTGGTACATTACTTTACTCTAACCACTACTCCATAACAAAAAAACATATTTCACTATCAAAAATTTAGAACAAAAACAAAGTGTCTTTTCAAAGAAAATATAGCTTGCATCATAAGTGGAAGTACAAAATGATTAAATGAAGTGAAACAAAACAATATTTGATGACTTAAGTTTTACAAGGTAGATAGAAAATATTGATGGATTGCAATGATCTGGATTTAAATAGGAACGCAAAAAATTATAAATATAACCATAAATACAGAGATGCAATAGATATAACACTTCATTTCATTAGTATCAAATACTGAAATATGCTTACAAACATAATCGAAATAAGACTAGCTCAGGCGATGGTAGCTTATCTTTGAGAAGAGATGTGGCGGCTACATGCCTATGAACTGTGTTACAATGAGGCTCGAAGGCCTATTGAGAAACAAGCGAAAACTCTAAATATCTAAAAACCTAACCCTAGGAGATGAAGCGCAAAACTATGGGCCCTGTTTGGGTAAATTGGTACATCAACTTCCCGAGGTCGTAACTTTGGCATACGATCTCCGTTTGATGCACGCAATACCTTGTTAAAAATATCTATGCAAGGAATACAAATTTGGATGGCCAATAGAAGATTTGCAATAATGTTGGCCCTGGTTTTCCCCAAAAAGCATCGTTTAGGGTCTTAAAGCGGCTTCGGAAGTTCAAGGCTCGAAAAAATTGCCAAAAATAGTAAATTGTGCTATAAATAAGGAAACTGATGGTGGGGGTCCAAGTGGAATAGGTGGGTGGCCACCAATATCCACCTGGATCATTCCTCCCCCCTTAGGAAGCAATGGTCCCTATTGTATTGATTTCCTCCATGAGATGAGGAAACTTCTGTTGAACTTGGTCCCCGGTGACCCACTTACCCTGGTGAAGGAGTTGGTCTGATTTTACAGCTTGATATAGTTGGATCCTTTGTTGTCAGGTGTTCTTGATCTACGTGTCCATGACCTGATCAGTTGTGGCTTGTTCCATGCAGTCTAGATTTAACTCTATAGATATGAGTTGTTTTGGAATGTTTGATGTGTCCAACAATGGTGGGAAGTATGGTCGAAGGCAGTCCACATTGAACATTGGGAATAGGCCAAGGAATGGGGGAATGTCGAGTTCAAATGTATTATCTCCCATAGCATTGGTAATGGTGTAAGGACCATATTAGAGTGGTATGAGTTTTTGATAGGCTCCGGTAAGGTGTTCTTTCTACAAATGAAACTAGACTTTGTCACCTACCTGAAAATTGTGTGGCACACGATGTTGATCATGTCGCTACTTGTACTTGGCATTTGATTTCTCCAGAATGTTGTGGACCTATTGGAAAATGCGTTGGATGTGCTAAATGAATTTTTTTTCCTTATCAGCTTCAAACTGGACATGAGATGAATGTTTCTGTGTAGCTGCAAATGGTATGGCCACATCAATGGGACATAATGGTTGGAATCCCAAGCCCACCTTAAAAGGGATGTGGCTAGTCGAGTTATGGAGAGCTTGGTTATAGTTGTGTTGGACATAAGGGAGGCTCTCATCCCATGTGCATGGATTCTTTGAGTTGTACATGTGCAGAATCTATACGATCATCCTATTGACGACCTCTGTCTCACCATCATTTTTGGGATGGAAAGTTGTGGACTTAGTGAGCTTGGTGTGCAGCATCGACTAGAGACTGGACCAAAATGTACTGAGGAATTTTTTGTCCCGATATAAGATGATTGACTGTGGGATCCCAAAGTGCACCCACACTCGTTCGAAGAAGAGTTTAGCAATGGCTTCTGTTATGGTATTCTTCTTGCAGGCCGCCATAATGGCCATCTTCGAGAATATGTTAACAACAACAAAAAAACAATCATTGCCATGCTTAGTAGAAGAAAGGATCGACATGTAATCCATGGATATGGATTCCCAAGGTTGACTAGGGGTAGGAAGTAGAGTATAAAGGCCTTGCTTCTTGATGGTCAGTTTTACAATGGTGCAGGTGGTGCAGGATCTGATGTACTTCCCAACATCATGTCAAAGATTTGACCAATAGAAATAATTCTATAGTACTGCCACCATTTTCTCGACCCCGAAATGCCAAACAGCTCGACTGTAGTACACTTCCAAAATCATCTTGGCACGCTTGCTTGAAGGAACACAAAGGTGTCCTAGGTGGCATAACAGGGCATCTTGGAGGTGAAAATATGGAACTTGCTGACCCTCCAAGAGTGTCTGTTATGTGTGGCCGAATTCTGGGTCACTTTTGTAGAGAACTGCCCAATCAGAAGTCTCGTGCCCACAAGAGTTGAACATGGTGGTTAATGCCATGATCGGTGGTTGGTTGAGGCAGTATGCAACATTATTGGTGCTTCCCTTCTTGTATTTGATATTCAAATGGAACTGTTGCAGGTATTTGGACCCCTTTGGATGGTGATCATTCTACAACTTCCCTTGTGTCTGTATGAACTGCAACGGTCGGTGTTCTATGTGGATGACAGTTTCCTTCCCCAAAATGTAATGCCTCCATTGTTGGCAAGTCCGAACAATGGAATACATCTCTTTGTCATAAGTGGGATACTTTTGGATTGTCTCTAAAAGTGTCTCACTATGATATGCCACTGGATTCCCCTATTGAGTAAGGACTGCCCCAATAGCATAGTCAGAGGCATCTGTTTCGATCTTAAATGGTTGTTACAAGTCTGGTAATGTGAGCACTGGTGCAGAGCAGAGGCAATGTTTCAACTCTGCGAATGCCTTCTATTGAGATTTAGACCAAAATAATTTTGCTTTCGCTCCTCCCTTGGTGACTTGACTCAAGGGCCAAGTGATATGAGAGAACCCCAATACAAACCTGCAGTAGAAATTGGCAAGGCCCAGAAAGCTATGGAGCTTTGTTAGAGTGGTTGGGGTTGGCCAATCCTGAATGACTTGGATCTTGGCTGGATCCACATCCACCCTTGTTCATCAATAATGTATCCTAGATATTGAACCCGGGTAATTCAAAAAGTGCATTTCTCCAATTTGGCACACAACTTGTGTTTCCACAGTGTTTGGAGAACCTATCAGATGTGGTGGAGGTGCTCTTCCCAACTGTGGATGAATATTAGGATGTCATCTAAGTATACCACTAAAAATGAGTTGGTGAATGGCCGTAATATGTCATCCATCAGCCTCATGAAGGTTGCAGGAGCATTCATGAACCCAAAAGTCATAACCAACCATTTGAAAAGGTCCTCCTTGGCTTTGAAGTTAGTCTTCCACACATCGAAGGGTTCTATTGGTACCTGGTGATATCTGGACTTCAAGTCGATCTTGCTGAAATATTCCCCTCCCTTGATTTGGTCCAAAAGGTCATTAATCCATGGGATCAGGTACCTATTCTAGACACTGATATTGTTTGGCGCTTGATAGTCAATACAAAGTCTCCAAGTCCCATCCTTCTTCGGTACCAACATGATCGGGCTCCCACAAGGCGATGAACTCGACTAGATGTGACCTTTCTGCAGAAGCTCCTGAATCTACCTCTTGATTTTGTTGTTCTCTAGAATGGAGCGCCGATAGATTGGTCCATTAGGCAAAGACGCACCTCAGGTCAGATCGATGGAGTGCTTGACCTGACAGTATAGAGGCCCCCCTATGGAGGAGGTGAAGATGTCCTTGTACTCCTCCATGACCTTGTCCATCTGTTTTTGTCATGCGGAGGGGTCCTATCTAGAGGTCATGGCCACCATATTCTTGTTTCCCTGAGGGTGTTTCATCAGGAAAACAAATTTCCAAGTTTTGGAAATGAGATTACTCCATTGTTTTACAGTAACCAAAGAGATGTCAGTAGGTGGTGCTGCCTCTGATATCTTGTACAACTTATTTCCCAAGGTAACAATAACAACGCGAGGCCTTGACTCATACACAACATTGTTGAGATTGCAATAAGATGATGGAGCTTAGTGAAAAGAGTCGCCTTCACTAAGTGGGCCCGCAGGCAAATTATGGCGCAAGTTCTATTTTTGATCCCAGCAGGGATGATCACAGTGTGGGTGACCACAGTATGAGTGATTACATTATGAGTGATCAAAGTCTATTTTTAGACTGGCTGTCAAAAATGGAAAAGTCAAATATTATTGTCTCATAATAATATTTGGACTATAAACTTGATCTTATTCTCTTGGAGCACTTCAGGATGAGCTACGGATGTGGTACATGCAGATCCCAGAAGGAAATACATGGTTACCTATGGGATGACTAATATTTGCATGCAGGACTTCAGTTAGAACTCAAGTGAGTTGAGTTTAGTGGACTGGAGGTGCAGTTGATGGAGTTGTGTTCAGTTTAGCTTTGTTAAACTGGTTGTATTTAGTCTAACTGGCAAATAGACTAGAGATGAGTTGGGTGAATTAGTTATTAATTAATTCACAAGTTATTAACTCATAATGCAACTATAGAATACATCAGTTAACTCAGTTTCATGTCACTGCATGTTTAGTTCAGCAGGGACAGGGGTTAGAGGATCATATTGCTATCAGTTGTGACTATAGTTGTGCATCAAATCTTGCACAATCAGAGGGATTGAGTATGCCAATGAATTGGCCAATATCAAGAATTGTAGCTTGTGCTCACGTCCAACAGAGTGTGAGTGATTCTTTGCAGGTTAAATACGAGTTTGGTAAACCATTCTCATCAGTTCTTGAGCAGGTATTGAGCTGGAGAGGCAGGAAAGAAGTGGAATAGATTTGGAGATCAGATATGAGTTGTATTGTGTGTAACAGGTGGAGCTGGTACTGGATTTCTTGTGATAAGCATTGTACTTTGTAATGTTACATGGTCTCAATCATTAATATATAGATAGTGTGGGGTTTTTAGCGAGATGCTTTCCCCGGGTTACATACTGTGTTAATGTGTGAATGCTCTTGATGTTTTATTGTTATTGATGCTGCTATATTGACGATCAATGTAGAGGAGCTTATGTATTGTGTATGTATTCCGCAATATTACATGATCAGGATAATCTATATTGAATATGTGTTAAATTATTCAAAATTTCTACATGGTATGAGAGCGAGCTAGATAATTGTAGAAAAATTTTCTACATGGTATCAGAGCTATTGATCATCAAATCTACTATTCAGGAACTGTTTACATTCTATTTCTTCAGGAAGAGTCTGTAATAGGGCTAGGTAACCTCTGGATTCATCCTTCCTTTGGAAGGTGAGATATCCGGTGAATGCCCATATAGTCAATCTCTGTACGAGAAATATTGTGTTCTCACGAATCTTAGATCCGAGGCGGTTGAGTTGGTTGCTGGTGGAATTCGAATTTGCAGCAGTGTTTTCTTGGTGACAATGCAGCAATGTCTTTCAACGGATTGCGATTGGAGTATGCTCTTGAGGGCAGCTCAAACTATATTGCATGGAAGGACAGGATGGAGGCAGTATTGGATGATAATGGGCTGAAGGAGTTCATAGATACGAATATCCCAAAGCCTACTGATGCTGCTGAGGCGGAAGTTTGGCAAAAGAAGACCACAAAATGTCGAA
This sequence comes from Pinus tabuliformis, assembly GCA_031772625.1. Taxonomy (NCBI): domain Eukaryota; kingdom Viridiplantae; phylum Streptophyta; class Pinopsida; order Pinales; family Pinaceae; genus Pinus; species Pinus tabuliformis. The sequence goes on along the minus strand of CM062815.1, from coordinate 1,092,457,133 downwards.
GGATTCTGTTGGAGGGCGTGAAGGATCACATTGTGTCCAGCCTCCATGGAAAGGCTACTCCATATTTGATGTGGAAATCATTAACATAATTATTCAAAAGCAAGTGCGATCAGAGGAAGCTGGCGCTCAAAGATAAACTCAGAAACATCAAATGTGAGAAGGGTGACAATATTCCCAAGTATCTCACGAAGTTCACTCAGTGTCGAGATGAGATGGGAAGTGTGGGGGTTACTGTCGATGATGAGGACTTGGTGAGCTTGGCTCTCCTTGGTCTTCCGAAGAGTTGGCATTCCTATCAGGACTCTGTCAATGGTCAGGAGAAATTGCCAGGATGGGAAAGACTATGGTCAGATCTTGTGCAGGAGGAGATCAGGCAGAGTACCAAGGATGGATCTTCGTCAAAGGGAGCTGATGAAGAGAATTGTGCTTTGGCTGCAAAAGCAAAGAAAGGGAAGAGCAAGAAAGCTTCTCAGTCTAGTGCGAAAGGCAAGAAGTAGGATATGTCCAAGGTGAAGTGTTTTCACTGTCACCAACAGGGACACTATGCCACTAATTGTCTGCATAAGAAGAACAAGCAGGCTGCTGGATCGGCAGTAGGAGAGGCTCTAGCCTCGCAATTTGAGCTTGATTTTTCATTGATCGCATGCTTGGTTTCAAGTGTGATGGGATCGGTGTGGTTCTTGGACAGTGGTGCGTCTTTTCACATGATGGGAGATAGAGATATGTTCTCTGATCTGGAGGACAAAGATCTTTGAGTGCACATTGAGATGGGCGATGATGGTAGATACAGTGCGACCGGTATCGGTACCATTTCCTTTGAGAGGGAGTCTGGTAAACCCTTCGTATTGAAGGAAGTCATGCATGTTCCAGGATTGAAGAAGAATCTTATCTCAGTAGCGATGTTAGAAGACAAGGGGTATGATGTTGTTTTCAACGAGGGAAAGGCTTTCCTCCGCAACAAGACAACTGGTGAGACCCAGAAGATAGGGGTTCGAGTGAGGAACCTTTATCAGTTGCATGTAGATGGATGCGCAGCAATGGCTGGCAAGGCAGAAGGATTGGTGAGCCGGGATGATGGTGAGTTGTGGCATAGGAGATTGGGTCACCTTCACCATGGAGCCTTGAAGAAACTGCAGCAGATCACTACAGGGCTTCCTAAAGGCACACTTGCGCAGTCAGATCAGTGCAAGGGCTGTACTTTGGGGAAGTTTGTGAAAGCCACCTTTCACGAGAAGGATAGTCGCGCCACGACGATCCTTGAGAGAATTCACACAGACGTGTGTGGACCTTTCTCAGTTGCTTCGACAGCAAAGCACAGGTATTATGTGATTTTTGTTGATGATTTCTCTCATAAGTAATGGATCTTCTTCATGCAGAAGAAGAGCAAGACATATTCAAAGTTCTGTGAATTCAAAGCACTGGTCGAGAAGGAGTCAGGGAGGAAGGTGAAGGCTCTTAGGAGTGATAATGGTGGTGAATACATCTTGGATGAGTTCAAGGATTTCTGCAAGGCAGAAGGGATTCGAAGAGAGCTCATAGCTCCCCATAACCCACAGCAGAACGGGGTAGCTGAGCGGAAGAACATAACGATTATGAGTGCTGCACGGGCAATGTTGCATGATCAGTGCCTACCCCTTCACTTGTGGGTGGAAGCATGCAATACAACAATTTATGTGCAGAACCGTTGTCCTCATAGGATACTTGGCATGAGTACACCCGAGGAGACTTATTCTGGTAAGAAGCCTGATCTTTCTCATCTGAGGATTTTTGGTGCTAACGTTTACATGCATGTGATGAAGGATGCCAGGAAGAAGTTGAAACCGACTGCAAAGGTTGGGATATTTGTGGGGTACACTGATACACCCCACAACTATTGTGTGTATTTGCCAGACAGTGGTAAAACTATCGTGCGACGAGATATAAAATTTCAGGAGGAGAAAGCCATGAAGTGTTCGCTTGAGAGGGAGCTACACTTGCATGCAGATGAGGAGCTATTAGTTCCTAAGGATGAGCTTCAGGACGTGGATCAGCCACAGGACGAGGTTCATGGAGTGGAAGAGACCACTCATGCAGCGCCAACCATCAAAGGGCGAAAGCGCTTGACAGAAGCTAAGCGACTGGCTCAAGATGCAGAGAAAGTTGTAGGACCACCTATAGCCCAACACAGGCAGAGACAATCACCTGATTGGTACACTGGATACATGGCTCTGATGAGCAAGTGTGTTGTGACTGAGCCATCCTCTTTCGAGGAAGCTGTGGAGTATCCCGCATGGGTAGACGCCATGGTGGAAGAGTATGATTCTATTGTCATAAATAGTGCATGGGAGATTGTTCTTAGACCGGAAGGGAAATCAATGGTGGGTTCGAGATGGATCTACAAGGTCAAGCAGGCAGCTGACGGGAGTGTGGAGAAGTAAAAGGCAAGATTTTTTGCCCGAGGCTTTTCACAGATAGAGGGGATCGATTATGAGGAGACCTTTGCACCTGTTGTAAGGTATTCTTCCATACGGATGATTCTTGCTCTCTCAGCGCAGATGGGATGGCACATTCATCAGATGGATGTGAAGACTGCGTTCCTCAACAGAGTCATTGAGGAGGAGGTGTACATTGAGCAGCCCGAAGGCTTTGAGGTCTTCAGCAGCGAGTCGCATGTGTGCAGGCTCAAGAGAGCGCTGTATGGGTTGAAGCAAGCACCACATGCTTGGTACACACGGATAGACAACTATTTCACAGGACTTGGATTCTCCAAGAGCGAGGCGGATCCTAACCTACACCAGATTGTGGTGGAGGGTAAGTTGCTTATCATTGTACTGTATGTTGATGATTTGATTCTAACGGGTGATGGGTTGTTGATACTGTCATGCAAGAAGGATCTTGCTACAGAGTTTGAGATGAAGGATTTGGGCCTCCTTCACTATTTCCTAGGATTGGAAATATGGCAGCGCAGTGGTGGACTGTTTATTTCTCAGGGCAAGTATGCTCGGGAGATACTGGAGAAGTTCAACATGCATGGCTGCAAGCCTATTGATACTCCTCTTCCTAGAGGTTGGAGGAAGGAGGATGCCACTTCGGGAGAAGAAGTGGATGCCACTGTTTATCGACAATTGGTGGGGTTGCTGATGTATTTGGTCAATACACGACCTGATATATGCTACGCAGTTAACCAGATTTCACAAGCTATGTTTAAGCCTACCAAGCTCTTCTGGAAGGCGGGCAAGCATGTATTGCGCTACTTGAGAGGCACATCGGGATATGGTTTATGGTACATACAGGAGTTTGAGGTGAAGCTATGTGGCTTCATGGATGTAGATTGGGCAGGGAGCCCAACAGACAGAAAGAGCACATCAGAAGGGGTCTTCAGTATTGGATTGACAACAGTTTCTTGGTACAGCAGGAAGCAGAGATCCGTGGCACTTAGTTCAGCGGAGGCCGAGTATATGGCAGCAAGTTTGGCTACATGCGAGGCTATATGGATGAGGAAGATCCTGGTTGGTTTGTTCGGTTCTCATCTGGATCCTACTGTGATTTATTGTGATAACCAGAGTTGCATTAAACTCTCAGCTAATCCTGTATTTCATGATAGATCTAAGCATATTGACATCAAGTACCATCATATCAGAGATTATGTGTAGCGGAGGATCATGTTGCTTTCATACATTCCAACGGAGGATTAGGATGCTGATATTCTGACGAAGGCTCTCACCAGGAGCAAATTCGAGTACCACCGAGGCAGGATAGGGGTTGCTGATAATCCATATCTTTTCGAGAGGGAGTGTTGAGATTGCAACAAGATGGTGGAGCTTAGTGAAAAGAGTCGCCTTCACTAAGTGGGCCCGCAGGAAAATTATGGCGCAAGTTCTATTTTTGATCCCAGCAGGGATGATCACAGTGTGGGTGACCACAGTATGAGTGATCACAGTGTGGATGACCATAGTGTGAGTGATCACAGTATGAGTGATCAAAGTCTATTTTTAGACTGGCTGTCAAAAATAGAAAAGTCAAATATTATTGTCTCATAATAATATTTGGACTATAAACTTGATCTTATTCTCTTGGAGCACTTCAGGATGAGCTACGGATGTGGTACATGCAGACCCCAGAAGGAAATACGTGGTTACCTATGGGATGACTAATATTTGCATGCAGGACTTCAGTTAGAACTCAAGTGAGTTGAGTTTAGTGGACTGGAGGTGCAGTTGATGGAGTTGTGTTCAGTTTAGCTTTGTTAAACTGGTTGTATTTAGTCGAAATGGAAAATAGACTAGAGATGAGTTGGGTTAATTAGTTATTAATTAATTCACAAGTTATTAACTCATAATGCAACTATAGAATACATTAGTTAACTCAGTTGCATGTCAGTGCATGTTCAGTTCAACAGGGACAGGTGTTAGAGGATCAGATTGCTATCAGTTGTGACTATAGTTGTGCATCAGATCTTGCACAATCAGAGGGATTGAGTATGCCAATGAATTGGCCAATATCAAGAACTGTAGCTTGTGCTCACATCCAACAGAGTGTGAGTGATTCTTTGCAGGTGAAATACGAGTTTGGTAAACCATTCTCATCAGTTCTTGAGCAGGTATTGAGCTGGAGAGGCAGGAAAGGAGTGGAATAGATTTGGAGATCATATCTGAGCTGTATTGTGTGTAACAGGTGGAGCTGGTACTGGATTGCTTGTGATAAGCATTGTACTTTGTAATGTTACATGGTCTCAATCATTAATATACAGATAGTGTGGGGTTTTTAGCGAGATGCTTTCCTCGGGTTACATACTGTGTTAATGTGTGAATGCTCTTGATGTTTTATTGTTATTGATGCTGCTATATTGATGATCAACGTAGAGGAGCTTATGTATTGTGTATGTATTCCGCAATAGTACATGATCAGGATAATCTCTGTTGAATATGTGTTAAATTATTCAAAATTTCTACAAACATGTCGCTTCCACAAGTATGGTTGGCCTAATAATACATCACAAACATCAAGGGGAGAAACGTCACATAATACCTCATCCGTGAAGGGCTTGATGCTGTATCGAAGGTGACACTATTGGCTCACGTGAAGATCCTATCCTTGCTGAAGCCACTCTATGGTGTATGGTTGTGGGTATGTTGTGGTCGGTAAGCCCAATCTCTTCATGACCTCTGTTGAAATGAGGTTCTTTTGGTTCCCACGGTCAATAATTAACTATAGAAGGGAACCCTTTACCCACATCTCGGAGTGGAAGAGGCGCTCCTCCTCCTATGGATCTTCGGGTTCCTCCTTCTGGATCTTCATGGTGGCAACGATGGCATTGAGCTCTGCATTAATAATCTACTTCCCTTTTTCATTCCCTTTGTCGGATTCTGACTCAGATTTGGAACATTCATTTGATTTTGAAGCCTTCAGCTCGGTCACTAGCGACCGCTTGTCCCAACACTCACTTGTGTTGTGAGTGGAGCTCTTATGGAACTCACACCACTTTTATGTGTCCTTCTTTAGCTTCACGGTGTTGTTATTTTCTTGTGTCTTTGGCAGGTTTTCCTGGGCTGCCCTGCCTTGGATTTTTCCTTTGTTCTACTATCTGGGGGCACCTTTCCTTTGCTTCAGATTCACAGATCCAAAGTATCACTTCTTCTATTCAAACTTCTACTCAATCTTGACAGTGTATTGGTATGTCATTCTGAGCGAGGAGATGTCCAAGAATTCCATCTCATCCTGGATGTACTTGTGTAGGCAGTGGCAGTACTTGAGTACCAAATGTTTCTCAGAATCCTTGATACCCAACTTTGTGTGAAGGGTATGAACAACATTGGTAAACTCTGGCACATATTGGTCACTTCCCTACCACAACATGGTCCACTTTTTGTATTTATCCTCATAGCTCCCAATGGGGTAGTATTGCTCCTTGATGGTGTCCTAGAATGAATTCGAAGTGGGTGCGGCTGAAAACAACAAGGTCATACTTTCATCCTTCTTATCACAGTAGATTTCCGACTAGTCCTTGACATGGGGGTTGGCTTTGAGAAGAGAAAAAGTAATGTTTTCCCGACTGGAAAAATCATGAACAAAAAAGTATCCTTCTAGCATATTTAACCATTTATCTACGACATTTGCATCTATTTTTCCCTCAAATATGGGAATGTCAAAGTTTACTTGTACCTTAAAAGGAGTGGAGCCTCCAAAGTGGCTGCTAGATGTGGATGCGTCACTGATGGGTAATCGTTGAAGGATCTGGGCAAAGTTATCGATCATCGCAGTCCATTGTTTCTCAAGGGCCTCCTAGGCAATATTTTGATAGGATCTCCTACTCCCTCATCTTTCTTTTATTCCCTAAGGCTGATCTTGCAAAGGTTCAACCAGATCGAGCCCTAACTCCTTATATCCTGACCTCGTTGGGGACATGCAAAGAAAAATAGAGAAAGAGAAGACCGCTCTAATACCACTGATTCATAGTTAAACAGGAACACAACAAATTACAAATATAACCATAAATACAGAGATGCAGCAAAAATAACACTTCATTTCATTAATATCAAATACTAAAATATGCTTACAAACAGAATGGAAATAAGGTTAGCTCGAACGATGGTAGCTTATCTCTAAGAAGAGATGTGCCGGGTACATGCGTCTGAACGGTGTTACAGTTAGGCTCAAAGGACTATTTATTATTGAGAAACAATGGAAAACCCTAAATATCCAAAAACCTAACTCTAGGAGATGAAGCACCAAACTATGGGCCCCGTTTGGGTAAATTGGTAGATCACCTTCCCAGGGTAGTAACTTTGACATACTATCTCTGTTTGACATGCACAATACCTCGTTAAAAATATCTATCTGAGGACTACAAATTTTGGATGGACAACATCATTACAAGAGTTTTGATGGCCCCGATTTTCTCAAAAAAACGTCGTTTAGGATCTCAAAACGGCTCCAGAAGTTCAGGACTCGAAAAAACTGCCAAAAATAGTAAATTGTGCTACAAATAAGGAAATTGAAAAACTGAAAGAAACAATGGTGGGGGTCCAAGTGGAATAGGTGGGTGGCCACCAATATCTACCTGGATCATGCATGGGTTTGAAGCTATGGAAATTCTTTTGGATGTTCATAAAAGAAATTGGTAAGCCCCAAGAAAATGTCTTTCTTGTCTATTATTTGTAAATATTGACAAGTTATGTGAACTAATATTTTCTTGAAGAAAGGGATAACGCAATATACAAAGAAATTAGAGCCTGAGTGAAACATGCACAAGACAACAATTGAATTTCCACTCAGACCATGAACGCTACAAAACCACAAATCATGTGTATCACTTGAATATTATTATTTGAGCATATTTATACAATCAAATATATTTCAACAAAACACAACACCTAAGAAATATACGAGGAAAAATTATAGAATAGGAAAATACATTATTAGACTCAATGAGATAGTAAAAGATCCTAAAAACATACCTAGAAACGATGACATAAAGCCACAACATAATTTCTTGCAGAACCTATAAATGAGATATTAGGCATACTTTGAATGTGTATACTAAGGAAACGAAGTTCCTCTACTAGTGATGCTTTTGCAATAAGTCAAAGAGAAAGTGTAAGTTGCGGATTGTAACTTTCTTCAATCTATCGTGCCTAGTTCTTCTCAGCATCAACAATTTGTCTGGTATCATCATATTTTCATTCTTATTCATAAAATGCATTGAGGAAGGTAGAATTAATGAAATTCAGAGATAAGTTAGGATAGTAGTTAGTAAGGGGGAAATCCCAAGAATAGAGACTGTCTACAAAGCTGCTTCCACTAGACCTCCTCTTTTTTCCTGTGGATGACAGATCCATAACTATTACTCCCACTTGAGTTCCTATCACCAGGCCAAGAATTAACCCTGTGAAGATTGTACTCACCAAGGATATTCACATGGTCCATAGGCGAAACACTTTACATATTTATGTGAGCATCACCTGATGCACAAAATGCTAAGTGGATCATTCGAGCTCATGAGTTATTTGTAATAAATCAATGATCCTCTTGGGGGATAGAACATAGATAAATGACTTTGTATAAGAATTAATCCCAAAAAACCCTAACGTATAGCACTAATTAATGCTTCTTTGACAACTATTGAAAGACAAAACATTATCAACAAAATGCAAGGACCATGCTACAATTTTTTTTTGTGTGTTTCTCTTATGACTGTTAACTCACCTTTGTATTATTTCCTTCATAAACTATTCAAAATATCACATTTCTCTTTACCACTAATCTCCTTGGTGTCTACCATGTTCTTGTTTAAATCCAACAGATTATGCTTAGGAAAATATAGCACATGTCATGCAGTTGAAAATAATGCAGGGATCACTCAACAACATTTAAACTATTTTATCTTGAAAATCAAGCAAGTGTGATCCATAAGCACCACAATGAAAATACTACCTTTTTACATTAAAATACCTCACTTTGGTTTTAAAATAATGGCCTCGAAATTTAGATAACCTATTGTCTATCATACTGGTAAAAATGTGAAAGAATTATGCAACGTCACGTCATGAATATGCAATGTGGTATATTCTCTTTATATACAACACAATTTAGTACATTTTAGGGCTTACATGACATTTAGAGTGAATATTAATTCAAGCACATTTAATCTAAACTCATAATATATAACACGTCTCTCAAGATATTCACATTCATAACTAACTAAAAATACACTCAAAATGCACAAAATATAAAGAGAAGCTCAAATACCACTCACCTTTAGCAATCAAAACGAGGATTTCCTTTTCTGAAAAAAGAAAAAGAAAAGAAAAGATGTCAACATTTAAAGAAATTGCTCCAAATAAATATGAATAAAGATAAATTTGCAAATCATGAGAGACTTAACTTCCTACAAGTGCAAAGAGACCAATCATTTTTTATATGCCCCTTGATTGATTGAACTTATGGAAACAATCTCTTAGTCCTTACTGATACAAAATTTGGTTTCCCATTAGGAGCTGATGGAATTGAGTCTGGCAACAACTAATACATTTCACAAGAATTACAAACAATAAAACCCTATGATTAAGAATGGAATACTAATAAACACAAACACTTTTCATGTGTTTCTCTCTGAAACTTTATCTATTTTAAGAGTCGAACCCTATCACTTGGGTGAATTCTTGTTGAATGCTTGCATGGTGTCGAGAAAAGACTTCTTGTTGAATGCATTCGTCTTGAGAGAAGTATGAGTCAGACTTTACGTGGTGTTGAGAAGAGCAGAGGATAAGCATTGGTGTTAACATGCCTTTCTCTATCTCACTAAATCTGAATCACTTGGTAAGGGAGTGTTTTGGGATGTCTCCAACTTCGCTAAGCTACAAATTTTGTAAGTAACAAGTTCCTATTCTAGTAATTTGTTTTTGTTGGCTTAGTGGGTCCTGAACCAGGTTCAAAGTTAAGTAGCCACAAAAATCCCTACACTATTGGCCCTTTCAGCATCAACCTGGAGAACGCGTACTGAAGTCTCACCTGAAGCAGTGTGGGGGGATGTTGGAACCAAGTTTCCTCACCTAGAGATTAGTGTAATGTCATTTTGTGCCCTAAACCTACCTTCACGCAAATCGATAAGCCTCTAAGGCTTATTGATATAACTTCCTTTAACCACCCTCTAGACCTTCGCAAAGGTCTACGACTATCTTTCACAGACCCTAAACAGGTGAATAAACCCTTTATGTGCCTCTGTAACTACCCTTAGGTCTATATTTGCCTAGATCGTCTTAAGTGTTTGATAATATTAACATGCAATAAGATATTCTTTGCATAAACAGTTATTATTACTTGCATTCATATGACAATGTAAACCATGTAAAATCATGCATCAATACAGTGTTAATTCATAAACCCATCATTCATCATAGCATAAAAGCACATTCATTCATAGCAGAAATAGATAGACAAAACACAGATATTTCCAGAATAATCTCTTTATTAATGCTTCTGTTCTTCTTATAGACTCAAGGCTTCCTTGCACACTCAGCTGCAGGGGTCCACGCACTCAGCTGCAGACTCTACTCTAGGCCTCTACGCACACAGCTGCAGAGCCTTTCTTCTACTCTAAGACTTCCTCGTTTTTACTACTAATGACCCATTACATTCATTCCTTGTTACTTCTCCAATATGCCTTATACTCTCTAAGACTCTCATTTTTATACAATCCCATGGTCCGTGGACCATGTGTAGGTCTATACGAGCTGACACAACTTACATAACAAAAGGGCAAAACCCTTTATGACACTTTATCATCTACATGTTTTGCGACCACATTTTACGGAGACTTTACATTCTTTACAACAAAACTTGAGATTTTTTCCCCAAAACTTGGGCTTTTGCCCGAAAATTGACCCTAGGGTACCCTCTCCCAACAGTTATTTCGATAGATTTGAAAAGTTTATAATTTCCTTGATAATTCTATTCATTTAGAAAATTTGTGGGAGGTAAGTAAAGTCAAATTTACTCATTTTCATTAGATTTCTAAAACATAAAATATATTAAAATTTTTAAAATATTCCAATTAATAACTTATTATGATAAGTTTACCCAATTTATTCAAATAAAAATGTGTAACACCAAAGTCCAAAATCCCTAATTGTCATATCTTGCAAGTGATACAAGCCATACGTGGAAATGGCATCTATCTCCTCTTGTATTCATTCCAACAACTGCAATATGGTACGTCACTCACAAATGGAAGAATCAGTAACAAATGTACTATGACCATTAAAATTTCCATGCCAAAACAATGTCCTTATCAAATGATGTAACCATTATTACGAATCGAACAGTAATTTCAATCAAGCAACAGAGCAACGGGTAAGCATAGTGTTCACACAACCAAAACTTTAACCAAGCTAGTGGAAGCCATTAAAGTATCTAAAGACATAATTTTCACTGATAACAACTATAGAGTAAATGACAAGAATATCTACATACAAATATACTTGTGGTGTTCATGTTGGTTTCGGTAGCTAAAATGATGGAATGAAGGATACAAATGATAATATAACATAAAGATGCATCCATTGATCACCAAACAATTTTTGTAGCATGGTCCTTGCATTTTGTTGATAATTTTTTGTCTTTCAATAGTTGTCAAAGAAGCATTAATTAGTGCATAAGAGAGGAGTTATTCCCAAAAGGAAACAACTTATAGCGTAATAAGAAGCTTTACTATTATTATTTATACTTTTAAATTCCAAGTTAAATTCACATTATATTTTTATTTTTATTTTAATGGAATTAATAATGTGTGTGTTTCCAAATTAATGGTACTCACCAAATATTTTTTAATACAATGAAATTGCTAAATAATGTTTCCAATACTCACCTTTGCATTTTCAAAATAATTGTTTAATTTAAAAATTTATATTTAGCAATTACATCTATTTATGAAGCTCATGTTTTTTTTCTCATTTGATAGATTTAATAAATGTATATTCTTTCTTCAATCATGCTTCACAATATAGTTCAAAAGTAATTTTTCAATATAATATTGAATTATAGCACATATAAGAAAGTGAAATTTTTTCCATATCAATATGTGATTTATTATTACTCAAATATCTTATAGTCTGGTAATATTTCATAACATTATCAGGTCATTGTTAATTGATTTGTTTCCCATGGAATTTTTTCAAGGGAAATCATCCTCTCTCTCAACTTGAGAGTGATAGTAAGAGTGAGATCAATACAATAATATTTATCTAAGGGTTAATATAACAATATTCATAGACACATAGCCATTACATCAATATATTTCATTATCATGTGAATCACAATGAATTGAACCTGATGGGAGAGATAATAACAATTTTTTCCCAACAACTGGAAATAATCCCAATTGATATTATGTGATTTATCATTAATATCAAATATCAAATTTTTTTTGTTTTTTTATTTTTTGTTCAGCTTATATTCTTTTGATTATCTAAAAGAAAGCATACATCAATCTTTTTCTTTTTATAATTTCCCATTTGGGAAATCAAACCAGCCAGCCATCCAAACAAATCTCATAATACTCAAAAAAAAATTGTTTAACATATGAAGTGTTCAACTAAATAAATTACTATAAAGGAAGCTTTTATAACTAAGATTAAGAAAATTATAGCTACAATGTGCATAGCCTAAGGTAACTAAAGACATCCTAATGAGTGAATAAACCATAAAACAAACTAAGTTGAAGTTGGCACATAAATTAGCACAACTAAATGCCTAGAGAATAATGCATTTTTTTGGTTTAATTAAAACTTTTTAATATTATTATTATTATTTTAAAAATTATTATAATATTAATATTTTTTTAATAAATTTATAAACATATAGATAGTTAGATATATACATATTATATTTGGTAAATTTTATAATATCTAATTTTTTTTTGTTATTAACACTTTTATAATTATTTTTATCTTTCTTTTATTTCAATATCAATTTTATTATAACATTAAAAGTTAAATTTTTAATATTTATCTAACTAAAATTACATTTTTTATTAATAAATACTATATATTATTGATATTTTTTTTTAAATTGATTAAATAAATTATTTCTTAGGTAGGTAATTTACAAAGGAAATATGATTCTTTTACCAAATCCATATGTCTGGAGGTATAAATATCTTTGTTAAGATTTTAATTATTCTACAGTTATTTTAACAAAAACTATTAGGGTGATGTGAACTTACTCTCATCTTTTGAGTATGTTATTTTTTTTTTTAAAGATTCTAGTTTTTGATCAGAATTAATGATATAATATAGATAATTTATTCTCTAGCTAAAAACCATATGAGCAAACCATATTCTCATAGTACATTTTTTATCATCTTTTTATAATACATCTTTTTTGTGTTATGTTAGCCATCACTTGCATCTCATTACATTTTTTATTTGCCTATGTTAATGATCACTTGCATCTTATTAATTTTTTTATTTACACCAAATAAAAACAATATAAGATAAATTAGATAATATAAAAGATTACTAAAATATTTAGTTTCAAAACATTAATCTGACTTATCTTAATGATGTCTCAACTTACATATACAACATTTGTGTTATTGGCAAAAACATAAAAAATGTAAACTACTTTGGGTTTCTAACTTATTTATTTATACATAAAACAATGATACGGCATATGCATCTCAACGGGAATTTATTTTTATTTGCAAAATAGATATAGACCTTCTTCCGAGTTCATATTTTTCCATATCCTCGTTTCTACTGCTAAGTGATAAAAATTTACTCGAATTAAGAGTAGTCATATTTTTCTTGGTAGTTTTGTTTGATGCCCATTTTATTCAATGTATATTAATTTAATCATACGGATTGTCATCACCCACCGAAGATCGAGAGGGATAAGGACGAAAGATATATTAAACGTGAATATGGATATACTCGTAAATAATTTATTCGTAGTTATAAAAATATTTAATTTCCTAAGTAAATGCCTTGATTCGGTAAAAGTTCACAACATTTAATCAATGTTTAATTTGGAGTGTGTAGCACTTCAACTTCATTTTAAAAAACCTCAAAGTAACATGCATAGAAAATTGACCCTGTTGACAAAAAATAAATAAAAAATTGAAAGATAAATAAAATGAATTAACACCATCCATATACCAAGACACTTGACCTCTCCCAGTAAAAATATGGTTAAACAACAAATTCTAGAAAATTGTCCCCACACCCACCCAAAAAATAATAAAAAAAAAAACCATGCATAACCTAAAGCAGTTGTTAACATAATCCCATTTTACCGAGAAAAATAACACGATTATTTAAACAAAAACAAATCATGGGCATGTGCAAGTGTATTCTGTATCGTCGCTTCACACGAAACTCTCCCCTTAGATTGAGGGGAAGTCGTTGCATATCAACACGTGGAACAAAATCCACAGTTCAAGAAAGGATCCACCTGGTAATTTTGTCTTATTGCACGTGATTAGATATATCGGTAGTGGAAAAACCGATAACGGCTATTTTTTCCATAATTAATGGTCAACGGCTTCACAAATATAGGGGATAAATATTATTAGTAATTGCCTTAAAAGAGGTAAAGAAATGTTAATAGGTTTGGTTTAAGTGAATGTATTTGTAGATATGATTTGTATTGTTGAGACATTTCTAAGTGTTAATTTATTGGTTTAATTTCCAGGGTGTTATTCTTGAACATGAATAGTCTAGGTTACAAAAAAAAGGAAAAAAAAAATCATTGCTTTCACATGATAAACATATATTATTTGGCTACCTATAATGTGGATGTATACACATGGGAAATTGAATATTAACCCAGCGGAAATTTTTTATTATTATTAAGTAATGAGCCATTTTGTCTTTTCAACCAATATAGCCTAGCCCAACCAATAGTCTTTTCATGAAAATTTAGTATACTTGACCTCTTCAAACACTTATAAAGCTAGCATTAAGAGAAATTTTTGCTATTTTAGCCTCCTCCTTTTATCAAGCCATATAACATTAGTTATAGACTAAATTTTCATATAAAGAAGTTTGAATTTCGGAACTCTCTTTGGGGGCAATGGACATCTGTCAATCAATTTGCCTTTCATTGCTCCTCTGAAAATCGCCTACATAAAGAGAGGAAAGAAAAATCATGAAAATGTAAAATCACAATCCAAGCTGGGATTAATGATGCCTTATAAAAAACACTAATGTGACTTGAAAATCCTCCAAAAAATAACATATATAAAATGCCCTAGATTGAATATCTTTGTAAAGAAGTTTTTCAATCAAAGAATCTACATGTCAGTCTCTAAAATATAACACCTCAACAAATATAACCCCATAACAAATAAACAACGAGTGATTTACTAGCTTCCCATTGACTAATGTGTCCCAAAATCCCCAAATATTTTATTGTAAAGAAATTGATAATAATAAATTAAAGATTTGTCAATATCATGATGAACAAGTACATTATTGCCATATCCAAAGAGTAAAAAAAATGTGTAATAAGACAACAATTCAAATTTGCTAAAAAAATCAATTTTAAACACATACCTCCACAACATCAATGAAGTCTTATTTTTGATAGAAAGCACCAATCCATTTAGTATGATATGGAGTTCTGTTTGAAAGCAAGATTACATTTTATCAATCTCCCTGCATAATGAGAATAACTTTTCCAAAGTCTACTTGTGCATTAAGTGAACAAGCCACAACAATATTTTTTGACAAATTTAGTTACACTTGAATATTCCTCCTCATTTTGATGACACAATTTCCCATAATAAAAATCTTATTGTAAATCTAAAGTTGATTCTCACAGGCAAGCATTGGTCATAAAATATCTATTGTCATGAGCTAATTCACAACATTGTTGGTCGCAAATATTGCTACCAGAGAAACAAATAAGGAAAAATCATGATGTATAAAACCTACAAAATTGAATGTGAGTAACAATGAAATACCTTGAGTCCATCTTCATTTGATGCACATTAAAGAAGAACATTGTAGTAGGTATCAAGTTGATGTCAAAGTACTCGAGATAAACTTGGATTTTCTCTGCATCAACATCCACTAAAGCTATAAGTGCAAACTTTGACACTTCATGTATAGTTTTTGCAAGTTGTGTCCACAGAAAAAATGAGAGAAGACACAAAATTAAAATACCAACATAACCAAAACATGAGCATCTTTGATAAAAACTCAAAAATGAGTCAGGATGATTAGAATAAGAGTACAATTTCATCAAGTTGCATGCAAACAAAAACTGTGGCCCTTCCAAATTGGAGAACCAAAAACTTTGTCCAATGTATCCCTAATAAGCTTGTCAACATCCTGATTCCTTGTAAGAGTCTGTAATAGGTAGCTCGTTTATGTGTTTAAAATCAATCAAATTTCCCTCTTCCTCTGCACACAAGAAAAGGGCAACAACACATCTTGTAAATATTAATGAAATAGTGAGAAACTCATGAAACATGGAAATCATCTTGATAACATACAATACAGAAAAAATCTTCCTAAAAAGAAAACATATAAGCTATGAAGATAGCCAAGATAGTCTAAGCAAGTTCATTATGCCAATATCTATGATATTTTTTCAGAAATTATGCATAACATTATCAAATACCACCATAAATAATTTTAAGCAACACTAGAGAGAAGATTTAGCTACACCTGAGTTGAATTCCAACAACTGACAGTTAACAGTTGCATAAAAAAGAAGGCTTCAACAACTCTTTAATGTCAAAACTCCAGAACACCGGGAATCTGGCTCTGGCAATGAATCCTTCAGGAGGTTATTCACTCTAATCATAAATGTCATCAAATTCTAGGTTTTAGAAAAGGAGATGAACTATCAATACCATCTGCCTTCCCACACTGATTCTCTCATTCATTAATGCTTTCCCAGCTTTGTGCCTTCCATCTTATCTATTTAGGTTGCATTTGAAATTTGAAATTACTGGTAGTTAGGTTTGTCTTAGTAATTGTAGTCTTTGTTTCTGGTAGAAGGAATCCATGGGGTATCTTATCCTATGTTACCAGAAACGGGAAACGGGAAATGGAATGAGAAACGAGAACGATATGAGAAACAAAGTTTGCAGGTTTCGCGTATAAGAAACGAGGACAGAGAAAAAACAAGATTAAAGATTAACAATATAAAACACAACATTAATCATAATGTTCCCACATGTGAAGTTTTAAGGAAACATTTCTAAAGGGTGATTTACTTTTAATCGTAAAAATCATAAATATAAATTAAAAAAAAACAATATTGACACTATTACATTAAAATAAAGCTTTATAATTTAAAATGAAAACTTTAAACTAAAATTATAAAGTGAAAACAAAACATTCAAACTTCATCAAAAAACTTTATCAAAATTATTCAGAATAAAACTCTTAATTTGTTTAAATTAAAGCTATTTTATAAAACAAATTAAATCTATATTATATTTTTATAAAGATTAGTAACAAGTATCAAAAGAAAAGAAAGACAATACTTTAAATTAAAATGAGATATATAAAGGCTGAAAAAATTACTATCTGAGAAAGGAAAAGAAAAGAAAGAATAAAAATATTATCAAAGAATGCCGAAAACTTACAATAATAAATCTTATAGCTATACGGCTAGAGCTTCATGGAGATAGTGGCTACATACTCTTTTAATCAACATTATAAAACCTGAAGAACAACTAACTTACTAGCTAGTTGATTTAAATTTTCGAAAACTTATATTAAATATAATATGCCATGTTTCATCAATAATTCAATATCATGCATTTTCAAACCTGCACAAGAACGACGCTTAAGAGTATCCATTTTGGCCTTGGCTTTTCCTTGCTTAAGGTTGAAGTAGATTTTTGATGATCTCAAAGAAGACCTATATTTTCAAACTTTCAAAACAGCGAAGTTAAGTGTGTCCTTTCTCGCCCTTTATTTTCGTTATGATAGCGTAAGGTTTAAGTAGCATTTTGAGGTTGAAGTATGTTTTTTGAGTTCTCAAAAGACATGTAAGATAAGACATAGACATTTATCATTATCTAACCTTTTATCTGTACATGAACTTCTGCCATTTGGAATTGGTTCTATCGGAAAGGTTGGATACTTGAAAGAGTAGTTCGTATGGAAATCAATTTCTAGAAAACAACCATTTATTAGGCTATAACCGCAATTAATCTCTACCCCTCATGAAACATTATTTGAAATCATAATTAATAACTGTTTACTCGCAATTAATCTCCACCTCTCAACAGGGGCATTTTGTATTTATTTGAAAACAGATGTTACCTGCTACGATTTATTCTGTCAAGAAATCTTCCCCTTCATTTAATAAATGAACATATTTCATGATATCATATTCTTTAACTTCAAGAAAAAAATCGAGACCACAGCTAAAATAAGAACACCATTTACAGCCAAGCCCACAATAAGCATGTTAGTGTTCTACCCAACCATGTAAACTATATTCAATGTTAGCAACAAAAATCCATTAGCAATGCAGGAAGAGAGCAATCGAAATGACAATTTGCTGCATAAGGATCAATTGCTAGCCTAGGTTCATTGAAATAATATGAAAACATACACAGGAATTGGGAATTCTCAAACAAATCCAGAATGCTATGGACTCTGTTCGATGCGCTCCTCTCTGCTTAAACTGTTCTTGACCGGTGTCTCTTGAATGGCAAATCTACGCTCCTCTCCAGTGTAAATCATGCTCAAACCTCGCTTTACGGGTAGGCATAGCCGCTGACTCACAGAACTCAACTTGGAAACTGCTATTTTTGAAATGGACCAACTCCGAAACTTTTGTTTTTTAAATGGAATTTAACACCAATTAGGGAAAACCAGAGGCGGAACCAAAACATTTCATTGAAAACGGATAAATGTTTTTGCATAAAACGTTGTGGGAAATGATCAGTTTTGCCAGAAACCAGTTTCTTGTCAATAAAAATGAGAACTCCTGATAAAACGTGATTTCCTGTCCCATATGGTTTCTGGAGCTATTTTGCGCAGGAATGTTGCCAATGATTAAGTTTCTGGTAACATAGATCTTATCTATTTACAGGGAAGTTCTAAAAATTTGGTTGGCCACAAAAGCTACAAAAATATATAAATTGTTTTTCTAATTTTGGGGACTTTTTATTCTCCTTTTTTAAGAAGAAATTTATGATTATCACTGTGGCAAGTGTGTCATTACCATTTTGGGAAATTAAAATGGAATGTAGCTCACTTACAATGGTTAAAATGATCCCTCGACTGAGAGGCTACAAGTGGGGGATATATTCCACCAATGTCACATAGGACTTGTACCTAGCCACAACTGCATGAAACAAGCCACATCACGTAAGACTTGCAACCTGTATATACATTAAACAAATAAAGATTTGACATGTATAAAATTATGCTACCATCGTTCCCTTGAGGCCTGATCATGTTGACCTTGAAAAATAGTAGACATAACTTGCAGACTGCAATGATGAACTACTCTTTAAAATAATCTACTCAGCAAATAGCATTGATGTTTAAGCAAGTGAGGTAAATCTAAAGCTGAAAATACATATTTCAACATATACTCTCTTTTTTCTTGGGGAAATATCCTTGGTAGTGTTCATATCAACTCTTTATCATTCTCTCCCTATTTTTAGGGGGATAAGTCTTTGAAAGGATTTGAGATGGGTATGGTAACTCTGGAATTTGAAAAGGTGAAAAATAAGTGAACATCTGCAACTGAGGTATGCAAATAGTGCGACTGTAAATATTAGTATCATTTTTATGTCTTGTTGTTGTGAGGAGGAGGCTATTCAATCTAGAGAAGTGGTCACCAATGTGTGACATGAACTGTAGTTAAAAAAATCAGTAACACTTTGTAGTCTGCTATGTTATATCTAAAATATGAGTTTGAAGTCAAATAACTTAGTGAACTAGAAGCCTGATCCTAGAACTTCCATTTTGCTTTTTCTAATCTTGAATCTATAAAAATTAAATATTTAAATTCCAAATGGACAACAAACAAATGCCAAATTGAACACAAAAGACTTACCAATACTGTAAATGTCCAATAATTCCAAGCTCAGGCACTAGACGACTAGAGAGATTTGAGTTACCCAAGTCCCTACACACATAACAAAATTAGGATGGTGTAAAATAAAAGGCAGCCCAAGATGCTTCTCTGAACCACTACACAGATATAGGAAAATAATCTTACACTCTTATAACTTGGTTATCCCGGTCACAAGTGACATGGAACTAGGTACAAGGATTAACAAGAGTAGGATCCTAGCTTTGCAATACATTTTCAGGATCTAATAAGATTCTCCTGAATGCATGAAGGAAATCACCTATCAAAAAGAACTTAAATCATTTCAACAATCTAAGAGATGGATTCTAAGGAAATTTGAAACTACACTTAGGGTAAGGGGTCCTTACAAGCCATGGCGAAAATTAATCATGGAGAGTTTGGCTTCTCTCC
The DNA here is from genome assembly GCA_031772625.1 of Pinus tabuliformis. Taxonomy (NCBI): domain Eukaryota; kingdom Viridiplantae; phylum Streptophyta; class Pinopsida; order Pinales; family Pinaceae; genus Pinus; species Pinus tabuliformis. Next base: position 1,092,437,186 of record CM062815.1, on the reverse strand, counting down.
AGGTAAAATTGTAGACTGCAGTTTCCTTTAAACAACTAGAATGTTGAAAGACATGAGCATTCTCCAAATTACAACCCATATTAAAACATCATCCACTCATTCAAAATTCTGATTCGAATATTGCAATGGACTCTAGTTTTGTACACATGAATCTCATTAATATTGAAGTAGGAAATTGTTATTACCACTTCCGAAGCTACTAGATATGCCCATTTTCTAAGAGTACATTTCTTTCATGACTAAATAAGGATTTTTGACCTTTTTATTGAGTATATTAGTCTACAAAGAGAGAGACTCATATATCACATCCTATGATGGTATCGATAATTGTTTGAGATATGAAGTGATAACATTTTAAATTTAAGAATATTAGTCAAGCATGTTGACTTGGAACCTCTTATTATTGATACAATATGCCATGTTTAAATCCTATTTATTTGAATATCTCGAAGGTTCCAAACACAATAAGGTAGTGTACACATGAATATTGTATGTACTGAAGTGCTAAATCATCCTTGCAGCGTCTTAAGCTTCTAGATATGCTCATTTATCTTGGAGTAGGATTCCCTTGAATTATTAGTGAAACATTAATATTTGCATTTATCTAGTATACCAGTACAGTCACCGAGAAAATATGCATTGGTACAAGATGATAATTATTTCAATAGTTCAAAATACAATACAACAACAATTTTGTACTTGTGAATCTCATCTATACTAAAGTGGGATGTCATCATAACTTCCTCTGAAGCTATTGCATATGCTTTTCTTCTAAAAGCAAGATTTTATTGAATGCCATTTCTAATCTGGTACACAACTTGGCAAGGAGTTGTACTTAAGATATTACTCACATCAAAATAGTCAATTTAAAAGTGGAAACTTTAAAAGCATGAAAATAATTTAGACATTCACATTAAATCTGCAGAGGGGAAGATAAAACATATACAAATTTGCAAGGAGTTGTACTTAAGAGATTACTCACAACAAAATAGTTAGTTTAAAAGTGGAAGCTTTAAAAGCATGAAAATAATTTAGACATTCACATTAAATCTGCAGCAGGGAAGATAGAACATACCAGTGGACTCATCACTTAGAGGTCTTTGTTATGCTTTCCTGCAAATGCGGATCAAGATGACAAAGAAAACTTCGGTTGCCACAATGATTACCTATAGATTTAAGAATTTTATTCAGGGTTTGCACTTAATCAATTTCTTTTGTAGATCCTCTTTGCCTACAAATTAAATCAATTTTTCCACAGGATCGAGGGGTAATTTTTTTGCCTTTTTGAATAAGGTATGCACTCAAATCATGTACTGAATGAGAATAATCTGAGTGAAAAGTGTGATAATTGAATGTAACAACATTAACAAGTATTATATACAACAATCAATAAATGAAAGTTGAATCATATACAATGTTGATGATCATTATCATAAAGTTAGCAATAATATTCTACATGCTATGCAATATCTTTGTTTGAAATTTTACATATGGTGTAGTATTCAATGGAACGAGACCTATATACATAGAGATGTTTTTGGCAGTTAATAACAAAACATATATACGATAAAAGTATTTTATGTCATATAGATTTAATTGACAGTGAGCAACTAGTCATATATACATGATGAGGCATGGCATCAACAACACCAATTGATGTTTATTGTGGTGCGAAGATGTGAATTTTTTTCCTGCAAGTGAGCCTGCATTTTCCTATTTGTGCATCTTTCATGGATGTGAATTGTTTTTTTTTTTAGTAATTTCCTTATCTTTAGTAGCAATTCAATAGTTGGACACAAACGATAAAGAGGCAATGATTGTTGGGGCATGATCCTCGTTTGTATATCTTGCAAGGTAAGTTCCTTCTGCTGAATTTCTTGGCAATATTCATATAGCATGTGTAAGTAGTTTGTATCCATACATGGTGGTCATTAAAAAAGAGAAATAGTAAGTGATAGTGGGCATGTCTGTTGAAAGCATTTTTTTTTAAATAAAGTAAATATGATTTTTTTTTTAAATAAGAATAAAATAATATGAGGTTAAATGTAATAACAGGCAACTGTATGTGAAATTTGGTTAAGTAGAAAGTGGTGTTTACCATGGGTAAAGTTGGAAGATAGAGTGTATGGTTGGCTAGAGTGTATTCTACTACACATATTTTGATCTGACCAATGATTCCTCTTGTTGTCTAAGTTTTAGATATGGTTTCTCGCGCATGTGTGTGATGCGTGAGAATGGAAATGCTGGATTGATTCGAATGTGTACCAATGACCTTACTCTTGAAATTGCAGTGAATGTTAAACCTTGGCGTTCTTTGGTGCCAACATGTATTGTTTCTTTTTCTAATGTCATTCCTTGTTACTTGTGTATCGTTAAAGCCCATGCCATTCGAGGTGGTATCTATCGGCGTGCACCCCTTGTGATGGGGGAAATGGGTACATATGTTGGGTGTGAAATGTCCCATGGTGTTCCTTTGTATTGGTTGAAGTCGACGACCACAAAGGATGGAAATTATGGGGGCTTTGAGTCAGGTGAATAAAATATTGAAATGACTTTGCTAAGTGCACCATTATCAAGGCCTGAATTTACACACAACTTGTTGGTGAGTATAAATTTTTGTTCATTTCATAAGAGTATCTTTGTGTCCAAATATTCATCTTCTATTCTAGCAAAAGTTTGTTGCCTTTATTGCTCTACAAAGCAAAGTGCTACTAGCATGTTCAATTTTTTAAGCATTGTTTTATTATGCAAGGAAATTGAGTTGTTTGTTGCATAGAGGTGCATGGAGCCTTGAAATGTTTGTTTCTCTTCATGTGTAAGAGAGGAATTTTTCCTTGCCATTAATAGTTTCCAATCTTCAAGAGTAGGTGTTCCATTTCTGAGGTTTGTGAGGATCTAGCGGAAAGCAACCTGGGAATGATTAACACCTTGTTGGCGAAAAACAGTTGAAAGTGTCAAAGTTGTGCCAAAGTGCAGTGCCACGTGATGTGCCAATGTATAGAGGAATGTCTTTCACAAGTGGCAGTTGACCTAAATCTCCAACAAGGATAATGGAGCGATTGTCGAATGGTGCATTTCTATGAAGGATGAATGTCTCTTTCAGGTGATTGTCAATGCGAGAAAACATTTTTGGATTGATGAAGCTATAAATTAGGATGTACTCTGCGTGACAGAGTTAATCTTGAAAGTGTATGAGTGTCTGTCCTTCAAAGGATGCATTGATTGGATAGGGATACAAAGGGAAGAGTGGATTGTAAGGGAGTTTATGTTGAAATCCGCCACGTTGATGAGTGAAAGTAACAACAAATGATTTGTGTTTGTTGGGGAGTTTTCCATAAACGCACGTTGCAAAAATTTAATTAAATGAGATTTTCCTATCCCAACTGTCCCTTGTATGATGTAGTATACCTAGCGGGGATAATATGGGGTACAAAAGGATGTACCCAAGGGAATAAGGTAATAATGGGATGGGCCATAGTAATAAATAAGGTGGTTAACCCGTATCATGTAAGGGACCACAAGTAGATGTAATAATGTAATAAGCTCATGGTATTAGATAGATGGTATTGAGGGAACCATGGTATTGTATGTATGAGGTCTATATAGAGGCTAGAGACTCCCCATTGAGAGATGTCAAGGATTATTATATGAACAGGCATATGGCTTGTGGAGTGTTCTCCTTCCTTAAGGAGTGAATGTATGGTGTTGCCCTACCTTAAGGGTTTGATTAATAAAGTGAAGCATTTCTATCTATTTTTATATTCAGATCTTGTTATTTCTGGTGACTATTTACAATTATTGGGTATATTTATATTTCTCATATATTTTAGGTCAGATCTATAAAAAGTGGTATCAGAGTACTTTCTTGGGCATAGCAGAATTTTTATTTTTATTTTTGCAAGAACTTTTTGGGGCGGTGAGTTTGTAGATCAAATCTATATGTTCTGGGGCAATATTTGCATAATCTAATTATAGATCTGAGTTCGTTATGAAAAATAATCAAAGTGACAAGACTGTATCAAATCAGGACAGACTTCAAAATTATGGGTAAAAAGCAATCAGGAAAACCTCTGGATGGTGGCAGCTTGCAGCCAGCAAGGAACGACGAGGACCTCGATCAAAGCGTGCTGACCGAGGCCCATGGAGACCGCACAGGAGGCAAAAATGGCACTTGGGATGCCCGGATCAGGAAACAGAGGGCATTTATGATATCACTTATCGCTGGGCAAAACCCCTCGAAAAGTAAAAGCCTCGAAGCACTCGATCGCATGGAAGCCGAGAAACCGTGGGGAAAGCGCTCAGGCGAAAGGCAGGACCCGCGCTCGAAAACTGGCGGTATATATCGGAGGCATCCTTGGGCGGTAAGGGGATTTGGAGAAAAACGAGCAGTTCCATTAAGCTCCCGATGCTTGTCCGGCGGATGAGAGAGAAAACCGCCGCTCATCGCATGCTAACGGTCGAGCAAGTCAACTGCGCGAAATGAGCGAATGTCGTAGGATATGGGGGCTCCAGATCTGACGGTGGGGACTGCGCCCAATGGAGGAACCAGATTTGACAGGGGATTAAGTCGCGACACATAAGAATTTGACATCCGATTTGACCATTGAGTCAGCAGATGAATCACTCCATAGTGTAACCGAAACTAACGAACCATTGAGGATGAGCTGGCATAGTTCGTGAGAGGACAAGTGGCCACTCCTTGTGAGAAGTTGGCGAAGATGCAGAGGCAGGGAATTCCAAGTGAACAGCAGCAGGAAAAGATAAGGGATGGAAGAGGAAGTGAGCAGTCATGAGACAAATTGGCTTTAAGGCATGAATAGCGAGAGAGCAGAACAAGGAGAAGGGAGAAAAAGAAAGGAAGACAGTGAAGCAAGAAGCAGAAAAACAGAGAGCCAAGATGACCTACAGCGTAAGGCAACATCGAGTAGACAAGAAATCCCTGAGAGGATCTGTTGGGAATTGAGCACCACATTGGGCTCCTCCCATTAAAGACTAAAGAGGTCAAGATTTGGAAGGGAAAAGAGTCTGTGCACTCTTGTGGCTTGGGGAATCTAAGAACCACCCTACCAAACATTCTCTATTTCAGGAGACTCAAATTGAGCTCCTCATTGTAAATCCCTGCTTTAAAGAAACAATAAAAGAAGGCCACCATTGAAAGTTGGACTGAAGATGTATCCCTGGAGAATAGGGTGAAATCCTTATTAATTGTTTTGTCCCTGCATTTTCTTACTGTTTTTTCCTTACTATTTTCCATTTTCCAGTGTCTGTGTATTTTTCAATCTAATCGATCCATTGCCTAAAATAACATAGACACACACCAGCACATGAGTCTGTAATACCTTCATTTATTAACTGAGGTCATACACGAGTGATTTTCAGATCAAGTGGTATCAAAGCTCTAGGCTATAAGGTTAGAAAAGCTTGTGTTGGTTTAGTTGTTGAATGCTAACTAGATCAAAGCTCAAATTAGGAGAAGGAGAGTTGGTTGAAACTAATCCTAAAATTGGGAGAGTCTATTCTCGAAAGAAAATGTCAGAGGAAGGTTCTATGGGACCAGACCCTCAATTCATAGATAGTTTCCTAGCCATAAATTCCATGGTAGAGGAAATGTATAAGGACTTTAGAAAGCATAAGGATGAAGATGCATCAGGCTCTAAACAAGACAAAGGAGAAGATGAATCTCATGACCAATCAAAAGGTAAAGGGAAAGAAGAACACTTTCTCACACCTCCTAATAGCCTTGAACATAAAAAGAAAGCATCTTTGATAAAACTAGATGTTAAATTTGATTTGCCTATATATGATGGAGAGTTGAATGCAGAAAAGCTAGACAATTGGATTAGACAAATTGATGTTTATTGCAGAGTGCAGAGTATTGAATCAGACAAGAGCAAGATTCAGCTGGCAAGCCTACGCCTTGGAGGCACTACCTTGGTTTGGTGGGAAGGCAGAACCCGAGCTGATCTGAAGATACATGGTAAGACTCTCTTTCTGAAGTGAATTTGTTTCTGCAATAAAAAAAGCAGTTCTATCCATTGGCCTACATGCAACAAGCCATGATGAGTTGGAAAACTCTTCAACGGTTGAAAGGGAAAAGTGTGCAAGGGTATACTCAAGAATTTAGAAAGAGAGCATTGATTCTAGGAATCTCATTAGACTCACCTGAGACTCTGTTGAAGTATATTGGTGGTCTACACAGCTACATGAGGCACACTATCCTCATGTTTAATCCCACTAGTATAGATGAGGTATCTGTACAAGTTACTCATCTAGAAGCTAGAGGAAAGAATGGAAGTCTAGAAGTTGGGGGATCATCCCCACCCACTGCAAGCAAGAATAAGGAGAAAAGAAATCATAAATGGAAAGCGAGGAAGGCTAATGCTGCACAAAAAGCAAGGCTTCATGCACTCACTGTAAAAAGGATGGGCATGATGATAAGCACTGTTGGATTCTGCATCCAGAGCTGAGACCTAAGAAGTTCGAGGGCAAGAAGAAGAAGAATGTTGCAGCTATTTAGAAAGATTTGGGGTCAGACTCAGGAGATGAAACAAATATTGTAGCCACAGGTATAAAAGATAAGAATTCTGAAGCATCTACTAGTAATTATGCATAATCTATTATTGATGAAGAAAATGAAAGAAAAAGACATGAGCTTTTCCATATTTGAGTTATTTCCAAACATCAAAATATTGATACTTTGTTTGATAGTGGCTCACAAGTAAATTTGATTTTGGAAGAAATTGTAAAGAAGTTGGGATTAGTAACTACACTTCACAAGAAACCATACCCATTAGGATGGTTAAATGATAAAGCACAACTACAAGTGACTAGACTGTGCAAACTCAAGTTTTCTTTTGGGTCAGCATTTGTAGATGAGGTTGAGTTAGACATAATTCGTTTGGATATATGTGGAATTGTTTTAGGAAGTCCTTACTTGTATGATAGGAAAGCTATTTTCTATAGAGCTGAGAACAAGTATCTACTTGTTAAAGATGGAATCAAAAACTTTGTAAGAGCTCATAAGCTCAAGAATAATTATACTCTCATAAACTCAGGGCAGATGAAATGAATCATAAATTCATGTAAAAAATTCTTAATAATGGTTGTAATGGAAAAGAAACCTGATGAAACCAATGTATTTGAAGGTTGTAATGTTGAACAATAAGTTGATTTAGAAAAGGTTGTTTCAGAGTATGATATCTTGTTTCAAGAACTTAAAGGTCTACCACCCAAAAAGGAAATAGTGCATGATATTATTTTGCAGCAAGATGCTCCATTGCCTAACATTGGAATGTAAAGGTTGTCTGCTTTAGAGAATGCTGAAATCTAGAAGCAGGTGCAGGAGTTTCTCAAGAAAGGGTTCATCAGACCTAGCACATAACCATGTGGGTCACCAATTGTTTTGGTGAGAAAGAACGATGGCTCATGGAGAATGTGCATTTATTACCGAGCACTAAATAAGATAACAATAAAAAATCTTTATCCCCTTCCTCGTATAGATGATCTTTTGGATCAATTGAAAGACGCTGTTTATTTTTCCAAGTTAGAATTGCACAATGGATACCATCAAGTCAGAGTTGCAGAATAAGATGCATGGAAGACTGCTTTCAAAACAAAGCAAGGATTGTATGAGTGGCTAGTTATGCCTTTTGGCTTAACTAATGCTCTTGCTACTTTCACGAGATTAATGAATGATGTACTCAGACCGTTTCTTGATGATTTTGTTATTGTTTATCTAGATGACATTCTGATTTTTAGCAAAACATGGGAAGAACACTTAAAGCATGTTAAGTAGACACTAGATGTTTTGAAAAGAGAAAAAATTTATATTAAACTCTCAAAATGTGAATTTGGAAAAACATCTCTGAATTATTTGGGTCATATAGTAGGGGGTGGTGAATTGAAGATAGATCCCTCTAAAGTGGCAGTCATTGTGAACTGGCCTAAACCCAAATCTGCTACAGAAGTTAAAAGCTTCTTAGGAGCAGCACAATATTGGAGGAAGTTTATTTCTAAATTTTATTAATTGCAGCTCCCTTACATGCTTTAACAGGATTGAACAAGGTGTTTCAGTGGGGAGGCAAACAACAGAAAGCCTTCAACACCTTGAAAGAAAAGATTAGTACAACACCTATATTAGCACTGCCTGATCTTTAGAGACCATTTAAGATCCAAACAGATGCCAGTGACTATGCCATGGGAGCAGTGTTGACACAGCATGGTAAACCCATATGTTATCATTCTGAGACATTGAATTCTGCAGTAGTTAACTATCCTACATATGATAAAGAATTGTATGCATTAGTACAGAGTGTGAAAAAGTGGAAACATTACTTAATGGGCAAAGAGACAGTAATACATACTAATCATCAACCACTTCAATATCTACACTCCCAAACTAAGTTGCGGCAATCAAGACACTATAGATGGATGGGTTTTCTTTAACAGTTTCATTTAGTCATCAAATATAAAAAGGGCATACATAATAGAGTTGCAGACATGTTATCTAGACCCATTATAAATGCATCTACTATACTTAAGCATAATTCTGTGTTACATGAGAGTTACATTGAACCGTATGCTCAAGACGTAGACTTTAAAGATGTATATGAAACTTTAAGTCAAGGCAAAAGAGTAGAAGAATTGGACTATCATGTAAAGGACTGACTCTTATACCATTGTGGGAAGTTATGCATTCCACAAACTGAGAGAGTAAAGATAATTCAAGAAGCACACACTTCTCTAATATCAAGTCGCTTTGGGGTAAGTAAAACAGTTGCACAACTGCAAATATTTTGTTATTGGCCAAAAATGAATGAGACAGATTCTAGATATGTGAGAAGGTGTACTATGTGTGCTAAAAGAAAGCCCAGCAACAGAAAACTAGGCTTGTACACTTCATTACCAGTTCCTTCTCACCCTTGGGAAAGTGTTTCCACGGATTTTGTTGGAGGACTACCTAAATCTAGGAAAGGTCATGATTATCTGTATGTTTTTGTGGATAGATTCAGCAAAATGTGTATTTTGATACCTTGTAATAAACAGATTACAACTAAACAAACTGCAAAACTGTTCTTTGAACATGTATGGGTTCATTTTGGATTACCCACTTCCATTGTATCTGATTGAGACACCTGATTTGTGGGGAAGTTTTGGTCAAGTCCGTGGGAACTGATGGACACCAAAATGAAGAAAAGCATTGTGTTTCATCCACAAATTGATGGCCAGACATAAGTAGTTAACAGGATAGTGATCCAATTACTCAGAGGATATTGCATCAAACATCCTAAGCATTGGGATGAACATTTATGTTATGTGCTACATGCTTACAACATAGAAAAACATTCTTCTACACATAGATATCCTTTTGAGACCTATTTTGTTTTCACACCAAGGTCTCCTTTGGATTTTGTCTTTGGTAAAGACACCATAGTTGAGGGACACAGTGATGTGGACAGGGCAACTAGGTTCATTGAACAGATCCAAGAGATCCACTAGGCAGTACAAGAATAGCTGGAAAAGAGCCAAGCCAAATACAAGGCAAGGCATGACTAGAATCAGATGAAGCATAGTTTCCAAGTTGGTGACCAAGTCTGGATGTATATTAGCAAGGACAAGATGCAAGGTGAAGGTACAAAGCTAAAGCCTATCAGGTATGGACCCTTCAAGATACTTGAGAAGATTGGTGAAAATGCTTTTCGCCTTGATCTACCAGCTCACATGCACATCTACTTAGTCGTAAATGCAGATTGCTCGAGATTGTTTGAACCCTCACTGATTGATGATTCCGAAGAGCGGAGTCAATTGCCTTCTATTGATGACCTGCTACCTAAATATCTTAATGAATTGCAGGAAGACATAGTGCTGGATAGGAAAGTGAGGACGATGCGTAGGGGAGATGTTGAGGACCTTAGAATTGGGCTCAAAGGTTCAAAGTCGAGTAGTGAAAAGTGGATAGAGATTGGACAAGTGAGACAATTGTATCCTCACTTAGTCAATGCTTGAAAACAAAATTTTGGTGGTCCAAAATCTTTTTCAGTGGGAAGGCCGTGGTTTGAATTGGATCCATGAAAAATAATCAAAGTGCCATGACTGTATCAAATCAGGACATACTTCGAAATTATGGGTAAAAAGTGATCAAGAAAACCTTTGGACGGTGGTAGTTTGCAGCCAGCAAGGAACAAAAGGACCTCGGTCAAAGCACGCTGACCGAGGCCCATGGAGACCGTGCAGGAGGCAAAAATGGTACTTGGGAAGCCAGGATCGGGAAATAGAGGGCATTTCTGATGCGCGATTAGCGCTTGCTAATCACGCATCGCTGGGTGAAACCCCTCGAAAAGGAAAAGCCCCAAAGTGCTCAGTCACATGGAAGCTGGGAAACCATGGGGAAAGCACTAAGGCGAAAGGCGGGACCCGCGCTCCAAAACCAGTGGTATATATCGAAGGCATCCTCAGGCGGTAAACAGATTTGGAGAAAAACAAGCGATTCCATTTAGCACCCGATGCATGTTCGACAGATGAGAGAGAAAACCACCGCTCATCGCGTGCTAACGGTCGAGCAAGTCAACCACGTGAAATGAGCGAATGTCATAGGATTTGGGGCTCCAAATTTGACGGTGGAGATTGCACCCAATGGAGGAACCAGATTTGATATGGGATTAAGTTGTGACACATAAGAATTTGACGTCTGATTTGACCGCTGAGTCGGCAGATGAGTCACTCCATAGTGTAACAGAAACTACCGAATCGTTGAGGACGAGCTGGCATAGTTCGTTAGAGGACAAGTGGCCACTCCCTGTGAAACATTGGTGAAGACACAGAGGCAGGGAACTCCAAGTGAACAGCAGTAGGTGAACCAAAGGGACGTAAGAGGAAGCGAGCATTCATGAGAAAAATTGGCTTTAAGCCATGAAAAACCAGAGAGAAAAAAGGAGAAGAGAGAAAAAGAAAGGAAGATAGTGAAGCAAGAAGCAGAAAAACAGAGAGCCAAGCTGACCTGCAGCGTAAGGTAGCATCGAGCAGACAAGCAATCCTTGAGAGGATCTGTCAAGAATTGAGCACCACATTGGGCTCCTCCTATTAAAGACTAGAGAGGTCAAGATTTGGAAAGGAAAAGAGCTTGTGCACTCTAGCAGCTTGGGCAATCCAAGAACCACCCTACCAAACATTCTCTATTTTAGGAGACTCAAATTGAGCTCCTCATTGTAAATCCGTGCTTTAAAGACACAATAAAAGAAGGCCACCAATGAAAGCTGGACCGGAGATGTAGCCCTGAAGAATAGGGTGAACTCCTTATTAATTGTTGTGTCCTTGCATTTTCTTATTGTGTTTTCCTTACTATTTTCCATTTTCCAGTGTTTGTGTATTTTGCAATCTAATCGATCTATTGCCTAAAATAACATAGACACACACTAGCACATGAGTCTGTAATATCTTCATTTATTAATAATTCTTTTACTGAGGTCATACACGAGTGATTTTTAGATCAATGTTCTGAGGCAATATTTGCAGAATCTAGTTATAAATATGAGTTCTTTGTGAAAAATACCCAATTTCAAAAAAAAATTGGTCGAATCGGAGTACAGATGAGGGAGATATTGCTGATTTAAAAATCCACTATGTTGCAGACATTTTTCAGGGTGGCGATTTGTGTATAAGATCTATACATTCTAGTGCAAAATTTGTAGAATATAATTGTATATCTAGGTTTTCTGTGAAAAAATACCCAATTTGAAAAGAAAATCGGCTGAATCGGAGTTCGGATGAGGGAGATATTGCTGATTTAAAAATCAGCTTTGTCGTAGACATTTTTCGGGGCGGCGAGTTTGCAGATCAGATCTGTATGTTCTAGTGCAAAATCTACAGAATCTAATTGTAGATATGAGTTTTTGGTGAAAAAATACCCAAGCTCAAAAAAAAAATCAGTTGAATCGGAGTTTGGATGAAGGAGATATCGCTGATTTAAAATCCGCTCTTTTTTTAGAATTGTTTTTTGACGACCAGACAGTTGCAGCGCAAATCGGAAATTCCAGTGCCTAGATCGAGATTTCTATCACATGGGAAGATGTAGAATAGTTGTTCCATTTCCAAAAATAGGTCATAATAGGGACTCTGAGCAATATTGACTAAATTGTGACAATTTCAAATTTTCGCCAAGTAAGTGAATTTTTTTTTCCAAACCCTCTTCATGGCGATTCTATATTTTAAAGGAAAAGATAATGGTACTACTATTGAAGAATACATAAAAGAAAAAATTCATTATGGGAAAAGCATTGGAGATTTTGGGTAGTGGCTAATTTTATAGATGAGGTGGCCACATGGTGGGAATTACTTAACAAAAAAAAGTGTTCCAACCTACCTGATGAAGAATTTGAAAAATTCCTTTTAGACAGATGGTCTCATGCTAGAAAACAAGATAATGAGAAACATGTGGGGTTATTTTATCCTGGTATCTACTTATTACAGGTTCATGGATATATTCAGAAGGAGAAGATCATTGTGTCTATAAATCCTAGTTGCAAGCAAAATCTTATAAATGTCAATTTGGCAAAAAAATTGTAAGTTCCAGCAAAACAAATGGAGCACACACAGGTTAATAATGAGGAGGTGCAAGTTTATAAAGATTTGAATATTTCTATGGACAAGTATGTATTGCATTCTGATTTTTATGCTTCAGATATGGCTAATGTGGATGTTGTTTTGGGATACCCTTCGATGGAATTGGTGGGTACTATCAATATTAATGTGCAGAAGAAATTCCTGAAGCTCTGAGTATAAAAAGAAGAAAATTACATTACAGGATATTTCCATTAATAAACAAGTAGATTCCAAGGAGGCTTAAGCAGAGGATGTTCCAGGGTGTTATGAAACCAGCTTAAGAAAAGATAGAAAAGATATACCAATGCCTTAGAATTCAGCCTCTTCGAGGGGGCAACCTCCTTTACATTACATAAATGAACAATTCTTGAATGATACAAATGAAAATACCTCCTTTCTATATATAGGAGTCTAAGGGGTCATAACATAATCAGAGCCGACATAACAATAATAATGTGAGGGCACAATAATAACAATAATGGGCTTCTATGTGGCACAATAGTAACAATATGGGCACTACATGGATACATCACTATAATTAGTGGGTCGTACTAATAACAATAAGGGGTTACACTAGTGGTATAGGGGCCTAACATGCCCCTCTCCTTCAAAAAGCGATGTCCTCAACGCTTGAGTAGTTCTTGATGCTTCTGTATAAAATTCTTGTCCTCCCATGTAGAATATTCAGCAAGTAAGTTCTTCCACTTGATGAGATACTCTGAAATTGATCGATTTTGTAGTTTTTGGGTTCTTGTTTCTATGACTGCTCCAAGTTCCAATATGATTTTTCCTTCCTCTTCAATTTCTGGCAATATTGTTTGAATTGGGATCTTTTGCAACTTTTGAATAAGTGGCCATACTTCTTTGTCCTTCTTCCATTCATCCCTTGCTTCATTTATCCAATCTGGTTGGATAATAGAAATAGCACAAAACAATGCTTCCACATCCTCATCCCTGAGGAGTCTTCCCATTCGGTAAGGTCGCCATTTTTTAAGTGCATGTAGTATTTCCAACATTTCCTTCTCATAAATAGCTTGCTTGAGATGTAGTAGTAAAAATACCCAATCACCTACATCAAAACAATTTTCACTACGATGTTGATCTACCTGTTGTTTCGTTTGATTTTGCACTGAAGTGGCATTATCCTTTAAAAGTTGGAGAACTTGTTGTTGATGCTCAATGTGATCTTTCATTGCTTGAACCTTTTTCTTCTTGATATGTCCTATCTCTAGAGTTTGAGGAGTGGTAATTTCTTCCAATCCTTTACAAGATATGGTCGGATTCATTTCTTGATGCTCGATGTGATCTTTCACTTCTTGAACATTTTTCTTCTTGATATGTCCTTCTATCTTGATAGTTTGAGGAGTGGTAATTTCTACCAATGAATTACAAGATATGGTTGGATTCATTTCTTATTTCTCGATGTGATCTTTCACTTCTTGCACCTTTTTCTTCTTGATATGTCCTTCTATCTTGAGAGTTTGAGGAGTGGTAATTCTTGCCAATGCTTTACAAGATATGGTCTGATTCATTTCTTCTTTCTCTGGGGTGGGGTCCTGGGGTATATCCTCTTCATTTGATGTTTCTTGATCATTTTCTTCCTCCTCTTCATATTCTATGTAAAATAATTTCTTCTCAACACACTTATGACCTTTAGTGCATTTTCTATCACAATTGTAACAAAGCCCTTTTTCTCTTTTTTCTTCCAATTATTGTGGTGTAACCCTTGTAGGTTGTGGAAGGCTAGGAGAAACAACACTTCCATATTTATAGTTGTGAGGGGTATGCTTCTAGGTTTCCATAATTTTTCTTTCCACTATGTCAAAAATCCCTTTTACTCTTTCCAATTGTTGTGGTGTTGCTCTATAGAAGGTGTTGCTCTTTGTATCCTCATTATGTGCTATCATTTCCTCCGTGAAAATTGACCACGTAACAAGTTGTTTATGAGAAAAAAGCCCTTCATACTATAAAAATTGATCCGGTTCTAAATATGAAGATGCAATACATACCTTTTGTAACAGTGGTACACCATGTAGATCAAAATATTGCTCCATCTGAAGTATCCAATTTACCGGATCCTTGCCATCAAACTTCCTCATCTTGCTTTTTCTTGATTTTAGGAGCTCGATCTTGAAATGACTGTAACTATGTACTTTCGGATCTTTAAGTTCTAAAATTGTGACCTGTAGTAGCCCTCTGTGTCCTCTTTCTAATGCAACCAGTCTGATCCAAATTGGATTCTCTAAGAAAGAGTTATGCGAAATCTCCCACAATGACTTGATTATAGACTAGTTCAATAATGCGAACTTGTACGACGTGCCACGAGTCACTGTTTCGACCTTTGGATCTGAAAAATGCCTACAAGAAACTACAGTCCATCCTCTTTCTGTACCTTCTTATGAAATTTCAATCTGATCCCCAGAGAGAAAGTTATGACCATTTTCCCCAGGTCACCTGTTTGGAATGTAATTCAGGAGTCTGCAAAAAGACCAATTTCCTCAGATCATATCTCCGTAAATAGAATGCAAAAAGCTCTGAAATTCGGACCCGAGGTTCAGCGTGATTTCTTCTCAAATGGGTTTTTTTTGCAATGTCTGAAACATCGCAGAAAAAAGTTATAGCGAAAATGCCATGATGACCTGTTTGGAGCAGAGAAACCCTAGAATCCAAAGCTCTGATACTAAATGTTATGAAACCAGCTCAAGAAATGATAGAAAAGATAGATCAACGCCTTAGAATTTAGCCTCTTCGAGGGGGAAACCTCCTTTACATTACATAAATGAACAATTCTTGAATGATACAAATGAAAATACCTTCTTTCTATATATAGGAGTCTAAGGGGTCATAACATAATCATAGTCGACATAACAATAATAATGTGAGGGCACAATAATAACAATAATGAGCTTCTATGTGGCACAATAGCAACAATATGGGCACTACATGGATACATCACTATAATTAGTGGGTTTTACTAATAACAATAAGGGGTTACACTAGTGGTATAGGGGCCTAACACAGGGACTGACACATCAGATGATGAACCCTTTATGGTCAGCAATCAATACAAACATCAGACCAGGTACCAGAAAAACAGGTAGTGTCTAAGGAGGTTGAAGCAGAAAATATTACAAGTACTGATACATCAGATGAGGACTCAGTGGTTGAAGTAAATATTGGAAGATAAGAAACAATAGCAGGCACCACAACATGTACCAGCCACAAATCAGGTGCCATTAGGTGGTGAATTAAAGAAAGATATGCCATTTGTTAAAAATTCAACATATCACCACCCACATCACCTCACATGAAAACAACCAACAAGATGGCAACGAATTAGCCACAAGGAAAAAAACCCCCACATGACAGATAGAGAGGGGCACCGATCCACCTACTACACATCAACACAGAAGAGCCGCCAAGGTCAACTTCCATCTCAAGCGAGCGAGGCACCAGCTAGATCAAGGGTTCACCTTTCTCTGGGATGGCTAGATGCACGTGCATGGTAGTAGTGGACTACTCTTTTGAGTAGATCTTATTATTTGTGTTCTTCTTATATCTCAGGGAGGAAACATGTTAAGAGGGGTGGAATGTAGTATACCTAGGGGGGATAATATGGGGTACAGAGAGAGGTAACCAAGGGAATAAGGTAATAATGGGACGGGCCATAATAGTAAATAAGATGGTTAACCCGTATCATGTAAGGGACCACAAGTAGATGTAATAATGTAATAAGCCCATGGTATTAGATAGATGGTATTGAGGGAACCATGGTAATGACCCATGGTATTGTATGTATGAGGCCTATATAGAGGCTAGAGACTCCCCATTGAGAGATGTCAAGGATTATTGTATGAACATGCATATGGCTTGTGGAGTGGTCTCCTTCCTTACGAAGTGAATGTATGGTGTTTCCCTACCTTAAGGGTTTGATTAATAAAGTGAAACATTTCTATCTATTTCTATATTTAGATCTTGTTATTTTTGGTGATTATTTACAGTTATTGGGTATATTTATATTTCTCATATATTTTCAAGTTAGATCTATAGCATATGATGATTCTAAGCAGAGGTTCTTGAAGTGAGAAAGAACAATGGTAAAATGTATGTTTTGGGTGGGAGAGAATGTGTGATCTTGGGGGAGGTTTGAAAAAGGATGATATTGGTTTTGAATATTTGAGTGGTTGAATTCAATGAAATTTATGGCAATTTCTTGCAAATGGAGAGTGATAGAAGTATGTGACCAATTGTGGTTAGCATCGAAGTCGCTATAGCCAATCATTTCAAGGTAATCAATTTCAATATTGTAGCTTAGGTGGAGTTGAGAGAGGATTTTCCATTCATTCATTTGCATGGGGTCGGGAGGGGAGTCGGAAGGGGTAGTGTTATAGCACCATTTACCACTCTTAGTAGATCTAACGCTCTGATTATGGCCTAGGGAAACCCTTCCTTCCTAGACTTGATCCAAAATCTAAAAAGCAGTGTTTTATTTCCTATACGCTACTTTTCCCTATGTTAAAAGTGTGTACACGCGGGTCAGCATATACCCAACCCACCTACATGTGTTAAAACACTTAAAACATAATAAATCTCCTTAATTTCTAGCGGAGTTTATGGGTTTTACCTATTACTTACCTACTATAGCACGTGGCCCAACTGTTTCCCAACTGTTAAAAAAAATAATAATAAATAAAATAAAATAAAATAAACAAAAAAAGAAGAAGAAGAACAAAACTAATTTGGAGAAGTATAAATAAACCTCCATGGGAAGGCCTAAGAGGAGAAGAGATGAGATATTGATATTATAGTTGATTGATCCCTGATCAAGTCTGATGAAATCCCTGTGCCTCCTTCACTCCCCAAGCTTTAGGAAACTCTTGTTTCCTCTTTTGGGATATCCTTGATCCCTCTTGTTATATCCTTCTGTATGTTGATGGAGGAAGATTATTGAGGCTGGGATAAGACAGATCCGAAGGACAGTTTTGCTTGGATCTAGAGGAAGACTCAAGTTATACTTTTCCATCTTTCTTGTAGCTTACATCAATAAAAATAATGTTTTGTTCCTGATATTTATCGTGTTTATGCATTGATACATGTTGCGATTTGTTTATAAATCTTATATTAATGTGTAATTTTTCATTTTCTTAAATGATCTAACGTATATATCATGAATATTCTTTATGTTACTATTGTTGTATATGATTTGCTTGGATAATTTATAGGTTTCAAAGGCATTGGAGGAAGTAGAGGGTTTGAACCTTGCGGGATCTACCCAAATGTAGGACCTCTGAGTAAGGTCACTTCCTCCCAGTTCAATAGTATAAGAATTTAGATTGTTTGTTTGAGAATTTCTCGTTGTTGTTTGCCCTCCACTCTATTGGGGTTTTCAACCCAAGACCCTAGGGTGTTCCCACCAGCAACAGAATTGACGACTCCATTGGTGAAAACATTCTTGTTTTTCCTAGTTTTGGTTGTTTCTTCTCGATTAGGGTTTGTTTTCTTGAATGATTACTATTACATTGGTATTTGACTTATTAGCTTCTCAGGAACCAATTCTAATCTTCTGGATCAGACCTTGATTTTTGTTTTTCTTGATTTAGTCATTTATACGCTTTTTTCTTGGAGTACAGTCACATATACATGATAGGTTCCTCAAGTATACTCATGTATATGTGAGTTTTCCTGCGTTTGAAATGCGTGTGCACGCCTCTGTGTCTTTACATAGTCACGTATACATAATTTTGGATTGTTTTTTCAAAATATTTTTCTTAGTTAGGTCTATTTCCTGGTGAATTCTACTATTTTTTGGTCATCCACTCTCTGTAGAACTCTGTTCTCTACAATTTTTCAATTTCGAATCTCTTTCTCAGTGAAAAACCATGTCGGCCTAGGATTGCTTTTTAAGTAAGGTCTTTGTTTGTGTCTTGGGTTCAATTCTTCTGTTTGAAGTTCTTGGATGTTCTAGATTTCCAGAACAAGAAATTGATTTCAGTTTCGTTTATAACCCAGATTTCGAATTTCTTTGCTTTTCTTTCCATTTTGGTTGACCTTGTTGTTTTTCGCAGTTTTTGAGTGTCTCTTTGGCAATCTTGAGAGTTTTTCCTAACATTTTTGTTGAAGTATTTTGCTATTGTTCAGATCAGTCTATACAAGTTTGTAGTCCTTCTTATTTCAAGTTTCATTTATTAATGAATTTTATAACTTGCAAGGTATAAGGATCTTTATGCTTGTTTCTTGATCTTTAGAATTTAGTAGTATTTTTATGACCTCGAAAATTTCATTGTTTTTTTTTTTTTTTAAAAGACAAAAACATAGTTTTAGCCTTTTTCTCTCCAAGCTTTTGGTTTTTTGGTTTCTTTTGTTTTGTTTTTGAGCAAATGTTAACTTTTTTCAATTGGTTTTTCTTGGTTTTTAGGGAAGTTTGTCTTTTGATTGGTGCCCTCTTTATAGTCAATTTAGCCTATTGATCTTGTGAAATAACACTTTTGCTTCTTGTGTGAGCATCCATGCATCATTATTATAGTTTGCATTGCAGGAATTTTAGTCTTTTTGTTAGCTTTTGAGTATGTGGAGTGTGTTTGCTGGAAAAAGAGAAATTTGCTTGTACAAGTTTATTTGTAGAACTCTATAGAAATCTCTTTTCATTGAAGAAAATAATTGTATTTGCATGTAGTTAAATTTATATTGATTTCTTTTGTGTCAAAAAATCATCAATTTCACTCTCTCTATACCCTTGACTTAAGAATAACCCTCTAAAATCAAGCGATCTAATAAAAAGAACTAGAACTTTTCTATTTTGTCATTAACAAACACCAACAAGTTTAAGTTCATTAGGGCCTTGGAATAGGTGAGTGGAGAGTTAACTCTCCAAGGCTACTCAAATTATTAAACATAGAAGTTGAATAATGAGTGAAATCCAATATCGTTAGAAAGATCAGGAAAGCTCCATGACTGGGTGTTAAGCATGAGAGAGAGTGAAGACAAGGAAGAAAGATACCCCCTCTCCTACTTATTGGATCCCACCTCACAGCTATTCCGCCAAAACATTGATACGAGTTGGTTCCCATAGTTGCCTTTCATAGGGATCACATAGGTGGCTGCGCAGGGGAATCCCATGGCACCTGAGGTAGAAGTTACATCACATTCATCAGTACTTCTGGAGGGTACCCTTGCGAAGCTTGGGTTCTTGCACCAACAAAGGATTTTGTCTGGAGGTCAGCATAGTTGGTTCTGATACCTTCGCTGATAGGCTTGGGCCGTTATTATCCCAAACTATCTTCGGAATGTCCCTTACTTCACTTTCTTGTATTTTGGTGTCTAATCCTCATCATCCGGAGTGGAAATACTTGGAAGTTTCTTGATTGGTTGCATATTTAGGCACTTTATAGTTGAGTGCCCTTTTCTCTTTGGATTTAGTTGACTTTAGGTGGATTTTTTTGTCACTTTTGGACCTTATATTCTGAGTGACTGACCTACCACTCCACTGATCTTGAAATGCCTTTTGATATTTCTTTTGAAAGTTATGGAGTTGCCTCCTTAATGGAAAAGGTTTTGATTGTGCGGCTCTCTTCCTTGGAAATTCATTTCTACATTCCCGCAAGGGAAGGATCAACGAATAAGTTTGGTATGGCCACTATTGCTTTGGAGACCAACCAAGGTACCCTTCCAAAAGGGGATCCTTGTGATTTTCCTTTCTTTGGAAATGTTGGTACCCCCTTGATGACCACTTTGAATATTCCTGGATTGAATGTTGGACTACTAGTTTGGTTGTGGTCCACTCCAAATATTCTTAATGTTCTTGAAGCTTCTCAAATGAATTCTTTATTTCAAGGGCATCAAATGGGTGTTAATTTTTCATCTTCTTTCAAAGAGAAATCTGGGATTCCTCTTTCTCCTCCCTCTTGTAATAAGAGATCTAAAAAGAGGAGAAAGAGGAAGATGAAGAAGAATAATAGTTCTATCCATTCATCATCAACCTCTGCTAGTCATGTTGGAGATGAGCTTTCAGCCGTTGCAAGTCATGCTGGGGGCATAAGTCTAGTCACTACAAGTAATACTAGAAATTCATCGTCAACTTCTACTAGTCATGTTGGAGATGAGCTTGCAACCTCTACTAGTCATCTTATAGATGAGCTTTCAGCCTCTGCAAGTCATGTTGGGGGCATAAGTCTAGTCATTGTAATTCATACTAGCAATGAATCATCATCAACATCTACTAGTCATGTTGGAGATGAGCTTTCAGCCACTGCAGGTCATGCTGTGGGCATAAGTCTAGTCACTGCAAGTCATACTAGCAATGGGTCACCTACCTATTTGAGTTTTATTTCTATTGTCTCACCTGCTTCTGTGAGTAGGGATGGGGACACAAGTCCTATCTTTTTTGGGAAAGAGTCATTGACCTCTGCAAGTCATGTTAGAAACTTTCCATCAACCACTGCTAGTCATGTTGGGAGATTGGATGTTGATAAGAAACCTAGGCGTGGAAGTTTTAAACCTAAATTCCCTTGTAAGATATGCAAGGGAGACCATCTTACTCATTTAGGCCCTAGTATTCCAGAGGTACAACGGATATGGTCCAATTCTAAAGGTTCTTCTACTCATGACTCTGATTTGGTTTCTCAACAGTCTCATCAACCATTGGTTGATAATGTGGTTGAGCCAGTGCAATCTCTGGTTAATTACACTCCTCTTTTGGGGGTGAAGTGCCTAAAAATAGAGTATGTTTGATTTCCAGTACATAGTCTTCTGGTATAGGGGGGATTCCGGTTTCTTCGAATGTTCCCCCTCCAAGTTCTAGGAGTGACTTCTTTGATTGGGATATTCTTGTTGAGCCCTATCTTCCTTCCGCCACACATTTCCAAATAAAGGTTAGAGTTAATTCCATAAATGTCTATTGATGTATGGTGGATGAAGGATCCTCTGCAAGTATTACATCCTCCTTGACTTGGAAAGATTGGGTTCTCCAAATTTGTTGACAACTGATAGTCAGTTGTTAGCCTATGATAGAAGACCTAGTGAATCTATGGGTGTTCTTCCTCAATTTCCTATTACTTTAGGTGGGAAGACTGCTTTTATCGATATGATGGTGGTTGATTGCCCTTTAGACTTTAATATGCTACTTGGGCATGATTTTTTCTATTCTATGAATGTTGTGGTGTCTTCACTATTTTGAGTGATGTGTTTTCCTCATAACGGGAATATTGTCACTATTGATTAGCTTGCATCAGATAATCACCACCCTAATTCGAATTTACTACAAAATACCTCTTGGTTTGTTCCAAGTGTTCAAGTAGACTCTACCCCACCATGGGTGAACTATGTGGCATTGAATCCTCAATGTTCAATTGCTTCTGAGAAGGATCCTTTGAACTATTATTTTCCTTCTTGGGACTTGGTCCCATTATTTGATTGAGTGATTCCTCCTATGGGGACATGGACCCCTTAAATTCCCTCTTTTGATGCTTTTATTTCTCATGATTTCTTGGAATTTAATTTTCCTTCACAAGAGGAACTTTTTGAAGCCATGAGTTTTAACTACCAAAGGAGTCCTTGCCCAAGCCCCATGAGGGGGTTGTCCTGAAGAACTATTATGCATAAGCCTCAAGGCTGCGTGGTTCCCTGTACCATATTGTACATATAAGATACGCATTCTCAAGTTTTGTATTCTATAACACAATATTTTATCTGAAGTTTATATATGGGATGTATTAACTTCTTGTCTAGTGTTTCGATTTATGTCTACAAAACTTGGAAGATTTCTCCTTTGGACATTTTAATGGTTGATCTGTTCTGACATGTGTTGGTTCTCGAAACTAACATCTAGGATAGGTTTTTCGCCTGCATTATGCATTTATCAATTTCCTTTTCCATTTTTGCCTTAGGATCAACCCCACCAAGATATGATGTAGAACCTTCTCATTGCTTAGAAGTGTCATGACTTGTGTGGTAGAGTCTACCTTATCATGGGTGCCCTAGATAGTACCTTGTTGTCACTTGGCACCCATGCTGAACTTTTGTTCTTAGGCTTGGGAGTCCTCTTTAGTCCCGCCATGACTTATGCGTTAAAGCTTCATTCTCTTACTTCTTCGCTATTTTTCTGGCTTTATACCCTAGATGCTCCTTTGTGTTCAATTGTACTGCTACATTGCATGTTGATAATTTGTACTTTTTGGCCTTGAGCCGGCTTCACTTGGACTCGTGTTTAAGCCACTTTTTGACCATGTCTTCTACAAAATCAAACTTGCAATTTCTTAGCCTCTGCAACTTGACATCACCTTTTACCTATGGAAAGAACATTCCTTTGAGTGTCGCTGACCAGTTTCGCCACCTTGCATTGAGCATAGTAATGTTCCCCTCCCAGGAACTAGAGCAACTGCTTTTTCGACACTCGTTCTTTCGACTGTACTATATCATTATTTTATTCTTTTTCAGGCTTCATAAATATGAAAAAGACAAAAAAATTATATATTCCAAAAAAAAGAGCGAGAACAGGATATTATTTCCGTATTTGATGGCAGCTCAAGTCAGTTGTGTCACCCTTGAATATAGCACTCAAAAAATAAGTCTTTCCTCCATTGGGATGGGCTTTAGTTTGAGTTAGGGGAGCCATAACCTTATTATTGAGTTAGTAATCCTCTTATTTGCTATCTCTTCCAATCATATGGAGAGTTTGCTTATGCCTCCTACATGACAAACTTATACAAAGTTATCATATGCTGCCATGAAGTCACAGTTGAGTTGTGATTTTGTTCAAGGGAAGTAAACTTGAGTCGGCCTCTCTACGGTGTCTATTGACATATTTTTCCATCGACCATCCCTAGTTGTCAGAGTCATGTTCATTATCACATCAGTTATTCGGTCCTTTGTTCATGCCAGTTTGAGAAGCTCTCCATTAAATTCTTGTTGGTGGGTCTTTCTCTTATTGACTACGACAAATTGCTCCGAGAGCAGATCTAGAGCCACACCCTAGCCCTATTTTCATTATTGATAGATCACCTTGTGTTAGGAATCGAATAATATCACGGTTCTTTGATTGAGTGGTTTCCCTTGTGTTCGACATCAACTTTCATTATCATAGATTGGGATTTGTGCAGTACCTTGGTTTCCATTTTACCCTATTGGTGGATTCTTCACCTCTGTGAAAGCTTTCATTTTTGGTTGGTTTAGAGAGTTTCTATCATGCACTAGCTACATCTTGTGTATGCTGGAAATATGCTTCGATTGGGTTACTACATCTTTATTCGTCTGATTCCTTCCATATTATTGGCCTATGAGTTCACTCGCACTAGATTGATGAAGGATGCTTTAATGCCTTCCTTCTAGCAGATAGTTTCCCATCGAATTCAACTCATTTCTTTGGGAAAGAGATCTAGAGTCCATTTGGCATTACCTTAGGGTTTGCAATCATCAATGCTAGACTCCTTTTCTATCGACAGTGAGAAAACATCATTTTTTCCTGATTCATAGATTCTTCCAAGTGTTCAACTACAACTCATTTATTCACACTCGTTAGTTTGTACTGGGTACCTTGGCTTTCATCATCATTATTGGTGAGTAGCCTCACATTTGTTAATGGTATACATCAATGACTAGTAATAAAACTATTTCCCACATGGTCGATGTTATCACTCAGGTTGTTCCCTTTGACTCCCAAGGGAATACAGCCGAGGTAACCACAAACCAATATTTGGACTGCAGGTCCTAGCCTACCTGCAATCATAGAGGGCTCTCTCTTTATAATTTAGCTTTGTTTATGATGGTTTTAGGTTAGTTATTGAGTTCAAGGGCTTTTGTTTAAGTTTTGGTGGGAAGGATGATGATTTCAAGTAGAGAGCCAGCGATAGCATGTAAGTTTTGGAACCATTGGGCGTGGAGTCAAGGAGTAGGACTGTTGGTGCGTTTTCTTGGTCACAAGAGAGAAATATGGAGCAAGCTAGCTGCACATGAAACAATGATTCAAGCTAAATGGAGATGGATTGAAGGCTAAGGAATGAGAGGCAATTAAGAATCTCTCGTTCATCTTAACAGAGGGAAGGCAAATGAGCTCTATCTAGGAGCAGTAAAGAATACCTAGATAACTGTCAAAAATGGGTGAATTAGGGTAAATATGAGCCAAAGGGAAATCATATTCATTACTAATTAAGTTCAGATGAAAACATAAAGAAACAGCAGAAATTGAGCATAGAGTGTAGTGAAACAAGTTCTAAGCTAATCTTTCTTTCTGCTATTTAGATGGTAATACATGTATGATATGAGCATATATCAATGAAAACAGAGGTAAGAGGCACTTATTGAGTCATATTGTAGCACAAGAATTCCACATTCAATTCTTCAAAACATCAATACACAGCACACAATCCATTCTCCAAGCTTTTCAGCAGTCTTTGATTAATGAAAACATCAAGTATACAGAGCGAGTCTCTCTTGGAGCTATACAACCAACCAACCCCTTAAATAGTGAATTAGGGTGGTTTTATAAGTAAAATATCTACAAAAATCAGATCTCAGACAGATCTGTTGTAATAAGTGTCTTTAACCTAACATATGTCTGAAATAAATGCGAGAAAATATCTTCAAGCTGCGCTGGGGGCAGCTGTATCAAAAAGGAATTAATGTGTTGTCTTTATGGCTCTGTGCTGATCACTTAGCCATAACTGTGCTTTGGGTTTTGATCCATGCTCTTGAGTGGTTTTGAGGTGCATTAACTGTGATGGGAGAGCCTCGATATAGTTCCACCACTTTCTTTGACTTTGTTGGAGGCCATTCAATGTTCACCTGCATTGGGAATAAAGATTTCCATCAAAAACATTTAACTGATACTCTTTGCCGCTTCCTTGACATGCTTTGGCACTGAATGTGTGCCTTTCTCACCTCTGATACTATTTAAACTGTCCCATCGACCTCTTATGCTACTGTTCGGCCCTCTGTTGCTTTAAAAAATGTCTTTGCCCCTTTTCTGAATCTCTGCGAAGAAATTCATGTCATTTTGTGACTTTCAGGCCTCCTGGTGGCTGAGCCATGAAAGGACTTTCCATTTTGGCCTATTTCCCTTAGCGATGCGCGATTAGTGCTAAGCACTAATCGCGCATCAAAAACTGCCTCGGTTTTTCATTCCGGGTATCCATTGGTGCAGATTTGCGCTTCGCGCCCTTTTGACGATGACGTCAGTGGTGGGTCCTAGTACGGCGGTGACGTGGCAAGGTGACATCAGCAGTACGAACGGGTGATGTGGCGGTATGGTAGAGGTGATGACGCGGTAGTACGGTGGCAGCGACATGGCAATGACATGGCAGGGACACGGTGGCAGGAGGCCGACGTAGGATGATGACGTCGTGAAGGCGTGGCAGTGACGTCACATAGGGGAAGCGGTTAGTGGTTTCATATCGCACCTCTTTTGTGCAGAAGCGGTTTCGGAGGAGGGGGCTTTGCCACAGCCGGGAGAGCGACGCGTGGCAGGAGTACAATGGGAAAACCACCCATCTCCCGGGCGCTAACCCTCGGCATGTTGGGGCACAAAAAGACCCGCCCACCGTAAATCTTGGGCGCGCCAAATCTGACGGTCGACGGCACGATAAATACGGCGGAAGGATAGATACGGGGCCTTTGATGCTTTTTATTAATTGTTTTAATCTAGCGGGGGGAAAACTTTAGGAAAGTGGGTTTTGGGTTATATACAAGCGGGGTAAAATATATTTTATATGCATGACCTTAGGATAAGGGCGGGAAATGAGTATTGTAGGGTTAGGACTTAGGGGAAATGGTTATTAGTGTGACCAGATGTTAGACTAATTCCAGGTTAGGACATGGAAGGGTTGGTAGGAGCCCCAGATGGACTACTATTTCCCGGACTTGATAAATATGGCTATAATGCCAAGGGGAGGGGGATATAAAATATTTTTGGGATTTATATATTTTTTGTATAATAGGGGATAAGGAAATGATATAGGGAGCTAGTTAATAGAGTTAGGAGTTAATATGAATTTGTGAGGTGAAGGGTAGGGGAGAGGCTAAGTTTGTGAACTAAAACTTAGACATAAGAAGTGAATGGACTGTGGAGACATGATTTTACACAAGAAATGTGGCTTCTTTTCACAGAAGAAAGTCAAAGCTTGACTTGGTGCTGTACAAAAATGAAGTGATAACAGGACTGGTTGGGCAGATCCCAAGGTCCTCAAGGGGATGTTAGTGAGTGATTTGGGGAATGAGAAGAAGGGGGAGTTAGACATGTCCAGCTTGAGCTCCTCCAAAGGAAAATTGCCTCATAATTGTGATCTGAGTAAATATAACTTTTGAAAACATGAAATGGATCACATAGCTTGATTCTGCAACCACAAAACTAGTTACCCAACTTACTTACCTAACATTTTTTCTTCTTTTTGCATGGGTGCACTTGGACTTGCAAACCCTGATTATCCTTTTTGCTTTTTAGTTGTCCTCCTATCTAAATCTACACTTATTTCTTCCAAGGGCCCAGATTAAACAGTTGGGCTCCTTTGTTTCTCTACCTATCTACAAATCTGCCAAGATTAAACTGTTTGGACAGACAATGATTCTCTATATTCTAAAAAAAGAAATTGAAACCTAGGGAGGCCAAGATTAAGCTGTTTGGCCTTCCCTTAACAAAAAAATCTTCAAAAATGATTAACTTATCAAAATTTGGAATACAACAGTGGCATTTAGACTGGCACACTTTCATGGCCTCTTCTTTGGCCTCTTTTGGAAATATGGAGCATTGCAGCATGCAAAGTATGACATATTTGGCATGTAAAAATGTCAATCATGAAAGATGAACACCTATTGCACCAGGAGGCTAACAGTCGACTTCAGATCATTTATTCCCATTATGTAGAAATGTACCACGGTAATCAGTGAAGACCTCGAGTTTGCATCAGCATTTCTTGGTTCACTTGTTAGTTGCTCATGTTGCTACTAGTTGACACCATCCACCTTATATGTTGTTTTTCCTTACAACAACATCCTATATGTTAGCACCCGAGTTGTAGAGTAGTACAATTTATTCTACCTTTTGACTTGGTACTTTTTGGATAAGCTTTATGACTTTAGTGATTGGCTTCATACTTCAACATCATTAATCAATTATTTATATGTGATATTCAGACATGTACTTATTTGGATATGATCAGATGATCCATTATGTATTTTCAGTTCCTTTATACTTTTATGCATATTGGATCCTCTTATTTACTTACATGTAGATATGCTTTACTATCTCTAAGCATGGTAATGCCCACCTCAGACAATAGTTTCTTTCTGATCTCTTTCACTAGCTTGGCAGGCTGAATTCCGATGAACTCCTCCTTGGTCTCGGAATGAATCCTTCTATAAACTTAATACATTTTGGCCATCATGTACCCCTTCTGACCTCATATATTAGGGGGAATATGTTATAGCACCATTTACCACTCTTGGTAGATCTGATGCTCTGATTATGGCCTAGGGCAACCCTTCCTTTCCAGACTTGGTCTGAAATCTAAAAAGCAGTGTTTTATTTCCTATACACTACATTTCCCTGTGTTAAAAGTGTGTACACATGGATCCGCATATACCCAACCTGCGTACATGTGTTAAAACACTTAGAAATAATAAATATCCTTAATTTTGGGTGGAGTTTACAGGTTTTTCCTGTTACTTACCTACAATAGCCCATGGCCCAACTGTTTCCCAACTGGAAAAAAAAAAAAAAAATACTAATTTGGAGAAGTATAAATAAACCTCCATGGGAATTCCTAAGAAGAGAAGAGATGAGATATTGATATTATAGTTGATTGATCCCTGATTGAGTCTGACGAAATCCTTGTGCCTTCTACACTTCCCAAGCTTTAGGAAAGTCTTGTTTCCTCTTTTGAGACATCCTTGATCCCTCTTGTGATATCCTTGTGTATGTTGATGGAGGAAGATTGTTGAGGCCAGGATAGGATAGACCCGGAGGACGGTTCCACTTGGAACTGGAGGAAGACTCAGGTTGTAGTTTTCCATATTTCTTGTAGCTTACCTCAATAAAGAAATGTTGTTCTGTTCCTGATATTTATTGTGTTTATGCATTGATACATGTCGTGATTTATTTATAAATATTATATTAATGAGTAATTGTTCATTTTCTTATATGATCTAACGTATCTACCATGAATATGCTTTATGTTACTATTGTTGTATATGCTTTGCTTGGATAATTTATAGGTTTCAAAGGCATTGGAGGAAGCAGAGGGTTTGAACCCTGCAGGATCTACCCAAACGTAGGACCTCTGGGTAAGGTCACTTCTCCCCAGTTCAGTAGTATAAGCATTTAGATTGTTTGTCTGACAATTTCTTGTTGTTGTTTTCCCTTCGCTCTATTGGCGTTTTCAGCCTAAGACCCTAGGGTGTTCCCACCCACAACAGGTAGTCACATAAGTAGATTGATCTTCAGGTTTTTGGGTTTGTGGGTGTTGGTAAGGTAAATCCCCTCTACGGACAGAGGCGATCCCACTAGCCTATCACAGAACTAGCCACAAACAAACCACGCTGCTACGCAAGTTCCTAGTTATGCATCAAAGGGGAATCAAGAAGACTAACCTGGAGTCCAACGCTATGATTGAAGCAGAGTTGATATCCTCACTCCCTCGCTCCAACAGATCATAAACGAACACCTGCACATGCAAAGGAAGAGACAGATACCAACATAGAAACCACCAAGGCACAACTATATTTCAGTCAGAAAGGAAATAAATCAACATATCACCATGACAGATAATGAGATTGGAACTATAATAGCAGTCGCTCATCAATTAATAAACAGGAAAAGTTACAACCATTGTTCTGACGTCGACCCTTCTCCTGGCTGGGCGAATAACTATATGTGTCTTGACATGCATCTCCTCTCCGGCAGCATAACCTCTCTAGCACTCACTAGCATTCCTCCAAGAACTCAACATCTAACACTCCATGACCAATAATCATCACTACTATAACTCAATTACCAAATCACTAGCATAACACTAACACCAACACTCTATCTATATCTCTTATCCAATGCATAATGACAAGCTTATATAGATGAAGAAGGGAGGAGGATGCGATGAACCGGGACACCTTTCGCGGATTTAGCAAAAGCCATAAAGATGGATAAGCTCGACAAAAGACTGATTTTTTATCCTCAGAAAAGCTCCATGTAATGAAGGAAACAACAGCCGGACGTGCATTAAGGAAAAAAGGACGACTAAATTTGGTTGGCGCGACTGTTGCTCTAAGACAGAGCGCCAATGGTCGCGCCCTCTTTTGAGGATCTCCACCATTGGCGCGGGTAGAATACTGTGGACTTGCGCCAATGGAAAAATAGCACTTTTTAGGGATGATCTGCAGAAGGCGTCTTTAAGGAACATGGAGTACATACTCAGGGGAACATAATGCAAGTGCTTTTAGCCTTTGTCACTTCTTATAACTCCCGGGATGTGTCCTCCAAGGTACGACAAGAGGAGTAACAGGGATGGTGACAAATTACTGTGTAACAGATGCCCCCTAAAGCATGAAGCCCGAGAGGTGGAGAGGGGTGAAATGCTTTACAAGAACACACACATAAGAGCACACAAGAGCACATATAGTTACTATCGCCGAGGAGCTGTATTAAGAGACATGACTGATAGTTCAATTACATGATGTACGTGGTATGGTCGCAACCATCCATAAGAGAGTACATAAATAATCTGGATACATAGTATGGACGCAGCCATCTGGTTGGGATCAATGAATTGACTCAGGTATCGTCGCAGCCATCCAGTGAATGAGTCAAGTATCAAGAATCACGCCTGGATTACAACAGACACAATCCAGGGTCTTGCGCTCCATCTCGACCTGAACAAGAGTACAAGTCCAAGCATGTGAATATATGAGCTGAAGTCAAACATGCATGAACATCGCCTGATTACCAGTCAAAAATGGAAACTGTTAACAGACGCGAGAGGTACCACCAATAATGACAATGGCCCTCAAGGTACTATAGGTACAATCTACGGCGTGTGAGTCAATGATCTGAAGTCGAACACCTGTAGAATCATTCGATCGGAGGCCAATGATGAAAACCTCATGTCGAACACGAAGAACCTGCCATTGAGGCATGCAGGCTCCAAGGCACCGGAAGGGAGTCTCTAGGTCAACTTCCTGGATAATGAGCTGAAGTCGACAGGGAGTGACCTTGATCGAAGGTGGGCCATAATGTTTCCCACATCATCGACATGAGACAAAGAGATAATGTTGTGAATCAAGATTGTGCGAACTATCAGAGGGAGGTTGTTTTTTCAGAGGTCAACTTCTCTTGAACATATCGGCGGCACATTAACGGAATTGGCAGTATTCGACATCAATGTATCAAAGGTCATTATGACGAGGCAATGAGTGAATGAGAGGTCAAATAGGGTACCCAAGTCCATGGGAGCAAGTGAAAAATATGAGATGAGATATCCCCACCCCGGACACGAAAACAAAAAGTGCCATGTTCAAGAGTGACATACTGCCTTTACGGTAATAACTATGGTTCAAAAAATTTTATTTTCCCCCCACCATTTCTGGCGAGTACCCCAGTTATTTTTAACAAGCTTGATGGGGATAGCATATGCTTGTGTTGTGATAAAATCCGATGTCATTAAGTTTTAACGAGTCTGACAAAGGAAGAACTCGACGTCTTTTCATGTTTAGAGAGTTTGAAAAGACAGCAGAAAGGAAACTCCAGGGATGTCCTTTTTCGTAAAGTTGTGTCTCTCGGGCCCGAAAAAGTATAAAATAATACCCGAAAGAACCGCCCGATCATTACGATCGAGGAGTACTTTTCATGATTAGTGACTTCGACCTGAAAAAGTAAAAAAGCGGTCAAAACCACGTCGTTTCGTAACCACTAACGAGTTTGAAACGACAAAAACCCGGTAATCTTTTTATGTTTTAACGGTCGACAAAAAGAACTTAAAACGACCGCCCCTTATCACCATTTAACGAGTCAAGAGGAGCGACTCGGCAATCTTTTCCTCTTTAAATGGTCAGAAAAGAGCTGAAAGTGGACCTCCATTTTTATTTTCTTTAACGAGTCAAAAAGGGAAAAATACTCGGCAATCTTTTCATATTTTACGAGTCAGAAAAGAGCGTAAAGGCGACTCGTCCTGAAGGAACAAGTGGTATAAGGGATAGCAACTGGTTCCGGTAATGGTGGAACTTTACTTGAAACACGTAAAGGTTAAGAGGCTGGCTAATAAGACCACTCATCGTTGCGGTTCCTCAGGAAAGGAGAAACAACCAAGTGAAAGCATATGATCGGCCAAAAAGATGGTAGCGATGGAAGAAACAACCAAGGCTCATCTAGCAGAATTTTAGCGGATAAAAGGAAATCACGGGATGTAAATGGGTTCATTTTTACACAAGCTTGAACCATGGAGAACTTTGCTTGTTAAAAAAAAAATTGTTGCATGCCCCCAGCATGATTATACCAATCGAGGCACATGCCCCCCAAGCTTCATGGCATTCATGGAGTGGATGGAATGAAGGTTTACCTGGAAAGACTCAATTGGAGGATGCCCCCGGGCTTCAGTCATGCGCCCGGGTGAGCTGCCGTCATCAGAATGACGGGGTGGGTGCTGGGGCATTTCCTGTGGAAATAAGACCATTTAGGAATGGCAAATGGCTATATGTGAAGTGTGAACCGGGGAATGAAAGTTGGTCTACGACTTTGATCGTTCTTCCTTCATGCGGAAAACACATCACTCTGAAGAGTGAGGACACAATAGCACGTATGCGATAAATATAGTCTCGTCCAAGGAGTAAATTGTAATCTAACGGACCTTGGACTACCATGAGACCCATTTGGATAGTCTTCCCTTCTAACATGATAGGTAAATTGGGAAGAATTCCTAAAGGTCGAGTGATTTCTCGATGGAAACCTACAAGGTTTCTCATCTCAGGCAGAAGCAGTGGGGAACCAAGTGCTTCCCAAGCTGTTGAAGAAAGGATACTCACAGGAGATCCTTCATCAATAATTGTACCAGCCATAACCATGTGATAGACTTGAACTATAATTCGAAATGGTATGGAGGCTGGTAACCGAGGATTGACTAGTTGATCCCAATTAAAGGAAATAACTAGGTTGCTCGGAGGTGGGACTGGATAGACAGTCGGATATGCCTCTAATGGACTTTCTTCCTGTTGTGAAGAAATGAGAGGGATGCTCACTTGATCATTAACGTCTATGTCAATGAACATAATTTGGATGGTGGGTTCGTCATTCTTGGCAGTGATAACATCATCTTAGGAGGTAACTTCTGAAGGCGAAACCGAGTCACTTGTAATCCGGACCGTTTGACTATTGTCTGGTTTGGATTCAGATGTAGGATCATCTAGGGGTGGAAGTTCTGAAAGCAAAACCAGGTCACTTGTAAGAGCAGCTAAAGATGGAACTTTTGTAGGCAAAACCGGGTCGCTTGTAAGCTGGACCTTTTGAAATACCGGGTTACTTGTAAGCTGGAACTGTGGACTTTCGGTTGGTTTGGACTCAGGGGGTTCATCTTTGATGATCAAGTGGTGCGTAGATGATGAATATAAATCACTTGTTCCAACCAGGGACTGGTCTGGAGCAGGCGGAGCACAGGTAGGTTCAGGAAGAGAAAGCTGGACCAAAGAGGAATCATGTTGGATCACTTGGTTAGTGGAGAGACACTCTGCAGGTGTAAAAAGACGTTGATATCCAGCGGGTAGTTGGGGTAAGGAATCCGGCAGACTTGCCAAAAGACGGGAAGCTTCATCCATAAGTGGACAAAGGCGAAGGAGATGATTACCTTCACAAAGTCGACAAGGGAAACGAACCTTCCCTTTTCTGTTACCAGCTAGTAAGGTATCGTCGATTC
Source organism: Pinus tabuliformis (assembly GCA_031772625.1). Classification (NCBI taxonomy): domain Eukaryota; kingdom Viridiplantae; phylum Streptophyta; class Pinopsida; order Pinales; family Pinaceae; genus Pinus; species Pinus tabuliformis. Next base: position 1,092,403,713 of record CM062815.1, on the reverse strand, counting down.
GTGACAGTAAGGGGCGAGTCGGGTCACGGGACCATATATCTAGGATCCTGGGAATGCTAGGACAATCAGAAAGAAAATGGTCCCCTTTGCATAATTGACAAGGAGATCGAAGCTTCCGCGGAGGAGCAGAAGGTGGTTCCACTTCTGATAGCTTCGTGGTAGATACGACCTTTCCCTTAGGAGACTTCTTCTTTTTGGTCTTCTTCTTCTTCTTCTTAGCCACCTGGTTAGTGAAATCCAAGGTTTCGCCAGGCGAAGTAGAAGATGAGGACGCAGCAATAGGCGAAGAAGGGAAGGGGTCCACCTTAGAATCAACATGGTGTTGTTCGGGTGGAGGAGGTGGTGGTGGGACAGGAGTCATCACACTTGAGACCACCGAGTTTGAAAACAACCATACGGGTAAACCAATGGTCAACCCAGGCAAAGACAATATTGCGATATACTGAACACCAACATTTCCAACAGAAGGAAATGGGCGAGGGTACCCCTTAGGAGGAACACCTTGGCCGGTGAGCACCGGAAAGGCTGCCATTGAACGAGAAATAACCCTACTCAAGCTAACGCAAACAAAATCTAATTGGGTAATGTTATCGTGGCCAATAAATTTTAAGACACTGAACTTAACCTTTTCATTTTTTAAGAGTCGAGAAAAGGACAAAAGATGACTCTAGTCTCCTTCGAATATTTAACGAGCACGAAGTGACAAGACGCTCACAGGCACCTTTTCGTTTAGGGAGTCCGAAAAGGATCAAAAGTGACTGCTCTGGAATTCTAGGTAGAGGGTGTGCCAAACTTTTCGCAAAACCACAGAATACTTTTTAGGGTACATGTGGTCGATCTTCGTGAATGCTGTGTTCACTGCATTGCGAATCGTAGGGCGGCTGACATGGCTTCCTATGGATAAAGGCTTTATTCCTATAGGGGTCTCCCAATATATACTCGACGGTACGTGGGAGCACAGTCCGTATTGGCACCTATCGTTTCACCGTGGAGGAATCACCCAACCACTCGACGATAAACTACCAGGTTTAAAGACGCTGGAACACGTCTCTAACCTAGACCTCTACAGTGTTTGCGTTATGTTCCAATGCGTTGTTATGTTCATTGAGTTCATTTTAAAGTTTATCTTTGATTATGTTTCAGTTTTTTGGTCCTACCGTATGTGATATCTCGAAAACTTCTTACATGCAAACTATATGCTGAAATTAAATCATTTAATTCAATGAATTCTATCTACAGGAGGGTTGAGATCTTTTTCACAAACAAAATGATCACTTCAACAAACAACAAAGATCCTAATGCAGCTAATAACAAGAAACGAAATTTTGTCTTTTTCTTTTTAATAGCAACAAATAACAATAAATGCTAACTACTATAATACAAGAGATTTTTCGTTTTTCTTTCCTTTAAGATGGCATGATGCATGTAAACAAATTCTAAGAGATATGCACAATCCAAGTTCAGTCAATGAAATAGAACCAATTCTAAAACACAAAATGAACCATGCAAGCAAGGAAAAACACAAAAACTAGTGAACTTCAAAGAGGCTAGAAGTGAAGTATTCAGAGTATAGAAGATCAAGCTTTAACAAAGCACTGGATAGGTGTAGAACAATCAACAAGCTGACTGGATGATCAAGAGACCGAAACTTCCCACAGAAGGCTAGACATGCAAAGTCACTGGAAATAAGCAAACAGCTGAGGGATACAGGCTAAGACCAGTCAAGCAGAGGTTCAACACAGTTCCAGAGGCTGAAAGAGATATATAAAGAGAATGAATGAGATTTCCACCCACACACAGGCAAAATTTACAGAGCTGGCACGACTGTCAGCCTGCAACTTGCGCTACCACAGAATTGGCGCGAGTTGCTTTTGAGCAACATGCACCAACTGGCGCGACTGTCAGAGAAATAACCGCGCCAATTAAGCTTGCCAACTAAAAAGATAAAAGATACGACCTCAGGTCGGGTTGACAGTGCTCAGATGGGTCAAACAGTAAAGAATAAACTCAAAACTGACTCAGGAAGCTCATGCACTCAAGCAAGCAGAAGAAAATTAACATGCAAGACAGAAATCAAAGAGTTACTCCCCAGTGGAGTCGCCAATTTGTTGGTAAGGTAAATCCCCTCTGCGGACAGAGGCAATCCCACTAGCCTATCACAGAACTAGCCACAAACAAACCACGCTACTACGCAAGTTCCTAGTTATGCATCAAAGGGGAATCAAGAAGACTAACCTGGAGTCCAACGCTATGATTGAAGCAGAGTTGATATCCTCGCTCCCTCGCTCCAACAGATCATAAACGAACACCTGCACATGCAAAGGAAGAGACAGATACCAACATAGAAACCACCAAGGCACAACTATATTTCAGTCAGAAAGGAAATAAATCAACATATCACCATGACAGATAATGAGATTGGAACTATAATAGCAGTCGCTCATCAATTAATAAACAGGAAAAGTTATAACCATTGTTCTGACGTCGACCCTTCTCCTGGCTGGGCGAATAACTATATGTGTCTTGACATGCATCTCCTCTCTGGAAGCATAACCTCTCTAGCACTCACTAGCATTCCTCCAAGAACTCAACATATAACACTCCATGACCAATAATCATCACTACTATAACTCAATTACCAAATCACTAGCATAACACTAACACCAACACTCTATCTATATCTCTTGTCCAATGCATAATGACAAGCTTATATAGATGAAGAAGGGAGGAGGATGCGATGAACCGGGACACCTTTCGCGGATTTAGCAAAAGCCATAAAGATGGATAAAGCTCGACAAAAGACTGATTTTTTATCCTCAGGAAAGCTCCATGTAATGAAGGAAACAACAGCCGGACGTGCATTAAGGCAAAAAGCACAACTAAATTTGGTTGGCGCGACTGTTGCTCTAAGACAGAGCGCCAATGTTCGCGCCCTCTTTTGAGGATCTCCACCATTGGCGCGGGTAGAATACTGTGGACTTGCGCCAATGGAAAAATAGCACTTTTTAGGGATGATCTGCAGAAGGTGTCTTTAGGGAACATGGAGTACATACTCAGGGGAACATAATGCAAGTGTTTTTAGCCTTTGTCACTTCTTATAACTCTCAGGATGTGTCCTCCAAGGTACGACAAGAGGAGTAACAGGGATGGTGACAAATTACTGTGTAACAGTGGGTTTTCTATTTCTCGATGAACATGACATGGTGTATATGTCCATTTCTTTTGTTCCTAGTGTGTAATTATTTCCTCATCAGTAGGACCAATATCATTGGTGAGTGTGCAGAAAGGGAAATACAATAATAGTTCACTCCAACAAAACATGGCACAAAAAGGATCATTAGGGGAAGGGATGACAATGTATCATGGCAAGACATGTACAACCATTAGAGGGAATATGTGTTTCCATTGGTTTTTCTTTCGACGAGCATAAAATTAACAAGAGCGTGCAACTTCAAGCAGGGTAAATGATTCCAATGAAACATGTCTATTCATGTATGCAAGGATAAAGGTTGGTGTCAAAATGGGATTCTCATATTCTTGAGAAACCGTCTGAAAACAATTATGTTAGCATTCAAAGAAACAAATGTACAACTTCAAAGAGAGGGGTAGTTTTTGTAACATATGGCATATTTATTGTGCCCCAATGTCTCTATCTACAATGGTTTTTGTAAGGAGTTTCCAGATGAAAATAACAATAGGTGCTTCTGAAGTGGCATTTTGCGAGAGACGTGATGACATTTGCCAGTAGCTCTTTGATCTTGTTTCTTCTTTTGCTACATATTTTGAAATATAGCTTAACACAACATGGCATGATAGAATAGGTGTTAACAATCAACATTTTCTCTCTAGATAGAAAGTAGATCGAAATTGTGGATATTCAGTCTATCATCATTGCGAGAAAGGGTGTAGGTTTCTCGACCTTTATTGTCAATGAACATTGAAGATGTGGAGTTTAACTCCCACAACACTCCATATCGACAACTAATAACATTGTCTTTTTTGCGAAGTCGGGAAGATTCATGACACTTTGTGTGATGTTGAACACAATTAACAAGCTCTTCATTGTCATCAGAATGAGTTGATGTGAAGATTGATGTTGTGTCAAGAAGGCATGGGTTGTGAATTGTTGATTGGTGTAGCGTAAGATTCCAGGAAGTTTAGTAGTGATCAAAATAGTTATTAACATCAAAAAATTCCTCTTCATTGTTGTTGGGTTGTGTTATATTCTTTTCACGACTAGCCCACGTAGTTAACCGGGGGATAGAGGGGGGGTGGAAACCCCCCTTCGTTGTGTCGATTGCGTAGTGGGGGGGTCACAAGGGGTTTGAGGGGTGCAGGTAACCCCACTCTATGGGGTATGGGGTAGCACCCCAGAAAATTTTGTTTTTGGACCCTATATTAGGTTGGGCAGACCTACCTATGGTTTTGTGCATGATTTTTGCACATGGTTTTGGACGCGATGGTTTTCGATCCATGGTATTGGATGCTTCGGAATGTATAAATATGTATTGTAACATTGAAATGAATATAATGAAAAATCAAGCTAGTGGTCCCGGTTTTGGGATCCAGGGGAAAATCTTTGTTTATATGTGTTTTATGTGTTATGCTCTCGCATTGTTTATTTTCTCTGTTTTAGAATTTGTATGCAGGTAATTTCTATATAGGGTTAAAACCTGCATTTGGTATCAGAGTTGTTTTGGCTTCAAGGGACGCCTTTGCTGCTGAGGGGTTTCGCTCGGGCCTTTGGTAGACTTTGTTCAATAGGATATCTGCAAGATCAATTTTGGTGGTGAAAGAAGATGGCGAGCAATGGAAAGATAGGGATCGAGATATTTGATGGTCAGAGTTTTGAGTTGTGGAAAATCAAGATGGAGGATCTGTTGGTGGATAAAGATCAGTGGATCGCGATAGATCCAAGTACTAAACCGACTGGAGTGTTAGATGAAGAATGGAAGAAGTTGGATCGGAAGGTAAAGAGAACAATACGATTGTGTGTCTCAGATTAAGTATTGCTGAATGTATCAGGGGAAGCTACGACGAAGGCTTTGTGGGACAAGTTAGGGACTTTGTACCAATCTAAGTCTCTAGTGAATAAATTTTTCCTGCAGAAAAATCTATATAACCAAAGGATGAAAGACAAAGACTCGGTGACAGAGCATCTGAACGCATTTAATACAGTGGTAAGTCAGTTATTATATGTTGATATTAAAATTTCAGATGAAGATAAGTGCATCAGTTTGTGGTGTTCTCTACCAAATTAGTGCGATAGTCTGGTTATTGTAATAGGTAGCAATACAACTGCCTTGCAGTTTGATGAAATAGTCTCATCCTTGTTGATGGAGGAGATGAGACGGAAAAATATGGAGAGCCAGAATGGTGATGCCTTGTCTATACAAGGACGGTCCCATAACAAAAACAAAAATAAATCATCGAGTGGGAGAACTAGATCTAAAGGGATATCTAAATCTCCAGGAAAACCTATAAAGGTGGTGTGTTGGAAATGTGGAAAGGAAGGGCACTACAAAAGGGACTGTAAATCTAAAGCTCTTAATAAAGGAAAGGGATCTGATGATGCTCCTTCTGCAGAGGTGAAAACCACCTCAAATGAAGGTGGGGATGTGTACTTGGCTTCTTCAAGTACACATGTAGATCATGAGGCATGGTTGATTGACTCAAGTGCATCCTTTCACTTCACTCCCCATGGAGAGTAGTTCTGCGAGTATGAGAAATACGATGGTGGTGATGTCTTCTTAGGGGATGATATGAAGCCTAGAATCGTTGGTCACAGAAAAGTAAAGTTGAAGTTACAAGGTGGAAGGGTTAGAACACTTCCAGGTGTTCTGCATATTCTTGCATTGGCCAGAAATTTGATTTTTGTAAGCAAGCTGGATGATGCAGGTGTAAAAACAATGTTCGAGAAGGATACTTGCAAGATGGTTTGGGGAGCATTGGTATTGATGCGGGGAGTTTGGATTGGAACTCTATACAAGCTACAAGGTAGCATTGTTGTTGATGGGTGCAAGAACTCTGTGGTTCCTAAAAGTGGAGCAGAAAATCTAGTGGTCTCTAGAGAGAAGACCATGTTGTTGCATCAAAGGCCTGGATATATTGGAGAGAAGGGCATTCAAATGCTTCATGGTAAAGGTATGGTAGAAGGTATGAGTAATAGCTCTCTAGATTTTGATTTCTGTGAAAATTGTGTATATGGGAAGTAGAATCGGGTGAGTTTCCCCTATGGTGTTAAGAGGGCGAAAGAGATATTAGAACTTGTGCACAATTATGTGTTTGGACCTGTGAAGGTTCCATCACTGGGTAAGTTTGTGTACTATATATCATTTATAGATGATTTCTCAAGGAATACATGGATATATTTCCTTAAGAAGAAATCTGAAGTCTTTGACAGGTTTAAGGCTCTAGTGGAAAACCAGACAGAGAAGAAGATAAAGGTGCTGAGGATAGATAATGGTGGAGATTTTTGCAGTAAGGAATTTGAAGAATTATGTAAGAAGTGTGGTATATCATGGTAGAAGACTACTCCATACACACCTCAGCAAAATGGAGTTGCAGAAAGAATGAACAAGACGTTGATGGAAAGGACAAGAAGCATGCTCAGTGGTGCTGGGTTAGGATAGGAATTCTGGGTAGAGGCGGTGGAGACATCATGTTACCTGGTCAAGAAATCACCTTCATCAGCGTTGGAGGATAAGACTCCACAAGAGGTATGGACTGGTAAGAAACCCTCTCTTTCACATTTGAGGGTATTTGGATGTGATACATATGTACATGTTCCAAAGGAGAAACGAACCAAGTTGGATAGTAAATCTGAAAAGTGCATCTTTATTGGGTATAAGGATGGTTTAAAGGGTTATAAGCTTTGGAACCCAACAACAAGGAAGGTTGTGTATAGCCCAGAATTGGTGTTCAGAGAGGTGAAAGATGTTATTAAACGTGAAGTCCAACCAAAGGAACTTGAGAAGGTAGAGTTTGAGCTAAAGGAGGAAGAATCAGACTCTACAAAAGAGGAGGAATCAGAAGATGAAGAGCCACAAACTCGGGGTGTAAGAAGATCAGTTCGAGAAAGAAGGCAACTAGAAAGGTATAGTCCATCTGCTTTCTGTTCAAATTTTTCTTTATCTATTACTGATGATGATCCCAGAACTGTGAAGGAAGCAGTAGATTCAAAGGATGGAAAACTATGGAAAGAGGCCATGGTTGATGAAATGGCATATTTGCACAAAAATGAGGCTTGGGATCTGGTGGAGTTTCCAGCTGGAAGGAAACCCATTGGCAGAAAATGGGTGTTCAAGAAGAAGAAAAATGTAGAGGGAAAGGTGGAGAAATACAACGCTCGGTTGCTAGCAAAAGGTTATTCCCAGGTGTCAGGAATTGATTTTGGTGATATTTTTTCTCCTATTGCCAAGGTAACTTCTATTAGATTACTTTTATCTGTTGCTACTGATTTTGGTTTTGAGGTAGAACAGATGGATGTGAAGACAACATTTCTTCATGGGGATCTGGAAGAGGAGATCTACATGAAGCAACCTGAAGGCTTTGTGGTGAAGGGTAAGAAAGAATCGGTATGCAAGTTAAAGAAGTCTCTATATGGGTTAAAACAAATACCAAGGATGTGGTATCAGAAATTTGATCAATTTATATGGGGACTTGGCTCCACCAGAAGAAAAGCAGATCATTGTGTGTATTTTAAATTAATTGGTGACCATGTTATTTATCTGGTCTTGTATGTGGATGATATGTCGCTGGTTGGAAATGAGAAAGAAATTATCCAAGATTTGAAGACCCATTTGTCCTCCAAATTCGACATCAAAGATTTTGGTGTTGCAAACCATATTTTGGGCATGGAAATTAAAAGAGATCAGACAAAGAGGAAGCAGGAAGTATGTCGAGACAATATTGCGAAGGTTTAATATGCAAGATAGTAAACCGGTGAAGGTTCTTATTCCTGTAGGTGTGAAGTTATCTGCTGAACAATGTCCCAAGACACAAGAAGAGGAAGAGGACATGTCCCATGTTCCATATGCAAGTGCAGTTGGTAGCTTGATGTATGCAATGGTATGTACTAGACTAGACATTGCACATGCAGTGGGAGTATTGAGAAGATTTATATCAAAACCAGGGAAGGAGCACTGGACAACAGCGAAGTGAGTTTTCAAGTATTTGCCTGGCACTAGTGATTATGGTTTATGCTACCAAGGAAGACAAGGATTGGACAGAGTGTTGGATATTCGTGGATTTGTTGATGTAGATTGGGTTGGAGATATGGATCAGAGAAGATCTACAGGTGGGTATGTGTTTAACCCATTTGGAGGTGCAGTTAGTTGAATGAGTAAGAAACAATCTGTAGTGGCACTATCAACTATAGACACATAATACATGGCAGCCACTCATGCAAGCAAGGAAGCAATTTGTTTGCAGAGATTGTGTTCAAGTATGGGGTTAATACAAGGAGCTATAAGGATAGACTGTGACAACCAAAGTGCAATTTTCTTGGCAAAGAACCCTGCATATAATTCAAAGACAAAACACATTGATGTTCAGTATCACTTTGTGAGGGATATGATAGAAGACAAAAAGGAGTTGCTGGTAGAGGTGGACACCTTGAAGAATACTAGAGATGCATTGACAAAATCTATGAGCTCTGAGAAGTTCTCTTGGTGTAGAGAAACAATGGGCGTTGTAGGGCTAGATAAATGACTAAGCTCTCTTGTGGCCCCCTGTGGAAAGCAAACAACAAGTGGGAGAATGTTGGGTTGTGTTATATTCTTTCCACGACTAGCCCACGTAGTTAACCGAGGGGTTAGAGGCAAGGCAGAACCCCCCCTTCGTTGTGTCGATTGCGTAGTGACGGGGTCACAGGGGGTTTGAGGGGTGTAGGTAACTCCACTCTATGGGGCCCAGGGCAGCACCATGGAATTTTTTTTTTTTGGACCCTATATTAGGTTGGGCGGACCTACCTATGGTTTTGTGCATGATTTTCACACATGGTTTTGGATATGATGGTTTTTGTTCCATGGTTTTGGACACAATGGTTTTCGATCCATGGCATTGGATGCTTCGACATGTATAAATATGTATTGTAACATTGAAAGGAATATAATGAAAAATCAAGCTAGTAGTCCCGGTTTTGGGATCTAGGGGAAATCTCTGTGTATATGTGTTTTATGTGTTATGCTCTCGCATTGTTTATTTTCTATGTTTTAGAATTCGTATGCAGGTAATTTTTATACAGGGTTAAAACCTACAATTTTTCCAATCAAGATTGTCCATATTTGGTGCATCTTGCAACCAAATGAAGCCGTGTATGTGTGCAGATCCTTTATGTTTCCATTGTCTCTGAATAAAATATGAAAGTCAAAAATTGAATCATACAAAATTCCAATTTATATATCAATGGAAAGAAGAATGGTATGAAAAAAAAATACCTACACCGTTAATCAAATATGTGAAGGCCTTTTTGTAGGACTTCTTCGAGGAAAATTGTAAATATGAAATGCATATATTGTGTTGTTAAATGTGGGTTTTTAGTTATGTTTTGAATTCTCCATTGGTACTGATTGTTCAAACTTGAAGGAACATTAGTAGGCATGATCATGTGAAAATCATGGCATTTGGTATCAGTTGCATTGAGAGTGAACAACAATGTCGAGCTTCCTATCTGCGTGGTCATGTCAGTTAGTTCACATAGTCACTTGTTCTAGAAAGAGTGTGTTCCTCATAAACTTGAACCGAAATGCATGACTTGTTTAGGAAATTCAGAATCTGGGAAGTCAGGAAGACATTGTCGAAGATCTGAAATAGTTGTTGACAAGTTGTTCTAAATGTGTTTCTTCACAAAAAAATTTGCATTTCCTTGGCTATGGTGGCATATTAGAATGTTATATAGGTAGTAGTGAAATCTTGGGTGTTGGTTGAATCGATTATCATGGTAGTGCAACAAGTGTAAATCATATTCATGCATTTCAACTTTTGTAATTCTTGGTTGTGTGATCATGGAAATTCCTGTAGGAAAGAGGGTGGGGAATTCCTTAGCAAAGAGTCCCTCAGTGTTGTATTCATTCGTTGGGGATAGAGAGATTCTAGTCCAGTCAATCGAGCTTGTTGAATTTGGATTGATCGAGTGAAAATAAGCACAATGTGCTCAAGTTCAGGACATGAATTTGGGAGAATTGGAACAAAAGAAGAAGTTTGGATATCTAATGGACTTAACACAACATCAAGATCATAAGTAGAATCAACTATGGTTTGATGGGGATCAAAAGAGGAGGTTGTTACATTATGAAAAAGAGAATAAATATCTGTAGGTTGATCTAGTAAAGCATAAATTGCAGATGGACTGAGTTGGACATCCTTGTATTAGGGATCATGATTTAGTTTGTATTTAGGTGTTGCAAGTACACATGACTTGAAAACAAATAATTCATAAGCATTTTCAGAAGGAGCATACCTTTTGACAATGAGGATGTCCAATTCAGAAACCATCTGAGGTAAGTATTTGGCAATATCAGTGATGTCTTGGGGGAAGATGATTGTATGGGTGCTATATTTGTATTGACCACCACGAGCATGAGTGACTTTTAGAATGGGGTTCAAACGTGCAATGAGCATTTCCTCAACTTGTGTTAATTTTTTAAGAACATACGGTTGTTCACCGGGGTCCATGTTGTTAAGATGAGAAAAATGATTAGTAATTTTAGATGATGCACAACGAAAGCAAGAAAGGTTGTCATGTAAAAGCCTTGTTTTCATACCTGGGTATGGTTATTTTCATATTGTGCAAACATGCATGGTAGAAAGTTTATTTATCCTTTGTCGAAAGCAACGTGTTCATCATTAAGGGGGCGGGGGTTAGGTGAATTGGTTTTAGAACTGGGAGAGCACTTGATGTGGGAAGGGATGTAGTAGAGGAAATAGGTTTTTTGGGGTCTCTATAAAGAATTCATCGACATGCATTTATTGTATCTTTGTTTTTTGCATAAATAATACGCCTTCATGTGTTTTTATCTACATTTTCATTGTTGCATGGAATATCTAAGCAAGTAGAAAATCATTTAACATTAGATGGAGACATAAGAAATTTAGAATGAATCAAAATTGAGTTATTATGCATATAAAATGTATTACAATTTTTAGAATTCTAGTTTTTTATTTGAACATCATAAAATGATAGCATGAATAGGTAAACAGATAAAAATTAATTTTATAGACATATAAACAATGAAGTAAGATTCAATTGACATTGACATAGATGTTGATATATAGGTTATGTAAATTTTGAAGGGGTAAGCATACATATGTTGGAATTATTGAACAAGAGTGTTGTCAAAATACACATTACTATAACATCAAACAATGATAGAAATATAGTAAGATAAGCAAATTTCTAGTTTTTTCTTATTTGAACGTCATTGAACGATTGCATAAATAGATAAACAAGAAAACATTTAGTTTATAGACATGTAAATGACAAAGGGAAAAAAATATGTATTGAAGATCCTACAAATGTTGATATGTACATTATGTAGATTGTGAAGGGGTAAACATACATATGTTGGAATTATTGAAAAAGAGTATTGTCAAAGAAAGTGTATTGAACAATGATCTATATAGAGATGATACTTCATGTACAAAACAGTAGAGTTCCTTGCAACCATGAAGCAAGTTCAAAGGTGGTGAATAACAGGTCATTGTGCAATGGACATTGCATGAATTTCCTTGAGGACCTCCTTGCATACAGACTCATATTGAATTTCTTTTGGATTAACTAGTATTGTTTGTAAGTGCTCAACACCATTGAAGGAGTCTATTTTGATGGAAAGTGTTAGTAGGAAGCGACGACCTAAAATCTGTCCACAAATTTCATGGAGATCAACTGCTTTGATAGAAATAAGGAACACATATTTTTCTGGGATGCCCATGAGCTCATTTTCTATGTAATTGAAAGTTGTGATGTTTTGTAGATGCCCTGTGTGGTTATGTAACTCAATTTTAAGTTCGTAATGATAGTCACATTCTGGGAAGTCATCATTACACTTTGTACAATGCCAAAGATTGTTAGAATGTAGCAAATGCCAATTCCAATGCCAATGCCATATTGCTTTCTCAGAGACTTGCATGCAATTAATTTCATGAAGCATATTTTGTAGTAGGGCTCATTTGGAAGCAACACTGTAGTTTCTACTCAAATATGGAGAGGAAGAGTTATAGCATGTTTCACAGAACCATGTATGGAGTTGTTGAGTTTCTTCAATGTTTGGATTTATGACAAGAGTGCTAGTGGAGACTATCCCTATGGTGATTCCATTGAATTCATATACACGACCCCCTTTGATTGCAAGGATTGGCGGGTTTGTGAGAAGAGAACAATGCAGCAAGGTTCTATCCTGAAGAGTCAAAATGATCTCCCCATAGTGTTACATCAGTTGTAAAACTTGAATTGTCCTTTAATGTAAGTGATTTCCTTAGTATTCCAGTTCCATCTCTGCATCAAATTTTTGAGGCATGTGAGGTGGATCTAACAACACCAATAACATCTACATTAGTATTTGAGCTTGCAGACTTGATTTCAGCAATAGTTCTGAAATGAAAGCATTGATAAGGAAAGGTTGGATCATCTACCAAATATGGTTTGACAGTGGATGCAACAAACAAGTAAATCTCCCATTTGTTCTTTAGGTGGTTGTAGTTTCGGTTTGTTTCTTTAACTGTGTCATTCGAAACAATGTATAACCTCCCAACTTGGATTAGATTATAAAGAGATTCAACCAATTTAGCAAATGTGGAAAGGTGGATTTCATCTTTATCACGATCAACGAGGTCAAATCCAAAGAATTTTCTCGAGCGATGCACGTTGTTTTAAGTATTCAATGTTGTCTATGTAGATGATCTACCTTGGATTGACCAATACTTTCGGTAGGGATTGAGTGCCTTGAATGAGATAGTTGTAGTTGTGGATGTATTCGTTGGAGTTACTAAAGAGGTAAAAATCTATGCTGATGAAGAGGAGGATTGGGACATGCATGCCTTTTCATGTAGTAATGTTAATGAGTCTTTGGTCAACGTTGATTTATGCCTCACAACCTCAAGTTCAATAACTCGGATGGACCTTGTGTAAATGAAAAAAAAGGAGATTAATGTAGAGTCCATTTGATTTTTTGCATAATGCAAGAAGAGTGTAACATACAAAAAAATGGAATATGGTGTAGACAAATATTGGGCCTTACGAAGAGTATTGAAGTGTCATGCAAGCTACTTTTTTAAGAAGAATGATTGAGCCGACTTGGATATCTTCAAATTCAACTTGTGCACTCTGATAGTAGCAGAGTCTTATGTTGATGTGTTCCATCAAAGAGAGTAATGTGGAAGTGTGAGGATGTAGTTTTTGATGACGTAACAGATCCGATGTCGATTATTTGGAGTAGTGGTTGAATCTCAGTGGAACCATTTAGTATCAAAGGAATGGCATTCTTAGTTAAGGTTGGCTTCATGTTTTTTTTCTAAGGGTGTTTCATGGACACTATGTGGTCGCTACATCCATGGGAAAAATCCAGGCAGATAAGCCCGAAGGGGTCTACCTGCTAGCCAAACGAGAAGGGCATAACCCCAAGGGCGTCAAGGAGATTTGACCTCATGACCTCCCAACTGGCAAGGTACTTAGCAACAGGAACTCGACCAACTGAGCTAACACTTGGGGCTTGGCTAGCTTCATGTTATTAGCACAATACAATCATTTTTTCGTGATGGAAATACCTGTAATTAATTTTAATGCATTGGAAAATATATTTAAACATAAAATGATAATGTATGTAAGGGAATCATGAATTGGAATTGTAAATTTAATTTTATAAAATGACTTGCTCAATATGCTATGCAAGAAATGCCCCAACTATATAAGCAGGTAGATCAACAATATAGTTTCTAACACCCTTTATCATGCATATGCAATTTCAAACATGGACACATAAGTCTTAACTTCCTATATCAACCATCCACCCTTTTCTGAATATAAGAGCACTAAGCACACTAAAATTAAAATATATTAACACATGGGTGATCTTACTAAAAAAAATTCGTTATTAAGTGTAAGTTTTAGAGGTGACAATTGATGTTATATGATTCATTTTGTTAGTACGAATTTCATTTTTTAATTCATTAACTATTTTTTATGGATATAAAAAATTTTGATTAAAAAATATGCACTTAAAATCTCTAATAAATATAATGATATACCCCTTAATTTATGGTTTATTGGTTCTCCCTATCAATTTCATAGTCCATTGTGTATGTAGAAACTTAAAAAAACTCAACTTTGACTCCTTGAATTAAAGCACAAATCAAGGAATCACTTTTCTCGCTAATTTTCAACCAACCTTGCCCAATTGAGGGAAATTCCCATTGATTTAATGCTAGACCATTAAAACCAACAACTCATGATATATATGTTAAACAAAACCCACTTCTGGGATTATCAATGAGAGAGGTTGAAATGTTGAAACATTTGGAATCAAACCTAGGCCAATTGAGGTAAATTCCCATTGATTCACTGTTGGACCATGTTCCAACACAACCACAGTTTTTTCATAAGCCCTTAATCGCAATCCATTTGGAGGAGTGAAAATGAGATTTATATGCATACCCTATCATTTTATGCATTAGAAAGATAAAAAGGAATAAAAAACATATAGTTAATGTAGTTATTAGGATTAGGGATTCAATGTCCCTTAGAATCAATCAACATTTTCAATCTTGCAACATCAAGATGACAAAGCATACAAATTGCCAGTGAATAAAAGTTATATATGCCCACTGTGTGCATCTTTGATTTATTTATACCGTTACAAAAGCACCTCTTCTTGTGTATCCCACATAGGCTTAAGGGAAAGTTTATGGTAGCATAAATGTCCTTACATTCCTTCAAGACGACATCAATGTATATGGGTCCATAGTCCACATTCTCAAACTGAACTTGGGATATATATACCTTCTACTCAAGCTCATTCCCTTCTCTATGGGTTGTGTGTGAATGAGTTGGATACGGTCATTTTATGCATTTTCGAATTGTGTCTACGACTCTAAAAGTTCCACTTTAAATGTACTATTGAGTAGGAAGCCTTAGGAAGAAGCAAAGTAAATGCTAAACATTCCCAGGAAGAAACAAAAACAAAGAAAAAACATCCAAGAGTACAAATTTCCACCTTAATTGTCCCACTGAGTCGGAAGTATTAATATCCAATACACCTTACACCCCTTTGGGACTCCAATACTTAATACTCATGCTACACAGTTGCATTAATGTAGAAAAATGCAGGTACTAAACACTTGCTAGTATTTCATGAGCATGGGCATTCTGATAAGATCATTCATCATGGAAGAAACATGGGAATTAGATACATGATAAGGCCATTTCCTTGACTAGTCTTAATCCTAGTCTTAATCCTGATTATGTGTTAATTATGTGTCTAGGGAAACTACAACAAAAAATCTTTGGGATAAGCTTGTTCATTGTACAAGGCTAAATCACTCATGAATTTGATATTTCTATAGAAGTTGTATGCTCTGAAGATGGAAGGTGATGATAGTGTTATAAATCACACTAGGGTTTTCCACGCTTTGTTTATTTATCTGAAGGAAATCATTGACAAATGAAAATAAGCTACGCATAACATGCACTATGGTATTTTAGATTCTTGGAAGAATCTAATACTTACCATCAGTGTAGCTACAAGTGTAGAAAATGTCAAGTTGGATGAGATCATAAGTTAGTTGCTGCAATAAAATACACGAAGAAGAAATTTGCAAATAAACATCGATTCACAAGTTATGATGCGTAGGGGTTTCTCTCAAGGGTGAAATAATAAGATATCTAATGGGTAGGAAGCAACATGAGTTTATTTTTTGAATGTGCCATCAAATGCATGTGAGGTGGGTTGGATATATGCAAATTGATTCTTCTAGGGGAAGACAAATAAAACAATTGAAACATTATAGTTGATGCAATGAGTAAACGAATTAATTTGTTGGAAACTATGTCAACAAAGGTAGTTAGCTTTGAAGTTATAAAAAAATTGTATGAACACGATAACGGTTTTAAGAGGCAAGGAGAGCATGCAAGGAATCATTGATGGGAGATCAAACATCCTACATGGATTATTTTTTCAAGAAGCATTTTTATTCAAAAAAAAAAGTGTTCCAAGAGGTTCCATTAGTGACAATTTAATCTAGAATTTGGGAATCATATCATGGAGGATTGAATGATCATTTCAGAAGGGACAAAACCCATGCATTTTGAAAGAAATTTATTTTTGGCTACGCATAACAAGAGATGTGAGAAGATATATGTAAATATGCAACATTTGCCAATTGGGAAAACGGAGAAGTCAAAATACTTGATTGTGTAGTCCATTAATTGTGCCTTGTTTTTCATGAGAGTATTGTGAATGGGTTCTTGAATTTGCTCAGATTGGCGTCCAGGAAGCTCATGGG
Organism: Pinus tabuliformis; assembly: GCA_031772625.1. Lineage (NCBI taxonomy): Eukaryota > Viridiplantae > Streptophyta > Pinopsida > Pinales > Pinaceae > Pinus > Pinus tabuliformis. Next base: position 1,092,387,216 of record CM062815.1, on the reverse strand, counting down.
AATGCATTAATGGAGAAATCAATTGTGACAATGAATGCCAAGTTGGAAGCAGAGCAAATGAAAGAGTTGTATTGTGAGATGTTGGGCTTAACATGGAAGATTCTTGGAATATTTCGTTTTCTTTACTCTCTAGTTTCTTAAAACGATATGTTTCTTTCCCCTCCTGTTAGTCTCTACTTTCTTATTGGTGTTGGTAATATTCAACCTTGGTCCTCAACTTGGGAGAATTAGAGTCGAGGGGGATTTGCAATGGAAGAGATTTAGGGAAGCTAGTGGGATCTTGGGTTTGAAGGCTAAAGATGATAGGAGGATTAAACAACCCACCAAATGTCATAGAGGTTGATTGCATGATGTATGTGGGTTTTTCTCAGTAGGAAATGAAGCAGAGGAGCTTGGGGTTGGTTTTGAGGAGTGTGGGATCATTGTAATTGCAATGGTAGAGGATGATACTTTGAATCCATGCTAAAGCATTGTAGTGAATAAGGTAAAAGTGTTGATGGACAGACTAGTTGTTGAGCTTGGTGGTAAGGTGGAGTTCGGTGTCCCATATGCATTAGAGGCCATTGTTGAAGCATTCATGGAGACTACACTGAGACAATATGAAGAAGACATAGTGAATTCAAGCATTGGAACAACAGGGGATGGAGAATCTGGTGATGAACAAGAAGCCAAGACTTCAAGAGAGTGTGCATTAATTGGCCTTGAGTCACTCTGTTTTGAGGCCAAAAATACAGGGGAATTGCCATTAACTGCCAAGTGTGAAAGTATGGGAAATCATGATTTTTCTTAGATGTCAAACTTTGAGGACTCTGAAGAACATATTGATTAGCTGGATAAACATGCTTGTGATGTGGGTGATGTTCAGGCTAATGTATTTGAGACCCCTATTGGCAGTAGTGAAGAATTATATGTTGCAAAGCTGCCAGACTTGTCACAGGTTTCAGAGAAAAATAATAGAGTGGTTGATAGTGGCAATGAAGCAGACTCATCTCATGTACTTCATGGTCTTGAACAATGTGTATTCAATTCATGCAGGAGCTTCCCATTTGGTGACTCAGAAGAGGAGTTTCCTACCATGGATAGGCTCTGGGAAGAGGACCATAATAACATGGGCCTATTTGTAGCTCAGAAAAACCAGTGAGTCAAGAAAGAAAAAGACTGGAAGAAAACACTTGCTTGTAAGCTCTATGAAGAGCAGAGCAACCTCTGGAAGGGAACACTTACAGATAAACATTTAGAGGATCAGGAAATGGGTTCAAGTAAATTTTACAACCAGCTTTCACCTTCAATGAAAATTCCTGAACACCTGAACTATGTGGACATCTTAAGTGGGAAATCAACAAGTAGTTCTTTAGAAAGCCAGTCTTTGACTTCTACAGAAAGTTCCTTGAATGATGAAGAAATGGATCAATTATGGGAAGAATATAATGATGCACCTTGCCAAGAGACAGAGGCTCCAATCAAGGGACTCAGAAAAGGCCTTGCAAAACTTCAGAGACTCAGAAAAAATGTTGATTCTGATGCAGAGGATGGCCCTAAAGATCCTCAACTTTGTTGTCTGAGAGCCTTTAGATTCTCCATGGGGAAAATGCCTCTGAGAAGACCAAATTTCATGAAAGTTTCAAAGGTTTTGAAGAACTTTGGCCTCATTCAACATATCTGAGTAGAAAAATGGTAAATTGATAAAAGAGTTGCCAAAGCAATTGTCAATAAGCAATATAATAGTACAACTTCCCATGTCATTGGTTAGGGGAGAAGTTCAAAGCCATGTGCCTTGAGAACTGTTAAAGAGAGGTACCTGCATTAAAACTATGATTGTTGTTTGTGCGAGGACATGCAATTCTCTTATCAATATGTTGCAATAAGTCAAGGAAGAAGCGTGGAAGAACAAGGGAGCAGTGGATTGATTGATATTGACCAACTGATGAGTTTATACAACTGGTAAATCAAATTTAAAACGTAAGGGAAAATGTAAACACAAACCAAAAATAGAATTAAGCTACAACAGTTAAAAGATAATCACATTTTCCCTAACATTACTACAGAAACCAAAAACTGAGATAACAAAAGTATCAACATCACACCTCCACTGTATTTGCTACACTGAACACGACCTCCTTCTTTGTTCTCCCTAGGTTGTCTGTGAGATTCTAAACACGACGACTTTGTTATACTAAACACAAAACCCCTTCTCTGGTCTCCGTCTCCTTGAATCACAAGATGATGAACTGATAAAGAAAAATACATAACTGAGGGTTGCTGATGAAATTTGATCTGGGACGAAAACAAAATCGTTCATTGTGGATCATGGAAGTAGGTCATTTAGACTATGGCACTGGGAGTACTAACCTAAAATGTAGTGATGTAGTTTTGGAGAGACTCAGAGAATAATGTGTGGGAGTCAGATGTGAAGCTGAGAGTAATTAAATTATGTGCCAGATGTCAAAAGCTGAGGAAAAATTTAGACTAAGACGAGAGAGACACTAATTCAAAAGAAACACCTATTGACATAAATATATGAATTTGAGATTGTTTTTTGCATGATAGAGAAAAATGAATAGCATAAGATGACATTTATCTCATGAGAACTAAAAATTAAAATCCTATTGTTTAATAAATTTATAAAACTCTTCCTATTTTATATTTGATAGTAATGAAGATTTTTTTTTTTTTTTAATCACATGGTTCAAAGTCGAGCCTTGAACTAACGATAAAGACGAGTGGCCATTCAATATTATTGAGGCCTTACAAGATTTTTAACACTAGTATTCACAAAAATGAAAAAACCATGTAAGTACCATTAGAGAATCAATTGGAATCCATCACACTATCGGAATTAAAGAAAGCAAGATCAGAAGACTTGCTGTAAGGACCTGCAGCTCCGCCCGAAGTGCGACTGCGACCGAATGGAAGTGCGCGCGATTGGAGGCTTGAACGAACAACATTCCGGCTTGAGGTGCGATGGAGTTATGGCATAATGCGAAGACATAAGAGTTGGGCAAGATGTTATATAGGCGTGGGAGTGTAATGAAACACCCACGGGCTGACCATACTTGGACACAAAGCTGACGGGGTAAAATGTGATGAAGTGTGGGTGTGTAAGGCGTGGAGGATGAGTCGGTCGGGTAGGCTAACTCGCCCTGCCACCTGTATAAACAAGTGATGCGTTGGAGTCATTTGAACCATCATCCATCACTCATCGCTCAAACATGTGAAGAAGGCGTAGAACAAGAGTGTGGACGCAGCTAAGGAGAAAGGAGCAGATTTGGGTGATGCGCCCGTTCATGGGCAAGGCCACACGAAGGTGAACCGCTTGTCTTGGTTTTGGGTGAAGGGCGTGGGCAGGGTCGCCTGCCGATTGAGGAAGGCGTGCACGGGTGTCGCGCCTGGTTTGTGCGATAACTTGGCATGAGTTCTTCGGTGACTCGGGTGAGCGCCCACCCGTCGTGCAAGTGTGCATGGTGACTTGGTGAAGTGTTGAGATTGTGAACGGAGGAGTGTCTCGTGCAGAGGCGCCTATGTGTGGCAACTTGGAGGCGCGCCCAAGCTGGGCAAACAACACGATCGTGCGACAAGGTGAACAAAGGCTTGGTGAGTCGTGCGGCGACTGCACAGAGGCACCGATGAGTTGGGCAACCGAGTTTGCTGAAGATTGTAAATTTGGCTAAGTATGAAACTTGGTGTTTCCCAAGTATACTTGTAAAAGCTTTAAACGTTGAAGATTGTATAATATCTATTATTTGGGTAGAATCATTGTTCAGGGAGTTGCCCCTCCCTTTATACTGTGCAATTGTGTTCTTCATGTATAATTTTTGATGTTAATGAATGTGCATGGGTGTTCATTGGTATAAAGGAAACATTAATAATACTTGGTTGCGGAACACAAACTGAGTAGGAATAAGTGGTTAGGTGTAGTCCACGAACATAAGTATGGGTGAAAAGAAAGTGTTCGGTGGTGCCGCACCTCCCCAAGTGTGGTTGAACGACTACCGCCGGCCTGGGGGCACATCAGTTAGTATCAGATCTAGGTTGGAGCTGGTGATTGAAGTTGATTCAGGGTTGAAGAAGCTTGACAGTTGGTGATAGTGAAGCAGGTACTTGCAGGTGAAGGAAGATATTTCACATACAAGTGGAACAAGAGCTGGTTCAGGTTGCAAGCATCTTGGTGAAGCTGTTGGATGGTCAAAACTAGATCTCAAAGAAGAAGGAAGTTGTTAGCAATGGCAGCTGAATCTCAGGCTGGGTCTAGTCACGGTGCGAAGGATGCTACTATGGCATTCATTGAAAAAGTGTTGGAGAAGATGGAGGACTTAGAGACTTACTGGACTAAGAAGATGGAATTAGTTGACAGGGATCAAGAGGCCAATTCGAAGATGAGGGAAGAGCTCGAGGAACTCTGGAATCAACACAAGTACACTAATCTTATGTGTACACAACTTGAAGTAAGGGTCAAGGAGGTTGAAGAGGCGAGAGACCAAGGTCTTGTAGAGATCGTGGGCTTGCGAAAATCTCTTGACGAAGCCAGAGATGAGATCGCGGTGTTGAAGAAGGCCATGAGGCATAACTCAGGTGGAGGGGTGCCTCATGTGAAAGTCAAGGAACTAGAATCTTACGATGGTACAAGGAATACAATGACTCTTGGCAACTTTCTATGGGACATGGAGCAATACTTGGAACGATTGGGTCTATCTGATGATGAGACAAGAGTGAAAGTGGCTGCTCAGTTCTTGACAAAGGATGCTAATATGTGGTGGTGAAGTCAGATGGATCAGATTGCCAATGGCAGTGCTGGTGACATTACTTCATGGGACAAGATGAAGAAATCTTTGCAGACCCATTTCAATCCTTAGGATGAAACGTGGGAAGCAAGGATGAAAATTAAGTTCATAAAGCAAACCGGGAACCTTCAGACATATCATTGGGAGTTTTCAAGTGCGGTTCTGGAACTTCCTGACATGGTAGAGAGAGACAAGGTGTTCAACTTTATTATTGGGTTGAAGCCTTGGGCACGCAATGAAGTGAAGTGGCAGAGAATTAGAACACTTGAGGAAGCTTTTGCTCCTATTGACAGGTTGGTGGGGCATTATGATGAGACTTCTGATGATACGAATAAGAAGTACGATAAGCCGAAAGATAAGAAGAAGGATGATGCTTTGAAATCGGATGATAATACAAAGACAAAGAAAGCCTTGAAGTGTTGGATATGTGTTGGACCACATTCGGTGAAGAATTGTCCTTCTAAACTGAAAGTGGCTGAGATTGCACAATCTAATGCGAAGAATGAAGAAGCTTCTGTGGCGATGATGCAAATATTTGGTGCTGCTGCTGCTACAGAGGTGGTCTCTCAGAGGGATCCTAAGAGGAACAAGTTGGAGTATGTTCGGATGAAGGTTGGAGACGCTGATATACTCACTATGGTGGATAGTGGGGCCTCTCACAACTTCATGGCTGAAGATACTGCGAGAATAATTGGGCTGAAATTTGTACCGGTGAAGGCACAGATGAAGAAAGTCAATTCGTTTCCTGATAATGTTCTTGGTGTAGTTGAAAAAGTGGACACAACACTAGTTGAGTGGACCAGGAAAGTCGACTTCACTATAGTGCGGATTGATGACTATGAGGCTGTGCTGGGAATGGAATTCATGAAACAATTCGATGCTATGATTGTTCCACATTTGAAGCAGCTGTACATTTACGATGGAAGGGAAGATGTACCCATTGGTGTTCGAACAATTGGAGTGACAAGGCCTGATTGTATGTTGGCAGTGATGCAAATGGAGGATGAGAAGCAGATGGAAGACATGACTAAGCGGTTGTCTATGGTTGAGACAAAGCTTACCGAACAGTCATTGGTCATCAGGACACTTTCAGGTAGTATCTTGGATTTGTCAAGAAGGCTAGAAGTGGTTGAGGATGATGATGACGATGATAAGGCATATGTGAGGCCGAATTTCTGGGAGGAGGATCGGGTCACTTATCTACAGAGGATGGAGATAGAAGATCCAGATAGATGGATTGAGATGATTAGTGAGGGTGAGCCTTCAGGCTCTGCTCCCTCCACATCTTCTTAGATGACAAATAAGATGGGGCTCATTATTGGCTGCTCATGGCAGTGAGTCTTTAAAACAGGTTGAGCAGGTATGGTAGATGGTGTAGGGATGGCTTGGCATCAAGCATCATGACATGATGTAGATGGGATGGAGTTTCCATGGACCTGAGCATGGATGAGATTCTTGGTGAGTCCGGGATGTGGCAGAATCTGAGATGGACTGATGAAGGCATAAGGAGGGACATTCTTATGATTTGAGCGTCACAATTGGACTAATCACCCGACTAGTTCAAGTCATGGGGGCTAGCACTAGACCAGAGAGATGTTGACATCAGGCAGACGAGGAGGACAGTTCACAGGATGAGGACGACACATGATGGAGATGGAGGTTCTACATATGTTGTAGGGATGTTTGAAGTATGTGGAGGAGTCGACATCATGGACCAGGAATGAGACAGATATTGATGTTGATCTTGGTGGATGGCTACCAGGATGGCATGTTCTCGAGGACAAAAATGACTTCAGGTGGAGGAGGATGTAAGGACCTGTAGCTCCGCCCGAAGTGCAACCGTGACCGAACGGAAGTGCGCGCGGTTGGAGGCTTGAAAAAACAACGTTCCAGCTTGACGTGCGAGCTCGACTTGGTGTGCGACGTCGTTATGGCATAATGCGAATACATAAGAGTTGGGCAAGCTGTTATATAGGCGTGGGAGCGTAATGAAACACCCATGGGCTGACCATTCTTGGACACAAAAGCCGACGCGGTAAAGTGTGATGAAGATTGGGTGTGTAAGGCGTGGAGGACGAGTCGGCCAGGTAGGCTAACTCGCCTTGCCACCCGTATAAACAAGTGATGTGTTGGAGTCATTTGAAACATCATCCATCGCTCATCACTCAAACATGTGAAGAAGGCGCAAAATAAGAGTGTGGATGCAGCTAAGGACAAAGGCGCAGATTTGGGTGATGTGCCCATTCTTGGGCAAGGCCGCACGAAGGTGAACCACTTGTCTTGGTTTTGGGTGAAGGGCGTGGGCAGGGTCGCCCGCTTGTTACAAGGAAAAGTGTCTATTTAGAACTGCTCTATCCCACTAAGGTGTGACAGTTGCCTTAGAAACAAACAGATAAAAGCTACTTTTGTGTTTACTTTACGAATTATAGATAGAGAGGAATAGAAAGACCAACCTCTGTCTTGCGCTAATCCTTCGATTCGATCCCTCTCTTCTTTGATAGTTCCCAGCTACCTGCTCCCTTGCACGCCTAGCTTCACAAAGTACTTGTAAGATCACAGAAGCATAGCACTATACAAAGACATGGATTTATATTCATAAACAATTTAGGATCAGATTTAAATTGACCATACAAATGTAACAAGCATCAATGATACAAAAGCATGGAGGAAAACTCAAATAGATTTTATTGATAAATAAGAAAAGATCCAGGAGGAGTTACAACCAGTTTTTCCGACCCAGCATCAACCTCCCAGCAAAGAAGCCCCTCTTCACCTCAAACAAAGCTTAGATCACCCAACAATCTGATGTTTTATCTCTGGAAACCAACAACAATTCCTTACAATATGCAAAATTCCAACCCCCTGGATCTCTCGGATGAGGGATCCATATATAGATATCTGTAAGGGGGATGAGTCAGCTTGTGATTTGATTAGTGTCTTCTCTTTGAAATTTCTTGCTTCCAATTGGAGACTGAGGGCCTCTTACTCATCCTTGGTCGAATTTAGTGAGGCAAGTGTCACAGGAGAAGATTCTGGAAGCTTCCATTGCCTCTCCACCTCGCGGAATGACACTGCCATTTGTCATTTCTCGCCCATCGCACCCCACAGAAGGGACTTTTGAAATGAAACGCACCCTCACATTGTATTTGGGTGAGATGAAACGCACGTAGCCAGTGGAGCAGCTGCAATGATCCTGTTTTGACCAATTTTGAGTAGTTTTTCATGGAGAACTTCTGGGAGAAGCTGTAATTTGTTGACCTTGTTCCTTTAGGGGTTAGAACAACACTTTTAGGGACTTAGGAGCCCTTGGTTTATGGACATTTCATGCTTGGGGTTGTAGGGCACAAAAATGTCTATAACGCCACCGATTGAGGAAGGCGTGCACGGGTGTGGTGCCCAGTTTATGCGATGACTTGGCACGGGTTCTTGGGTGACTCGGGTGAGCGCCTGCCTGTCGTGCAAGTATGCACGGTGACTTGGTGAAGTGTTGAGATTTTGAATGGAGGAGTGTCTCATGCAGAAGCACCCGTGTGTGGCGACTTGGAGGTTCGCCCAAGTTGGGCAAACAACATGACCGCTCGACAAGGTGAACAAAGGGTTGGTGAGTCGTGCGGCGATCGTGCAGAGGTGCCGACGAGTTGGGCAACCAAGTTTGCAGAAGATTGTAACATTGAAGATTGTATAATAAATATTATTCAGGTAGACTCATTGTTCAGGGAGTTGCCCCTCCCTTTATGCTGTGCAATTATGTTCTTCATGTATAATTGTTGATGTTAATGAATGTGTATGGGTGTCCATTGGTATAAAGGAAACATTAATAATACTTGGTTGCGAAACACAAACTAAGTAGGAATAAGTGGTTAGGCGTAGTCCACGAACATAAGTATTGGTGAAAAGAAAGTGTTCGGTGGTGCCGCACCTCGCCAAGCGCGGTTGAAAGACTATCGCCAGCTTGGGGGCGCGACAGTTGGTATCAAAGCTCGGTTGGAGCTGGTGATTGAAGCTGATTCAAGGTTGAAGAAGCTTGACAATTGGTGACAGTGAAGCAGGTACTTGCAGGTGAAGGAAGTTGTTTCACATACAAGTGGAACAAGAGCTGGTTTATGTTTCAGGCATCTTGGTGAAGTTGTTGGATGGTAGAAACTAGATCGCAAAGAAGAAGGAAGTTGTTAGCAATGGTAGCTGAATCTCAGGCTGGGTCTAGTCACGGTGCGAAGGATGCTACTATGGCATTCATTGAAAAAGTGTTGGAGAAGATAGAGGACTTAGAGACTTACTGGACTAAGAAGATGGACTTGGTCGATAGGGATCAAGAGGCCAATTCGAATATGAGGGAAGAGCTCGAGGAACTCCAAACTCAACACTAGTACATTGATCTTATGTGTACACAACTTGAAGTAAGTGTCAAGGAGGTTGAAGAGGCGAGAGACCAAGGTCTTGTAGAGATCGCGGGCTTGCGAAAATCTCTTGATGAAGCCAGAGATGAGATTGCGGTGTTGAAGAAGGCCTTGAGGCATAACTCAGGTGGAGGAGTGTGTCACGTGAAAGTCAAGGAACCAGAACCTTACGATGGTACAAGGAGTGCAAATACTCTTGGCAACTTTCTATGGGACATGGAGCAATACTTGGAAGAATTGGGTCTATCTGATGATGAGACAAGAGTGAAAGTGGCTACTCAATTCTTGACAAAGGATGCTAAGATGTGGTGGCAAAGGAGGATGGATCAGATTGCTAATGGCAGTGTTGGTGACATTACTTCGAGGGACGAGATGAAGAAAGATTTGCAGACCCATTTTAGTCCTCAGGATGAAACGTGGGAAGCAAGGATGAAAATTAAGTTCATAAAGCAGACTGGGAACCTTCAGACATATCAACAGGAGTTTGCAAGTGCAGTTCTGGAACTTCATGACATGGCGGAGAGAGGCAAGGTGTTCAACTTCATTATTGGGTTGAAATCTTGGGCACGCAATGAAGTGAAGAGGCAGAGAATTAGAACACTTGAGGAAGCTTTTGCTGCTATTGACAGGTTGGTGGAGCATTATGATGAGACTTCCGATGATAGGAAGAAGAAGTCCGATAAGCTGAAAGATAAGAAGAAGGATGATGCTTCAAAATCGGATGATAATTCGAAGACGAAGAAAGCCTTGAAGTGTTGGATATGTGCTGGACCACATACAGTGAAGAATTGTCCTTCTAAACTAAAAGTGGCTACGATTGCACAATCCAATGCGAAGAATGAAGAAGCTTCTGTGGGGATGATGCAGATACTTGGTGTTGCTGCTGCTACAGAGGTGGTCTCTCGGAGGGATCCTGAGAGGAACAATTTGGAGTATGTTCGGATGAAGGTTGGAGACGCTGATATACACACTATGGTGGATAGTGGAGCCTCTCACAACTTCATGGGTGAAGATACTGCAAGAAGAATTGGGCTGAAATTTGTACCGGTGAAGGCACAGATGAAGATAGTCAATTCTCCTCCTGATAATGTTCTTGGTGTAGCTGAAAAAGTGGACACAACACTAGGTGCGTGGACCGGGAAAGTCAACTTCACTATAGTGCGGATTGATGACTATGAGGCTATGCTGGGAATGCAATTCATGAAACAATTCGATGCTATGATTGTTCCACATTTGAAGAAGCTGTACATTTACGATGGAAGGGAAGATGTACCCGTTGGTGTTCCAACCATTGGAGTGACAAGCCCTAATTGTAAGTTGGCAGTGATGCAAATGGAGGATGAGAAGCGGATGGAAGACATGAGTAAGCGGTTGTCTAAGGTTGAGACAAAGCTTACCAAACAGTCATTGGTCATTAGGACACTTTCAGATAGTATCTTGGATTTGTCAAGAAGGCTAGAAGTGGTTAAGGATGATGATGATGATGATAAGGCATATGTGAGGCCGAATGTCTGGGAGGAGGATCGGGTCACTTATCTACAGAGGATGGAGATAGAAGATCCGGACAGATGGATTGAGATGATTAGTGAGGGTGAGCCTTCAGGGTCTGCTCCCTCCACATCTTCTTAGATGACAAAGAAGATGGGGCTCATTGTTGGCTACTCATGGCAGTGAGTCCTTAAAACAGGTTGAGCAGGTATGGCAGATGGTGCAGGGATGGCTTGGCATCAAGCATCATGACATGTTACAGATGGGATGGAGTTTCCATGGACCTGAGCATGGGTGCGATTCGTGGTGAGTCCGGGATGTGGCAAAATCCGAGATGGACTGATGAAGGCATAAGGAGGGACATTCTTATGATTTGAGCATGACAGTTGGACTGATCACCCAACTAGTTCAAGTCATGGGGGCTAGAAGTGGACCAGAGAGATGTTGACATTAGGCAGATGAGCAGGATAGTTCACAGGATGAGGATGAAACATGGTGGAGATGGAAGTTCTACATATGTTGGAGGGATGTTTGCAATATGTGGAGGAGTTGACATCATGGACCAAGAATGAGACAGATATTGATGTTGATCTTGGTGGATGGCTACCAGGATGGCATGTTGTCGAGGATGACAACGACTTTAGGTGGAGGAGTATGTAAGGACCTGTAGCTCCGCCTGAAGTGCGACCGCGACCGAACGGAAGCGTGCACAGTTGGAGACTTGAACGAACAACGTTCCGGCTTGAGGTGCGAGCTCGACTTGGTGTACGATGGTGTTATGGCATAATGCGAAGACATAAGAGTTGGGTGAGCTGTTATATAGGCGTGGGAGCGTAATGAAACACCCATAGGCTGACCATACTTGGACATAAAGCCGACGGGTTAAAGTGTGATGAAGTGTGGGTGTGTAAGGTGTGGAGGACGAGTCGGCTGGGTAGGCTAACTCGCCTTTCCACCCGTATAAGCAAAGTGATGCGTTGGAGTCATTTGAACCATCATCCATCACTCATCGCTCAAACATGTGAAGAAGGTGTAGAACAAGAGTGTGGACGCAGCTAAGGAGAAAGGCGCAGATTTGGGTGATGCGCTCGTTATTGGGCAAGGCCGCACGAAGGTGAACCGCTTGTCTTGGTTTTGGGTGAAGGGCACGAGCAGGGTCGCCCGGTGGTTGAGGAAGGTGTGCATGGATGTGGCACCCGATTTGTGCGATGACTTGACACGGGTTCTTGGGTGACTCGGGTGAGCACCCGCCCATCGTGCAAGTGTGCACGGTGACTTGGTGAAGTGTTGAGATTGTGAACGTAGGAGTGTCTCATGCAGAGGCACCCGTGTGTGGTGACTTGGAGGCGCGCTCAAGTTGGGAAAACAACACGATCGTGCGACAAGGTGTACAAAAGGGTTGGTGAGTCATGCGGTGATCGTGCAGAGGCGCCGACGTGCTGGGCAACCGAGTTTGCTGAATATTGTAAATTTGGCTGAGTATGAAACTTGGTGTTTCCCAAGTATACTTGTAAAAGCTTTTAACATTGAATATTGTATAATATATATTATTCGGGCAGACTAATTTTTCAGGGAGTTTCCCCTCCCTTTATACTGTGCAATTGTGTTCTTCATGTATAATTGCTGATGTTAATGAATGTGTATGGGTGTTCATTGGTATAAAGGAAACATTAATAATACTTGGTTACGAAACACAAACTAAGTAGGAATAAGTGGTTAGGCGTAGTCCACGAACATAAGTATTTGTGAAAAGAAAGTGTTCGGTGGTGCCGCACCTCGCTAGGTGCAGTTGAAAGACTACCGTCGGCCTGGGGGCACGACAGTTGGTATCAGAGCTCGGTTGGAGTTGGTGATTGAAGCTGATTCAGGGCTAAAGAAGCTTGAAAATTGGTGACAGTGAAGAAGGTACTTGCAGGTGAAGGAAGCTGTTACACATACAAGTGGAACAAGAGCTGGTTCAAGTTGCAGGCATCTTGGTGAAGCTGTTGGATGGTCAAAACTAGATCGCATACAAGAAGGAAGCTGTTAGCAATGGCAGCTAAATCTCAGGTTGGGTCTAGTCACAGTGTGAAGGATGCTACTATGGCATTCATTGAAAAAGTGTTGGAGAATATGGAGGACTTAGAGACTTACTGGACTAAGAATATGGACTTGGTCGACAGGGATCAAGTGGCCAATTCGAAGATGAGGGAAGAGCTCGAGGAACTCTGGACTCAACATGAGTACACTGATCTTATGTGTACACCACTTAAAGTAAGGGTCAAGGAGGTTGAAGAGGTGAGAGACCAAGGTCTTGTATAGATTGTGGGATTGCGAAAATATCTTGACAAAGCCAGAGATGAGATCGCGGTATTGAAGAAGGTCGTGAGGCATAACTCAGGTGGAGGAGTGCATCATGTGAAAGTCAAGAAACCAAAATCTTACGATGATACAAGGAGTGAAAATATTCTTGGCAACTTTCTATGGGACATGGAGCAATACTTGGAACAATTGGGTCTATCTGATGATGAGACAAGAGTGAAAGTGGCTGCTCAGTTCATGACAAAGGATGCTAAGATGTGGTGGCAAAGGAGGATGGATCAAATTGCCAATGGCAGTGCTGGTGACATTACTTTGTGGGACAAGATGAAGAAAGCTTTGCAGACCCATTTTAGTCGTCAGGATGAAATGTGGGAAGAAAGGATGAAAATTAAGTTCATAAAGCAGATCGGGAACCTTCGCACATAGCAGTGGGAGTTTGCAAGTGTGGTTCTGGAATTTCCTGACATGGTAGAGAGAGACAAGGTGTTCAACTTCATTATTGGGTTGAAGCCTTGGGCACGCAATGAAGTGAAGAGGCAGAGAATTAGAACACTTGAGGAAGCTTTTGTTGCTGTTGACAGGTTGGTGGAGCATTATGATGAGACTTCTAATGATAGGAAGAAGAAGCTCAATAAGTCGAAAGATAAGAAGAAGGATGATGCTTCAAAATCGGATGATAATTCGAAGACGAAGAAAACCTTGAAGTGTTGGATATGTGCTGGACCACATACGGTGAAGAATTGTCCTTCTAAACTGAAAGTGGCTGCGATTGCACAATCTAATGCGAAGAATGAAAAAGCTTCTATGGGGATGATGCAGATACTAGGTGCTGCTACTGCTATAGAGGTGGTCTCTCAGAGGGATCCTGAGAGGAACAAGTTGGAGTATGTTCAGATGAAGGTTGGAGACGCTGATATACTCACTATGGTGGATAGTGGGGCTGTTATTGACATTTTTGGGCCCTACAACCCCAAGCATGAAATGTCCATAAACCAAGGGCTCTGAAGTCCCTAAAAGTGTTGTTATAACCCCTAAAGGAACAAGGTCAACAGATTACAGCTTCTCCCAGAAGTTCTCCATGAGAAACTGCTCAGAATTGGTCAAAAGAGGATCATTGCAGCTGCTCCACTGGCTAGGTGCGTTGCATCTCACCAAAATACACTGTGAGGGTGCGTTGCATTTCAAAAGTCCCTTCTTTGGGGTGTGATGGGTGAGAAATTACAAATGGTAGTTTCATTCCGCGAGGTGGAGAGGCAATGGAAGCTTCCAAAATATTCTCCTGTGACACTTGCCTCACTGAATTCGACCAAGGATGAGTAAGATGCCCTCAGTCTCCAAGTGGAAGTAAGAACTATCAGAGAGAAGACACTAATAAAATCACAAGCTGACTCATCCCCCTTACAGATATCTATATATGGATCCCTCATCCCAGAGATCCAGAGGCTGGAATTTTGCATATTGTAAGGAATTGTTGTTGGTTTTCTGAGACAAACATCAGATTGTTGGGTGATCTAAGCTTTGTTTGAGGTGAAGAGGGGCTTCTTTGCTGGGAGTTTGATGCTAGGTCAGAACAACCGGTTGTAACTCCTCTTGGCTCTTTTCTTGTTTATCAATAAAAGCTATTTGAGTTTTCCTCCATGCTTTTGTGTCATTGATGCTTGTTACATTTGTATGGTCAATTTACATCTGACCCTAGATTGTTTATGATTATAGATCCATGTCTTTGTATAGTGCTATGCTTCTGTGATCTTACAGGTACTTTGTGAAGCTGGGCGTGCAAGGGAGCAGGTAGCTGAGGACTATCAAAGAAGAGAGGAATCAAATCGAAGGATTAGCGCAAGACAGAGGTTGGTCTTTCTGTTCCTCTCTATCTATAATTCATAAAGGAAAAACAAAAGTAGCTTTTCTCTGTTTGTTTCTAAGGCAGCTATCACACCTTAGTGGGATAGAGCAGTTCTAAATAGACACTTTTCCCTGTAACAGGGGCCTCTCACAACTTCATGGGTGAAGATACTGCGAGAAGAATTGGGCTGAAATTTGTACCGGTGAAGGCACAGATGAAGACAATATCCCATTACTTCCTTACAAAAGAAAGGAAAAACCTTTAAGTGGACTGTGGAATTTCAGCGCAGCTTTGATTTATTAAATCATTTGCTAACCACGGCTCTAGTGTTAAAGATAATAGACCTAGAAAAGGATTTCATCGTCTGCACTCATGCATGTCAAAAAGGTGTGGGAGGGGTGTTGATGCAATAAGGTAAAGTCATTGCATATGAGGTTTGAAAAATAAAGGAACATGAATAGAGGTATTCCGCTTACAACTTGGAACTAACCGCAGTGGTACACTCTTAAAGATGTGGAGACATTATCTTCTAGGAAATTATTTTTGTTTAATGACTGATCATAGTATCCTAACCAGTTTCTTTAAGCAACCTAGCCTCAATGCTCATCAAGCTAGATGGACCACCTTTTTGTGTGAATTCAATTTTTATATTAAATATTTAAAAGGAAAATAAAATCGAATGGTGGATTCATTAAGTATGAAGTTTCATCATGTGTATGAAATTTCATAGAGTCAGGTTGAATTTAATTTTTCAGAATTGATTAAAGAAGCAACAAATAAGGATCTGAAATATTTATTTTTGTGGCAACAAACAAAAGAAGCAAATAATGCAGAAAAACAAACTAATTATGACATAAATGGTGATAATTTATTGATATTTAGAGGACGAGTATACATTATGAATCAGGTAGTTGTTAGAAAATTAATACTAGAAAAATTCCATAAAATACCTTATGTTTCCAACCCCAGTTATCAAAAATTATTTTTTTTTGTTAAGAAAAAATTATTTTGGTCGGGAATGAGAAAGGACATTATGGAATATTTGGCCAAATGTTTGGAGTGTTAGCAAGTTAAAGTTGAACACCAACACCCGGTTGGACTGCTTCACCCGGTACCCATTCCAGAATGAATTTGGCAGGTAATCACTTCAGACTTCATCATTGGTTTTCCTAAGACCAAGAAACATAATGTTTCAATCATGGTGGTAGTAAAAAAATTAACTAAAGTATCCCATTTCATTCTTATTCAATCAACATACAAAACTATACAAATTACAGATATATTCATGCATGAAATATTTAGAGTGCATGGAATGCCTAAGATAATGGTTTCTGATAGAGATGTGAATTTCACGTCAGCATTTTGGAAAACTCTTTTTACTGGTTTTGGCACTCAAGTACAATTCAGTACTACATATCATCCTTAAACAGATGGGAAAACAGAATAGGTGAATCAAGTGATAGAGGATACGTTGTGATTTTATGTTATGCAACAACCAGGAAAATGGGAAGAGTACCTCCATTTGGTAGAACTCTTATCCGAATGGAAAATGGCATCCACCCATGTTATTCATCCACCCATGGAATTTACCCATGGAATTTACCCATGGTATCGTAACCGAAAAATACTATAAGTAACAAGTTGCATTTTGTAAGAGGACAGTTTGTTCGCCAAAATGTAGCTTTTACAGTTATTCACTGTTTTTAATAATAAAAAAATATTTGTGCTTTTATTTATTGGGCATTCTCCTTTTTTTCTTCTACATTTTCAATTTTTCAAATCTTGGGGGCCTCCACCCCCAAGATCCATTTCAATTTTTTAGATCTTGGGGGCCTCCCCCTATGATCTAGATCAGTGGTATCAGAGCAGGTTATGATTCCATGGGAATGAGGGTTTGATGCATATTTTAGTTTTAAATTTTGTAGCAATATTCAATAAACTTCAGGCATGTGCTACTTCATCCACAAAGCATTTTCTTGTGTCAAGTGGGAAGAATTTTTCCTTTTTCATTTTTTTGCAAGAATGTTTTTGGGTGACAAGCTTGCAAATCAGATCTGAAATTTTGGGTGAAAATTTTACAAAAAAAAAAAAACAGATTTGGATTCCTTGTGAAAAAATACCCAAATTAAAAAAAAAAAAAGAATTGGCCGAATCACACTTTTAATGAGGGAGATATCACTGATTTAAAATCAGCTATGTTGCAGAAATGTTTCTGACGGCAAATCATGGATGGCAGCTCTCTTATATTTTTTTGCAATTTGGGTACATAATTTCAAAAAAGTGATTGTAGATCTGAGGTCCTCTCAAAAAAACACTTAATTTAAAAAACAAAATGGGTCAAATCGGAGTTCGGATGTGGGAGATATTTCTGATTTAAAATCAACTAATTTTTTAGAACTTTTGTGACGGCAGAAAAGTTGCAGCATGAATCTGATATTCTAGAGTGTCTAGATAAGTATTTCCAACACATAGGAAGATGAAAAATGGTTATATTGGTCAAGTTATGTCCATTTTAATTATGGAGCAGCATTCGGAGCGGGTTACCTTTGGAGACATGCCCTCCCACCCCGCTTTAGTAGGCATATGCTTTACATTCATTAGTTTTAGCATAGCAGGATTCAGCTTGGGTTCTTGGGAGATGTGCCCTCCCACACTAGGCTATGTAGGCACCTTCTACTTCATCAACAACCAAAATCACATTTATGGTTCAACCGCACAAAATTCTTGTCATCAAAGTCCATTTTCTAGGCTGCACATTGTTAGTATCACAATTGGTCACAAGCATTACATGGTATCTCTATCCTCGGATATTCGTTTTTCATGGTTATGGGTCATCCAAAAACCCACACTTCATCGAAGTCCATTTTCTAGGCCACACACTATCAGTATCATAGTTGGTCACAAGAATTACAGGGTATCTCTATCCTCAGATCTGCATTCATCATGGTTATGGCTCATTCACGAACCCACACTTCATCGAATTCCATTTACTAGGTTGCACACTGTCAACATCACAATTGGTCACAAGCATTATAGGGTATCTCTATCCTTGGATCTTCGTTCATCATGGTTATGGGTTAACCACATAAAACCCTTACCTTCAGTGGCTCTTCATATTTAATAAGGGCTTCGCAGGAGGGAACTTCATGTGATGGGGACCATTGCTTCTTAAGGAGGGAGGAATGATCGGAATGGAAACTGGCATCAACCCATGGTATTCATCCACCCATGGTATTGTAAGTCATATCCACCCAAGGTATTGTAAGTGACATCCACCCATGGTATTTTCCCATGGTATTCATTCACCCATGGTATTGTGACATCCACCCATGGTATTAATTTACCCATGGTATTGTAACCGAAAAATACTATAAGTAACAAGTCACATTTTGTAAAAGGACAGTTTGTCTACGACAATATAGCTTTTACCATCATTCCCTGTTTTTAATAAAACAAATCATTCTGGTTTTCTTTATTGGGAATTCTCCTCTTTTTCTTCTACCATTTCAATTTTCCAGATCTTGGGAGCCTCCCCCCTCCCAAGATCCATTTCATTTTTTTAGATCTTGGGGGCCCCCCCTAAGATCTGGATCAAACTCACATACAACAACAATTACCATGAATCTTTAAAAATGAGCCCTTTTGAGGTTTTATATGGAAGGAGATGCAAAACACAAATAAGTTGAAATAGCCCTGAAGATAATTTACTTCGAGGACCATATATGTTAGTGGGACTGGAGAAAATAGTGAAAAAAGCGTGGAAAATTTTGAAGGTTGCCTAAGATCAGAAAAAGCCATATGCAGACAGGAAAAGGACACCTAAAGAATATCAAGAAGGGGATCATGTTTATGTCCGAGTAAAACCCAAAAAGAGCACCTTGCGATGGAGATAATGTGAAAAATTAGGACCTTGATATTGTGGGCCCTTCCAAATCCTGGAAAGGATTCGACCCGTTGCCTATCAACTTGCGCTACCCAGTCATGTGCAAGTCCACAACGTGTTCCATGTGTCCTTGTTAAAGAAATATGTGTATGACTCTAGACATGTTATAAATTAGCAAGACGTACAAGTAGAATAGATTGGTTAAAACATTATATGATAAATTGTGCATAACATATATGTATTACTAAAAAATAAACATTGATGACATTGCATGATGTGAAACAAGTAGAGCCAGACCGAGAAATGATCATAGAACCCTTGCTCCTTCTCAATCAGAGAGAAACAACAGTACGAAGGTGAGCTATCACCCAGGTTAAAGTAAAGTGGAGGCACTTTGGCCTGGAAGAAGCCACCTGGGAGGAGGAGGACCTCATGCAGAAAGTGTATCCTTACATGTTCCAAGAATAAGACAAACACAAAGGACAATGTTTTTCTCAAGGGGGGAAGATGTAACACCCACCCAGGTTTTGTAAATATTAATTTACTACATGATGCAAGTATGTGATAATTATTTAGAATAGTTAAAAGTAAGAATAAAATTACAGGGGTTAATTATGTTTATTGTTTAAAGATTAGTTATGCAATTAGTGGAATTATAGAGAACATACTTTTAAAATAATATCTTTAAAAATTCTCCAAGTGGTTGAAGCAGTTATGCCTTTCCTTTTAAAAGATCTCATTTTTCATAGAGAAAACCTAGGAGGGTAGGGGAGAGCCTGAGGCTAGAAAATAAATCAAACAAAAGAGGAAACCTTGTGCAAGACGCTCCCAAGGGAAATGCATATTATCACTAGGATATTCTTGAGTTGGTCTGGAGCCAGTGGAAACTATGAGAAGTTCTTGACTCGATTGGAGTCTTGAGTTCAAGGAACTGAAAATTGTTGCCTAATCAACTCTGGATATTTAAAGAGGCTTAGGGGGAGTATTGGAAGTAATAGCCAATCTCATCAGTTGGGAGGAAAAGTATTCCTTCTCAAATAATTCCTTGATAAGTGTAACATGTAGATAAGTACCTTGTGTTGATTAGAAAGGCAACTTGAATTATTATAGGAAGGTACTGTTGTCTGATTTATGTAAAGCTACATGGAAATTTTATTGTCTATCTTCTGTAAGTTATGTTTTGAAAGGAAAAGAAGTAGCTAGTAAATATTGATAGAAGAAATACTGTCCACTATAGAAAGTTATGTGAGAAATTATGGGTTAAAGAAAAGGAAAAAAAAAGAACCTATAATGAAGAGTGTTATTGTGAAATTTCCAAATTGATAGGAAGTTATAGTACCAAAAGAAAAGAAATTGATCAAACAAAGAACCAATTAATGAAACCAGTATGGAAATTAGGATGCATATTATTTAATAAAAATAACAGATATTGTAAACACTGGGGTGGGTTATTTTCCCTTGGAATTTGGGATTCTTACATAAACATTCCCTCTGGATAAGGTTAAGGTTAGTCCCATTTTTGGAGCCATAAGCTCTTATCAGCATGGTCCTTTAAGCAAAGAAATTTGTGTTCTCCTTGAAAGGATTCAGGTTTCTATAGTTACCTAAAATCGATGGAGAAGCATTACATTAAGAATTGTTTACGATTGCTCCAAATGTACGAAGAAATTCAAATTTAAAGAACTGTTATTATCATTTCATATATGCAAAGATATTATAAAATTAAGAACTAGTCCTCGACATTCTGAATCTACAACACAAAAGTCAGGCTCATTTGAATTTAAACAAGAACGTAGTAAATCATAGATATAACCATAAATACAGAGATGCAGTAAAAATAACACTTCCTTTGATTAATATCAAATAATGAAATATGATTACAAATAGTATGGAAATGAGACTAGCTCGACGATGATAGCTTATCTCTAAGAAGAGATGTGGTGGCTACATGCCTCTAAAATGAGTTACAATGAAGCTCAAGGACCTTTTTATTATTGAACAATAAGAGCAAACCCTAAACAACCAAAACCAATGAGCACCAGTATTTCAACAAGAATGTTTCAACTCCTGGAGCTACCAACTTTACTTTATCAACTGGGGGTTCATACAAACTTGGAGGTGACAGTGCTGTATACACAAGTACAAGTGATGGCTGCCTTTTGTCACTATTCAGCTGGTGAGAGACCACTAGGGTTTGAAGCCAAACTTATATGGATTCAGAAGAAGCTTGATTGCTGATGAAAGAAAGAGAGATCTACTCTAGGATAAATCTTATCTACTGCAAATAAGGAAAATGACCAAAATCCTATTCTAAAAACACATCCTTCTCTAAATAGCTGTTGAGAAACTATGACTTACAAAAATGTCAAACCAACATGTATGAAATGCTACTATCTAAAGCATGGAAGTTCAAGACATTAAATGTCACTACTATGCATGTAGAGGACTGAAATAAATCTGTTTTGTTCTTTTTATTCTTTTTCTAGAAAGTGAAGTGTAAACCCTAATTGCTTTTGGTGATGTGGCAGGTGGCTTAGCGATGATGGTGGATGGTTAGGAGGTTTAGGATATGATTGGGAGGTTTAGGATATGACTGGGAGGTTTGGGAGACCCTTTGGTGACCTGGTGTGGCTTCCTAGAGGTTTTCCCTCAATTCGGTCTCAAAATAGACCACTACATGAAAACCTACAAGATGTACTAGAAACCTTCAAGATTCCCACTACTTCTACAAGATACAGCTGAGAGAAAAACGATGGTTGCTGGAGGTGATGGAAGTCTTATGGAAGGTGGTGGATAGGTGGAATGGAGTGAGAAAATGCCCAAGATTACTTAGAACTCAATACCAAGGTTAGGAGATGGTTGGATTCACTCAACATGCTTGGAGTAATTTCTATGTAAAATGATGAGATTGGTGAAGATCTTGGTGAAAGAAAGGGATGATTATGAATGGATGAAGTTGGAGGGATGTTGCCTAATATGAGATCCTTTATATTTCTGAAGCACCTGCTCTACATCAAACATTTATAATTTCCACCAGGTCATGTAAACAAGAAGAATTCTAACAAGCTAGAAAAGTAGAATTGAATGAACTATCTACTTCATGAATGAAGAAAATTGTTGAACAAAATGGAATCATGGATGAGATCTAATGAAAGACTGAAGATATAAGAGATGCAACTAAATCCTACACTTGCAAAAATGATCAAATGCTATTTTAAGTAGCGTAAACTCTAAATCTTATGAAGAAACAGAAATCTATCTTTTTGGGGCTACTTAAGGGTCTTTTCCTCAAATCATGATTCCTAAGGGAAGAGGTGAGGCCAAGACACCCACTAACAGCTTTGTGGTGCTCCTTTTATCTATTCTAACCTGCTACTAAAGTAAATCAAAAATGGAAGCAAACTAATAAACAACTAATCAAATCCACAGTACTTGCAATGAAATACTTCTAGAGACAATTTAACCATGAATCTATGAAACTAAGCTAAGCATACAGATGCAAGAAGAGGAGCCTTTGCTGCTAGGTTTGGGCCCTAACCCAAGAGCTTCAACCCTCTGAGTTAACTCAGTGTCGGATCAATAAAAATCTCATTTTCATTATCAAAACATAAAATTACATCAATGTCTTCCACAAGTTTAGAGCTCGAAAATAACTAGTATTTTTGCAACCAAAATTCGAATCCTAATGAGGCTCTAGGCCTCTCCACTTATACAATTGAAGTCTCCAATGAATTCCTTAAATCTAGGGAGGCTCAGCTCCCAAAATTGAGATGAAATAACTCTTTGCCTATCACTTGCGCGACTGCCTTTTGATCTTCATGACTTGGATGCTTGCACTATGAGCTGGTGTGATTAATGGATGAATATTTGAGTGGGGGGGTAAATGAGGAGGATTTACCTCCTACAATCTCTCTCCCTTGCCCCATTTGAGTTTCAAACCTTAGTCTTGCCAAAATTCCTTGATTTTCTCTTCCAAACCTACATTCAATGCATATTAGTCCACTAGGCATAATATCTCACTTTAACTCATCTCATTAAACAAAATATAATAAAAAAATGTAATAAGTTGTGAGAAGAGTTGATTTGACTAAGCTAGGAGGTGAATTAAGGCCTATATAATTACCCAATGATGAGGCTCATAAAAAACCCTAACCCAAGGAGATGTAACACCAAGAGTTTATGGGTCCCGTTGGGGTTAGTTGGGCATCCAAGTTCCCGAGGTCATGACTTGGTCATATTATCTCTGTTTGACGCACATAATACCCTGTTGGAAATATCTCTCCAAGGACTACGATGAAAAAAGAAACTTGTTAAAAGTTTTGGTGGTATATTGCCAAAAAAAACATCGTTTAGAGCCTCAAAATGGCTCCGGAAGTTCAGGACCCGAACTAGTAAAAATAGTAAATTGTGCTACAATTAAGGAAACTGAAAAACTTAGAGAAACAATGGTGGGAGTCCAAGTGGAATTGGTGGGTGGCCACTAATATCCACCTGGATCATTCCTCCCCCATTAGGAAGCAATGGTCCCCATTATTGATATGAATTTGAAACTACTTGAAATTTTTTTGCAAGGTATTCAATTCAGAATTAAACATGTTTAAAAGATTTCCATGTCTTGCAGAAAGAATAGACATGAAATTTTCAGTTGTTCATGACCCATTTAAGCATAGCAGAGTTATTTCCTTTTACTGTTTAACACATTAAAATGATTTTGATCTGCAAAATAAATCAACCACAAATGCAAAAGAAGTTGATAAAGCAGTTCACCCCCTCCAGGGCTATGTCTGCTGGGTCCAAAGCTCCCAACCAGGCTTGTCCTTGTTTTTATTAAATGCTAAAATTGAAAATACAGCTGAATAGAAGCATCTACAGGAGAAATAAATGGTAAAAATGGATTCAGAACACTTGAATCCTTCAGGATTGACTATTGGATCACCTCCAATGGATACCTGCAACCCTATACAGTCTTCACAAAACTGGGCCGTGGTGGCTCCTAGAACTTTCATGGCTCCAAAACCTCTGCAAATGACCTCAGATGGCTGTAAGACCTGCACCAATGACTTCATAAGGTTGAAATTACCCAAAATCAAAAACAAATTCGTCCAAAACTGACTTTCCTAGCCAAAGTTATGGCCATTTAAAGTTTCTCCAGTTTTTCCCTAGAAAAACTCCGGCTAACTTTAGTTAACTCCAGATAGCTCCGCCAATTATGGCAAGTCCGAAAAATTTGGCGCTCCTGCCAAAATTCCGCCAACTTAACTGCAGTTACATTTAATGTTTGGTGGTTGCCTCGGATTTCGTCCCCAGCGGAATATTCTTTTTTTATTTTTTTTTTGAAAAATTAAAATTTCTAATGTTATGGACAAATTCTTCTTTTTGCCATAACTTCCTCATACGGCGACCGTTTTTCGAACTGTTTGCGGCACCAGAATCGGAAGGCGAGCACTTTCCAGTCATTCAACTTTGAACTAGTTCTAAGCACTTTAAATTTTGAGCATTTTACGACACTTAGGACATGAGCACCTGATCACGCCTCCCCATTGGGAAGCTTTTGGACCCCAAAAGCCTTCAACTACCTGTTAAAGAGGTGAGGGTACAGCTCCCTCACTCTGTACACCTCCATCCACTTTTCCTTGTTCGGTTTGCTGCCTTTGAAACCAACCCGAACATAATCTACACTGCCCCTTCTTGAAGTGTGTGTCCTTATGTCAAGGATTGTATCTTCTTTCAACTCATCTAAGAATTATAGCGAGAAATCTTCTATAGATGGAAGCTGAACAACACTTTCATGATCAACAATCAAAGGAGGTTCATACAAACGTAAGTTCTCCACATTGACAACAGAATACATTTGCATGTAGGAAGGCAAATCTAATTGAAAAGCATTATTTCCAACCTTCTTGAGGAATTTGAATGGACCATAATGAATAGGCTTCAACTTTTTACCTTCTCATTGCATCCTTTCCTTACTAATGTACAGCCATACCTCATCTCCTTCTTGAAACTTGTGATCGACTCTATGCTTGTCGTGTCTTTCCTTGTACTTGCTTTGACTCTTCTCAAGCTGTTCTTGAATTTGCTAATGTATTTGCTGAGTTCTTTCAATGAATGAACGAGCTTTGTCAATGTCACTATGTCCCTCAATGGCAACATCTTTCTCAAGAATGAAATCAAGAGGTGATTTTGGCAAGTAACCAAAACAAGCTTCAAATGGCGAGGTGTTTGTGGAAGAGTGCTTGGCACGATTGTAAGCATGCTGTATGTAGTGCAAATGTTCATCCCAAAGCTTGGGATGCTTGCTGCAATAACCTCTCAAGAGGTGCACAATGGTTCTGTTCACAACTTCGGTTTGTCCATCTGTTTGCGGATGGAAAGCAATACTTTTCTTCAACTTTTTGTCCATCATCTCCCATAGGTTGGACCAAAAATTCCCCACAAATCTGGAATCCCTGTCACTAATAATGGAAGTAGGCAAACCAAAGTGAATCCATACATGATGAAAAAATAATTCAGCAGTTTGTTCAGCAGTTATAGTTTTCTTACAAGGCATAAGTATACACATTTTTCTGAAACGATCAACTACTACATATAAATAATCATGTTGCTTTCGAGATTTTGGCAAACCTCCTACAAAATCCATAGAGATGCTCTCCCATGGTCTAGAAGGTACCGGCAAAGGAGTATACAAACCAAGCTTCCTGTTGCTAGGCTTGCTTGTAGCACATAATGAACAACCTCTTATGAACCTTGAAACAGAATCTACCATGCGAGGCCAATAGCAATACCTCTGTAGATGTGCAACTGTTTTACTCACACCAAAATGGCCAGCAATAAGAGAATAATGAGCTTCTCTTATGACATTTATCCTCTCCCCCTATGGTATAAACAACTTGCCCAAATGAAATAGCAAATTGTTATGCATGTGATAGTCATTTTCCTCTACATGATTCCCTTTACTAAAGTTAGCATACACATCTTTAAAGTCATCATCAGATGCATATTGTTCTATGTAACTATCATGTACAATGGAATCATTCTTAAGTAAAGTAACAACAGCAATAATAGGCCTTGAAAGCATATCAGCAACCTTATTCAAAGTACCTTTCTTATACCTTATTACCAAATGGAATTGTTGCAAGAAGCCCATCCATCTGAAGTGTCGTGACTGTTGTAACTTGCTTTGTGATTGCAAGTACTGTAAGGGCTGATGGTCGGTATGTATAATAGTTTCTTTGCCCATCAAGTAGTGTTTCCACTTTTTGACGCTTTGTACCAACGCATACAACTCCTTATCATATGTAGGATAATTTACAACAACACCATTAAAAGTTTCAGAATGAAAAGCAATAGGCTTACCATGCTGTAGAAGAACTGCACCCATAGCATAATCACTAGCATCAGTTTGTATTTCAAATGGCTGTCTCAAATCCGGTAATGCAAGGACTGGAGCTGAACTAATCTTCTCTTTCAAAGATTCGAAAGTTTTTTGTTGCTTTCCTCCCCATTGGAAAGCATGCTTCACACTTGTCACTGCATGCATAGGAGCTGCTATAGAAGAGAAGTTAGAGATAAACTTCCTCCAATATTGAGCTGCACCCAAAAAACTTCTTACCTATGTTATGGATTTGGGAGTAGGCCACTTCACAATAGCCTCAATCTTAGCAGGATCAATTCTCAAAGTACCTCCTCCTACTATGTGTCCCAAATAAACCAAAGAAGTCTTTCCAAATTCACACTTTGACATTTTAAGAAAGAACCGATTCTTCTTCAAAACATCAAGTACTTTTCTAACATGCATGACATGATCTTCTCTAGACTTGCTCAAAATTAAGATTTCGTCTAAGTAGACAATAACGAAATCATCAAAAAAAGGAGGCAAGACATCATCCATTACCCGCATGAAAGTTGCAGGTGCATTGCACAAACCAAACAACATCACAAGCCACTCAAAGAGTCCTTGTTTGGTTTTAAAGGCTGTCTTCCAAATGTCACTTTCTTCAATTCTTACTTGATGATATCCACTGTGCAAGTCTAGCTTAGTGAAATATCGAGCATCTTTTAGCTGGTCTAGCAAATCATCTATCCTTGGGAGTGGGTAACGATTCTTTACCGTTATCTTGTTCAAGGCCCTGAAATCAACACACATATGCCAAGTGCCATCTTTCTTTGGAATCAATACAATCGGTGACCCACATGGCGAAGTACTTGGCCTTATGAAACTCTTGTCCAACAAGTCCTTGATTTGCTTCTTTATTTCAACATTCTCCATAATAGACATGCAGTACATGCCTATGTTTGGAAGAGGAAAATCTGGATGCAAATGGATTTCATGCTAAATCTCCCTCTTAGGAGGCAAACCTGTTGGCTCCTAAAACATCTCATGATATGCATCAACTACATCATACAGATCTGATTTAAGTTTTGGATCACAATTGTCAAATGACTCATGATTCACATCAACCTTGGGCTTAATCATAAGAAGAACAAAATTCTTACTTGAATTGACCAGCCTTTTTACCTGTCCTGCATTCACCATCACTATATTTGTCTTCTTGCGATGAGCTCTAACAATGAACTCCTTGCCATCTTTGAACATATGATATTTGTTTTCATGGCGATGAAAGATAGCTTTCCTGTCAAACAAGTAAGGACTTCTCAAAACAATTCCTGCTATATCAAAAGGTACCACATCAAGTTCAACTTTGTCAATAAAATGTGCAGTAATTGCAAAGCGAAATGTGCACTTTCTTGAAACTTGTAAATTTGCATCCTTGCAAATCCATCCAAGTGGATATGGCTTCAGATGTGGAACGGTCTCAAGTTTAAGCTGCTTGACCAAGTCCTCTGATATAAGGTTTTCTTGTGACCCACTACCAAAAATTGTGTCAATTTTAGTATGTTTTGAAATCACCCTCACATGTAACAGTTCAATTCTTTCTTCCTCATTAGGAGCTTGTACATGGCAGTTTGAGGTACTAGTGCTGGCTTGAGTTTCAATTTCTTTTTCCTTCAAGTTTTCCAAACCCATGGCTGTAATTTTGGTTTCATCACCTGAATCTTCCCCTAAATCTTGTGGTGTAGATGTAGTAGCAACAGTTTTCTGTTTCCCTTTGGATTTGTTAAATTGAGGTCTTTTTTCAGGATATAATTTCCAACAGTTTTTCTCCTCATGGCCTGGTTTATAACAGTGTTTACAGATCACTTTCTCACTCTCCTGTTTGACAGATGCATTCTTTTTGCCCTTTCCCTTGGAGGTTTTCTCTTTGTTTTTCCCCTTGGGGGGCTTGTTTCTACCCTCTTCAAATGTGTTTTTTCCCCTTGCCTCTAAATGGGTAGCTTGGACACAAACCTCGTCCAGGATAGTAGGGTTAAACATCAAGATGGTGTGTCTAAGGTAGCTATGCAAGCCACCGATGTATTTCAGCAAGGTTTCTTGGGTCTGTAAATCTACCCCTAACAAGAGAGCTCTTCTCCTGAATTCTTGGGTGTAGTCTTGGACACTCTGACCCTTAAGTAGTCTGAAATTTTGCCAATTCATAATGGCCTTCTGCATGTGAGCAAGAGGATAAAACAGTTTTTTAATGGCTAACAGAAATTCAGGCCATGTTAAGGTAACCTTACCAAAATTTTTGATCTCCTCTTTAGTCTTGGCCTCCCACCAGACCAATGCTACTCCATCCATTCTCAAAGAAGCCAACTGAATCTTTGTGGCATAATCATGCATATTTTGGATCCTCAAGTAAACTTCCAACTGCCTAATCCAGTTGTCAAGATTTTATGCATTCACTTCACCATTAAACATAGGTAATTCGAATTTTACATCAAGCTTCAAAAAAGGACCTTTTCCAGAGGATCTATGCTTATGAACAGAATAAGACAAAGATGAAGAGGAAGAAGGTGAAGATGGGGGTGGTGGATCACCATTTCCTCCATGTCCTTTCTTGGAATGATCATCATCCTTCTTACCTCGTAAAGAGCCCTGTTGGAGAGGTAAATCCCCTCTACGGATAGAGGCGATCCCTACTAGCCCAGTAAGGGTCTAGCAACAATCACACAATGTTGCTATGCATGTTCCTAATTACAATTAAACAAGAGGTAAAGAGCACCTACTTGGATTCCCACGCTGTCGTTTGACGAAGAGATGTTGCCTTCGCTCCTTCGCTTTGGCTGGTCACGATCCTTCGCGAACAGACACCTGCACACACGAAGAGGAAACAAACGCAAGCGTGAAATCTAGTAAAAGCAATCATACACCAGTCAGAAAAGATATAATTCACATTTAACCATTGCATGTACAAATGAGAATGGAACAATAGTAGCAGTCATCTATTATTAATCAAAATAGAGAAGAGTACAACCAAATGTTCTGACGTCGGTATCCTTCTTAGGAGGGGCCAGTCAGCAAGTGTCTCAAGCATTCACCTTTGGAAATGATTCTCCCAAGACAAGAAACTCTCTCTCACACTAGCAACACAAAACAACCTTCCCTAAGCTATCAATCACTTCCACACTTAGCACACCAAATACCTATAGTAGCAGCAATCTGAGCACTATAAGCTCTACACAATCCAAGCTATTCCAAACTAGCTGCTCATGGTAATGGTGGAAGTTCATATAGGAGAAGGAGCCTCCTAAAAAGGTGGAAGGATGAACTTATCCTTGAGGGAAATGGTTGCAAAGAATCGAACAGACATGCCATAGAAGGGAGTCGATACTCACAAAGCCAACAACCAAGCCTGGAATAATCTGGAAGGCTGGCTGTTGGAACAAATTCGCCTAAATAGGATCAGCACGGTTTATAAGGTGACTGACGCGCTGACGTCGCGCCTCAATAACTGTAAAAGTCATGTCAGTGCGACCCAATACACAGGAGAGATGCGCTGGCTCATAAAATGCGACCAGCGCGGAAAAGTGATGTGCTTCCGCGCTGGCAGCGCATTGAATACACTAGGAGCCGCCAGTAAGCGCGGATATTTTAGAAACAGACGCGCTGATGAGGAAAACTTTGGAAAAGTGGGTTTTGGGCCAGTTCAGAAGGCATGAACTTGATTATTGTGAATTCTTGACACAGTAGGGTGACTGATAGGGAGACAGTGACAAATTACTGTGTAACAGATGCCCCCTAAAGCATGAAGACCGAGAGAGTGGGAGGGGTGAAATGCTTTACAACGCTTTGCCGAACTGGAACACCACCAGGAAGGACCGAATATCTCTGATAATCAAGTGCATGCAGTCTAGGCATGGGCGCAGCCATCCAAAAGACATGCGAAAAGGTCTGTGGAATGGACGCAGCCACCCAGCTAAAGAGACCAAAATAATGATAAGGTATGGTCGCAGCCATCCATGAAGACTCAGGTATGGGCGCAGCCATCCATCAATGAGTCATGCAAATGATCATCCACAAAATCGCAACCTGGACCATAACAGATAGGGATCCAGAGTCTTGCGCTCCGTCCCGATCTGAACAAAGTACAAGTTCAAACATGTGAATACATGAGCTGGAGTCGAACATGCGTGAACATCGTCTGATTACCAGTCAATGATGAAACTGTTAACAGACGCGAGAGGTACCACCAATAATGACAATGGCCCTCAAGGTACTATAGGTACAATCCGCGGCATGTGAATCAATGAGCTGGTGTCGAACACCCGCAGAATCATCCGATCAGAGGCCAATGATGAAAACCTCGTGTCGAACACGAAGAACCTGCCATTGAGGCATGCAGGCTCTAAGGCACCTGAAGGGAGTCTCTAAGTCACCTTCCTGGATAATGAGTTGAAGTCGACAGGAAGTGACCTTGATCGAAGGTGGGCCATAATGTTTCCCACATCATCGACACGAGACAGAGGTAACAAATGATTTGTGTGAGACAACAGATGAGGTTGTACTATTGCAGAGGTCAACTTCTCTTGAACATATCGGCGACACTATAGCGGATTTGGCAGTATTTGACATCAAATGAGCAAAGGGTATGATAACGATGGCAATGAGCAGATGATAGGCCAAATAGGATAACCCAAACCCACGGAAGCCAGCGAAAAGCAAGATGAGATGGTCCCACCCAGACACGAAGTAGAGGAGTGCCATGTTCAAGAGCGACATACTGCCGACACGACTATGATTACAATTCCATTTTCCCCACCATTTCTGGCAGGTACCCCGGTTATTTTTGGATGACAAGCTTGACGGGGATAGCATATGCTTGAAGAGCGTCATTTCGACAATGCCCAATGTCATCAAGTGTTTAACGAGCCTGACAAAGGAAAAACTCGGCGCCTTTTCTTGTTTAGAGAGTCTGAAAAGACAGCGGAAAAGGAGACTCCAGGGGGGTCCTTTTTCGTACAGTTGTGTCTCTCGAGCCCGAAAAAGTATAAAACAATGCTCGAAAGAACCGCCCAACCATTACGATCGAGGAGTACTTTTCGTAAATAGTGTTTTTGACCCGAAAAAGTAAAAAAGCGGTCGAAAACACGTCGTTTTAGAGCCAATAACGAGTGCGAAACGACAAACACCCGGCAATCTTTTTAAGTTACACGGTCGAAAAAAGAGCTTAAAATGACCACCTCTCTTTCCTTTTAACGAGCTGAAAGGAGGCTCGGCCATATTTTCTTGTTTTGTGTCAAAAAAGAGCTCAAAGACGACATTGTTTGCGACCAAGTGATTTTAGGATCATTATGAGTTTCACCGTTTCGAAGGACCTGCACAATAAAAATACCCGCATAAATCCGTTCGACATGTTACAAATATATAGAAACATGTATAAGACATCAGCAGAAGTGCTAAATCCATGGTAAAAGCATGACCAAAAACCCATATTCGTAAAATTATAGTCAATTAAGCCATTTTTACTATAAATAGAAAGGTAAATAGTCATTTTCACCATTGTTACCAAATTGAGCCTTTGAGAACGTTGTGAAGCTGTGAAGTTGACGGAGCCAATTCTTCCTCGTGCGGACACCATTTGGCGAATGGCTTGCTCCAGGTAGGTTCCTCTTGCGACGCGCCCTCTTTTGAGTCTTTTTAGCAGTATTTTGACGGTGGGATTGGCCCAATTGGGCGAGTTTTTTAGCCATTGGTGCGCTCTCGGTCAGCGCGGGTTTCCGGCTCGGGACCGCGCTGACCGATGAAAATTGCACGTACCAGATTTCGGGTCAGCGCGGAAAACCCGTGTTCTTCCGCGCTGACCTGGAGAAAATACAAAGGGACCGCCATTTTCAGCACGACTGTTTTAAAAACAGCCACGCTGGCGCAGTCAAATTTCAATTTTTACAATTTGGACGTGAAATTTTTATTAGCCAGTATTCTAATTGGTTTTAATGTTCATGCAGGACGCAATGGCCTTCCAGTGGAAAGAGAGGGCTCATGATGTTGAGGATATAGCCGCTTTTGCAAGAGCGGATTGTCGAGATGCCATGCGGGCGTGTGGATTTCTAAAATTCTTCCTGACTCCACGCTTGAGAGCTCATCATGACTTACTTGAGTTCCTGATCCGGGCATGGAACCCAATAGATGGAAAATTTACCATCCGCGGTAAAGACATCGAGTTTGACTATATGGACATATATTTCTTGACCGGTTTGTCGCGCCGGGGGGCGAGGCTCATTCTGGAGGGGCAGCGGCCCAGCGGCGAGACTCTTGACCAACTCATGGCTCGAGTATGTCCAGAGGCAGAGAAAACGCGGAGTGGGAAGGTGTCAATTCCCACGGTGAGAGACATAGTTCTTCGCACCATTATTTTTATGGTGACCCGGGCAGCGGGAAGCTTGGCCAACCATGAGGCCTCGAAGACCCATCTTCTGCTAGCTCTTGATTGCCTACAGCCTACTGTGTTTGACTGGGCTACTGGAGTGACCAACAACATGAAGAGACAACTCAACAACTGTCGACGCGGAGAGTCGAAATAGTTTGGCTATGGGTCGCTCTTACTTCCACTTATTCTAGAGCGGGTGCCAGTCATGCGGCTGCAGACTATAGACGTGGATCCTCCCAGGAGTCCGCGGGAGACGAGGGCCACTCGATGGGCTCGCATCATGCCACGCGGGGGCGGTGGCCGGCCAGCTAATTGGGGAGTGGTTTTTCGAGAGTGGTTGGAGCAGCAGATTGTTTTCGTTGAGGATTGGCCATACGCAGGTATGGATTTCCGCAACGATCCCGACATGCCATTGCCGCCGGGAGACCACTGGGATGATGGAGGTATGACACTTTGATTTTTCTGAGTTTTTAATGTTTTTGATTTTAATGTATATGTTTTAACAAATGTCGCCGTGTGCAGATGTGGGACCTGTCAGACCCGTCGGCTTAGCCCCAGAGGCACGGAGGGAGGTGCAGGGAGCTAATGTCCTTGCCTTGGTCCCTCCAGGAGTTGATACTTCAGAGACCATAGCCCGCAACCTCGAGGGGTTGTTGGAGGGTGTGCCGGACTATCAGGGAGTCGAGGAGGTTCCCATAGAGCACCAGATCCATACAGTGGGGGTGGTACCCAGGGTGCACCGCTTGTTGAGGCGGGTGACACGAGCGGCTGTGTGCTATAGAGAGCACAACCCAGCACAGTAGTCGCCTAGGTTTCTTTTTGATGTTTTGCGAGACATCTGTCTTGATGTATGGAGAACAGTGACTCTTATATTTTGACACATACACTTATTTTTTGAGCGCCTCAGTGCACCACACGATATATATATATACATACCGATTTTGGATGGATCTTGTTTACATATGATGATGTTTTTGTTTATGCTATGCAAATGTTCAGTACAAATGTGATCTTATGTACGATTTGCACAACACATGACCCATGTACTTTAATGTTTTTTAAATGCAAGCTTAAAAGCACACACAGCACGCATGCAAACTATGCTTGAGAAAATATTTACATATGCTTTACTCTATTATGCTTTCTATGTCTTCTTGTATAACATTATCTATTTCGTAAATGTCTGTCTAATACATGATTCGCCAATGCATCATTCAACGCGTTTAATCGTCTCGGAATATGTTGATATGTGATATAGTCAAAATTCCTTTCCAACAATCTGACACGTAGATACAACCTTAGGATATGTTGGTCTCTTACGGAATATCGCCTGTTGAGTTGATGAACGACCAGTTGGGAGTCCAGGTTTACCATTATTGCTCGAATGCCGAGATCGACTGCTTCGGCTAGTAGCTCAATTACGGCACTGTATTCAGCAACATTATTAGTGGTACGACCAAGACAGACTCCTTGAAGATCTAGCAACTCTCCGTGAGGATCATAGATCGCCCATGCCGCAGAAGACAAATTGCAGGTACTACGGCAGGCGCCATCAGCGAAACCAACATAAGGTGTACTAGACATCTGCACGAGAAGAAGAAAACACAATAAGAGGCAAACACGCTTTCACACCAAAGCAAAATATGAAATCATGCACACCAAACACACGTATGTACAAAGTGAGTGCACGAAGTCATGCATAATATTTCTTCAGATACAGCCCGTTGCGGGGCTTGTCGAGAGGGTTTCCTTCGTAATCAATCAACTCATATGCGCCCTTTTGTAAAACTATTTTCACGATATAGGGACCTAGCCACATAGACTCGAGTTTTCCTGCCCCCAGCTTATCTTTAGCTTGATCGTAGAGCAGTACTAGATCTCCCTCAACGAACGAACGAGGATGAATATCCTGGTCAAAGTGAGCTTTGACTCTCTTCTTTTGCGCTTCGATAGCCATAGAAGCTAAACGACGAGTCTCGTCTAACCGTTCTAGGTACAGAAGCCATTCCTCCACCGGAGTGGTGTTGGGAAGCAACTCGACAGCTAGTTTCAACGAAGGAATCTCACACTCGACGGGAAGGGTAGCCTCCAACCCATAAACCAATTGAAATGGAGTGAAGCCGGTGGCATCCTTCACAGAAGTCCGGTAGGCCCACAAGGCTGGGAACAACATCAGATGCCAATTAGACTTGTGCGTATTGACGGTGCGTTGAAGCATAGTGATCAAAACTTTGTTCACGGCTTCGACCTGACCATTAGATTGTGGATAGTATGGTGTCGAACTATCCTGACGCAAGCCTAGTTGGGTCGTTAGTTCTGTCATCATGTGATTACGGAAATGCTTTCCGTGATCTGTGACGATAGCCTGAGGGACTCCGAAACGAGTAATGACATGATTGAATAAAAACTGCGCCGCTGTGTAACCATCTTCGTTTAATGTAGGCATCGCTTCGGCCCACTTGGTGAAATAATCCATGGCAACGATGATGTACCCATGCCCCCCGGCCGAACGAGGGTTACAGGATGTGTAATCGATGCCCCACTTGGCAAATGGACCTACGGTGACAACAGGGTGCAGTGGTGCAACAGGTGCACGCATCTTCCGGTGGTAAACCTGGCATTCGTGACATGCACGTACAGCAAGGATGCAGTCCTTGAAGATGGAAGGCCAGAAATAACCAGCACGGAGGATCTTCTGGGCGGTAGCATATCCGGACATATGGCCGCCACAAGCGCCGGAGTGGCAGTCATTCAAAACCTACTCAGCCTCCTCGAGGGTCAAGCAACGGCAGAGAACAGAATCAACGCCGAGGCGGTACAGGGTATCGCCCAGAATGCGATAGGGTTGAGCTTGGTGACGAATTCGCCGTCGAGCATCTTTTGATACATTTGGATGGAAGGAAGACGTCTGTAAATATACGATAATGTCCCCGTACCACGGGTCGAGGGTGCTGATGAGAAACAGCGTTTCATCCGGGATATGCTCCTCTGAGCGAGATGGTGCAGAATGAGATGGTAAAGAATAGAGCAGTTCAGCAAAGACCAGAGATTTCTTAGACTTGGCTGCAGTGAATTCCAAGTCGAACTCTTGGAGGATTACAATCCACTTCGAGTATTTGCCCCCCAACAGCTAACGTGACAAAATGTAGGTCATGGGGTTGCAGTCAGAGATCACGGTCGTTGTGCGCAACAGGATATAATGACGGAATCGTTGGACGGCACAGACAGCTGCCAATGCCAACTTCTCGACATATGCATAGCGAGTTTCCGTATCCAGAAGGTTGCGGCTAAGATAGTAGATAACGTGCTCGGTGCTAGCATCATCATCCTGCACTAGAACCATGCCGATGGTGGTGTCAGCGGCAGCTAGATACAGGGTGTAATCGCGGTGGTAATTCGGAGGTCTTAAGAGCGGAGCTGAGACAAGAAGGTCTTTAAGACGCTCGAAAGATTCCTGGGCGATAGCATCCCAACGAAAGGGTGTGTCTTGTTTTAACAACCGTGTGAAACCCTTAGCCACCTCGGCATAATTTGGAATGAATCATCTGAGAAAGTTAGCTTTACCCTGCAGGCTCTGCAATTGCTGCAAAGAGGCAGGGGGAGGAAGATTCAAAATGGCCTCGACTTTGAGGGGATCCAAACGGATGCCTTCCCGGGAGACGATGAACCCGAGCAGTCGGCCAGATTCTACGCAGAAGACACACTTATGCGGATTAAGTCGAATACGGTAGTGTCGACAGCGGAGAAAGATTTCGCGTAAATGAGATGGATGGTCTTGACGTTTAGCTGAATGAGCTGGAAGGTCATCCAGGTAAGGCTGTACGATGTGTCGGATATCATGAAAAGCATACGACATCGCACGCTGAAGGTGGCACCGGCATTTTTGAGACCGAAAGGTAGCTTCTTATAAGCGAAGGTGCCCCAAGGACAAATGAAAGTTGTCTTATGCTGGTCTGCGGGGGCTATGTTGATCTGGTTGTAACCAGAGAAGCCATCCATAAATGAATAAATCTCGCTTCCTGCGCAGTCATCAATAAGCTGATCAATAAAAGGCGTAGGAAAGTTATCTTTTGGACAGGCACGATTAATGTCGCGATAGTCAACACAGACCCGGATAGTGCCCTGCTTTTTATCCACAGGGACTATATTGGATACCCATTCCGTGAGGGGAATGGCATAGATGAAACCAGCTCGAAGGAGCTTTTCAACTTCAGCTTTGATAGCGGCAGCCTTTCGGGTGTGCACTGGACGTAAACGCTGACGCACAGGCTTAACGCCGGGATAAGTAGGTATTTCGTGCACCACAATACTAGGGTCGATGCCGGGCATTTCCTCGTAAGACCATGCGAAAACATCACGGAATTCACGAAATAAAGCGGTGTAAAGTTGAACTTCCTCAGGAGTGCACGTGACTCCAATGAAAATATTCTCGACAATCCCTGATTTGACAGAGATGTCGATGGCCTGGGTCTGCGTGATGTTACCCATATTGCCTTCCGAAGACACTTGATATAGCTGAACAGGCGTTTGGAGAGGCGGAGATGGGACACATGAAGCAAACCGCTCGAGACATGCGACCATTTCCGAATGTGGAGGGAGAAACGAAGAGCGATGGTGGTGATCTAACCAAGGGAGCTCCTCGAGAGACATAGTCTCAATGATAGCCTCATCGGAGGGGAATGATTCCTTCAAAGGATCCGAAGTGGCCTCATCTCCTAACCAAGGGAAGTGATCATATGAATCGGGAACGCTGCTTGGAAAAGCAGGTTCAGGAGGGGGAGCCGATGCAGCGACAATCTCGATGTAGTTGAGCTCGGCGGGACTCAACGACATCATCTCACCCCAAGAGTCTTCCTGATTCAAGGGAGGAAGAACCCATGGATTAGAACGCACTGAAATCATGTTAACAGGGGCGAGATTCAGAGGTGGGAGGGGGAAGACTCCCATCAATGAGGGATCTTTGAACAATCCGGCATCCACACTCACTAACGACTTGGAGGTATGCTCCACGAATGGCACATTCCCTTCAGAGGAGGAAGCAAAAAAGGACAGCTGGTCCACCGTGACGATTCTTCCTTTGTAAAATTTTCTGTTTCCCACCCCGGTTTTCAGTTTCACCTTATTTCTCCCATATAGTTAAATGCCCATTCCCATAGCCATACATTTAACAGACTGAAAAAAATAAATATTGCTGAAAACACAAATTCTGGAAATTTTTCAGAGTGCTGGAAATTGCAGAAATAAAAAATCAGCAATTAAAACAGCCATTAAAACACATTTAAACTCAGTGATTTTTGGTCAACTTGACCCTGGAAAAACCCCCTACAACTCTTGGGGAAAACCAGTTTGAGAGCTCTTCTTTATTTCTGGAAAATGCCTTTTACAGAGAAAATTTTCAGCAAATAAATTTCAGCAAAAACAGAAATTTCCAGCAAGCAAAACTTATCTGTTTTCAGCCCAAACGACAATCTGAAAAATGATGTAAGAGCTGTACGGCCGTACAGATGTACGGACTGTACGGACCGTACGGACTGTACGGATTGTACGGACGACCGTACGGACTTGTACGGACAGCCCTTGGAAAAAGTGCAGAAAATCGCCTCCTCGATATTCGTGCTGAAAATTAATTTTTCCACTATTTTGCTCACAAAAACTGCCTTTTTCTGCTTGTTCTTTATGCTGTTCGGATTTGCTGAAGTGCTGCCTTGGTGTGTGTGCCAAACTGCTGCCTCTTTCTCCTCCTTGTCCAGAAATCTCCCTTGCTCTCTTGCTCTCCTTCTCCCAATCTGCTCATGAAAGAATGAATGATCTTTTCCTCCTTTTCCTCCCTTAACCCAACCCTAAATGACTTTTGGGTGATCCCTAAATCCAATGGCTGAAATAGATTTAGATCAATGGCTGAGATTAAATGCTCATTTAAATCTCACTTTCTATTTTTTAATTCACCCCACTTTAATAAAGACCCACTTAGTCATTTATTTCCAAAGTCACTTTTCCTTTCTAATTTTTCATTGACTTTATAAAGTCACTTTAAAATTAGACTTAGTAACTTTATCACTTAAAGTCACTTTCAAATTAGATTTAACTTTATAAAAATTATAAAGTTACTTTAGGAGAAAAAATAAATTCTTTTGGACACTTTTCCCTAGGCCAAAGATCAAAGCCTTAGGGAACCACCTGTCCTCCGGTACCAAATTTCAACACTCCCTCTTACCGAGGAAGGTGTTCCTCACCACACCCATCTTGTCTCTGAAGTAGACATGCTTGCCCCGTGGTAAGGCTTTGGTAAGAATATCTGCAACCTGCTCATCAGTGGAAATATACTCAAGCTTCACAGCTCCCTTCTGAACATAGTCTCTGATGAAATGATATCTGATCCCGATATGCTTTGACCTGTCATGAAATACTGGATTCTCCGTGAGTTTAATGCAACTCTGATTATCACAGTAAATCACTGAAGGTCTCAACGGCTGACCAAATAAGCCAAACAACATCTTGCGAAGCCAGATGGCCTCACAACTAGCTAGACTGGCTGCCATATACTCTGCTTCCGCTGAACTCAGTGCTATTGACTGCTGCTTCCGGCTGAACCATGACACTACTGCTGAACCCAACCCAAAACAACACCCTGAAGTGCTCTTCCTATCAGAAGCACAACCTGCCCAATCAGAATCAGTGTATCCTGCCAATCTCACTCCATCTCCCTGCCTGTAGTCCAGACCATAATCCACTGTCCCCTGCAAGTACCGCAAAATGTGTTTTGCAGCCACCCAGTGAACCTTCCTAGGCTCACACATAAACTGACTCATCGTGTTGACTGCAAAACAGATATCTGGTCTGGTGTTGACCAAATACATCAAGGAACCAATCAGCTGCCTGTACAATGTGGGATCCACCAACTCGGAATCCGAAGCATGAAGCTTCTTCCAGTTGGTGATCATCGGTGTCGACATGGGTCTACAATCCTCCATGTGGAATCTGCTAAGGATGTCCACAATATACTTCCCCTGCCCCAGGAAGAAATGCCCCTCCTCCTGCCACACCTCCAAACCCAAAAAGTAATGCATCAAGCCGATGTCCTTCATCTCAAACTCCGCCGCAAGATCTCTCTTGCAGTGCTCTATGAGTCTCTCTGCACCTGTAATGATCAAGTCATCCACATACATCACCAGAATGAGAGGCTCCTCACCAATCACAATAAAGTAAAGGTTCGGATCTGCCTCACTCTTTGTGAAACCCATCCCCTGCAAGTATGCATCTATCCTGGAGTACCAAGCTCTGGGAGCTTGCTTCAGGCCATAAAGGGCCTTCTTCAATCTGCACACATGGG
Organism: Pinus tabuliformis; assembly: GCA_031772625.1. NCBI lineage: Eukaryota > Viridiplantae > Streptophyta > Pinopsida > Pinales > Pinaceae > Pinus > Pinus tabuliformis. Next base: position 1,092,347,445 of record CM062815.1, on the reverse strand, counting down.
ACTCCTTCCCATGCACCTCAAAGCCCTGTGGCTGCTCAATGTACACCTCCTCCTGTATGTAGCCATTGAGAAATGCGGTCTTCACATCCATCTGGTGGATCTTCCAACCCATCTCTGCTGCTATCGATATAATGGAGCGGATCGAAGTATATCGAGCCACGGGAGCGAAGGTCTCCTCATAATCAACTCCCTCTACCTGTGAGAACCCTCTAGCCACAAACCTTGCTTTGAATTTCTCAATGCTGCCATCTGCAACATGCTTTACCTTGTAAAGCCATCTGGAAGTAACCACGGATTTGCCCTCAGGCCTCGGCACCACCTCCCAAACATCATTCTTCATGATAGAAGAATACTCCTCCTGCATGGCCTCTCTCCAGACCTGCTGGCTAGCTGCCTCCTCATAGCTAGAAGGCTCAGAGTCAAGGATGCTGGTAACCATCGCCATATAGCTACAAAATCTCTCAGGTGGTCTACTCTCTCTGACCGGCCTCTTCGGCTCAGCAACAGATGTGGCATCTCTCAAGGTGTCCTGAAGCCACTTGGGCTTCCTCTTCCCTGAGCATGCTTCTCCCATAGGAGAATGAAACTCCTCCTCCTCATCCCCATCAATAGCCTGAACTCCTGACTGTCTGTCTGCTGTCCTCCTGCCTGCACCTGAACCTGTAGAAGTTGAGGTACCGTGTGAACTGTCCATCAGTGGACTCCCTAGTGAACTGCTCTGTGAACTGCTCTGCATGCTGCCCGGAGCACCACCCCTCTGGCTCGGCGAGCCACTGCTCACTGATGGACCTGACATCCTCATAGATGTACCTCTGGATCCTCCTGATCCCTGCCCACTGGATCCCTGCGACTGACTCAACTGCTGCTGAGGGTCTGGCTGATCCAGATACTCTAACTCCCGTGACCTCCTAAAGGCCCTGTCCTCCTCGAACTTCACATCCCGTCTGACAACAACTTTCCTCTGTGCAGGAATGTAAATCCGAAAGGCCTTTGAGGTCTCACTGTAGCCCACAAAGATACCCTTCTCTGCGGTGGGCTCTAGTTTGGTCCTCTCCTCCTTGGGTATATAGGAGTATGTAATGCATCCAAAGATATGAAGATGACCAAGATCAGGCTTCTTCCCAGAGAAAGCCTCCTCCGGAGTCATGTGCCCCAAGGCATGATGCGGACTCCTGTTCTGCAAGTAAACAGCTGTGTTGCAGGCCTCTGCCCACAAGAACAATGGCAACCCCTGATCATATAACATGGCTTTGGCAGCCCCTATGATGGATCTGTTCTTCCTCTCCGCAACCCCGTTCTGCTGGGGGTTGTAAGGAACAGTGAACTCCCTCCTAATGCCTGCCTCCGCACAATAGTCAACAAACTCTCCAAGGGTGTACTCTCCTCCATTGTCCGACCTCAGGGACTTGATCTTTCGACCTGTCTGAGTCTCCACAAGAGCTCTGAACTCCTGAAACCGCTTGAAGACCTCACTCTTGGTCTTCAAGAAATAAATCCAGGTCCTCCTGGAGTGATCATCAATGAATAAGACATAGTACTCATATCCACTCAAGGAAACATGAGACATCCGACCGCTCACATCGGAATGAATCAAATCAAGTATCCCCGTCGCTCTGCTGTCACTGCTGGGAAAAGGGGATTTGGCAAACTTGCCCATCGCACAACCTCTGCAAGTATCGAAGTGATCAGTACTGAAATCTGGCACACCTGTGGTGATCTCCTGCAATGTCCTCAAGGCTCCATGATACATGTGTCCCATCCTGCGGTGCCAAATCTCACACAGCTCAGAACTGCTAGCTCTGCTGTCGGTACTACAGCTCAATGCCAAAGGGGGCTGGAATGCAAACTTGTACACCTTTGCATGGCGTACACCTATCACTCTAGCTGAATCAGCTGGAGAGCCCCTGGGATACATCAACACCTGTCCTTCCCTGAACAATACCTCATATCCTCTGTCCTCCAAAGCTGAGACGGATATGAGGTTCTTCCTCATCCCTGGCACATACAAAACCTCTGACACCTTCAAGGGAGGTTTGGACTCCCTCTGAAATGTCACTGTCCCCACCCCGACTGCTCTAACAACTCTGTCATCACCGAGTACTACCTCAATATCAGTGCCACTCTCTGAAAGCTCTGAGAAGTACTCTCGGACTCCTGTCATGTGACGTGAAGCCCCACTGTCCACATACCAGATACCTGTAGATGCTCCGCTAATCGAGGGAAAAGCATGCTCCCTCTGAACCTGTGTGGCAGGTGATCCTGCACTAGAGGACTCACATGTAGTGAACGCAAACTCCCGGTCAAAACGACCTGCAAAGTCCTCAATCTCAGCTGACGCTGCCACATCCTGGGTCTTCCCCTTCTTCTTCTTCTTCTCCGGACACACAACTGCATAGTGTCCCATCTTCTGACAATTCCAACACTTCACTTTGGAATAGTCCTTTTGTGAGTTACCCTGTTTACCTTTACCTTTGCCTTTGCCTCCACCACCGCTTGTGGAAGCCTGCTTCTTCCCTTTGCCTTTCTTGCCTCCTGCCATCAGTGCTACGTCCTCATCCTGCTCAACTGGCTTGGCTGCCCCAAGCTGTCCTTTCCTGATCTCTGTCTGAATACAATCATCCCAAAACCTCTCCCATGTGGGAAGGGTCTCACGTGCACAAACCCCATCAGCAAAGTTCAACCATGAACGGGGGAGGCCATTCACTGCAATACGCACCAACTCAGTGGATGGAATGGCCTCTCCAATCGCTGCCAACTCATCTCTCACATTGGTAATCTTTGTGAGATATCCAGCTGCACTATCATTCCCCATCTTAATGTTCTTCAACTTCTCCTTCAGGACCATCTTCCGGTTCTCATTGGTACTCTGGTAGAGATTGGACAATGCTGTCCACATCTCATGGGCATTGCTTTTTCCTCTCACATGAGGAATGCAATGGTCTTTGATTCCGTCTAGAATCAGCCTCTTACCCTTGTTGTTCTTTTTATTATAAGCTGCCAACTGAGTAGCATCAGTAGGCACAACAACAGGGTGTTGTGCTGTATGCACCATGATATCCCAGACTTCTGCCTCCTCAAAGATACTCTGCATTCTCTCCTTCCAAACGCTGTAATTTGTATGCCCATCCAACCTATCCTCCACCCTTAATCCCAATGACATCTTGCTGTCCTAAAACTGAAAAATAGCACTGCTGTGGTAAAGATAAACCTGTTGTTTATGAAAAATCAGCTTGCTGAAATTTTCTGAGTGAAAAAATCAACAGCTGTATTTTTCTCTTTTGCTGTCCCAAACTGCCCTTCAGCACTCAAGCTCTGATACCATGTAAAATTTTCTGTTTCCCACCCCGGTTTTCAGTTTCACCTTATTTCTCCCATATAGTTAAATGCCCATTCCCATAGCCATACATTTAACAGACTGAAAAAAATAAATATTGCTGAAAACACAAATTCTGGAAATTTTTCAGAGTGCTGGAAATTGCAGAAATAAAAAATCAGCAATTAAAACAGCCATTAAAACACATTTAAACTCAGTGATTTTTGGTCAACTTGACCCTGGAAAAACCCCCTACAACTCTTGGGGAAAACCAGTTTGAGATCTCTTCTTTATTTCTGGAAAATGCCTTTTACAGAGAAAATTTTCAGCAAATAAATTTCAGCAAAAACAGAAATTTCCAGCAAGCAAAACTTATCTGTTTTCAGCCCAAACGACAATCTGAAAAATGCTGTAAGAGCTGTACGGACCGTACGGATGTACGGGCTGTACGGATGTACGGACTGTACGGATTGTACGGACGGCCGTACGGACTTGTACGGACAGCCCTCGGAAAAAGTGCAGAAAATCGCCTCCTCGATATTCGTGCTGAAAATTAATTTTTCCACTATTTTGCTCACAAAAACTGCCTTTTTCTGCTTGTTCTTTATGCTGTTCGGATTTGCTGAAGTGCTGCCTTGGTGTGTGTGCCAAACTGCTGCCTCTTTCTCCTCCTTGTCCAGAAATCTCCCTTGCTCTCTTGCTCTCCTTCTCCCAATCTGCTCATGAAAGAATGAATGATCTTTTCCTCCTTTTCCTCCCTTAACCCAACCCTAAATGACTTTTGGGTGATCCCTAAATCCAATGGCTGAAATAGATTTAGATCAATGGCTGAGATTAAATGCTCATTTAAATCTCACTTTCTATTTTTTAATTCACCCCACTTTAATAAAGACCCACTTAGTCATTTATTTCCAAAGTCACTTTTCCTTTCTAATTTTTCATTGACTTTATAAAGTCACTTTAAAATTAGACTTAGTAACTTTATCACTTAAAGTCACTTTCAAATTAGATTTAACTTTATAAAAATTATAAAGTTACTTTAGGAGAAAAATTAAATTCTTTTGGACACTTTTCCCTAGGCCAAAGATCAAAGCCTTAGGGAACCACCTGTCCTCCGGTACCAAATTTCAACATCCTTGATGGGGGAAGCGAACGACACGGAACAAGGAGGAAGCCACGGCTTGCATGGCGTATGTCCAGCTTCGTCCAAGGAGGAGGTTGTAAGTGAGATTAGCGTCAACAACTTCAACCTCGACTTCTACGGTTTTCCCTTCTAAAGAGATAGGCAATCGTGGGAGGATACCATATGGACGAGATTCTCTTCCATCGAAAGCCTCCAGGGTCGTAGGAGAGTGGCTCAGAGCAGGAGAACCAATAGCCTTCCAGTAAGCAACTGACATGATGCAGGTTGAGGCACCTTCATCAATGACTGTACGATGGATCGTTTTGCCGTTGATGAGAACCTGTATAAGGAAGGCCACCAGATGAGGCAGTCTCTGGGTGAAACCCTCGAGATCAAAAGAAATTAAATCTGAATCTGCCGGGTCTATGCCACCAATCGCTGATAGTAGGGACTTCCTCTGGGAGGGGCAGCTCTGGAGGACTTCTAATGCGGACATAGCAGACGGAGCCTGAGCTAAGTCCTCGACAATGCTATAATGCTGGGCAGCACGAGCATTGGGGTTATAAGATGACTTCCTGAGTACACCTTTGGGAGGGGGTCGGGGGATCGTCTCGGTGCTGGGCCGTTCGATGTGAAGGGGACCAGAACTGGACGGAGGAGCACTGGAGGGAACCTCCGGCTCTTTCCCGGCTGGAGATGGATAATCTTTCGCTCGAGTTGAAACATGGATGGGGATCGTTCCAGCCATGAACACTTGAGAACCGAACGAGGAAGAGGATTGAGAGGGATCTGCCACCTGATGCGTCTATTGGGAAGGGAAGGGCTCTTTAAGAATAGCAGGAGGCCCCGGAGCACCTTTCAAAAGTCGACTAACCTCGGACCGCCTAGGGCAATCCTTGGTGTAGTGATCCTCCTCACAGATGAGACAAGGATACTTAGGCTTTCGTTTGGATCCTTCCTCGGAGGGAGGTTTAGGAGGGTTCTGCTTGGGCTGTCCAGATTTATCTTTAGCCTTCCCTTTCTTTTTGCCTTTCGAGGATTTATTCGCCGCGGTGGACTGGACGGCGTTTACCTCGGAGGTATTCCCAGAAATAGATTGGCCCTGAGGAGCATTTTCGTTAGAGGGGTTCTGTTTCTGCTTCCCAGGGTTCGCAGCCGATTTCTTAGATGACGAATTCACAGAACCAATGACTCCATCAACAGAAGGCTTTGGTGGAGCTTTGGGCTGTCCAGGCCTCGGGGCATCTGGTAAATACTCATACAAAGTACCTGATTGGGAGTACACTAAGTCAAGGTACTGACCTCGCGCAATTGCTTGCTCTTCAGTTACACACGCTCCCATTGCAATATCTTTTGCAATTTTAGGGACAAAGGAAGTCGTGAACCAGTCGGTCAGGAGTTGATCAGGAATCCAAAATTTAATCAAGTGACGACGCCTTCTCCATTCATGTATATGATCAGAGATGTGCGTAGCCGTATCCTGTTTGAGAGACGTGAGAAGATGGGTCCCAGTCTCGTACCGAATGGGTAACTGAAAATGAGTCAAAAAGGCCATAGCCAACGAGTTGAAATCTGAAAACATGCCGCGATTGAGTTCGATGTACCATTTAGCAGCTGAACCAGTGAGAGTCCTCTGGAAGAGGCGAAGCCGGATAGAATCATCAAGCCACGAGTTAGACGAGCACCAAAGGTGATAAGTCATTACATGGGCCTGAGGGTCTTCACCGGCTTTGCCGTCAAACTTTGGACAGTCACCTGGTATTTTGGTTGGAACCGGTGGCCAATACAGATTATGCAAAATAGGATCATTTGTTAACTTGGACACATCAGGCAGTTCCAACGTTGCTAAAAATGGTAGCTGCGGGTTAAAGGACATCTGTGGCTGCGGATTCGAGGCGACATTAGGGTTCCACCCAGATTGTGGTTGCCCCCACGAACTTTGTCCGGACGGACCTGGCCCAAAAGGGCCTGGCGCGTAAGAATTTTGTCCCGATGGACCTGGCCCAAAAGGGCCTGGCGCATAGGGAGTTTGTCCGTAGGGGTTCTGTCCGTATGGATTCTGGCCATATGCGGACGGCTGTCCCTGTGTCTGCCCCCCAGCTCCCCATGTACTAGCAGCTTGCCCCGCAGGTGCACCATATTGATAATTTTGATAAGGAGTGACCTGTGGTTGCTGATAATTTTGATAAGGAGCAAACTGATTTTGCCCCTGGGGTTGCTGGTAGCCATATGGTTGCTGGGCCCCATACGAAGCCTGATAGGCAGGCTGCGTTTGGTAAGAAGGTTGATAACCTGTTTGAGTTTGAGGCCCAGGGTAATGTCCTTGAACCGGCTTGGGTTGAACCATTTGTCCCGAAGGTTGACCTAGTTGGATTTGAGATAGACCTGGTTGGCCAGCAAGATAGACTTGCTGGGCACCAGGTTGTCCATGCGCCACCAAGGGTTGTCCTTGCGGAATGGATGACTGAATTGGCTGGATAGCTGGTTGACGCCGAGGTTGGCCAGCTTGTCCAGATTGGCGATTAGGGCGGACAGCGGGTTGACCTTGCTGTATAGAAGGTTGGCCCGTTTGCCCCCCAGGGTGAACAGATTGAGAAGAGGGCTGGGCTTGCTGCATGGCAGGCTGCCCTCCATGGTGCACAGGCTGAGCAGAGGGTTGGCCTTGCTGTATAGCAGGTTGCCCCCCTTGCCCAGAAGGATTCATGGATTGAGCAGTGGGTTGACCCTGCTGAACATAGGGTTGCCCACCCTGCCCAGAAAGATGACCAGACTGGGCAGTAGGTTGGCCCTGCTGAACGTAGGGTTGCCCCCCCTGCCCAAGAGGATATCCCTGCTGGACTGCCGGTTGATTTTGAGGATTATAAACTGTCCCAGTTTGTCCAGATGGGTACCCTTGCTGGAAACCGGGTTGGCCTTGCTGAACGTAAGGCTGCCCAGGTTGTCCAGTTGGGTAACCCTGCTGGGTACCAGGTTGCCCTGGATAGCCAGTAGGTTGACCTTGATATGAATACGACGGACCTCCAATGCCCGAGGGTTGTCCCTGGAAGGGTTGACCCTGTGGGCCCCCAGATTGTCCTGGGTAAGGCGGACCATAAAGTGGTTGCCCCTGAGGGGTTTGCACATAGAGTGGTTGGCCTTGATTGGGTGGTCCTTGGGGTTGTCTGGGAGGATCCCGGTTCCCACGGAGAATGTGAGTAGCGGGATCATACGTAACGTTCAACGGTTCCTCGTTTTCTTCGAAAGGACGATGAGGAAGGACCGAAATGGTCTCGAGGTACTCACCGTTCTCATCATAGTAAAAGAGGGGACCTTCGTAATCTAGGTCCGTAATGGGTTGCCCAAAAGCATCATACGGCCCTGCTCCTGGAATGCCACCAGAAAAGGGACCAGCTTCAGGGTTTGCAGATGAGGACGTCGGTTCAGCACTGACAACCGGAGTCGGACGTGCTACACAGACGGTGGGTCTAGTGGGAACTGAGGTAACGGGCGTGTTAAGCCCTGACGTAAGGGGTGTACTAAGGGGTTGCGAAACAAAGGGCCCAGTGGAGGCAATAAGACTAGGATCCCATATAGTCGTAGAAGTAGTTCTAGCGGCTATCCTATCCCTCACTGATTGATATCGTGGAGGGAGGGGAGAGGAAGCCGGGATCGGAGTCTCAATGTCTGTCACCATGGGCATCTCACCGGTGCTGGAAGCTGTCTCATCCATGGGGGAAGTAGACATTGGAGACGACATACCGAGAGGAGTACGAGGGGTACGAGGGGTATAATCGGGCTCCCAGATAGGATTCCAATCTTCTATGTAATCTTCGTCGCCTGGGGCACGTACGTTGATAGGCTGGATACTCGGAACAATGGGAAGAGTACCGCTTACAACTGGTACCTCTGGAGCAACAGAAGATGGAGAACCTTGATCACTTGGACCGGGAGTTGACGGGTCAGCCAGGATGACCAGACCCCTTAAAAAACCTAAAGGAAACTAAAGATAAAAACCCTACTCAAAACTATCGCACACAAGATGTAATCAGGTGATGTTATTGTGGCCGAATTAATTTTTAGACACAAGAACCAAACTTGACCTTTTCATGTTTCAGGAGTCGAGAAAAGGACGAAAAGATGACTCCAGTCTCCTTTGAATGTTTAATGAGCACGAAGTGACAAGATGCTCACAGGCACCTTTTCATTTAGGGAGTCCGAAAAGGATCAAAAGTGACTGCTCCGGAGGCTCTAGGTATAAGGTTTACCAAGCAACCCGTAAAACTACTTATACACCTCAGCAATCGTATGAGAGCCAAGGACTTTCCGTACTGCAGTCAATCTTCCCGAATGCTGTGTTCGGTGCGTTACGGTTCACAAGGTGGCAGACTCGGCTTCCTATGGATAAAGGATAAAAGCCTAGTGGGGTCTCCCTATATACGCGATGGTACGTGGGAGCGCAGTCCGTGTTAGACCACTATCGAGTCACAGAAGGAGGAATCACCCAACCTAACGTGAAACAACAGTGACTATGTTTAAAGACGCCGGAACACGTCTCTAACCTAGACCTCTAGATATTTGCGTTTAGTTCCAATGCGTTTTTAGATTCATTCGGTTCATTTTATATTTGATCTTGAAATTAAGTTTCGATTTCATGTTCTATCGTATGTTCTCTCACAATTACCTAGATGCAAACTACATGCCAAAGAATTTCATTTTGTTCGATGAATTCTAGCTACGAGAAGGTAAAGAATCTTGATCAAACAAAACAAATACAAGCAAACAAGCAACCTAATGCAGCTAAAGCGAGGAAAGGAAACTTTTTCTCTTTGAAAATGCAAATAAACGAAATGTTCTTTTCCTTTTCAATTTCCAAAAGCAAAGCTACTAGTTTGATTTTCTTTCAATGGCACAAAGCATCTAAATGAATTTGGAGGAACCGGAACACCAAGCAAATCACTTAATGAAAGCACACAAAGTTCCCAAAAACCCAACAAAGATTCCCAAATCGAAAGGAAAAAGTAAGTTCTGCACGAGCTACGTGATCTAAGCTTGGCAAGACAAGCAAGGATTGCAAGCAAGGAGGAAGCGAAAAACCACTCGGAAACACAACCCAAAACACTTCAACAATCCCCGAACAAGTGCAACAACAAATCTGAAATTCGCTGGTCAAACAAGCAAACAAGATCCCTACGGAAGGCTTGACACACACACGGCCACTAGATGCCCTAGGGCTAGAGTGCGAAATCAATGGAGAAAAGCAAACACCCGGAGGATGAGAGTTACAACCAGTCAATTAGAGACTCAACACAATCCAGCAACTGTAAAAGTAATGGTGGAAACACAAACCAAGCAGCAACAGCAAAGAGGAAGGTATTTGCAAAATCGAAAAGGTGAGAAAAACGAAACCCTGTGGAACAAAACTTCGCAAGCAAGCAGCTCAGAGTTCAAATAGTGAAAAACAAGCCACAAACCAAGTGGAGAGAAGAGGGGAAAGCTAAAGGAACAGGTTCAGTAGGCTGATCTGGACAAAATCAAATTTTACAGGATCAGCGCGGGTGGCCTTCAGCAACTTGGCGCTGACAAGAGGGGTCTTGTAGCAACTTTGCGACGTCAGCGCGGAAATACACGGATAAAGCGCGCTGTCTCGGAAAAACGAGGTTAGCGCGGTTATAACTCACACAGTCGCGATGACAGGAAGGACAAAGAAGCAAGTGTGCGACATCAGCGCGGAAGCACACGGATAAAGCGTGCTGTCTCTAAAAACGAGGTCAGCGCGACTATGGATGGTACATGCGCGATGACAAAGGCAACACAGAAGAAGGGACGCGACGTCAGCGCGTCTGTTTTGAATTAAAGCGCGCTGAGGGCAAAAATCAATAAAGCCAAAGGAAAAACTTCCCAAACTAAAGGTAAAGACCTTTTAACAGTTAAAACACTTCTCAGATGCACCCAGAAAGTTTACAAGCAGAGAAACAATCCCAAAATCTCGACAAGAGAGAACAATCAAATTCAAACACAAAGATGGACTCAAGAGACAAAAAGGCTGATCCCCAGTGGAGTCGCCAAATTTTTGGAGAGGTAAATCCCCTCTACGGATAGAGGCGATCCCTACTAGCCCAGTAAGGGTCTAGCAATAATCACACAATGCTGCTATGCATGTTCCTAATTACAATTAAACAAGAGGTAAAGAGCACCTACTTGGATTCCCGCGCTGTCGTTTGACGAAGAGATGTTGCCTTCGCTCCTTCGCTTTGGCTGGTCACGATCCTTCGCGATCCCCGCGAACAGACACCTGCACACATGAAGAGGAAACAAACGCAAGCGTGAAATCTAGTAAAAGCAACCATACACCAGTTAGAAAAGATGTAATTCACATTTAACCATTGCATGTACAAATGAGAATGGAACAATAGTAGCAATCATCTATTATTAATCAAAATAGAGAAGAGTACAACCAAATGTTCTGACGTCGGTATCCTTCTCAGGAGGGGCCAGTCAGTAAGTGTCTCAAGCATTCACCTTTGGAAATGATTCTCCCAAGACAAGAAACTCTCTCTCACACTAGAAACACAAAACAACCTTCCCTAAGCTATCAATCACTTCCACACTTAGCACACCAAATACCTATAGTAGCAGCAATCTGAGCACTATAAGCTCTACACAATCCAAGCTATTCCAAACTAGCTGCTCATGGTAATGGTGGAAGTTTATATAGGAGAAGGAGCCTCCTAAAAAGGTGGAAGGATGAGCTTATCCTTGAGGGAAGTGGTTGCAAAGAGTCGAACAGACATGCCATAGAAGGGAGTCGATACTCACAAAGCCAACAACCAAGCCTGGAATAATCTGGAAGGCTGGCTGTTGGAACAAATTCGCCCAAACAGGATCAGCGCGGTTTATAAGGTGACTGACGCGCTGACGTCGCGCCTCAATAACTGTAAAAGTCATGTCAGCGCGACCCAATACACAGGAGAGATGCGCTGGCTCATAAAATGCGACCAGCGCGGAAAAGTGATGTGCTTCCGCGCTGGCAGCGCACTGAATACACTAGGAGCCGCCAGTCAGCGCGGATATTTTAGAAACAGACGCGCTGATGAGGAAAACTTTGGAAAAGTGGGTTTTGGGCCAGTTCAGAAGGCATGAACTTGATTATTGTGAATTCTTGACACAGTAGGGTGACTGACAGGGAGACAGTGACAAATTACTGTGTAACAAGCCCTCTCCTTCATGTGGATGTTTGGACCCTTCTCCAGCCAATTTCTCATTTCTTTCTTGGTACAATATCCTCACCATTTCAGTGAGGTCCAAGAAATCCTTTCTGAAGACTCTTTCTTCTTCTCTTGGATTTGTCTCTGTAGGAATTTCTCCTTCATGTTCAGAAATCCTTGAAGCTTCTGCTGAGACTCTTGAGGGTGAAATTGAAGGTGGAGGTGATGGCTCTCTGGCCTTCCTTGACTAAGGATTCTCTCGTTCTATAGTCAAATGTCCCTCCCCTCTTTTAAGTTTCAACCTGGTAAGCATCAATACTTTGCAAGACAATTAGAAGATCTTTGCACAAAACCCTGAGCTCTGATACCAACTTGAACTGAATTTGAAACTACTTGAAATTTGTTTGCAAGGTATTCAATTCAGAATTAAACATGTTTAAAAGATTTCCATGTCTTGCAAAAAGAAAACACATGAAATTTTCAGCTGTTCATGACCCATTTAAGCATAGAAGAGTTATTTCCTTTTACTGTTTAACACATTAAAATGAATTTCATCTGCAAAATAAATCAACCACAAATGCAAAAGAAGTTGATAAAGCAGTTCACCCCCTCCAGGGCTACGTCTGCTGGGTCCAAAGCTCCCAACCGGGCTTGTCCTTGTTTTTATTAAATGCTCAAATTGAAAATACAGCTGAATAGAAGAATCTACAGGAGAAATAGATGGTAAAAATGGATCCAAAACACTTGAATCCTTCAGGATTGACTATTGGATCACCTCCAATGGATACCTGCAACCCTATACAGTCTTCACAAAACTGGGCCCTGGTGGCTCCTAGAACTTTCACGGCTCCAAAACCTCTGCAAATGACCTCAGATGGCTGTAAGACCTGCACCAATGGCTTCAAAAAGTTGAAAATACCCAAAATAAAAAGCAAATTCGTCCAAAACTGACTTTCCTAGCCAAAGTTATGGCCATTTAAAGTTTCTCCAGTTTTTCCCTAGAAAAACTCCAGCTAACTTTAGTTAACTCCAGATAGCTCTGCCAATTATGGCGGATCCGCCAAATTTGGCACTTCTACCAAAATTCCGCCAACTTAACTGCAGTTACATTTAATGTTTGGTGGTTGCCTCAGATTTCGTTCCCGGCGGAATATTCCTTTTTTAATTTTTTTTTTGAAAAATTAAAATTTCTAATGTTATGGACAAATTCTTCTTTTTGCCATAACTTCCTCATACGATGACCGTTTTTCAAACCGTTTGCGGCACCGGAATTGGGAAGACGAGCACTTTCTAGTAATTCAACTTTGAACCAGTTCTAAGCACTTTAAATTTTGAGCATTTTACGACACTTAGGACATGAGCACCTGATCAATTGTGTTGAGTTCCTCAATGAGATGAGGAAACTTCTGTTGAACTTGGTCCCTGGTGAGCCACTTGCCCTAGTGAAGGAGTTGGTCTGCTTTGACAACTCGATATAGTTGGATCTTCTGCTGGCGAGTGTTCTTGATCTGTGTGTCCATGATCTAATCAGTTGTAGCTTGTTCCATGCAATATGGATTTAACTTTGTTGGTGTGAGTTGTTCTTCAATGTCGGATGTGTCTAGTAATGGTGGAAAGTATAACCGAAGGCGATCCACATTAAACATTGGGTGAAAGCCAAGAAATGGGGGAATGTTGAGCTCAAAAGAATTATCTCCCACATCCTTGGTGATGGTGTATGGTCCATATCGAAGCAATCGAATCTTGTGATGGGGCCCAACGAGGTGCTCCTTCTGCAAATGTAGCCAAACTTTTTCACCCACCTGGAACTTGTGTGGCACCTGATGTTGATCATGTCGCTTCTTTTACTTGGAATTGGTTTTTTCCAATATGTCATGGACCTATTGGCGAATGTTTTGAATATTCTCAATGAAGCTATTTGCCTTGTTGGCTTCGGACTGGACATGAGATGAATCTCCCTGAGTCGCTGCAACTGGTATGGCCACATAAATGGGACATAGTGGCTAGAACCCCAAGCCTACCTAAAAAGGGTTGTGGCCAGTCGAGCTGTGGAGACCTTGGTTGTAGCTATGATGGACATAGGGAAGACTCTCATCGCATGTGCGTAGATTCTTTAAGCTGTAACTGCACAGAATGTGTACGATCATCCTATTGATGACCTTTTTCTGGCCATTAGTTTGGGGATGGAAAATTGTGGACTTAGTGAGCTTGGTGTCTAGCATCGACCAGAGACTAGACCAAAATTTACTGAGGAACCTGTTGTCTTGATCTAAGATGATACACTATGGGATCCCAAAGTGTACCCACACTCATTCAATGAAGAGTTTAGCAGTGGCTTCTGCTATGATACACTTCTTGTAGGCCGCCATAATGGTCGTCTCCGAGAATCGATTGATGACCACAAAAACATAGTCATTGCCATGCTTAGTAGAAGGAAGGCTTGACATGTAATCCTTGGATATGGATTCCCAAGGTCAACTAGGGGTAGGAAGCGAAGTATAGAGACCTTGATTCTTGATGGTTGGTTTGGTGATGGCGCAAGCAGTGTAGGATCTGATGTACTTCTTGACATCTTGTCGAAGATTCAGCCAATACAAATACTTCTGCAGTACTTTCACTATTTTCTCGACCCCAAAATGCCCAACGACCTAACTGTAGTGCACTTCCCAAATCATCTTTGCACGCTCACTTGAAGGAACACAAAGGTGTCCCATATGGCATAACAAAGCATCTTGGAGGTGAAAACCTGTAACTTGTTGACCCCTCAAGAGCATATGGTATGTGTGGTCGAATTCTAGGTCGCTTTTGTAAAGAAGTGGCTAATCAGAAGTCTCGTGCCCACAAGAGTTGAGAACGGTAGTTAACACCATGATCGGTGGTCGACTGAGGTAGTCTGCAACATTATTTGTGCTACCTTTCTTATGCTTGATATTCAAATGGAACTATTGCAGGTATGTGGACCACTTCTGATGGCAACCATTCTACAACTTCCCTTGCATCTATATGAATTGCAGGGGTCAATGGTCTATGTGGATGACCATTTCCTTCCCCAAAATGTAATTCTTCGATTGTTGGCAGATCTGGACAATGGAATACATCTCTTTATCATAATTGGGATACTTCTGAACTGTGTCTGAAAGTGTCTCACTGTGATATACCATTGGATGCCCCTGTTGAGTAAGAACTACGCCAATAGCATAGTCAGATGCATATGTCTCAATCTCAAATGGTTGTTGAAAATCTGGTAGTGTGAGCACTCGTGCAAGTAGAGGTGATGTTTCAACTCTACAAATGCTTTCTGTTGAGATTCAGACCAAAATAATTTTTCTTTCACTCCTCATTTGGTGACTTGACTCAAGGGTCAAGTGATATGAGAGAACCCCAACATGAACCTGCGGTAGAAATTGGCAAGACCCAAAAAGCTGCGGAGTTTTGTCAGTGTGGCTGGGGCTGGCCAATCCTGAATGACTTGGATCTTGGTTAAATCCACATGCACCCATCGTTCATCAATAATGTATTCCAGATACTGAACCTGGGTCATGCCAAAAGTAAATTTCTCCAAATTAGCACACAGCTTATGTTGCCACAGTGTTTGGAGAACCTATCGGATGTGGTGGAGGTGTTCTTCAAAACTCTGGATGAAGATCAAGATGTCATCCAAGTATACCACTACAAATAAGTTGGTGAATGGTTGTAAGATGTCCTCCATGAGCCTCATGAAGGTTGCAGGAGCATTCGTCAACCCAAAAGGTGTAACGAACCATTCGAAAAGGCCCTCCTTGGCTTTGAAGGCAATCTTCTACACATCAGAGGGTTCGATTGCTACCTCGTGATATCCAGACTTCAAGTCGATCTTACTGAAATATTTTTCTCCCTTGAGTTGGTCGAGAAGGTCATCAATCCATGGGATCAGGTAACTATTATGGACAGTGATCTTTTTCAGCGCCCAATAGTCAATATAGAGTCTCCAAGTCCCATCCTTCTTCTATACCAACATGATCGAGCTCCCACAAGGTGATGAACACGGCCGAATGTGACCTTTCTCCAAAACCTCCTGAATTTTCCTCTTGATTTCATCGTTCTCCAAAACAGAACATCAATAGATTGGTCCATTCGGTAATGGTGCACCTGGGGTCAGATTGATGGATTGCTTGACTTGATAGTGCAAAGGAACCCCTACAGGGGAGGTGAAGATGTCCTCGTACTCCTCCATGACCATATCCATCTGTTGTTTTCATGTGGAGGGGCCTTGTCTGGAGGTCATGCCCATTGTCTTCTTCTTTCCTTGAGGGCATATCATCAAGAAAAAAAATTTCCTGGTTTTTGAAATTAGCTTATTGCATTTTTTTGCAGTAACCAAAGACATGGTGGTAGGCGGGGCTACCTCCTGTATCCTGTACAACTTATTTCCTAATGTAACAATAACAACACAAGGCCTTGAATCATATATAGTATGTCGCTTCCATAAGTATGGTTGGCCTAATAATACATCACAAACATCAAGGGGAGCAACCTCGCATAATACCTCATCTGTGAAGGGATTGATGTTGTATGGAAGGTGGCATTGTTGGCTCATGGGCAGATCTCGTCCTTGGTGAAGCCACCCAATGATGTACTGTTGTGGGTGTGTTGTGGTCGGAAAGCCCAATAGATTCATGACCTCTATTGCAATGAGGTTATTTTGTCTCTCGTTGTCGACAATGAACTGTAGTGGGGAACCCTTCACCCACATCTATGAGTGGAAGAGACGCTCCTCCTCCTCTGGATCTTTAGGTTCCTCCTTCTAGATATTTGTGGTGGCGACAATGGCGTTGGGCTCCACATCAATAATCTTCTTCCCTTTTTCGTTTCCCTTATTAGATTCTGACTCAGAGTTGGAACACGCCTTTGATTCTGAAGCCTTAAGCTCAGCCACCAGTGATTGCTTGGCCTGACACTCGCTTATGTTGTGGGTGGAGCTCTTATGGAATTCACACAACTTTCCCATGTCCTTCTTCAGCTTTGTATTATTGTCCTTTGCTTGTAGCCTTGGTGGGTTGTGCTAGGCCATCCCGCCTTTGCTTTGCCCTTTGTTTTGTGCTTTGGTGCACATTTCCCTTGCTTCAAATTCACAATTCTAAAGTATCGCTTCCTCTCTTTAAACTTCTGCTCAATCTTGATGACATATTTGTACGTCGTGCCAAGCGAGGAGATGTCTAGGAACTGCATCTCATCCTAGATGTATATATGTAGGCAGCCGCGGTACTTGAGTACCAAATGTTTCTCAGAATCCTTGATGCCCAACTTTGTGCGCAGGGTATGAAAAAAATTGGTAAACTCCAACACATCTTGGTCCCTTCCCTGCCGTAGCATGGCCCACTTTATGTATCTGTCCTCATAACTCCCGACAGGGTAGTACTACTCCTTGATGGCATCCCAAAATGAATTCCGAGTGGGAGTGGCTAAAAACAATGAGTTTGTACTTTCATCCTTCTACTCACAATAGGATTCCCACCAATCCTTGACGCGGGGGGAGGCTTTGAGAAGAGAAAAGTTAATCTTTTCTCGGCTAGAAAAATCATGAACAGAAAAAATATCCTTCTAACAGATTCAACCATTTTTCTACAGTGTCTGCATCTATTTGGCCCTCAAATATGGGAATGTCAAAGTTCACTTGTACCTTAAAAGGTGTGAAGCCTCCAAAGTGGCTGTTGGATGTGGATGCACTGCCGGTGGGCAACCGTTTAAGGATCTGGGAAAAGTTATCCATCATTGTGTTCCTCTGTTTCTCGAGGGCATCGTCGAGAAATATTTTGATAATATCTCCTACTCCCTCGTCTTTGTTTTCTTCCTCCATGGAAGGCCATTCAGATTTACGAGGCTGGTATTCCAAAGGTTCGACCAGTTCGAGCCCTAACTACTATATAACAAACTCGTTGGGGACATGCAAAGAAAAATAGAGAAAAGGCGGACCACTCTGATACCACTGATCAATGCAACAAATTACAAATATAACCATAAATAGAGAGATGCAGCAGAAATAACACTTCCTTTGATTAATATCAAATAATGAAATATGCTTACAAACAGTATGGAAATGAGACTAGCTTGGTGATGTTAGCTTATCTCTAAGAAGAGATGTGGTGGCTACATGCCTCTGAACTGAGTTATAATGAGGCTCACAGGCCTTTTTATTAACAATAAGAGAAAACCCTAAAAAAAACAAAACCCTAACCTGAGGAGATGTAACACCAAGAGTTTATAGGCTCCGTTGGGGTTAATTGGGAAGCCAACTTCCCAAGGTTGGTCATATTATCTCCATTTGACACACATGATACCCTATTGGAAAGATATCTCCAAGGACTACGATGAAAAAATGACTTATTAGAAGTCGTTGACCTCAAAACGTTTAGGACCTCAAAATGGATCCAAAAGTTTAGGACCCGAAAAACTACTAAAACTATAAACTGTGCTACAATTAAAGAAACTGAAAAGCTTAAAGAAACAATGGTGGGGGTCCAAGTGGAATTAGTGGGTGGCCACCGATATCCACCTAGATCACAGGCGCTATTGACAACAATATAAGTAACAAAAGTAATTATGATGCATATATTCACGCAAGAACTTACAATCAATTTATACTAAAACGTTGTAAATAATCAAACCGAATTGCAAGTATAGGAAGAAATCATCCTAACCGCCAATTACATAGCAGAGCCATAACAAATATTTTGGGAAGATTGATAAATGTAGAACAATCATAAGATGAAAAACCCTCTTAATAGATGGTATAAAACCATCAAACAAAACATTAAGTTATATAAGTTCAAACTATAGTTTCTGTCTATGAGAATAATATAAATAAAATTGTGAATGTAACATGAACAATGATGCTTTCCAACTTAAAAACCCTAGGTAGAATGAGACCCTTGAGCCCAGAATACATTGCTATGTAAAATCCATAAAACCCTTTTCATGAACAACCATTATATGTAATGTATTACAAGCTAACGCTTCAGAGGAAATATGAACAGAACCTGGAGGACAAATGATAAGCGTGAATTGTTGTAGAATGGTTGTGAACTAAGCATCTATAAGAGTGCCAAAGATTCCATACCTGAAAAAGAAAATAATTGAATGAGGCACCTGTAACAATTCTAGGAAGTGGGTGCATTATAGAATAACTTAGGGTCGCAACAATTACCATTTCAAACTCCAAATATTTCAAGAAGGTGTTTGCACTACACTAGAAATGTGAGGAGTGACCTTATATAACCTTGAAAGACCAGGGAAGAACCAAAGTTTCAACATACATGACGAAGGCTGCATGCAGAAATGACATGATCAAGTCATTGAAGGTATCTAGCGGAATGAAAGGCCGCCTACAACCACCAAACCCCACTGTAGAAATTTTGGCTGTAGATTAACATGATAGTGCAATATAACTAAAGAAAAATACTTTAATCTACTTCTACAATCAAACTTGTGGAAGCTTAATATATTTGAGTGAGATCAAGATGAACACATATAACCAGAAGAAGAATCAATGCACATGAAACACAGAAGAATACTTAGGGGAAATCCTCAGCTAAAAATCCCACTATCTGTATTATCATACAAGGTGGAAATATATCAAAATTGTTAGAAAATTATATATTACGGAGCAATGGAACACATAAAATATTGCAGAAAATATAAACACAGAAAACGCACAAAACAAGAGAGACACAGATATACGTGGTTCACCCAGTTTGGGCTACGTCCACCCCGAACAGCCAGTCCTTCCTTTTTATTATCCAGCAAAATGAAGAGACACAACCTACAACAAATCCGTTGTAATATCCTCTGTTTTCTCTCACAGTCTCACCTCTCTGTTTCTCGCTCACAGAATACACATCTATCTCACAGCCTCAAATACAATACCCTCATACAAAGAGAGGGGTTTCCTTCTAGGGCAAAAAACCCTAAACTAAACATAAGTTCTACCGTCAGATCATTCGCCTAATGAACGACCCAGATTGACTAGAAATTACTATACTTTTACAAGGCAATTTTACAGTTGTTTTTAGCTTCGGGGGCGCTGCCCCCAAAACCCCCGCTAGGGGGGGGCTCCCAAAGGTCGCAGCCGCCCCCCCCTGGAACCCCCTTGCAGCGAATATTTTACGGGCGGCGTTGCCGCCCCCATTTCGAACTGGGGGTCCTATGTGGCAATACCTTTGAGTATAGAAGATAATCAGGCTCCACACCCAACAAAAATTACATAAAGATTTAGCTCTCACAGCTAGCCAGCTCTTAGTACAATCCTCTTGGATGCTTATAGGCAAACAAGGTTTCTCACAAACCTTCTCCTTTACCCTCCAAGCCTCCTATTTCCTTGTGCAGTTTCTCCTGGGTTATCCTGTTGTTACCAAGTGTAACACTGATCACTCACACTGATCTCACACCCTGTAAAACTATGCAATCCTCAAGAAACCTTGTTCCTTCTGCATGGATGAGTTTCCTTTATAGGAAAACTCATGCAACTGATACTACAATGTCCCTGTCTTTAATCTCAACTGGGTCTTTCTCAGAATAGACATGCATGAGTTAATGATGAGAGAATCTTCAGTTATCTAGAGTACACTAGTTGGATGCATGCATGCATTAACTAAATGAACTCATAATTAGTTCCTCAAACAGTTTGGAACTAATTTAACTGGACTTAACTCAGTAGACTGAGCTAACTAATTACAACTCAAATATAACTCAATATTATCTCCTTAATTAAGAGATAATCTCGTTAATTTAAGGGATCACTATTGCATGACTTCACACAGTATTATAACTTGAATTTCTCCAACTAATTAACTCAAGATGAATTAATTAATTATTTTTCAAGAAACTGGTGAGACTAAATTCGAATTTTAATTCACAGTTTTAATTCAATGACAAATTAAAATTGGAATATTTTGGATTCTATTTTTATCATTTCTTGTTTCTATTTTCAACACTCCCTCTCAACAAGAAAGGAATTCAACTTGATCCCAATCCTGACCCTTTGGAATGTTCTACATGCAACACTTCTCTCTAGTGTTGTTTCTCCAGCAACTCTAGAAACAAAAAGAAACATCCAACCTAAATCAGTATGATGCATCTATCATCAAAGTCTCTGATTGCTATTTCCTTTGTCAACTAAAACTTTCGGCTTCTGCTATCTCAACCTTTCTGCATTGTTGTCAATCCTTCTCTGCGCTCTTCAGTATTTGACTATTCTAGCCTCTGTCACTTTGATATCTGACTACATCAATCCCACTGATTCCTCCTACTACTATGTACTTTGGGCTCCCGTAGCAAGGTACGATCCATGAGATAAAACCTCTCAATGGACCCTACCCAATTTCAGCCTTCTTGGGACTATCACTTCACATCGCCCCACCTCACACCTAGAGGTATGGCTGCATGCGATCCCTCTGCCCGCTTGGTTCGAAATTTCCTCCTACTGGAGTTCTCTGCATGAGTGGATGCTTCTACTCAGTCTCCTCTCAGCATCTCCAATTGTGGCTTCTCCACAATTGTTTGAGACTTCTTTTGGGGCTGCATAATGAGAGGTAATCTACTCTCCCTCTCAACCATGAAGTCTCTAACATTTGCCTTACTCCTCAAGGCTTTGCATGCGTCTTGAACCTCAAGAGTATATACGTTCTTAACTTGTGAACTAATCTGTTTCACCTGTCTCGTGGTGATGTGTCTAAGGAAAACCTTTCCCATACTAAAAACAACATCGTAGCCTTTGTCCTCCAACATCACGATCGATACCAAATTCTTCTTCAGTCCAGGCACATACTTCACATCTGTCAAGGTGATAAGAGCTCCATGCTCCCTCTGAAAAGCAATCATGCCCACTACTGAAACACTATACCTTTCATCGTCACCCATCTCTATGCACATGTTAAGGTCTTTCTCCTCCAAGGCACTGAATAAACTTTTATTACCGGTCATGTGGAATGAGGCTCCACTGTCAAGATACCAACCACAACCCATCATCGATGACACCATGCATGTGATGAGAGTAAAGTCCATTTTGAACTGAGAGGCTAATGCCTCACCTTCTTATCCTTCAAAGGATCCCTTCTTGGACTTCTTCGATGGGCAATTAGTCACATAATGACCCATCTCATGAAAATTAAAGGATATCACTTTAGACTTGTCAACCTTCTTCCCTCCATGAGAAGATTTCGATTCATAATGGGATGCCTTCCCCTTCCCTTTCCTTGCCTTACTTGCTAAGGCCAGATTTTCTTCATCATCATCCTTGGATGAAGAACCATCTCGTGTGCTCCTCCTGATCTCCTCCTGCATGAGATCTGACCATAGTTGATTCCAATCTAGCAGTTTCTCCCTTCCATTCGCAGAGTCCTGGTAACTATTCTAGCTCTTTGGAAGGCCAAGGAGAGAGAGGCTCACCATATCATCATTAGAAATAGTTATTCCCACATTGCTAAGTTCATCTCTACAAGTGGTGAGCTTGTTCAGATATGTGGAAATAGTATTGCAGTTCTCCATCTTAATTCTTCAAAGCTTATCCTTGAGTGCCAATTTCCTTTGGTCGCTACTGTTCTGGTAGAGGTACTTCAATGTCTTCCACATTGAATATGGAGTATCCTTCCCATGGAGACTCGAGACAATATGGTCTTGAACTCCCTCAAGGATGATCCGTCTCACCCTCACCACACACTTCTTCCACTCAGCCAACTCTTGTGAATTAGTTGAACCTAGCTTTGGGATTTCTTGATCAATAAAATCCTTCAAGTCGTTGTCTTCTAATACAGCCTCCATGTGATCTTTCCATGCTATGTAATTTGAGCTACCTTCCAAGGCATACTCGAGTCTCAAGCCATAGAACACTATTGAACAACCTTGAAGTATGAGATGAATTTGATTTTCACCTGCAACCCCGAACTTCAAACTTCGAATTCTCTTCTTCATATACTCTTCACTGCGCCAATAAACTTTTCTCCGATACCATGTAGAAATTTTGACTGTAGATTAACTTGATAATGCAATATAACTAAAGAAAAATAGTTTAATCTACTTCTACAGTCAAACTTGCTGAAGCTTAATAGATTTGAGCAAGATCAAGTTGAACACATATAACCAAAAGAAGAATCAATGCACATGAAACACAGAAGAATACTCAGGGGAAAGCCTCAGCTAAAAATCCCACTATCTGTATTGTCATACAAGGTGGAAATATATCATAATTACACAAAGCTTTAGCTCTCACAGCTAGCCAGCTCTCAGTACAATCCTCCTAGTGATGCTCACAAGCGAAAAAGGCTTCTCACAAACCTTCTCCTCTGCCCTCCAAGCCTCCTATTTCCTTTCGTAGTTTCTCCTGGGTGACCCTGTTGTTACCAAGTGTAACACTGATCACTCACACTGATCTCACACCCTGTAAAACTGCGTAATCCTCAAGGAACCTTGTTCCTTCTACATGGATGAGTTTCCTTTATAGGAAAACTCGTGCCACTGATAGTACAATGTCCCTGTCTTTAATCTCAATTGGGTCTTTCTCAGAATAGACATGCTTGAGTTAATGATGAGAGAATCTTCAGTTATCTGGAGTACACTAGTTGGATGCATGCATACATTAACTGACTGAACTCACAATTAGTTCATCAAATAGTTTGGAACTAATTTAATTGGACTTAACTCAGTAAACTAAGCTAACTAATTACAACTCAAATATAACTCAATCGTATCTCCTTAATTAAGGGATAATCTCCTTAATTTAAGGGATAACTATTGCATGACTTCACATAGTATTCTAACTTGAATTTCTTCAACTAATTAACTCAAGATGAATTAATTAATTATTTTTCAAGCAGCTGGTGAGACTAAATTTGAATTTTAATTCACAATTTTAATTCAAGGACAAATTAAAATTGGAATATTCTAGATTCTATTTTTATCATTTCTTGTTGCTGTTTTCAACACACTTCAGTGAAGCATTCTCTATAACTTAGATTAACAAATGAAAAGGGTGTTAGAAACTACCTAGATTATACCTGTGCGGGTGAAGAATCTAGTGGTTTGAACTCTGAACCGGTTAGCATTTCGTCGCATTGCGCCATCACCGAGTAGACCAAGTGGCATTGCAAGCGAGAGCCAGAGAGTGGAGCGGGTAGCCATAATGACCTAAGATGAACCACGGTCGTTCATCAAAGGCTAGAAGATCAATGGTCATCCCACTCCCAATTGTCATGTCAAAGAGGTCTAGATTGATGCCAGGTGGGCAACGATATGATGTTTGAGATTAGCATACCAGAACGAGATTAAATGATGGGAGGTGTAATAATTATAAACATAAATGTCAATCAAACTATATAATTTACAAGTATTCAATTGCATCAATTAGTATTTGTCATACCATAATTAAATCCTATATAACATAAATCATGGATGTTTGAGATTGGCATAACAGAGCGCGATTAAATGATGGGATGTGTAATAATTATAAACATAAATATCAATCAAACTATACCATAATTAAATCCTATATAACATAAATCATGGATGTTTGAGATTGGCATAACAGAGCGGGATTAAATGATGGGAGGTGTAATAATTATAAACATAAATACCCATCAAACTATATAATTTACAAGTATTTAATTGCATCAATTAGTATGTGCCATACCATAATTAAGTCGTATATAACATAAATCATGGTAACCCATAGTTGCAGTACATTAAATAATGTCAACTCTGTGCCATAGCATTTTTATAGCCTTAAGACAGTGAATGCTTTTTTTTCGTGTAGTCTAAAGAGGTGGAGGAGTTCCCATAAAGTTATGGAAATTTTACTTATATTTAGAGAAAATCCGTCAAAGAATTTTGTAAATCTAAATTATAGTTGTTAAACTTCAAAATTTTAGGTGTCTTAGATGTTTTTGATGATGCTGAATCTATTTCCACCATCAAAAACACGATTCAAACACTGCCTCTACAATATTTTTTGAATTTTTTTATCCGGATTCCAACGGCTTTTGATTGTCCCAGCGTTTCAGCGTTTCCTAGTCCTAGTTAGACGACCTTTTTTTTTTGTGCTTATTTAATTTTCTAAAAATAACTGCTACTGAAATATTACAAAATACAAGAATACTTATGCTTGTGGTCTGATCCAGGAGCATGACCTGCAAAAATACAATATGAGAAGCCACCATAAGTAGATTTAATATTAAAATGCTCTTCACCCATTTCGTGTACAACCAAAGAGTTCAATGGTTTTAGATCATCTCATTAAAAAGCTCATTCGGTTGAACAATAAAGATCCATCGACCGACATGGACGCACCATTAATGAAGCTGTTGAGGGACAATTAACATCGTGGAAAAGGGTAATCAATCGACTACCAAGTGTGTTTTTTTAAATCGACCAAGATGACTAACTGCGGACTTACCATTAATAAAACTGTTGAGGGACAATTAACCACGTGGAGGAGGGTGATCAATCAACTACTCGAGTTTGGTTGGGAAAGAGCTAACCAGCCATATATTGGGTATTTAATGCTTTCAAAGCAGCACATTACTTAACACGATAATACGGGAGCGGGCAAATTCAGCATTAAATAATATTTGCCCTCTCCCGTGTTATCGGGCTAAGTGGCGTGCTGCTCTAAGGACATTAAATACCCAATATATGATTGGTTAGCTCCAATCAATTTGTTTGTGTTAATCGACCGAGATAATTAACCACGTGGAGGAGGAGGGCAATCAATCGAATGCATGAGTGTGTTAATCGTTCGAGTGGAGACAATTTTTCACTAGGCTAAAATTTTAAATATTTTTTCATCCTCTCGCTACGTTGTTTTTCTTCCTATAACTTCGCTCTCCCTCACGATACAGCCGTTGATCTGTGTTAGTCGATCAAGACGATTGACCGCGTGGATGAGGAGGGCCGTCAATCGACTTCCCGAGTGTGTTAATCCACGTGAAGACTACACGGCCGCCAATATCAAACAACCAAATTTTCACTGTGCTAAATTTTTAAATATTTTTTCCTCCTATCGCTTCATTTTTTTCCTATAACTTTGCTCTCCCTCACGGCACAACCGTTGATCTTTGTCTAGAAAAATATGTCTAGTATTCACTTGGCATTCAATCTCAACCATCGGTTTAAATAAACAATAGTCAACTACCAAATAATATAGCCTATAGGTGAAATATCACCTATTCGCGAATTAAAATACAATTTTAACTTAAATGTCATTCATAAACAATTTAATATTTACTGTAGATCCTCAACTAAATAAACTATATAATAACCTAAATTATCATAAACTTTTATAATCATAAAATACTATACTTACAAATAATAGGTAGTGTAGAAAGAGACACGCGTGACTTTTTCCGTCTTTAAAATTATTTTCCAACGAACTTATTTCTCTAATAAGCATCGTGTTGGTTAAATTTATTTTACTATATTTTTTTGGCATTTTCGGAAAATAAAATATATCAACTAAAGGGACACATATTAAGAACATTATTGCATCAATGTTCCCAAGGTTTAATGAAAGGTCACTTATTTTTATATAATTCAAAGTCAAAGATTGCACAAGTTTCCATATTAACCACACTATTAAATACATCTCCATAACCATTATTATGGTGTAATTTCGTTTATTTTGACGATACCCATCATTTTCAATGTGTTTTCCCAATAAAATGGAATATCAAGAAGGTATAATATTTAATTATAAAGTTTAAGAATATGGACATGAAATATTAGTTACCAAGGGAATTTAAGAAGTTTGGTTGGTGTAAAAGAGATGTCGATAATAATGATTATAAAAGTTTTAATGTTAATATAAAAATATTATTGGAGTGGTATATATATATATATATATATATATATATATATATATATATATATATATATATATATATATATATATATATATATATAATATGTTTTAAGTTATCATATAGGTTTAAATTTTATGAAGATGGTTAAGGTGAGAGTTAATTATTAGGTGGGTATTTAGGTAGAAGAAAATGTGTGAAGGTGGTTTTATTGTGAGTGTTTTGAGGTGATAATAATGACAAATTGTAAGTGTGGAAAACATTTTCAAATAAGGATGAAAATCAGATTTAATAACGAATATATAACAAAACGACTAGTTGTGTGAAGAAAGCTATGCAGAAACGAAAAATGATGTGTGAAGGTGGCTTTCATTGTGTCTGTGCAGAAGCGGTAATAACAACATATTTCAAATGCAAAAAAAATTATCGAATAAAGATGAAATGTGAACCCGAAATGCACAACAAACACTTCTTTGATCAATTAATTAGTTGTAGAGGCAAGGACTATCTTGCGTCACATCGATTAAGATAAACTTCTATACGTTTCAAAACAAAACCAATATATCTTCATACAAATGAATTAAATAAATAAATAACCAAGTCATATATTACCCATGAAGAAAGAATTACACTTAAAGTTAATCTTCATATTTATTACATTATAAATTAGAAATGATTCTAAAAATACTTAGTATATTTAATAAGATAAAAATATAAATATCTCTTCTATTATAACTTAAATATATTAGATTTAATTTTACACTATTAAATAATATTAGTATAATTTTGGTTCATATAATTGTGCCAAAAGGCGCTCTACAATCTAGTATAGAGTAGATGTGTAGACGTAATGTAAGTATGTAAACAATTTTAAATCTCGACTAATTAAAAGATAGAAAAAAGAAGAAGTTAAAAGTGATAGTTCAATTAATACCATGGGCCAATACCATGGCTTATGAATACTGCAAGTCCAAAAACCATAACTTATTTCACAACCAAAATATTTTATAACAATATGACAAGATTCTTAACCA
The DNA here is from genome assembly GCA_031772625.1 of Pinus tabuliformis. NCBI lineage: Eukaryota > Viridiplantae > Streptophyta > Pinopsida > Pinales > Pinaceae > Pinus > Pinus tabuliformis. Next base: position 1,092,319,969 of record CM062815.1, on the reverse strand, counting down.
TGGATATTTACCCCCATTTTACCATGGATATTATTAACTTGTAATTTAATTAGGATTTGTTACAATACCATGGGCCAATACCATGGATTACTAATACCACCAAGGCTTACCAATACCACATGCCCAGAAAAACATAACTTATTTCATAATCAAAATATTTTAGAACAATATGAAAATATTCTTAACAATTGATATTCACCGCCACTTTACCATGGATATTATTAATTTGTAAATAGACTTTGTTACAACACAGTTGGCCAATACCATGGCTTATCATTACCACATGCCCAAAAAACATAACTTATTTCACAATCAAAATATTTCATAACAATATGACAAGATTCTTAATCATGGATATTCACCCCCACTTTGCCATTGACATTATTAACTTGTGAATAGGCTTCATTATAATAGCATGGGTTAATACCATGGGTTATCAATACCACATGCCAAAAAACCATAACTTATTTCACAATAAAAATATTTTATTTTAATTTAATTTTATAACATTTTTTTATTGAAGTTAAAAGGAAAAACGTTATAATTACTTTTGAGATATATTTAAATGCTCTATCCTCACGAATACTAAAAATATTCTCATAGAAATTAAATTAAGGTTTTAATAAAATTGAAAATGAGAATACTTTCATATTTAAAGATGTGGAATTTATATAATATAAATAATATTAGTAAGAACCAACATAGATCCATCTTAGCTAAGGATTCAAGTGATGACAACAAGAAAAGTGAGATAGTCACAAAGCTAGAGGGCAGAAAGAGAGAGAGTGACTTGGAGGGGGAGAGAGAGGGACGAAAGAACAAAGGAGAGATGAAGAGAGAGTGAGGGAGAGAGGAGAGAAGGAAAGAGAGAGGAAGACACAAAGATGGAGGAGAGATAGAGGGAGTGAGAATGATGGGGGAGATATAGAGGGAGGTGGGAGAGAAAGGGAGAGAGAGGAATCAAGAGAGAGAAGGAGATAGAGATGGAGTTGCGGGGGGAGAGAGAGAAAGAAGAATAAAGACATAGAGTGAGAAAGGTGGAGAGAGAGAGGGGGTGTGACAAGGGAGCAATGGAGAGAGAGTGAGGGAGAGAGGAGAGTCGGGAGGAAGAGAGAGAAGGAGAGAATGGGAAGAGAAAGAGGCAAAGAGGAAAAGGGAGGAAGCGAGGGCGAGAGAGAGATAGATATGGAAAGAGAGTGTAAGGGAGGGAGGGAGGTAGGCAGAGAGAGAGAGAGTGGAAAGAGAGTGTGTATGTTTCGAGGCGAGATAGAGAAAGCGAATAAGAAAGAGACACATAGATACAAATATAGATATTATATAGTTTTATATAACCAGCGTAAATCCATCTTAACCCTGGATCTATCAAGCACTGAGAGGGGTCAAATATCTTGAGATGCAAACCTTTCCTCAATTTTTACACTCAAAAAGGAGGTTTGCACCTAGAGAAATTGGATCCCTCTCGAGCTTGATAGATTGGAGCTTAAGATGTATCTAAGATGGTTTTAAAATGTTGATCTTGATACAAAATAATATTATAATATGTAAACAATATTTATCTATTTAAAATCAATTATTAACTTTTATTATTATCTGAATTTACCAAATTTCTATTATTAATTTGGTTTTTTTTTTATATTAAAGAACACTTTTTGAGTTAACTAAAAATATTTAAATCATATTCTAACATTAAAATACAAATTTAACTTAAATGTCACTTTTAAGCCCTTCAATATTTATTCTAAATCTTCAACTAAATTATTATAATAGCCTAGATTATCATTAACTATTATAACCATAAATTCATATACTTAAAACTAATAGGTAGTGTAGAAAGACATGCTTGACTTTTCTGCCTTTATCGTTATTTTCCAATGAATTTATTTCACTAATAAGAATCATGTTGCTTACCGATTATGAAGATACATGTGGTGTAGAAGTGTTTTGATTTGCACAGTTTGACATTTTCAGAAAATAAAATATATCAACTAAAGGGACACAAATTAGGTACATTAATGGATCAATGTCCTCAAGGCTTAATGAAAGGTCACCTACTTTTTTATAATTTAAAGTCAAAGATTGCACAAGTTTCCATCCTAACAACATTGTTAAATACATCTTCATAGCAATTATTATGGTGTAATTTGGTTTGTTTTGCCGATACACATCATTTTCAATGTGTTTTTTTGCCAATAAAATGGATATCAAGAAAGTATAATGTTTAATTATAAAGTTTAAGAACTAGACCTGAAATACTAGTCACCAACGGAATCTAAGAAGTCTGGTTTATGTAAAAAGAGATGTCGATAATAATGGCTATAAATTTTTTAATGTTGATATAAAAGATATTATTAGAGTGGGAAAATTATCTATATATATATATATTAAATTATGAATTTTAACAGAGAAGATATATAGGATTAAATTTTATGAGGAAGGTTAAGGTGAGAGTTAAAATTATTTCATGGGTATAGAAGTTAACGTAAGAGTTAATTATTATGTGGGTATTTAGGTTTGATTGAATTTTATTTAAATTTATAATCAAATTATAGATTAAATTATTGAGGCCCTAAGGTTTTGCTATTGCCCCTAAGGCCTTGCAGCCTTAACATTGATAGATCATGCACCAAAGGTAGTGAGACCTTGTCTTTGCCCTTAAGGCTCTGTGACCTTGATATTGGTGGATCGACCCTCCTGACACTGGTAGACCATCCTAGGCTCTATCCACTAATGAATCCAAGACGCAACTTGACTTAGATCTAAAACTTGATTGATTAGGGAACAATGAACCAACAACCAACCTCTTCGTAGGTAAGTTTGGATGTCAAAGACCTCAAATGGACAAGGTCCCTTGCCACCTATGACAGATATAGAAGCCTTCAACTTATTGGTTTCAAATGGATCTAAACACCAGAAGTTTGAGCCCTCTCACTTTATTAAAAGGTTGGAGGAGATCCAAAAAGTTAAACTTTATGCATGTCATGCTAAATTAAGGGCTCCACATCTTTTAGAATGAGGACTCATTGGTTAGTTCATGGGTCTTTGGCTCTCTCCAAGAAATTTGCATTTACGGGTAGTGTTAGTATCCTATAGTCATAGTAGTCTGAAAACAAGTTTTGTCTTTCAAAATTATTTGGTAAATGTGTAAAAGGTTAAGCTTTGATCTTCTAAAGATCAAGCTATTGGTTCTATTATAGAATAAAGTTTCATTATTTAATGTAACTGTATCAAAGTGTGTGAAGGGTCATAAAAATAGTCATTGATATCTTGAGAGGTCGAGTTAAGTGGGTATAGGGTCATGTTTCATCAAAAATATCATGAGTGAGGTAGCATTGTTATGCCTTATCATCATTGGCACATATTTGTAGGGTCCCTTGGGTCAGTTAGAGTATCAAATGTATGTCTCCCATGACATCACTTTAGTACAACAACCAGGAGGACAACGTTGCACTTTTGACAAGTGTTGTGCATTCATCATTCAAGTTCAAACTGTAATCATCGCCCATCAAATTCGAATGCAACCGCCTTAGGAGTTCAAATGCATTGTTAGTCTTCAGAATTACTGCAAGGCCCTTTCGTTTCTCCATCAGAAGCTTTCTGTATGGTGATTAAAGTTTGTTGCACAGAGGAGGTAGGGGAAGCGCTGCGCTTGCAGACAGGTGTTGCGCTCACACACAAGCGTCACATTTTTTGAAACAAGTGGCCAAATTGTTTATCCAGGTGCAACTTATTCATTTTGTTAAAGCCTTTGTTCTGCAAGCCATTGAAGGTTACTCTCATATGCTAAGGAAATGCATTCAAACCCTCTAAATATCTAAATTTATAGCCCATCTTGTTCCTTGGAATAGTCACTTTTTCTTCCTCATGCATTGCGTTTTTATGTTTTTACCCTCCTTAAATGCCTATTGACGGTGTTGGACCCACTAACAGGTTAAGGGATCTCCTCGGTAAGAAGTCCCAACTAGACCTCAGACCGTTTGGAGTAGGAGTCCCAATAGTGGGTAGTAAAGCAATGCCTTAACTGTGATAGTGCGTAGAGGTAAGTGTGATGTCTTTGTCGGAAGCAAGTGTGTGACCTTGCGGCGAGTCAAGTGAGATGCATGGGGGTTCTAACACATGAAGGGGAAACGGAGGTGTGTCCCCTAGAAGCCTGTAATAGTACGTAGCCTGAAAGGAACACACGAGTTGAATGACATCACAAGTAGGAAAGCAGAATAGTCCATAATCCAAAGTGACAAGTTAAACCAACAACATGATTACAACAAGATTCATACAATTTCATACAAAGTAGTTCATACACAAATGTGTAAGTTGAACAACATATATTGTTAAAGCAAGAAGAATATTCCAACTACAATAACAACATATGCATAAAAATGTGTTGGCTCTGTTATATATATATATATATATATATATATATATATATATATATATATATATATATATATATATATATATATATATATATATATATATATATATAGATATAAAGTGAAAGTTCCATCCATACATAGATCATTGATAGCCACTAGCCCCAATAGTGGAACGTTACAGTCAACACCACCTGCTCCTCCAAAGAGATGTACTCGCTCCGCACTATGGAGAAGCCAAGGCTCGTCACAATACACTCTAAGCCTTCCCTAAGCAATGCCTAGCCAAAAGCTTGGTGCCCAAAAGCATGTACTAAGAGTTATGAGGTTCTATATATAGCAAAGAGTGGGGTGACCCTTGACATTCCCTTTGACTCTTGGACTACACTCATGACTCTTGAACTTAATTACATATAACTCTTTACATTACATATGATTGTTTTCATTCTATTAATGACAGTTGGAATTTTACTTTACAACATATTTACAATAATTATACAATTTCCACCTATACCCATGTGGGAAAAAAATAGGCTTGAGTCAGCCACATACGACAACATTAAGACTTAGATGGCTATGGAAAGACCAACTAGGCAACATCCTCCTGGTGACCTTTGGTGATGAACTTATGCCAAACTTGGTAGTGTGAAATGGTGTCTGTGTACTATTTGGTCATGTCTTTCTGGAAACGAACTCTTTCCTCCATCGCTTCTAGGTATACTAATTTGGAACCTCTGTCCAACTCGTCATGTAACATGCACAACATAGTCCTGAGTGCGGTCAGACCGACGAAATACCTCTGCATGTTATTTACACTAATCTGCAAGTCTGCGTTGGTGGTCATGTGCATCAACTGCTCAAAGTACATGTAAATCTCCAGTCGAACTTGGTTCTTCTCTGTGGCCTCAGTGAGTGTTACAATGGATGGGATAATATGCGTCCACACGATGACATCCAAACTCCTGAACAACTGTGCATATGAAGCCTCAACACTCGTGATGAGTAGCAAGAGTTACTCATAGTTCCAGATCTAACTTCGGATACATCCTTTTTCAAATTGTGCCTGCATATTCATCATCTTATGCAAGTAAAGCGGGGCTCCCTTATACCTCATTGTCCATTTCTGTATGTGATCAACAACGATATGTATGTCTGTGATCGTGCACTCATTCTTGATGCAGCGCTACTGAAAGCCATGTAAATGGACAACTGCCTTGTGCATGTTCATGAGCCTATCATACAGTCTCCACATGACTGTCTCAAGAGCCAATACTTCAGCGAGTATCACTTTCTTCATTTCTTCTCTTGTGGATAATGCTGATTGTTCTTCCCTTTGCTTGGCTCCTTGCAAGTCCTTAGCCATCCGCTCATTTTCTGCTATCAATAACTTCACACTTGAGATTGTGGCTTCGGCATAAATCTTCGTAGCATCGGCCAAGGCAGCTGGATGTCTTCGCACATCATATATAATCACCCATTCTTCAAAGTGTGCAGGAGATGTATGATCAACTGGTGTGTGCGTTTTGTGTGCTTGTATAACCCTATGTCATGACTCATTAAAGGCTATGTTGTACACATCTATTCCTGGATCATCCTCAAGGAGAATAGTCTCTCCTTGTTCACTTGGGACTTGATCTGCTATACGAGCTAGTGAAGCCTATGGAGTGACCTCGGTTGCTTTTGGCATGAGGTCTGTGTCCTTATCCTATTTTGGTTGTACCATTTTCGTGTCCATCTATTCAACCATCTATTCATCCTGCTGAGAAAGTTCTTGCTCGTGCAACCTCTCACCCTATTCACCATCTGCTGCCAGTGGATCTGAGACTTCAACTTGTATCGGTGTAGTTTGTTATGTCTATGCACCTTGCACTTCCTCCTATTCCTGTTCTTGTTCTTGTTCCAATTTTGTTTCCTTCTCTCTTCTGTGCAACTCTTGTTCTTCTTTGAGCCTTTGCTCTGCTTCCTGCAACTTTCTCTCTGCTTCTTCTAGTCTTTTCTTCTCCCTCTTTCTTTGTGATACTCTCCTTTTGCGTTGTCACCTCCTCACCTCAATCTCCAATGCTACTCTCTCACAAGTGGATCTTCCTTAAACTTGTAGCTTTGCTCTACCTCTACATTCTTGGCAATCTTCCTCTTGCCTTTGTCTTACGCTGGTCTACTGCTCACTGCTGCTATTGTTGTTGTTCCCTATGGTTCTTAGAGACAAAGAGACACTCATGGAAAGAAAATATCGGCTGACAAACATAACACAACTAAACGATCAATCATACAATGAATCGGGTGATTGTTGGGTAATATTGTGTAGTTATGAATTTGAGAGGCGAGGAGATTGTCACTTGGAACTATGCATTGCGCAATCCCAGGTGCTAGTAAGCGGGTTATTGGCTGAAACTGTGCAGAGCACAGTCCAGCATGGCTTGCTAAGGAATGGAACTATGCAATTGTTATAGCTCCAAATCTCACTCTTATGGTTTGTGATGCTGTATCCATGGCCTAGGGCAACCCCTCCTTCCAGACTTGGTCCTAAAATTTAAAAATTAGTGTTTTATCCCTTATACGCGACATTGCCCTGAGTTAAACGCGTGTATACGCGGGTATGTGTATATCCAACCCACGTATATGTATTAAAACACTTAAAAAAAATATAAAATTCCTTCTTTTCGGGCGGAGATCGCGGGTTTTACCTGCTGATCACCTGTTAGTGCCCGTGGCCCAACTGTTCCCAACCAACTCCTAACTAAAAAACTACTATGGAGATGGTATAAAAAGACCTCAAAGGGAAGGCCTAAAGGAGGAGAGAATAGAGAAAAAGGTTATTATGCTGAGATTTTCCCCTTGACCAGGTCTGAAGTTGCTTGTGCCTTCTGCACTTCCCCCATTTTGTATAGGAAACCTTTGTTTCCTTGTGTGTTGATGTTCATCCACCATTTATGACATCATGGAGAGAGTCATGGAAGGAGTTTTGTTAGAGGCTTGAGGCTGGAATGGATCTGGAAGGAAGCTTTGCTTGGAGCCTGTTGAAGGTGACTCAGGTGAACATTTTCCTTTTTATGTACTTTAGTTGTCTATAATAAAAAGAAACACATGTCTTGGTTCCCGAATTGAATCTTCTTTATGTTAATGATATTCATGTTTTGAATCATGTGTAAATGGTTGTTTGGATTTCATAACTAACTACCTTTCTTTATAGCATGAATATGGTTTCTTTATAAGTTTTTGTCCATGTAATGTTGTGTTCTTTGAATTGTTTGTTTTGCGGGACAAAAGAGAAGAAGGGAACTCCAAGAAGGGTTTGGACCCTAAATGCCTTCTCAAACGTAGGACCAAAGGTACGTACCCTTATTATAGTATTTTCTTATAATAGCATAATGAATGCATGTTTCTTTGAATAGACAACTTTCAGTCTGCTAGGGTTTCACCCAAAAAGCCCTAGGGGAGTAATTCCCTCTACCAGAATTGGCGACTCCACTGGGGACAACACTCTTGTTGTTCCTAGTTTGGGTGTTTTTCAAGCCAACCAGGGCTCAACTGCCTTGTCTGCTTGTTGTTACTGTCTGGTCTGTTCTTGAACTTTAAGCTTTGCCAGTTTCTTCAGTTTGTCTTTTTTATTTTTCTTGAATCTTTTCATATACGCTGTTTTTCTTAGATACAGAGGCGTATATACGCTTGTTTCTTTGAGTGAACCCGTGTATACGCAGGTTTCCTCAAACATAGTCGCGTATACACACAATCTGTACTATAGTACAGTCGCGTATATATTCCAATTTTCAAGATTTGTAAATCTTTTTGGCCTCTGAAGGTTTGTCTGGTGGTTTGAGTCAGTCTAAAACAATCATTTTCCAGTATTAGTTATTTGTTTTACAACGAGCATCTCGTTCTGAATTCTCTCTGATTATAAGGAGTGTTGGTCTTGTTTTTTGTTGATCGTAAGCGTCATCGTTTTTGGCTAAAGCATGCAAGATTTCTTGCTAGGAATCTTGGCTACTCTGTTTCATCAGGGTAGGAAGATTGTATTCAATCTTTGTGTTAATCTTGCCTTTGGTGACTTTTTGTTTGCTTGACAAAATCACTTTGTGACCATCTGCTTCTTTGTTTCATGAAAGTTGTTGTTTGACACTCTTGGAATTTGTCTTTTTGATCTTTTTGGTTTTCATTGCCAAGCCTTTCATTGCTGCTTTTGATTGTTAAGAGCGATTTCAAACACATTTATTTTTGTTGGGTTTTCATCCATTAAGTGGTGTTGATTCGCAAAAGTGTTTAATTGCCTATTCTTCAATCACAAGTTTCAGTGTTGTTGAGAGCATTTTTTGAAAAGACTTTTTGTTTGTTGCTTTGAAGAAAATCTTTTGAAAATCTTAGTTTTGCTTTCTTGAACTTGCTTTTCATTTTGTTTCCTTTTAGAGAAGTGAAAGTGCTTTATGTTTGTCTTAGAACTTGTTTTTAGTGTTTAGACAAAATGAATGGAAACATTTCATATTCCATCTAGGCATCTTAAGTGGCAAGATAAAGTTTGATAAACAAGCAACTTTCATTTTTGTTTTTGGAGTAGTTTTGAATCTTGCATCCACATATAGTTGTTGCATTAGGATAGATTTGCATCCCCTTTTAGGTATACATAGCTTTGTTAGCTTTTGTGAGTGTGAAGTGTGCATTAACGAAAAGAAAAGAAAAATTTGTTTTATTAGAAGTACCTCTGAACCTTATAGAAATTGCTCTTCATCGAAAAACGAAAAAGTGCATGTGCATGTAGTTAAGTTTTTATTAATTTCTTTTGCGTCAAAAAACACCACTAGTTTCACTTCCGTTACCTTGTGACTTAAAGAACAACCTAATAAAATCAAGCACTAACTAAAATTCACTAGAACTTTTTGTTTTAGTCAATTACACCAACAAGATTAGGATTTTAGGGCCTTGGATTAGGCGAGTGGAGAGTTAACTCTCCAAGGCCATATAAACGTCAAACGTAGGAGTCAAAATAATGAGAGAAAATCCAATAGCGTTAGGAAGACCAGGAAAGATCCGGATCTGGGAGTTAAGCACGAGGGTCTATGAAGACAGGGAAGAGAGATACCCCCTCTCCTACTTGTCCGAACTTACCTCAAGACTGTTCCTCCTGGCTTCTGCGACGAGTTGGTATCCATAGTTGTTTCTCCTAGGGAACTACACAGGTGGCTGCGGAGGGGAATCCCGTGGCACCTGAGGTCGACGTTGCATCACTCTCGACAGTACTACTGGAGGGCACCCTTGCGAAGCTTGGGGGCTTGCACTGACGCAGGCTGTTGTTAGGAGGTCAGCGTAACTTCCTCTGATACCTTCGCTGATAGGACTGGGCCCTCATCATCCCAGACTATCTTTGGAAGGCCCCTTATTTCACTTTCTCGTATTTTGGTGTCCGGTCTTAATCACCCGGAGCGGAAATACTTGGAAGTTGTTTGACTGGCTGTATCTTTAGGGACTTTATAGTGTGTGCTCTGTGCTCCTAGTTGGCCTAGCTTTCAATTTTTTGAGTCTTTAGTTAGATCATAACAAAAAATTCAAAGTGGCTGACCGATCTCCAAGACAGTCTCGAAGACTTCGTGGTCTCTTGCCACCAAGTTTAGAGCCTTCTCCTAGAAGGCGCAGAGGCAATACTACCGATGGGTTCCGTCCCACGCCGGTTGACGCATCGGGGATTGATCCTCCTCTCGGGGGCATTAGCGGCCAAGCAAGGCCTGGCACTTCTGAGCAAGAGAGGGACACTCCAGTCCTTTCTCGATTTCGCTTTCAAGCAGAGAATAACATAGAGGTAGAAGAACTTTCAGAGTCATTAGTGGCTCCAAATTCTCCACTACCATCTAGTCATCCAGACGTATTACAATACGTTGGGACTCTGACGCATAGACCGTCAAGTCCAGGTTACGCTACGCGCTTACCATCAATGACCACTACTGGAAGCATGGCTTCTACAAGTGCTACGACTATGCAAACCCCAACATCGGTGCAAGGGGGAGGAACCATTTCCATCCCCTCCGCTTCCTTGTTCGGATCTTTTGCTAGCACATCTTTAGTTGGGTCTACCTCCATTCCGTCCACGAGCGGAGATGCCCAAACCAATGCTTTTGGTACTGGACTCTTCCCTTTTGGCACCCAATCACAGGGTATTCCATCGGTTCCGTTTAGTGCCGCTACGTCCATGATGGGCGCATCGGCTTCATTCCAGGGTTTTCCTTTCAGAAGTGGTCATATACCACATTCCAACCCGACGGTAGGATCCATGCCTTTTTCTTTTGTAGGACAAAGCAGCAATCCTTTCCAAGGTTGGAATAACCCTGGGGTTAGTAGCGTGGGAACTGGGAATCCGTTTATCGGCCAACAAGGGAATAGGCCGTACTCCATGGTTAGCATGTTTCAAAGTATTCCTCCCCTTGCTTTGGCTTGGAATCCGTATCAGGGGTTATCAACTCCCTACAATCCTTTAGGAGGAAACTTTGCTGGTTATGGAGGTTATACGGCCGGAGTTGGTCAAACTCCAAATTTTGCTGGACCACAAGGCTTGCCTTTTGGTTCAGCCGGTTCTACTGGTCACTTCGGGCAGCCCGGTGCCTCCCAAATTCCAGGACAATCTTTTCAGAGCTTTGGGAGTTCTGCCTAGTCTGGGTGGAATCCCCAAGGTCCTCCTAGGCTTCCGTTTCTGGCAACGTTAAACGTGCCAGATCTCACTAAGTTAACAAATGACCCAATCAGGTACAATCCGGCCTAGCCTCCGGTCCCAACCAAACTCCCTTCGGACATTCCAAAATTCGAAGGGAAGAGTGGTGAAGACCCAGGCGACCATGTAACCACATTCCATTTGTGGTGCTCATCTAACTCCCTTATCGATGACTCGATTAGGTTGAGACTCTTTCAGCGCACCTTGACTGGTAATGCGGCCAAATGGTATATAGAGTTGCCAGGGGGCAGCTTTACATCGTTCGCTGACTTAGCCAATATTTTCTTAAATCACTTCCAGTTGCCTGTCTGCTATGATGTTGGAACTGAACTTCTGGCCACCTTTCGTCAGGATAAGGCAACCCACATTTCTGACCATATTCAGGAATGGAGATAGAGAAAGAGGCTCATTAAAGCCGAAATCCCTCCGGAGTACCGTCTCGAGTGGTTTTTGAAGTCTTTACAACCCGAGATCTCCAAGGATGTCTCCATGTCTGGGGTCTATTCGTAGGAGCAAGCCATTTTTAGGGCCCAGCAATTAGAATTGATCTACTCTCAGTCTGGGATCCTACAAAAGTACTTGCCAGATGCTCCTAGATCTAAGGTTGATGTAGCTAAGTCGAAGCCAGGTCCACACGCGGATGGTATTGTCGGGTCAGTAGACACAACTACCATGAACTTGTTGAATCAATTGCAGCAGTTGTCCTTGCAAACTGCTTCTAACAATCAAGTCACATCGTCTAATCCCACCGCTTCCCAAACTTCTTCAATAAATGCCGTCCAATCTGATAATCCCAAAGGAAATCAAAATTCCAATGGGAAAAAGAAAGGACGAGGTAAGAAAAAGAACCAGGATGGGAAGCCTGATGCAAATAAATCCGGCAACAACGCCGGTGGTGGTGGAAATGAGTCGAGAAAGAAAGTCAAGTTTCCATGCAAGTTGTGCAGAGGAGACCATCTAACTCATCTCTGCCCTAAGATTGAAGACGCTCAGCGCTTGTTAGGACAGCAAGGAACTTCTAGTTCTCAAGCTGTGTTAACCAACCCGTTTCCCCATGGGCAACAACTTCTTGCTGGCGCGAGTTCAAATCCTGGAACCTCCGCTGGGGGTAACTAGGAAGGGGACAAGTCATCAAATGTTTTCATGATGGGTGCTCACGCTAATGTGACCACACGGTCACGCGTTTATGGTGAAGGTGAAACTTCCAAGGGTAAATCAGTTCTCGAAACTAACAACCCACTTCATATTGAGCCACCTTTTGTTGATACTATACCTCGGGTACCGAAAGGTTCCGCAAAACGCGCGACTACCAACCCTAATATTAGGGTAGCCCAGAATTACTCCATTGTTGAGGATCTGGCCCAGAGTCCATGTGCTATGTCCGCGTTAGAGGTTCTCCAGTCATGTCCTGCTCAACGAAGTGCCTTGCTATCGGCAATGGGGGCAGTAGATCCAAGTAATTCGTTAGCTCTCACTTTTGATATGAGTAATGTCAAAAAGAGACTTCCCCATCACATGGCTTTCCAGATAAAGTCTACCTACCAGAAAACGAATATTTTTCGGACGGTTGTAGATGAGGGAGCTTCCACGTGTGTCATGTCTATGTCATGCTGGAAGGCCATTGGATCACCGTCGGTTGTTCCTTCACCCACCCTATTGACAACATTTGATGGTCATTCTCATAGACCGTACGGGATTATCCCGGCCTTTCCTATATGTGTTGGAGGAAAGGTCGTTAATATTGAAGTAGAGGTCATAGATGCTAACCTAGATTATAATATCCTCGTAGGAAGGAACTGGGTATACGAGATGGATGCCGTTGTTTCGACTTTGTTTCGTGTTATTTGCTTTCCTCATGAGGGGAAAATCATTAAGGTTGATTAGTTGGACTATTGCCCAGTTGATCCTCAAGCAAACGCTGACTCTACTATTCCTTTAGTGGGTAACCCCCATCCACCTACTGAGAGTCTAGGAGTCGGGATGTACTCTTCATTGATGGGTATGTTTAATCTTCCCCCTCCTACAACTGGTATAGATACAATTTCATCCTCCAGGGATCCTTTATGGAGAGAATTTGTCCAAACTCCTTATTTTTCGAATCCTGGAACCTTAGCTTCATCTGTGACCACATCAGGTGACGACAAAGTGGGTGGAATAGAATCTCTTATATCTACAGTAGAACCTAGATGTGAATCTATCGATAACTTTGTAGATAACCATTCTACTCCTTCCTCTGGGAAGGAAATAGATGGTGATGTGGCTCATTTTTGGACCCTTGATTCCACCTCTGCATCGGATTGCTCAGATATTGTTTTTCCATCGGACGAAGCGATATTCGAAGCAATGACGGCTGTAGATCGACCGTTGGAAGATTTACATCGTCGGTCACACTTTCGTTCCCCTGTGCATGGAGTCGAATCTCGGTCCTCTAGTTCAACTAGTGATGTTTGTACGGTCCCTTTGGCTCCAACACATTCATCTGCCGAAGAGAGTATATTGATCGGTTCGATCGTCGTACCTATAAACATCCCTAGGAGTGAGTTGGCGGAGCCCCCTAATGGGCTCTACCTAAAGAAGTACTTTGCTTAGTTTTACCAGGAAATGGCTTCTTTGTATTTTATGTATATTTGTACATATATCATCGAGAGTTTTCTGATATCAACACTTTTTGGTCTGCTTTGGCAGGTGTTGATGGATGATTTGGTTTATTTTGGGTTCGCCGATGGTGCTAGTCGGCACACTCGGAATCTTGCTTCCGCAGCTTGGGTACTCTATTATCCAACTGGTCAGTTGATGGTATCAAGAGGCGTGTGCATCGGTCCTGCTTCAAATAATATGGCCGAGTATACTGCTGTTATTAATTTATTATCCGAGGCAATCTCTCATAGGATCGACTCGTTGGTAGTTTATCTTGATTCTCAATTGATAGTGTCTCAATTAAATAACATTTATCGGGTACGGGATCCATCTTTATATCACCAGTATTTAAGGGTGAGGTTGTTGCAAAGATCATTTACTTATATTAATTATTTGCATATTCCAAGATCTCATAATTGGTTAGCTGATTCTATCGCTAATCAAGCATTAGACTGGCATATTAATCATTCATCACAATAAAATCAAGCATCAAAAAGTCAAATTGTATATATATATATATATATATATATCGTAAAGCGTCTCGAGTGTACATATGTGTGTCCAAAAAATATACAAAATTGGGACTCAAATGCCCATAATCATGTCTGGCATATCTAATGCCTCGGCTCAGGATGAGCGTCTAAGTATGTCACTATAGCATTGGCCACACGCCGAAAAATGCGAACCCAGTCACGTGGCATGCCAACCACATGACGCTGCATATCCTGAGGAAGGTCCTCTATGACGGCCATCGGTACTCGGCAGCTCAGTCTCGCCAAGTGTCGCTGGATGTTGTTTAGAGTCTGTTCTGTATCAGCGGCCGCCTCTTCGGCTCCTCGGCCACGCCGTCCATGCCGCGGGAATCCATCTGGTCGTACAGGCCCAATGTCTGGAACATGATCACCATATCAGTCATTTGAATCTCATCAAAAAATATTTTTCAAAATTCATCATTATATTTGAAAAATCCAAAAAAAAAAAATCATAAAATCAAAAAATATTACCGATCTCGCCCCATGCTGCATTTGGTGGTAACGCTAAATCAGGATCTCCTCGGAAATCCAGTCCAGCATAGGGGTAGTCGTCCACGGCGATGATCTGCTGATCCCACCAGGTGAAGAAGTCATCGTCAAATGCAGTCCTTGGGACCTCCCCACCCCCCAGACGTTTCATCAGATCAGCCCACCGGCCCATGCGTGGATCGCGTGGGGTGCTGATGGAAACTACTACCCTGGGGCGAAGTGCGGGAACCTTCTCGAAAAAGAAAGTGCACAAGATGCTTCCATAGCCAAAGTTTTTAGTCTGACCCCTCCTGATAGAAGTGAGCTGGCTCTTCATGTTGGCCAGAAGAGGAGTACACCAGTCAAGCACAGTAGTAAGACAGTCAACTGCCACGCTCATGTTTTGCCATGACGCCTGATGCAGAGAGGATGATTCGTTCACCCGAGCCATGGTAAACAGGATTATCCTAAGTGACAAACTCGCCACATGTGTGATGGAAATCTGGCTCCCAACCTTCTTGGGATGTCCAGGGCAGTATATCTGTACATAGTCCTCTATCGAGAGGGCACTCCGTGACCTGCCCCGGGACTGTACTACCTCTCCCCTTCGGGAAAGGCCTGTGATAAAATAGATGTCCTCCACTTCTACCCTGAGCGGCATCTGATCGATCATAAAAGCTTCCTCATTGACATCCCAATAATCAATGAGCATCTCAAGCAATCGCGTGTTCGCTTTCATATTTGGCAATTTGAAAAATTTAAGCAAACCGCATCCCTAGAGTGCATCTAATGCTTCTGGACTGTTCATAACTTCATTGTCTACCGCTGCATGTTCTCTTTCATGCCACGTGATAGGCATCCTGAGAAAAAATCGATTTTAAACCATTAGTTTTTGTTTAAAAATGATTCGCGGTGTATACGCGGGTCCCTGTGCACACAGTCGCGTGTAGGGCTCGCGTATACGCGGGTTTGATATTACCAACCCGCGTATATGCCGCGAGCGAATTTTTGACAAAAATTTAATGGTGAAACATCAATCATAAATCTTAAAACTTGTCACAATCAATTGCAAGCTAAGTATAAGGGTTACCTGGAGGTATTCGATGAATTTGAACGGTTGAATCTGGCTGTGGGAAGATTGCTCCTTTTGCTCCAAATATTTTTCTCTCAAACTCAAATGGTAAAAATGGTGAGTCCAAAATGCTTTTTATAAGTTTTGAAAATGCAAATTTTTTTCAAAATTTTATTTTGTTTGGCCTCATGTGACTTTTAACTTGGGAGCTTGGAATGTCGAGATTGGTTTGTTTTTTAGGACGTTTTGGACGTTTTTTCAACAGTTCGAGACGGTTCCATGACTGCTGACCCGTCATGGCAGGTATCGTGTTCTCACTGGCATATAGGTTAGGGAGACCATTTCTCCGTTGCATTATGCATACTAGCCTCCATTTGACCGATACATCTGCCATAGGGTCAATCCCATCGTGTTATGGTTCGTAAGCCATCTTCACTCGCCGATTCTTTAAATCATGACACGATGGTAGAGCCATCCTTTACATGGGCATCCTAGTTAGCACCTCACTGACATTTGTTGCCCATGCTGCTCCGATTTGAGTAGGCTCGGGAGTCCTCTGTAGTCCCGCCATGACTTATGCGTTGAAGACTCATTCCTCTTAGCTTCTCTGCTTTGTTCTGGCCTTATACCCTAGAGGCTCCTTTGTGTTGCGTTGTACTACTGCATTGCATGTTGACCATTTGCACCTTTTGGCCTGGAGTCGGCTTCACTTGGACTCATGTTTAAGCCAACTTTTGACCACGACGTCTGCAAAATCAACCTTACATACCTTTGACTTCTACAGCTTGACACACCTTGACCTGTGGAAGGAGCATACCTTTGAGTGTCACTGACCAGTTTTCACCTCCCTGCATTGAGCATAGGAACGTTCCTGTCCCGGGAACTAGATCATCTGTTTCACCGACACTCGTTCTTTCCACTGTACCATAGCATTCTTTTATTCTTTTTCCGGCTTAACAGAAAAAGACAAAAAAATTAAATATTCCAAAAAGAGTGGGAACGGGACATTATTTCCATTTATTGTTGGCAGCTAGAGTCAGTCGTGTCGCCCTTGAACAAAGCACTCAAAACAAAGTCTCCTCCGCATGGGTGGGATTTAGTTTGACTTAGGTACGCCATAACCTTGTTGAGTCAGTTCTCCCCCGATTGGTTATCTCTTCCAATCATATGGAGGGTTTGTTCGTGCCTCCTGCATGGCGAACTTATACAGAGTCATCATATGCTGCCACACAGTCACATTGGGTCATGCTTTTGTTCAAGGAAAGTTAGCCTGAGTCGGCCTCTCTGCAGTGTCTCTTGACTCATTTTTCAGTCGGCCATCCCTGGTTGTCAGTGTCATGTCTATCATCACATCAGTTATATCGGTCCTTTACTCGTGCCGGTTTGAGACGGTCCCCATTGACTTCTTGCTGGCGGGTCTTGTCCTTATCGACGACGACACCTTGCTCTGAGGACAGGCCTAGAGCCGCACCCTGGCCCTATTTTCATTATTGATAGGTCACCTTTGTGCTCAGCATCGATCAGTATCATGGGTCTTTGACTGAGTGGTTTCCCTTGTGTTCGACATCAGCTTACATTATCACATATTGGGATTCGTGCAGTACCTTGGTTTCCATTTGACCCTATTGGTGGATACCTCGCCTCTGTGTCAGCTTTCATTATTGGTTGGTTCAGAGGGTTTATGCCGTGCGCTAGCCACATCTTGTGTACGCCGGAAACGTACTTCGGTTGGGTTACTACATCTTTTTTCGTCCGATTCCTTCCACATTATTGGCCTACGGGTTACACTCGCGCTAGATTGATGGAGGATGCCTTAATTCCTTCCTTCTAGCGGATCTTTCCCTATCGACTCTGACTCATTGCTCTGGGGAAAAGATCTAGAGTCCATTTGGTAGTACCTTGGGGTTTGCAGTCATTAGTGGCAGATCCTTCGCTATCGACAGTGGGAAACCATCATTGTCTCCTGATCGATAGATTCTTACAGGTGTTCGACTCCAGCTCATCTATTCACACTTGTTAGATTGTACTGGGTACCTTGACGCTCATTATCATTATCGGTGAGTAGTCTCGCGTTTGTTAACGGTATACATCAATGACCGGTAATCAAACGATTTCTCACATGGTCAACTTCAGATCATTTATTCCCATGGTGTAGAAATGTACCACGGCGGTCGGTGAAGACCTCAGGTTGTATCAGCATTCATTGGTTCACTTGACAGATTCTCTTGTTGCTGCTAGTTGATACCACTCCAATTTATATGTTGCAGTCAGTCATGGCGACATTCTATATGCTGGCACCTGAGTTTGCAGTGTAGTACCATCCTATTCCATCATGTTCAGTTGGTACCTTTTTGGGATCAGTCTTTGATATCAGTGATCCGTTGCATCTTTCAGCATCATTGACAGTCTTATATGTGATATTCAGACATGTACTTGTTCATTATGATCAGATGATCCATTATGTATCTTTCAGTCATTTATGCTTGTATACTTAGTGGATCCGCTTGTACTTGATATGCAGACATGCTTTACTTTTTCTGAGCATGGGTATGCCCGCCTCAGACAGTGTTTCTTTCTGATCTCCTTTGGTGGCTTGGCAGGCTGAATTCTGGTGAAGTCCTCCTCGGTTTTTGACAGAATTCCTTTCCATGTACTCGCATAATATATTTCGGCCATCATGTACCCCTTCTGACCTCATATATTAGGGGGCATCTGTTATAGCTCCAAAACTCACTCTTATGGTTTGTGATGCTGTATCCATGGCCTAGGGCAACCGCTCCTTCCAGACCTGGTCCTAAAATTTAAAAAATAGTGTTTTATCCCTTATACGCGACATTGCCCTGAGTTAAACGCGTGTATACGCGGGTATGTGTATATCCAACCCGCGTATATGTATTAAAACACTTAAAAAAATATAAAATTTCTTCTTTTCGGGCGGAGATCGCGGGTTTTACCTGCTGATCACCTGTTAGTGCCCGTGGCCCAACTGTTCCCAACCAACTCCTAACTAAAAAACTACTTTGGAGATGGTATAAAAAGACCTCAAAGGGAAGGCCTAAAGGAGGAGAGAATAGAGAGAAAGGTTATTATGCTGAGATTTTCCCCTTGACCAGGTCTGAAGTCCCTTGTGCCTTCTGCACTTCCCCCATTTTGTACAGGAAACCTTTGTTTCCTTGTGTGTTGATGTTCATCCACCATTTATGACATCATGGAGAGAGTCATGGAAGGAGTTTTGTTAGAGGATTGAGGCTGGAACGGATCTGGAAGGAAGCTTTGCTTGGAGCCTGCTGAAGGTGACTCAGGTGAACATTTTCCTTTTTATGTACTTTAGTTGTCTATAATAAAAAGAAACACATGTCTTGGTTCCCGAATTGAATCTTCTTTATGTTAATGATATTCATGTTTTGAATTCATGTGTAAATGGTTGTTTGGATTTCATAACTAACTACCTTTCTTTATAGCATGAAGATGGTTTCTTTATAAGTTTTTGTCCATGTAATGTTGTGTTCTTTGAATTGTTTGTTTTGCAGGACAAAAGAGAAGAAGGGAACTCCAAGAAGGGTTTGGACCCTAAAGGCCTTCTCAAACGTAGGACCGAAGGTACGTACCCTTATTATAGTATTTTCTTATAATAGCATAATGAATGCATGTTTCTTTGAATATACAACTTTCAGTCTGTTAGGGTTTCACCCAAAAAGCCCTAGGGGAGTAATTCCCTCTACCAGCAATGCGCAGTTTAGTCTGGGTTGATTGTTGGCTGGTACTGCGCATTGCGCAATCCCAAGGGAAAGACTGGGCACTGTCTCCCAGAACTGCATAGAGCACAGCCAGGAAGCCAGAGATAGGAAAACTCTATGCAAATCCTAGAGCTAAGGTAGAGCCTTGAGTCCCATGAATGTGTAGTTCATGTTGGGTAAGGCAAGATCCAAGCCAAGGTAGCCCAGGTCTACCCAAGAGTGACTTGAAAACAAGTAGGATTGAATTCATGTGTAAAGATGGTGCAGATCTAAGTGAATATACGTGCATGCAATCAAAGAAATTGTAAGAATCAATCAAATAGAAGAACAATGAAGCTCATGAAGCGAGTCGCCGCAATGATGACCGTTAGTGCAGAAATAGGGTCGTGCATGCAAGACTAAGGAAATCCAATGAAAAACTTGAAACAATACTTATAGAAGTTAAAATACATTAAAACACCAGCGGTCATTCAATAAAACAAGGAAAACAACACTCACACAAGCCAAGGAAATAAAAGAGAAAAAAAAGAAGCAAAAGACATGAAATGAAAAACTTACTCGAAAAAGCCATGAATATCGTGCCGAATATTCCTATATGACTTTGGAATGCCAAGACTCCAAGATCGAATGTGAAGAATGAGCTCTAGGGCATCCATTAAATAGATTTAGTAGATTTAGAGTTTATGGCATGCATGCCACAAATTTAGTAAAAAGCAACACTTGGTGGGAAGTTTCTAAAATCAAATCAAGTGTAACTCCTGCTTGCTAAAAATAGATCCCTATTTTCTATGGATTATTTTTTGCCTTTTGCTTCTTCTTCTTTTTTCTTTTTTGGGAAAGGTTTCCATGCATGCAATAAAGAATTGCATAGTTCTAGAGGGAATCGGGCAACCTACCGACACATGTAGCATGAAACAACTAGAGGAATGCTTCTACATAATTCCTGGGTTGAGTGGCTCCAGCTGCCTCTCATTCCCTGTGCATTTTTCCAGCTGAAGACAAGCTATCAACTGGGCCTACATAGTTTTGAGCCACACCTCACTGCCGGGATGATCTACACAATTCTGGAGAGCAAGGCTGAATGCCTGCTCTACACAATTTCTGAGAGTGAGGTTGACTACCTACTCTATGCAGTTTTTAAGAGAAAGGTTTACTTCCTGCTCTGCATAGTTTCTGAGAGCAAGGTTGACTACCTTCTCTGCGCAGTTTCTGAGGGTAAGGAAGACTATTAGGGTTCTCTAACAAATTACCGAGAGTAAGGCAGGTTGCCCTCTAGGATTACACAATTTTCCAAGACAACGCAAGCACTGGGTGTGAACCAAGTCACTGGGTCAGCCTGTGGTTAGTCGACAAAACAAGTAAGCGGACACAAGTTGAGAAGCAAAAGATGAATTCAAATGAAAACACAAGTAGCTGAGTAGTGCAAGACAAACTGCTAATATTTTGAGGAGGGAGGCTCCAAAACAAAGCAAAGGAAAATTTTTGAAGGGTGGTTGTAGTCACTACAACATTGGCGACACACTGGTGGAACTCCAGCTCTCTATATGGACCTTGTTTCATGAAAAGCAATTCTAACTCCTCCAGAAGTATGGTTCTATTCTTTGATCATCATGGCTTCTACGCTAGCTTGAGTTAAAGATACAGTCCCTGCCATTTTCTTGATCGGCTAGAATACATACCAAGCCAAGTCAACTGAGTTGTTTTGATTAGGGAAGAGGGGTATATTGATGCACAAGTAATATAACTGTCATAGTTTTAGTTTCATCTCTGGTGTTACCCCGCTGTCAGCAGGCGTGGATAGTACCCTGACAGAGTCACACGGGAACATAAGCATCACTCTGTTTCCAATGAGCCTGATCAATACCCCAGAGGATTTACTTGCATCACCTCTCTATGCAAGAATCCTTTCTCTTCTTTCACCTTTATTTTATTTTCATTTTTCATTTTTTCATTTTTAGAGAACTGTGCATAAGCACTTATTTATTTCATTAGGTAGAAGAGGGATCCTGACATATTGAGAGCATAAGAGGTTATTCCTTCAGAGAAGTATGTTATATATACCTCTGACATACTTCTTAAGGTTTTTCCCCTCAGCTTACTCTACTTTACTGAGCTGACGATGGTTAACCAAATATAGAAAATCCGATTAGAATAAGTGGTACTAGTTAAAAGTGAAAGTATTGTGTTTTCACCCGGACTCACTCTGAACATAACGTATTTTCCATCAGGGTATCATGGACACAAGACAACAAGCTCTTCATAAAGAGAAAGGACAACAAATAACCAATTTTTGATCTTTGTACAATTCCTCGTGTACTTCACCTTGCTTGTCTCAAGAGCCAAACACGGTTTCATGTGAAGTTAATCCTACGAGTGCATAGCAAGCAAGGGAAAGAAGTAAATGAAATAAAAAACATGCAAGAAAATAAAACAAGAAAGTGAAGCAAACAAGAAGCAAACACTACTCCTAATCCTAACTAAATAGTGCATGGGCCTACTCACATAAAGTTATATTTCCAATGTAGCCACCAACACATTGGCTGACCCATGTTGCTAAATGCATAGTTGACCAGAAAGATATTCAAGTAAACTAGCACACAAGAAATATAAGAAAGTAAATACCAACACGCTTGAAGTTTGAACGCGTCCACATAAAAGAAAAGATTAAAAGTGCAAGACATAGATTATGCAGGCATACCATGGCGTTGTAACATACTGTGCACAGAAAATGAACATGTACACTATTTTGACTTGATAAATGAGCAAACATGAAAAAGGAAGAAAACTTTCTCTTAGCAAGAGTGATTTCTCCAGTGCATGAGTGATAGGGTCATGTGATTGAGGTGGAGGATGTGAAATCTATAAACTAGATTGTTCTTCAATGCAAACAGGAGAGTGATGAGGAACCTGGTGTGTTTCAATAGATTTCTAATCGAAATTAGAACTTACCTCAAGACAGCGAAGACCTGACATAACCATCAGTTCGGGTTGAAGTGCCTCAATAGCTTGAGATGTTTCCACTTCATCAGTAGGTATATTGTCGAATACTGGTGGCTTTAAAAGGTCAATAGTGACTGAATCGACATCATGATCGAATGAAGGAGTGAAGAGATCATGATAGCCATGACAAAAAATTCAATATGTTCATCGACATCCTCGTGATCTGAAGAATTATACAGAGGGGTTGATGAGAAACAAGAATGTTCACCCTTTGAGTTTTAAGAAAGAAAAGATGATAGACTAGGAGGATTTGGAAAGAAATTTGGGTCCTCTCTGCAATGAAATGACGTACTGATATCTGGTGTGTTCTGTGAATGATGGGAAGAAAAAACATCAGGGATGGATTTTCACAAGACAAATCAAAAATGGAAGAATCACCAAAGATGTCAGGAAATAAAAGATGAGGTGCAAGCAGAAGGAGGCTATCCTTCACCGCATGTTCTACTTCATATTCCCACACATACTCATCATAAATGGCAATGCAGGTTGACTTCTCAACACCTACTATGTCGACCACTTGATCCTCATGAACAACAAGTGTGGAGTCCAGAATGTGAGAACACAACACAGTACAATCGGGAGGATCAATAGAATGAGAGGACAAAGGTTGAGAGAAAACGTTTGCGTGACAACCAATAGGATTACAAGCCAAATCTGCGTATAAATCCTCAGCCAGTGGGGTGGGAGGATGTGATAGTTCAACAGATGGGTTCACAACTTCTCCCACCTCACACTATGGAGCTAGATCTGTTTGATGAGAAGCAAACATAGGGTCACTTGTTACAACAACCTTGTTTGTCTCGGGTTGGGAATTTCTAACACTAAGGTATGTTGGGAGGAGCTCTAATGATTCTAACACAAGTGGGTTTGTATATATGTGAAGAATATACTAAAATATTTCATGAAGAAATTTCCAATCAATTTGATCTTCTGGTATTTGAAAAGCTAGATTTTGGAAACAATTCCAAAATTTTAAAAGAGATTCATCATGTGCTTTCTGTAATTACTTTTTTTTATTGAGTGCTTTTCAATCATAATGATAGAAAGAACGGGCCAACTCTTTGATCATCTAATCATAAGGGTGGATGGAGGATGTGGGAAATGTGACACATCATTGCAATGCATACCCTCGAAATGTGAATGTGAACAAAGAGCAGGCAATGTGATCCTCATGGATTTCATTCCTTTCACAGAAACCCATGAAGGAAACACCATGACTAAGAAATGTTTCTCTGCCTTCACCATCATATGTGTTATGTGACAAGTCATCAAGGAGATCCTCTGACACCTCAAAATCATATCCGTGAGACATACATGTCAGAGGATTAACTGTAATTTAAGTCATGAACGATGTGCAGAGATTCAAAACAGACTTTGAGGACTCAGCTTGTCATCTGGCCCTCCTTCTAGTGCCAGAAATGTTGATGGTGTTGGACCCACCAACATTTCAAGATATCTCCTCAATAATAAGTCCCAACTAGACCTTAGACCATTTGGAGTAGGAGTCCCAACAATGGGTGGTAAAACAATTCCTTAATTGCGATAGCACGTAGAGGTAAGTGTGATATCTTTGTCGGAAGCAAGTGTGTGACCTTGCAGCAAGTCAAATGAGATGCATGGGGTTTCTAACACATGAAGGGGAAAAGGAAGTGTGTCCCTTAGAGGCTTGTAATAGTACAAATCTTGAAAGGAACACACGAATTGAATGAAATCACAAGCTATAAAGTAGAATAGTCCACAATCCAAAGTGACGAGTTAAACCAACAACATGATTACAGCAAGATTCACACAAAGTAGTTCATACAAAAAAGTGTAAGTTAAACAACATATATTGCTAAAGAAACCAAAATAGTCCAACTACAATACCAACATATGCATGAAACATGTTGGCTCTCTCTGTCTCTCTCTCTCTCTCTCTCTCTCTCTCTCTCTCTCTCTCTCTCTCTCTCTCTCTCTCTCTCTATATATATATATATATATATATATATATATATATATATATATATATATATATATATATATATATATATATATATATATATATATATAGATATAGATATATATAAAGTGAAAGTTCCATCCATACATACACCATTGACAGCCACTAGCCTCAATAGTGGAATGTTACAGTCAACACCACCTGCTCGTCTAAAGAGATGTACTTGATATGCACTATGGAGAAGCTAAGGCTCATCTCAATATTCTCCAAACCTTCCCTAAGTAATGCCTAGCCAAAAGCTTGGCTCCCAAAATCCTGTACAATGAGTTATGAGGTTCTATATATAGAAAAGGGTGGGGTGACCCTTGACATTCCCCTTTGACTCTTGGACTGCCCTCATTGTTATAGAAATATTTGGGCACTACAACCCGATCACATATGTCCATAAACCAAGGGCTTCTGAACCCATAAAAGTGTTGTTTCATACCCTAAAGGAACAAGGTCAGCTGATTACATCATCTCCCAGAAGTTATCCATGAAAAACTACTCAGAACTGGTCAAAACAGGACCATACAGACTGCTCCATGCATAGGGTGTGATGCATCTCACCTATTATACATGGGGGGTGCGATGCATAATGGAAATCCCTTCTGTAGGGTGTGATGAGTGAGAGCAGACAAATGGCAGAAGCAGTTTGCTACGTGGAAACCCAGAGAATCTTCTAGAAACTGCTCATATGACACTTGCCTCTCTGAATTTACCGAGGGATGAGTAAGAGATATGAAATCTCCAAATGGAACCAAGAACTATCAGTGAAATGACACTAATCAAAATCCCAGAAGCTAACTCACTCTCCTGTAAACATCTATATATGGATCCCTCATCCTAGAGATCTAGAGGCTGGAATTTTGTAATTTTCAAGGAAGTGATGTTGGTTTCTCTTTGAAGACATTGTTGGGTGATCTTGCTTTGTATGAGGTGAAGAGGGCTTTCATGCTGGGAGGATGATGTTGGATCAGATAGCCTGGTTTTAATCCTCTCTTCTACTTCTTCTATCAATAAAGCTATTTGAGTTTTCCTCCATATGCTTGTATATCTCTGAATCTTGTTTGTGTATGCATTTATATGGTTAATGTACATGTGATCCTACATTATTTATGGTTATAGATCTCTATGCTTTGATGGTATTTTGCTGCCTTGAATCTACAGGTGCTTTTTGAAGCGGGACAAACGAGAAAGGAGTGGTGAAACCTCTATCAAAGGAGAGAGGAAACAAGCAAGGAGACTAGCGGAAGACTGAGGTTGGTGCTCTATGCTTCTCTCTCATTTATCTGTCATAAAGGAAAATACAAGTAACTTTAATCTGTTTGTTTCTAAGATAGCTATCTGTCTTAGTGGGACTAGCAGCTCTGAATGGACACTAGTTTTCCTGATAACAAAATGGCGACTCCATTGGGGAATGAATAGTTTGTTTGTTTTGTTACTATTGTTTGCTTTATAAACCACAGACAGAGCCTGAAGTCAAGGCAGCTAGCCTTAGAACTGCTTTTGCTATGCAACTGCAAAGTAGATCAACGCTGCTTCAGTCAATCTCTGGGTTGGTTTATGAACTGAATACCTAGCTTGCAAACATCCTAAGTGCCTTGGTGGTAGCTCAAATAACCTCATTAGATCAGCCCCTATACTTTGTGTTTACTGACAATCATTAGCTCAACCTAAATCCCTGAACTTAGCTGCAAACTGTGAGTGAAGACCAAGCACAGTCTCGTCCCTGGACCATCGCACTGTCTCTTCTTGGCAACCTGGATGCATCGCACCTCTCGTGTGTTGCAAGTGATATGCATCCCTGTTTCCTTGTATTATAGGTGCGATGATTTACTAAGATTGTTTCTACCTCTAGATTTTGGTTTTTTCTTCATTGTCTTTAGCTTTATTCAGTAGTTTTTTCTATGTATGATCAGTATATCTCTATTGAAACCATCTTCCTTTCCATTATTCAGCCTCCATCAGAAGGAATTGTGAATGTTTTTATGTATTTTTTATCATTTACAATTCTCCTTTGAAAATAGTAGCTTAATCAAACTGTCATCATTTGATTTGAAAGTGTTGCAAGTGTCGTTTTTAGTCAAGAAAAAGAGTGTCACAAAGCATTCCTCCTTTAGATAGTCGATTACATGTTTGCCATTGTATTTGATTTGAATCATTAGTATTTAAAGTGTTGAAAGTAGTTCTAAATTAAAAATCGCAAAGTGTCAACTTGACCTTAATTTCGTTTTTTGAAAAGAAAATTGTTAGTACTGTCACTTTGAAAGAAGATAGTTCAGATCTATACTTAGTTTTCTTTTTGTCATTCTCACATTAAGGAAACTGAAAAACAATACATGCATGTGCATTTGCATTAAGACTACATGCTGAAGTTTATTTAGGAAAAGTGCTTCTAGTGTGTGATCTCTACTCTATGTTGAAAGAATTTCATTTCTCTCTCCTTAGTAGCTAGGATTTTCATTGCAAAAAGAAAGTAAATGACTGTTTATCATCTTATATTGCATATTTAGGAATTGTATATCTACATCATGCGATGAAACTTAAAGGCAAACTTCTTAAGAAAGATCAACTGTAAAATAAACTTCAATGAACATAAAAACACTTTGGAACCTAACGCACAACATCTAGAAGTCTAGGCTAGATACATAATCCAGTGTCGTAAAGCCTGGTAACTATTGTTTTCATCGTAGGTTGGGTGATTCCTCCTCTTTGATACAACAAGTGCCAGTACGGACTTGTGCTCCCACGTACCGTTGAGAATATATATTGGGAGACCACAATAGGCTATATCCTTTATCCTTAGGAAGCCATGGCTGCCACCCTATCGATCACAATGCATTGAAAACAGCATTCGGAAAGATTGACTGCCATACCGTAAAAATTATTCTACAGTTTTGCGATTGGTTTCGTAATCCCTCTGTCTAGATTTCTAGAGTATTCAATTTCGTTCCTTTTTAGACTCTAAAAGAAAATTTCCATTTGAGCACTTGTCACTTCAGGCTCATTAAAAATTGAAGGCAACTAAAGTCATCTTTAGCTTTTTCTCGACTCTTAAAAATTGAAAAAGCAAGTTGTGTCAAAGCGTCATAAAATTTATTTTAATCGGAATAACTTCACTGTTCTCTCGTTGGTCTTAGGTTGAGAAAATGGAGTCTACCAATCAAGGATTCCCCCTTGGGGGGATTCCTATTCCCTTCTCCTCTTGGGGGGATGTTGGTGCTCCACATATGGCTACATTGTCCCTTCCGGGACTCATAATTGGCCTACCAGTATGGCTTTTCTCGACCTCTATCGTTCAAAACACCACAATTCCTCAGCAATCCAATCAACAACCAGATGGAGTTGCTCCCCAACCTTCTACTTCGATTGTTTCTCCCTCTCCTTCTTCCTCTTCACTTGGTGACACTAAAAACCAAGTAACTGAGAAGAAGAAGAAAGGGAAGGAGAAGAAGAAGAAGAATCCAACGACGAAAGGGGGCAACCATGCATCATCTGGAGAAAATCCGCACACTGCACCTTCCAAACCTAAATATCCATGTGCCATTTGCAAGGGAGACCAGTATCATCAAGATTTTCCCTGCATCCCACGGATCTTGAGGGACTAGTCTCCTGCTTGCACAATCTGGTATCTTCAACCGCTGACGATCATGTTGAAAGCACACCGTCAACTAGTGAAAATGAAGTCAATGGACAAAAAGGAAGATCCAAATTTCCTTGTAGAATATGTGAAGGCGATCATGCCCTCCATCGTTGTCCCTTCCTAGACAAAGCTAAAAGAGTCTTGGATAACCGTCTTGCATCACCGCGGCGAATTCCTCCTAGATACAAGAAACTCTTGCCAAGTCCATCGCTAATTGAAAATCTGACTGACACACCATTGTTGTCAGTCGAAGTGCCTATCATTGAAGATAAACCCTCTGAGTCCACACTGGACCAAAGTCAACAGGTTGAGATGGTGGTCAACCCAATCTTGCCTTCAGAGGGTCCACCTTCAGATGATACTGTCACCAAAGAGAATAAGAACGACACCATTCAAATTATTTTCATAAACACAGACTCTGATGAACATGGGGGCAATCTACCCATTCCTTTACTGCAGGAAGGAAGTTTGTCAGAGACTTATCCGGCCATTTAGTCGGTCCCACCTCCAAGCAACCTAGTCGTTTCCTTCAATTGGAATCTACTAGGCAGACCCTGCCTACCATCTAATGTACCATTCTAAATCATAGTACAAGCTTACAGAATGATCATGGTTGGTACTATCATAGATGAAGGGGCTTCTGTGAGTATTCTTTCCTCAACTGCTTGGAAAGCGCTTGGTTCGCCATCGCTTTTGCTTGAGATTCGAAATCTAACAGGCTTCAACAAAGGAACCAGTTGACCATTAGGGATCCTTCCAAATTTTCCTATAACTTTGAGAAGGAAAACTGTTCATCTAAACGTGATGGTAGTCCAAGGACCTCTAGATTACAATCTACTCCTTGGACGTGAATACATTTATAGCATGGGAGCTATCGTTTCCTCACTATTTTGAGTGATGTGTTTTCCACATGAAGGCAGAGTGGTTTAGCTCGTAGACCAGCTTTCGTTCCCTGGTTCAAACACAACTCTTAGTCAAATGCCATCCCTAACTGGTCCTTTTGCACAAGGAATGTCTAATCAATATCCAGTCTATCCACCTGATGATCACGAGTGATTCAGTGATTGTGCCTGAAACCCAGGAGGCATGCGCCCTGGTCTGCTTCGGCAGGAAAACCCCAATTATAAGGTAGGTTTCCATGTAGGATATATGACTAGTCTGACTATCCTGTCTGTTTAGGAAAATGGATCAGTCTGGAAATATCTTTTCTTCATCAAAGGTTATGTGATTGGCACTGACAATAGTCACCTTTGTCCATTTCGATGGACATCACCAAGGAAATGTTTTGTCTGCGATGTTGATGGAACAATCTTGCTAATGCAAGAAATTCCATATGGTGACCTGGAAACTCTATTTTATACTTGGGGGCATGCAAACCTTTTTGCATGCAAGTGAAAAGCGACCATTTATTTTCTTAGTTTGTAGGCTCTTAACCCTTTAAACTCGTAGGTTGGTCGTTCCTAGCTTGCATAACGAAAGGCTCCAGAGCAAAGTTTCGAATGGTGCAAGCTCCCTAAAAAATGAACCTATCGATGAGACATCCTTATTATACGACTAGCACGAGAATTTTTTTTCAAATTTCAAGCTTGTTAAAAAATAAACCTTGCCATGAGCAGTTTTACGCGAATTTCAAGCTTGTTAAACATAAACCTAGCAATGAGCAAGTGTTCCCATAGAGTTTAAGCTCATTAAAAAATGAACCCCACATTTAATAAATAATCTTTGTGACCACATAATTATCAGCTTTTGAGCCTTGGTCGTGTTCTTACCATCACCTCCACTCTTTTTTAGCCGATCATACGCCTCCATTTGATTGTTTACCCTTTTGACGAACAACTGCGACGAGTGATTCTATTAGCCACCTTCTTTACATTGCCATGATTGAAGAGTTCCAAACCTTACCTCGAACCAGTTGCTATCCAAAAACATCACTCGTTCCTCAAAAAAATAGTCTCCTTTAAGCTCTTTTCATTTGACTCGTAAATATGAAAAGATTGCTGAGAAATTGGCCTCTCCAGCTCGTTAAAGTGATCAGAAGTGCCATCCCTCCTCTAGATTTTAATCTTTTTGGACCTGAGGGATTATTACACAAAAATATCGAGCGCTTGTCTTGTTCGGCTCATTAAAACTATCGAAAAGTCATCCCTTTCGTATTATTTTACACTTTTTCAGACTTAAGGGATTACATTACGAAAAAGGACCACTAGAGTTTCCTTTTCGTCCCTTTTAGACTCTCTAAAATTGAAAAGGATTGAGTTATCTTTATCGTTAAACGCGTTAAAGCAATAGCGACAAACTTGTCCATGCAGACAAGAGCGAGTTTCACTGTTGCTAGGCTCGTTAAAACATAGCGACAGGTTTGCCCAAAGGGAAAATTATAGAACAAGAATATGTTATCCTCCTCAAGATTAACAAAAATAAAGAGGTACTGGTCAGCAATGACTGGGGAAAAAGGGAAGAAAACTTGAAAAGATTCTTTGGTAGCAAATCGCTCTTGAACATGACACTTTCACTCCGTCACCATGATTGAGTCGGGTTGGGCGTTCACCGGTCATATCACCATTGGTCCACCGTACCATCCACTTTGGGGTTTGTTAACACCCAGGTTGTTCCCTATGACTCCCAAGGGAATACGGCCGGGGTAACCACTAACCAATCTTTGGGTTACAGTACCTAGCCTAACTGCAACCAGAGAGGGCTCTCTCTTTATGATTTGTCTCTGTTATGATGGTGTTTTAGGCTAGCTATTATGCTCATGTTTTGGTTTATGTTTTGGTTGAAGGATTTCTTTCAGGTCTTATGATACAGTGTTTAGATAGTATAATACCATTGGGCAATGGAGTCTGGAGTTGTGAAGTGATCTGATACGCTGGATTGGTGGTGTTCAAACTGCAGGGCCTATTGTGTATTTTAGACAGACAAAACTAGATCAAATGGTGATGTATGTCAACCAACAGAAAGCAATTAAGAATTTTCTATTAAGCTGGTGGGGTGAAGGTGAGCACACTACACAGGAGCAAAACTTGAATTCCTGTGACAAAGGTCACTGTGATAGATGTATTCTGAAAGTGCATCAATTAAGAATTACACTTATCTAGATTACAGCTGAAGAAAACATTGATAAACAACACAGATTGAACTCAGGGTACTCAGTGAATAAATCCTGAAAGCTATTCTTTTTCCTTGTTGCTTAGTATTGAAAACAGATAACATATATGGATTTTAACAAAACAACTAATTAACAGAGAGAGATACAGAGACTTATTGTATGATGAAATACACAGGGATCCAGCAGTTATCAATAGACACCAGAACGCATCCAACACCTCAGAAATCCGAGAAATTCCATTGCTTTCTCTATTAACTTCTGAAAGGATTACATCATAAGAACTTCTTCAGGAGAAATCAACAACAACCCTTGCAATCTTATGCGAAGGGGACTTTATATAAATGTGTATACAAAATATCTCAGGCATTGAGTCATCTGAGAGAGAAAATATCTTCACTATTACGTTCAAAAAGTAGGCAAGGAGTTATTACAATTTTGAATGCAGCGTAAATGCTCTTTATGTCTGTCAGAGGATTGTTTTGACTTTTGAGAGTCACTGAGTCGGTTGCATTACTCTGTTTTAATTCTGGAAATACGCATTTACTTTTGGCTGCGCAGTGCATTCTCTGGTTTGCCAGCTATGGTCTTCTATTTCTGCTTTGTTGGCCGCTACATCCGCTGAGTTGGCTCAGCTTTGATTTATGCTGCATGCTGACTTTGCTGAACTGTGTTTTTTATAAAAATTTGTAAAAAACAGAAATTTGGTGAATGCCTTACTGATTACAAAATTCTTTGTATTGCATCTGTCCACCATTCCTGTGTAGGGAGCTGATGCCTGAGGATGGCCTCCATTGTCTCTTCTGCTTCTGTATATTTGAAAAAATTTGGGGCCACATCAAACAAGTGATTAATTTCATTCATTATAAAAAATAGATTTTCTATCTTACTATAGAAAACTTGTCCTGTAATAGGCCCTGTGTCTTCTGAAGTGCTGGCCCTCTCATTGATCTGTGCTGAGGCAAAAACATTTACTCTTTTAGCATACTGTTCATGGGTGAATAATTTCCCTCCGCTGTTCAGTAAGCTAGGGAGTCCTCTACTCTGCAATACCTGAAATTTCTCCATGAACCTATTCACCTCTGTCTGCATATCCTGGGTTCTTCTGTCCAATGTCTGTACCAGATTTCTAAGAGTAAGAACCCTCTTGATCATTTGAATAGTCTCAGTTCTATTTGTGATTCCAATGGTGGCTAACTGAGAACTTGTTTTGTGGTTAAGCACATTGATCATTCTTGTAGCAACTTCAGGCATATTTCCTAATAAGGCTCTTGATGTTCGGATTTCCTTCTGTGCCTTTCGGATGAGCTCTAGTTGCTCATGGATTGTCTCAATATATGGCCATTGGTTGGTGATGGATTGGCCAATATTGGACCATATCATTGCTCTGATCTCAGATATGATTTTATCTAGCTTGAGCTCATTCTCAAGTTCCTTGATCCTATCTTTAAGGGTTTTGATTTCCTTGGCCTTTTCTCCCACCTCTCTTTTTGTCTTATCATGCCTTTCATTGACCTTGGCCAGCTTATCTCTGGTTTCATGCAGCTCTGTCATCTGAGCTTCCAAGATTTGTATTTCATTCTTTAATTTCTGCATGTCTAGGCTATGTGCCTGTTCTGTACTTGTAGGTGCTGCTGAAGTGGATGTAGCTGTTTGTTCAGTTTGTTGAGGTGGAGGCACAGTGGTAGGAGCAGCATCCTCAATATTGATGACTTGAGGAGGAGGCTGAGAAGTCTGACCCTCTTGTCTTTGCTTTAGTGCTGCTTGTAAGGCCGCTTGAGTAGCCTCAGACTCTCCTAATTTCTCTTGTGTCTGCAGGAGCTGCTTATATATAGATATTAGCAGATCTGTGGCATCATTTTCCATCCTTTGTTGGGCTACCTCATCTGTTTGGGGGTGAATGGTAGCTGGGAGCTTGACTTTCTTCCTTAATGCAGCCATGTCAGCATCCCTTAGTTTCAAGATCTCCTGTATCCCTTTGATGTCATTGGGGTTATGCCCAATTTCCACGATGATGTCCTCTAGGGATCTTATCCTGTTGTCTTTGGCCTGAGATGAAGCCCTCTCCAATTCTAGTTGAGAGGCTATGGCATTGAGGCTGCTTGTTAATTTGTAATTCTCCAACGTTTTGTCTGCTAAGGAGGCATACACCATTTCGCCAGTTTGCTTGTGCAGCTCAATTTTATCCATTGGGTGGATGTCCTTGGCCAGGACCTCTAGATTAGTCCTGAGATAATCTGCAGTAGATTGTGGATGGAGTGCGGTGGGTATGAAGTGACTCATAGTCAACTTGCCTTCGTCCACATCAAAGGCAGCCATTAATCTTTGTTGGTTGGAGGGGGCCATTTTCAACAAATGGTTATATAATTTGATTTTCATGGGTTCACTCCTTCTTTTGATGTCTATAAACTGCTGTTTGATGCCTACCTCTCCTTCCCTCTGCTGACTGGAGGAAGTGACCTCCCCTCCCATGATTCTGTCTTGTTCTTGGTGGAAGGAACTGACCGAGGCTTCCCTGCTGGGTGGGCCCATACCCATTGCTTGTCTAATTGCCTCATCATCCTCTGAGAAGTCATTTAATCTCTGTCTCTTCTCCCCTTGGTTGATGGATGAAGTCATGGGTGTTTCTCTGTCTCTTTTTCTACTTAGGTCCTCCTTTTGTGGAGTTTGAAGGACCGAGGCATCAGTAATGTTTTTAGGCCTTGAGTGTTCTACATTTTGGGCCTGCTGCTCAGTGGTAGGTGGGGTATCTACCACTTTTTCTTGCTGTAAGGGCTGTTGTGTTTCAGGTTTCCCTCCTCCTTGCTGCTGTTGCTGTTTTTGTTGTTGCTGCTGCTCTGCCTGTTCTTTCTCTCGCTGCTCTGGCTCTATCTCCATCACCTGCTCTTTTCCCTTCTCTGATATATTTCCAGCAACTCTTGTAGCTTGCTGTTGGGCGGTTGAAGAGGATGCTGCTACTCCAATTTGTGTGCCCGGCAGTGAGCTGACCTGTGAATAAAACTCAAGGTCAGCCATTTTCTCTAGGTTTCTTAGAGCTCTTTGATTAAGCTCTTCTTGAGTAACAGCTTCTTCTAAAGTCCCTCTCCTCCATTTACTTTGATTGGCATGTTTTTCTATGTGAGGAAGGCTGCAATGATCATAAGCAGACAATTTGTATTTAAGCCTCCTCATGGTAATGAAGTTGTTAGGGTCATAAGGTTTCCATAGGAAGCTGTATTTGAGACCAAGGCCCCCAAGTATTCTATCTGCTTCCTTCCACCCTTCCTCCCTTTCGTTATAAAGGAAATGGCCAAGTTGACTTTTGACCTTTAGCTGTGCCTTCTTACCTTTGCCTGAAAAGTGGAACACATCCACAAAGCCAAACTGCCTGAAGTATTCTAAGGCAAGTAGTCTCATAGGCACAAATCTGGGTAGTCTAAATGGGGGCAACTCACACCCATATATTCTGATAACGGTGTGGTGTTGGTAGAAGTACCAATCCCCAATGCTGTATGCTTTTGATAAATGCAGGAGTCTTTGCATCTCATCTGTCAATCTGGGAGGAGGTGAGCCCAAAAGTAGAGTCATGGCTGGATGAATGAAGTGATCAATGAACTCACAGTAGGTGTATGGAGAATAGAAATTGAGGTGGAAAGCAGATGTCCAGTACACCACCGATCTCAAATTTCCCTGTGCATCTTCTCTTTTCATTGGGAAGGAGAACTTCTCATGCTGGAAGTATAGAAGCAAATGATATATGTAGGAAGTGTATTTAAATACCCTATCTCTTGATAGGTTCATCAACTACTCATGCATCTTGTCAGAGATGTATGTGGCATAGTCATAGCAGACTGGTTTTCTTCCTGGAGAAAACATGAGCATTATGTGCATAACCGTTTCATCCACATATTCCACTGAATCATATCCCAGGATGGGACTGATCATGTCAACAAGGTCCAGGCCCAATTGGTTGAGGTAGACAGAGTTGATGGGAGGAGTTTGTACAGTGTCAGCTTTGATGAATAACTGGTTAAGCTTTGTAATCTGTGCCTCTGTCATTCTGGCTCCCCCTATTATCAAATCAGCTAGTGATAGAGGGACCAACTTCTTATTTGTTTTGAACTGCAGCATCTCCCTGATGGCTTCAGGGGTAATAAGAAACGGAATTGTGCCCGAAGAATCAAGCACTGCCCTCTGGGATGCATCATAATACTCAGCACATAAGTGGATGAGTTCTGGGAATTGGTTGACCTGTGGTAGCTTGAAGATTGGGAGAGAGGAATCCCAAATTCCCAAGATGTCTGTCCCATTCTGATGTTGGATTTTAATTTCATTTAGTATTTGGAGATGAAACCTGCTCCTGCTTAGCATTTCTTCTGATATGTTATAGTCTAAGTCAGCTAATGCTTTCCAGCCCAATGCTCTGTGAGGGGCATTCAGAGGAGCTACATTGAGGGCTATAGGAGCCACAGGGGGATCCATAGTTCTTCTTAGGATTCTGTTTTTCAAGGACTGGTGTTACTATGCAGAGTAACACAAACAGCGCTTTTTCTGAGGAAAATGAGAATTTCTGAGGACAAAGAGTGAATGGGAAAGGCTGTAGCGATTGAAATGCTACTTTTGAACCAGTGGGTGAGTAGCAGAGTTGAACAACGTATGTGCTATGGTAAATTTGGTTTTCACAGGCAACTGGTTCACGATTGCACGAACCAGTGAGAAAATTGCGTTCAGTTTGCCCAATGTGGCCTGGTAAACATGTAATGGCAGCACTGGTATGGTATTAGTGTTGGTTCAGTGGAGTTTAATGGTGATTTTAGCATTTCAATGTCTGTTCATAGGCTTATAAGCGGAATTCAGCGAAAATGGAGTTGCAGAGTGAAAATGAGTAATACCTGTGGAATCTGGTCGGTTAAAACTCACTAAT
This sequence comes from Pinus tabuliformis, assembly GCA_031772625.1. Classification (NCBI taxonomy): domain Eukaryota; kingdom Viridiplantae; phylum Streptophyta; class Pinopsida; order Pinales; family Pinaceae; genus Pinus; species Pinus tabuliformis. Next base: position 1,092,283,834 of record CM062815.1, on the reverse strand, counting down.
GCTTGAAGGAAGGATGCTCTGGCGGTCTGGAAGCCTTTTCGACGGGCTGGTGCAGGCTTGAACGTGAAATTACATGCAGAGCAACAATGCGGCTTTCTCCAAAAAAAAAATAGCAAAAACGCGACTTTTTGGCTCAAATATAGATTTTGGTGAGTTTGGCGCGCTTTTGTGCTGACGTCAGCATGACGTCATAGGTGGGGTCAGGGTCGGATGACGTCAGCAGGACGTCATCCAGCCAGGTGGCAGATTCTGGTTGGTCCACGGGGATGGTGAGGTGGCAGGACAGGTCGGCCAATGGATGAGCGGAGGGATGACGCGACGGCATGACTGGCGGTGAAGGGGCGATGACGTGGTGATGATGTAATGCAGGCGGTAATGAAAAAACCGGAAACCGCAGCGGTTTCATATCGCACCGCCTATGGTACGGTGGCGGTAAGTGTCAGTGGTACCTCCGATGGGCCGTGGAGGCGACGCGTGGCTGCCGCATGACGTAGCCAAAATATGGCCATCGGACGATATCCTTCGTACAGCAGATGTGCTCCGATGCCGCGATGGCCGTCGGATCTGGAGGGGCATGATCTAACGGCTGTCGAAACTTTGATGTGATTGGGGGATAGGACAGATAAGGATCGGACGTCGGAAAGGGTCCGATGTGACCAGAGCCGTCGGATCTGGAGTCGTTTGATCGGACGGTCATCAGGAGGGTTAAGTGATAGATGGGTACGGGGAGTGGCGGAGTTTATTTTAATAATATTTCTGGGGATCTGTGCATGGGCGGGGGACTTCGGAAAAGTGGGTTTTTTGCGAATTTTAGTGAAATGAATCCGCCCTTTAGACTTAGGATAAAAAAGGAAAAAGGTTGGTTTTTCACGATTTTTTAGCCATTTTTGAAGCGGGTAAGAGTAGAAACTAGGCTTTTAGGGGGGTTAGTCATGTGCAACTGGGGGTCAAAAAATGAGGAAATGAATTTGCAGAGGAAAAGGGAGATTTAGCTTAGGTTTATCAAGATGACCAGGTGTCATCTGATCCCTGACATGTAACTTATTGGCTATAGTACCAAAGGGGTGGGTATTTATATAAAATTTGGGGTTTATACACCATGGTGTTAGTAATATTAGGGAAAAGGTGATATAAGGGATCTATATAATAGAGTTAGTGTTAGCATGGATGATGGAAGTGAATGGGGGGAAAAACACTAAGTTCATTTGAAACTTACTTAGTTTAGGGAGTAGATCAAAATGAAAAGATTTTTTAGACAAGAAATGTGGCTTTGGATGAACGAGAATCATTATGAAACCATGATCTTCCTCCCTGAATCTCAGCTCATAGAGGGATGTTAGCAAATGAAAAAGAAAGGGGGAAGGAGGGAGGTTAGTTATGGTCCTTGCTGTAACTTGATGAATATGAACACTTTTTCACTTGATAGACTTTGCCTTGGTAATCATAGTCAACATATCTGCAACGGTAATGATAGCCTTTCTGCAACTCCAACTACTTACCCAACTACTTTCCTAGCATTTTTATTTCTTCTTAGAGGGTGCACTTGGACTTGCAGACCCTTGCTTGCCTTTTCTTTTCTTTGGCCTTTTTCTTTGTTATTTCTATCTACTTCTACCCTTATCTCCTCCAAGGTCCCAGATTAAGCTGTTGGGAGCCTTTTCTTCTCTACCTGAACTACTTGTCTGCCAAGATTAAACAGTTTGGACAGACTCCTTTCTCTATTCTACAACTGTAAATTTAAATCATGGAATGATTCAGATTAAGCTGTTGAATCATCCATCAAAATTTGAAGCTCATACCAAGCTATAAGCATAGATTGGGTTCTCTTGGAAATATGTGATCTTTGAGTCATCAAAGCAGAACAAATTTGGACCTTCCGTAGCCAATCATGAAATATGAAACCTATTGGTATAGGTATCTAACAGTGGCTCCACATGGGGATGGTGTTTCTTTTGAAAGACCAAGAACAGCAGGTCAGATTGCCTTGCTCCATTGTTGCCCATATCATCCTTAAAGTTTTGCTACTTTGAAGTACCAAATTTCGTGCTTCCCTTCTTGGTAGACTTCTGATTCTATTTACCTTTTGCTGGTTGGTGAATAACTTGGAAAACTGCATTTTTACAATCTAAACAGAAAATAATATGTACATCTGCATATATACCAGGGAACCTCAGGTTGCACTCATGGGAAATAGTCAAAGTAATGCTTCAGCATCCTGCCATTGACAGGACCTTCATCCAAGTCAGTTTCAGTTAGACTTTTAAGGAAGTAAGTGTTATTACCTTGTACTGCTTGGACAGCAAATGGTCCCCTCCATAAGGAATCAAATTTTCCATGCTTTCCCTTTTCTTCTCTTCTTGCATCCCACTTTAGGACTTTGTCTCTCACATTGAAATCTTCTGCTTTGGTTCTCCTGTCAAAGGCCTTCTTTAATTTTTCTTGTAACCCTTGAACCCTGCTGAACACCTGATCTCTAGTTTGCTGCAGACATATGATTTGATTTATCCTTCTTTGCATATCATTTGGTTCGGCTTGGTTTTCTTGAAGAAGCTTCATAACAGGAACTCCTATTGATGAGGGAAATTTGGCTTCTAGTCCATAAACCAACTCATATGGGCTGGTCCCAATTGATCTTTTGGTTGTTAGTCTATCTGCCCATAAGGCATTGACTAGTTTCTTGTGCCAATTCTTTTTGTTTTCTTCCAGCACCTTTTTTATGATGTTCACCAGGCTCTTGTTAGATGATTCAGCTAGGCCATTTCCTTGGGGATAGTATGCAGTAGAGTGACCCAAAGTAATATGATATTTGTGGCAGAAGTTTACCATTTTCTTGGATCTGAAAGCAGCAGCATTATCTGTTATTATTTTGTCAGGACAGCCAAACCTAGCCAGTATGTTGTTTTCCAAAAACTGAATGATTACTGAGTCATTTGCTTGTCTGCATGGGGCAGCTTCAATCCATTTGGTGAAGTAGTCTGTGGCTGTCAAAATCCATCTATGTTGGCCTGAAGATGAGGGATGAATTTCCCCAATGAAATCCAAGCCCCATTGTTGAAAAGGTCTCTCTGTTGCAATGGGTCTTAGGGGAAGTGGCAGCAACTGTCTTTTGCCCTCAAACACTTGGCATTTGTGGCATGAGGTAGTGAATTTATTGACATCAGAGAACATGGTGGGCCAGTAATAACCAGCCCTTAGTATTTTGTCCACAGTGGATTTCCAGTACAAATGTCCACCACAGTCTCCTGCATGAAAATCTTGCATGATATTGTCAGTTTCATTTTCCATTAAACAGTGCAGCAATATACCTTTATGGTTTTTCCAAAGTAGATTTCCATCCATCACACAAAATCTAGATGTTTTCATTTTTAAGAACCTACACTTAGTTCTGGACAGTCCTGGGGGAGCACACAGGTTTTGTAACACATAACAGATGTCAGAGTACCAAGGGGATTGTTCAAAGGCTACATTGATCTTTGGAGTCGCCAGCTCTGTTTCACTGTCCAGCTGATTGATATCTAAGGCTTGAAAATTTGTTTCTGTCATTAATTTGGCCAAGCCTTGCCCTTTTATTAGTTTTGTAGGTTTTATCTCAATGTCAAATTCCAAGATACTGGCTATCCATTTTCCTCTTCTGCCTTCTAAGTTTTCTTGGGTGAGAATGTCTTTGACAATAGGACTTGGCACATATGCTATGACATGGGAATAAAGGATATAAATCCTAAAATCCTTAATTGCTTTGACCAAAGCATAAGCTTGCTTTTCCATGATTTGGTATTTCAGAGGTGCGTCTCTAAGGGCTTTGCTAAAGAATGCAATTGGTTTCTCATTTCCTTGGTCATCTTTCTGCAGCAAAACAACAGCAATAGTATGCTGAGAGGCGAAAGAGAAAATGATAAAGTCTCTGTCAAACTGAGGATTGGTTAACACTGGGGTTTGAGTCAAAGTCAATTTTATAGCTTCAAAGGCTTGATTTGCTTCAACAGTCCATTTTACTTTTGAATCCTTTTTTAACATGTTGTTTAATAATCTGATTATTTCTGCTAAGTTTGGGATAAACCTTCTTAAGAAATTGATTTTTCCTAAGAATCCCTGTAACTCCTTGACATTCCTTGGGTGAGGCATTTGTAGGATAGCTTGTATCCTATCTGGGTCAATTCTTATGCCATCTTTTGAGATAATGTGTCCTAAGAGTTTACCTTCTTCCAAGCCAAACAACGATTTCTTGGGATTTAAGGAAATGCCATATTTCCTGCAGGTTAGGAAAATCTGTCTCAAATGTTTCAGATGTTCTTGGTCAGATTTTGAAAAGGGTGTAAGATCATCTAAGTAAATGACTAGGAAGTCATGAATCTCTTTTGCAAAAGCAATATCCATTGCTCTTTGAAATGTTGCCCCTGCATTTTTCAATCCAAAGGGCATTTTTACATATTTGAAAGTTCCCCATGGGGTTGTGAATGCAGTTTTGTCTTGGTTATCAGGGTGTACCAAGATTTGATTAAAGCCTGAGAATCCATCAAGCAATGACATCCTTGAAGCCCCCACCACTCTTTGGAGAATGTGATCCATTTTGGGTAAAGGGTAGTTATCTTTGAGTGATACTTGATTTAGATTCCTTAAGTCTACACAAAGTCTAATCTCACCAGTCTTTTTTCTTGTAGGGACTAAGTTGGAAATCCATTCAGAGAATCTGATTGGTGCTATGATGCCAGCTTTGAACATTTTTTGCAATTCCTTCTCAATGGAAGGAAGGAGTATAGGATTGATCCTTCTCAACTTCTGCTTGAATGGTTTTTGATTAGGCTTGAGGGGAATGGTATGCTGGATGACAGAAGTATCATAGGACTTTAGATCCTCATAACCCCATGCAAAGACATCTTGGAACTCTTTAAAGAGGTCAATGTACTTGGGTTTTTGATCAGGGGGCAAAGAAGCAGACAACTTTATTATTTTGGGCTTGTCAATGGTACCAATATTGCATTCTTCAATGGCTGCATCTAATGGCTGCATTTTTTGCTTCCTAGGGATGTCATTTGAATCAAAAATGTCCTCTAGCGGGGTAAGGCCTGTTGGAAGGAAATTGTCTTTGAGTTCTATGATTTCAGCTTCAGCGCTGGTCACTTCTTCACAGTCAATTTGGTGAATTTGCTGAATTTTTTCGTTGTTGAAAATGGTTGGATTCAGTAATTGTTTTGCTGTTCTAGGTGATATTGGATGAACCATTTGTTGAAACAGTATTTGTGATTGACTTGCTGACTCAAGTATTTGTGATTGACTTGCTCTGTCAGTGTCAATATTTAATCCTGCAAACTCTTGTTGTAAGGTTAGAAAATTGTTTATTTGCATATCATCCTCGAATACTTGCCATTCTTTGACATTATTTGGAATGGAGGGTCTGTACTTGACCTCGGCTGTGAAGCAGTTGTTGGTTTCCAGTGGAAATTTGAAAGTGCTGGCAAATGTTGCCAAACTGTGTGCATGGAGATTGTGGCCCCTTGAAATTTTTGTGATAAGGAACTCAGAGAAAGTGTCCAATATTTCAATTACAGCAGACCTGTAAGACCTCAACCTTTTGTCATTGGTGACAAAACTTCCTTTCACTTGTTGAATCACTAGATCAGAATCTCCCATGATCGAAACCGCAGGAGCTTGTAATGCCTTTACTAGCTTGAGACCTAGTAACAGAGCTTCATACTCTGCCATGTTATTAGTGCATCTAAAGTTTAATCTACAAGCTCTGCCTTCTGCATGGGTTTTCTCTTTCTTATGTATCCAAACTCCAGCTCCTGCCCCTAACTTGTTGACTGAGCCATCAAATTCTAAGACCCACAGGATATCTTGCTTGACAGGAGATTTAAAGATCTGTTCATGGGATGGCAATGTAAGCAGGAGTTGGGGTTTCTTCTCTAGCTTGTGTTCTAGGACAGTTTCGTCACTTGATTGAAAATCTTTGACAACTAGAGGAGGGGTAGTGTCCAGTGCTTGACTGATCAATGTTTTATGGGTGGTACTTCCTTGATTAATGTTTTGTTCTTGCATGAGTGTTTTGGTCCTAATATCATTGTTTGAGAGGCTTGCGCTGTCATTGAAGAGAATGAACGAATCTATGTCTGAATGGACAGCATATACAGGAAAGTTTTGAGGCTTTTCCTCACTGCTGACCATGTATTTCATGAGTGTTTCTCTGTAGAGTCTCTTTGGTTGCCCAAAGACAGAGATGGTGGCATATGACATATCTAATTGCAGGGAGCCTTGGAGTTTAGCTCCCCATGATCTTGATAACAACATCCCATATTTAGGTGGGATATCAGCGACTACAACATCCATTAGAATGGTTTTGTTGGGGTATTGAACCAGAGACACACATAAATCTTTTATTAGACCTAAACACTTGACTTGGCTGGAGTCAAAGGAAAACAGGTCCTTGTATGGTCTTGTTATATCCAAATTCAATCTTTCCATGACTGCTTTTGGCATGAGGTTATGAGAGGCACCTCAGTCAAACATCGCATTATGCAGTATTTTGTCATGAATATGCAAGCTGACATAAAAAGGTAATATCCCTGTAACTACTGTTTTTCCATCTACCTCTGGGCCAAACAGTAATTCCGGAGTGTCATCTAACACATTTACATCATCTTTGCTATTAGTGAGTTGAAGGGATTTCTTAATCTGTTGCTTATAGATGTCATGCTTGGCTAGTTCTGAGAGGGGAATTGCTATCTTTAGCTTGCCAATCTCTGTGCCTAGGTCAAAAGGTTTATCAGCTTGGGTTTTGGAGTTATGGATAGCAGCCCTTTCTTTGCTCATTAAATCTTCTTGTTGGTTTTCATCTTGACTTTGAGACCTGCCCCTTTCACTCATGTCTTGAGGGGTAATATTTAAATCAGGGTGAGAGGACGACGTTGCCATAGGCTGATGTAGTGGTGACAATAGTTTGGTGACCTCTTCAACCACTACTTCTTCTGTAGGCAAGTTTGTTTTGTCATTAGGTTCTATGACTATGGTTCCTTTAGACTGCTGTTTATCCTTTATCTTTTCAGGCTGATTTATATTTACAGTCCTACTCCTTAGCTTGTACTGTTTATGAACTTCATAGACAGCACTATCATATCCTTGTTTAAAATCAAAGGATTCTCCTGATTTAGTTTGGAATATTTTGATTTCATCATCCTCATGATCCTTTTGTGTTAAGAAAACTTGGCTTTTACCATCTAGACCCATTAGATTAATCTCAGGATCTTCATTGAGTTCAATAGATGTGGAAGTTTCTGCATAATTTTCTTGGAAAGGGGGTCTAATGTCTTGGTCAGCACTTGTCTTACCCATGTTTTGGTTTTGAGTTCTCCTAAAATTCGGATTTCTAGGAGGGTTGTTTTGTGGTGCTTCCCATGATGACTTTCTTTCAACCGATTCCACTCTTTCACCCAATCTCTTCATGCTATTTAGTATTGCATCCAGCTTTTGATCAAAGCCCGAGGGTTCTTCTTTGAAGGCAGTCCTTTTTTCCAACTTTGCCCTGTTTCTTTTGGCAATTAGGTTAGCTTCCACTGTGACAGCAACCCTTTGAGCTTCTTCAAGGGTTGGAGGATCTCTTTCCTTCAACTGATAGGCCATATCAGGGTCAAAACCATCAGGGAATTTATACAGGGCTAAATCAGGAGGGGGCCTTAAGTTCTGTGGGATAGCATTATATACATTGTTAAACCTAGCACAATATTCCAAAACTGTCTCCTGGGGACCTCTCTTAATAGTGTCATATTCACCAAGTACGTGGAGAGGATCTTTCTTCTTCTCCCATCTGTCAGTAAAAGCTTCGTAAAGCTGATCAGGAGTTGTAATAGAGTTTGCATTCAGGGATCTGAACCAAGTTCTAACATCCCCAGTTAAGCTTTGAACAAAAATTCTCATTCTGACACTGTCATCATCTATTTCATAGGTCTCAAAGTGGTCTTGCATCTTCTTAGCATGCTGGATAGCTGTTAGAGAGCCATTTGAGTCAAAATATGAGATTTTGCTTTGATAATCTTGAGGTAAAGTTGTAGCATTAGCTGGTATCTGCAGAGGTGCATACCTGTTAGCCATATTTATGGGATTTAGAGGGTTAATAGGAACAAACGGGACAGCAGGGATCACTGGTATAACAGGGTTAATGGGATGAGTAGCTAGTGGGAGACTGGTTAAAGGAGTATGTGCTGTGGATGAAGATGTGAGAGGAGGACTTTGCAATGTTGATGGTGAACTAGGGGAACTAGGGGTGGACCGGAAAAGAACTTTGCAAGGAGTGGGAATGAGGCTGGGATGATCTGAACTTATATTTGAATCAGCAGGCTTCTCCTGCTTTTGCTGTCTCCTGATGTTTCTTCGGATGGTATTTGGATTATCAACAATGATGGGTGGATTAGGGTCAGGATTTGCCCTAGTATGCCGTGGATTTTTCTTAGGAGCCAACTTCCAACCTGTTTTTTGGGATTTTGTAGGAAGTTTTTATATCTGCAAGGATTGGATGAAGATTTTGGAATGGCTATATATTCTCAGAGCTAAGACGAAGATTCCCCAAACAAGCTCCTCCTTAAAGCTGTTAATGTGATGCAGAAACAGTTCTAAGGCCTCTTGGCTGGTTTCAGGCTTGATGGTAGCTTTGTAAGACAGAGAGTAATTGAAAAAATCCTAAGAAGTCCCCAGTGGAGTCGCCAATTATGTTAACACCCAGGTTGTTCCCTATGACTCCCAAGGGAATACGGCCGGGGTAACCACTAACCAATCTTTGGGTTACAGTTCCTAGCCTAACTGCAACCAGAGAGGGCTCTCTCTTTATGATTTGTCTCTGTTATGATGGTGTTTTAGGCTAGCTATTATGCTCATGTTTTGGTTTATGTTTTGGTTGAAGGATTTCTTTCAGGTCTTATGATACAGTGTTTAGATAGTATAATACCATTGGGCAATGGAGTCTGGAGTTGTGAAGTGATCTGATACGCTGGATTGGTGGTGTTCAAACTGCAGGGCCTATTGTGTATTTTAGACAGACAAAACTAGATCAAATGGTGATGTATGTCAACCAACAGAAAGCAATTAAGAATTTTCTATTAAGCTGGTGGGGTGAAGGTGAGCACACTACACAGGAGCAAAACTTGAATTCCTGTGACAAAGGTCACTGTGATAGATGTATTCTGAAAGTGCAACAATTAAGAATTACACTTATCTAGATTACAGCTGAAGAAAACATTGATAAACAACACAGATTGAACTCAGGGTACTCAGTGAATAAATCCTGAAAGCTATTCTTTTTCCTTGTTGCTTAGTATTGAAAACAGATAACATATATGGATTTTAACAAAACAACTAATTAATAGAGAGAGATACAGAGACTTATTGTATGATGAAATACACAGGGATCCAGCAGTTATCAACAGACACCAGAACGCATCCAACACCTCAGAAATCCGAGAAATTCCATTGCTTTCTCTATTAACTTCTGAAAGGATTACAGCATAAGAACTTCTTCAGGAGAAATCAACAACAACCCTTGCAATCTTATGCGAAGGGGACTTTATAGAAATGCGTATACAAAATATCTCAGGCATTGAGTCATCTGAGAGAGAAAATATCTTCATTATTACGTTCAGAAAGTAGGCAAGGAGTTATTACAATTTTGAATGCAGCGTAAATGCTCTTTATGTCTGTCAGAGGATTGTTTTGACTTTTGAGAGTCACTGAGTCGGTTGCATTACTCTGTTTTAATTCTGGAAATACGCATTTACTTTTGGCTGCGCAGTGCATTCTTGGGTTTGCCAGCTGTGGTCTTCTATTTCTGCTTTGTTGGCCGCTACATCCGCTGAGTTGGCTCAGCTTTGATTTATGCTGCATGCTGACTTTGCTGAACTGTGTTTTTTATAAAAATTTGTAAAAAACAGAAATTTGGTGAATGCCTTACTGATTACAAAATTCTCTGTATTGCATCTGTCCACCATTCTTGTGTAGGGAACTGATGCCTGAGGATGGCCTCCATTGTCTCTTCTGCTTCTGTATATTTGAAAAAATTTGGGGCCACATCAAACAAGTGATTAATTTCATTCATTATAAAAAATAGATTTTCTATCTTACTATAGAAAACCTGTCCTGTAATAGGCCCTGTGTCTTCTGAAGTGCTGGCCCTCTCATTGATCTGTGCTGAGGCAAAAACATTTACTCTTTTAGCATACTGTTCATGGGTGAATAATTTCCCTCCGCTGTTCAGTAAGCTAGGGAGTCCTCTACTCTGCAATACCTGAAATTTCTCCATGAACCTATTCACCTCTGTCTGCATATCCTGGGTTCTTCTGTCCAATGTCTGTACCAGATTTCTAAGAGTAAGAACCCTCTTGATCATTTGAATAGTCTCAGTTCTATTTGTGATTCCAATGGTGGCTAACTGAGAACTTGTTTTGTGGTTAAGCACATTGATCATTCTTGTAGCAACTTCAGGCATATTTCCTAATAAGGCTCTTGATGTTCGGATTTCCTTCTGTGCCTTTGGGATGAGCTCTAGTTGCTCATGGATTGTCTCAATATATGGCCATTGGTTGGTGATGGATTGGCCAATATTGGACCATATCATTGCTCTGATCTCAGATATGATTTTATCTAGCTTGAGCTCATTCTCAAGTTCCTTGATCCTATCTTTAAGGGCTTTGATTTCCTTGGCCTTTTCTCCCACCTCTCTTTTTGTCTTATCATGCCTTTCATTGACCTTGGCCAGCTTATCTCTGGTTTCATGCAGCTCTGTCATCTGAGCTTCCAAGATTTGTATTTCATTCTTTAATTTCTGCATGTCTAGGCTATGTGCCTGTTCTGTACTTGTAGGTGCTGCTGAAGTGGATGTAGCTGTTTGTTCAGTTTGTTGAGGTGGAGGCACAGTGGTAGGAGCAGCATCCTCAAGATTGATGACTTGAGGAGGAGGCTGAGAAGTCTGACCCTCTTGTCTTTGCTTTAGTGCTGCTTGTAAGGCCGCTTGAGTAGCCTCAGACTCTCCTAATTTCTCTTGTGTCTGCAGGAGCTGCTTATATATAGATATTAGCAGATCTGTGGCATCCTTTTCCATCCTTTGTTGGGCTACCTCATCTGTTTGGGGGTGAATGGTAGCTGGGAGCTTGACTTTCTTCCTTAATGCAGCCATGTCAGCATCCCTTAGTTTCAAGATCTCCTGTATCCCTTTGATGTCATTGGGGTTATGCCCAATTTCCACGATGATGTCCTCTAGGGATCTTATCCTGTTGTGTTTGGCCTGAGATGAAGCCCTCTCCAATTCTAGTTGAGAGGCTGTGGCATTGAGGCTGCTTGTTAATTTGTAATTCTCCAACGTTTTGTCTGCTAAGGAGGCATACACCATTTCGCCAGTTTGCTTATGCAGCTCAATTTTATCCATTGGGTGGATGTCCTTGGCCAGGACCTCTAGATTAGTCCTGAGATAATCTGCAGTAGATTGTGGATGGAGTGCGGTGGGTATGAAGTGACTCATAGTCAACTTGCCTTCGTCCACATCAAAGGCAGCCATTAATCTTTGTTGGTTGGAGGGGGCCATTTTCAACAAATGGTTATATAATTTGATTTTCATGGGTTCACTCCTTCTTTTGATGTCTATAAACTGCTGTTTGATGCCTACCTCTCCTTCCCTCTGCTGACTGGAGGAAGTGACCTCCCCTCCCATGATTCTGTCTTGTTCTTGGTGGAAGGAACTGACCGAGGCTTCCCTGCTGGGTGGGCCCATACCCATTGCTTGTCTAATTGCCTCATCATCCTCTGAGAAGTCATTTAATCTCTGTCTCTTCTCCCCTTGGTTGATGGATGAAGTCATGGGTGTTTCTCTGTCTCTTTTTCTACTTAGGTCCTCCTTTTGTGGAGTTTGAAGGACCGAGGCATCAGTAATGTTTTCAGGCCTTGAGTGTTCTACATTTTGGGCCTGCTGCTCAGTGGTAGGTGGGGTATCTACCACTTTTTCTTGCTATAAGGGCTGCTGTGTTTCAGGTTGCCCTCCTCCTTGCTGCTGTTGTTGTTTTTGTTGTTGCTGCTGCTCTGCCTGTTCTTTCTCTCGCTGCTCTGGCTCTATCTCCATCACCTGCTCTTTTCCCTTCTCTGATATATTTCCAGCAACTCTTGTAGCTTGCTGTTGGGCGGTTGAAGAGGATGCTGCTGCTCCAATTTGTGTGCCCGGCAGTGAGCTGACCTGTGAATAAAACTCAAGGTCAGCCATTTTCTCTAGGTTTCTTAGAGCTCTTTGATTAAGCTCTTCTTGAGTAATAGCTTCTTCTAAAGTCCCTCTCCTCCATTTACTTTGATTGGCATGTTTTTCTATGTGAGGAAGGCTGCAATGATCATAAGCAGACAATTTGTATTTAAGCCTCCTCATGGTAATGAAGTTGTTAGGGTCATAAGGTTTCCATAGGAAGCTGTATTTGAGACCAAGGCCCCCAAGTATTCTATCTGCTTCCTTCCACCCTTCCTCCCTTTCGTTATAAAGGAAATGGCCAAGTTGACTTTTGACCTTTAGCTGTGCCTTCTTACCTTTGCCTGAAAAGTGGAACACATCCACAAAGCCAAACTGCCTGAAGTATTCTAAGGCAAGTAGTCTCATAGGCACAAATCTGGGTAGTCTAAATGGGGGCAACTCACACCCATATATTCTGATAACGGTGTGGTGTTGGTAGAAGTACCAATCCCCAATGCTGTATGCTTTTGATAAATGCAGGAGTCTTTGCATCTCATCTGTCAATCTGGGAGGAGGTGAGCCCAAAAGTAGAGTCATGGCTGGATGAATGAAGTGATCAATGAACTCACAGTAGGTGTATAGAGAATAGAAATTGAGGTGGAAAGCAGATGTCCAGTACACCACCGATCTCAAATTTCCCTGTGCATCTTCTCTTTTCATTGGGAAGGAGAACTTCTCATGCTGGAAGTATAGAAGCAAATGATATATGTAGGAAGTGTATTTAAATACCCTATCTCTTGATAGGTTCATCAACTACTCATGCATCTTGTCAGAGATGTATGTGGCATAGTCATAGCAAACTGGTTTTCTTCCTGGAGAAAACATGAGCATTATGTGCATAACCGTTTCATCCACATATTCCACTGAATCATATCCCAGGATGGGACTGATCATGTCAACAAGGTCCAGGCCCAATTGGTTGAGGTAGACAGAGTTGATGGGAGGAGTTTGTACAGTGTCAGCTTTGATGAATAACTGGTTAAGCTTTGTAATCTGTGCCTCTGTCATTCTGGCTCCCCCTATTATCAAATCAGCTAGTGATAGAGGGACCAACTTCTTATTTGTTTTGAACTGCAACATCTCCCTGATGGCTTCAGGGGTAATAAGAAACAGAATTGCGCCTGAAGAATCAAGCACTGCCCTCTGGGATGCATCATAATACTCAGCACATAAGTGGATGAGTTCTGGGAATTGGTTGACCTGTGGTAGCTTGAAGATTGGGAGAGAGGAATCCCAAATTCCCAAGATGTCTGTCCCATTCTGATGTTGGATTTTAATTTCATTTAGTATTTGGAGATGAAACCTGCTCCTGCTTAGCATTTCTTCTGATATGTTATAGTCTAAGTCAGCTAATGCTTTCCAGCCCAATGCTCTGTGAGGGGCATTCAGAGGAGCTACATTGAGGGCTATAGGAGCCACAGGGGGATCCATAGTTCTTCTTAGGATTCTGTTTTTCAAGGACTGGTGTTACTATGCAGAGTAACACAAACAGCGCTTTTTCTGAGGAAAATGAGAATTTCTGAGGACAAAGAGTGAATGGGAAAGGCTGTAGCGATTGAAATGCTGCTTTTGAACCAGTGGGTGAGTAGCAGAGTTGAACAACGTATGTGTTATGGTAAATTTGGTTTTCACAGGCAACTGGTTCACGATTGCGCGAACCAGTGAGAAAATTGCGTTCAGTTTGCCCAATGTGGCCTGGTAAACATGTAATGGCAGCACTGGTATGGTATTAGTGTTGGTTCAGTGGAGTTTAATGGTGATTTTAGCATTTCAATGTCTGTTCATAGGCTTATAAGCGGAATTCAGCGAAAATGGAGTTGCAGAGTGAAAATGAGTAATACCTGTGGAATCTGGTCGGTTAAAACTCGCTAATGCTTGAAGGAAGGACACTCTGGCGGTCTGGAAGCCTTTTCGACGGGCTGGTGCAGGCTTGAACATGAAATTACATGCAGAGCAACAATGCGGCTTTCTCCAAAAAAATAGCAAAAACGCGACTTTTTGGCTCAAATATAGATTTTGGTGAGTTTGGCGCGCTTTTGTGCTGACGTCAGCATGACGTCATAGGTGGGGTCAGGGTCGGATGACGTCAGCAGGACGTCATCCAGCCAGGTGGCAGATTCTGGTTGGTCCACGGGGATGGTGAGGTGGCAGGACAGGTCGGCCAATGGATGAGCGGAGGGATGACGCGACGGCATGACTGGCGGTGAAGGGGCGATGACGTGGTGATGATGTAATGCAGGCGGTAATGAAAAAACCGGAAACCGCGGCGGTTTCATATCGCACCGCCTATGGTACGGTGGCGGTAAGTGTCAGTGGTACCTCCGATGGGCCGTGGAGGCGACGCGTGGCTGCCGCATGACGTAGCCAAAATACGGCCATCGGACGATATCCTTCGTACAGCAGATGTGCTCCGATGCCGCGATGGCCGTCGGATCTGGAGGGGCATGATCTAACGGCTGTCGGAACTTTGATGTGATTGGGGGATAGGACAGATAAGGATCGGACGTCGGAAAGGGTCCGATGTGACCAGAGCCGTCGGATCTGGAGTCGTTTGATCGGACGGTCATCAGGAGGGTTAAGTGATAGATGGGTACGGGGAGTGGCGGAGTTTATTTTAATAATATTTCTGGGGATCTGTGCACGGGCGGGGGACTTCAGAAAAGTGGGTTTTTTGCGAATTTTAGTGAAATGAATCCGCCCTTTAGACTTAGGATAAAAAAGGAAAAAGGTTGGTTTTTCACGATTTTTTAGCCATTTTTGAAGCGGGTAAGAGTAGAAACTAGGCTTTTAGGGGGGTTAGTCATGTGCAACTGGGGTCAAAAAATGAGGAAATGAATTTGCAGAGGAAAAGGGAGATTTAGCTTAGGTTTATCAAGATGACCAGGTGTCATCTGATCCCTGACATGTAACTTATTGGCTATAGTACCAAAGGGGTGGGTATTTATATAAAATTTGGGGTTTATACACCATGGTGTTAGTAATATTAGGGAAAAGGTGATATAAGGGATCTATATAATAGAGTTAGTGTTAGCATGGATGATGGAAGTGAATGGGGGGAAAAACACTAAGTTCATTTGAAACTTACTTAGTTTAGGGAGTAGATCAAAATGAAAAGATTTTTAGACAAGAAATGTGGCTTTGGATGAACAAGAATCATTATGAAACCATGATCTTCCTCCCTGAATCTCAGCTCATAGAGGGATGTTAGCAAATGAAAAAGAAAGGGGGAAGGAGGGAGGTTAGTTATGGTCCTTGCTGTAACTTGATGAATATGAACACCTTGTCACTTGATAGACTTTGCCTTGGTAATCATAGTCAACATATCTGCAACGGTAATGATAGCCTTTCTGCAACTCCAACTACTTACCCAACTACTTTCCTAGCATTTTTATTTCTTCTTAGAGGGTGCACTTGGACTTGCAGACCCTTGCTTGCCTTTTCTTTTCTTTGGCTTTTTCTTTGTTATTTCTATCTACTTCTACCCTTATCTCCTCCAAGGTCCCAGATTAAGCTGTTGGGAGCCTTTTCTTCTCTACCTGAACTACTTGTCTGCCAAGATTAAACAGTTTGGACAGACTCCTTTCTCTATTCTACAACTGTAAATTTAAACCATGGAATGATTCAGATTAAGCTGTTGAATCATCCATCAAAATTTGAAGCTCATACCAAGCTATAAGCATAGATTGGGTTCTCTTGGAAATATGTGATCTTTGAGTCATCAAAGCAGAACAAATTTGGACCTTCCGTAGCCAATCATGAAATATGAAACCTATTGGTATAGGTATCTAACAGGGTTAATGCTACCAATCCATTTCAGTGTCGCGGTATGTTCAAGAGAAGTCACTCATAGAATTCACCAACCTAGCCAACGTCTCATCCGCTAAAATACCTTCACTCTCCACTTTTCATGGCCGCCACCCTAAACCTTATATCATCAGGTTGTTTTTACCTCCACAAAATCATTTGCTCCATTCCGTGTCGTAGATGTGGGATTCATTAAGGCCCTCCTACGACGGGTCACTTCTTTTCAACATCAGCTCATTATCCAAGAAGTTGACTTAGGAACAACCCTTTTAGTACTTTGAAGCTTGCATGCCTCAATGGCAAGTTTCTCACTTCCGGTGACAGGTTTACATCAACGGCCTTCAACCGAAAGATTTTACGTGGTGCTCGACATCAACTCATGTATTCACACCACGTGAATTTTACTGCAGTACCTTGAGGGTCATCATCATTATCGGCGATTCCTCTCGCGCCTGTTAATAGCTTACTTCATTGGCTAGTAATTAGGCAATGTATTTCCATGTTCGACATCAGAACATCTTTTCACATGGAACGACTTGTACTTCGGCCAAAGATTGAACGAGTTTGAAGACCCCGGATCTAGTTTCATCCATCAAGGATGCGATATATTTAGGAAAATAAAGACATCAAATGTACATCACAACTGCACAGATAATCATCCAAACTAAAGGATGATGGCTCTACCAGAATCATCAGTCTGCCACAGAGATGATTGTTTGTCTTATGTACATGAGTATGAATTTATAAAGTTGAGCATGGGAATGCCCGCCTCAGCTAGATCGTGAAAATATTATGAAGATAATGTATTGTATTATATCTTATTACAGGTCACCTTCCAGTTCGAAAAACCTCAGATCCTCATTATAAAGAATTTCACCAAACATCAAAAGGATTTACGACCTCATGCTCTAGGGGGCAACTGTTATAGACGTATTTGGACACTGCAACCCCAATCACATATGTACATAAACCAAGGGCCTCTAAACCCCTAAAAGTTTTGTTTCATACCCTAAAGGAACAAGGTTAGCTGATTACATCATCTCCCAGAAGTTCTCCATGAAAATCTACTTAGAACTGGTCAAAACAGGACCATACAGACTACTCCATGCATAGGGTGCGATGCATCTCACCTATTACACACGGGGGGTTCAATGCATACTGGAAATCCCTTGTGTAGGGTGTGATGAGTGAGAGTAGACAAATGGCAGAAGCAGTTTGCTAGGTGGGAACCTAGAGAATCTTCTAGAAACTGCTCATATGACACTTGCCTCTCTGAATTCGCCCAGGGATGAGTAAGAGATCTGAAATCTCCAAGTGGAACCAAGGACTATCAATGAAATGAAACTAATCAAAATCCAAGAAGCTGACTCACTCTCCTGTAAACATCTATATATGGATCCCTCATCCTAGAGATCCAGAGGCTAGAATTTTATAATTTGTACGGAAGTGTTGTTGGTTTCTCTTTGAAGACATTGTTGGGTAATCTTACTTTGTATGAGGTGAAGAGCACTTTCATGATGGGAGGATGATGCTATATCAAACAGCTTGGTTGTAATCCTCTCTTCAACTACTTTTATCAATAAAGCTATTTGAGTTTTCCTCCATATGCTTGTATATCTTTGAATCTTGTTTGTGTATGCATTTATATGGTTAATGTACATGTGATCCTACATTATTTATGGTTATAGATCTCTATGCTTTGATGGTATTTTGCTGCCTTGACTCTACAAGTGTTCTTTGAAGCGGGACAAGCGAGAAAGGAGTGGTGAAAGCTCTATCAAAGGAGAGAGGAAAAAAGCAAGGAGACTAGCGAAAGACTGAGGTTGGTGCTCTCTACTTCTCTCTCATCTATCTCTCATAAAGGAAAATACAAGTAACTTTAATATGTTTGTTTCTAAGATAGCTACCTGTCTTAGTGTGACTAGCAGCTCTGAATGGACACTAGTTTTCTCGATAACACTCATGACTCTTCAACTTCATTGCATATAACTCTTTACATTACATATGACTATTTGCATTCGACTAATGACACTTGGAATTTCACTTTACAACATATTTACAATAATGATACAATTTCCACATATACGTAGGTGGGACAAAAATCGGCTTAAGTCAGCCAGAAAAGACAAAGCTAATACTCAGACAACTGTGGAAATACCAACTCAGCAACATCCTCCTGGTGATCTTTGGTGATGAATTGATGCCAAGATTGGTAGTGTGCAATGGTATTCACGCACTATTTTCTGACGTCTTTCTGGAAACGAACTATTGCCTCCATCGCTTCCGGATATACTGATATGGAACCTCTATCCAACTCATCTTGTAACATGAATAGCATAGTCCTGAGTGCAGCTGAACCGACGACATAACTTTGCATGTTATCTGCACTGATATGCAAGTCTACACTGGTGGCCATGTGCATCAATTGCTCGAAGTACATGTCAATCTCTAGTCAGACTTGGTTCTTCTCTATGGCCTCGGTGAGTGTTTCGATGGATGCGATCCTGTGCATCCGCATGATGACATCAAAACTCCTGAGCAACCATGCATATGAATCCCTAACTTTGGTGATGAGTAGTGGGAGTTCCTCATATTTCTGGATCTGACTCCAGATGTGTGCTTTGTACAAATGTTCTTGCGGTTTCATCATCTTATGAAAGTAAAGTGGGGCTCCATTGTACCTCGTTGTCCATATTTGTATGTGTTCAACATTGGCATGTATGTATGTGATCATGCACACAATATTGATGCAGCGCTGTTGAAAGCCATGTAAATGGACAGTTGCCTTATGCACGGTGATGAGACTATCATATAGTCTTTCCATGATTATCTCAAGAGTTGATACTTTAGCGAGTATCACTTTCTTCCTTTCTTATCTGGCGAATCCTCTTGATTGTTATTCCCTCTACCTGGCTGCTTGCAATTCCTTAACCATGCACTCATTTTCAGCTATCAAGAAATTCACACCTGAGCTTGTGGCTTCGGCATAAGCCTTCGTAGCATCGACCAAGGCAGCTGGATGTCTTCGCACATCAGACACAATCACATGTTCTTAAAAGTGCGTGGGAGATGTATGATCATCCGGGTGTGCGCTGTGTGTTCCTATATAACCCTATGTCATGACACGTTGAAGGATATGTTTTACATATCTGTTATTGGATTATCCTCAAGGAGAACAACCTCTCGTTGTTCACCTGGGACTTGCTCTGTTGCAGAAGTTGGTGAAGCCTATGGAGTGACCTTGGTTGGTTTTGGCATGAGTTTTATGTCTTGATCATGTTCTAGTTGTACCATCTCTGTGTCCATCTGTTCAACCATCTATTCATCCTTCTGAGCAGGTTCCTACTCTTGCAGCCACTCAACCTATTCATCATCTACTACTGGTGGATCTGAGTCTTCAACCTATATTGGTGCAGTTTCCTCTGCGTGTGCACCTTTCACTTCCTCCTATTCATGTTCCTATTCTTGTTGTGCTTCCTTCTCTCTTGTGCACAACTCCTATCCTTCTTTGAGCCTTTGCTCTGCTTCATACAAATTTCTCTCTATTTCTTCTAGTCTTTGCTTCTCCATCTTTCTTTGTGCTACTCTCTTTCGCACTGTCGCCTTGTCGCGTCAATCTCCAAAGGTAATTTCTCCAAAAGTGGATCTTCCATAAACTTGTAGCTTTTCTCTACCTCTATGCTCTTGGAAATTTCCTCTTGCATTTGTCTTGCACGGGTCTACTGCTCACTGCTTCTACTGTTTATGTTCCCTATGGTGCTTGGAGACAGAGAGAAACTCATGGAAAGAAAATGTTAGCTGAAAAACATAAAGAAACTAAAGGATCGATCATGCAACAAACTAGGTGACTGTTGGGCAAGATTGTTTGGTTATGACTCTAAGAAGAGGTGAGACTGTTAGCTAGTACTATGCACTGCACAATCTCAGCTACCACTGAGTGAGATGCTCGCTAAAACTACACAGAGCACAGTCTAGTTTGGCTTGTTGAGGGCTGAACCACGCAATGCAGAGTTCATTCTGGATTGATTGTTGGCTGCAACTATGCAATCCTAGGGGAAATATTGGGCACTATCTCCCAAAAGTATGTAGAGCACAATTGGGAAGTTAGTGTCAAACAACTTTTATGTAATTCCTAGAGCCAAGGCAGAGCCCTGAGTCCCAGGAATGTGCAGTGCATGCTAGGCAAGGCAAGATCCAGGCCAAGGTGGCCCAGATATGCCTAAATGTGACTTGAAAACATGTAGGACTAAATGCATTTGAAAAGATGGTGCAGATCTAAGTGAATTTACATGCATGCAATCATAGAATTGCAAGAATCAGTCAAACAGAAGAACAACAAAGCTCATGAAGCGAGTCGCTGCAACAACGAATGTTAGTGAAGAAATATGGTCATGCATGCGAGACTAAGGAAATGAAATGAAAAACATGAAACAACACTTATACAAGTTAAAATACATTAAAATCCCAGCGTTCGTTCATTAAAACAAGGAAAACAACACTCACGCAAGCCAAGGAAAGAAAAGCAACATAGAAAGCAACAAAAAACATGAAAATAAAAACTTACCCGGAAAAGCCATGAAGATCGTGCCGAAGATTCCTAGATGCATTGGGAATGCCAGAACTCCAAGATCAAATGTGAAGAATGAGCTCTGGGGCATCCATTAAATAGATTTGGTAGATCTAGGGTTTATAACGCGCATGCCACAAATCTAGGAGAAAGTGACACTTGGCGGGAAGTTTCTAAAATCAACTCAAGTGTAACTCCCACTTGCTAAAAATAGATCCCTATTTTCTAGGGATTAATTTTCATTTTTTTATTTTTTCTTCTTTTTCGGAAAATTTTGCCATGCATGCAAGGAAGAATTGTGTAGTTCTTGAAGGAACTGGGCAACCTACCAGCACATGCAATGATCAAAAACTGGAGGAATGCTTCTGTGCAATCCCTAGGTTGAGTGGCTTTGACTGCCTCTCATTCTCTGCATAGTTTCCAATCTAAAGATAAGTTGTCAGCTGGATCTCCACAGTTTTGAGCCTCAGCTCACTGTTCAGATGATTTGTGCAATTATGGAGAGTAAGGTTGACTGCCTACTCTACGCAGTTTTTGAGAGCAAGGTTGATTGCCTACTCAGTGTAGTTTTTCAGAGCAAGGCTGATTACTTTCTTTGCATAGTTTCTGAGGGCAAGGTAGACTATTGGGCTACCCTACAGAATTCTTGAGAGAAAGGAAAGCTTCCCTCTAGGACTGCACAGTTTTCCAAGACAACATAAGAATTGGATGTGAACCAAATCACTGGGTCAATTTGTGGTTAGTCGCCAAAACAAGTAAGCGAACACAAGCTACGAAGCGAAAGATGAATTCAAATGAAAACACAAGTACCTGAGAAGTGCAAGACAAGCTAATAATATTTTTAGGAGGGAGGCTCTAAAATAAAGGGAAGGCAAAATTTTGGAGGGTGGTTGTAGCCATTACAACAACGGAAAAAATCTTATCTACCACCTTCATATTGAAAATTTCCATGCCATTCAAGTGATTTAAAGCTTCTCACTTGGTCTTTGTTTTTCTCAAAGGTAATAAACATTTTCTTCTTTTATTCGCTGCACTTCTGGCATTGCTCCCGTGTTCCTAATTTTTCCATTAAGACCAAGCAGACCCTAGTTGTTGTTTTAAGTTTTGAAAGGTGATTTGTGTTCGTTGAGTATGTTTTATAGAGTTTTCCATATTCAATTGTCACATAACCCTACTTTATAGCTCCATTTTATCACTACCATCCAATTTTTTGAACTAGATAATCCTACAGTAAAATTGTATTCAAGAAACCCTAGAGCATACCTCTTTTGTGAAAAATCATGTCAACCCTAGAAAGAAAAAGGACATAATGGAGGTGTGATTGTGAGGTTTTAATCCCAAGGCCTCACATTCATCAATTAAGACCCAACAATCAGATTTTCCTTTGAGCAAGTTGGATGTATCAGATTCTATGAAAAAAATCAAGGATACAATGTACAACTCACTATGGAGTTTTCTAGGAATTTTAATGGGTTAGAGGTTAAGATTGGAGAGCTCACCTTTCCAGTTTTAGATGTCATAATATTTGATGCAAAAGAAATTCCCCTTTAGGGAGAGCAGTGGTTTAAGGGCATGCAAGCTTTGAACATCATAACAAGGAGTATTTTGTCCCTAAGGATTATTTACTTGAACACCACAACAAGCATTTGCAAACAATTCATAGATAGTTACCCATGAGGGTAGGTTTGGGAGGATATACCAATACCATTTTAGACTTTTGATGCATTTACAGGGAATATTTCGTTGAATATTCACTTGTATCTATTTAGGAGTCTTAGCAATATGTAAGACAAAGTGCAAGGATAAAAAAAGGCAACTGGATCCTAACCTTTTCCACTTCTCCTTAACTAAATTGTTGGTGTTGGAGGAACTAAATAGGAGAACTGAATCATGGCATTCATTTGTAGATTCTTCAAAATTAGTAGTTGACTTACTAACTATTTCCTTGAGCAAGAAGGAGACACCAACATCAGTGGTTAAAGATATACAATTACCATCTGGACGTTTTATGAAAAGGCCCTCAGTTATAGTTCATTCATCAGAGAATAAGAAAGGTAAAAAGTTGCATTTTGCTCCTAAAGCAGTGGATGTCCCCAAAAATGCCCTCACCAAATATTTTGGAAAAAAGTTTCCCTTGGAGCAGACTTTGGAAGCCTTCGAAACTATACAAGAAGATGATGTTCTTGATGCAAAAGAAAAGGAAATTACATAGTTACAAGAACAACTGAAGAAGGCCCATATTGTTATTGCAAAGTTGCAGCAAGATAACAGGGAATTGAGGAAGGTAGCTCTATAAAGGACAACCAAGCTTAATGAGAAATAACTAGTGACAAAGGCTACACCATCTATCATTAATTCCAAGTCCAAGGAGAAAATAGTGGGAGAGGACATTCAAGAGGTAGAATCTCCAGTAGCTAGAGTCACTAGATCTTCATTTAGGAAATTGCAAATTTAGAAAGAGAAGACAATACAAGAAGAAAAGAAATAGGCATGAATGAGGACCAAAATAATTTCAAATGGTTGATGATACAATTGAAGAAGTCTCACAGTGAGATTTATAAGCTCAAGGAGTAGGATGATATGTCTAGGAAAAATATGAGTGGTCTTTTGGACATGTATCAGCCAACAATGGATAATGCTAAATATATGCTGAAGAGGCCCCTACCACTACATAAGAAACTAAAAACATATGTAGGTATAATTTTACTATGAGGAGGTAGTTAAGGGCTTCGAATCAACAATTGAAGGAGATACAGGATAAAGATAAAGGTAAGTTGGACATGCTGGCTTGAGAAGCTAAAGTTTGAATGTTGGAACAAGTAAGACAAAGTAGTTTTGTATCCTAGCCAAGCATTAGTGTTATGGTTTTTTGATCCGAATTGGATCCATAAAAGACTGTCAAAGAACCATGAATGGATTAGGTCGAAAAAATATCTAAATAAATAAAAAACACCCTAAACCAGTGGCAATGGCAGCTGACGTGGAATGACGAGGACCTCGGTCAAAGTGCACTGACCGAGGCCCATGGAGACCATGCAGGAGGCCAAATTAGCCCTTGGGAGCCCCGGAATGGGAAAAGGAAGAGGTTTGTGATGCGTAATTAGCGCCTATGTGAACAAGGCCGCAAAGGAAAATGGAAAGCACTCGGTCATGTGGGGGAACCAGAGGACTGCAGGAAGAAAAGGAAAAAGCGCTAAAACGCAATGGCAGGACCCGCGCTCTGGAAAACCGATGGTTTTGATCGGGGTGCCCTTGAACGGTAAGAGGCTTTGGACAAGAGCAAAGTGATTCCATACTCCGATCGATGCGTGGCAGGTGGAGGTGAGAGAAAACCACCGTTGATTGCACGCTATCGGTCAAGCAAGTCAACCGCGTAAAACGTGCATATGGCGTCAGATCTGGAGGGCCCAGATCAGACAACTAAGATCATGCCCGATGAAAAGAAGCGGAATAGACAGGGAATTAATCCACATTCTAAAGGGGTTTAGAATTCATTTGACGACCATGATGGAGGAAGAACTCATCCACGGCATAATTGAAGAAATGAACTGACGAAGCATGCTGGCGCCATTTAGAGGAGGACAAGTGGCCACTCCCTGAGCGTTCATGATGACGTCGAACACAAGGAACTCCAAGCGCAGCTGCAGAAGGCGAATCGACAGGCGGAAGAGGAACTGAATAGGCATAGGGATCAAATGTTTAAAGCCATGAATAAAGAAAGAATACCGGCAGAGTCGGAGTAGAGAAGAGTCCAAGCGACAAAGAGAGACAGTGAACAGTGAACCCGGAGAGGAGGACTGAACACAGAGAACAGTAAAGCTAAGCAGAAGAGACAGAGAGCCGAGCTGACTAGAGGCAGCATCGAGCACCAGAGAGCTTGAAGATTCAAGCCTTCCCTTAGGGGAATCTGTCCGGATTGAGCATCACATTTGGATCTTTCCACTGTAGACCAAAAGGTCATAGAGCTGGTAGGAAGAAGAAGAGTCTATGTACTCCAAGTGGCTTGGGGAATCCAATAATAACCCTGCCAAGCTAAATCTGCTCCAGGAGAACTCATATTGAGTCCCTGTATTGTATTTTCTTTGCCTGAAGACACAATAAAACAAGGCCACCACTAAAAGTTGGACCGAAGACGTAGCCCTGGAGAATAGGGTGAACTCCTTATTAACATTGCTAGTGTCTTTATGTTTTCTTACTGTATTTCTCTGTCATCTTTTCATTTTATTGTCTGTGTATTGGCAATCTGATCGATCTGTTGCTTCAATAACACAGAACACACACACCAACACATGAGTCTGTAATACCTTAGTTTTACAAATCTTTAATTGATGTCACTTAGAGGGTGAATATCAGATCAAGTGGTATTAGAGCTCTAGGCTGTAAGGTTAGACAAGCTTGTGTTGGTTTAGCTATGAATGCTCACAAGATAAAAGCTAAAATTAGGAGAAGGAGAGTTCGTAGAAACTAATCCTGAAATTGGGAGAGTCTATCCTTGAAAAACCATGTCAGAAGAAGGTTCTGTGGGGCTAGACCCTCAATTCGTAGAGAGTTTCCTAGCTATAAAGTCTATGGTTGAAGAAATGTACAGAGACTTTAGAAAGCAAAAGGTGGAAGATGCATCAAGCTCTAAGTAAGAGAAAGAAGAAGATGAGTCTCACTTCCATGACAACTCCAAAGGAAATAGGAAAGAGGAAAACTTTATCACACCTCCTAATAGCCCTGTACATAATAAGAAAGCATCTTTGGTTAAGTTATATGTTAAATTTGATTTGCCTATATTTGATGGAGAGCTAAATGCTAAAAAATTGGACAATTGGATTAGACAAATTGATGTGTATTGCAGGGTGAAAAACATAAACTCAAACAAGAGTAAGTTTCAGCTGGCAAGCCTTTTCCTAGGAGGCACTCCTTGGTTTGGTGGGAAGGAAGAACCCAAGCTGATATGAAAAGACATGGTAAGGCCATCTCTGTTTGGAGTGACTTTGTTTCTACAATAAAAAAAAGTTCTATCCATTGGCCTACATGCAACAAGCCATGATGAGTTGGCAAACTCTTCGACAATTGAAAGGGAAAAGTGTGCAAGGGTATACTCAAGAGTTTAGAAAAAGAGCATTGATGTTGGGTATCTCATTAGACTCACCAGAGACTCTTTTGAAGTACATTGGTGGTCTACACAACTACATGAGGCATACCATCCTCATGTTTAATCCCACTAGTACAGATGAGGTATTTGTACAAGCTACTCATCTAGAGGCTAGAGGGAAGAATGGCAATCCAGAAGTTGGGGGACCATCCCAACCCACTGCAAGCAAGAGTAAGGAGAAAAGAAAACATAAGTGGAAAGAAAGGAAGGCTAACACTGCACAGAAAGCCAAAGCTTCATGCACTCACTATAAAAAGGAGGGGCATGATGATGAGCATTATTGGATTTGCATCCAGAGCTGAGATCTAAGAAGTCTGAGGGCAAGAAGAAGAAGACAGCTGCAGCTATTCAGAGAGATTTGGGGTTAGACTCAGGAGATGAACCAACTATAGCAGCCACAGTTATAAAAGGTAAGAATTTTGAAGCATCTACTAGTAATTCTGCTCAATCTATTGTTGATGAAGAAAATGAGAGAAAAAGACATGAGCTTTTCCATATTCGAGTTATTTCCAAAAATCAAAAGATTGATACTTTGTTTGATAGTGGCTCACAAGTAAATTTGATTTTTGAAGCAATTGTAAAGAAATTGGGATTAGCAACTACACCTCACAAGAAACCATACCCATTAGGATGGTTGAATGATAAAGAACAACTACAAGTGACTAGACAGTGCAAACTCAAGTTTTCTTTTGGGTCAACATTTGTAGATGAGGTTGAGTTAGACATAATTGCTTTGGATATATGTGGAATTTTTTTAGGAAGTCCTTACTTGTATGATAGAAAGGCTATTTTCTATAGAGCTGAGAACAAGTATCTACTCGTTAAAGATGAAATCAAATACTTTGTAAGAGCTCATAAGCTCAAGAATAATTATACTCTCATAAACTCAGGACAGATGAAAAGAATGATTAATTCATGCAAACAATTCTTACTGATGGTTGTAAAGGAAATAAACCTGATAAAACCAATGTATTTGAGGGCTGTAAGGCTAAACAACAAGCTGATATAGAAAAGGTTGTTTCAGAGTATGATGTCTTGTATCAAGAACCTAAAAGTCTGCCACCCAAAAAGGGAATAGTACATGATATTATTTTGCAGCAAGATGTTCCATTGCCTAACATTGGGATGTGCAGGTTGTCTGCTTTAGAGAATGCTGAAATCAAGAAGCAGGTGTAGGAGTTGCTCGAGAAGGGATTCATCAGGCCTAGCACATCACCATGTGGATCACCAATCATTTTGGTGAGAAAGAAAGATGGCTCGTGGAGAATGTGCATAGACTATCGAGCATTGAATAAGATAACAATCAAAAATTGCTATCCCCTTCCTCACATAGATGATCTTCTAGATCAACTAAAAGAAGCTGTTTACTTCACTAAGTTGGATTTTCACAGTGGATACTATCAGGTCAGAGTTGCAGAGCAAGATGCATGGAAGACTGCTTTCGAAACAAAGCAGGGATTGTATGAATAGCTAGTTATGCCTTTTGGCTTAACCAATGCTCCTGCTACTTTCATGAGATTAATGAATGATGTACTCAGACATTTTCTTGATGATTTTTTTATTGTGTATCTGGATGACATTATGATTTTTAGCAAAACATGGGAAGAACATTTAAAGCATGTTAAGCATACATTAAATGTTTGGAAAAGAGAAAAACTTTATATTAAACTCTCAAAATGTGAATTTGGTAAAAATTCTCTAAACTACTTGGGTCATATAGTAGGGGGCGGTGAATTGAAAATAGATCCCTTTAAAGTGGCAGTCATTGTGAACTGGCCTAAACCTAGGTCTACTACAGAAGTGAGAAGCTTCCTAGGAGCAGCACAATATTGGAGGAAGTTCATTTCTAACTTCTCCTCGATTGCAGCTCCCTTACATGCTTTAACAAGATTGAATAAGGTGTTTTAGTGGGGAGGTAAACATTAGAAAGCCTTCAACACCTTGAAAGAGAAAATTAGTACAACACCTGTACTAGCACTGCTAGATTTACAAAGACCATTTGAGATCCAAATTGATGCCAGTGACTATGCCATGGGAGCAATGTTGACACAGCACGACAAACCCATATGTTATCATTCTAGGAATTTTAATCCTGTAGTAGTTAACTATCCTACATATGATAAATAATTGTATGCATTAGTTCAAAGTGTGAAAAAGTGGAAACATTACTTAATGGGCAAAGAGATAGTAATACATACTGATCATCAGCCACTTCAACATCTACACGCCCAAACTAAGTTGCAGCAATCAAGACATTACAGATGGATGGGGTTTCTACAACAGTTTCACTTAGTCATCAGATATAAAAAGGGCATACATAACAAGGTTGCAAACATGTTATCTAGACCCATTATAAATGCATCTACCATACTTAAACATAACTCTGTGCTACATGAAAGCTACATAGAACAATATGCTCAGGATATGGATTTTAAAGATGTATATGTAACTTTGAGTCAAGGCAAAAGAGTAGAAGAATTGGACTATCATATAAAGGACCGAGTCTTATATCATTGTGGGAAACTCTGCATTCCACAAACTGAGAGGATAAAGATAATTAGGGAAGCACATACTTCTCTGATATTAGGTCACTTTGGGGTAAGCAAAACAGTTGCACCAGCTGCAAATATTCTGCTATTGGCCGAAAATGAATGAGACAGTTTCTAGATATGTAAGAGGGTGTGCCATGTGTGCTAAAAGCAAGCCTAGCAATATAAAACTAGGCTTGTACACTCAATTACCAATTCCTTCTCACCCTTGGGAAAGTGTTTCCATGGATTTTGTTGGAGGACTGCCTAAATCTAGGAAAGGTCATGATTATCTATATGTTGTTGTGGATAGGTTCAGCAAAATGTGTATTTTAATACCTTGTAGTAAATAGATCATAGTTGAACAGACTGCAAAATTGTTCTTTGAACGTGTATGGGTTCATTTTGGATTACCCACTTCCATTGTATTTGATCGAGACACCCAATTTCTAGGGAATTTTTGGTCTAGTTTGTGGGAACTGATGGATGCCAAGTTGAAGAAAAGCACAGCTTTTCATCCACAAACAAATGGCCATACAGAAGTAGTAAACAAGACTGTGATCCAGTTACTGAGAGGATATTGCAGTAAACATCCTAAGCTTTGGGATGAACACTTGTGTTATGTGTAGCATGCTTACAACAGAGCCAAACGCTCTTCTACACAGAGATCTCCTTTTGAGACCTGTTTGGTTTCACACCAAGGTCTCCTTTGGATTTTGTCTTTGGTAAAGATAGCATGGTCGATGGACATAGTGATGTGGACAAGGCAACTAGGTTCATTGAACAGATCTAGGAAATCCATCAGGTAGTATAGGAATAGCTAGAAAAGAGCCAGGCCAAGTACAAGGCTAGGCATGATAAGCATCGGATGGAGCATATTTTTCAAGTTGGAGACCAAGTCTGGCTGTATATTAGTAAGGATAGGATGCAAGGTGAAGGTATAAAGCTAAAACCTATCAAGTATGGACCTTTTAGGATACTTGAGAAGATTGGTGAAAATTCTTTTTGCCTTGATCTACAAGCTTACATGCACATCTACTCAATTGTAAATGCTGATTGCTTGAGATTGTTTGAACCTTCAATGATTGAGGACCTTGAAGAGAAAAATCAATTGCCTTCTATTGATGACCTGCTACTTGAATACCTCAATGAGTTGCAGGAAGACACAGTGTTGGACAGGAAGGTGAGGACAATGCGCAGGGGAGATGTTGAGTACCTCAGGATTGGGCTCAAAGGTTCAAAGTCGAGCAGCGCAAAATGGATTGAAATCGGACAAGTGAAGAAACAGTATCCTCACTTAGTCGATGCTTGAAAACCAACTTTTGGTGGTCCAAAATATTTTTTAGTAGGGAGGCCATGATCCGAATTAGATCCATATAAGACTGTCAAAGAACCATGACTGAATCAGGTCGAACAAATCTCTAAAGAAATCCAAAACAGTATCAAAAACACCCCGAACCAATGGCAATGGTAGCTGACGTGGAACAACGAGGATCCCCTAGGAGCCCCGAAATGGGAAAAGGAAGAGGTTTTTGATGCGCGATTAGCACTTAGTGCTAATCGTGTATCGCTAGGCGAACAGGGCCATGAAGGAAAAGGGAAAGCACTCGATTGCGTGGGGGAACTAGAGGACCGCAGGCGGAAAAGGAAAAAGCGCTAAAATGTAATGGCGAGACCCGCACTCTGGAAAACGATGGTTTTGATCAGGGTGACTTTGAACGATAAGAGGTTTTGGACAGGAGTAGAGCGATTCCATACACTGATCGATGCATGGCGGGCGAAGGTGAGAGAAAACCTCCATTGATCGCATGCTATTGGTCAAGCAAGTCAACCACATGAAACGTGCGTATGGCATTAAATCTGGAGGGCCCAGATTGGATGGTTGAGATCGCACACGATGAAAAGAAGTAAAAACGACAAGGAATTAAGCCACATTCTAAAGGGGTTTGGAATTCGTTTGACCACCATGATGGAGGAAGAACGCATCCACGACGTAACTGAAGAAACAAACCGATGAAGCATGCTAGCGCCATTTAGAGGAGGACAAGTGGCCACTCCTTGAGCGTTCATGATGACGTCGAACATAGGGAACCCCAAGCATAGCTGAAGAAGGTGAATCGACAAGAAGAAGAGGAACCAAATAGGCATAGGGATTGAATGGCTAAAGACATGAATAGAGAAATAAGACTGGCAGAGTCGGAGTAGAGAAGAGTCCAATCGACCAAGAGAGACAGTGAATAGTGAACCCGGAGAGGAGGACTAAACACAGAGAACAGTAAAGCTAAGCATAAGAGACAGAGGACCGAGCTGACTAGAGGCAACATCGAGCACAAGAGAGCTTGAAGATTCAAGCCTTCCCATAGAGGAATCTGTCCAGACTGAGCATCACATTTGGATCTTTCCACTGTAGACCAAAAGGTCACAGAGATGGTAGGAAGAAGAAGAGTCTGTGTACTCCAAGTGGCTTGGGGAATCCAAGAACCACCCTACTAAGCTAAATCTGCTTCAGGAGAACTCATATTGAGTCCCTGTATTGTATTTTCTCTACTTGAAGACACAATAAAACAAGGCCACCACTGAAAGCTGGACCGGAGATGTAGCCCTAGAGAATAGGGTGAACTCCTTATTAAAATTGCTTGTATATTTATGTTTTCTTATGTATTTCTCTGTTATCTTTCCATTTTATTGTCTGTGTATTGGAAATCTAATTGACTTGTTGCTTCAATAACACAAAATGCACACACCAACACATGAGTCTATAATACCTTAGTTTTACAAATCTTTAACTGATGTCACTTATAGGGTGAATATCAGATCATTTTTGAGTTAAAGGTGAAGGTTTTGTCATTTTTGGTTAAAGAGGACTTGAATGGAGTTTTGAAACATCATCACCAAGGTGTGCCTCTCGTTTACATCCTTTAGTGTTAGCTAAAACCATGAAGAACAGGTCACACCGAGATTTCTCACTTGCGTTGCATTTTTTGCTGAAGATGAAATTTTGAGGTTTGGGAGTTGTATGTGATGGAAGAAAGTTTCTAAGGAAGATGATGATGTTTAGGCATTTTCAAACATGAAGCGACTCAAGGAGTGATAGGAGCCACTTCAACCATGGAGCGTTGCACTTTTCTACTGCTTTTTTGTATTTCTTTTAAATTAGGAGGTTGCGCAGCGTCGACACTACGCTTCCACACATTCATCTTTTTTATCGTGTTTTTCATTCCAAAACTTTATGTAATTTGTTTTTATGCTCATGGTAAATGTTATGAAGCATTTAAGGACCTATAAACTTGAATTAGGCTTAGTATTTAACGTAAATAATCTTAAAAAAACTTTGGTCAAAAGTTCCTATTTTTTTGAAAAAGCAATTAGATTTTCATTGCATTAGATAGAAACAATAATCCTATTAGGGAATTTTGTTCCTAGAGGTGGGAACTTATTTGTTTTTATATATTTATGATGAAATTTTAATTTATAAAAGGGTTGGTCAGGTTTGAGAAGGAAGAACATTGTGTGCATTGTATTTTCTTGATTTTCTAGTGAATGAAAGGACAAAGGTCGAATTTTACAAGGATTCCCCTGTTAGTTTCTTTGGAGATGTGCTTATTGGTTTTGTAAGTTATCTTTTGTATCAATAATGCTATGAAATGTGTCTTCTTATTTAGTTTAACAAAGATATTGGCTTAGAATTCACTTCAAATAGTGCTCTATTTCAGTTTGCTAAACATTTATGTCTTTTGCTAAAATGACATTTAGAATTCATCCTGTTGGTTGATTCACTATATGTCATTTTCCATTTATATTCCACTCATCCTTCTACAACGATTTTGAATTAAAAAAATCCAAAAATACTACCTACCTTTCCCTTGTAGAAGATCCCTCTTTCTCTTCACCCTCCCACTGGAAATCATCAACTTTTATGACCATATTGCCCAATGGATCTATCTTCTTTCCTACCAGCAAACTTCTAAAAATCATACCCACTGAGCACCATACCTAGACTAATATCCAATTGATTGAACATTTCAAACAGAGAGGTCCCTCTCTGAAGTTGGAAGGGCTACATTCCAACTTCCATGTGGTTTTTGGTTAGCTTTGAGTTTCTCTTTTCAACCTAGGGAAATTACAGAGTGCTAACAGGTAGAAAAAAATTGGAAATCCTTAATCGGATGTGAAATTTCCTCTTCATTTTTTAGGAAAGTATTATTTACCCTTTTATTTTAAAATGAAGCAGACTGAGACCTGATCTTTCAAAATGGGTCTTATTTCATTGGAGTTCAAATATTATATCTAGATCAATGGATCCCATATTTCAATCTAGATAGTGATGTTCCTTCAACTATCCTAATTTGGGCAAAATCTCCTCGTCCTCCCTCTACTCTACTAGAATGAAGCCAATATCAGGAATATTGGAAACACCCTTGTTAATTACATTGATCATGTCGAAACACATGAAGGTATTGTATCTTTTGTTTATATCTACACATAGGCAGATTTTGACAAAGGCCTCCCAACGATAATCAACTTGAATCTAGATAGTTGGTCTCATATACAGAAGGTACACTATGACCAACTCCATTTCAAGTCTAATGTATGCCATGAATATGATCATTTTTCTTGTAGTTGCAAGGAAAAACAAGAAGAGAAACCTAAACAAATTTATGCAAAGGAATAGTCACAACAAGTTAAAAAGAGGAGTTCCCCCCACAACAGTAGAAAAATCAGCTAAAGCAAATCGACCATCCTAGAAGAAAATTGAAAGGATCAATCTCTCTAAGGGCATATGGGAAAAACTTCCAGAAAAGGCACTAGTAAGTCAGGAAGTGATGTAAAATGGGAAACAATTTTGAAGTGTTAAACATGGAGGTTGAGCATGTGGGAATACCTCAATATTACCCTTCTCCTTAAAATGTGAGATCTCATAGAGAATAGGGAGTGGAAAACATAGATGAAAACATGTCACCATTAGAAGTTGATCAATAACACTTGAAGGATCAAGATCCTTTTTCCAAGGAAGATGAAATCCTTTCTCCAAGAGGTGCTAACTTTAGATCAGTCATTGTGAGTTATGTTAATGAAAAAATGGAAGTTTAAAATAACAAGAACAAGAGTGGAAACATAAAAGAGCTAGAAGAAAACAAATAGGGAAATCAGGTTGGAAACGATGGAAAAAGAAAAAGAATTGGGGCTCCAAGAAATACTTCCTAAAATGCAAGGGGCCAAAACAACAAGAAAAGGAAACAATAATGCCCCTTCTCAAGGGTATCCCATGCACCAAATAAATGATTAAAATATTATCCTAGAACTACAGGGGCCTTGGGTCAGAGAAAAGAATGCGATAGGTAAAGTCCTTAATAAAAAAGAGAGGCCTAGAGTGGCCCTAATCCAAGAGAGAAAAATGGAGGACCATGAGCTCCTCCAAGAAAACATAAGTTATGGAACGACAACAAAAATAGCATATGTTAGCTCATGAGGAGCATTTAAAGGCCCATGCATAATGTGGAATCCTCAATAATTCTAGCTACTAAACCAAAATTCAACTCTCCACTAGATAGTGACACAATTATTGAACCTCCCTTCAAATCAAGTATGTCCAATCATAAAAATTTATATGGTAGTTCAATTTTGAGAGAAGGAGTGTTGGTCTTCACTAATGCTTCTAGATGAATCCATCTATAATACCAATTGTATTTTGGGATGAGATTTTAATACCACCTTGCGTAAGTGGAAAAAAAGAGGGCACCCAAATCATAGATCAATTCGAAGAAAATATGGAAGATATCATCCAAAAAATCCATCTGCTCGACATGAAACTTATCGCTCACAAATATATGTGGAAAAATAGAATATTTGGGCCAAGATATATTACTTCCCATTCGGAAAGTTTTTTAATATTATATTCATTCTTATCTCAACAAATCATTGTGAGCTCTTGCATCCTCCCTTGGGGTCGATGACTCGATCGGATCACTAGCTAGTTGAATTAGAAATATATAAGACATCAATTATGATCCTCTTCCCCTGTTAGAATGAATTTTTGTAGGAGCGTACCAAAAAGCTTCACTTAACCTACTGGTGATCTGAAATTAAAATTGAAGATTTGATGTAAATTTTTGCAAGCTATTTTATGTCTTATGGGCAATGGATCGATATTACAAAAGAACACAAACTAAGTTAATTTTTTTCATATTTTAACAGTTAAAAATATACAACAAGAAACATCACAACACAACAATTTGATAACGGATTTCACCCCTCTTGGGCTACGTCTTCGGATCCAACTTCTTGAATGGTGGCCCTTTATTTTCTTATGCTCAAATTTTAAATTACATCAACATACAATGCTCAAATTGTAAAAACAACATTGCCATTATGTCCAAAACACATCAAAAACCTTGTGCAAACTCTTTTTGGGCTCAAAAACGCTGAAAAATGACCAAGTTAGGCTTCATTTTCCATTCCCTTGCTAATTATTTTACAAATTCATCCTCCATGCAAAAGCGGTAGCGAAACTACTCCTTTCTAGACTAGGAAGACAAAATTTTAGTGACTGCAGGTGATAGGTTCAACTCATGATTCCCATCATGTCAAGTGAAAAATGTAGAACCGTTAGTTGAACAAATTTGTTATGCCCCTATTATTTCAGCTCCAGTTGGTCATATGTTAGTAAATATGACCATAGGGCATAGGCCATATGCCACACGTCGCTTGTCCCCGCTCCTGGTCACCTGTCCATGGATGTAACCATGGGTCGGGGTGTGAGAAAGGTGCCGTGCACCCCGCCCCTCCTGAACTCCTACCGGTGGTTGTGCGAGGGTGATATGACCTAGGGCCATAACCTTGGAGATTATCTGTTGGTTGTAACCTCCCAACTAATTAATCACTGGTTATGATGGTTACCCTATGCCTTGGGGATAGGTCGGTTGGGCGCACCTACAAGCCTGGCCCTTCCCCCAACTTTTGAACACGGTCACATTATTACTAATCCACTACCACCATTAACAAGTCCCAACAATGGTCTGATGGTAATGTGCTCCATTGGCTACTGAGAGGTTGTGAGTCCGATCCCTACGGAGTGTTGATCAATCGCCTCCAACCAATTTTTTCCCAATCTAGGGTCATCAGGCCTAACACATCTCCTTGTGGGTCTCCTATTTATCTTGTTCCAAAGAAAGATGGTACATGGTGTATGTGTGTGGATTTTCAAGTTTTTAACAAGATCACGGTAAAGAATCATTATCCTCTTCCTTGCATTGGTAATTTGAAATACCAGTTAAAGGAAGTTGTTTACTTTATTAAGTTAGATTTGAGAAGTAGTCATCATCAAATAAGTATGGTTGAAGATGATATTTGAAAATTTTCTTTCAAGAGAAAACAAGGTTTGTTTGAGTGGTTATTTATGTCATTTGGGCTTTGTAATACACCTGCCACATTCATGAGAGTAATGAATGATGTTTTGCGACCATTCCTTAGATTATATTCTAAATTTCAGTAAGACTCATGAAGAACATGTCAAGCATGTGAAACAAGTTATAAATGTCTTCAAAAAGGAAAATTTGTATTTGAAGATGTCTATATTGAAAAGTGTTACTAGGTTTAGTCTTCGTAATGACTTGTAATTGTGATTTTATGTAAAAGATGTAAAGAAGAAAAATAAAATTATTGTAATGCTTGCCTTGTGGGTTTCATGAGCAAGAGATTTTATTTTCAGTTAAGGCTCCCATTGTGAGCACTTAGGGATTTTTTCATCTAGTCATAGAAGTCTAAAGAGTCATTGTCATGTATTGAAGGCATGCCACACATTGTAAAAACCAATTTTCTTTTTGTAATTCACCCTCCAATACCTTGTCACTAGTCCTCTCTCAAGTTAGCCTACAATGAAATGGATCATACTAGAAAGATGATGTCGGCCTATTCCAGTGATCATTTCGGCCCAATAGTCATGGAAAAACCACTATATATAGTAGTTCTCGGCCTCATTTGGACAACAATAATTCGGTCAAGCAAGTCTAAAATAACCAATTGTGAAAAAAATCTTAGAAGGATCCTTAACATCATCGAAGGAAGAGGAAGGGATAGCGAATATAGTAACATCATTGTGGGACTACTTTTGGGCAAGTGTACCCTCACACGTGAAGATTATAGATTCTAAGAAGGCCGAAGGTTGCAGTCATATAAGGTTGATATAGATTGGGTGAACATTTCGCTAAAGGAATCTGAGTAGAAGTGAAAAGAGTCTCTCTCTAAAAGGAGAATATAATTTCAAGGATCAAAAAATAATATAGGCTTTCTGTTGTGAAGCTAAAAGTTGCAGAACTACAAAACTACGCCAAAATTCTGAAGGAAGTTGAGAAGAGGAAGAAGAAGAGAAATATTGATCTAAGGGTGAAGAGGAGGCTTGTGACTTAGTCTCGGAAGGGCTCCAGTGTGAAGGGTCTTTGTCATTGTCTTGGTATTCATAATTTGAAGGATCTATAAGAAGAATTTCTTTGGGTTTTCCTCTCAAAGAGTGAAAGTTTTTTTCCTTGGATGATAGCCTAAATATTGTGTCTCTTGCCTCTTGATTATTCATGAATTGGTAATTGTCTTGATGATTTGCAAACTATTATGGTTATTCCATGGGAGAGTTAATCACAACATCTCTGATAATATTATATTAAAAATCAGAGATTCTACATCATTACATTTTTATTTAATTTCTAGATCTCTGAATTTCACTGTAATTAGTGCATGCTTGTAAAAGGAAATTAAGAAGAAAAGCAGAGAATGACAAAATAAGTGCACACACACATAACACACAAGATATTCTCTCTAGGAAACCATTTGCAGAGAAATCCTAGCTAGAATGTAAGGTTCCTTCACTCTCTTTCTCTGTCTGGAAATATGGCTGCAAGTACAAAGAAGTAATGCCTGTGGCTCGTGGGCTACTGCAATGCATAGATCCTCTCCATGTGCTCTAACTCTTATCTCTTTGTTGTAGCAATTACAACCATCCTCCAATTTTTTTCCTTAGCCTTGTCTTAGAGCTTCCCTACCAACCATCCTTAGCAACATGTCTTGCACTACCCAGGTACTTATGCTTTCAGTTGAGTTTCTTTGGCTTGTCATCTTGTGTTCGCTAACTTGTTTACCTTTCACCTGCAAGATGACTTCCCGTGAATTGGTCTTTGACTGGTTTTGGTGCTGACTTGGAGAATTGCATAGAACAGGAGGGAAACTAGCCTTGCTCTCTAGAATTGCATAGTGCATCAAGGCAGCCAGTTGTTGGGCCTCAATTTTGTCTCATTTTTCACTCAAAATCTCTCATGCTACTATTTGATTAAATGATTATTGTTCCAAGTACTTGTTACTTATTTTGTTTAACGAGATTAAAATACCATTAATGGAAGTTTAATAAAGGTTTGTATGTTGCAGGTTAAAGTTGATTTGATCATGTTTTGAACCTACAATTACCTACCTACACTATGCAACAAATACCTGTACCAATTCAATTCTGACATCATCCCTACACCAGTGCAAGTTTTACAGCGTGCCTCCACCAATTTGGGGCTTTGATACATTGACACATTTCTGGGAGAATCCGAAATAGGTTTATGATCAAAACGTCATTTTAACACTTCCACCTAAGCCAAGAGACACCGAGGTCATACAGATTTATATTTAGAGAATAATTAATGCTATAGCCCCAAATTCGCAGCAGTTTCCATACTGCCTACTTCTGCCTCATTTTTCGTGAACGTCAAGGTGAATGAGAAATTCTATAACATGGGTTTTTGTCCCAGTATAGAAAATTGAGAAAACTTGAAACAGATTTCTAAAATTTGTAATGGTATGAAAGTTACATAACGGTCTTTGGGGTAGTTTTCTAAAAATAGACTCTTTTTCCAGAATCTTAGCATCTCACATTTCAAACAATCATTTTCGGGCACAATTTCCGAGGTAATGGATCTGAACCAGAAAATTATGAGAGAGGTTATTGTTGAAAATATAACAAGCTAGATTTCCTCAAAAAAAATTCGAAATTCGTAAGGGTTAAGAAGATACACAAAATTCTTTGGAGGCATTTTGTTAAAAATACCAACTTTTCTAGAATTCTAGAAAATGCCTAGATTTGGGAAATTCATGGTAAATCTCCATTATTTCAGTATGGAAATGGTTGTACTGATATTCTATTAATGATAATTAGTTGGGATTCAATCCCCATGATGTTTGCAAAGGATTGGCTTGTTTTATGCCAAGTTTGGAATGTAAAAAGATTATAAAAGAAGAGTTATGGCTCCAAGCCTAGCTAATTAATTTTTCAATCAATTAAGCAGAGGCAAGAAGCACACACAGGAAAGAACAGCACAGAAGGGAGGAGGAGTTGTTCCAATGTAGTAGCACATGGATTTTAATGAGGAATGCTTCTCCTACTTTCTGGGATTAAGCGATGTTTGCATTATGTAAAAGGCTGTGTTTTTTTAATTAATTGAAGCAATTTTAATTCATGCTTTGTCTATTCATCCATTGCATCTTAATGAATCTAATTGTTGTGTGAACTAGGTTAATCGAGGGTGTGAGCTGGCTGGGTTGGCCGCCAGACCAGCTCGACACCGCTCTCATCTTTTAGATTCAATAGCATTTAGATTATTAATTTATGTGTGAATTTTACAGTTTCTTTCTGCTTTCAATTTCTAGTTCTACAATTAATTTGATTTTATGCAAATTGTTCCTTTATAAGCTATTTCATTTGTTGCATCACTAATTACATTTGCACCTGAAATATTTTAAACAAACATTGTGTCCTTCCAGAATCCACAAGTTCAACTCTGCCTTTATGAGCTCTAACTCAAATTCTGTAAATTAATCCAAATCTATTAATCTATATATAATTCTATGATTTTTACATTTGCTGAGCCGATATTCGTAAATAAGGAAACTACACTATGGTTGAATCAATAAATGCTTAATTAATATTATGGTTTCCTTTAACTTTTGGATTTTTCTTACACATAATTAAGTGCAAGCAGAATTAGTACAGGCAGAATTAGTGCAAGAAGAATAGTTTGAATTGCTTTTGAATTTATTCCATCATTTACAGTCTTTTCGTTATTGTGTCGGCACCGCTTGATTTCCAGTTCTGATTTCCCTTTTGTTTACTTGAAATTAGAATTTCCTTTTGCATCGATTGCTTTTACTTTCCCGCATGCTTTTAATTGTTTGTATTCGTGTTTCTCGAACTAGTGCATAATTGGTGTTTCTCGCACTAGTGCAGGATTACATTTATTTTCGAGATTAATCGCAAGATAGACTAGAATTTGTTTTGCAGGTTACCGGGGACTCTCTCTGGCATTTCCAATGCTGCGTCTCGAAGTTCATGAACTCTCCGGATTAACAAAATAAATGTTGGTACATTTATAGACCCTATACTACACCCAACATTTTGGCATCGTTGTCGGGGAGGCGCTTAGGGGATTGACCTTGGTGAGCTGTTGCATTTGGTTTCTATTCCTTCACCTAGTTTCTCATTCAATTTTATGTTCTTTGAATTTATTTCTTTCCTGCATTTTTTCTTTAAGGTTTCTCATTTTATTTAATGTTGTAAGAACCTCCCACCCACCCTACACATATATATACACTATTCATGTGCTAACAAATGTACCAGTGGTCTCATTGAAGATAGAAAAATGGTATTTTGAGGCATTTTTCAATGAAGAGTTTGAGGCTAACATCAATCATTCAATGCACCTATTTTACTAATTAGTTGGAAGAAACATTCAAAGAAGGAGTCTCGAAGTAGTACATGGAGAACCTATTTTAGCTTGGTAAGAAATGGAAAACATTGTTACTTTTGAATTTCCTATCAAAGATCTAGGAGTGGCTCAAATGCGTAATATTTCCCCATATGCACTTCCAAAATTTCATGGTTTGGAAAATGAAGACCCAGATACATTATTATTTGAGTTTGAAATACTTTGTAGAGGATATGGTTATTGTACTAATTCTCAAAGGTTGCAAGTGTTTCCTCTTACTCTTAAAGGAGCAGCGCTCCGATGGTTCATGAGCCTTGGTGGGAACTGCATTCAAACATGGGAAGACATGAAGAATGTATTCTTGGAGAAATATAAAAACTATTGCCAGGCCAGTGAAGATATTTTTGGGATAACACAAAGGGAAAATGAAAGATTGGAGGATTATGTGGAGCGATTTAGATACAACCTCCAAAAATCAAAACATAGGAATTTGGTAAAAGATACTTTGAAAACACTCCTACTCAAAGGAATCAAAGATGAATTTTTAGAACCTTTAAATCTTATAGGAGCAGGTGATGTTTCTCACTTACCATATGCTGATTTTTGTAAATTATGCATTAGTTATTCAAGAGGAATCTCCAAGATTGGTAAGAATTCTTAAGAACCTTCTTCTCCATTTTTGGAATCAACTACAAAAATAGGAGCTACAAAATACTGTCTAAATTTACGATTGGATGATTTGTAGGAAGAATGGAAGCAGTGCAAGGAGGATCATTCAACAAATTATTTGTCATCATTGTCGGGGTTTCAAAAAGTATTTAAGGAATCAAGTAAGGAAATAAATCGACCGCCAAGAATAACTCAAAACTCATCATCATTTAATACTTGGAGTAATAT
Source organism: Pinus tabuliformis (assembly GCA_031772625.1). Lineage (NCBI taxonomy): Eukaryota > Viridiplantae > Streptophyta > Pinopsida > Pinales > Pinaceae > Pinus > Pinus tabuliformis. The sequence continues at coordinate 1,092,242,925 of CM062815.1, read as the reverse complement.
TTATTGTCCCCAGCGGGTTCCTCAACACATCTACAACCCTACAATTCCATGGAAAACTTATAATCCTCCTTTGATTCAATACCCCACCTTATGGCAGCAATGGCCCTCTCCTTGGACCTCATCCTCGAGCCAAATATCTCCATGGCCTCAAGAATCGTTTGGATCTTTTTCTCTAGGGAAATCTCCCATGCAAATTCAATCATATGAGCACCAACAACAATCACAATTTCTTTCCAATACACCATTATGTTATCATCCTACATGTTCCCAGCTACATGTGCAACCTTATCTTAGCCTTAATCCATACACTCATCCATACCCTAACTGTAATCTCAATCCAAACCCTAATCCAAACTATCAAGTTGCACAACCGTTTGAACCTCCTATTCTTTCTGTTGATTCCCATATTGAACAAGATGTTACACCTTCCATATTGGGAAAGGGAATGAATTTCGAAACTTTCCCCATTATCGTAGAACATTTACCCCGACAAGGTATAATTCAAAGACCACCCAAGGATCAATCTTCCATTGGAACTTGTTCTGAAAATGTTGTTGAAACTAAAAGCCATAGAATCTTTCTCAACCTTTCTTGTGAATCTGAAAATCAAATATTTGAGCCCGAACTTGAGGGATTTATCTTTTGTTTGTCACTAGATGTTTTGTGCTTACAGGAGAATGAATATCAAACTGTGGAAGACTTGCATCAGTTGGAGAATCATAAATACGTGGATTCCATTGAATCATGGGTTCGAGTAGCCATCAACCCATCTTATTTCTTCATCATTCAAAAACTCTTGGTACCATGTTAATTAAAGAAATTGATTTCTCACGCTTTGGTATGTATTGAAGTTTATTCTTTAACACTAAGTGTGAGTATAATCAGCATTTTGTTACACACATGGCTTCATTGGAAGTATGCCTACACTTAAATGTGATATTTCTCTCTTTAAAAATAGGGTAGGGTAATGAATAAAGATGAATAACAACACTCTTGAACTTGTGATTCCATAAAAGCACAGCTTTTGAAATTTTTATTATTATGCATTCTCATGGTAAAACTTGTCAAAAGTACTTTACACTTAACACTTCATATTTTTAAAGTGACTTTGATTGTGGATCAATATGTATTGTTATAAGTTACATGTAATACTTTTCTCTTATTCTAACAAACTATCATCCAAAAAATCTTTTCAAATTCCTCTTCGAAGAGACCAGTGAAAAACCTCCTATGGTGGACCATGCCTACAAAAATCTAATAAGCTTTCATAAAGAAACCTAGCATGATAAACTCAAGGAATCTTTTTGGTCATTATCTGAGATGTTTTTTTAATAAGTTCTTAGGGTAGCATGACCAACTAGTAAAGAATAGTAATTAAAAACTTTTCACTCCATACTGCACTCTTAAGGAGTAGATGTGCTTCCCCACCTATTAAATAATCCATCTGAGGTTAATCATAATCAGAGCTTTGTTCTAAAACATAAATGAATTAATTGAGGGATAGGAGGCCTCATTGCGAGCCAACCTACTATGATCATGGGTCCTACGGGGAATGACATTACCACACTGGTCACCAAGCCAGGGTAATGGCTTTCAGTTGAAAAACTGAAATACAAGAGGTCTCATCGCGAGCCGGCTTGTTCATTCTTGTTAGTTCTTGTGAATAGCATTGTCGTTAGCTTGTTACCTAGCCAGGGCAATGTCCTTCAATTAACTTATAAAAAGAGAAAAATTAAATGCTCATAATAACTCTAATCTATATCTAATAGGTGGGACACAAGAATTTCTTAAGGTTAAAAGGTATCCCTGTCAAGGCTATGGATGCCTGCTGGCAGCAGGGCCATGCCTGTGGTATTAAAGTTAACTCTACATTATAATTTACTTGGTTGATTTTGCATTCTGTGAACTCACTATCAATCTCTTTAAGAATGGCTTTAAAATCCTTATGTTGTTATGCCTTGGAGTTCTATCTTTTTTAATGATTTCTATGGACGTGGGACCCTTAGTGCAGGTAATTCACTGTGCTCGGATAAGAGGAGCTTTAACTATACATGGATAATGGTAAAATAATCATTATGAGAAGGTATTACTATGTCTACCTGTAACACCATATCTGTTAAATCATGTCACTCATGTTTATAATGAGGATGTTAAAGTGAAACTTTTGATCATGGATGCCTTTGAGATATTATTTTTGAAAATTTTAAAAGTTGTCTATTTTTCTCAAGTAATAACACCATCCTTGCAATTTAGTTTTTCCATGGTAGTTTTCGTTTTAGGTTTTCTTGAAATCATTTTAAGTAAATAAAGAATCTAGCAGACACTCTATTTTTAAGAGCAAGCTTTATCAAGTGCAGGAAATGTAATCATGCAAAATTGCAGGAACATCATTATGAATGTTTATATATGTTTAATTTTGGTTTTTTGCAAAGGAATAACAATGCCAGATTTTCTTGCATGAGGAAATGCAAGATGGTCAGCATGGGGAGATGTTGGGCCTTGATTTTGTCTCATTCTTCACTCAAAATCTCTCATGCTACTGTTTTATTAAATGACTATTGTTCCAAGTACTTGTTACTTCTTTTGTTATAATACCATTAATGGAAGTTTAATAAAGGTAGGTTAAAGTTGATTTGATCATGTTTTGAACCTACACTTACCTGCCTACATTGTGCAACAGATTCCTGTACCAATTCAGTTCTGACAGCATGCCTGCACCAGTGCAAGTTTTACAGCGTGCCTCCACCAATTTGGGGCTTTGATACATGACACGTTTCCGGGAGAATATAAAAGAAGTTTATGATAAAAATGTCATTTGAACACTTCCACATAAGCCAAGACACACCCAAGTCATACACATTTATATTTAGAGAATAATTAATGCCACAACACCAAATTCACAGCAATTTCCAAACTGCCATCTTCTGCCTCGTTTTCCGTGCACGTGAAGGTGAATGAAGAAATTCTAGAACATGGGGTTTGGTCCCAGTATAGAAAATTGACAAAGCCTCAAACTGATTTCTAAAATTCGTAATGATCTAAAAGTTACATAACAATCTTTGAGGTAGTTTTCTAAAAATACACTATTTTTCCAGAATCTTACCATCTCACATTTCAAACAGTCATTTTCGGGCACAATTTTCGAGGCAATGGATCTGAACCATAAAATTATGAGAGAGGTTATTGTTGAAAATATAACAAGCTAGATTTCCTCCAAACCGTTTTCCGAAATTCTTAATGGTTAAGGAGATACACAAAATTCTTTGGAGGCATTTTGTTAAAAATACCAACTTTTCCAGAATTCTAGAAAATGCCCAGATTTGGGAAATTCGTTGTAGATCTCCATTATTTCAGTAGGGAAACAGTTGTACTGATATTCTATTAATGATAACTAGTTTGGATTCAATCCCCATGACGTTTGCAAAGAATTGGCTTGTTTTACGCCAAGTTTGGAATGTAAAATGATTCTAAAAGAAGAGTTATGGCTTCAAGCCTAGCTAATCAATTTTTCAATCAATCAAGCAGAGGCAAGAAGCATGAATAGGAAGGAACAATGCAGAAGGGAGGAGGAGTTGTTCCAATGTAGTAGAACATGGATTTTAGTGTGGAATGATTCTCCTACTTGCTAGGATTAAGCGATGTTTGCATTATGTAAAAGACTGTGTTTTTTAAATTAATTGAAGCAATTTTAATTCATGCTTTGTCTATTCATTCATTGCATCTTAATGAATCTCATTGTTGTGTGAACCAGGTTAATCGAGGGTGTGAGTTGGCTAGGTTACTGTGTGAATTTTACAGTTTCTTTCTACTTTCAATTTCTAGTTCTACAATTAATTTGATTTGCTACAAATTGTTCCTTTATAAGCTATTTCATTTGTTGCATCACTAATTACATTTGCACCTGAAATATTTTAAACAAACATCGTGTCCTTCCAGAATCCACAAGATCAACTCTACCTTTATGGCTCTAACTCAAATTCTGTAAATTAATCTAGATCTATTAATTTATATCTTAAGCTTTGATTTTTACATGTGTTGAGTCAATATTCGTAAATAAGGAAACTACACTATGTTTGAATCAATAAATGCTTAATTAATATTATGGTTTCCTTTAACTTCTGGATTGTTCTTACACATAGTTAAGTGCAAGCAGATTTTATTCTTGCACCAGTGCAAGCAAATCATTACATAGAATTAGTGCATGCAGATTGCTACACAGAATTAGTGCAAGCAAAATTAGTACAGGCAGAATTAGTACAAGCAGAATAGTTTGAATTTCTTTTGAATTTATTCCAGCATTTACAGTCTTTTCGTTATTGTGCCTGCACCACTTGATTTCTAGTTCTGATTTCCCTTTTGTTTACTTGCAATTAGAATTTCCTTTTGCATTGATTGCTTTTATTTTCCCACATGCTTTTAATTGTTTGGATTGGTGTTTCTCGAACTAGTGCAAGATTGGTGTTTCTCGCACTAGTGCAGGATTACATTTATTTTAGATATAATCGCAAGATAGACTAGAATTTGTTTTGCAGGTTACCAGGGACTCTCTCTGGCATTTCTAATGTTGCGTCTCGAAGTTCATGAACTCTCCAGATTGACAAATTAAATGTCGGTACATTTATAGCCCCTATCCTGCACCCAACACCAGCTTCTCTCCGAAATTGCGCAGAGCATGCAAGTTGCCTTCCCCCTGAAAATTGTGCAGAGTAGCCCAACACTGGGCTTGCTCTCAGAATTTGTGCAGTTCTGGCTGGAAACCTTGGCTTCAGTCCAGAAACTGCATAGAGCTTGAGGGGCATCCAAAGCCACTCAGTCCAAAAACTGCGCAGAAGTCATCCTGGGGCTTGTTGTCCATTGTGTGTGCTCACAAGTTGACTGGTTCCCTCCAGAACTCTGCAATCGTGCCTTGCATGCATGGGAATCTTTTTCCCAAAAAAGAAAAAAGCAAAAAGAAAAAAGCAAAAAACATCCCTAGATTTTAGGGATCTATATTTAACAGCTGGGGGTTACATGCAAAAGTCGTTTCAGAAACCTCCCACCAAGTGTCGATTTTTCCTAAATTTGTGGCATGCACATCATAAGCCTCGATCTTGTCAAAACTATTTATTCGACACTTCAAATATCATTCTCCACTTTGACCTTGGAGATCTAGCATTCCCAATGCATCTAGGAACCTTTAGCATAAATTTTTTGAGGTAAGTCCAATTTTCATGTACTTTGCTTATTTTCTGTCACTTATTGTATTTCGGTTTGTGTTAGTTTTGTTTGATTGGTTTTGTTGAATGCTTGTTGCCATTTTAATGCATGTTAGCTTGTAGAAACATTGTTTCAAGTTTCCCATTGCATCTTCTTATTGTTTCCTGCATGACACTGTTTCTGCATTGACAGTTGCCATGGCGGTGACTTGCTTCACACACTTAGTTGTTTCCCTTTTTACTAAATCCTACACTTATTGATTGCATGCATTCTCATTCACTCATGTCTGCACCCAGCTTTGCATATGCATTCATTCCTTTCTATTTTCAGTTGCCCGTCGAGGGGTCTGGCCTACCTTGGTTCGCACCTTGCCTTGCGTGGATTGCATTGCACATTTCTAAGATGGAATGCCTTTCCTTGCTCCCAGGAATTGTGCAGAGCTTGCTTCGCACTGGCCTTGTAGTCTTTTCTATACACAATTCTAAGATCTAGCACCTCAGTTGGCCCCCAGAATTGCGTAATTCAATTTTCTCGGGTTACAGAGATGCTGAATGAAACTCCACATTGCACAGTTCCAGTCCTCAACAAGCCAATACAGACTGTGCTCTGCGTAGTTTCAGTAGTCAGGAAGCTCACTGGCAGTCTGGACTGTGCTCTGTGCAGTTATGGTAGCCAGTATCCGAGCCTCATAGTGAAAATTGCGCAAATCTTCCTGTAAGTTATCCAAGTATGTTGCATGTTAGTCCTAAAGTTTATTTTGGTTCTCAAATAAAATTTTTCTTGCCATGAGTGTTTCTCTATCTCCAGGTATCATAGGTGTTCATCAATCTCTTAGCAGTACAGGTACAATGACTTCCAGGAGAGAAGGGTCAAAGGACACCATTGAGAGTGCAACTGGAGATGTGGTCGAGCAAGTGTTTATGAGCTTGCCCATATATGAAGACACTAAGTTATTCATAGACAAGGAGATCAAGATCAAATGGCAGGATATCAATGACATCTTTTCAAGCACCTTTTAGGAGAATCTGGAGGACAACAAAGTCTATGTCAGCATACACAAGTTTGGCTTATACCGGGTTGCATGCAGGTATCCAGCATTTCCATGCATAGACATGATCCATTGGATTGTCTCACATACTGATCTAGAGACAATGGTGTTGAGCAACGTCAGTGGAACAGAACTTGCCACCTTCAGGTCAAAGAAATTTCAGGAGATGTATCACTTTCCACAGCCGTGAACACAATTGATGCACCCTTCATCAATCCCAACAGCACTACAAACTCAAGAGACATCTTGAAGGGTTGGATAAGAGATTCGTCCAAGTTCAGGACAACACCTAACCAAGATATGGCCAAGAGAGTATAGAAACCTTCCCGTAGAGTTGGGTGATTGTGTTGGATCAACTGGCGAATGAAGGAAGACCTTTCAATTGGTCAGATATGTTGGCTCTCCAGCTGAAGGGAAAAGTAACAGATGCTCGACATCCTCCCAAGGGTCAACAAGAAGAGCTATTCATGTCGTCCTACATTCTTGATGCAATCTATTCCTGTCAGTAATTCCTTGGCTTGGGTTGGGCATGGACACCTTCAGAAACCTATGTGCACACCTATTGCAGGTTGTTCTCCGAGTGCAGCTTCCATGGAGTTATACTACAACTATCAGACCACTTCAACACCCCAGTATATAGGATGATCTTTGAGTAGGATCCACCTTGTATATCACAAGAAGTGATGGAGGCATTGGTTAACATAACATATTGGTATGCCTCACCCCTTGGCACCTTCATCTCGATGCACAATATGGAGAAGGCTCTGCATGTGTTACCAAAGTTTTCCATGGACAAGCTAGTCATGCAAGAGGTTGCATACCACATCTCAATAGGGTTGTTAGTGCGACCGCACAGGAAGAAGAAGGAACCTTGGCCCACTCTTCCTTTGTGGATCAGGTTGTATGAGATCTAGAATCTCAATAATTCTTAGGCCAAGATAGAGGAAATCAAGAGGTTCACCTTCAGCACCAGAAGTTTCAAGCCATATGACCTACATCTCTTAGTGGAAGACCAATGTGCGAGAGTGTATCATCCTCGGATCCACGAGGCATGTCATTGGCATGAGGAAGACCATGGAGATATTGATACAACTCCTCAGGGCCGAATGAACTAGTTAGAGTAGTTGTAGAATGATTAGAAGTGCACAAGGAAGCAACATCTTAGAGAGCAACAACAGTAAACAATGTAAACTTTGAAACGAGAATCCATACTGTTACCCGTTTTGTAGAGATAGCAAAAAAGTGACCCGATTTTGAAAAGGGGTGATGCAGAACACACATGTGTTTTTTAAAGCTTAGTTTTTGGCACTATAAATTTTTTAATGTACATTGCGTTTTATAATGGTAGTGCTTTTTATGCTGATTTAAAAACGTCGTAATTCTACACCAGGCCCTTTTTCTAAAAGTTTTTTTTTTTAATTTTTCTTATTTTCTAATGTATGAAATGTAAATAATTATTTTGTAAATTTTAATAATTTTTTAAGTGGTCTTTTTCTTCATATTTTCTTGTTTTTATTTTAATTTTATTTTTTTATAGTGAGGTTTTTATTGTTTCGCATATTTAAAGAAGAAGGTCGATATTTTTAATTTTCGATATTCTACATATTTATACATCGTTAATTAATTTTTCAATCCACAAGAAATAATTGTTTCTAAAAAAAATATTTTTTAACAATGGACATAAAAATAGCCATTTTTAACATAAATATAATTAAAAAACTACATGTTTTGATAATTTTTTGCTACAATTGACATGCGAAAATCACAATTTTATACGAAAATTTTAACTAAAAGTAGTTAAATAATAGTTTTTTTTTATGAATTTCATGTCAAAAAAATAATAATAATCACTTTTTTTCAAAAAATAATGATTAACTTAAAAATTAATGTGAAAATCACATATTACAAATATTGAACGCATAACAACCTTAATTGAGTGTATATTCTTCTCATAAAATATCAAAGTCAAAACATTGCAAGTATAACTACTTAATAGTTACAAAAAATGAGCTTGATTTCCAAGCATAACTTAAATTTAATCAACAATGTCACGTAATCCAAACTCTTCGTCCTCTAGAGCTTCATCATTGTTTTCTTCCACAATATTTTCTGCTTCTTTTTGCTCATTTTCATCCTCTAATGGATCTTTGATGTCTGCGAATCCCCCAATGTATGTCTTTCCAAACATCCCATGTAATGGTGGTTGAGGTTCCGTTGCCTTTCTTGCCACACGTGATTCACTAAACTCCCCTTTCTTCAACCCAATTTCTTGCATTGCATCTGGAAGAAATTGAAGAGCATTAATTCTTTACTGAATGAAATTGCACTGTAATGGATCTTTTTCATTTGCAATGAAATTTCTTCCTTTTTGAAGGTATCATGCTAGTGTTGTGCCTAATTATCAAGCACAAAAGAAATAATGAAGTAAATTAGTACAATGACATATTGATTAAAAAAATAACATATTGAAATTCAATTCTATATAATAAAACTTACCTGAGCCAGAAAATAAATCCAGAACCCAATCTCCTTCATTTGAACTTATGTTTATAAGATATTTAATCAATAATCGTGGTTTTTGATAAATGTTAACTATCTCTCCTTTTGCTTCTTTATCTTCATATGCTAGTTTTCTCACAACAACATCATAAGTTAGTATTTGGCTACGACTCTTTCCATCTACCCGATTAAAAATCATAGACATATAGCTATCATCTTTTGCCCAACTATCAATATGAATGAACTCACAATCATCTATAAATACTTGACCGTCACAGTTAATAAGATTTGACTTTTGCCTGTAACATGAAATAGTAAAAGTTCAATCAATTTGTATATAAATGAATTTTTCAACATTAATCAAATATACATTTTAAACGTCTTACCATGTAAGCTGCATCCGTGAATTTGTTTTCCCGCTTGACAATATCATTGCCAATTGTGTGTTTGAATGAAATGTCACGAATCTCCATAATGGTGATGACGTGACTTCTACAAATCCCACAACCACTTTACTAAGAGTTTGATAAGTATAAGGGTCACTATCATAGTCAATGTTTGGAATATTGAAACCATGGGGAATATCTGCAATAACTAGGGCATACTCCCATTTAGGTATGAGTTTAGCAATGTCTTCAAAGTCGCCTTGTATTACTTGATATTGAACAGTGTCTAGCCCATTCCAAATTAAATGAGCAAGAGTTGGATCAAGTTCAACATTCTTAACACGTTGCTTTCTCAGTGTTTCGATCTTTATTTTTTCAATAAAGGTTCTGAAGCTAGTTGGCGCTCCATTATCATCCTTCTTCATCTTTTATAAAATAAACAAATATATGTGTAAGTTATAAATTAAAAATAGTACACAGATGAATAAAAATGAATGTGTAAATCAAGGTACCTTTTTAAATGCAACATAACAATCTTTTAATGTTGATGTAGAACTTGAATTTGGATAGTTGCGTACAACGTCATCACAACTATCTTCATTCAAAAATCTAACCATTTGTTCTTGAATTTTCATGTAAAATTTGTGACTACATAGATAAAGTAACAAAAAGTCAATATAATGATATGTATAACAAATACTACCAAGAACATCATGTTTTATTTAAAAGAAAATTATAATCTAGAAATAAGTAAAAATAATTAACTTTTGAAATTCCTCAGACATTTCCTCCATTGATAATTCCCATGACTTCACACGAGATAATATTGTTTTGATAATTTTTTCATCTTTCACTCCTTGCATTGCTCTCCAAGGTGTGATAGTCATATCTTCTGGAAGCTGCTTCAATTCAAGACTTGATTTACTGCTGCCACATATCAATGGCTTAGACTTTTTGACCTTCTAGTTTTTAATGCCAATGTTTTCCCACATGCTAAAAATGTCATCAATCAACTTCCAAACATCTCCAGTTCTAAATGCCAATTGGAAAATGTTATCAACACCTCTGAATATATCACTAGGAAGGTTGCGTTTCCACCTTTTGAATTGGGTTTCTCTTCAATTTGATAGCCTATTTCCATACAACATTCCCTTCGGAAATCTGCAGTAACATTTATCCTATCCCCACCACATTTTTCTTGAAATTCACTATGAATAAATCTAACCCTTTGGATGAAAGTCATAGACATCCTATATTCATTATCTGAATTATGATCCCATGCCACTAAATTTGCTTATGCATCCGATAAACCAACATAAATGATACATTTCATTGTTTCAAAACGTGGGTTATTGGGATATTCCTCCATCAATTGTCTTTGAGCTTTTACAGAATGGTTTTTCCCAAGCACATAATAATTGTATTCAAAACATTTTGACTTATCAAATGTTTCTTTGTTGGGAACTTGAACTGGATCAACAAGAAGCACATAATTAACCACATGAGCATATGGATTGTACTTCATCAATGTCTTCAAGTTGTGAACATGTAGATGGTGTGACTTTCTGACTTGATATTGACATCGTCCTTCAATTGCCTTATAGGTTTGTCTAACATTAAGCTGAAATGTACGACCACCATCAGTAAAGTTTTTCTTTGTCAAATTCTGTCGAATGGAATTTTGTTTTGTTTTGATAATGCCATCCTCTAAATCAGCTCCTGGTGTAATGATTTCTCTGCTTTCTTTTGAAGTTTCACTAGGTTCTTGACTGCTGGTAATGACTACTTCAAAATCTTCAACTTTACTTTTCTTCGTCATAACATTCTCAACAGATTTATTCTTGGGCATTATTACTTTTTTTCTTTTATGGCTCTTCTCAGTTCCAATTTCATCTTCAGTAAGGACAACATATGCTTCACTGTCAGTTTCAACTTCATCGCCCTCAAAAGTAACTTTTCTACCCTTGCTAGATTTATCCACTAGGGGCCTTTTTTTTGATCTTTTGGATGTAGTTTTGTAGCATCATCAATTACTACATTTTGCTTGTTTTCTCTATCTTCTTTTGACACTAAGTAAAAACTGCTGACAACTTTCATGATATCATGCTCTATGAAATGAATGCCTCCCAACCTAATTGAAGAACTTTCAACAAAATTCTGCCAAACAAAATATCATATGTCAATAAAAGAAAAATTAAAAAATATATAGCGAGACACTTTCAAGAAAGCAAAATAAAAATATAAATAACAATGCTTACGATGTTTTGTTTCATCTCATTTACGATTTGTTTACACAACTTTGTAGATACCTCTCTTGTGTCATGCAATGAATATGTTAGTCGATATTTAATCCTTTCATGTGACTTGGGAGCTTTTGTAAGTATGTAAACAACTTCAGTGTTCGGTACCAAACACATATCTATGACTCTTCCCATCAGCTCAAAAATTCCATTTTCATTCGATATATCAATATATAGATATATATTCACATTTTGGCTTTCTCTTTCTTTCACATACCAGATTCTTGATGGGAATTTCATCTCTTTTGAATTCTTCCAGTTTGAAATCATCTTCTTATCATTTGAGGCACTTGAAAGATTTGTAGCCATGAGCTCAGGTGGAGTTTGTTCACCAATGTTTTTTGAAGATGCAGCTTTAAGAGTCTTTGGTGCAGACATATTCACATAAATCTTCTTTGATGCCATTTTCCTGAAAAATAGAAACACATAAATTAGTAAATAATGAAAAAATATTAACTTAGATCCACAACGAAAATATATCATAAACTTTTAATTTGTATAATCAAATAATTGAAATTAAAAAAATATTAACACTAAGAAATGGCATAAGCTCACCGACACCACCCCATCTATCCACGGAGTGGCGGGCGATTTCCCCACCCTCTACCCCCATGCCCCCCCTTACCCCTCTTCCCCTCAACCGACCCACGCCATGCCACGCCACCCCACCCCGCAATCGGACGGCCATCCAACCCCACCTTTACCCCCCTTCCACCCCTCCACCCTACCCCCACACCACCCCACCCCCCAACAACTTCCCCCCATGGCCCAACCCCCTATAGCCTACCCCACCATGCCCCCCCCACCCCTGTTCCCCCCTACCCATCGCCCCCCAACCCCCACGCCACTCCACCCCCTTCCCCTCCACCCTCCAACCCCATACAGCCTACCCCCACTTCCCCCCCAACCGAGCCACCCCACCCCGCAATCGGATGGCCACCCCAGCCCACCCTTACCCCCCTTCCACCCATTCCCCCTACCCCCCTCACCCCCCCAAATTGTGAGAATTATTCGTTGAATATGTTGTTGATACCAATGTAGCTGCTCCACAAATTTGCTCCAAGTCTTTCAACGAACCTCAGAAAATCTTGACGTAATGTGAGTAATAGTGATAATGGAATATATAGGTGAAATTACAGAGATGTTTTACCGTATGGTGAATGCGGGATTAATCAGTTTTAATAAATTTTAACATGTTAATTTTTTATGCCGATGAAGGAAAATATGATAAAGCGAATATTATGGAATTGTTTTACAGCGGGGTGAATGTGGGATTAATTTGTTTCAGAATGTAAAAATTGAAAAAAACATTCAATTATTTAGTAAATATTATATACTTTGACTATTAAAATAATTTAGGTAGAAGTTGTAGTTTACAATTTTAACTTTAATAATTTATTTGATAAAAATATTTAGTTTACATTTTTCATTAAATTGTAGAATCAAATAATGAAGAGAAATAAATCTCACAAACTTTTAGGAGGGAAATATTTTTGCGAAATTTTTTGGGAGGAAAATTTTTGGAGGGAAATATTTTCGCGAAATTTTTTGGGGGGAAAATTTTTGGAGGGAAAATTTCATTCTCTAAGCTATATAATATCTTTAGGAGACTCTCCATTTGTATCATTCAACATCTTCTATTTGAAAGGGATGGATTGTCCTGATAGTGAAGTTTCAATTTATACAACATCAACATCTTCATCGCGTAACAACTCTATTCATATGGATGAATATAGCAGGAATTCTTCCACTATGAATAGAAAGTCAATTCTTCCACTTAGTCCTGATCTTAAGGACTATGAGAGCAACACTGATGAAAGAGGGGATGGAGAATTTCAAATAAATAAAGAGTCACAGATTCCACTTAGTCCGAATTCGAAGGACTATGAAAGCAGTAGTGATGATGAGCTTGATGACAAACTTCAAAAGAATGGAGTCTCACGGTGTCCACTTAGTCCTAATTCTAAGTACTATGAAAGTAGCGGTGATGAAGAGCATGATGGTGAAGTTCAAAAGAATGGAGTGTCACGGTGTCCAACTAGTCCTAATTCTAAGGACTATGAGAGCAACAGTGTTGAAGAGCATGATGACAAATTTCAAAAGAATGGATTGTCACGATGTCCACTTAGTCCTAATTCTAAGGACTATGAGAGCAGTAGTGATGAAAAACATGATAACAAATTTGAAAAGAATGGAGTGTCAATGTGTCCACTTAGTCCTAATTCTAAGGACTATGAGAGCAGCAGTGATGAAGTGCATGATTATAAATTTAAAAAGTATGGAGTGTCACGGTGTCTAGTTAGTCCTAATTATAAGGACAATGAGAGTAGCTTTGATGAAGAGCGGGATGATGAATTTCAAAAGTATGGAGTGCCACGGTGTCCAGTTAGTCGTAATTCTAAGGACTAGGAGAGCAGCTTTGATGAAGAGCGGGATGATGAATTTCAAAAGTATGGAGTGCCACGGTGTCCAATTAGTCCTAATTCTAAGGACTATGGCAGTAGCAGTGATGAAGAGCGGGATGATGAATTTCAAAAGAATGGAGTGTCACGGTGTCCACTTAGTCCTAATTCTAAGGACTATGAGAGCAACAGTGATGAAGAGCGTGATGATGAATTTCAAAAGAATAGAGTGTTACAATGTCCTCTTAGTCCTAATTCTAAGGACTATGAGAGCAGCATTGATGAAGGACAGGATGATACACTTAGTCCTAATTCTAATGAGTATAAAGGTAGCATTGATGAAGGACAGGATGATGCACTTAGTCCTAATTCTATGGACTGTGAGAGCAGCACTAAAAATGCACATGAGGAAGAATATCCAATAAACATCGAGTAAAATTTTCCATTGAGTCCGAATTCTAAGGACTATGACAGTAGCATTGAAGAAGGGGAAGATGAAGAATATCCTCCAAGTTAGTATTTGAAAAGCATAGTTGATCATAGTGTGGATAACATTCCTCTTAATGATGATGAAAATCCTTATACAAATGATGATCCAATAATGGAGATATTGCCAAGAAATATTGTATCGAGGAATAGGAGCAGACCTTTTCGTATCAATGCAAGATGTTCTAGTTATACAAGGGGTAGAGCAGAGTATCTGATGAGAAGAAGTTCTATCAGCACACTCATTTCAAGTGAATACCAAAAATATTGCTTGAAACATATGGATTTCAAATTTGCATTAGAGAGCAGGAAGAGATATTTGTCAATGAATAAAAGCATGCAAAATTCATATTTCGTTGGGTGCATGCAATCTACATTGTCAGGTTATGATTATCATATTAGGACTTTATTTATCTGTAGAAAAGCTTTCAAAATGTTTCATTCGATTGGGAATTTTCGTCTCTCGAGAAATCAAGAAAATTTGGAAAAGGATCCCACATTTTATTCTGAAGTACGTCATAAAAGATAGTTTGGGCCATTATCAAATAATGCAATGTCATCGATGAAAGATTTATTTTCAAAGCATGGAGAGTGTATGCCAAATAGAGAGACAATACATGTTCCAGACAATTTTTCAAGATGAGAAATCTACAACTTATACAAACAATATGCAAAAGGTGTTGAGGGACATGGTCAGTTTATTACATATCAATATTTTGTGAAGGTATGGAAGAAAGAATTCAACAATGTTTGTATTCCTAACAAGACAAGGATGGGGATTTGCAGTACATGTGCTTCTTTTAAAATAAAAAGGGACAAATGTGAAGGGTCATAAAGAGGTAGGCATTCATAACTTTAACTTTTAAAATTGTATATTCATCAAGTATGAAAACATATTTCTTAATGGCTTTCTTTTATGTTGTGTAGATTCAATTGTCAAAGAACTTTAGGAGCATCACGAACAATAAACGAATGAAAGGAAAAAGTTGTACAAGCATCGACAAAAGTGTTATGATAATCTGAATAAATATTTGGGTTTGATAATTGATGGTATGGACCAGAATAAAACAATTTTACCACATTTTGTTCGCACACCCAAAAATTTACAGGAGGAAAATTTTATTCAGTATCACTTGGTCGATTGTATGGTCTTAAATGGGAAAATGTTGCCAAAGGTGTACTTCACAGGTCCAAATATTCATAATGATGCAAATCTGACCATAACCATAATTCATGATGTGCTTTCTCATTGGTCTGGTTATCTTCCTGAAGTTTTGTATCTACAATTAGACAACACTTGCCGTGAAAACAAAAATCAGGTTGTTTTTGGATATCTAAACATGCTTGTTGAATTGAGAATTTTTTAGAAGGTAAAGTTTGGTTTCCTTCTTGTTGGGCACACTCATGACCATATTGATCAGATGTTCAGCCATTTTTCAATCACATTGAGGAGGAAGGAAGTTGGGAGCTTGCCATCATTAATTGAATGTATTAAGAAATCATACATGCTAGAGCCTACTTTTGATGTGTTGGAAGAAACTGTTGACATGCGAAGGTTTATTATGGGATCATATGGTGAGGGGAAATGCATTGAACAACTTAATGACATTAGCTTCCAACATCAATTTCGTATCAAAAAAATTGATGGGAAGACACTAATATGGGGCAAGAATTATTCAACTACTGCAGAATGGGCACCGTCATCAGGTTTGCAATTTTTGAAGTTCATTTTAGATCATCCAATATTTGCATCAAAAATATTGTTATTACAATCAATTGGTGAAGTTCATAATGCACGCAAACAAAATAGAGATATAAATTATTCTGATTTCCTAGAAGAAATTAAAAAATGTATTAGATATACATATGAGTACTTTGACATTCCTGATTCAATTTTTTGGGAGTCATTTTTCAATAATCAAAGTGATATCATTTCAACAACAACAAATGAAGATATACCTTTGAAAAATTCATTTATTTGGCCACAAAATGTGTTGAATGCACATGAGGAAATAAACATTTTTGAATAGCAACAATCTCAAGGTATTATTAATTCTTCATAGGCAGAGGAAAGAGAGATGTATGTTGGTTCCAGAAGATCTCATGCAAAACGTGAAGCCATGGAAGACCTTTAAAGGGGTTCAGTACAAGATATTAAGGAGGGTTGCATGATCATAGTGCTAGCAGATGGAGATCCCAATGGCTATCCATTCTGGGTTGATAAAGTTATAAAGGTCTTTACAGAAAATGAGGATGTTACAAGTGTTGAAGTACATTGGTATGCCACAAATACACACCCATTCAATGGTGTGTATAAGCCAGAGATGGTAGTTGACAAAAAAAATGGCAGAAAGAGAAAAAGAAAGGGTACGAATATAAATCGCCGCTGCACAGACATATTGAAATTGGAGGATGTTGACATACTTGTTTATGACTTCAATTTAACAAAGAGAGGAACTCTTCACTTCAAGATGATAGATATTCTGAAAAGGTTGTTACCAGAAGGAACAGTGTTGAGATGGGAGTCTGTTGAAACCAGTCATAGATCTAGAAGAATTTTGAAACCTGAAATGATGGGAATGCATGTGGACTTAGATGGGGCACTAGTTGATGAAAGAGAAGAATATGGAACATCTTCGTCAGCATCCAGTCACTCATATGAAGATGTGAATTCTAATGGTGTGCAAGAAAATATGAGTGATTTTGAATAATTGTTTAAGACAGTTTATCTAATTAATTTATGCATCGTATCTTGAAATAAAATTTTTGATTTCCATATGGTGTTAAATGAGAAGTTATGAGTCATTTTTATGTTGTGGGATCATTTTACTAGAATTTTTTTTTAAATTTTGAAGATTGACCCTAAAAAAAAATCATCATTCCAGTATAATCACTTTTTTGTTTTCAAGCTGTATTTTTCACGAAAATTTTGTTTTCACTGCCATTTTTAAAACATGTTCAAAATTGTCCCTAAAAAAAAACCATCATTCCAGTATACACACTTTTCGTTTTTGGCATTGTTTTTGATGTTTTTTTGGCGTTTTTTGGCCAGAGTTCCCGTTTTGAGTTTATAGTTCCCATTTCAAAGCTTACATTGTTAGTAGAGGGAAATAGACTTGCACATGACAAAGGCAAGAGGAAAGTTGTCAACAACACAGAGGCAGAGAAAATATGAAAGTACAAGGCAAATCCACTGGTAATGAGAGTAGATTTAGAGATTGAGGAAAAGAAGCAACAACGCAATAGAAGGATTGCACAAAGACAAAGTGAGAAGAATACACTGGAGGAGGCAGAGAAGAAGTTGCAGGATTTGAAGAAACAAATAAGGGAAGAGAAAGAGTTGCGCAGAAAGGAGAAGGAACCACAACAAGAACATGAATAGAAGGAAGCACAGTGTGCACACATAGATGAAACTATACCAATACAAGTCATTGACTCATCAAAACAACTAACAGATAAAAAACAGGATGAGAAGTTGTAGGTGCAGGACTTCTCTTAGGAGATTAAACAAATGTTGGAACAAATGGACACAGATGTGGTTCAGCCAGAGAAAAATAAAGATACAGACCTCATGCCCAAAGACCAGGAGGTCACTCCACCGGTTTCACCAGATCCTAGAATATAGCAAGTCCCAAGTGATCAAGGAGACATTGAAATCCTTGAGGAGAACCCGGAAGCATATGTGAACAACATATCCTTCGACGTGTCACAACACAGAATTGTGCAGTCATGCAGAGTGCCCACTCTAGATGTCCATGAATCTCTCGTGCATTTTCAAGAACGAGTGATCATCTCCAATGTGTGAAAACATCCAGCTGCATTAGTCGATGCTACAAAGGAATATGCAGAAGACACCAACACAAGTGTGAGAATTTTTATAGCTAAGAATGAGCACATGGCTAAGGGGTTACAAACAACCAGAGAAAAGAGAAAGCTACAACATCTGCCAGAGCAGAGTTGAAGAAATCAATACTTGATTAAGTATTGTCTCTCGAGACAATCATTGATCTGATAATCACCCTATGAGTGACCTTAGTTGAAAATTTATTAAACAAAAGGTATTATAGACCCATGTGCTGGTGTGTGTGTGTGTTATGTGTTATTGAGACAACAGATCAATTAGATTGCCAATACACAAACAATAAATGGAAAGGCAGCAGAGAAATACAGTAAGCAACACAAAGACACAAGCAATTTTTAATAAGGAGTTCACCCTATTCTCCAGGGCTACGTCTCCAGTCCAGCTTCAGTGGTGGCCTTATTTTATTGTGTCTTTCAGCAGAGAAATTACAATGCAGGGACTCAATATGATTTCTCCTGAAGCAAATTTTGCTTGGCAAGGTGGTTCTTGGATTCCCCAAGCCACTTAGAGTGCACAGACTCTTGTTCTTCCTAGCAGCTCTGTGACCCTTGGTATATAGTGGAAGGAGCCAACTATGGTGCTCAATTCGGACAGATCCCTTTATGGCAAGGCTTGAATCTTCAAGCTCTCTTGTTACAGGGAAACGTGTTTACGTAGAACTGCTTATCCCACTAAGGTGTGGTAGCTACCTTAAAAATAAACAAAGTAAAGCTACTTTCGTTTTTCCTTTATGAAATATAGATGAGAGAAGAACAAAGAAGACCAACCTCTGTTTTGCGCTAATCTCCTAGTTCAATTCCTCTCTCTCTTGATAGTCTTTGGCTACTTGCTCCCTTGTATGCCCAGCTTCATAGAGTACCTGTAGGATCACAGTAGCATAACACTAAACAAGAACATGGATCTATAATCATAAACAATCTAGGATCAGATGTAAATTGACCATACAATTGCATGAAACATAAATGACACAAGAGTATGGAGGAAAACTTGAATAGCTTTTATTGATAACCAAGAAAGAGCCAAGGGAGTTACAACCAGTTGTCCTGACCCAACATCATCCTCTCAACAAGTAAGCCCTTCTTCACCTCATACAAAGCTTAGATCACCCAACACTATGATGTTGTCTCAAGAAACCAACAGCAATTCCTTACAAGATGCAAAATTCCAGCCCCTGGATCTCTGGGATGAGGGATCCATATATAGATATCTATAAGGGAGATGAGTTAGCTTGTGATTTGATTGGTGTCTTCCCTCTGATAGTTCTTGTTTCCACTTGGAGATTGATGATCTCTTACTCATCCTTGGTCGAATTCAGAGAGGCAAGTGCCACAGGAGAAGCTTCTGGAAGATTCCATGCCTCTCCACCTCGCAGAATGACACTGCCATTTGTCACTTCTCGCCCATCGCACCCCATAGAAGGGATTTCTGAAATGCAACGCACCCGTAGAGTGTACTTAGGTGAGATGCAACGCACTTTGCCTATGGAGCAGCTAAAATGATCCTGTTTTGACCAGTTTTGAGCAGTTTTTCATGGAGAGCTTCTGGGAGAAGCTGTAATCAGTTGACCTTATTCCTTTAGGGGTTAGAACAACACTTTTAGGGACTTAGGAGCCCTTGGTTTATGGACATTTCATGCTTCAGGTTGCAGTGCCCAAAAATGTCTATAACAGTTGCCCCCTAAAGCATGAGGTCGTTAATCTTTTGATGTCGGGTGAAATGCTTTATTATGAGGATCCGAAGCTCTTTCAAGCTGGGAGGAGACGTGTAATAAGATACAATACAATACATTATCTTCATAAGATTTAATGATCTAGCTGAGGCGGGGATTCCCATGCTTAGCTTTATAAATTCATTTTCATGTACATAGGACAGACAATCGTCTGAGTGTAGACTAATGATTCTGGTAGAGTCATCATCCCTTCGATTGGATGATTATCTATGCAGCAACGATGTACATTTGATGTCTTTATTTCCCTTAAAATATATTGTAGCCCAGATGGATGAAATTAGATCTGGGGTCTTCAATCTCGTTCGATCTTCACTTGAAGTACAAGTCTATCCATGTGAGAGATGTTCTGGAGTCGAACATGGAAAGACATCGCCTGATTACCAGCGAATGATGTAAGTTGTTAACAGGCGCGAGAGGAATCACCGATAATGATAATGACCCTCAAGGTATTGCAGTACAATTCACGTGGTGTGAATAAAGGAATTGGGATCGAACACCATGCAAAATCCTTCGGTCGAAGGCCATTGATATAAACCTGTCACCAGAAGTGAGAAACTTGCCATTGAGGCATGCAAGCTTCAAAGTACTGAACGGGGTGTTCCTAGATCGACTTCTTGGATAATGAGCTAATATCAACAAGAAGCGATCCGTCACAGGAGGGCCTTAATGAATCCCACATCAATGACACGGAACGGAGCAAATGATTTTAATGGAGGTGAAAACGATCTGATGACATAAGGTTCAGGGTGGCGGTCATGAAAGAATGAAGTGTAAATGTATTGTAGCGGGTGAGACACAGGTGAATTCTCTGAATGACTTCTCTTGAACATATCGGCGACACTGACGTGATGGATTGGTAGCAGTAACCCCAAATGTGGATGGTGTGATGGGACCATGGTGATGTGACCGGTGAATGAAACAACCCAACCCGACTTGGATGTAGAGTGAAAGTGTCATGTTCAAGAGCGACTTGCTACCAACAAAGTTTCTTCAAGTTTTCTTCCCAATTTTTCCCCAGTCATTGCTGACCAGTACCTCTTTATTTTTGTCAAGCTTGAGGAGGATAACATATGCTTGTTCTATAATCTGCCCTTCGGGCAAACCCATCGCTATGTTTTAATGAGCCTAGCGATAGTGAAACTCGTTCTTGTCTGCTATGGACAAGTTTGTCGCTATTAAGTTTTAACGAGTTTAACGACAAAGATAACTCCATCCCTTTCAATTTTAGAGAGTTTGAAAAGGGATGTAAAGGAAACTCCAAAATTCCTTTTCCGTCATCTAATCCCTTAAGTCCGAAAAAGTATAAAACAATACAGAAGGGATGAATTTTCGATACTTTTAATGAGCCGAACAAAACAAGCGCTCGATCTTTTTGTGTAATAATCCCTCAAGTCCAAAAAGATTAAAATCTAAAGGAGGGATAGCACTTCCAGTCCCTTTAACGATCTGGAGAGGCCAATGGCTCGACAATCTTTTCATATTTTACGAGTCAGTTGAAAAGAGCTTAAAGGAGACTCGTCTTTTGAGGAACGAGTGATAAAATTGGGTAGCAGCTGATTCCAAGTAAGGTTTGGAATTTTCCAATCACGACAGTATTACAAGGATGGCTAGTGGGATCACTCTTCGCAGCTGTTCCCAAAGGGGTAAACAATCAAATGGAGGTAATTGATCGGCCAATACAGAGTGGAGGTGATGATGAGAACACGACCAGGGCTTTAAAGGCTGAAGTACTACATTCACGATGGTTATTTACAGGAAATCGGTTCATTTTTTTTTTATTGAGCTTAAACACTGGGGGAAATATTTGCTCATGACTTATGTTTAAATTTTAACGGGCTTGAACTATGTGCTAAAACTGCTCAATTGAATGGTCATTTCTTGAATTTACCATAAATAGCTTTGTTCTTTCAAAGATTGTACTGCATTTTCAATCGCTTCATCAAACTAGTTAGAAATGAACAATATATGTTTTGAAAAATGAGTTAGAACACTAATATTTTACTCGAACTACGTAAAAAGTAATGTAAAAGTGCTTTTACCTCTCATTTTACCATTTTGTTTGAACTTTGGTTTGTTGGAGCTTTGGAGGGGCTTTTCCCCCTTGATTTTCATCAGCTGATTTCGGGAGATTCTGTGGATGATTCTCAGCGCCGTTTGGACCAGGTAGGAGCTAAACCTGAGCTCTTTCATTTCATGCTTTCATTTTTGCATTCTGAGCTTGATCCCTATTTTTTCTGAGCCTTTGGGGTTTGAAAAACTCGCCTTGGCTTTAGCGCACCCCTTGTGTATCGAAAGGTGCGTTGGATGTTAGCATGTCTACTAGCTAACTGACATGCAATGCACCTAGAACACTACTGTAGGTGCGATGGGCGCAAGGAAGGAAGTTTATGCATAGTTTTTGATGGAAATTTTGCCTGTCTCTTACCAAAATCAGGATCTAACTCTTCTCTTGTTTGTTTTCAGAGATTTTTGGAGCAAGATGACTATTACATGGCGAGAACGTGAGCATGAAGAAGAGGACATGCTTGCTTTACATGATCCGGTTATAGTAAACGCACTGCAGAACTGTGGCTTGCTGAAGTTTTTTCTCATTTCTAGCATGAGACAACAAATCAACTTGCTGCAGTATTTGCTCGATGCTTGGGATCCTACTAGCAAGGTGTTCCAGATTAGGGGCAAATCCATCCCCTTGAATGTAGTGGACATCTATTTCTTGACTGGCTTGTCGAGGCGGGGTGCCCCCATTTCTTTATCAGGTTCAGCCCGAGGAGGTGAATCTGTGAGAGATTATGTTCACTGGTATTGCAAAGAGGGATCTCAGCCGAGTAAAGATGGCAAGATCATCATCCGTGATGTCACTGACAGGTCCCTCAGGACTATTCTGTTGACTTTCGTAGGATGGCTGGTGGTGTGGCTCTTCATGTAGCCAACCGATCTTATATGCAGTATGCCTTGGAATGTCTCCAACCCAAGGTGTTCAATTGGTGTGACGCAGTACTTCTTGTGATGAAAGAATAGTTGACCAAGGTGAAGAGTTGGAGGTTGAAGAATTTTGGGTATGGTTCCATCTTGATCGCCTTTGCCTTGGAAAAGATACCATTGATGTAGCCGCAGTATATTACACTCGATTTACCTTCACCAACTGAACCACGTATGCAGAGATGGGTCGACCATATGTCTAGGTATGCTGGTCAGTCTCAGATTTCCTTTTCTGATACCTTCTTCGGGTGGTTCGATCGCCAGGAGATGGTTTATTTAGAGTATCCATATGCTGGTATGGACTTCTGGGGTGACTCGGATTTAGTACTGCTAGCTGGCAAACAGTGGGGCGCCATTGGTAAATTATTTGACCATATTCCTGTTTATCATTTTTTTTTATAATGTCCTTGTGCTTTGTTCTATAAAGACTAATCAAACTCATGTGTTCATGCAGATGTCGGTCCCGTTCAGCCAGTAGTACGCCTGAGAGTGCCAGAGGCCACCCCAGCAGGAGAGGTTGTTGGAAGGGCTATCCTTCACGATCTCGATGTGGCCGAGACTCTCATAGCATTACAGGACCAGGTTGAGGGCCTCACTCTCGGTATTCCAGATGTGAGGACTGACGAGTTGCACTTGAGGTTGCAGCGGCATACTACCGATGTGCCAAGACGATGGACTTGGCTCTTATGCATGATTGCACAGGCTGTGACTTGCTATCACGAGCAGCATTAGACTAGGGTGCCCCCTAGTGTTTTGAGTTTTGGGTCATTTGACCAATTTTGTCTTGGTTACAGAACATTATGTGTAAACCATAAATAGTTATATATATATATATTTTGATTTTGAAGTTTTATTTTGGTTAAGTTACATGATCCAAATGAAAATATTGATGGTATGCTTCTTTTTATAAATGTTGCAAATGTCTATCTAACACATAATTTGCCAATGAGTCAGTTAATGTGTTTCAGGTTCTGGAAATATGCTGATATTGAATAAAATCAAATTGCCTTTCCAAAATATTAACCCTTAGGAACATACGATAAATAGCTGGATTTCGAACAGAGTAGATATCAGTGAGTTGTAGTATGACGAGTTGTGAGTCTAGCCTGACAATCAGTCGACGTATACCATGTGTGATGGCATCAGAGAGAAGTTCTATCAACGCACTATATTCAACGATGTTATTCGTTGATCGACCAATACATACCCCTATGAAACTTACTAACTCACCGCTTGGATCAAAAATGGCCCAGGCCGCGGAAGATAGGTTCCGCGAACTATGACTCGCTCCGTCGGCATATCCAACCCATTACTCCAATAGGTTTGACATCTGCAATAAGTGTAAAAAGTGGATTACTTGACCAAAACAAATACTTTAGCGAAAACAAAAACATAATAAAAGCATATAGGTTACTATACTGAATCACACATAGTAACGCTTGAGGTACAACCCATTACGAGGTTGTGCTAGTGGAATCCCGTCATAATCCACTAACTCATAGGCTCCTTTTGCTAACACTCGCTTAACAACATAGGGGCCCATCCATAAAGACTTGAATTTACCTGCCCCCAATTTATCGGATTCTTGGTCATAAAGCAAGACCAATTCACCTTCTGAGAAGACACGGGGTTTGACATTCTTGTCGAACTGCGCCTTGACTCATTTCTTATGGGCTTCATTAGCCAAAGCAGCATCATGACGGGTTTCATCCAATTGGATTAGTTCCAAGAAACGAGCCTCCTCTTCTGAAGTCCTGGGGAGAAGGTCAATTGCGAGTTTGAGGGATGAGATTTCACACTAGATTAGTAAGACTGCTTCCAGGCCATATACCAGTTGGAAAGGTGTAAACCCGGTTGCATTCCTTACCGATGTTCGGTAAGCCCACAAGGCTGACTACAAGATTAGGTGCCAACTTCTTTTGTGAAATCCAATCATCCTTTGCAGCATTCGCTTCGGGACTTTGTTGATTGCTTCAACTTGTCCATTGGCTTGCGGGTAATATGGAGTAGAGCTGTCACAAGACAACCCTAATTTGGCAGCTAATTCGACCATCATGTGATTGCGAAAATGAGATCCATGATCTGTGACTATAGCTTGTGGGAGGCTGAATCTGGCGACTACATGATTGAAAAAGAAGAGGGCAGTTGTTTCACCAGTATTGCCTAATGTAGGCATCGCCTCGGCCCATTTGGTAAAATAGTCAACTGCGACTATGATATACCCATGCCCCCTGGTCGAGGTGGGGTTACATGTCATGAAATCGATGCCCCATTGGCGAATGGCCTGACAACAACTATTGGCTGCAGAGGTGTGGGTGGTCTTATGGTTTTGCTATCGAAAATTTGACAAGCATGGCAACTTCTGACTGCGGTTATGTAATCTTTGAACATTGTTGGCCAGAAGTATCGTGCTCGTAAAAAATTTTGCACTGTAGCATAACTGGATTGATTCCCCCCACACGTGCCTGAATGGCAATCATTTAGGACTTTTTTGGCCTCCTCATGGGTGAGGCACCTTCTCAGAACTGTATCGATACCATGACGGTAAAGTGTATCGCCGACGATCATGTAGTCTTTTGCTTGGTATCGAATACGTTTTTGTTCGGAGCGAGAGGTATTTGGCCTATATTTTTGGGTTTGGAGATAAATGATTATATCCCCATACCATAGATTGCTTGAAGATATCAGAAACAAATTTTCGTCCACGATCGTTTCTTCGGATGTTTCATCATTGGACGACGATAGGAGATCGCATAATAATTCTGTGAAAACCAGAGCTTTCTTTGACTTGGATTTTACAAATTCCAGATCAAACTCTTGTAGAATTGCTATCCATTTTGAATATTTTCCCCCCAGCAACTGTTGTGACAATATATAAGTCATGAGGTTGCAATTTGACAGAATGGTAGTTTTTCGAAAGAGGACATAGTGTCGAAATCTCGGTATCGCTTGAACAGCTGCGAGCGCTAGCTTTTCAACATAAGAATATTTGCTTTCTGTATCATTTAAGTTCTTACTTAAATAATATATAGGATGTTCTATTCCGTTTTCTTCTTGAACTAAAACCATTGCGATGGTTGTATCTGCTGCAGCCAGATACAGGTTAAAGTCTTTTTGATAATCAGGAGCGTACATTAATGATCCTTTCATTAGGGATTCTTTTAAAGCATCAAATGAAGCTTGCGCAACCTGATCCCAGACAAAGGGTACTTCCTTTTTCAAAAGATGTGTATAACCTTTAGCAAGTTCGGCATAATTCGGAATGAAAATCCTCAGAAAGTTTGCTTTCCCTTGGAGTTTCTGAATCTGAAGCAAATTCGAAGGTGGAGGCAAATTTATGATTGCCTGAACCTTACATGGGTTGAGACGAATACCGTCTTTCGATACTACAAAGCCAAGTAAACGACCCGAACTGACACAAAATACACATTTGTGTGGATTGAGTCGTATCTTGTAGTGTCGGCAACGTAGAAATACCACTCTTAAATGCTGTGGATGATCAGTCCGCTTTTGCGAATGAGCCAGAAGGTCATCGAGGTATGGTTGAACGATGTTTTTGATGTCATGGAAGGCATAATTAATTTCCCTCTGAAATGTTGCCCCTGCGTTCTTTAAACCAAAGGGTAATTTTCGATATGCAAATGTGCCCCACGAACAAATAAATGCAGTCTTCGACTGGTCCTATGGGCGGATATTTATTTGATTATACTCGGAGAATCCATCCATAAATGAAAAGATTTCACATCCGGTGCATTCATCAATTATATGGTCGATGAAGGGTGTAGGGTATTTGTCTTTTGGACAAGCTTGATTTACATCCCTATAATCGATGCACACTCTAATTGTTCCTTGTTTTTTCATAACAAGGACAATATTCGATACCCAATCGGTTAGAGGAACAGGGTAAATGAAACCAGCATGGAGAATTTTTTCAACTTCTGCCTTGATGGCAATGGATTTCTTGGGGTGCACCTGCCGTAGCCGTTGTCGTACTGGTTTGACATCTGGATACATCCTGATTTCGTGTTCAACGATACTCGAGTCAATGTCTGGCATTTCATTATATGACCAAGCAAAGACATCTCTGAATTCACGAAAAAGAGAGTTATATATTTCCAGTTCTGAAGGAGAACAACATTTGCCAACATAAATATTCTCTACAACATCTGCTTTGGTTGAGATATTTATGGCGATAGTCTCTTCAATTCTGGACAAGGTTCGCTCGGAATCCACTGTGTTTACAGTATTTGATAGAAAATCAAAAACTGAAGGATGGAAAAGGTCATCAGGAGTATTTTCTTCACAATCCGGAAGAAGGGAACGATGGTGGTAATCTTCCCATGGTGCCCCTTCAATTATCATTGATTGAACAATTCCTTCGTCGGTGACATGCACTCACGACCAAGGATCTAAAGGGTGCCATATTCCTTAGACCTATCTATCCAAATGCGTGATGAGCATTGATTTGGGTTTTCCTCCCTTGCTAGGAACATTGGTTGCTACAATATTTCTGTTGGGCTTGGAGGCAATACTTGCGCATGATCCATGTTGATATCGTTTCTTGAGATCTTTTTAATTGAAGATATCATATTGCAAGTTCCTACCGATGCTACTTCCGCCACATTGATTGGAGGTGGAAGGGAAAAAGTTCCCATTAATATAGGGTCTTTTAGTAGGCCTACTCCGATATTTTGAAGTGAATGGGGGCTTCCATGGATCATTAGAATGCTTCCCATAACTTGAGAACCATTAGGGAGGAAGTTTTGTTGATCGACGATTGTAATCCCTCCTTGAAAGGAAAATGAAATCTTCCTAAAATAGGTCGACACAACAGCAACCATAGCATATATCCATGGTCTTCCCAGTAGGATGTTGTAATCGAGATTTCCGTCGATTACCTCAACATCTATTTCTACTATTTTCCCTCCTAGTTCAACCTTCAAGTTACTTAGAATACCATATGGGGTATATGTTCGTCCGTCAAATGCTTTTAATGTCGCTGAATATCACAACAAGGTTGGAGATCCTAAAGTTTTCCAGCAACTCATCGACATAATACATGTAGATGCCCCCTCATCAATAATTGTTCGATGAACAGTTTTGTTGAGGGCTTTCACTTGAACGAGGAAAGCTAGTTGAGCTGGTAACTGAGGATCGTATCCTTTATGATCAAAGGATACAAGATTGGAATCCTTTGGGTCTATCCCACCGATGGCTGATAATAAAGCTTGCTTTTGGGATGGGCAATTTTGTAGTACCTCAAGCGTCGACATAGCGGATGGCGATTGGGCCAAATCTTCCACTATATTATAATGCTGTGCTGCTCTAGCACGAGGATTAAATGTTGACTTGTGTACTACTCCCTTTGGCGGTTTTATTGTCAGTTCAGGGATGATGGGTGGCGCAACTTCTGTCGAAGTTGTTGTTGAACTACTAGGTTGATCTTTATCCTTGTTGTTCGACAGCTGTGGATTCCCATAATATTTGTTCCTTGTCGATATCAAAGCATCATTTTGCTGTTTGGAAACCAAAAACATCAGCACTTGAGACGGGGAAGCATTTTCACTGTCAACCAGATTTGTTCTTGGATTTGGAAACAGATCAGTCGATACTGCCGAGGTTTTTGAATTCTTGAAGAATTTTTTAAGCTCAGCTCTGTGTGGACAATCTGCAGTCCAATGATCCTCATCACATATAAAGCATGGATTTCTTGGTTTCCTATTTCCAGGAGGGTTTGCAGAAGATTTTTCAGGTGATGATTCTTCCTGTTTCTTCTTCTTCCCTTTCCCTTTCTTCTTGCCCCCTGGTTGCTTGGTTTCTTTGCCTTTATCTGTTGATACGACATTTACTTCCGAGGTAAGAAGTTCCTCTTTTTCATTTTGACCGGGAATCTTACGGGCCTTTTTATATGTAGCCTTTGTCGATTTCGTGTCTATTGCGCCAATCACGCCATTGTCTGCGTGAGAGTCATTATTTGATTTAGGAGGAGGAGGGACTGAGAATTCCGGTCTAGGAGCGTTAGGTATTTTATCGTAGAGCATGCCAGACTGAGTGTAAGTCAAGTCCAAATATTGCGCACGAGCGATAACCTGCTCTTCGGTGACGACTCCACATCTTCCGTGATGGAAGGCAATAATGACTTAATAAACCATTCAGCTAAAAGCTGATCGGGAACATATGTTTTCACCATTCTACGACAACGTCGCCACTCATGTATATGATCAGATATGTGAGTGGTCGTCGTTTGTTTGAAATTGGTAAGAAGTTCCGTTCCCGTTTCGTACCTTATCGGTAACTGAAAATGGGTTAAAAGGTTGTGGCTAGGGTACTGAAGTTGTCAAATGAAGCTCTGGGCAATTCGATATACCATTTTGCTGCCGGACCAGTTAACGTCCTTTGAAAAAGGCAAAGCCTAATTGAATCATCGTTTTAGGTGTTTGATGAACACCACAGATGAAAGGTCATCACATGATCCGACGGATCTTCACCCGGATTTCCATTAAATTTAGGAATATCTGATGGAAGTTTATGCAGAATCGCTGGCCACCAAGGGGCGTAAGCAATTGGATCGTTTGTTAACCGATTTAAATCAGGTAACTCTAAAGTCGTCACGAAGGGTAACTGTTGATTCAGGTTAGGTGAAGCATACCCAGGATAAGATGGGATCGCCTGAGCAGTTGGTCTTTGCATACCAGCATAATGCATTTGATGCTGGTAACTTTGGTAAGGTTGGTGAGCATGACCATTGTAGAATCGTTGATTTTGACCGATTTGAATATACAATTGCCCACTATTTGCAAAGATTTGTTGCTCAGAACCTTGGTATACTTGTTGGAACTGCGGTTGTTGGTATTGCACTAGACATGGTTGTGAAGCCATGTGCTGTTGCCTGATACTAACTGTTTGACCAAGATGAGGGGTGATTGTACCCGTTTGAACCTGTGTCATTCCACCAGTCAGCGATTGTGGTTGAGTTGCTGGATCAAGAGGCTGTTGCATTACAACCTGAGAAACTTGAGGTTGGCATACAATAGGTAGCACTTGAACTTGCGACACCGTCACAATAGCTGGCGTAGTTGGTATACTTGACATAGGTAAACATTGTTGCATCGAATATACAACTCTTGGTTGTTGAGGTAGTATCGGTACCCAACCGAATGACGTAATTCCAGCATAACCTGAATTTTTTTGTGAACTCCCGTATGGCTATCTCCTAGAGGGGAAAATGAAAGGGTATAGTGCCCTTCATACGGCAGTAATCCGATACTTAAGGGAATGGTTTGCCCTTGAGGGCCGGACTACCCAAATTGACCTCCAAATGGATCAATTTGTTGAGACTCAACATAAGAGTTTCCGGATATTATTCCGGATGAACAAACAGGAACAGACCATACCGTCGAAATAGCCCCTGAGTGGGCTCCTTCTAGCGATTGAGAGCTAGTTGGGACAGATGGTATACCAACGAACATTGTTGGAGTGATAGCAAGAAGTTCTGCCGTCGCTGTGTTAGACGACACAGTCCTAGATGTTGATGGTTGTTCAGACATTTCTAGTCTATCCAAAAGATTACCTAGCGATTCTATAGGAGCTTTCGCTGGTGGTAGACTAATTTTTGATGAAGAAGAATATAGAGTGATCTCGACTCCAAATTGCGATGGAGTACTAGATGGAGGATCCTCCACAATCTCTTCTATAGCAATCAGACCAGGTGGAAGGGGTAGACCGTCAGGTCCATAGAATATTTCTGGTGCCGAAGAAGGTATGGAATCTGCAGTGACAGATATTTTGGGAACAACACTCTCCGAACCGGTCGTAGATGGAACTGGTTCAGTGATACAAGTGTTTACCCTCAGACTAGGATCAGTACTACTGTCCTTCAGTGGCTGCTGAACTTCTTCTGTAAAGGCAGGGATACTAGAAATGTTTGGAGTAACCGGAGTCTCTGATGTTGTTGGCACACTTGTTCTAACTTTACCAAGAGATTTGGAACCGGTTAAACGAGTTCGCTTTGTCCGTACTAGTTTCGATTCCGGAGGCAAAGACGGTTGACTCGTAAGCCTCCACGAACGATGGGGTTTCAATTGAATTTCTTCCACGATTGCGGATTAATCGATCAACTAAAAATCAAGGGGAAGTATGTTTCCGAATTATATGAATTTTAGACGCTTTGACACAACTTGTTTTTTCAATTTTTAAGAGTCGAGAAAAAACAAAAGATGACTCTAGTCGCCTCCGATTTTTAATGAACCTGAAGTGACAAGTGCTCAAATGGACCTTTTCCATTAAGGAGTCTGAAAAGGAACGAAAGGGACTGCTCTGGAAATCTAGGTAGAGGGATTACCAAACCAATTGCAAAACTGCAGAATACTTTTTACGGTACGGCAGTCAATCTTCCCGAATGCTATGTTCAGTGCATTGTGATTGATAGGGCGGCAGACCAGGCTACCTATGGATAAAGGATTAAGCCTATTGTGGTCTCCCAAAATATACTCAATGGTACGTGGGAGCACAAGTCCATACTGGCACTTATCATCTCAAAGTGGAGGAATCACCCAACCATCAATGAGAACAACAGTTACTTGGTTTTACGATGCCGGAATATGTCTCTAGCCTAGACTTCTAGATGTTGTGTGTTAGGTTCCAAAGCGTTGTTATATTCATTAAATTTATTTTATAGTTGATCTTGCTTAAGAAATTTGCCTTTCAGGTTCACCGCGAGATGTAGATGTACAATTCCTAAAATGCAACCTCTGTCTTGCGCAAGTGTCACAAGAGAAGTTTCTGGAAGATTCCATGCCTCTCCACCTTGCTTGAATGACACTGCCATTTGTCACTTCTCGCCCATTGCACCCCATAGAAGGGCTTTTTGAAATGAAATGCACCCACAGAGTGTAGTTAGGTGAGATGCAACGCACTTTGCTTATGGAGAAGCTGAAATGATCCTGTTTTGACCAGTTTTTCATGGAGAACATTTGGGAGAAGCTGTAATCAGTTGACCTTGTTCCTTTAGGGGTTAGAATAACACTTATAGGGGCTTAGGAGCCCTTGGTTTATGGACATTTCATGCTTGGGGTTGCATGCCCAAAAATGTCTATAACATCTCTGGTGCTCAATGCTGCCTGTGGTCAGCTCAGCCCTCTATCTCCTCTGCTTGGCTTTACTGCTCTCTGTGATCAGTCCTCCTCTTAGGGTTCACTGTTCACTGTCTCTCTTGGTCGCTTCGACTCTTCACTCTCTCTTTCTTCCCCTCATTCAGTTGTCTCTGTTCATGGCTTTAGCCATTCGACCTCCATGCATGTTCGGTTCCTCTCCTTCCTGCATCGATTCTCCTTCTGCCTGTGTGCAGGGAGTTCCCTATTCGGCGTCAACATGAACGCTCAGGAAGTAGCCATGTGCCCCCATCGGAACAGTGCCAGCCTATTTGTCGATTTGTTTCTTTCTCTACTGTGGCGGTCAACGAATTCCAAATCCCCTTAAATCATGGCATAATTCACTGTCAATTCCGCTCTGTTTATCGGACGCAATCTCAGCCATCCGATCTAGGCTCCTCTAGATCCAACGTCATTCGCACGATGAGCGCAGTTGACTTGCTCGACCGATAACGCGCGATCACGGAAGTTTTTCTCTCACCTCCGCTGCCACACGTCAATCATTGAGTGTGATCGCTTTGTTTTCTCTGAAACCTCTTACCGTTTAAGGGCACCCCAATCAAACCGCTGGTTTCCAGGTTGTGGGTCCCACCTTCGTATGATGGCGCTTTTCGTTTCTCCACCCATGGTCCTCTGGCCCCCAACGTGACCGAGTGCTTAAGGCTCTACCATTTCAGCGCTGTTCGCCTAGCGATGCGTAATTAGTGCATTGATAATCAGGTCCTTTTCCCATTCCAGGGCTCCTAGGGGCTATATCGACCTCCTGCGTAGTCTCCATGGGCCTCGGTCAGTGCGCTTTGACCAAGGTCCTCGTTGTTCCTCGCCGGCTACCATGGCCACTGGTTCAGGGTGTTTTCAATTACTTTTTTTGATTCTTCAAGGATTTGTTTTGTCCCAATATAGTCATGGTTCTATGACAGTCATTTATGGATTCGATTCGGATCACGGCCTCCCAACTGCAAATATTTTGGACCACCAAAAGTTGGTTTTCTTCAAGCATCGACTAAGTGAGGAAACTTTTGTCTCACTTGTCTAATCTCAATCCACTTCGCACTGCTCGCCTTCGAACCTTTAAGCCTAATTCTAAGGTATTCCACTTGTCCACTGCATGTTGTCCTTACCTTCCTGTCCAGCATTGTATCTTCTTGCAACTCATTAAGGTATTTAGGTAGTAGGTCATCAACAGAAGGCAATTGACTCTGCTCTTCAGGGTCCTCAATTATTGAAGGTTCAAACAACCTCAAGCAATTTGCGTTCACGACTGAGTATATGTGCATGTAAGCTGGCAGATTAAGGCGAAAAGCATTCTCACCCATCTTCTCAAGTATCCTGAAGGTTCCATACCTGATAGGTTTTAGCTTCCTGCCTTCACCTTGCATCCTATCCTTGCTGATATACAGCCAAACTTGGTCTCCAACTTGAAAACTATGCTCCATCCGATGCTTATCATGCCTAGCATTATACTTGGCCTGGCTCTTTTCCAGCTGTTCCTGTACTGCCTGGTGGATCTCCTAGATCTGTTCAATGAACGTAGTTGCTTTTTCCACATCACTGTGTCCATCAACCACAGTATCTTTACCAAAGACAAAATCCAAGGGAGACCTTGGTATGAAACCAAAGTAGGTCTCAAAAGGAGATCTCTGGGTAGAAGAGTGTTTGGCTCTATTGTAAGCATGCTACACATAACACAAGTGTTCATCCCAAAGCTTAGGGTGTTTGCTGCAATATCCTCTCAGTAACTGGATCACTGTCCTCTTAATTATTTCTGTTTGGCCATCTGTTTGTGGATGAAAAGCTATGCTTTTCTTTAAGTTGGTGTCCATTAGTTCCCACAGACTGGACCAAAACTTTCCCACAAATCGGGTGTCTCAATCAGATATAATAGAAGTGGGTAATCCAAAATGAACCCGTACATGTTCAAAGAATAATTTTGCAATTTGTTCAGTTGTAATTTGTTTACTACAGGGTATCAAAATACACATTTTGCTGAACCTATCCACAACAAAGTATAGATAATCATGACCTTTCCTTGATTTAGGAAATCCTCCAACAAAATCCATGGAAATGATTTCCCAAGGGTGAGAAGGAACTAGCAATGGAGTGTACAAGCCTAGTTTTCTATTGCTGGGCTTGCTTTTAGTACACATAGCACACCCGTTTACATATCTAGAAACTGTCTCATTCATTATTGGCCAATAGCAGAACCTTTTGCAGTTGTGCAACTGTTTTACTTACCCCAAAGTGACAAGATATCAGAGAAGTGTGTGCTTCCCCAATTATCTTTGCTCTCTTAGTTTGTGGAATGCAGAGTTTCCCACAATGATATAAGAGTTGGTCCTTCACATGATAGTCCAATTCTTCTACTCTTTTGCCTTGACTCAAAGTTGCATATACATATTTAAAGTCCATATCCTGAGCATACTGTTCTATGTAGCTTTCATGTAGCACAGAATTATGCTTAAGTATGGTAGATGCATTTATAATGGGTCTAGATAACATGTTTGCAACCTTGTTATGTATGCCCTTTTTATATCTGATGACTAAATGAAACTATTGTAGAAAACCTATCCATCTGTAATGTCTTGATTGTTGCAACTTAGTTTGGGAGTGTAGATATTGAAGTGGCTGATGATCAATATGTATTACTGTTCCTTTGCCCATTAGGTAATGTTTCCACTTTTTCACACTCTGAACTAATGCATACAATTCTTTATCATAGGTAGGATAGTTGACTACTGCATAATTAAAAGTCTCAGAATAATAACATATGGGTTTACCGTGTTGTGTCAACACTTCTCCCATGGCATAATCACTGGCATCAGTTTGGATCTCAAATGGTCTTTGTAGATCTGGCAGTGCTAGTACAAGTGTTGTACTAATTTTTTCTTTCAAGGTGTCGAAGGCTTTCCGCTGTTTTCCTCCCCACTGAAACACCTTTTTCAATCCTGTCAAAGCATGTAAGGGCACTGCAATTGAGGAGAAATTTGAAATGAACTTCCTCCAATACTATGCTACTCCTAAGAAGCTTCTCACTTCTGTAGCAGACTTGGGTTTAGGCCAATTTACGATGACTACCAGTTTAGAGGGATCTATTTTCAATTCACCTCCCCCTACTATATGACCCAAATAATTTAGAGAGGTTTTGCCAAATTCACATTTGGAGAGTTTAACATAAAGTTTTTCTCTTTTCAATACATCTAATGTATGCTTAACATACTTTAAATGTTCTTCCCGTGTTTTACTAAAAATCAGAATGTCATCCAGATACACAATAACAAAATCATCAAGAAAAGGTTTGAGTACATCATTCATTAATCTCATGA
The DNA here is from genome assembly GCA_031772625.1 of Pinus tabuliformis. Taxonomy (NCBI): domain Eukaryota; kingdom Viridiplantae; phylum Streptophyta; class Pinopsida; order Pinales; family Pinaceae; genus Pinus; species Pinus tabuliformis. Next base: position 1,092,207,566 of record CM062815.1, on the reverse strand, counting down.
AAGTAGCAGGGGCATTAGTCAAGCCAAAAGGCATAACCAGCTATTCATACAATCCGTGCTTTTTTTTGAAAGAAGTCTTCCATGCATCTTGCTCTGCAAATCTGACCTGATGGTATCCACTGTGAAAATCTAGTTTGCTGAAATAAACAACTTCCTTCAATTGATCTAAAATATCATCTATGCGAGGAATGGGATAACGATTTTTGATCGTTATTTTATTTAGTGCTCGATAATCAATGCACATTCTCCACGAACCATCTTTCTTTCTCACCAAAACAATTGGTGACCCACATGGTGATGTGCTAGGCCTGATGAACCCTTTCTCGAGCAACTCCTGCACCTGCTTCTTGATTTCAACATTCTCTAAAGTAGATAACCTGTAGATCCTAATGTTAGGTAAAGGAACATCTTGCTACAAAATAATATCATGTACTATTCCCTTTTTGGGTGGTAGACCTTGAGGTTCTTGAAAAAAGACATCATACTCTGAAACAATCTTTTCTATATCAGCTTGCTGATCATAATTACAGCCCTCAAATACATTGGTTTTATCAGTTTTCTTTTCCTTTACAACCATCAGTAAGAACTGTTTTCATAAATTTATCATTATTTTCATCTGTGCTGAGTTTATGAGAGTATAATCATTCTTGAGCTTATGAGCTCTTACAAAGTATTCGATTCCATCTTTAACAAGTAGATACTTGTTCTCAACTCTATAGAAAATAGCCTTTCTATCATACAAGTAAGAACTTCCTAAAACAATTCCACATATATCCAAAGGAATTACATCTAACTCAACCTCATCTACAAATGTTGACCCAAAAGAAAACTTGAGTTTGCACTGTCTAGTCACTTGTAGTTGTGCTTTATCATTCAACCATCCTAATGGGTATGGATTCTTATGAGGTGTAGTTGTTAATCCCAATTTCTTTACAATTGCTTTAGAAATCAAATTTACTTGTGAGCCACTATCAAACAAAGTATCAATCTTTTGATTTTTGGAAACAACTCGAATATGGAAAAGCTCATGCCTTTTTCTCTCATGTTCTTCATCAATAACAGATTGAACAGAATTACTAGTAGATGCTTCAGAATTCTTAACTTTTATACTTGTGGCTGCAATGATTGTTTCATCTCCCGAGTCTGACCCCAAATATTTTTGAATAGCTGTAGCAGTCTTCTTCTTCTTGCCCTCGGAATTCTTAGGTCTCAGCTCTGGATGCAGAATCCAACAGTGCTCATCATCATGCCCCTCCTTTTTATAGTGAGTGCATGAGGCTTTGCCTGTCTGTGCAGTGTTAGCCTTCCTTGCTTTCCACTTCTTCTTTCTTTTCTCCTTGCTCTTACTTACGGTGGGTTGGGATGGTCCCCCAACTTCTGGATTTCCATTCTTTCCTCTAGCTTCTAGATGAGTAGCTTGTACAGATACCTCATCTATACTAGTGGGATTAAACATGAGGATGGTATACCTCATGTAGCTATGTAGACCACCAATGTACTTCAAAAGAGTTTCTGGTGAGTCTAATGAAATACCCAACATCAACTGCCGAAGAGTTTTCCAACTCATCATGGCTTGTTGCATGTAGGCCAATGGACAGAACTGTTTTTTGATTGCAGTAACAAATTCACTCCAGACAGAGATGGTATTACCATGCTTCCTCATATCATCTTGGGTTCTGCCTTCCCACCAAACCAAGGCATTGCCCCCTAGGTGAAGGCTTGCCAACTGAATCTTGCTCTTGTCTAAGTCTATATTTTGTACTCTACAATACACATCAATTTTTCTTATCCAGTTTTCCAACTTTTCAGCATTTAGCTCTCCATCATATATAGGCAAATCAAATTTAACATCTAACTTAATCAAAGATGCCTTCTTATTATGCACAGGGCTACTAGGAGGTGTAGGGAAGCTTTATTCTTTCCCCTTTCCTTTGGAGCGGTCATGGGAATGAGAATCATCTTCTTTATCTTGCTTAGAGCCTAATGAGTCTTCACCCTTATGCTTCCTAGAGTCCCTATACATTTATTCTACCATGGACTTTATAGCTAGGAAACTTTCTATAAATTGAGAGTCTGGCCCTATAGAACCTTCTTATTATCTAACTTAATCAAAGATGCCTTCTTATTATGCACAGGGCTACTAGGAGGTGTAGGGAAGCTTTATTCTTTCCCCTTTCCTTTGGAGTGGTCATGGGAATGAGATTCATCTTCTTTATCTTGCTTAGAGCCTAATGAATCTTCACCCTTATGCTTCCTAAAGTCCCTATACATTTATTCTACCATGGACTTTATAGCTAGGAAACTTTCTATGAATTGAGAGTCTGGCCCTATAGAACCTTCTTCTGATCTAACTTAATCAAAGATGCCTTCTTATTATGCACAGGACTACTAGGAGGTGTAGGGAAGCTTTATTCTTTCCCCTTTCCTTTGGAGCGATCACGAGAATGAGATTCATCTTCTTTATCTTGCTTAGAGCCTAATGAATCTTCACCCTTATGCTTCCTAAAGTCCCTATACATTTATTCTACCATGGACTTTATAGCTAGGAAACATTCTATGAATTGAGAGTCTATCCCTATAGAACCTTTTTTTTACATTGTCTTTCGAGAATAGACTCTCCCAATTTCAAGATTAGTTTCCACGAACTCTCCTTCTCCTAATTTGAGCTTTGATCTAGTGAGCATCCACAACTAAACCAACACAAGCTTGTCTAACCTTACAGCCTAGAGCTCTGATACCACTTGATCTGATAATCACCCTATGAGTGACCTCAGTTGAAGATTTATTAAACAAAAGGTATTACAGACCCATGTACTGGTGTGTGTTTGTTCTGTGTTATTGAAACAACGGATTGATCAGATTGCCAATACATAGACAATAAATGGAAAGACAACAGAGAAATACAGTAAGCAACACAAAGACACAAGAAATTTTTAATAAGGAGTTCACCCTATTCTCTAGGGCTACGTCTCCGATCTAGCTTTAGTGGTGGCCTTATTTTATTATGTCTTTCAACAGAGAAATTACAATGCAAGGACTCAATATGAGTTCTCCTAAAGCAGGTTTTGCTTGGCAAGGTGGTTCTTGGATTCCCCAAGCCACTTGGAGTGCACAGACTCTTGTTCTTCTTACCAGCTCTGTGACCCTTGGTCTACAGTGGAAAGAGCCAACTATGGTGCTCAATCCGGACAGATTCCCCTATGGGAAGGCTTGAATCTTCAAGCTCTCTGGTGCTCGATGGTGCATGTGGTCATCTCGGCCCTCTGTCTCCTCTGCTTGGCTTTATTGCTCTTTGTGCTCAGTCCTCCTCTTAGGGTTCACTATTCACTATCTCTCTTGGTCGCTTGGACTCTTCGCTCTCTCTTTCTTCCCCTCATTTGACTGTCTCTGTTCATGGCTTTAGCCATTCGACCTCCATGCCTGTTTGGTTCCTCTCCTTCCGCCTGTGTGCTGGGAGTTCCTTGTTCAGCGTTAGCATGAACGCTCGGGAAGTAGCCACGTGCCCCCATCAGAATAGCGCCAACTTGTTCATCGATTCGTTTCTTTCTCCACCGTGGCGGTCAACAGATTCCAAATCCCCTTAAATTGTGGCTTAATTCCCTGTCAATTCTGCTCTGTCTATCAAACACAATCTTAGCCGTCCGATCTGGGCTCCTCCAGATCCAACGTCATTCGCATGTTGAGTTCGATTGACTTGCTCAACTGATAACGTGCGATCACAGTGGTTTTTCTCTCACCTCCGCTGCCACGCGTCGATCGCTAAGTGTGAACGCTCTGTTTTCTCCAAAACCTCTTACCGTTCAAGGGCGCCCTGATCAAGCCGATGGTTTCCAGGTTGTGGGTCCCACCTTCGTACGATGGCGTTTTTCGTTTCTCCGCCCACAGTCCTCTGGCTCCCAACGTGACCGAGTGCTTAAGGCTCTACCATTTCAACCCTATTTTCCTAATCGTGAATTGAAAATCAGCTCCTTTTCCCATTCCGGGGCTCCCAGCGGATACATCGACCTCCTGCGCAGTCTCCATGGGCCTCGGTCAACACGCTTTGACCGAGGTCCTCGTTGTTCCTCGCTGACTGCCATGGCCACTGGTTTAGGGTGTTTTCGATTGATGTTTTGGATTCTTCAAGGATTTGTTTCATCTCGATATAGTCATGGTTCTATGACAGTCATTTATGGATCCAATTCGGATCAATCATGTGGAATTTGTACATAAGGTTCGTCACTGTGCATAAGTCAGTTTTCCATATTAACAGTTGGAAGTAGCACTATGCTAGGAGAGCATGCATCTTGATAGATATACACACCATTGTCGATCACATGTAGATATGGACAATGAGGTACAAGGGAGGCCCATTGTAATTACCAAAGATGATGAAGCCAAAGATAATGAGGTACAAGTGGAGATGAAGGCACGCATTTGGAGTCAGATCCAGAACTATGAGGAACTCCCACAACTCATCACTAGCTTACAAGATTCACATGTACAAGTTTTCAGGAGCATGGATTTCATTGTGCGCACACATGTGATCCCATCCATTGGCACACTCACCGAGGTGAAGGAAAAGAACCAAGTCCAACTGGAGCTGGACATGTACTTTGATCAGTTGATGCACATATCCACTAGCGCATATTTGCAGATGAGCATAGACACTATGCACCAATATGTCACTAGTCCGACTGCACTCAAGACCATGATGTGCATTCTATATAACGAGTTGGACAAAGGTGCCAAATTAGTGTACCCAAATGAAATAAAGGCAAGAGTTTGTTTTCAGAAGGATGTCACCACAGAGTACGTGAACACCATAACAAACTACCAAGCTTGGCATAAGTTCACCACAATCGACCATGAAGAGGATGTCAACAAGTTAGTATTCCCATAATTTTCTGAGTATCAGTGATATCTTGGATGGCCTACTCAATTCCATTTTTGTCTCACATGGTTACAAGTGTAGATTGTATTGTAAACATGTTGTAAAGTGAAATACCAAGTGTCAATACTAGAATGTAAATAGTCATGTTGAAGTTGAAGAGTCACAAAGGGGAATGTCAAGGGTAACCCCACCCTTTGCTATATATATAACCTCATAACTCATTGTACAAGCTTTTAGAAGCCAAACTTCTGATAGGTATAACTTAGAGAAATCTTGGAGTGTATTGTAATGAGTCTTGGCTTCTCCATAGTGCAAAGCGAGTAAATCTCTTTGGAAGAGTAGGCAGCAGTGACTGTAAGGTTCCATTGTTGGGACTAGTGGCTCTCATGGTTGTATGTATGATTGGATCTTTCACTCTTTTAATATAATAGAGCCATCATGTTTCATGCATATGTTGTTATTGTAGTTCGTCTATCCTGGCTACTCTAATGGTGTATGTAGTTGTAATTTACACATGTATGTATGGACTATTCCTTATGTGTTTGTATGAATATTATCAAAGCGTGTTGTTGGGATAATTCATCACTTTGGATTGTTGTTTATCCTTCTTTCCATCTCTTGATGTCTTTTAGCTCATGTGTTCCATTTCAAGCTACGTGCTATCGCAGGCTTCCAAGGGGTGCACTCTTCTCCCCTTCCGTGTGTTAGAGCCTTTCATGCACCTTCCCTGAATTCCTGCAAGGTCACACCCTTTCTTCCGACAAGGGCAATACCATACTAACCACTGTTGGGACTCTTACTCCAAACGGTCTGAGGTCTAGTTAGGGTTTCTTACTAGGGAGATCCCCTGACATGTTAGCAGGTCCAGGACCATCAACATCTCTGGCACTAGAAAGAGGGCTAGATGACAAGATAAGTACTCTAAACGTATTTTAAATCTTTGCACATCTGTCATGGATATTGTTATAGTTAACCCTCTGCAATTTTTTTCAAATGGACATCCCTTTAAAGTTGAGAGGGAGTTCTTTGATGACTTGTTAGAAATCATGTATGATGGTGAAGGCAAAGAGGCATGGCCTAGGAGCTTAGATGACTTCTATGCATTCATGGAGAATATGGAAGGTATTAATGAAATAGAGGTCTGTATCTGCTCACACAAACACTTCGTGAATACCCATTTCTATGGTTTCACTTGCTGCCTCCTAATTGCACGCACTCATTCAAGAAGTTTAGTGATACAATAGAATTTGTTTTTCACCATTTTGATCCTGAAGCACTTGACAATAAAATGTTAAAACAAGGGAAGGCCCTACATGAATCCATAATGGAATTTTTGCAACGCTTCTGTGCACTCTCTTTTCAAGCTGTGAAAAGTCAGATGAAATTCCAATATCTTATGGATAGATATGAGTATGTCTGTATCAAATCACTTTGTCCAAAAGTGAAGAAAAAGCATAAACCCTACTCAATATTCTTTGGTGATGGAGCTACACAATATCAAGTAGACACAGTCGTTGTCATGAGTGACTGTCCACATTCCCCTCATCAAACATCTCCACCCCCGTAGAGTGATGTGGAAGTGTGTGTACACAAGTATGTTCAACTGTCACATCCTCCCACCCTCACTACTCTCAATTTCTGCGCAGATTTGGTTAGGAATCCCATGGGTTTTCATATGCACTTGTTACCTCAACCTCCGTCTCTGCATTTTGTTGATCCTTCGGATTATACTGTCTTGTGTTCTTCCATTCGAGACTCCACACCTATTGTTAATGAGGATCAATCCATCGATAGCATTGATGTTTCACAACCAACCTGCGTTGTCATTTATGATGAGCATGACTAGGAATTTGAGAATGAACTCGTAGTGAAGGATAACCTCCTTCTGTTCGTGCCTCCTTCACTTTTTCCTAACATCTTTGATGATTCTATTATCTCTTATTTTTCTTATGTAAATCAATCCACCGATGCATCTACTTTTGATCATTCACAGAACACACCTGATTTCAGTCCATCATTTGACAATGGAGAGGAAAAATATTTCACTAAGAATCCATGTATTTTTCCTTCTACTTTTTTCGAAAACATAGAGGATGAACATTCTTGCTTCTCATCTACCCCTCTGTATGATTCATCATATCATGAGGATGCCAATGAACTCATTTATTTTTCTGATCATAGTTTTCATGATCTATTTACTCCTATATTTGATCACGATGTTGAGTCAATTGATGTTGATCTTTCAAAGCCACATGTTTATGATGATCTATCTATCAATGAAGTCGAAACCCTGCAGGTTGTTGAGGAAATTCAACCCAAGTTGATGATTATGTCAAGCCTTCATTGTCCTGAGGTTATTTTCACTTCTGATCAGGAAATTTTTGAAAAAACCAAGGCTCCTCGTCACTCATCTATATGCATTAAATATCAATCCCACACAGAGATGTTTCCTCCTCCACCCAAATCACATGATCCTATCACTCATATATTGGAGGAATCATACACAACAAGCACACTTCCAAGACACAAGTTGTATCTCCTTCTAATATTTTCTTGTATGTCACAGTCAAGAGAGTGTGCATGTTTATCATCTACACGTAGTGTGTCACAACACCATGGTAAGTCCACAAACTGCCTATCTTGTGCTTTCACTCTTTTCTTTTCTGTGGATGCATTTAAACTCGGAGTGTGTTGGTATTCATTGTTATATATTTCATGTTTGCATGTTTGCTTGACTATCTTGTTCGTGAACCATGCCTTCACCAACATGGGTCAACCAATGTGTCATTGGTTGCATTGGAAATATCACTTCATGTGAGGCAACCCATTCACCATTAGCTTAGTAGTAGGGTTAGTGTTTTCTTTTGTCTGATTTGCTTGCATGCATGTCTGCTTTCTTACTTCATTTGTTTGTTTTCTTGTTTCCTTCTTTTATTACTTCCTTTTATTTCACATTTTCTTTTGCTATTTGCTTTATTGTTTTTTTTCTTGTTTATGTCCGTAGGTTAGTTTCGCATGAAACCGTGACAGACTCTTAAGGCAAGTAGGCTAAAGTTTTTGGGCAGTGGATCCCCCCATGGCATGTTTTTGGGGCTTGAAGCCCGAGTTTTGGTCAATGTAATGAAAAGACCCTGCAAAATACGGGCACAGAGCACAAGAGTCTAGGGTTGTCTACCCTAAGATAATGTAATTTAATGTAAAGTGTGTCGACCTACCCATGGTCCGCGGACCATGGGATTGTATAAATATAGTGAGGCTCTAAGTGTAAATATAGTTTTGAGTGTTGACAAGTAATAGATAGATGCGAAGGAATGGTTAGCAGATAGAAGTGGATCTGAAGTATATTGGGTCGTAGTGGTAGGTAGAGGCTCTGCAACTGAGTGCGCAAAGGCCTAGTAGAGTCTGCAGCTGAGTGCACGTACCCCTGTAGCTGAGTGCACAGGGCAGAGCTAGGTCTATAACTAAACTTGAGTATTAATAAAGATAAGATTGATTCAAAATATTGTGCATCTATTTGTAGATCTGTATTTCTATGTTCTGGCTATCTTTATGCATTTATATTGTTTTCAAGTACACACGCTAATCTAAAAGTTGAACAAGTAATAAGAATATTGGGCCCGCACAAACTAACTTAAGCACTAATATAATAGCACAATAAGGATCAGATCGGAATAATATGGTATTCACAAAGGTGCGCACGGGTTGCGAAGAATAGAAAGTTGTGCGGCGTAGCACAACGTGCAGATTAGGATGGTGAATCTACAGAACCCTCATCAGGACATCCCTAGGGTGTGGAAACCTAGTTCCAGCACCCTCCCATACTACCTCGGGTGAGACCTGTTATCACTCAGGTTGTCCCTGAAGGTTAAGAAAGGGATACGGCCGAGGTAACCACAAACCAACTTTGGATTGCAGGTTCTAGCCAACTTGCAATCAGAGAGGGCTCTCTCTTTTAGATTTAACTTTGTTGAAGGGGGTGATTTTAGGCTAGGTCTTGGGCTCAGGGGGTTCTTTGTTTTGTTTTGGTGGGAAAATTGATTCTTCAGGTGGAGAGGCAGTGCATAGTCTAAGTTTCTCGAACCATTGGGCGTGGAGTCAAGGAGGAGAAATGCTGTTATATTTCTTTAAACGCAGTGAGGGAAGATGGAGCAAGATAACTGAGGTTGTAGCAATTTTCAGGTTCAAGGGATGGCATGAATGCTAAAGAAAGAGAGGTAGTTAAGAATCTCTCCAACAGATTAGCAGAGGAGACAACAAGGCGCTACCTAGGGGCAGTTAAGAATCCCTAGATAATTGGCCAGCACAGGTGAACTGGGGAAAACATGAGCCAGAAGGAATTCAATGTTCATAACCAATTCATTCAGAAGAAAACATCAAGAAATAGCAGGAATTGAGCATAGAGAGTATTTAAACTAATTCTAGGCTATTCTTTCTTCCTGCTATTTAGATAATGGTAAACACATAAACAGAGATAAGAGGAACTTATTGCTTCAGGCCGCAGCGCAGGAATTCCATCTTCAACTCTTCAAAACATTCATCAACAACAGACAGTTCGTTCTCCGAGCTTTCAGCAATCTTTGATTATGGAAAGACTCAGGTATACAATGCGAGTCTCTAGTGAAAATTATCAATTGACCAACCCTTAAAACTATACAGAGGGTGGTATATATAGGGCAAAACTTTATATCTACTGCTTTTATTACATCTTGACCTAATCAGGTCATAAAACATCATTTATTGACCTAACTCTATCTGGCATTAAATGCAAAAATCTCTTGAGCGGCGCTGAGGGTCGTCGTATCAGAAATAAGTGAATGATGTGGTCCTTGGTGGCTTGCTGTAGTGTCTTCTGAAATAAATATGCATGGGTTCCTGTTCCTCGAAGTCTGCCTGCATTTAAGTTTAAGCTGTGATTTGAGTGCAGGAATGGGCTTTAGCTGCCTGATTTGACTTCCTGATGGGCTCATTAATTCTTAGCTGCTTCGAGCCACTAAAATATCTTAGGCTGATACTCTTTGACAAAATCTGGGCTGCTGATCTGATGTACTGTGGGTCTAATCACCAGTAAATGGCCGCTGTTCAGCCTCTGCACCTTTGAAATTGTTTTCTGATCCTTTCGGCATGCTCTGTGAAGAAAACGGATCATTTCTGCGCCTTTTCGGGCTTCCTGGGGCTGCATGGAGCAAAGTTTCCTTAAAGATTCCCTGAAGATTCTCCATTTTGGCCAAAAAAGTCTTGCGACGCAAATCGCTCATCAAAAACTGCCTCAGAATTCGATTCCGGGGCTCCGAAGTGCGATTTTTGCGCCTCTGCGCCCAAAAAATGTTGATGACATCAGCATGACGTCAGCATTGTACGGCGGGTGACGTCAGCATGGTGACGTGGTGGGATGATGTCAGCATGACGTCATCACGTACGGTCGATGACGTGGTAGGTATGGTGGCGGGGACACGTGGCAGTGACGTGGCAGGAGGCCACGCAGGCAGGTGACTCATCGAGTGACTGGGCAGGGGGGTTGACGTGGGTATGATTGTGCAAGGGGTGACGTAGGCATGACGTCACTGGGCAGGGCGGTAAGCGGTATGTGGCGCACCGCTTATGGGGGATGGCAGTTTCGGAGGGAGGGGCTCCGCCACAGCCCGCGCCTCACGCATGGCGGGAGTACGGCGGCAAAACTGATCCGGATTTAAACAGGAACGCAACAAATTACAGAGATAACCATATACACAAAGATGCAGCGGAAATAATACTTCATTTCATTAATGGAAAATACTGAAATATGCTTACAACCAGAAAATGGAAATAAACCAGCTAGGGCGATGGTAGCTTATCTCTGAGAAGAGATGTGATGGCTACATGCCTCTGAACTGTGTTACAATGAGGCTCGAAGGCCTATTTATTGTTGAGAAACAATGGAAAAACCCTTAACATTCCAAAACCTAACCCTAGGAGATGAAACGCCAAACTGTGGGCCCCGTTTGGGGTAAATTGGTACATCAACTTCCCGGGGTCGTAACTTTGGCATATGATCTCCGTTTGACGCGTACAATAGCTCATTAGAAAGATCTATCCGAGCACTATCATTGTTGGAACAGGCAACATCGGTCCATTACATGGACCCATGTTGCCCCCGGATTCCCCAAAAAACGTCGTTTAGGGCCTCAAAACGGCTCCGGAAGTTCAGGACCCGAAAAACTGCTAAAAATAGTAAGTTGTGCTACAATTAAGGAAACTGAAAATGCTGAGAAAGACAATGGTGGGGGTCCAGGTGGACTTGGCAGGTGGCCACCAATATCCACCTGGATCATTCCTCCCCCCTTAGGAAGCAATGGTCCCCATTGCGTTGAGCTCCTCCATGAGATGAGGAAACTTCTGCTGAACTTGTTCCCTGGTGAGCCACTTGCCCTGCTGAAGGAGTTGGCCTGCTTTGACAACTCGATACAGTTGGATATTCTGTTGGCGAGTGTTCTTGATCTGTGTGTCCATGATTCGATCAGTTGCAGCTTGTTCCAGGCAATCTGGATTTAATTCTGTGGGTTTGAGCTGTTCTGCAATGTCGGATGTGTCTAGCAATGGTGGAAAGTATGGCCGAAGGCGGTCCACATTGAACACTGGGTGCAGGCCAAGGAATGGGGGAATGCTGAGCTCAAATGCATTGTCTCCCATAGCCTTAGTAATGGTGTAAGGACCATATCGGAGTGGTCTCAATTTCCGATAGGCTCCAGTAAGGCGTTCCTTTTGCAAATGCAACCAGACTTTGTCGCCCACCTGAAACTTGTGTGGCACCCGATGTTGATCATGTCGCTGCTTGTACTTGGCATTTGATTTCTCAAGAATGTCATGGACCTGCTGGCGAATATGTTGGATGCGCTCAATGAAGCTGGTGGCCTTATCTGTTTCGGACTGGACATGAGCTGAATTCATGTGAGTAGCTGCAAGTGGCATGGCCACATCAATGGGGCATAGTGGCTGGAATCCCAAACCCACCTGAAAAGGGCTATGGCCAGTGGAGCTGTGAAGAGCTCGGTTGTAGCTGTGCTGAACATAGGGGAGGCTCTCGTCCCATGTGCGTGGATGCTTTGAGTTATACATGCGCAGAATGTGCACAATCATCCTATTGACAACCTCTGTCTGGCCATCAGTTTGAGGATGGAAGGCTGTGGACTTCGTGAGTTTGGTGTCCAGCATTGACCAGAGACTGGACCAAAATGTGCTGAGAAACCGACTGTCCCGATCTGAGATGATAGACTGTGGGATCCCAAAGTGCACCCACACTCGTTCAAAGAAGAGTTTAGCAGTGGCTTCTGCTGTGATATTCTTCTTGCAGGCCACCATAATGGCCATCTTCGAGAACCTGTCGACGACCACAAAAACACAGTCCTTTCCATGCTTAGTGGAAGGAAGGCCTGACATGTAATCCATGGAGATGGATTCCCAAGGTCGACTAGGGGTAGGCAACGGGGTATAGAGGCCTTGCTTCTTAATGGTCGGTTTGGCAATGGCACAGGCAGTACATGATCGGATGTACTTCCCAACATCCTGTCGAAGATTCGGCCAATAGAAATAATTTTGCAGTACTGCCACTGTTTTCTCGACCCCGAAATGCCCAGCAGCCCGACTGTAGTGTGCTTCCCAAATCATCTTGGCACGCTCGCTTGAAGGAACACAAAGGTGACCGAGGTGGCATAATAGGGCATCCTGGAGGTGAAAATCTGCAACATGCCGACCCTCCAAGAGTGTCTGGTATGTGTGGCCAAATTCTGGGTCGCTTTTGTAGAGAAGTGGCCAATCAGAAGTCTCGTGCCCACAAGAGTTGAGCACGGTGGTCAGCGCCATGATCGGTGGTCGACTGAGGCAATCTGCAACATTATTGGTGCTGCCCTTTTTATACTTGATATTCAAGTGAAACTGTTGCAGGTATGTAGACCACTTCTGATGGCGATCATTCTGCAATTTCCCTTGGGTCTGTATGAACTGCAGGGGTCGGTGGTCTGTGTGGATGACCGTTTCCTTCCCCAAAATGTAATGCTTCCATTGTCGGCAGGCCTGTACAATGGAATACATCTCTTTATCATAAGTGGGGTACTTCCGGACTGTGTCTGAAAGCGTTTCACTGTGATATGCCACTGGATGTCCATGTTGAGTAAGGACTGCCCCAATAGCATAGTCAGAGGCATCTGTCTCGACCTCAAATGGTTGTTGTAAATCTGGTAACGCGAGCACTGGTGCCGTGCAGAGGCGATCCTTCAACTCCCTGAATGCCTTCTGTTGAGATTCAGACCAAAGAATTTTGCTTTCGCCCCTCCCTTGGTGACTTGACTCAAGGGCCAAGAAATATGAGAAAACCCCAACACAAACCTGCGGTAGAAGTTGGCAAGACCTAGAAAGCTGCGGAGCTCTGTTAGAGTGGTTGGAGAGGGCCAATCCCGAATGACTTGGACCTTGGCTGGATCGACATGCACCCCCTGTTCATCAATGATGTATCCCAGATACTGAACCTCGGTCATGCCAAAAGTGCATTTCTCCAAATTGGCACATAGCTTGTGTTGCCGCAGTGTTTGGAGAACCTGTCGGATGTGGTGGAGGTGCTCTTCCCAACTCTGGCTGAAGATCAGAATGTCATCCAAGTATACTACTACAAAGGAGTTGGTGAATGGCCGCAAGATGTCATCCATTAGCCTCATAAAGGTTGCAGGAGCATTCGTCAATCCGAAAGGCATGACCAACCATTCGAAGAGGCCCTCCTTGGATTTGAAGGCAGTCTTCCACACATCTGAGGGTTCGATTGGTACCTGGTGATATCCTGACTTCAGATCGATCTTGCTGAAATATTTCGCCCCCTTTAGTTGGTCTAGGAGGTCATCAATCCGCGGGATCGGGTACCTATTACGGACAGTGATCTTGTTCAGCGCCCGATAGTCAATACAGAGTCTCCACGTCCCATCCTTCTTCTGTACCAACACGATCGGGCTCCCACAGGGCGATGAACTCGGACGGATGTGACCTTTCTGCAGGAGCTCCTGAATCTGCCTCTTGATTTCATTGTTCTCCAGAACAGAGCGCCGATAAATTGGTCCATTGGGTAGCGGCGCACCTGGGGTCAGATCGATGGAGTGCTTGACTTGACAGTGCAGAGGAACCCCTGCCGGGGAGGTGAAGATGTCTTCGTACTCCTCCACAATCTTGTCCATCTGTAGCTGTCGTGCAGAGGGACCCCGTTTGGAGGCCGCGGCCACTGTCTTCTTCTTCCCTTGAGGGCGTATCATCAGGAAAACAAATTTCCTGGTTTTGGAAATGATCTTACTGCATTGTTTTGCAGTAATCAAAGAGATGGCGGCAGGTGGTGCTACCTCTGGTATCCTGAACAACTTATTTCCCAATGTAATAATAACAGCACGGGGCCTTGATTCATACACAGCATGTCGCTTCCACAAGTATGGTTGTCCTAGTAATACATCACAAACTTCAAGGGGAGCAATGTCACACAATACCTCATCCGTGAAGGGCTTGATGTTGTATGGAAGGCGACACTGCTGGCTCACGCGAAGATCTCGCCCTTGGTGAAGCCACCCAATGGTGTATGGTTGTGGATGTGCTGTGGTCGGTAAGCCCAACCGCTTCACGACCTCTGCCGAAATGAGGTTCTTTTGACTCCCGCTATCAACAATGAACTGTATCGGGGAGCCCTTTACCCACATCTGGGAGTGGAAGAGACGCTCCTCCTCCTCTGGATCTTCGGGTTCATTTTTCTGGATCTTTGCGGTAGCAACAGTGGCGCTGGGATCCGCATCAATGATCTGCTTCCCTTTTTCATACCCCTTATCGGGTTCTGACTCAGAGTCGGAACATGCATCTGATTCTGAAACCTTTAGCTCAGCCACCAGTGACTGCTTGGCCCGACACTCACTTGTGTTGTGAGTGGAGCTCTTATGGAACTCGCACCATTTTCCAGTGTCCTTTCTCGGCTTCGCGGCGTTGTTCTTTGCTTGCAGCTTCGGCTGGTTGTCTTGGGCTGTCCCGCCTTGGCTTTGTCCTTTGTTCTGTGGTTTAGGGGCACCTTTCCCCTGCTTTGGATTCGCAGATCCAAAGTCTCGCTTCTTTTGTTTAAACTTCTGCTCGACCTTGACGGCATATCGGTATGCTGCGCCGAGCGAGGGGATGTTTAGGAATTGTATTTCTTCCTGGATGTACTTGTGCAGGCAGCCACGGTATTTGAGTATCAAATGTTGCTCCGAATCCTTGATACCCAACTTTGTGCGAAGGGTATGGAAAAGATTGGTGAACTCCGACACGTCTTGGTCCCTTCCCTGCCGCAGCGTGGTCCACTTTATGTATTCATCCTCATAGCTTCCGACAGGGTAGTACTGCTCCTTGATGGCATCCCGGAACGAATCCCAGGTGGGTGCGGCTGAAAATAGTGAGCCAGTACTTTCATCCTTCTGCTCGCAGTAGGTTTCCCACCAGTCCTTGACGTGGGGGGCTGCTTTGAGAAGAGAAAAAACAATCTTTTCCCGACTCGAAAATTCATGAACAGAAAAATAACCCTCTAGCAGATTTAACCATTTATCTACGGCATCGGCGTCTATCTGACCCTCGAATATGGGGATTTCAAAATTAACTTGTACCTTAAAGGGTGTGGCGTTTCCAGAGGAGCTGCTGGAAGCCGATGCGCCGCTTCTGGGTAGCCGCTGAAGGATCTGGGCAAAGCTGTCCATCATCGCGTTCCGTTGTCGCTCGAGGGCTTCTTCGAGCAAGATTTTGATGGGATCTCCTGCCCCCTCGTCTTTCTTCTCGTCCGCCATGGGAGGCCGTCGGGATTTGCGAGGCTGGTCTTGCAAAGGTTCAACCAGTTCAAGCCCTAACTCCTTATATCCCGACCTTGTTGGGGACATGCAAAGAAAAACAGAGAAAAAGCAGACCGCTCTGATACCACTGATCCGGATTTAAACAGGAACGCAACAAATTACAGAGATAACCATATACACAAAGATGCAGCGGAAATAATACTTCATTTCATTAATGGAAAATACTGAAATATGCTTACAACCAGAAAATGGAAATAAACCAGCTAGGGCGATGGTAGCTTATCTCTGAGAAGAGATGTGATGGCTACATGCCTCTGAACTGTGTTACAATGAGGCTCGAAGGCCTATTTATTGTTGAGAAACAATGGAAAAACCCTTAACATTCCAAAACCTAACCCTAGGAGATGAAACGCCAAACTGTGGGCCCCGTTTGGGGTAAATTGGTACATCAACTTCCCGGGGTCGTAACTTTGGCATATGATCTCCGTTTGACGCGTACAATAGCTCATTAGAAAGATCTATCCGAGCACTATCATTGTTGGAACGGGCAACATCGGTCCATTCCATGGACCCATGTTGCCCCCGGATTCCCCAAAAAACATCGTTTAGGGCCTCAAAACGGCTCCGGAAGTTCAGGACCCGAAAAACTGCTAAAAATAGTAAGTTGTGCTACAATTAAGGAAACTGAAGATGCTGAGAAAGACAATGGTGGGGGTCTAGGTGGACTTGGCAGGTGGCCACCAATATCCACCTGGATCAAAAACCACCGAACTCCCAGACATTAAAGGCCGGGTGCGTCGGGGATGAGGATGCTTGCCAGCCGTAGATCTGTGGGGCTGTGGATCGGACGGCTGGCGGCGGACATGACGGGATAGGGGGTTAACGGGTTAATATGCGCGGCGGATGGGTTATAAACTTAGGAAAATGGGTTTGCGGGGTTAAATAAAGGCACGGGTTAATATTTGTGCACAGGAACTTTGGGTTAGGGGTGGAATGTGGGTTTTTACAGCGGTGGGGTGAAATTTTTCACGGGGAAAGGTGAAATCATGGGTTTTTTGGGGGTCTTTACGGTTAAGGGAGAGGTTACTAGCTGACCAAATGTCAAACTAGTTCCTCAATGACTCGGATGGGCTAAAAACAGTCCTAGATGGATTGTGATTTCCCTGACTTAGTAGAATTATGGCTATAATGCCAGGGATGGGATATTTACATAGGGGAGTGTTATATACATGATTTTAATAGGGGAAAGGAAAACTGAAAGGGAGTTATATAATAAAGTTAAAAGTTAATATGGAGATGAAGAGAGGGCGCTAAGGTGTGAGACCTTATGCCATTTCTGGGAAAAGAAGGCTCACAGATGATGAGTGAGCAATCCTTGAGTGAAGGAGATCCTCACTAAGGCAAATGTCATGGGGATGATGAAACTGAGAGGCTCAAGCAGATATTGACCTCTTGGGGGATGTTAGTAAGTGACTTTGGGGTGATGAGAAGAAAGGGAGGTTAGTGAATCTCAGCCTGAGTACCTTCATGAAACTGCAAAACAGCCTGATAACTGTGATCAGAAAAGATAAGACATTGTGGAATACAAAATTGATCACTAGTCATGATTCTGCCACACCAAAGCTACCTACCCAGCCTACTGTCCTAACATTTTTTCTTCTTTTTGTTTTGGGTGCACTTAGACTTGCAGACCCAGATTCACAATTTTTCTTTTGAATTTTCCTATCTAGATCTGCACTTATTTCTGCCAGGGCCCAGATTAAACAGTTGGGTCCCTTTGATTCTCTACCTATCTACAAATCTGCCAAGATTAAACTGTTTGGACAGATGTCATTCTCTATATTCTAAAACAGGAAATTGAAACCTAGGGAAGCCAGGATTAGACGGTCTGGACCTCCCTTTAAGAACTTCTTCAAAACTGGAACAACTCATCAAAATTGGAAACAGCAGTAACATTTGAATTGGCATACTCTATTACTTCTTCTCTGGAAATATGGAACCTTGCTGCAAGAAAGATGACATATTTGGCCTGTAAAAATGTCAATCATGAAATATGAAACCTGTTGCAACAGGAGGCTAACAGTGGCTCCACTTGGGGATGGCTTTTCCTTGTGAAAAGTCAAGAACAACAAGTCAGACTGCCTTGATCTCTGTTGTCACTGTAAACTGAAAAAACTTCTTTGCTCTGGTTGTTAGAAATATGAAACTTTGTGACAAAATGACCTTCTCCTCAATTGAATCTCTGTGAACTGCTCGGCAACGCCTGCTTTCTTCTGCGTGCTGTATTACTATGTAAAATCCTGCCTGAGAATATATCTTTGAAAACATGGATTGCAAATTGATGTACTTCCTTCAGCTTAGGTGTGAAATAAATTGCTGAAATCTTTCCTCTTCTGTTAGCCTTTTCTTGCCTGAAAATTGCAAGTGCAAAACAGCTTCTCTGTGACCCGAATTGCTGTTGTGACGTTGTTACTCTTGCTGCCTTGCTGAGATTGATACAGAGATGGGTCTTTGAAAACTGGACAATCAGCACCGGCTGTGCCTCCATGAATTTACTACTGTTCCTTCAATAATCGGCCTGCTTATCAAAATGAATTAAAAACAGTGCTCATATATACATAATATAACTGTACAAAGATATTTACAGGACTTTCATTGTTTTAACAACAAGGATCGTGATAATGTTTCAACATCCTGCCATTCACAGGGCCTTCTTCAATAGTGCTGTCCTCCATAGATTTGAGAAAATAGGTGTTTTTTCCTTGAACTGCAGAAATAATAAATGGGCCTTTCCACAGGAAATCAAACTCGCATGCTTGCCTTTGTCTTCTCTTCTTGAGTCCCACTTTAAAACTTTGTCATTAATTCTGAAATCTTCAGCTTTAGCTCTCTTATCAAACATCTTTTTGAGATTTTCTTGCAAAATCTGTGCTCTGTCATATACTTGTTCTCTGGTTTGCTGGAGATGGATCGTCTGATTAATTCTTCTTTGAATGTCATTTGGTTCCGCCTGAATCTCTTGTAACAGCTTGATGGTGGGAATGCGCAAGGATGAAGGAAATCTAGCCTCCATGCCATATACCAGCTCATAAGGGCTGATTCCAATTGATCTTTTGTTTTAAAGTCTGTCTACCCATAGGGCATTCACCAGCTTTTTGTGCCAGTTTTTCTTGTTTTCTTCTAGCATCTTCTTTATGATGTTGATGAGGCTCTTGTTATATGATTCGGCCAATCCATTGCCTTGAGGATAATATGCTGTAGAGTGGCCCAGGGTGATGTGAAACTTATGGTAGAAACTGATCATCTTTTTGGACTTAAAGGCAGCGGCATTATCAGTGATGATTTTCTCAGGACAGCCAAATTTAGAGAGGATGTTGCATTCGAGGAATTGGATAATGATGGTATCATTGGCTTGTCTACAGGGAATGGCCTCAACCCACTTGGTGAAATAATCGGTGGCTGTTAGGATCCATTTGTGTTGGCCTGAGGAAGAGGGATGGATTTCTCCAATGAAGTTAAGACCCCATTGTTGAAAAGTTTTTTCGGTGGAGATTGGTTTAAGGGGCAGGGGCAATAATTTTCTCTTGCCTTCAAAAATTTGGCACTTATGACATGTTGTGGAAATTTTTTTAACATCTGCAAAAAGAGTGGGCCAATAGAAACAAGCCCTCAGGATTTTGTCTGCTGTGGACTTCCAGTAGAGATGTCCTCCACAATCACCTGCATGGAATTCTTTCATGACGTTGTTGGTTTCATTCATGGTTAAGCAATTTAACAATATACCTTCATGATTTCTCCAAAATAATGCACCATCAATAACAGAAAATCTCAAAGCTTGCATTTTCAAGAATCTTTTCTTTGTTCTGGACAATCCTGAGGGAGCACATAGGTTTAACAATACAAAGCAAATATCAGTGTACCAGGGGCATTGCAGGAATATTTCACTGATCTATGGAGTCACCAGCTCCGGTTTATTGTCCAGCTGGTTAATGTCTAAGACCTGAAAGTTTGTTTCGGACATCAGTTTAGCTAAACCTTGTCCCTTTATCAGCTTGGTTGGTTTTATTTCAATGTCGTATTCGAGGATACTTGCAATCCACTTACCTCTTTTGCCTTCTAATTCGTCTTGAGTCAGTATGTCATTTACAACAGCGTGTGGGACGTAGGCAATCACGTGTGAATACAGTATATACACTCTAAAATCCTTGATGGCCTTGATAAGTGCGTAGGCCTGTTTTTCCATTATCGGGTACTTCAATGGGGCGTCTCTTAAGGCCCGGCTGAAAAAAGCAATTGGCTTTTCAGCTCCCTATTCATCCTTCTGCAGCAGGACAACAACTATCGTATGCTCGGATGCAAACGAAAATATGATGAAATCTTTATCGAACTGTGGACTAGTTAGGACAGGGGTTTGAGTTAAGGCAGAATTGATACTGTCAAATGCTTGCTTAGCTTCTAGGGACCATCTTACCTTGGCATCTTTCTTTAACATGTTGCTTAATAGTCTTATTAATTCAGCCAGATTTGGAATGAATCTTCTCAGGAAGTTGATTTTACCAAGGAATGCTTGTAACTCTTTTATGTTTCTGGGGTATGGGATTTGGAGGATGGCTTGTATTCTCTCAGGATCAATTCTGATCCCATCTTTTGATATAATGTGGCCAAGCAATTTTCCTTCTTCAAGGCCAAATAAGGACTTCTTAGGATTTAGGGAAATTCCATATTTTCTGCATGTTATGAAAATTTGCCTAAGATGCTTGAGATGTTCTTCATCAGATTTGGAAAATGGGGTTAAATCATCGAGGTACACAACTAAAAAATCATGTATTTCTTTTGCAAATGCGATATCCATTGCTCGTTGAAAAGTAGCACCAGCGTTTTTAAGTCCGAATGGCATTTTTACATACTTAAATGTTCCCCAGGGTGTGGTAAAAGCTGTTTTGTCTTGGTCATCTGGGTGAACAAGTATCTGTTTAAAACCCGAAAATCCATCTAGTAAAGAGATTCTAGATGATCCCACTACTCTCTGCAATATGTGGTCCATTTTGGGCAAAGGGTAGTGGTCTTTTAAGGAGACTTGATTTAAATTTCCGAGGTCTATACAAAGTCTGATTTCTCCTGTCTTTTTTCTTGTAGGAACAAGATTGGACACCCACTCAGAGAATCTGATAGGTGCTATAATGCCTGCTTCCCACATCCTTTTTACCTCCTTTTCAATCGGGGGAAGCAGCACAAGGTTGATTCTTCTCAATTTCTGTTTGAAGGGCTTCTGATTGGGCTTCAAAGGGATTGTGTGTTGAATCACTGATGTATCATAGGACTTCAAATCCTCATAGCTCCAAGCAAATACATCTTGAAATTCTTTGAATAAGTCAATGTACTTGGGCTTTTGATCGAGTGGCAAGTTTTTGGACAGTTTGATCATTTTTGGATTCTCTGGTGTCCCAATGTTGTGTTCTTCAATTTCTGTGTTTATTGGTTGCAATTTTGGTTTTCTGGGAACGTCATTAGAGTCAAACATGTCTTCTAGTGGAGTTAGCCCAGCAGGCAAAAAATTATCCTTTAGGTCAATGATTTCTACTTTTGTTTTGTCTATTTCTTCTGCCTGTGTTTGTCTTAGTTGTTCAATGTTTTCATTGTCAAAAATGGTCGGCTTCAGAATCAGTTTGGCTGTTGCAACATCTAAAGCTTGCTGACTTTCATTTCTCTGTTGTTCAGAATCTGTCATGGCATCCGTGTCAATATGGATATTTGAGAATTCGTGCGCAAGGGTAAGGAAATTGTTAATCTAGGCATCATTCTAGAATACTTGCCAATCTCTTACATTATTTGGGATGGTGGGTCTATGTTTTATTTCGGCTGTGAAGTGATGATTTGGGTCAAAAGGGAGCTTGCATGTACTCGCGAAGGTGGCTAGGCTGTGTGCATGAATGTTGTGATTTCTGGAAATCTTGTCAAGCTTGAATTCAGTGAATGACTGGAGTATGTCAGTAGCAGCTGTTCTGTAGGCTCTCATTCTATTGTCATTGGTAACAAAATTACCTTTTATCTGTTGTATGACTAGATCAGAGTCACCTAAGATAGATACTTTTACAGCACCTAGAGTTTTCAGCAGTTTAAGGCCTAACAGCAGAGCCTCATACTCTGCCATGTTATTTGTGCATTTGAAATTCAGTCTATAGGCATGTCCTTCGGCATGGTTATCATATGTATTGTGAATCCAAACACCTGCCCCTGCTCCTAACTTGTTAACAGAGCCATCAAACTCTAAAAACCATGTGATTTCTTGCTTGTGATCAGTATCAAGGGATTGAGCTTTTTTAGGATTGGGCATATTTAGAATTTCTGTTTGGGGAGGTTCTTGTAACATGCTGGTTGCATTTACTGTTTTGGCAATCTTTTTATTGTGGGTAACCGCTTCTTCATTGAGGTGCACTTGTTGTTCTAGAGCGAAAGGCTCCTTATTGGTGGGCAGATCCAAATCATCATTAAATAAAATGAAAGAATCCATATCGGAATGGATCGAATAAATGGGAAAATTTTCAGGATTGCTTTCACTACTCACTACATATTTCATGAGCGTTTCTCTGTACAGTCTCTTTGGTTGCCCAAAGACTGAAATGGTAGCATAGGAAATGTCTAGTTGAAGGGATCCTTGAAGCTTCGCTCCCCATGATCTTGATAGGAGCATACCGTACTTGGGAGGAATATCAGCGACCACTACATCCATGAGAATGGTCTTGTTCGGATATTGGACTAAGGAAACACATAGATCTTTGATGAGACCTAGACATTTCACTTGACTTGAGTCAAATGAGTATAAATCTTTGTATGGTCTTGTAACATCAAGGTTCAGTTTTTCCATCACTGCTTTGGGCATAAGATTGTGTCATGCCCCTGAGTCAAACATAGCATTGTGCAAAACTTTGTCATGTATATGCAGACTGATATAAAAGGGTGGGACAGGTCCATAGGTAGATTTTCCATTGACTTCTGGGCCAAATAGCAGTTCAGGGGAATCATCCAAAACATTTACATCATCTTTATTTTCTGGCACTTGCAATGATCTTTGAATTTGTTGCCTATACACATCGTGTTTAGCCAATTCTGAAAGAGGAATGGCTATCTTGAGTTTTCCAATCTCTGTTTCTAAACTAAAAGGCTTCTCCAGGGGAGTCTTGGTATTGGCATTGGCAGTTTTTCCCTTTTCATTTGAATTCTCAGCAACTTGCTCTGGTTTATCAATGCTATGGGATGTATTTGCTTGCGGTTTGGCAACTTTAGGAGTACTTTTCGGGACGCTGTTTGAGTTTTGTTTTGAGAAAGGAGGTGTCAAAGGCTACTCAACAGCAGGCCACGTGTCTGTTATGTCCTCTACAGTCACTTGACTGGAGTTTGAGGCAGTTGTGTCAACTGGTTGGGTTATAACAGCTGTGTTTTTAATCTTGTTGGGCTGTTTGGTTTCCTTTGTCTTGCTGGGCTCAGAGATGTCGATGGTCCTAGTTCTGAGCTTATACTGTTTGTGTACTTCATATACAGCAGTATCATAACCTTGTTTAAAATCAAAAGATTCGCCAGTTTTAGTTTGAAATTGACTACCATCATGTTCGTTTTGGTCTTCTTGTGTCAAGAAAGTTTGATGTTCACCCTTTAGATCCATTACATTTATGTGATCGTCTTCTATGGGCTGACTGGATGTGGATCCTTCTACATAGTTATCTTGAAAAGGGGGTCTAATATCCTGGTCTTGGTTAGGCCTACCAACATTTATGTTCTGTGTTTTCCTAAAATTCGGGTTTCTTATAGTGTTGGACTGCTGCCCTTCCCATGATGCTTTTCTCTCAACATGTTCTACTCTTTCTCCTAGTCTTTGTAGGCCATTAATGATAGCGTCAAGTTTCTGGTCAAAGGATGAGGGTTCTTCCTTAAAGGTGGTTCTCTTTTCCATTCTCGCTCTGTTTCTTTTGGCAATTAAGTTGGCTTCTACCGTGACAGCAACCTTTTGTGCGTCTTCAAGGGTTGCGGGAGCTCTTTCTTTCAACTGATATGCCATATCAGGGTCAAAACTGTCGGGAAATTTGTACAAGGCTAAATCGGGTGGAGGTCTTAAATTTTGTGGTATCGCGTTATATACAGTGTTGAATCTGGCACAGTACTCCAAAACGGTCTCTTGAGGACCTCGTTTGATTGTATCATATTCAGCTAGTATGTGCAAATGATCTTTCTTTTTCTCCCGTCTGTTGATAAAGGCTAGGTAAAGCTCATCAGGAGTGGTTATGGAATTTGCAGCAAGTGATCTGAACCAAGTTCTTACATCACCTATCAAGCTCTGAACAGAAATTCTCATTCTCACGCTGTCATCATCTATTTCATAGTTCTCAAAATGGTCTTGCATCTTTTTGGCATGCTGAATAGCTGTGAAAGGGCCAGTGGAATCAAAATATGTGATTTTGGATTGGTAGTCCTGAGGTAAAGCTGCAACGTTAGTAGGCAACTACAGGGGTGCATATCTATTAGCCATATTGGTGGGGATAATAGGAACAACAAGGATTACTGGTACAACAGGAACGACTGGTACAACAGGAACGACTGGTACAACAGGGGTGATAGGAATGGTAGAAACAACAGTGGTTGTAATGGGAATATGTGCAGTGAATGAAGGTGTGAAGGGAGGGCTTTGAGATGTAGATGATGAACTAGGGGAAGCAGGGGTGGACCGGAATAAAACCTTGACAGGAGTTGGAACAGAGCTAGGGTAAGTTGTTTCGGGACTCAAATCAGCAAAATTTTCCTGTCTTTGTTGCTTCCTAAGGATTTTAGGGATTATGTTAGGGTTTTGAAGAATAGCTGGAGGATCTGGGTCTGGGTTTGACCTTGTATATCGCGGATTTTTCTTGGGAGCCAGCTTCCGAACTTGTTTTTTGGGTATATTTTTGGAATATTTTTGTATTTACAGGGGCCAGATAAGATTTTGGAATGACTGTATATATATTAAAACTAGCATGAAGATTGACTGAAGCAGCTTTTATCTAAACCTGTTAATGTAAAAAAAAAACAGTTTCAAAGGCTTCCTGGCTGACATTCAGGCTTCATCTGTAGTTTTAGGAAATATACAACAATTAGAAAATCAATTTCTACAAGGGATTTTTTTAACCTTCTTCGTGAAACTCTGTAAAATTAACTGAGGAAGTCCCCAGCGGAGTCGCCATTATGTTATCACTCAGGTTGTCCCTGAAGGTTAAGAAAGGGATACGGCCGAGGTAACCACAAACCAACTTTGGATTGCAGGTTCTAGCCAACTTCCAATCAGAGAGGGCTCTCTCTTTTAGATTTAACTTTGTTGAAGGGGGTGATTTTAGGCTAGGTCTTGGGCTCAGGGGGTTCTTTGTTTTGTTTTGGTGGGAAAATTGATTCTTCAGGTGGAGAGGCAGTGCATAGTCTAAGTTTCTCGAACCATTGGGCGTGGAGTCAAGGAGGAGAAATGTTGTTATATTTCTTTAAACGCAGTGAGGGAAGATGGAGCAAGATAGCTGAGGTTGTAGCAATTTTCAGGTTCAGGGGATGGCATGAATGCTAAAGAAAGAGAGGCAGTTAAGAATCTCTCCAACAGATTAGCAGAGGAGACAACAAGGCACTACCTAGGGGCAGTTAAGAATCCCTAGATAATTGGCCAGCACAGGTGAACTGGGGCAAACATGAGCCAGAAGGAATTCAATGTTCATAACCAATTCATTTAGAAGAAAACATCAAGAAACAGCAGGAATTGAGCATAGAGAGTATTTAAACTAATTCTAGGCTATTCTGTCTTCCTGCTATTTAGATAATGGCAAACACATAAACAGAGATAAGAGGCACTTATTGCTTCAGGCCGCAGCACAGGAATTCCATCTTCAACTCTTCAAAACATTCATCAACAACAGACAGTTCATTCTCCGAGCTTTCAACAATCTTTGATTATGGAAAGACTCAGGTATACAATGCGAGTCTCTAGTGAAAATTATCAATTGACCAACCCTTAAAACTATACAGAGGGTGGTATATATAGGGCAAAACTTTCTATCTACTGCTTTTATTACATCTTGACCTAATCAGGTCATAAAACATCATTTATTGACCTAACTCTATCTGGCATTACATGCAAAAATCTCTTGAGCGGCGCTGAGGGTCGCTGTATCAGAAATAAGTGAATGATGTGGTCCTTGGTGGCTTGCTGTAGTTTCTTCTGAAATAAATATGCATGGGTTCCTGTTCGTCGAAGTCTGCCTGCATTTAAGTTTAAGCTGTGATTTGAGTGCAGGAATGGGCTTTAGCTGCCTGATTTGACTTCCTGATGGGCTCATTAATTCTTAGCTGCTTCGAGCCACTAAAATATCTTAGGCTGATACTCTTTGACAAAAACTGGGCTGCTGATCTGATGTACTGCGGGTCTAATCACCAGTAAATGGCCGTTGTTCGGCCTCTGCACCTTTGAAATTGTTTTCTGATCCTTTCAGCATGCTCTGTGAAGAAAACGGATCATTTCTGCACCTTTTCGGGCTTCCTGGTGCTGCATGGAGCGAAGATTCCTTAAAGATTCCCTGAAGATTCTCCATTTTGGCCCAAAAAATCCTGCGATGAGGCACAAATCGCTCATCAAAAACTGCCTCAGAATTTGATTTCGGGGCTCCGAAGTGCGATTTTTGCGCCTCTGCGCCCAAATAATGTTGATGACGTCAGCATGACATCAGCATTGTAAGGCAGGTGACGTTAGCATGGCGACGTGGCGGGATAACGTCAGCATGACATCATCACGTATGGTCGATGACGTGGCAGGTACGGTGGCGGGGACACGTGGCAGTGACGTGGCAGGAGGCCACGCAGGCAGGTGACTCATCGGGTGACTGGGCAGGGGGGTTGACGTGGGTATGATTGTGCAAGGGGTGACGTAGGCATGACGTCACTGGGCAGGGCGGTAAGCGGTATGTGGCGCACCGCTTGTGGTGGATGGTGGTTTCGGAGGGAGGGGCTCCGCCACAGCCCGACGCCTGACACATGGTGCGAGTACAGCGGCAAAACCGCCGAACTCCCGAACGTTAAAGGCCGGGTGCGTCGGGGATGAGGATGCCCGCCAGCCGTAGATCTGCGGGGCTGTGGATCAGACCGCTGGCGGCGGACGCGACGGGATAGGGGGTTAACGGGTGGGAATATTCGCAGGAATATTCCGAATTTAATATGCGCGGCGGATGGGTTATAAACTTAGGAAAATGGGTTTACAGGGTTAAATAAAGGCGCGGGTTAATATTTGTGCACAGGAACTTTGGGTTAGGGGCGGAATGTGGGTTTTTACAGCGGTGGGGTGAAATTTTTCATGGGGAAAGGTGAAATCATGGGTTTTTTGGGGGTCTTTAGGGTTAAGGGAGAGGTTACTAGCTGACCAGATGTCAAACTAGTTCCTCAATGACTCGGATGGGCTAAAAACAGTCCCAGATGGACTGTGATTTCCCTGACTTAGTAGAATTATGGCTATAATGCCAGGGATGGGATATTTACATAGGGGAGTGTTATATACATGATTTTAATAGGGGAAAGGAAAACTGAAAGGGAGTTATATAATAAAGTTAAAAGTTAATATGGAGATGAAGAGAGGGCGCTAAGGTGTGAGACCTTATGCCATTTCTGGGAAAAGAAGGCTCACAGATGATGAGTGAGCAATCCTTGAGTGAAGGAGATCCTCACTAAGGCAAATGTCATGGGGATGATGAAATTGAGAGGCTCAAGCAGATCTTGACCTCTTGGGGGATGTTAGTAAGTGACTTTGGGGTGATGAGAAGAAAGGGGAGGTTAGTGAATCTCAGCCTGAGTACCTTCATGAAACTGCAAAACTGCCTGATAACTGTGATCAGAAAAGATAAGACATTGTGGAATACAAAATTGATCACTAGTCATGATTCTGCCACACCAAAGCTACCTACCCAGCCTACTGTCCTAAAATTTTTTCTTCTTTTTGTTTTGGGTGCACTTAGACTTGTAGACCCAGATTCACAATTTTTCTTTTGAATTTTCCTATCTAGATCTGCACTTATTTCTGCCAGGGCCCAGATTAAACAGTTGGGTCCCTTTGATTCTCTACCTATCTACAAATCTGCCAAGATTAAACTGTTTGGACAGATGTCATTCTCTATATTCTAAAACAAGAAATTGAAACCTAGGGAGGCCAAGATTAGACGGTCTGGACCTGCCTTTAAGAACTTCTTCAAAACTGGAACAACTCATCAAAATTGGAAACAACAGTACATTTGAATTGGCATACTCTATTACTTCTTCTCTGGTTTTCTTCTATGGAAATATGGAACCTTGCTGCAAGAAAGATGACATCTTTGGCCTGTAAAAATGTCAATCATGAAATATGAAACCTGTTGCAACAGGAGGCTAACAAGACCTCAGTCCGTGCTCCGTAGATTGTTGCTGAAAGGGCCAGTAGTACTGGGATTTGCTTGGCTAAACTCACTGTTGAACCTGGGTCAAGCCCCACGTAGCCAACAAATGGTTTCGTTGCCGGGAATGGGATTTTCCTAAGGGATATTTGATGTCGTGCCACTGGAACCCAAAAAAGAAGGAAATTGAAGAGTGGTTGGACAATAAGATTCACTAGTTCGCGACACAGAAAAATAGAACTCTGCAAGTATCCGAGAAAAGGTGGCTGCATAGCTACGTGTATACGTAAATCCACAAGATCTTCTTTTCATACTTTCCTTCTGAATTATATGAGTGGATCACAAGGTTAGCCGACAGCCAAGGAAGGTGTAAGCTCGACCAACCGATAGTGTGGACTCTAGAACTAGTGTGCAAACTAGAGGCATCAAAAGATAATATCACGTGAGCTGTGGACCATTGGCTCGACTAGATAATAGGGGGATTTATCACTGAGTTCCCAGTAGACACGACCGTGAGCTACAATGAAGCAGAACAACGTTTTCTCAAGGGATCGCAAGGTAGGTACATTAAATCTCTGAATACTTGGATTAAGATGTTGTTATGTGAAAAGCGGGTTATGTGAATACATTAATGTTTGGAATGATGCGGAGTGGAAAGATCTACAAAGGTAGCAAGGGATTAGGAAACAGTCCCTTAATTTTACCTTTGTGAGAGAATGAGGAAGAGCTTGCTCGGGTCTCTCCAGGAAGCATGGTCAATTTGATAAGGCAGTGCATTCCGCAGTTACCACCTCCACCCACGGCACCACCCGCTTCACCTCCTTCACCTCCATCTCCACCCACTCCACCTCCACCAACCCCGCAGTTCAACATGGCGAGCACAATCAAGCTACCCATATTCAGAGGAGTAGGGAATGAGGATCCACAACAGTTCTGGTTCGTGGTAAGAGCAATGTGGGAAGTGCAAGGGGTCATAGATGACAACATTAAGAAGGCTACATTGGTGAGTGCGCTATAGGATCGCGCGTTGACATGGTGTTGTTGGCATTATAATGTATGCGTTTTACTTGATGGCAACCCACTTATAGCAAAAAATATCACTTGTATACGGTAACTAGACGAATCTACAGAAGATATATTAGATGTGACAGAGTGCATGGTATATGTGACAAAATGCAGGAATCAGTTCAGAAGTAATATACAATGACAACTCTCTCAGATGATAGATCACAGTACATCAATTTAACAGCAAAGAATTACAAATCAGTCTTCACAGAATGAAAAAATAGAGGTATACGCAGGTTCACCATTGACCAAACTACGTATACATGCATGTTCACTATACACAAGTCGCATATACGTACACACGCACTTTCACAGAAGGAAAAGTGCGTCTAACTTGGAAAACTAAGTTTTTGGTTCGAAGTATTTGGACCATGGTATTTTGATCCATGGTATTGGTCCTAGGGATCTGGTCCGAGGTATTGACCCTGGGTATTTGGTCCAAGGTATTGGTCCTAAGTGGTTTTGGTCCATGGTATTGAGAAAGGCCTAAAACTATAAAAGGAGGAGAAGAACATTAGGCCAAGGTGTGCAAGTATCGAATATCTGATGAAGTGTTAGATCTAGTATGAAGGTTATTCGGTTATGGAGCATTGCTAGATCTGAACCAAGGATGAACCTTAGCGGATGATGAGGAACTAGATCTAATGATGGATCAGGATCTTAAGGCGTAAAATGAACTATCATTATGTGCTTTTTCTCATGAATATTCTATATTTGAATATTGATGCATATGTTATTCTATAAATGATATGATCTAGGTATAACTAAAGTCTAGAATAGCTGCAGAATTATGAATTAATAGTTGCAGACGTATACGCTGGTTGGCTTTGAGAAAATCCTGTATACACGTAGGTTCGACAGATGAAAGTAGCGTATACCTTATAAAATATGTTTTAGTTGCTACTATTTGCTGTTGCGGAGTTCTAGGTTTTGGTTACTATAGTCTGGTGACAGTATTCTGAATGATCAGATTGATGGGTTTTGAAAGTGATTGCTTGATTCGGTTGTGGTAGGATCAAAAGGTGATTGGTTGATGCAGATATATTTGAATTACACTTATGATGTTGTTGATGGATCCAGTCTAAAAATTTATGAAACATGGTCCTTGGAGGAAGAAAGAAGGTTGTAGCCTTCTATAGGTCGACACTTATGTACTAGTAAACATATCAGCTAGTACAAGAGCTAAGGGGGTTGTAGCTCCCTTCCAGTAGTAGCTAGAAAACGAGAGAAGGTTGCAACCTTCTACGGGTAGAAGCTTGCGTACTGGTATAAGTCTACACTAATACAAAATTGTAAATAGAATTTCTTATTATTAAAAGAAGACATAGATGACATCAGTAGGTGGTTTTTACCCACATTGGGTTTCCACCTTATATCTTGGTGTTCATGTGTGATGATTATTCTTTATTATTCTTTCACTGCACTGTCTAATTAGTATCTGACATACTGGTTAAAGTTAAATACATGATAAATTGGGTAAATCAAAAGTTCTCTGCATATATTCTGGTTGTTTTAATAACAGTCGCGTGTACACACTGGTTCACTTAGCTAAAGTAGTGTATACAAATCTGCCTATGGAAATGAAAAATTATTGAGTTACTAATATTGATTCCCCCCCCTCTCAGTATTATTTCCAACAATTGGTATCAAAGAAGGTCCTTCTGAAGAAGCTTGATCGCTTGAAGGAAGATCCATCATCGTGAGTAATCAAGAAAGTGGGGGATCTATCAGATCGCCAATCTTTAATGGGAGCAACTTTGTCTATTGGAAGATAAGAATCACATCCTACCTTCAATTACTTGGAACAGATGTCTGGGAAATCGTGGAAGGAGGATATACATTTCCATCAGAAATTCCTATAGATATGGCAGGTAAAAAACAATATGAAACAAATGCCAAGGCTGTTAATACATTATTGGGAAGTCTGTCACAATCAGAGTTTGTCAAAGTTATGTAGCTCAAATTAGCCAAAGAAATATGGGACAAAATTGTTCTAAGCTACAAAGGATACTCTCAGGTAAAACGTGCTAAACGACAAACTCTCATAATTCAATATGAAACTCTTAAGATGCACAATGATGAAAGTATTTCTAGTTAATTCTTACGTATAGATGAGGTTGTTAATTGCATGAAAAATTTGGGTGAAGAGATAAAGGAAGTTACCTTAGTTGAGAAAGTTTTAAGATCCTTGTCTCCTAAATTTGAATTAAAAGTATCTGCCATAGAAGAAAAACAGGATCTACAGGCTATTACTATGACACAACTTCACAAAATCTTAACTGTCTTTGAGATGAGAAAAGGAGGCCCATCAGATATGAGAGAATCCACATTCAAAGCTTCAACAAAAGGAAAAGGAGAACTCAATGAATTAGGACATATTTCAAAAGAAGAAGATGAAGTAAACTTTGTCAAGAAGCTTCAATGGGGTTCTGGAAGATTTAGAGGTAAACTACCTTTCCAATGTTTTGTCTATGGTAGAGTTAGTCGTTATGCTGCCAAATGTCCTCATAAAGATAAATATGATAAAGGGAAGGAATCTGCAAAATGGAATAGAAAACAAAGTGTAAGTAAAAAGAGTTACTATACTCATGAAGATAGAGATGGATTATCAAAGAGTGATGAAGATGAAAATAGTAATGACTATAGACTTCTAATGGCTTATGAAGATGATAAATTTTTGGATGCTTCAGAAGAAGATGAATGTCATGAAGAAATTTATAAATTCAAAATCTGCTTAGAAGAAAACAATATGATTATAGATACCTTGACATATCAACTTGCTAAAAGAGAAAAACACAATGAAAAACTAGAATATGAAATTGTGGGTCTAAGAAAGGATCTTGAGAAAACAAAATCTCTCAATCTTAGATTTGCTAAAGGATCAAAAACCTTTAATGAAATTATTAAAGTAAAGCGTTCTCCTCTGATAAAGAAGGGTCTTGGATATATTGAAGAAGCACCTCAATCACAGAAGCTGTCAACCTCCACTAAAAGCTATCTTCATGCAGCAAAGAATAGTGAACAGTATGACAATCATCAGCAAAGCCATAAGGCAGATCACCAGGTAAATCAGGCTCAGTTTGCTCCAAGGATAAATAGAAGTCACAACCAACCTTAGGTAAATCATACTCAATTTGTTTCAAAGATGAATAGAAAATACAATCACCAGATCAATAGATTCGATAATCGTAGGAACTTCTTCAATGGTCAATGTTTCTCATGTCATAATTTTGGACACAAAGCTACTCAATGTGTTTCTTACAAAACTATCATGACTAGAGAAGCACAAAATCAAAGGAATGTGACGGGGATTAAGAAAAGTTCCTATAATAACTTTTCTCTTCTTGAAAATGAATTAGAATGCTCAATATGTAACAACTTTGGCCATGAAGAATCTGAATGTAGAAGTAAATTTCAGCAAACATCTCAAAAGGAGCAAACTCCATTAAATCCCAAAATATGGAGAAGGAAAGAACTGTAAACAGAAAGATGTGGTATAGCCTTGTATGCAGAAGGAAAAGAAAACTAGTGGTACATCGACAGTGGATGCTCAAAACACATGATAGGTGACAAAGAAAAACTACACTCATATAATGCCTTAGAAAAGAAAAAGAATGTCTAATTTGGAAACGACACTCCACTCATATAATGCCTTAGAAAAGAAAAAGAATGTCTCATTTGGAAACGACACTCCTGTTGTCATAAAAGGTAAAGGCTCTGTTTTCTTGAAAGAAAAGTTAAAGCTGGGAATGTTATGTATGTTAATGGTTTAAAGCATAACCTGTTGAGTGTAGGTCAAATGTGTGATCAAGGAAATGAAGTGGTGTTTCGATCAAATGGATGTGTTGTTTGTGAGCTTGATATAGGAGAAACTATGATCAAAGGTATAAGAACTCCAAACAACCTATGCATAATCAAGGGAGGACACCAATAGTGCTATCTAAGCAAAAATGATGAAAACTATCTATGGCACAGAAGATTGGACATCTAAGCTTTTCTCAAATAAGAAAAGCATGTTGATTCGAGGATGTTCGTGATCTTCCAGATATCAGCATTCCTAAAAATACTATATGCAAATCATTTCAATTCAATAATCAAACTAGATCTCACTTAGTTAAAAAGGAAGGGTCAACTAGTAAGCCTCTTGAACTTGCTCGTACTGATTTATGTGGACCATCAAGGAAAAAGTCACCTTGTGGAGAAGAATACTTTATATTATTCATTGATGATTTTTCCAAAATGTGTTGGATAGGTCTTCTAAAGCATAAAGATGAATCATTTGAAAAGTTAAAAGCCTTCAAAGCTTTATTTAAAGATGAATTACATCACAAAATCAAATGCCTCAGATCTGATCGAGGAGGGGAATTTACCTCGGATGAATTCTTTGACTTTTGTGAACAACATGGAATAAAAAGGCAGTTCTCCACCGCAAGGACTCCTCAGCAAAATGGAGTGGTAGAAAGGATGAACAAAATTGTTCAACAAATGGCTCGAGCTATGTCAGATGAATCTGTAACTCTTGTAACCTTCTGGGGTGAAGTTGCATTCACTGTCGTCACTATTCTCAACCAAACAAATGTTCAGGTAAACAACACTCAAATTCCACATGAACTTTGGTATGGTAAGACTCCTACTATAAAATACTTCAAAGTTTTTGGAAGAAAATGTTACATCAAAAGGACTAATGAAGATATTCTTCTTGGCTACTCTTCCCAAAGTAAAGGATATAAATGTTATAATAAAATACTTGGGAAAATTATTGAAAGTATTGATGTTGTGGTTGATGAAGCATTCAAAAATCCAAAATAGATAAAAACTGAAGATTATGACAATGAAGAAGATGAGGATCATTTTCCCACATCAAATCACACTCATTCTAAAGAAGAAACCAATGAAACAGTGGAAGAAGAGATAATAGTAGAAGAAACGACTCCATCCAAGTATATTAAGAAAAATCATCTAGAAACGCAAATTTTAAGGGAAAAAGGGGAAGGTGTGCAAACAAGAAGAACTATTGCAGAAGCCTCAAGCTATCTAGCATTACTATCTTCCACAGAACCTCAAAATGTAAATGAAGCATGCAAATGTGAATTTTGGGTCAAGGCCATGAATGAAGAACTTGAGCAAATTGAAAAAAATAACACTTGGGAATTAGTTCCTAGACCTCATGATAAAAATATCACAGGAACTAAATGGATATTCAAAAACAAGTTGAACAAAAATGGAGAAGTTATTAGAAATAAGGCCAGACTTGTTTGCAAAGGATATGCTCAACAAGAAGGTATATATTTTGAAGAAACTTTTGCACCTGTTGCTAGACTTGAAGCCATAAGGATGTTTCTTGCTCTTTCTAGTTTTTAGTAATTCAAAGTATACCAAATGGATGTAAAATATGCCTTTCTTAATGGAGACTTAGAAGGAGAAGTCTATATTGAGCAACTAGAAGGATTCATTCTTGGAAATGATGTAAAACTTGTATGCAGAATCAAAAAGGCTCTCTATGGTCTAAAACAAGCTCCAAGGGCGTGGTATTACCATCTTGACAAATATCTCCACCAAGAAGTTTTTCCAAAAGGATCAGCAGATAGAAATCTATATACAAAGATTGACAATGATAAATTGCTAATAATTGTTGTTTATGTTGATGATATCATTTTTGGTAGCAATGAAGAATCCATGAGTCGGAATTTTTCTTCAGTAATGAAGCAAGAATTTGAAATGTCCTTGCTTGGTGAGCTTACCTATTTTCTTGGTCTACAAGTTCAACAAAATAAAGATGGTATTTTTTTGTCACAAACCAAATATCTCAAACAGATCTTGAAAAGGTATGTCATGGAATATTCTAAACCAGTATGTACCCCAATGGTAACATGATGTAGTCTTAGCTCAAATGATGAATCAGCAGTAGTACGTCAACCAACTTATAGATCCATGATTGGCAGTCTACTTTATCTAACAGGTACTCGACCTAGAATCATGCATGCAATGGGAATAGTTGGAAGATTCCACGCAAATCCAAAGGAATCACACCTTCAGGCAGTCAAAAGGATTTTCAAATATCTTCAAAGAACACAGAAATTTGGTTTATGGTATCCTAGAGATACAAATCTTACACTTCATGCATATACAGATGCAGATTGGGCAGGAAGTGTTGATGACAGAAAAAGCACTAGTGTTGGTGCATTCTATATGGGTTCCAAGTTGGTGTATTGGTTCAGCGAGAAACAAAGTTCATTTGCATTATCTACAGCTGAAGTAGAATATGTGGTTGTTGCATCTTGCTGCACACAACTACTTTGGATGATGCAAACCTTGTAAGACATTCAAATCACATGTACTCCACCCATCTCCATTCTATGTGACAATACAAGTGCCATTAATATTTCAAAGAATCTAGTCATGCACTCTAAAACCAAGCACATACCCATCAAATATCATTTTCTACGTGAACAAGTGCTTGAACAAAAGGTCAAATTGGAGTATGTTCCCTCCAAAGAGTAGGTTGCTCATATATTCACTAAACCACTGCCCATAGAGACATTTGAATATCTCAGATAGAAGCTGGGAGTAGTTTCTACATGATCCGGTTGTTAAAATCCATATTTTTAGAAAGGTTGTTATATGCAAGTTTCATGAAGTGTAGTCGAGTACATACACTAGTTTTTGTGGGGACAATCGCGTATATGTTGGTTTGAGGAAAAGCAATGGGCCAAAATTAGGAGAAGGGGTCTAAATATGGTTCAGTGAATTATCTACTCTCTTTGATGATGGTTACAATCTGCTGATGAAATGTGGAAATATGTTGGTTCTCATAACTTGTTGATAACTTGATGTATATCTGATTCATGATGATGCCTTGATAATTTTTCTGATATATGCAATGATCAGATCTGACAGTGAACATCTGGCATAGGTTCAGGGGGAGCATATGCTTCTAATAATGTATTGTTGGCATTATCTTAGAAGATCTTGGTATATATCTGCATAGTTTTTTTGATTCAAGTGATTCTTTTTTCTAGACATATACTGTTTGATGGTCTGGATGCTGTTCACAAATGCTTATGGAATAGATCAAACATGGTTTATAATAGTTGTTGATGATTATCATGGTCTTGTTTATATTTTTGGTCTCTGTTATAAATATCATGTATATCATTCAATGTAAAGGTCATATCAAGACCCGTGATGTAATAATTTGTCTTTGGCTGTTGTAGTCTTTTGATGAGTCCCTTTTGGTCATATGATGTAATTTGTACCCCCACTATGCATGGGAAGGATGATGTAATAATTGCTATATTTCAGTCATGTATAAACAATTGGTATATCCCCACTTGGTTGGGTGGATAATTCAAGTTTGGTATATCCCCACTTGGTTGGGAGAATGGATGTATGATGAGTCATTGGTGATAGGGAGGTCAAACTCACTCAGTTGAGTTATAGAGTCATGCTATTTTTGCTTGAAAATATTTGCAGACTCTGCATGTACTCAGGGGGAGCAAGGATGATACAATATATCTTAGCATGAACAAAGGGGGAGTTCAATCAGATAATTCAGCATGTTCCTAGGGGGAGCATGATCAATATTCAGCTATTGAAAGTCATCATTTTGGTCAGCCTTTCGCCCTTGATGTCAAAGGGGGAGAGTGATTTGGTGTTGTTGTTGCCATCAATTCCAAAGGGGGAGATTGTCAGCATTATAATGTATGTGTTGTACTTGATGGCAACCCACTTATAGTAGAACAACTCACTTGTATATGGTAGCTAGATGAATCTACAAAAGATATATCAGATGTGACAAAGTGCATGGAAGATGTGACAAAATGCGGGAATCAGTTCAAAAGTAATATACAATGGCAACTCTCTCAGATGATAGATCACATTACATTAGGTTAACAACAAAGAATTATAGATCAGTCTTCACATAATGAAGAAAGAGAGGTATGCACAGATTCACCATTGACCAAGCTGTGTATAGATGCATGTTCACTATACACAAGTCACGTATCCATACACACACACTTTCACAGAAGGAAAAGTGCGTATACCTTGGAAAACTAAGTTTTTGGTATGAATTATTTGGTCCATGGTATTGGTCTTGTTAGGTTCCTATACTAATAGGTGTCATAATTTTTGAATGGATGAGATTAGATCTGTAATATGTACATACCTTTGATTTCTACAAATGTTTTCCATATTCAAAAAATTATAAAAAAATAAAAAATGTAAAGAGGGTATGTCCGAAAAGAAAAATTAAAGGACAAGAGAATAAAAAAGGTCAAAAAAGATGAAAAAATGAACCCCAAGAAAGAAAAAAGACCATGAAAGTCTGCAAGTCAAAATGCCACTACTATTTACTTTTGATGCAGAATAAAATTTTGTGTGCATCTTGTTAGCTTTGCCACTGTTATGGCCTAAATCTACCTCGGGCTGAGAAAGGTAGGTCTAGGGTAACATCAAACCACGCTTAACCTGGTAGCTAGCCCTACCAGGCCGGGAGAGGGCTCTCTCCTTGTCAATCTCAAGAAAATATAGCAAATGAGGCTTGAGATGACTGATGTGAAGACTAATTTTAGGCTAGGTATATGCTCAAAGACGTTTGATTGAATTTAATGTTGGTTTGCTGGATCAAATGTGAAAGGCAGATTTGGGTCTAGGGAATGAACTCAGCCTTGCAGAGGTTTCTGTGGGGAAAGGTAGGTAAATTATTTAGTACTTTAAATTTAGTGAAATGGAGAGTCTTAAGACTAGTGAGGAGTTGGAGAGGGCATGAAAGTATCAGGAATCCTCTTCAAAATGTTGAAAACATATAAAACTAAACAAACCCTAGGTAGAGCACTGCACATCAATGATTTCTACCTTTATCCTTGATTCATTTAGTTAAGCTGGAAAGAGAGAGATTATGGCATACATAAATACATGTAAACTTGAATCATAGAAGGAAAAACAATACTAAATCACCTTGCCACAAGAATCCCACAAAATGCTGCAAACCCTGGTCTATTTCCTTGCCAAATTGCAGAGATGAATGTACAACAATGCTCAAGGCATTCACAAGAGTCAAACCTTCTACCAAATTCCAACCCCTACACTATGAAATTCATAAAATATATACATTTTCTCATCCTTGTACTAAGAGAATTGAGCTCAACCATTTTCTTCAAAATAAAATCAGTTACATTAAACTTGGACTGAATTTCTGAAAATAGGTGTTGAAGATGAACTCGTATCTCCTAAACCATAGAACTTGTTACAAAATTGAAAGATATTTTCGTAGATAAGGTCATTTTGGAGAAAAAAATCTCTCAAATTTTGGAAATTCATTTCCAGTTGCTCATAATCTGTGCCACAAAATCATCTCTAAAACAGAAAATCATTAAAAATTTAAATCTGTGAAAATGAGCTGTAAATATCTAGTCACATGTCCCAATTCATGACACTTGTGAATAAACGGAAAGAGGCTTTTGTTATATGGCTCGTAATTAACAAAAACCTCCTTGGGGTTTGCCAAATGACTTTCCATCTGTTGTAAAATGGCACCGCACTAAAATGCCTAAAACAGTAAAAAATATAAAAAATTTGCTTTGTTTTAATGTAGGTTCCAAATGTCATTGTATATTTCCCACATAGTAGCACTTGTACATAAACGGAAGGAGGCTTTAGTTATTTGGTATGTGATGAACAAAAACCTCTTTCACTTTTGAAAAATTCCTTACTATTATTTCAGAAACTGATTTTGTACTAAACTTTTCATTGTGTGCAGCAACTGACCTCAAAACATGCATAACCAAGAATCACTCATTCATTTCAATCAGATCTTCTAATTTGGGAGCCGGTTATGGGAATGTGATATACCATTGGAAGGATTTTTCCAAGCTTCTTCTAGTGGACACATTTGTGACATGTTTTGTGTTGAACATCATGTGCAAAACATCTAACAAAACCAGACATAGTAAGAGCTCATGTTGATCCCTAGTGACAAGCTGCGAAGACTAGAACTAACAGCCACAATCCATGGATGGTCAAAATGTTTAAACTTGGATATTTCATGTTTTCAATTTTTTTGCTTAGAGATAGAGAATAAAATCTAACCAAACCGTTTAATCTTGGAAGATAAGTAGATAGGTAGAGTAAATAAAAGGAGCCCAATTATTTAATCTAAGCCCTTGGATATAGTAAAGTTAGACTTAGTTAGAATACCATTGTAAAAGAAAAGAAAAAGGTTTTGATAAGGGTTTACCAGCTTAAGTGCACCCTAATAAAGAGAAGTAAAAATTCTAGGATGAGTAGATGGGTAAGTAGTTGAATGGTTGCAGAATTGTGATGATTGATTAGATAAGATCATATCATTTAACTTCATCATCAAATTTCCAAGTATGGATGAAAATTGAGCATATATCAAGTACATAAAGTCAATTGATTAACCTCCCTCATTCATTACCTTTTTCACTTAACTAATTTCCAAGGAAAGTCTTAAAGTACCTAAAATCTTAAGTTAAATGGGCTTAGAGATTTTCTCCGACTTCTAGAGGGACCGGACCCTCAACCCAATAACTTACAGATCCCAAGTACTAAAGGTCCCCTCATAAGCATTCACCCCTTCCATAATTCACTCATATTCCCAAATAAAACCCTTTTTCTAAGGTTAAACTACTTTAGCCTAGGAAAATTATTTGTTCCCCCCCACATAACTCATTTCCACATAAAAAACCCACAAATTATGTTTAGCCTAAGTTTTTATGTTTTCTATGTGAAAGCAAGAAACAAATTGCAAAGGACTTCATTTTACACTTAGTGCTAAAACATTATCCACCATTTTTATATTAACTTTTAACTCTATTTATATTAAACTCCCGAGAAAATAACCCTTTCCCTTATGTATGTATTAAAAGCCCCTTTATATTAATATCCCACCCCAAAGTTTTAAACATAAAATTTATAGTAAAACCCTCATTTATCAACCCGTGATTAATTATAAGTCAAACCATCCACCAATGAAATCATCCTCGATGCCATTAACCCACCATAAACCTTGATTAAGTAATCCTGCCACACTTAATCCTCTGCTAGGCCCCTTCATTAAACTTCATGTCAAATCCCCGCCCCGATCACCATACAATCAGGCGCCATTTGATCTGACGGTTGATGATCATATCAGGTGGCCTCCGAAGGCCGACCTTTACCTGCCCGATATGGGTGGTTTCACTATTCACTCCGGTGCTACGTGGTGCTCGATGAGTGGCATCAGGTGGCCTCCCTTCGAAACCACTCCAACCCAAAAGTGGTGCGATCTAAGCCCGCTTACTGCCTCCTGCTAGATGACAAACAAACATCCCATCCCCCACTAAAAGCCAAACATACCTATTACCAAAGCCCGCCAAGCAGTTGACTTTGCAAATAAAACTAAAAAACTCATTATTTTTGGTTCTATCACACTCAGACCTCCATGCAAGTTGCAGATAATGTACAAACTACCAACCCACGTTCAACTGTCAACCTACAGAAGCCGTTGAACTCCCAGTTCACTCTTCAGTCACCTATACCTCCTGCAACTGTGCACATTCATTAATCAACCCCGTTTAGCGCCAAAACTAGGTATTTACTCAAATTTCTCCAAGAAACCCTGTCCCATTCCCAAAATTATTACTTAATTGCTTCAACTATTAAGTAATTAAGTAGAAGAATTGTTCATCCACCTCAAGACCACTCCGAATTAAGCTAATTTTCCCTAAATACCATAGAAAACCATTCGCCCCTGTCCTTGAATCCACAATAACCAAGGATGGTTGCGCTAGTTGCATTAAATTTCCTACCAATTTCTACTCCCCATAGGGACTTAGACCATCTACCCTTAACAGATAAAGTTTTTCAGGTCAAAGATACCTCTGTCCAAGAATCACCACTGAAATTATACTTCATACATAGAGACCAATACTATAACCACGCAGACAAAATAGGTCTTTGGGAATCATGTTTGCCCAAGTATCAATTCCCTAGAGTTCATATCTTCCCTCAGATTGTCCACTATTGCCACATGAACTAAAATACCATCCAAAGAGCAGTGATGACTCCTGACCAAACTATACTATTTACCATCACTGTTGAATCCATAAATGAAATGTTGCAGTGGAAACCAAGCCAAAAATTGACCCCCCTTTCTATTGGGGACCTTCTTAACAGATTCCCTACTCTCATCTCCATCGAACTTGCTCAGTTATTCCAGACCTTCATTAGGGAACACCAATATATTCCAAAGGACCCTCCCCATACATGTGGACCATATTCTCTAATCTTGGTTGAAACATCATAGAAATGATATCCAATGTGTTAGACCAGACTACAAGTGAATTTGTTGATGAGATTATCATAGCTTTCACGTCCATTTACACTCCTAGACAACCCCCTGCCATCATGTTTGACTATGCTAAGTTCATTTCAGATAAGATGCATGATCAATTCATGAGAATGGAAAATGAAAGAGTGTTCAAATATTCATCAATTTTATATCATTTTTCCTGTACTATCAAGGTGATAAATTCCCATTCACACTCCAAAAGCTTGATAGCAGAGACAACCCCAGATTAGTGGTCTTCTGGACTTCATTAATCCATCAATTTGACTCTACATATACCTATATAGATTTCATAGATCTCTTTGTGCAACCAATGGCAACTATTTTGTTAGGAAGTCCTCCCCCCAGAACCAATGCAAATATTAGGAGGGTCCTATAGTTGTCCAAACAATATAGAGTGGGAGATTGGTACTTGTACCAAAATCACACTGAAATCAGGATATATGGCTGTGAACTAGCACCCTACAAACTGCCAAAATGCCTCCCCATGAGATTTTTTGCTCTGGAGTACAACAAGCAAATGATTAATTCAGATGAGGTACATTTTTTGAAGGCCAAGAAGAAAGCTCAGCTCAGAATAAAATACTAGCTTGGCCCCTTTATATGCAACAATAGGGAATTCAAAGAGGCAAGTGTCACAAGAGAAGTTTCTGGAAAATTCCATGATCATCCACTTAGAAAACTGTCTCTGCCATTTGTCTATTCTCGCTCATCGCACCCCAAAGAAGGCCATTTCAGTATGCATTGCACCTAGCTAGTGTGGCAGCTAGTATGCATCGCACCTTGACCATGGAGCAGTCAGTATGGTCCAGCTTTGGCCAGTTCTGAGTAGTTTTTTAGGTGGAACTTCTGGGAAACAATGTAATCAATTTACCATGATCCTTTAGGGTATGAAACAAAACTTTTAGGGACTAAAGAGCCCTAAGTTTATGGACATATGTGTTTAGGGTTGCAGTGCCCAAATATGTCTATAACAACTGCCCACTAAAGCATGAGGTCGTAAATCTTCTGATGTGGGGTGAAGTGCTTTATCATGAGGATCCGAGGTATTCGAACTGGAAGGTGACCTGTATAAGATACAATACAATACATCATCATCATTTTATCTTCATGATCTAGCTAAGGCAGGCATTCCCATGCTTAGATTTATAAATTCATTTCATGTACATAGAACAGACAATCATCTGCTGCTGCAGACTGGTGATTCTTTGCATGAAGAGTCA
Organism: Pinus tabuliformis; assembly: GCA_031772625.1. NCBI lineage: Eukaryota > Viridiplantae > Streptophyta > Pinopsida > Pinales > Pinaceae > Pinus > Pinus tabuliformis. Next base: position 1,092,164,838 of record CM062815.1, on the reverse strand, counting down.
TCCTCTTTTACTTAGATGACTATCTGTGTAGATTCTGTGCACATTTGATGTCTTTATGTTCCTGAATATATCACAGCCCGGATGGATGAAACTAGATCCGGGGTCTTCAAAACTCATTCAATCTTCGCCCAATGTACAAGTCGATCCATGTGAAAAGATGTTCTGAAGTCGAACATGGAAAGACATCGCCTAATTACCAACCAATAATGTAAGATTTTAACAGAAGCGAGAGGATTCACCGATAATTATGATGACCCTCAAGGTACTATAGTACAATTCATGCAATGTGAATATATGAGCCGATGTTGAACACCATGCAAAATATTTCGGTCGAAGGTCATTGATGTAAACCTGTTTTCGGAAGTGAGAAACTTGTCGTTGAGGCATGCAAGCTTCAAAGTACTGAAAGGGTTGTTTCTAAGTCAACTTCTTGGATAATGAGCTAATGTCGACAAGAAGTGACCTATCATAGGAGGGCCTTGATGTATCCCACATCTACGACACGAAACAGAGAAAATGATTTTTATGGAGGTGAAAACGATTTGATGATATAAAGTTCTGGCGGTCATGAAAAATGAAGGATGGAGGTATTGTAGTGGATGAGGCATTTGCTGGATGGTGAATTCTCTGAATGACTTCTCTTGAACATATTGGCGACACTGATATGGTCTGGTAGCGTTAACCCCATGGATGGTACAGAGGACCAATGGTGATAGTGAACAGAAAAAACCCAACCCAACTCAATCATGGTGATGGAGTGAAAGTGTCATGTTCAAGAGAGACCTGCTACCAATAAAATTCTTCAAGTTTTCTTCCCTTTTTCCCCAGTCATTGCTGACCAGTGCCTCTTTATTTTTGTCAAGCTTGAGGAGGATAACATATGCTTGGTCTATAATTTTCCCTTCGGGCAAACCTGTCACTCTGTTTTTAGCGAGCCTAGCATCAGTGAGACTCGTTCTAGTCTGGGTGGGAAAGTTTGTGCTATTGTTTTAACGAGTTTAATGACAAGGATAATTTGGTCTTTTTCATGTTTAGAGAGTTTGAAAAGGGATGAAAAGGAAACTCCAATAGTCCTTTTTCATGGCACAATCCCTTAAGTCCGAAAAATTATAAAATAATATGAAAGGGATGAATTTTCAATCACTTTAACCAGCTGACAGATACAAGCACTCGATATTTTTGTTTAATAATCCCTCAAGTCCAGAAAGATTAAAATATATGGTAGGGATGGCAATCCCCTTACTTTAACAAGCTAGAAAGGCAAATAGCTCGATAATCTTTTTATATTTAACGAGTCTAAAAAGAGTTTAAAAGGGACTTGTTTTTTGAGGAACGAGTGATATTTTGGGGTAGCAACTGGTTCCAGGTAAGTTTGGAACTTCTCAAAACATGGCAGTGTGAAGAGGGTGGCAATCAGAATCACTCGTCACAACTATTCTTCAAAAGGGTAAACAATCAAGTGGAAGCGTATGGTCAGCCAAATGAATGGAGGTGATGGTAGGAACACAACCAAGGTTCAAAATGGTTGATAGCAAAGCGATAACAAAGGTTATTTACCAAAGGCGGTTTCATTTTTTTTTAATGAGTTTGAACCAGGAGAAAAATATGCTCAGTGGCAAGTTTATTTTTTAATGAGCTTGAACCTTGCAGGAACATTGATCTTTGATATTGGTCAATGATATTCAATTTACTATTTAACATGTTAGATTCTTTCCTCGATCATTCAACCTACTCAATTTCTCCATCAAATTGATTAGAAATACACATATACATGCCTAAAAAATGAATTAAAACTAACATTTTACTTGGAGTACGTGAATAGTAACATAAAAGTAGTTTTACCCCTCATTTTTACCATTTCATTTCAAACTTGGGATTCTGGAGCTTTGGAGTGGTTTTCCTCGTCAAACTTCATCAGCTGATTTTGGTAGATCTGATGGACTATTCTTCGTGCCGTCAGGACCAGGTAGGAGCTAACCCTAAGCTCTTCATTTTCATTCCATCTTTTCTGATTTTGAGCAAGTTTTCCTTTCCTTCTGAGCCCTTGGGGTTTGAAGAATTCATTCTCCCATCATCGCACCTACCCTATATCAAAAGGTAAGATGCATAGTGAGCTGTACACTGGCAAGTTAGTATGCATCTCACCTAGTTCAAAGGCAGGGTGTGATGCGCGTAGAAGGGAAACTTTACATAGTAATTTTTCATGAAATTTTTGCATGTTTTTGCTCAAATTTGAATCCTAATTCATCTTTTGTCTGTGACTCAGATATTTGCTGGATCAAGATGGGCATTACATGGCATGAATGCGAACATGAAGAAGAGGACATGATTGCCCTACATGATTAGGGGGACTGTTACAGCATTGCGGAACTGTGGTTTGCTCAAATTCTTCCGTATATCTAGCATGAGGCAAAAAATCAATTTGTTGCAGTATTTTCTCGATGCTTGGGATTTGATCAACCAAGTATTCTAGATTAGAGGTAAATCTATTCCAGTGACAGTTGAGGATATCTACTTTTTAACGAGGTTATCGAGGCATGGTGCCCCTCTTTCACTGTCGAGATCTGCCCGTGGGGGCGAATCGGTGAGAGATTATATTCGTCGGCTTTGTAGAGATGGATCTTAGCCTAGCAACGATGGCAAGATCAATATCCTGGACATCACTGATTAGTCTCTGAGGACCATTTTATTCACCTTTTCTAGATTGGCTGGTAGCGTGGCTCTTCATTTGGAAAACAGATCTTATGTGCAGTATGCTTTGGAATGCCTGGAACCAAAGGTATTCAACTGGTGTGAGGAAGTAATTCTGGTGATAAAAGAACAACTCTCTGAGGTAAAGAATGGAAGATCCAAGAAATTTGGCTACAGTTCCATTTTGACTACTTTTACCTTAGAGAGGATCCCACTGATGCAGCCTCGGCATATTTCACTAGGATTTCCAGCACCGAGGGAACCCAAGATGTAGAGATGGGTTGATCTCATGGCCAGACATGTTGGTCAGCCACAAATTTCTTTCTCTGATGCCTTCTTTAAGTGGTTCAACCATCAAGAGATGGTCTTCTCAAAGTATCCATATGTTGGGATGGATTTCCAAGGCGACTCGGATTTTGCGTTATCGGATGGCGAGCAATGGGGTGTGATAGGTAAAGATGATTTGACCATATCTTTGTTTATCAGTTTTATAACATTTTTGGGATTTATCAAGACTAATTCAACCCATGTATTTGTGCATATGTTGGGCTAGTGCGACTAGCGGCACGCCCAAGGGCGGCAGCTAACGTTCCAGTAGGAGAGGCTATAAGGAGGGTTGTCCTTCGCGATTTGGACATAGCAAAGACCCTGGCAGTATTGCAGGATCAGATCGAGGGTCTTACCCTTGGTATTCAGGATGTGAGGACCGACGAGTTACCTCTGAGGCTACAACGCCATACTACTGGCGTGCCAAGTCGATGGATTAAGCTCTTGTGCATGATCGCATAGGTGGTGACATGTTATCACCAGCATCATTAGTATAGGATGCTTTTCTGTATTTACTTTTTAGTTTCTTGGTCACATGATCGATTTTGCCTTGTACACAAAACATTATGTGAAACTATAAACAGTTATATATTTTTGATTTTTGGAGTTTATTTTGGTTAAGTTATGTGATCTAGTTGCAAGTGTTGATATGAAATTCTTTTCTTTACAAATGTTGCAAATGTCTGTCTAACACATAATTCGCTAATGAATCAGTTAATGTGTTTAAGTTTCTGGAAATTTGTTGATATTGAATGGAATCAAATTTCCTTTCCAAAATCTTGACCCTTAGGAACATATAATAGATAGCTGGGTTCCGAACTGAATAGACGTCAGTAAGCTGTATAACGACGAGCTCCAAATCTAGCCTGACAACAAGTCGGCATATGCCATGCGAAATGGCATCTGGGAGAAGCTCCATCAACGCACTGTACTCAGTGAATTTGTTCGTTGATTAACCAATACATATCCCTCTGAAACTCACTAACTCGCCGCTTGGATCAAAGATGGCCCAGGCTGTAGAAGATAGGTTCTGCGTTCTACGACTAGCTCTGTTGGCGTACCCAAAGAATGTTTCCAAAGAGTCCAACATCTCAAACAGATGCAAAGTGGATTACTTAACCAATGACAACTATTGATGAAAACAAAAAAGAAACAAAAGCATATCTATAAAGAGATTACTACACTTGATTAAGCATAGTACTATTTAAGATACAACTAGTTTCGGGGTTGCAACAGTGGAATTCCATCGTAATCTACCAGTTCATAGGCTCCTTTTGCTAATACCCACTTAACAATGTAGGGGCCCATACATAATGATTGGAACTTACCTGCTCCCAATTTATTAGAGTCCTGATTGTAGAGTAAGACCAGGTCACCTTCTGAGAAGACACGAGGCTTGACATGTTTGTCAAATTATGCTTTGACACATTTCTTATGTGCTTCATTAGCCAGCGCGTCGTCACGACGAGTTTCATCCAAGTGGATTAGTTCCAAGAAACGAGCCTCTTCCTTTGAAGCTTCGGGAAGTAGATCGATTGTGAGTTTTAGAGATGAAATTTCACACTGAATTGGTAAGACAGCTTCCAGGCCATACACCTTTAGGAATTTACAGGGTAAGTTCCTCAGAAAGAATACCAAAAGGACACCGCTCACAACCAGATCACAGATCAATACACCAGTATTTTTGACGTGGTTAAAACCCTCAAAGAGGGAAACAGTCCACGGCCTGTCCCAACGTGGGTACTACAGGCAATTTATTAATCAAAGAATGAAAATTTACATAAGCTTCTCTCATGCACAGATTACACGAACAATGACCCTCCATGTGCTTTAAATAGAACTCATGGACCAATCGGGTGTCAAGCCACGGATCAAGTGTCGGTAATACCGAGGAGAGAATGAACTGTCGGATCACTACATATCGTGACCGTCGGATTGTAAGTTACAATATGTACAATGGTAAAGAAACACACTTTACCTAACTCTATACCTAACTCTAAACTAGACCAAGTTGAACTTAACTATTTCCTATGTGTCGGAATATCCTAACATCCCCCCTTAAGAACAACTTGGGATAGGATTGAAGGATTTACAAATATGACACAATAGGAGAAGGAAGGAGGCACTAGAGCCTATCCCCCCTTAGTGACAACTTCCTGAACTCCAAGCATATATCGAAGTTTAGTGAATTTCGCCTCTGTGAGAGCCTTTGTGAAGATGTCTGCAACCTGATCATCTGTTGGACAATATTGCACTTCAAGAACATGGTCATGAATGAGCTTTCTGATGAAGTGCATGTGTAGTTCAATGTGTTTGTTGCGCTGATGTTGGACTGGATCTTTGCATAGCTGAATGGCACTTTGATTATCACACCAAAGTGTGGTTGGATGCTGCTGCTCAAAGCCAAACTCTGATAGGATCTGACGAAGCCACAAGGCTTCCTTACTAGCTTCCACGGCACCACGATACTCTGCTTCTGCTGACGAAAGAGAAATGGCAGCCTGTTTCTTACAAGCCCATGTAATAGGTCCTGAACCAAGAGTGAAGACATAACCGACAGTAGACTTCCGATCATCAAGGTCACCAGCCCAATCAGAATCAGTGAAACCAACTAACAGAGGAGATGCTTTGGCACTGTAATGAATCCCAAACTGTACTGTACCTCGAACATAACGAAGTATTCTTTTAGCTGCTTTCCAATGACTTTCACGGGGGTTTTGCATAAAACGAGCAACAAGGCCAACAACAAAGGAAAGATCAGGACGAGTATGGGTTAAATACAAGAGTTTTCCTACAAGTTGACGGTATAAGGTAGCATCAACTTCAGGAGAAGTACAAGAGACTGAAAGTTTGACTCCAGACTGAAAGGGAGAAGGGGCTGGCTTACAGTCTTCCATGTGAAAATGACGAAGAATATCACAAGCATACTTGGACTGGGAAAGGAAAATACCCTCCTTGGATTGCAAGACTTGAAGACCGAGAAAATAGTGTAAGTGTCCTAAGTCTGTCATTTCAAATTTCTTTTTAAGGCTGGACTTCACATGGTTTATAAGGTTGGGATCACTACCAGTAAGAATAAGATCATCAACATAAAGAACAAGGATGATAAGAGAGTTGCCCACTTTCTTGGTGTAGACAGTATTGTCAGAATGACACCTAGAAAAGCCAGATTCTAAAAGAAAGCTATCCATTTTGGCATACCAAGCCCGAGGAGCTTGCTTGAGGCCATAAAGGGATTTCTTAAGTCGACAAACAAGGCTGGAGTCTGTTTGTATGAAGCCAATGGGTTGTTCCATATAGATTTCTTCCTGCAAGTCCCCATGCAAGAATGCAGATTTAACATCCATCTGATGGACTTCCCATTTTAAAGAGGCAGGAAGGAAAAAAAAAGGCGGATAGAGTTCATTTTGGCAACAGGGGAGAAGGTTTCAGTGTAGTCAATGCCTTCAACCTGTGAAAAGCCCTTAGCAACGAGACGAGCTTTATGTTTATCAACTTTCCCATCTGGTCCATACTTGGTTCTGTAAACCCATTTACATCTAACAAGTTTGCGTCCCTTTGGTAGAGGAACAAGATCCCATGTATCATTTGTCATCAATGAATGATATTCTTCATTCATAGCTGCTTCCCAATGTGGATGGCCTGAAGCTTCTGCAAAAGTGTCAGGATCATGATTTACTGGAGCTTGAGCCAGTAAAGAAGAGGCTCTTTCAAACTGAGAACGTGTACGTCGCTGATCTGTAGGATCACCGGCAAGATCACCTGCTGCATCCCGAGTAGCACGGACCCATCTTGGAAGTTGAGGATCCTGAGAAGGTGGGGGAGGATTATCATCCTCGCTTTCATCATATGAAGAAGAAATGTTTTCAAAAGTAGAAGAGATAGGAAGAGGTGGCACATCGCGCCGACTAGGCTCGCAGGCCGATTTATTTTCATCAAATTTTACATCTCTTCTAATGATAACATTTTTGGACTTAAATGGAATAAGTCTATAACCTTTTACATCTTCAGAATATCCAACAAAAGTACATTTCTCACTCTTAGGTTCTAAAGCTTTATGCTTTTCATCTGGAATATGGGCCCATGCTTCACTTCCAAACACACGAAAGTGACTTACATCTGGTTTAATGGAACTCCAAGCTTCTTCTGGAGTGATATTCTCTAGAACCTTAGTAGGAGTGCGATTTATTATATAATTTGCACAATTAATTGCTTCGGCCCAAAAACTAAGACTGAGTCCTTTAGATTGCAGCATACAATTAGCCATTTCCTTTAAGGTGCGATTTTTCCTTTCAGCTACACCATTTTGTTGTGGAGTGTATGGAACAGTATGTTGCATTTGAATTCCATTTTCGGTGCAAAAGTTGATGAATGTGTTTTTAACATATTCTCCACCATTATCAGTTCTTAGCTTAAGAATTTGATGTCCAGATTGTTTTTCAACAAAGGCTTTGAAGGCCAAAAATGTGTTAAATACTTCGCTCTTGAGTTTTAAGAAGTATACCCAAGTGCGTCTGGAGAAATCATCAATGAAAGTTAAGAAGTACTTGCAGCCAGAGAATGAAGCAACAGGAAGAGGACCACATAAATCACTGTGCACAAGCTGTAAAGGGGCTGAGGCGTGCCAAGAGGCACGTTTGTCAAAACTGTCCCGATGATGTTTTCCGAGTACACATCCGGAACAAACACCATCTCTGCAAGATACCATAGGAAGACCTGTCACCATATTTTCTTTACATAGATGCTGAAGGGAGCGATAGTTTAAGTGACCAAATCGCTCATGCCAAAGTTTGCTCACTTCATCATTATGAGCAACAAATACTGAGGGAAGATTTGATGACCCAAAGTTGTGAAACTTATACAACCTTGTGGAATCATCAGCAAGACCAGTAGCTAGAATCTGTTTAGGATCTTTTAGATCCTTGATTACAACATCATGAGGTGAAAATTCAACAATTTTACCTTCACCTGAATGAGTTATCTGATAGACAGATAGAAGGTTGCAGGATAAAGTTGGAACACATAATACATCATTAAACTGACCATTGTCTAGATGAACAGTTCCAGTCCCTACAACATTAAGAGATCTATCATCACCAACATATATATTTTTGGTGTTACAATCATTTAAAGAAGAAAACATGGCTTGGTTTTTGGCCATGTGATAAGAGGCTCCAGAATCAATGAGCCACTCATGAGAATGAGAAGAAGAAGAAGATACATTTAATGCATAACCAGACTGAGATGATTGACAACGACATGCAGAAAGTGCCATTCCGGAAGTTGAAGTTGAAGTAGGCTCCACATGGATGTTATGTTTCTTCATTGCGGCTTCCAAGGCTTCCATCTTCTTAAAGCATTTAGATTCTAAGTGGCCATCTCGATTACAAAAGTTACAATGTCTATCAGTCTTCTTCCATTTGTTTTTATTGGTCTTATCATTTTGCTGAAATGATCTTTCATTTTGAGGCTGAGTTGGTTTAGGACCATTCTTTTGAGGATATGACTTCTTAGGATTCTTTGAAATTGGTTGCTGCTGGGCGGCTAACGCTTTCGTGGAAGAGTTTCCAAGATTAAGAAGACCAAGGTGTAAGAGTTTTTCTTGTTCTCTTATTAAGGAATCACAAAAGGAGTCAAAGGAAGGGGCCTTGTAGTCTTTTCCTTGACAAATGAAAGCTTCCCTTGTAGAATGGAAAGTGGAAACAAATACAGAGTAGGCTGGTCCCAACTTAGTAAGGATGGAATAAATAAGGTTACCATCTTCTTTCTTAACTTTAACACCTTCCAAGAGATATCTAAGGGTCTTGAATTTGGACAAGAAATCTTCAATGCAAGAAAAATTATTAGGATCCAAAGTAAGCAACTCATTTTCAAGTTGATGGGCTCTAATTTCATTTTTAATCCCAAAAACTTTAGCGAGTTTTTCTAATGCTTCATGAGGAGTCTCAAGTTCTGCAATGTGGAATCTAAGATCAGGAGAAATAGACATCCCTATCAAACCACGTGCTTGATCTTGTCTATTTTCCCATTTTGCAGCCTTGTCTTCATCTTTTGGTTTCTTCTCTTGGTCTGTGGCTATTCTGAAGAGACCTTTACTTCTAAGTAAATCTTCCATGTAGGCTACCCATTGGAAGTAGTTAGTGCTGTCAAGAATGACTTGGCATGGACTTTCCATTTTTTTAAAAAAACTGAAGCTGACGATGCTGAAAGTAAGTGTTCCAATGGATAGATCTCGAAAAAATAGGCAGTTTTAAAAAAAATGGCTCTGAAAAAGGCTTCCGGATGAAGAAGTTATGGCTTTTTGAAAAAAAAATTTGTTGACGTTGCCGGCAAAGTGCGCGAATGTGCGGGAATGAAAAAAAATCCGCCCCCACAAAATGGAGACTTGAACCTAGGACCTCTACTCTCTTAAAATAGCTTTGAACCAATTGATCTATACAAAAAATTTGAGAGAGAGAGAGAAAGAGAGAGAGAGAGAGAGAGGGGGGGGGGGCCTTGTTTTGCGTGCTTGCCTTGCCTTGAGAAAGCTCTTTTTCCCTGCAAAACACAAAACACAAAACCCAACACGAATATGCAAAGAAAAACGAACCTTGCAGCTCGAAGTTAGCTTTAGCCAAAAAACTAGAAATTTAAAAAAAAAAAAATCTCAAAGTTAGCTTTAGCCGAAAAACTAAATATTTTTCTCAATGTTTCTGATTTTCCGAGATCACACTAAGGTGCAGGGAAAAGAGCATACGCATGAGAAAACTCCTTCCTTTCTGTTTCTGATTTGCCCAGATCGCACAGAGTCGCAGGGCAAAGAGCATACGCAGAAATGAAAGGTATAGATCCGGTTAAAAAAAAGCTAAATAAATCGAAACCGAAATAAGTAGAGAGAAAATAACAATAAACTGCAAAAAACACTGTATACCTCCCGATCTGAAAAATGACGCAGCTAGGGCTACCGGAAACCTTTTCGCGTGAAATGAAAGGGGTTCCTCACTGGAACAGATGCTCCGAACGCAACAGAGCAGTCCTCTCGGCCCGAAAGCAGTCAGAAATAGCAGATCTAGGAAACGACAGCCGCATGCAGTTCTACCGGCTTCAGATTTGGATCACCAACGGACGCGGCCCTCAAATAGCTCTGATACCATGTAGGAATTTACAGGGTAAGTTCCTCAGAAAGAATACCAAAAGGACACCGCTCACAACCAAATCACAGATTAATACACCAGTATTTTTGACGTGGTTAAAACCCTCAAAGAGGGAAACAGTCCACGGCCTGTCCCAACGTGGGTACTACAGGCAATTTATTAATCAAAGAATGAAAATTTACATAAGCTTCTCTCATGAACGGATTACACGAACAATGACCCTCCATGCGCTTTAAATAGAACCCATGGACCAATCGGGTGTCAAGCCACGGATCAAGTGTCGGTAATACCGAGGAGAGAATGAACCGTCGGATCACTACATATCGTGACCGTCGGATTGTAAGTTACAATATGTACAACGGTAAAGAAACACACTTTACCTAACTCTATACCTAACTCTAAACTAGACCAAGTTGAACTTAACTATTTCCTATGTGTCAGAATATCCTAACAACACCAACTGAAAAGGCATGAATCAGGTCACATTTCTCACCAAGGTCCTATATGCCCACAGATCTGAGTACAAGATTAAATGCCAATCCCGTTTGTGGACTCCAACCATTCTCTGCAACATGCGCTTTAGGACATTGTTGATCGCTTCAACCTGTCCATTAGCCTATGGATAATATGGAGTAGAACTATCGTGGGACAGTCCTAATTTGGTAGTCAATTCAACCATCATTTGATTGCGAAAATGCGATCCATGATCTGTGACTATAGCCTGTGGAACACCAAACCTAGAGACTACATGATTGAAAAAGAAAAGAGCAGTTGTTTCATCACTGTTGCTTAATGTAGGCATTGCCTTGGCCCATTTTGTAAAATAGTCAACAGCAACAATGATATACGCATGCCCCCCGGCCGAGGTGGGGTTACATGTCATGAAATCTATGCCCCATTTTCCAAATGACCCAACAACAACTATTGGATGTAGCGGTGCAGGTGGTAATCTGGATTTGCGATCAAAAATTTGACAAGCATGGCAACTTCTGACTGCAATTATGCAATCTTTGAATATTGTAGGCCAGAAGTAACCAGCTCATAAGATTTTCTGTGTAGTAGCGTAATCAGATAGATGCCCCCAACATGTGCCTGAATGACAGTCATTCAGGACTTTTTCAGCCTCCTCATGCATGAGGTACCTTCGCAGAACTGTATCAACACCACGATGGTAAAGTGTATCATCGATGATCATGTAGTCTTTTGCTTGGTATAGAGTACATCGTTGTTCCGAGGAGAGGTGTTAGGCCTAAAGGTTTGGGTTTGGAGATAGATTAGTATATCTCTATACCACAGGTCACTTGATGATATCAAAAACAGAGTTTCATCCACGATTGATTCTTTAGATGTTAAATCGTTGGATGACGATGGGAGGTCACAAAGTAACTTCGCGAAGACTAGAGATTCATTTGATTTGGATTTGGTGAATTCCAAATCAAACTCTTGCAAAATGGCTATCCATTTTGAATACTTGCCCCTTAGCCATTGACGCGATAGGATGTAGGTCATAGGGTTGCAATCTGACAAATGGTAGTTTTGTGAAAGAGTATATACTGTCAAAATCTCTGTACTGCTTAAACAGCTACTAAAGCCAGCTTTTCAACATAGGAGTACTTGCTTTCTGTATCATTCAAGTTGTGGCTTAAATAATACACAGGATGTTCTATTCCATTGTCTTCTTGTACTAAAACCATCGCGATGGTTGTATCTGTAGCAACGAGATACAGGTTAAAGTCTTTTCGATAGTTAGGAGCATACATTAATGATGATTTTACTAGGGAACTTTTCTAAGCATCAAAGGGAGCCTGCACAACCTGATCCCAGTTGAAGGGTACTTCTTTTTTCAAAATACGTGTATAACCTTTAACAAGTTTGGCATAATTTGGAATGAACCTCCTTAGAAAGTTTTCTTTCCCTTGGAGTTTCTGAATTTGGAGCAAATTTGAAGGTGGAGGCATGTCGATGATTTCCTGAACCTTACATGGGTCGAGTCAAATTCCATCCTTAGAAACTATGAAACCAAGTAACCAACCAGAACCAACACAAAACACACAGTTGTGTGGATTGAGTCGTATCTTGTAGTGTCGGCAACGTAGAAATATAGCTCTCAAATGCTGCGGATGATCAGTCTGCTTTTGAAAATGAGCTGGTAAATCATAGAGATACAGTTGAACGATGTGTTTAATGTCATGGAAGGCATAGTTCATTGCCCTCTGAAATGTTGCCCCTGTGTTCCTCAAATAAAAACGTAGTTTGTGGTAAATGAATGTGCCCCATGGACATATAAATGCAGTCTTTGACTGGTCCTCTGGGTGGATATTGATTTGATTGTATCAAGAAAATCCATCCATAAATGAAAAGACTTCGCTTCCGGCACATTCATCAATTATCTGGTCAATGAAGGGTGTAGGGTAGTTGTCCTTTGGACAAGCTTGATTTACATCCCTATAATCGATGCACATGCTAATCGTTCCTTACTTTTTCATCACAGGAACAATATTTGATACCCAATCAGTGAGAGGAACAGGGTAAATGAAACCAGCGTGTAAAAGATTTTCAACTTCTGCCTTAATGGTAATGGATTTCTTCGAGTGAACCAGTCGAAGCCATTGTCGTACTTGTTTGACATATGGATACATCTTGATTTCATGTTCAATGATGCTCGAGTCAATGCCTGGAATTTCTTCATATGACCAAGCAAAGACATCTTTGAATTCACGAAAGAGAGCGCAATATATTTCTAGTTCTGAAGGAGAACAAGATTTGCCAACATGCATATTCTCTACAACATTCGGTTTGGTTGAGATATTAATGGCAATAGTTTCTTCAATATTGGACAAATTTCGCTCTGAATCCACTGTATTTATAGTATTCGTTAGAAAATAAAAAACTAAAGGATGATTAAGGTCACTAGAATAATCCTCATTGTTATCTTGAGGCTGGGAACGATGGTGGTGATCTTCCCATGGTGCCTCTCCCATCATCATTGATTGAATGATTGCTTCGTCTGTAGAATGTACATGAGACAAAGTATTAGAAGAGATGCCATACTCTAGAGACCTATCTATCCAAATGCTTACCGAGCGTTGATTTGGGTTTGCTGCCCATGCCTAGGATATTGATTGCTACAACAATTCTATAGGGCTTCGGGGCAACACTTGGCGATGATCCATGCTAACAAAATGTTCAGAATTCTTCTTAATCTTTGACAATGTAGAGATATCATGTAATAGGTTTCCACTGTGGCCACTTCCGCCAGATTACTAGGAGGTAGAAGGGAAAAAGTACCCATTAAGGAAGGGTCTTTTAGGAGACCTACTCCGATATTTTGAAGCGATTGAGAGCTTGCATGGATCAAAGGAATGCTTTTGGTAACTTGGGAACTGTTGGGGAGCAAGGTTGGTTGGTCAATGATTGTAATTCTGCCTTGAAAGGGTAATGCAATATTTCTAAAATATGTTGACACAACAACAACCATAGCATAAATCCAGGGCTTGCCCAGTAGGATATTGTAGTCAAGGTTTCCATCAATGACTTCGAATTCAATTTCTACTGTCTTGCCCCCCAGTTCAATTTGCAAGTTACTTAATATCCCATATGGCATGTATGTTCTTCCATCGAACGCTTTTAATGTCATTGATGATCGTGACAAGGGAGGTGAGCCTAAAGTTTTCCAGCAACTCATTGACATAATACGGGTAGATGCCCCCTCATCAATGATTGTTCGATGAACAATTTTGTTGAGGGCTTTTACCTATATGAGGAAAGCGAGTTGGGCTGGTAACTGAGGTTCGTATCCTTTATGATTAAAGGCCACTAGATTGGAATCCGCTGGATCAATCCCACCTATCGTTGATAACAAAGCCTGCTTTTGGGAGGGGCAATTTTGCAGTACTTCAAGTGTCGACATAGCAGATGGCGATTGGGTTAGATCCTCTACTATATTATAATTCTGTGCTACTCGAGCATGAGGATTAAATTTCGATTTATGTACTACTCCCTTAGGTGGTTTCATTGTTAATTAAGGAATGATTGGTGGGACAACTTCTGGCAAAGTTGTTGTTGAACTACCAAGTTGATCTATAGCCTTGCTGTTCGACGACTGTGGATTTCCATCATCTTTATTCCTTGTTGATATCAAAGCATCATTTTGTTGTTTTGAGATGGATAGCATAAGCACTTGGGATGGGGAAGCACGATCACTAGAAACCAGATTAGTTTCTAGGTTTGGAAACAGATCAGCCAATATCGTTGAGGTATTTGGAGTCTTTTTGAAAAACTTCATGACCTCAACTTGATGTGGACAATTTCTAGTGTAATGGTCCTCATTGCATATGAAACATGGCTGACTAGGTTTCTTCTTACTAGCAGGGTTTGCAGAAGATTTTTCAGGAGTCAAATCTTCTTGTTTCTTCTTTTTGTTTATCCCTTTCTTCTTGCCCCCTAGTTGCTTAGGATTTTTTCCTTTATCGGTTGACATGGCATTAATCTCCAAGGCAAGAGGTTCTTCATCTGCTTTTTGACTAGAAACTGTATGGGCTTTCTTAGATGTAGCCTTTGCAGTTTTCATGCATGTGGTACCACTCACGCCATTGCCGGCATGAGAGTCCTTGTTGATTTAGGAGGGGGAGGAATGGAAAATTCTGGTCTAGGAGCGTCACGAATTTTGTCGTAGAGCGTGCTAGACTAAGTATAGATGAAGTCTAAATATTGTGCATGAGCAATGACTTGTTCTTCAGTTACAACTCCTCCCTTAGCCACATCCTATGTAATAGAGGGTAATAATGACTTTATAAACCATTCAGCTAAAAGCTGATCAGGAACATACGTCTTTACCATTCTACGATGATGCCACCACTCATGAATATGATTAGATATGTGAGTGGCTATCGTTTGTTTAAAGTTGGTAAGGAGTTCTATCCCTGTTTCATACCTTATGGGTAATTAAAAATGGGTTAAAAAGGTAGTGGCAAGGGTGATGAATTTATCAAACGAAGCTCTAGGAAATTCGATATACCATTTTGCTGCCAAACCAGTTAGTGTTCGTTGAAAAAGGCGAAGCCTAATCGAATCATCATTCAGGATGTTGGATGAGCACCACAAATGGAATGTCATTACATTATTCGATGGATCTTCACCTGGATTTCCATTGAATTTAGGAATATCAGAGGGAAGTTTATGAGGAATCGTTGGCCACAAAGGGGCATAAGCAATTGGATCATTCGTCAGTCGGTTTAGATCTAGTAATTCTAGAGTTGCTACAAAAGGCAACTGTTGGTTCAGGTTAGGCGAAGCATACACAAGATAAGATGGAATCGCTTGAGCAGTAGGTCTTTGCATACCAGCATAATGTATCTGATGCTGGTAACTTTGATAAGGTTGATGGGCATAGCCATTATAGTATGGTTGTTGATAACCATTTTGGAAATGTGGTTGCCCGTTACTTACAAAGCCTTGTTGCTGAGGTCCTTGGTATGATTGCTAGAATTACGGTTGTTGATATTGTACCAGGCATGGTTGTTGGACCATTTTTTGTTGTCCAATATTGGGTGATTGACCAAGATGTGAGGTGATAGTACCTGTTTGAGCCTGAGTCGTTCCAGGTAAGGAGGCACTAACCTGAGGTTGTGATTGAATCGCGGAGACAAGAGGCTGTTGTATTGTAACCTGAGAGACTTGAGGTTGACACACAAAAGGTAGCGCTTGTACTTGCGATACAATCACAATAGAAGGTGTAGTGGGAATATTTGACACAGGTTGG
Source organism: Pinus tabuliformis (assembly GCA_031772625.1). Taxonomy (NCBI): domain Eukaryota; kingdom Viridiplantae; phylum Streptophyta; class Pinopsida; order Pinales; family Pinaceae; genus Pinus; species Pinus tabuliformis. The sequence goes on along the minus strand of CM062815.1, from coordinate 1,092,148,926 downwards.
ATTGGTTGCATTGAATATACAACCCTTGGTTGTTGAGGCAATATTGGTACCCAACCACTGGATGTACTTCCCGTTTGACCTGAATTTTGTTGTAAACTCTCATATGGTTGTTCTCCAGGAGGGAACAATGAAAAGGCATACTCCCCCCCATATGGTGGCAATCCAGTACTTAAAGGGTAGATCAGCCTTTGAAAACATATTGGATCAACTTGTTGAGTTTCAACATAAGAAATACCAGTTGAGATTCTGGATGAGTGAATAGGAACAGACCATGTCGTCAAAACAGTCCCTGAGTGGACTCCGACTTGTTGTTGATAACTAGTTGGGACAGATGGTGTACCAGCAAAAATTGTAGGAACGACAACAGGAAGCTCCTCCATAGCTGTGTCAGTTGACACAGTCCTAGATGTTGATGGTTGCTCAAACATATTTAGTCTATCCAAAAGATTTCCTAGTGATTCGACAAGAACTTGCAATGAAGGATGATTAAAAGAACTAACTTCTATAGCATAAGGAAATATGTGGATCCTAGTTCCAAAATGCAATAGAGTATTGGATGGAAGATATTTCTGGAGCCGAAGAAGGTATAGCTTCTGTAGTAACAGATACTGGAGGAGTGGCACCTTCTGAATTCCGGAATTCAACTTCCAGATGTTCAGGTAAGTAAACTTGAGTCTCTAGTTCAACTCCAGATGGAGCTGCCTCATGTATAAAAGTGCCTACCGTTACACTAGGATCAGTTCTAATATCCTCTTGTAACCGTGGAGCTTCTTCTGTAAAGGCAGATGTACCAGAAATAATTTGAGTAACTGTAGTCTCTGACGATGTTGAAACACATGTTTCAAATAAATCAGGTGAATTGGACTCAGTTAAACAAGACCGTTTTGCCTAGAATGGCTTTGTCTCTGGAGTCAAAGACAGTTGACTTGCTAGTCTCCGCAAATGATGGGGTTTTGATTGACTTTCTTCCACGATTGCAAATTACTTGATCAACTCAAAATTAAAGGGGGAAAAGTTATTCCAATTTAAATAAATTTTAAGACACTTTAACACAACTTTCTTTTTCAAATTCTAAGAGTTGAGAAAAAGATAAAGGTGACTCTAGTCGCTTTCGATTTTTAATGAGCTTGAAGTGACAAGTGCTCAAATGGACCTTTTCTTTTAAGGAGTTGAAAAGGAACGAAAGTGACTGCTCTGGAAATCTAGACAGAGGGATTACCAAACTAATCGCAAAACTAAAAAATACACCTTGGTGATAAATGATAGAGAAATTACCAAGGACTTATGTACAACAGTCAATCTTCCTGAATGTTGTGTTCAGTGCATTGTGATCGATAGGGCAGTAGACACGGCTTCCTAAGGATAAAAGATATCATCCTATTGTGGTCTCCCAATATATACTAGATGGTACGGGGAGCATGTTGGCATTATGATTCAGGTTTGGAGCTATGGCACAGGTGTTGTACTTGATGGAAACTCACTCAAGTGGCAGATCTCTGTTCAGGCTCTCAAAATCATAGAAAATGAGATACCCACAGGTGATCCTAAGAGAAGTTGTGGACCCGTAGGTACGCCGACCAAGAAGTGTGGACATATCCGCAGGTGCTCCGTTTAGAAGGTGCAGACCCCAGTTCACTCACTCCAATGCAGAGAAGCGCGCACACGTGGGGTTTCTTATGTTTGGCCCTTGGTATTTAGCCCGTCAATCATGATCCTATGGTTTTGGTCCGTGGTATAGGATCTAAAGTATTGAACCCCGGTTTGGATCCCTTGTATTGGTTTTCATTGGTTTTGTCCCATGGTGTGAATAAGGGTTTGCCTATAAAAAGGAAAGGAGATCATTTGGCTAGACCTTGTGAAAATTGAATATCTTAAGATCTGAAATTTTGGGTGATTGGTTTTAAAAGCTAGATCTAAATCAAGGTGAATTTTAAGGAGAATCTATTGATAAGTCGTGATCTCTCGGGCGCATGATCAGATCTGTGGATCTGACTGTCTGTGGCACATTGGAGGACTGTTAATTTGGCTCTATTCAGAGGTCCACAGGCGATCCACAATGCAGGTGTGGGGGGTCCGCAGTGGGGTAGAAGGCGCAGTGCGGGGATCCGCAGCGCATCAGAAGGCACAGTGCGGGGATCTGCAGCGCAACAGAAGGCACAGGTGCGAGGTACGTAGCATAGAAGAAGGCACAGTGCGGAGGTACGCAGGGAAACAAAAGGACCAGGTGCGGAGGTACGCTGTCAGGTGGATAGTGTAGGTATGGATCTAAGCAGAGGTACGCATGGTAGCAGAAGGAGTAGGTGCGGAGGTACGCAAAGTAGAAGAAGAACTAGGTGCAGATCTGCGCAGTTTAGACACAGAAGAGCTATGGATATTCACAGGCCTCTATTGGTGAAGTTGCAGACCTTTCTTGAAACATTTGTTGACTTTCTTTTATCTATTGCTGAAGAGTTCTGGGTTTAGATTACTTGGTATTGCTAATCTGGTTACTGCATTCTGAGAAGTTATTGGTTGATTCATTGGTTGATTGAAAAATTTGATTGGGTGATTCACATGTACTTGATGATTATTTAATGTTCATGGATCCAGTTTGAAAATTTATGAAAAGTGGTCCTTGGAAGAAAAGAAGTAGGGGGTTGTAGCTCCCTTCCAGGAGAGACTGGAAAATGAGAGAGGGTGTAGCTCTCTGCAGGTTGCAGCCTACGTACTGGTAAAGGACCGCACTAGTACAAAATCATTGTAAAAAAAGTTTCTAATTGAAAGAAGATAGAGACATATTGCAGCAGGTGGTTTTCACCCACATTGGGTTTCCACCTTATATCTGCTGTTCTTTGGTGTGATTATCTGTTTTTTCTGTTCTTGCTCATTATTATATGGTACTGACATACAAACTAATGATCAATATCTAAAGAATAAATTAAAGTATAAATCTGGAAGATATATTGAAAAGAATTTGATAATACTGATTCACCCCCCCCTCTCAGTATTATTTCCAACAGAGCACAAGTTCGTATTGGCACTTTTCGTATCAAAGAGGAGGAATCATCCAACATTTGATGAAAATGATAGTTACCAGGTTTTACGACACCAGAACACGTCTCTAGCCTAGACTTCTAGATGTGTTACATTAGGTTCCAATGCATTTTTATGTTCATTGAGATTTATTTTAGAGTTGATCTTGTTTAGAAGTTTGTCTTTCAAGGTTCACAGCGTGATGTAGATGTAAAATTCCTAAATATGCAATCTAAAATGATAAATAGTCGTTTATTTTCTTTTAGCAATGAAAATCTTAGCTACAAAGGAAAGAAGATTATGATATTTTACTTTCAGCAGAGAGCATAGAGCACACACTAAATGCACTTTCCTAAATCAAATTTCGCATGTAGTCAAAATGAAAATGCACATGCATGTATTTGTTTTCCACTTCCTTAATGTGTGAATGCCAAAAAGGAAAGATAAGTACAGATCTGAACTATTTAAAGTGACATTTCTAACAATTTCTCTTCAAAACGAAAGGAAGACTAAGACAACACTTTTTGATTTCGAATTGAAAACTTTTTTCAACACTTCAAATACTAATAACTCAAATCAAGGACAATGACAAAATTACAATCAACTATCCAGAAGAGGAAGACTTTACGACACTCTTCTTTTGATTCAAAATGACAATTACAACACTTGCATCAAAAAATGACAATTCGATTAAGCTACCTTCGACAATGGAAGACTGTAAACGATTTACAAATACACAAAACATTTACAATTCCTAACTAATAGAGGCTAAAATATGTGAAGGAAGAAGGTTTTAGCAAGAAGATACTGATCATGAACAACAAAACCACTGAATAGAGTTGAAAACAAGGAGGAAAAAACCAACTTTCAGAGAGAAAAAAAGTATCACTCAATCATCGCACCTATAACATAGGGAAACATGGATGCATCTCAGCTGCAACACATAGGAGGTGTGATGCATATAGGTTGCATAGTTACAGACAATGTGATGGACCAGGGAGTGAAACTGAGCTTGGTTTTTGCTCAAAATTTGTAGCTAAGTTTAGTGATTTAGGCTGAATTATGATGGACAGTAAAAATAAAGTATAGGGGTAAGATCTTATGAGGTTCTGAGCTACCACAAGGGCACATAGAATGCTTGTAAGTCAGATGCTCAGTTCATAAACCAACCCGGAGATTGACTAAAGTAGAATTCATCTACTTTGGAATTGCATAGAAAAGGAATTTCGAAGGCTAGTTGGCTATTTCAGGCTCCGTTTGTAGTTTATAAAGAAAACAATAAACAAACAACACAAACTATTCAGTCCCCAACGGAGTCGCCATTTTTTCAGGGAAAAATAGTGTCGATTCAAACTGCTAGTCCCACTAAGATGGGTAGCTATCTTAGAAACAAACAATCAAAGCCTTTAGAGAGTTCCTTTAAGTGTGATAGATTAGAGGGAATAAAAGAGGACCAACCTGGATCTCTCGCTTGGATCCTTGCTTGATTTTCTCTCTCCCTTGATAGAATTTGCCACTTCTCTCCTACTTGTCCGATGTCAAAGAGTACATGTAGAGTCAAAGTAATAGTAAACCATCAAAGAATCTCCATCTAAAACATCATAAACAATGCAGAAGTAGAAACACATTGACCATATAATTGCATTCATAAACAATAAGATTCATAAACACACGATTATATGGAGGAAAACTCAAAGAACTTTATTAATAGTGAAAGAGAGGATTACAACCCAGCTGTCTGATTCAGCATCATCCTCCCAGTGTAGAAGCCCTCTTCACCTCATGAATAAGAAAATCACCCAACAATGTAATGTCACTTCTCACAGATAAACCAACAACACTTCCTTACAAAATACAAAATTCCAGCCTCTCGATCTTTCAGATGAGGGATCCATTTATAGATGTCTTGCAGGGGTGTGATTCAGCTCTGGTTTTTTTATTAGTGTCATTCCACTAATAGTTCTTGGTTCCACTTGGAGATTTCATTGATCTCATACTCATCCCTAGGCGAATTCAGAGAGGCAAGTGTCACAGGAGAAGTTTCTAGAAGATTCCATGATCATCCACTTAGCAAATTGTCTCTACCATTTGTCTATTCTCGCTCATCGCACCCCACAAAAGGCCATTCCAGTATGCATCACACCTAGCTAGTGTGGTAGCTAGTATGCATCACACCTTGACCATGGAGCAGTCAGTATGGTCTAGTTTTGGCCAGTTATGAGTAGTTTTTTAGGTGGAACTTCTGGAAAATGATGTAATCAGTTGACCATGATTCTTTAGGGTATGAAACAACACTTTTAGGGACTAAAGAACCCTTAGTTTATGGACATATGATTTTGGGGTTGCAGCGCCCAAATATGTCTATAACAGCAGGAAACGAAGCAGAAGAAATCCTTCAAAGGCTGAAACTGAAATAAAGTTTCATATGGAGATATGACCCTTTAGATTTCATCTGCAACAGAAGACAAAAGAACAAATTATCTCCCTATATCCACCACAGAATTCCTGAAATAGAACAATATGAAAATCAACTAGAATGGGTGGAGAACACTTTAGTATACTGAGATAATACAAAAGTTGCTATCGATAATATGTTGATTGAATTAGAAAGAAGACTTGATGAATATTCTTTTATACAGGTGCCAGGAGAATCCCAATCCCAAAGTGAAATAGCGGAACACAGTGAGCAACTACCAGAAGAAGGACCTCAAGAGTAAGAAGAATCAGAGCAACCAGACATATCAAAAGAGCCAGCTCAACCAGAAAACATTATGAGTAATCCTCCTCTTGTATAGACTCCTGTAAATGAGGAGAAGAATCCCAAAAGAGATAGAGAGGAGGCCACTCCTTCCAACAAACGTTTTGCAAAGACTTACGTCAAGAGGCAAAGGTTGAATCCTTTTTCAAAACAAGAGTTAACAGAGGAAACAACTGGAACTACAGGTGTAGAAAGAGTAGAAAGCAAGTAGACCACTCCCTCTAGAGGTACATAAGAACCTTCCACTTCATAAGCTCAAATGCTAGAGACACAACAGAGCATGGAAATCCTCATTCAGGACTCCAATAGGCCAGAACTAGGACATTAAAGAGAAATACAAAGAAATAAAGGCCAGAAATGAAAGATTAAGGGCCCAAATTTATGCACACTACCTCATAATGGCTCCCACTAATCAAACAAGGCTAATGTCAGCCTTTGATATAAAAGAAGGTAAGATGCAAATGAGTTTCATGAAGCCTACCACATAGCAAACCAGGTCTATAACAGATTATTTGAAGATAGATTTTGAGGTGTTGGCGAAGGATATACATCCTATCAGCCAAATAAAATTACACAAAGAGACCGGGGAAATGGTCTATTCTACATTGACCAGCAAGGCCATGACAACACATCAACTCCAAAATTCGTTGACTAATATGTCAGTGCAATTCCAGCTAGAGAAGGCCTCTTCATAGGCCAAGGATACCATGATAAAGTCCTTAGAGGACTTAATCATAGAGTTTGGGCATGATCCCAAGGACGTAAAGGCTATAGGAAAGCTAATTAAGAAGAAAAATGATGGCATAGCTGCATTGAAGAAGCAACTCAAAATTCCTCCTCTGCATCATCCATAAACAACTAAAGTATTAGAAACTAGGAAGGAGGAAGAGCTTATGGACTTAGTCCTCAAGCTGAATGATCAACTAAAGGAAACAGAGAAAGAGTTGGATAACTTGGTTCAGTCTAGACAGAGTGAGTTGGCCACCACTCCTTAGAATGTCATCCCTACAGTCTCTACTACAGTACCATCCACATTGGCTGCTTCCTTAGCACCAACAATTCCACTAGATACAACCATACCAGTCATAGGTACATCAACATGCACAGGTGCATCTACAAGCGTAGGTACCAGAGAAAACAATCGAGCTAGTAAAATCCATGGAATAAATCACCATCCTGGCTACTAAACTTAAGAAACTCAGAGAAAAAGTTTCAAGTTTGAAAACTGATTGCAAACTTGCACAGATACAGTAGAAAGAAGAAACCTAGAAGAGTAAGAGAATGGGTGACAAGATTAAAATCCTTGAAAAGGACTTGACATTGCAATAGAAACTAGGAAATTTAAAGGAAATTCTCTAGGCCAACATCATTGACTCTGTCAATGATGTTTGGCCATCAATTCAAATAATTTTTGAGCAAAATGAACTGGTGAAAGTGGCCACCAAAGCTATTCACAAAATAAGAGAAGAGTTAGGAGACAAGCCTGAAGAGGCCAACCAAACGATAACACTCTTCAATAGTGAAAACATGTATCAGTTGGATGAACTAGGCATAGAAGATAGGATAGCCGCCATCATAGAAATAAAGAAGGTTCTTACCAAAAGGAACCTTATGCTCAATCTTGAGAAGAGATGCCAAAGTATCCAAGCTGATATTGATAGATTCATGGCCAAGTTTGGTATTTTGAGGGAAAAGGCCTTCCCAGTCCAATGGTTACTAATGACAAGCTTATGACTCAAGATGACTACATTGAAAGACTACACAAGTTGGCCAGCAACCAAGCTAGTACTTCAGGGGTAAAAGCTCTGCCCACAGGAAAGGTATTGTATGATAATCTGGAAAATCTGTTTTTCCTAGAGCATGAGGTAAAGCACATGTTTGTCAACAGGCCAAATTTTTCCAAATACACCGAAGCTGATGAGGTATATAGAAAGGTGATAAGGATGAAATTACCTGAAGGTGAATGGTGTACAAACTTGATGGATTTAATATAAAAGTTACTACAGTAAATCCCACATGACAACTAGGTAAAACAGATGAAACATGGTCAAAATATAGTAGGTAAAGAGTATCGGTAGGTTGAAGACATAAAGTGATTCTAGCACATAGATATTAAGAAACTGAAAGAGCCAGATCCTAATTACAACAGCTAGCACAATCATAATAAAAGGGACAACAACAAGTCTATTGTCCACCTGTCTCTATCTTCATGCCTACAGATATTTTTGATTTCCTAGATTAATTCTCATATTGTTATGAGATATTTTGTAACATTTCTTGTATAAATACTTCACATTTTGAAGTAATTAGGGTGGATTAAAATACATTTCTATAGACATTTTATATCAAGCTAAGGAGCTATTGTATTCAAGACTAGACTGGTTTTGCGAGGCCATGAAATAAAGCTAAAGACATTTAACACATATTTCATTAAAACTAGAAAATGTTTATTACAAGGACATCACTATAATTCAATTTTTTGGTTCTTTCGAAATTCTAGATTCACTGTTTAATTCCAAATTTAATGAAATATGTGTTATTTCACTGGATTCTTGTGCATAGTCGGAACCAAAGAAGTATTATCTCTTCATGTTTAATTATTGTTTTCTTGTAATGTTATAAATATTCACATGTTTTTTCTATGAAATCTGAATAGTAAACAAGGAAAAATATTTGAGAATTAGCTTTAATGCTCTCTGTATTGACTGTTCACTTTCTCATTGTTTTCTACTAAACTATCTTGGTCAGGGAATTCTTAATTGCTCCCTTAATTCTGTAGTTTTCCCCCTTAGGTCCATAGTAAAGGATTCTCGGTTGCCCTTTGCTACTAATCTCCTTCCGTTCTTCATATTGATCTCGGTTTAAGGATTCTTCATTTCCCTTTTGCCCTGGTTAGGACTACCTCATCCATTCGAACTTGCAGATTTGATTTTTGTTGTGCTAGCCTACCCTATGAACTCCTCCTTTAGTAATTGATCTACTTCAGTTAAACCACTCTTAGACTGACTCCATAGCCTAATGGCTTGAATACTTGTTCTACCCATCTGTTTTCTTAAGTTCACCACCTAATCAAAACCAAAACATCATGAGCACTAAGAACTAGCTTGACATCCTACTCAAAACAAAGTTAAATTATAAAGACAGATCCCTCTATGGACTTAGGTTGGCTAGAACCCGAGTCTAAAAGATTGGTTTGTGGTTACCTCGAATTATTCCTTCTTTGTAACTTCTAGGGAAGACTTATGAGTGATAACATAGTGGCGACCATACTAGGCATTCAAAACCCTCAGTCTTAATAAACCTTTGAGAAATTCCAATTTTTATTTTTAAGCCTCTTAAAGGGTTATTAGAAGTTATTTCAAAAAATTCATAAAAAGAGAAAATAATTAAAAAAGGCTTGAAATATGACTTCAAGGAGAACTCATTATACGAGGGCCAACCCTGATCCAAATCCTCCCCCTGTATTTAACAATCCCAACCTTATTTCAAGAATAATTAAGAGACAAGAAAGTTCAATAAGCCCAAGACCATTATTTAGATCCAATTCCTGCCCTTGTGAGTGGTTTTTCATAGAAGACCTCCATTTTGATGAGTATTTTGATCTTTAGAACCAAGTCTGAGAGTGCACTTGTGGACACAGTTCTAGATCCATAATTTTTAACAGAACTTGAAGTCCAAAGGGCAAACTTGTTAATTGATCAGTACCTTCTGAATTCCCCTCAGTCATCCCTTACTACTGATAGAATCCCTGAACTTTCTGAAACAACTTCAACATATTTTAGTTCATCATCATTTCCTCACATTTCCAAAGTCCAGTTCTCATCTCCATTCATACATTCGCTTCCCCATCAGCCTATCACTACCCATCAAATATCCATTACCCCTGTTACCTCAAGTTCCCTTGTTATCTCAAATCCCCCTGTTACCCCAACTCCTGTTCTCAATCCTGTCCAACTTAGAGCTATGGCACTCAGATATGCCCCTCTTGTGATGCCCGCTCCTCAAGGTGTCTTTCCACCATACTATTAGAGTAAAATCGTCCTATTTGATGGCATTGGATCTTACATAGCACAGTAGCACACAAGAAAAATGACAGATTATTTTGAACTACATGAAGTTGACATAGGAGATGTCCAAATGAGAATCTTTTCCCAAAATCTAGCTAGAGAAGTGAGAACATGGTTTAGATTGGTGAGCTCCAGTATTGCAGCAATAATGCTGCAACTCCTGGGGCTTCCTTCTTTAGTTTTATCAACCCAGTAGTTTGTAACAAACTTGGAAGCGACAGTGTTGTATGCACAAGTACTAGCTCTTACTGCAGGTTGTCACTTGATCAGTAGGCGCAAGGTTTCTAGGAGCTTAAGCCAACTTCTATGAGTTCTCAGAAGAAGCTTTTAACTGTGATGGAAGAAAGCTGACTCTACAGAGGCTATCTTATTTGCAAAAAGAGAATGAAAACTGAAATGAAACGCAAACCCTAACAAACCCTAGTTTACCCACTAACCCTACTTTTGCAAGAAAAGAGATGGAAATTGATGAAATTAGTGCCATTAACTTCTGAAAAGAAATTAGAAGAAATCATCTTTTTGTGCTTTTGAGTGTTTTTATGTGAAATTATTATGCTTGTGATTTATCTAGTTATGACTGTGCAGAGGATTGGTGACAAAGAAAGATGGAGTTGGCTTTTGCAGAGGGTGAGGAAGGCGTGGAGAGGTCCTAAGAAGCCCCTAGTACCCTTCTGAAGATTTCCATTGCGATCAAACTTCGAAAAATCACTCAGAATAAATTCTATAGGAGGCTGCAGGGGATCTATAGGAGGTTCTACAAGACGATCTATAGGAGGAGGATGAAAGCTATTTTTGGAGTTTTGAAGGTGGAAAAATGACGGGAAAAGGGAAATGAAGGTTGGATGAAGGTGTTGAGGTGTCTAGAACTTGTTGAGGAAGATCAGGGATGAATGAGATGGTTGGAATTGTTCAAATGGCAAGAAAATTGTTTTATGGAAAAACACAAAAATTAGGGCAGATTGGCGAAATGTTGTGAATGAGTTGGTGTTGGGTTGTGTTATATTCTTTCCACGTAGTTAATAGGGGGTTTGAAGGGCACCAGTAACCCCAAGGGCGGAACCACCTATGGTTTTGTGCATGATTTTCGCACATGTTTTTTGGACGCGATGGTTTTCGGTCCATGGTATTGGACGCAATGGTTTTCAGTCCATGGTATTGAATGCTTCGGCATGTATAAATATGCATTGTAACATTGAAAGGAACATAATGAAAAATCAAGCTGGTAGTCCCGGTTTTGGGATCCAGGGAAAAATATCTGTGCATATGTGTTTTATGGGTTATGCTCTCGCATTGTTTATTTTCTTTGTTTAAGAATTCATATGCAGGTAATTTCTGTACAGGGTTAAAACCTACATTTGGTATCAGAGCTGTTTTGGCTTCAAGGGGACGCCTTTGTTGCTGAGGGGTTTTGCTCGGTACTGTGGTAGACCCTGTTCAGTGGGAGATCTGCGAGATCGATTCTGGTGGTGAAAGAAGATGGCGAGCAGTGGAAAGATAGAGATTGAGAAGTTCAATGGTCAGAATTTTGAGTTGTGGAAACTCAAGATGGAGGATCTGTTGGTGGATAAAGATCAGTGGATCGCGGTAGATCCGGGTACTAAACCATCGGGAGTGACCGATCAAGAATGGAAGAAGTTGAATCGGAAGGCAAAGAGCACAATACGATTGTGTGTCTCGGATTCAGTATTGATGGATGTATCAGGGAAAGCTACGGCAAAGGCTTTGTGGGTCAAGTTAGGGACTTTGTACCAATCTAAGTCTTTGGTGAATAAATTGTTCCTGCGGAAAAAGCTGTATAACCTGAGGATGAAAGATGGAGACTCGGTGACAGAGCATCTGAATGCATTTAATACTGTGGTAAGTCAGTTATTATCTGTTGATATTAAAATTTCATATGAAGATAAGTGCATCAGTCTGTTGTGTTCTCTACCAGATTCTTGGGATAGTTTGGTTATTGCAATAGGTAGCAATGCAACTGCTTTGCAGTTTGATGAAATAGTCTCAGCCTTGCTGACGGAGAAGATGAGAAGGAAAAATATGGACAACCAGAATGGTGATGCCTTGTCTGTACGAGGACGGCCCCAAAACAGAAACAAAAATAAGTCATCGAGTGGGAGATCTAAATCTCCAGGAAAACCTACAAAGGTGGTGTGCTGGAAATGCGGAAAGGAAGGGCACTTCAGAAGGGATTGTAAATCTAAAGCTCCTGATAAAGGAAAGGGATTTGATGATGCTCCTTCTGCAGAGGCGAAAACCACCTTAGATGAAGGTGGGGATGTGTACTTGGATTCTTCAAGTACACATGTAGATCATGAGGCATGGTTGATTGACTCAGGTGCATCCTTTCACTTCAATCCCCATAGAGAGTGGTTCTGCGAGTATGAGAAATACGATGGTGGTGATGTATTCTTAGGAGATGATAGGAAGGCTAGAATCATTGGTCGGGGAAAAGTAAGGTTGAAGTTGCAAGGTGGAAGGGTTAGAACATTTCCGGGTGTTCTACATATTCCTGCATTGGCCAGAAATCTGATTTCTGTAAGCAAGTTGGATGATGCAAGTGTAAAGACGGTGTTCGAGAAAGATACCTGCAAGATGGTTCGAGGAGAACTGATATTAATGCGGGGAGTTCGGATTGGAACTCTGTACAAGCTGCAAGGCAGCACTGTTGTTGATGGGTGCAATAGTTCTATGGTTCCTGAAAATGGAGTAGAGAATCTAGTGGTCTCTGGAGAGAAGACCATGTTGTGGCATCAAAGGCTTGGACATATTGGAGAGAAGGGCCTTCGAATACTTCATGGTAAAGGTATGGTAGAAGGTATGAATAATAGCTCTTTGGATTTTGATTTCTGTGAAAATTGTGTATATGGGAAGCAGAATCGGGTGAGTTTCCCCTCTGGTGGTAAGAAGACGAAACATATATTAGAGCTTGTGCACAGTGATGTGTTTGGACTTGTGAAGGTTCCATCACTGGGTAAGTCTGTGTACTATGTATCATTCATAGATGACTTCTCAAGGAATACATGGATATATTTTCTTAAGAAGAAATCTGAAGTCTTTGACAGGTTTAAAGAATTTAAGGCTCTGGTGGAAAATCAGATAGAGAAGAAGATAAAGGTGCTGAGGACAGATAATGGTGGAGAATTTTGCAGCAAGGAATTTGAAGAATTTTGTAAGAAGTGTGGTATAGCACGGCAGAAGACTACTCCATATACACCTCAGCAAAATGGAGTCGCAGAAAGAATGAACAAGACGTTGATGGAAAGGGCAAGAAGCATGCTCAGTGGTGCCAGGTTAGGACAGGAATTCTGGGCAGAGGCGGTGGATACTGCATGTTACCTGATCAACAGATCACCTTCATCAGCGTTGGAGGATAAGACTCCACAAGAAGTATGGACTGGTAAGAAACCCTCTCTTTCACATCTAAGGTTATTTGGATGTGATGCATATGTACATGTTCCAAAGGAGAAACGAACCAAGTTGGATAGTAAATTTGAAAAGTGCATCTTTATTGGGTATAAGGATGGTTTAAAGGGTTATAAGCTTTGGAACCTAGTCACACGGAAGGTTGTGTACAGCCGAGATGTGTTGTTCAGAGAGGTAAAAGATGTTATTCAACATGAATTCCAACCAAAGGAACCTGAGAAGATAGAGTTTGAGCCAAAGGAGGAAGAATCAGACTCTGCAGCAGAGGAGGAATTAGAAGATGAAGAGCCACAAACTCCGGCTATGAGAAGATCAGTTCGAGAAAGAAGGCAGCTAGAAAGGTATAGTCCATCTGCTTTCAGTTCAAATTTTTCTTTGTCTGTTACTGATAATGATCCCAGAACTGTGAAGGAAGCAGTGGATTCAGAGGATGGAAAACTCTGGAAAGAGGCCATGGTCGATGAAATGGCATCTTTGCACAAAAATGAGGCTTGGGATCTGGTGGAGTTGCCGGCTGGAAGGAAACCCATTGGCAGCAAATGGGTGTTCAAGAAGAAGACAAATGCAGAAGGAAAGGTGGAGAAATACAAAGCTCGGTTGGTAGCAAAAGGTTATTCCTAGGTGCCGGGAATTGATTTTGGTGATATTTTTTCTCCTGTTGCCAAGGTAACTTCTATTAGATTACTTTTATCTGTTGCTGCTGCTTTTGATTTTGAGGTAGAACAGATGGATGTGAAGACAACATTTCTTCACGGGGATTTGGAAGAGGAAATCTACATGAAGCAACCTGAAGGCTTTGCGGTGAAGGGTAAGAAAGAACTGGTATGCAAGTTAAAGAAGTCTCTGTATGGGTTAAAACACTCACCAAGGATGTGGTATCAGAAATTTGATACATTTATACGAGGACTTGGCTTCACCAGAAGCAAAGCAGATCATTGTGTGTATCTTAAATTAATTGGTGACTGTATTATTTATCTGGTCTTGTATGTGGATGATATGTTGCTGGTTGGAAATGACAAAGAAATTATCTAGGATTTGAAGACCCAATTGTCCTCCAAATTCGACATGAAAGATCTTGGTGCTGCAAACTATATTTTGGGCATGGAAATTAAAAGAGATCGGTCAAAGAGGAAGCTCTGGTTAAACCAGAGGAAGTATGTCGAGACAATACTCCAGAGGTTTAATATGCAGGATAGTAAACTGGTGAAGGTTCCTATTCCTATAGGTGTGAGGTTATCTGCTGAACATGTCCCAAGACACAAGAAGAGGAAGAGGACATGTCCCGTGTTCCATATGCAAGTGCAGTGGGTAGCCTGATGTATGCAATGGTCTATACTAGACCAGACATTGCACATGCAGTGGGAGTATTGAGAAGGTTTATGTCAAAACCTGGGAAGGAGCACTGGACAGCAGTGAAGCGGGTTTTCAGGTATTTGTGTGGCACTAGTGATTATGGTTTGTGCTACCAAGGAAGACCAGGATTGGACAGAGTGTTGGATATTCATGGCTTTGTTGATGCAGACTGGGCTGGAGATCTGGATCAGAGAAGATCTACAAGTGGGTATGTGTTTAACCTATTTGGAGGTGCAATCAGTTGGATGAGTAAGAAACAATCTGTAGTGGCACTATCAACTACAGAGGCAGAATACATGGTAGCCACTCATGCAAGCAAGGAAGCAGTTTGGTTGCAGAGATTGTGTTCAAGTATGGGGTTGGTACAGGGAGCTATATGAATAGACTGTGACAGCCAAAGTGCAATTTTCTTGGCAAAGAACCCTGCTTATCATTCAAAGACAAAGAACATTGATGTTCAGTATCACTTTGTGAGGGATATGATAGAAGACAAAAAGGTGTTGCTGGTAAAGGTGGACACTTTGAAGAATACTACAGATGCATTGACAAAATCTGTGAGCTCTGAGAAGTTCTCTTGGTGTAGAGAAGCAATGGGAATCTCAGGGCTGAAAAAATGACTAAGCTCTCCTATGGCCCCCTGTGGAAAGAAAACAACAAGTGGGAGATTGTTGGGTTGTGTTATATTCTTTCCACGTAGTTAATAGGGGGTTTGAAGGGCACCCGTAACCCCACTTTATGGGGTCCGGGGCAGCGCCCCAGAAAATTTTGGTTTTGGACCATATGTTAGGTTGGGCGGACCCACCTATGGTTTTGTGCATGATTTTCGCACATGTTTTTTGGATGCGATGGTTTTCGGTCCATGGTATTGGATGCTTCGGCATGTATAAATGTGTATTGTAACATTGAAAGGAACATAATGAAAAATCAAGCTGGTAGTCCCAGTTTTGGGATCCAGGGAAAAATCTCTGTGCATATGTGTTTTATGGGTTATGCTCTCGCATTGTTTATTTTCTTTGTTTAAGAATTCGTATGCAGGTAATTTCTGTACAGGGTTAAAACCTATAGTTGGGGAATCTAAGATAAGTGAGCTAGTGCTAACTATTTTATGGAGGGATGGTGAGCTGATATGTCCTGCAATAGATCTGCACATTTAGTTATCAAAACTAACCAAAGAAAGAACTAAGAACATAATTTTGTCTAGCTTGACCTAATTTCTGACCTACAAATAGGAAATGTTGATTAGTAACCTATGAACAAAAAATCATGTGAGAGAACTATGGTAGATGAATAAAAAATGATCTAAGCAAGTGAATCTAAACTACTATAAACCTTTCCAAATCAAAGTTATCACACTAATAGTTTCATGGAAGAGCAAAAACTGTGTTTTTGGTGGCAAAAGTAGTACCTTGACCTCAAATCATAGTCCCAGGAAGGGAGAAAGGAGATAAAGACCTGCTATTGGCCTTTTTGAATCTTATTCTGGCACTACAGCAACCTACCTGAGAAACTAAATCAAAAACAACTATGCTAACCATCAAAAGAAACCTAATCTAACAAAGTAAAATGAATCTATGCAGCAGAAATTAACTCATGAATCAAAGAAAAAACATATAAATACACAAAGGAGGTGCTGGGCAGCTTGGGTTGGGCCCTAAACCAAGAGCTTTAGCCCTCTGAAAGAAATTAATGCTGGCTCAAAAACTGTTTCATCTTCATTTATCAAAAATAACAGTTACATCACATAAACTATTCTAAAAAAGAACTCGGAAATAAGCTAACCAATGTGTTGCATAAAAGTGCGAAAATATACTAAGAACTGGCTAATCTAAGAGGTTCAAAGCCTTCTTATTTATAAAAATGGGGACTTCCAACAATCCCCCTAAAATCAAAGAACTCGGCTTCCTAGAACTGAAGATAAACAACAGTCCTACTTGACTTGCTCGGCTGCCCCTTGGAATCATCAATGTGGGCCTTTGTGCCCCAAGTTTCTGATGGAGGATTCAAGGAAAGGGGTCATTAATGAAGGAAACATCCTCCATACAAGTCCTCTTCCCTATTTTCCTCGAGTTTGGCTGCCATTTGCTCATAAATTCTTTGTCTTTGTCCAAAATTGTCCAAGAAATCTGCATAAAACACTTATTAGACTACATGGCAAAGTGACTAACCCAATTCACTCTTTTAGCATAAATATATTCAAAAACATGCAAAAAACTAATGGGAATGGTGGATTAAGTCAAAATAAGAGGCAGAATGAGCCCATATAGCTACCCATTTTTGGGGCTCATCATCACCCCCCTGCTGAATGGGTTTCTCATCCTCTGAGCAACTAATCTAACTCTTCATCCTTAAGGGCTCTGACAGATTCCCTGACATCCCAAGCCTCTGATGTGATGTCTTCCCCCTTATCATGGAACCCTGCTTTCCTATCCACTTCCTCCCAATTTTTCTGTTCTTCCTCCTCCTTGAATCCTTCCAGCAGTCTTAGCAGTAGTGGAGGACTGAATTTAAGACCAATCCAGTTGACTTTCAAATTTTACATTGAGTTCTTATACAGGGGCACTCTCCTCATGGCTTCCCTCATCCTGTTTGGGGAGTGATACTCCTTGATCCTTAGGCTGTGGGGCAATGTATTCCACCTCCTCATGCAGGCATGGATACAGTCATCCCCGAACAATCTCTCCATATCCTCGAAATGAGCAATAGCCTGTGCTTGCTTGTCAACATAGTTAGGGAGAACTTGAGGATTAGCTACAAGGTTTTGGTGGGCATAGATGAGAGCTAATCGGTCTGCTGGTTCTTCTCTAATCATCAGGGGCTCACCCAACTCTTTTTGCATTATTTTCTAAATTTCCACTGCTCTCTTTTCTTCATAGCTCATCCAAGATGCCATAGCCATGAGCTGAAAGTCTCCCAATACATCATTTGGATCACATAAATTCATGTCAGGAAGTGCCATGTTGTGTAGGTAAAATTCTGCTAGCTTTTCTTTATCATTAGCTGAGCTATGATCACATAAATGCATCAATTGGCCATAATCTTAAAATGGTATTGTGCCCCTCTGGACCAGTGCCTTAATCTAGAATTGGAGCCACTGATCTTTGAGATACAGGGCATATGATTTAGCTGGCTGTCTGCGCTGCAATGCCTCCATTACCCAGCTGGCCATGTAGGCTAACTGGGCTTCCTTTTCCTGTAGCTTCCTTTTCAAAATCAACACTTCAGTTTCTACCTGGGATTCTTTTTCTTGCTGTTGTTTCATCAATGTCTCACTATCTGTCTGTGGTTCTTCTTCTTGTTGTTATTTTTGTGCTACCTCACTATCTGCCTGGGGTCCCTCTTTTTGTCGTTTTCCTTCCAAGATTGAAAACCTATTTCCTCCTTGAGGTTCCCTTTCTTGTAGCTACTGTTTTAACAATTCATTTTCTTCCTGCAGTTGAGCTCTTCTGATGCTTTGTGTGTGCCTTACCATGCTCAATTCTCTGCTCATCTCTCTCAACTTGTTTTCCATGTGCCCTATATCTTCGACCCCTTTGGATTTTGCAATCTGCATCCAGGTGTGGGTCCTGACTCTTTCCTTCTCCAATTCGAAGAAAAGAGGCACTGCAAATTTTTGTGGGATGATCTTCCCACCTTCCAGAAGTTTGTAGTAGGAGCCTAAGTTAGGTTGCTGTCTAGGCTCAGGTATCTCTTTTTCCTTACCTTCTGTCATCACTCAGGTTGTCCCTTAGCTCCTTGAGGGATACAGCCAAGGTAACCAAAAACCAATCTTTGGATTGCAGGTGCTAGCCCACCAGCAGTCAGAGAGGGCTCTCTCTTTAGGATTTAGCTTTGTTGATGATGATTTTAGGCTAGTTATTGAGTACAAGGGGTTTTGTTTTAGTTTTTGTGGGATGGATGATTCTTTCAAGTAAAGAGGAAGAGATAGCATGAAAGTTTTAGAACCATTGGGCGTGGAGTCAAGGAGTAGGACTGCTGGTGCATTTTCTTGGTCACAAGAGGGAATATGGAGAAAGCTAGCTGCACATGAAACAATCTTTCAAGCTAAAGATGCAGTGAAGGCTAGGAATGAGAGGCAGTTAAGAATCTCTCGTTCAACTTAGTAGAGGGAAGGTGAATGAGCTCTATCTAGGAGCAGTGAAGAATCCCTAGATAACTGTCAAACATGAGTGAATTAGGGGAAATATGAGCCACAGGGAATTCATATTCATTTCTAATTCAGATGAAAACATATAGAAATAGCAGAAATTGAGCATAGAGGGCAATTAAACCAATTCTAAAGTATTCATTCTTTCTGCTATTTTGGATGATACATCAATGAAGAACAAAGGTAAGAAACACTTATTGAGTCATGTTGCAGCACAAGAATTCCACATTCAAATCTTCAAAACATTCATACACAGCACACAGTCATTCCTCCGAGCTTTTCAGCAGTCTTTGATTAAGTAAAACATCAGGTATATAGAGCGAGTCTCTCTTGGAGCTATACAACCAACCAACCCCTTTAACAGTGAATTAGGGTGGTTTTTATAAGTAAAATATCTATAAAGATTAGATCTCAAAAAGATCTGCTGTAATAAGTGTCTTTAAACTAATACATGTCTGAAATAAATGCGAGAAAATATCCTCGAGTTGCACTGGGTGCAGCTGTACCAAAATGAGTTTAATGTGTTGTCTTTATGGCTCTGTGCTGATCACTTAGCCATAAGTGTGCTTTGGGTTTTGATCCATGCTCTTGAGTGGTTCTGAGGAGCATTAACTGTGATGGGAGAGCCTTGAGTGGCCTTTACTACTTTCTTTGACTTTGTTGGAGGTCATTCAATGTCCACCTGCATTGGGAATAAAGGTTTTCATTTAAAACATTCGACTGATACTCTTTGTCGCTTCCTTGATATTCCTTGGCACTGAATGTGCACCTTTGTCACTTCTGATACTCTTTAAATTGTTGCATCGACCTTTCATGGCTACTGTTCGGCCCTCTGTTTGCTTTTAAAACTGTGTTTGCCCTTTTCTGAATGCTGCGCGAAAAAATTCATGTCATTCTGCGCCTTTCGAGCCTGCTGAAGTCGAGCCACGAAAGGGATTTCCATTTTGGCCTATTTCCCATAGCCATGCGCGATTAGTGCTAGGTGCTAATAGCGCATGAAAAACTGCCTCAGATTTTGACTCCGGGCTTCCTAGGCTGCGATTTGCGCCTTTCGCACTTTTTGACGGTGATGTCAACATGACGTCAACGGTGGGTCCCAGTACGGCGATGACGTGGCAGGGTGATGTCAGCAGTACGACGGGTGACTTGGCAGTACGGTGGAGGAGGTGACGCGGCAGTGATATGGCAAGGACAAGGCGGTAAGAGGCCAATGCAGGATGATGACGTCAGCATGACATGGTGCTGACGCAGGAGGGGGGAAGGCGGTATCCGGTTTCGGGCGCACCGCTTTTGTGCGCAGGCAGTATAGGAGGAGGGGGCTCCGCCACAGCCGAGAGGGTGACGCGTGGCGGGAGTACGACGGGAAAACCGCCCATCTCCCAGGCATTAACCCTCGACACATCATGGTACAAAAAGGCCTGCCCACCGTAGATCTTGGGCTCGCCAAATCTGATGGTCGGCGGCACGAGTAAGGCGGCGGACGGTTAGGGACGGGTCCCGGGAATATTTAATTATGTGTTTTTATATGGCGTGGGGGGGTTTTAAACATTATAAATGTGGGTTTTGGGTTATTTGAAGGCGGGGGAAATATATTTATGTGCGTGACCTAAGGATAAGGGCGGGGAATGGGTATTGTAGGGTTGGGACTTAGGGGGAAATGGTTGTTAGGGTGACCAGATGTCAGACTAACTCCTGGTTAGTACACGGAAGGCTAATGCTGAGCCCCAAATGGACTGAGCATTTCCCAAACTAATAAAATAGGGCTATAGTGCCTGGGGATGGGAATATGTACATAGGGGAGTTTTTTAACATAGTTTTAGTAGGGGAAGGGGAGATAGATAGGGAGCTACATAGTAAAATTAGTAGTTAATATGACAAGTGATAAGAAAGCACTAAGTATGTGAATCTTAGGCTAATAGGGGGGAAAATGATTCATATAGGAAGTATGAACATGCCTTGAGCAAAGCAGATCTTTACCAAGGCAAATGATATGGAAAATGATGAAAGTGAGAGGTATCAAGCAGATCTTGACCCCTTCAGGGAAGTTAGTGAGTGATTTGGGAAATGAGAAGAAGGGGGAGTTAGACATGCCTCACTTGAGCTCCTCTGAATGGAAAAATGCATCATAATTGTGATCTGTGAAGATATAACACCTGAAAACATGAAATGGATTATAGTGCATGATTCTGCAACCACAAAACTACCTACCCAGCCTACTTACCTAGCATTTTTTCTTCTTTTTGCATAGGTGCACTTGGACTTGCAGACCCAGATTATCCTTTTCTCTTTTGACTGCCCTCCTATCTAAATCTACACTTATTTCTTCCAAGGGCCCAGATTAAGCAGTTGGGCTCCTTTGTTTCTCTACCTATCTACAAATCTGCCAAGATTAAACTGTTTGGATAGATATTCATTCTCTATATTCTAAAACAAGAAACTGAAACCTAGGGAAGCCAAGATTAAGCTGTTTGGCCTTCCCTTAACAGAAAATTGTTCAAAAAGGAATAACTCATGAAAATTGGAATACAACAGTGGCATTTAGACTAGCACACTTTCATGGCCTCTTCTTTGGCCTATTTTAGGAAATATGGAGCATTGTAGCATGCAAAGTATGACATATTTGGCATGTGAAAATGTCAATCATGAAATATGAAAACCTGTTGCAACAGGAGGCTAACACCTTCCTCTTGGGACTGTTCTTCTGCCCTCTTTTCTAATTTTTCAGTTTCTTTGAGCTTGGCCAAAGTCTCCTGTAGAGAGGTTTGTGCCTCTTGTAGGATTGCTTTAGAGTCCATTAATTTGATCCTTTCCTTCCAGGTGGAGGTCTTAGGACTCCCTCTCTTGTAAGTGATAGAGATTTTGGAGGGAGATTCCTCCTTTGTTACAGTAGGTGCATCCTCAATGATAATGGGTTCTTTTGAAGGTGGCTGGGGCTTGCCCACCTTAATTTTGGTGCTCCTTTGAGCTTTGAAATACATAGTTGTCTATCTTCTTCTTTTCCCTTTTGGCTTAGCTAGAGTGCTAAGTGCAACAAGAACAATTGCTGCTTCTCTTGCTAGTGTCTCGGGACACACTTCCTCTTGTTGTTTTTCTTCTTCATCCTCTACATTTTTGGCTGTGTCTGCTGTTTCTGTTCTTGTTTCTACTATCTCTGGTGTTATCTTCTCCTTTTCTTGTTGAGTTCCTACCTTTCCTGTGGCAGTCTTTTTCCGAGCTATCTTGGGCTTCTTCTTCTCAGATTTTGTCCTCTTCCTCTTCTCTGCTTGTGATGCTAGTTTCTTCTCTGCCTTAGGTTCAACTTTGGTTGTGTCATGTTTCTCCTATCCTCTCTATTTTCCTTCTTTGTATTCTCCCAATTTAATATTCTGTGTTTCATCATGGATTTCCTTCTCAAGTTCCTCTTTCTGCTCCTCCTCTTCACTGCCATTTGGACTAAAGTCATCAGTGAGAGTTTTTATATCATATTCTCTAGTCATGTTCCTGAAAATTTCCAGGCTATAGGGATTGTGTATATGTGGAGGGCATCCTCTACCAGCAATTTAATGAGCCCATGGTGAGCCAGTTGGTCTGGAACTCCTGCATTCAATTTGGTGTCACATTCTATCAAATATTGGAGGAGAAAATATGGCAGACTGAGTTTTCTAGGTGCAAGTAGGTCCATTCCATATCGTAGTTCATGCAATAATCTGAAATGATAACCATAGACTATACTATATCTCCCTTCACAGGAGATAAAATTCATGATCTGGTAGCTGACCTCACCCCATGGATAAGGTATACTTGTCCTTCTGACCCCATTCTTATCCTCTACAGGATGTTCCTCAGGCTGGAAAAATGTCTTTTTAGCAACCTGTCCTAGTGGTTTTTCTTCTTTGCTCTAGGGGAGCCCAAGTGGAAGACCTGTGATTCTGCTGATGAATTCTATTGTAATCTCTATGGTTAGACCCCTGAAACTAACAGTAGCATGGGTTTTTGAATGGGGTCTTAAAGACATTAAAAATTCCTCTGTCACTTCCTCATCATACCCATGAATTCTGTCAAAGAAAGGCATCTAATTTTCCCTGGTAAAGAGGGCTACTACTTCTGGGTTTTCATGCAATTTGGTGGAATTCAGAGGTTATTTTCTCATAAAACCCCCTGTTATGATGCTCAGTGACTGCTAGAAATTCTCAAGTGAGGAGTAAGGCAGCAAATTTTCCAACTCGAAAATAGAGGAACAACTGTGCTTTTTCTGGAACCAGACAGGGAATTTTTGTGTTCTCTTTTCACGAAAACAATTTGCAATTTCCCTCCCTTCAAACCCTATTCTCAACTTGAATTTACTTCTCGAGATTTTGAAGGAAATCAAATTAAAAAAACAACACAGAAAGCAAGACAATGTTTTTCTTTGCATCCCTTCTTTACAGGAGAATATGGGGAAGAAAAAGACAGGCTTTTAGTGCAGAGAGTAAAATGGAGAGAATGTATGCATTTCAAAAAAATGCAGGCAGAATTTTGTTTTCACTTTCCCTTCCTTTCTCAACCCAATACTTTGCTTCAAATCCCACCACTTTTTGTAGATATATCACATGCAGAGTGGGTTTTTGAGCCTACCTTGTTTCCAGCTCGAATTTAGAAATTTTTTTAATTTTCCCTCTGCAGAGCTGCTCTCTAGGATTCCTGTAGAAAGGCTCCTATAGACTGTGTTTCTGATCCTATAGAATGCGATAATGCTCCTGTAGACTATGTTTCCACTCCTGTAGAATGTGATAATGCTCCTGGAGAGCCCGATAAGCGGGAGGATTTTGAAAACTAGCAGAGAACGCCTATTTCAATGTTCTAAAAGTGGTAGGTGAGTTGTTGTAGCCGAGAACTCGTCGATGCAAATGAAAATGAAAGGTGGTGGAGGCTTCTACTGTAGCATACTTAAGCTTATGGTGTGATCTGCGGTGACAAGGTGAGGTGGCAAGAAGGGTTGTTACACAATAATTTGTCATTGTCCTCATCTCAATCCCTCTGCTGTGTCATACATCAAATAAACATGTCCATATCTTCCCACTCGTGCAAGAAGATTAAGAAAATGATCTCTAATGCTGAAGATTGACCCTTTTTATTAATTTCCTGCATCGTCGCTAGTAAACCCTTAAAATGTGCGACGGTTCTTTGTCACGCACTGTATTGTTGCGATGTCATCGCTAGTCCCCAGTTCATGACCTATGACAATCCAGATTAGGCGAATTTGTTCCAACAGTCCACCTTTTGGATGTCTCTAGACCTGGTTGTTGGATCGGCTTGGGTCACCCTTCCTCCTCTAGGAAGGTGGTTTCGTATTTTGTGCAACCTTCTTTGAGGATAAACTCCCTCTCCCTCATTTCATGGAGACTCCTCCTATAAATCAGTTACCATTGCTATGATCTACTAGTTCTTTTGGTTGGACAGTGCTGCTAGTTCTTTTGAGCTTTGTAGATAGCTTTGATATGAGTGTGTCAAGTATGGGATTGTTAATAGTTTGATAAGAGCTTGTGGAGTACCCTTAACTTTGTATTAAAGCTTGTGAGTGAGAGAGAGATATTGTTTATTTGAGAGACCCATTTTTTAGAGTGAATTCTTGAAGAAACATATTGGCTAGACCCTCCGAGAAGGCTTGCGACATCAAGACTTGGTTGTAAGCTTTGCTCTTGATTCATCTTAATACAAACAATGATGATTTCCTATGTCTTGTCTACAATTTACTTGATAGCTTATGATTTCTTGACTTTATAAGTAAATAGATCATTGTTGTTTCTCGGTTACATGCTGGGTTGTTTTCTTGTGGTGATTCAGGTTGATTGCTCATTGAGGAGAAGAAACAGAAGTTGGAGTAGCGCAACAGAACTTCATCAACCACTGGTTTGAGGTAGGCCTCCAACGATGATTATTTAAGGGAATCAATTGGTGTTTTGTCTTTGCTGTGACTAGACCAACTCTAGGGCTATAGGGGTTGCCTCTGTCCATAGAGGGAACACTTTCCTACTTCACAAGTTGGTGACTCCACTGGGGAGTCCTTTGTATGTTTTTTCTCTTGTTTGCTTTTGTTTGGTTTTGATTTAGCGTCTCTTAAATTTTGGGGTTAAACCATCAATTTTTTGGATCACCTGGGTCAATCTGGGAAATCCCCCCACTGTCTAGAAGAATAGTTTGGTCTTTGTTTAGGAGTTTTCATTAATTTTCCATTATCTTTTAGCTCGTCTCTGATAAAATCTTAATAGTCACGCTAAAGTCGACCTATCTTTGTTTTATAAACCTATGCATCGATGAATCCAGTCGTACAGTCGTGACGATTCCTGAAATAGAGACATCGCGGAAGAGACATGTACTCTTGTGATGCCATCGCTATGTTGCCGTGTCTATTGAATGATCGTCACTATTTGTTGGTGTTACGCCCACGACAATTCTTGTATAGTTGTTTTTTCAACTTTACCTCTTGAATCCACCAGTCCTGTTTATCCCCTATTGTTTTCCTCTTGCCCATTAGTTTGTTTTAATTTCTTTTCATTAAGGTATTGTCTCTTTGGTTTCATTGAGTGAATCTTGTGTTTTTCGGCTTTGTGACCTAACTCTTTCAAGTTTTTGTCTTGGTTGCTTGTCTACCCAAGGTTCATCCGTGACCATCTTATTGAATTGCTTGAGGCTTTTTCATTGCTTGTTTCTTGCTGGTTGATGTTTAGTGTCAATTATTGAACCAATTTTTGACATTGATTCAATTTTTCACTACGAAGCATAGATTACAATTGTTTGGACCAATCAGTTCACACTTTCTTGTTTGTCTCTTTAAATTCAAAACAATGAAAATCAAAAGATTGCATTCATTTAGTATTCGAAATTGAAAGTACATTTGCATTTCAAATTTTCATGTTTGAGAAATTGGAAAGCAAACTTTAAATCTATCATTAGTAGTATTGATGCACTGTAGGATTGGTGTGTTAATGTATTGTGTTTCTTAATGCTTGCATTCGCTTGTCCTGGTTTTGTCTTGGTTTGGGAATGAACTCTCTACCTTTCTGTAAGTAGGTGTTCATCGAAATGAAAGATGATTTACTCATTCTAGTTGCATCCTAGGGTTTTTGATATACATACAATAGGGCCTGAAATCTGAAACCTAATTCAAGATCAACTCTAAATTAATTGAATGAACTTAACAACACATTGGAACTTAACACACATTATTTAGAGGTCTAGGCTAGAGACGTGCTTGTTTCCGGGAAAGCTAGTGTCTTTTCGATCTGCTAGTCCCACTAGGATTGACAATTATCCTAGTGGTAGAGGGAATTACTCCCCTAGGGCTTTTTGGGTGAAACCCTAGCAGACTGAAAGTTGTCTATTCAAAGAAACATGCATTCATACAGCCATTATGCTATTATAAGCAAATATTGTGATAAGGGTACGTACCTTCAGTCCTAAGTTCGAGAAGGCCTTTAGGGTCCAAACCCTTCTTGGAGTTCCCTTCTTCTCTTTTGTCCTGCAAAACCAACAATTCAAAGAACACAGCAGTACATGGAAAAAAACTTATAAAGAAACCATCTTCATGTTATAAAGAAAGGGAGTTAGTTATGAAATCCAAACAACCATTTACACATGAATTCAAAACATGAATATCATTAACATAAAGAAGATTCAATTCGGGAACCAAGACATGTGTTTATTTTTAACTATAGACAAATAAAGTACATAAAAAGGAATATGTTCACCTGAGTCACCTTCAGCAGGCTCCAAGAAAAGCTTCCTTCCGGATCCGTTCCAGCCTCAAGCCTCTAACAAAACTCCTTCCATGACTCTCTCCATGATGTCATAAATGGTGTATGAACATCAACACACAAGGAAACAAAGGTTTCCTGTACAAAATGGGGGAAGTGCAGAAGGCACAAGGGACTTCAGACCTGGTCAAGGGGAAAATCTCAGCATAATAACCTTTCTCTCTATTCTCTCCTCCTTTAGGCCTTCCCTTTGAGGTCTTTTTATACCATCTCCAAAGTAGTTTTTTAGTTAGGAGTTGGTTGGGAACAGTTGGGCCACGGGCACTAACAGGTGATCAGCAGGTAAAACCCGCGATCTCCGCCCGAAAAGAAGGAATTTTATATTTTTTTAAGTGTTTTAATACATACACGCGGGTTGGATATACAAAAACCCGCGTATACACGTGTTTAACTCAGGGCAATGTCGCGTATAAGGAATAAAACACTGTTTTTTAAATTTTAGGACCAGGTCTGGAAGGAGGGGTTGCCCTAGGCCATGAGTACAACATCACAAACCATAAGAGTGAGATTTGGAACTATAACAGATGCCCCCTAATATATGAGGTCATAAGGGGTACATGATGGCCGAAATATATTATGCGAGTACATGGAAAGGAAGTTTGTCAAAAACCGAGGAGGACTTCACCAGAATTCAGCCTGCCAAGCCACCAAAGGAGATCAGAAAGAAACACTGTCTGAGGCGGGCATACCCATGCTCAGAAAAAGTAAAGCATGTCCGCATATCAAGTACAAGCGGATCCACTAAGTATACAAGTATAAATGACTGAAAGATACATAATGGATCATCTGATCATAATGAACAAGTACATGTCTGAATATCACATATAAGACTGTCAATGATGCTGAAAGATGCAACAGATCACTGATATCAAAGACTGATCCCAAAAGGTACCAACTGAACATGATGGAATAGGATGGTACTACACTGCAAACTCAGGTGCCAGCATATAGAATGTCGCCATGACTGACTGCAACATATAAAGTGGAGTGGTATCAACTAGCAGCAACAGGAGCAACTATCAAGTGAACCAATGAATGCTGATACAACCTGAGGTCTTCACCGACCGCCGTGGTACATTTCTACACCATGGGAATAAATGATCTGAAGTCGACCATGTGAGAAATCGTTTGATTACCTGTCATTGATGTATACCGTTAACAAACGCGAGACTACTCACCGATAATGATAATGAGCGTCAAGGTACCCAGTACAATCTAACAAGTGTGAATAGATGAGCTGGAGTCGAACACCTGTAAGAATCTATCGATCAGGAGACAATGATGGTTTCCCACTGTCGATAGCGAAGGATCTGCCACTAATGACTGCAAACCCCAAGGTACTGCCAAATGGACTCTAGATCTTTGCCCCAGAGCAATGAGTCAGAGTCGATAGGGAAAGATCCGCTAGAAGGAAGGCATTAAGGCATCCTCCATCAATCTAGTGCGAGTGTAACCCGTAGGCCAATAATGTGGAAGGAATCAGACGAAAAAAGATGTAGTAACCCAACCGAAGTACGTTTTCGGCGTACACAAGATGTGGCTAGTGTACGGCAGAAACCCTCTGAACCAACCAATAATGAAAGCTGACACAGAGGCGAGGTATCCACCAATAGGGTCAAATGGAAACCAAGTTACTGCACGAATCCCAATGTGTGATAATGTAAGCTAATGTTGAACACAAGGGAAACCACTCAGTCAAAGACCCATGATACTGATCGATGTTGAGCACAAGGTGACCTATCAATAATGAAAATAGGGCCAGGGTGCAGCTCTAGGCCTGTCCTCAAAGCAAGGTGTCGTCGTCGATAAGGACAAGACCCGCCAGCAAGAAGTCAATGGGGACCTTCTCAAACCGGCACAAGTAAAGGACGAATATAACTGATGTGATGATAGACATGACACTGACAACCAGGGATGGCCAACTGAAAAATGAGTCAAGAGACACCGCAGAGAGGCCGACTCAGGCTAACTTCCCTTGAACAAAAGCACGACTCAATGTGATTGTGTGGCAGCATATGATGACTCTGTATAAGTTCGTCATGCAGGAGGCACGAACGAACCCTCCATATGACTGGAAGAGATAACCAATCGGGGGAGAACTGACTCAATAACAAGGTTATGGCGTACCTAAGTCAAACTAAATCCCACCCATGCAGAGGAGACTTTGTTTTGAGTGCTTTGTTCAAGGGCAACACGACTGACTCTAGCTGCCAACAATAAATGGAAATAATGTCCCATTCCCACTCTTTTTGGAATATTTAATTTTTTTGTCTTTTTCTGTTAAGCCGGAAAAAGAATAAAAGAATGCTATGGTACAGTGGAAAGAGCGAGTGTCGGTGAAACAGATGATCTAGTTCCCGGGACAGGAACATTCCTATGCTCAATACAGGGAGGTGAAAACTGGTCAGTGACACTCAAAGGTATGCTCCTTCCACGGGTCAAGGTGTGTCAAGCTGTATAAGTCAAAGATATGCAAGGTTGATTTTGCAGACATCATGGTCAAAAGTTGGCTTAAACACGAGTCCAAGTGAAGCCGGCTCCAGGCCAAAAGGTGCAAATGGTCAACATGCAATGCAGTAGTACAACTCAACACAAAGGAGCCTCTAGGGTATAAGGCCAGAACAAAGCGGAGAAGCTAAGAGGAATGAGTATTCAACGCATAAGTCATGGCGGGACTACAGAGGACTCCCGAGCCTACTCAAATCGGAGCAGCATGAGCAACAAATGTCAGTGAGGTGCTAACTAGGATGCCCATGTAAAGGATGGCTCTACCATCGTCTCATGATTTAAAGAATCGGTGAGTGAAGATGGCTTACGAGCCATAACACGATGGGATCGACCCTATGGCAGATGTATCGATCAAATGGAGGCTAGTATGCATAATGCAACGGAAAAATGGTGTCCCTAACCTATATGCCAGTGAGAACACGATACCTGCCATGACGGGTCAGCAGTCATGGAACCGTCTCGAACTGTCGAAAAACGTCCAAAATGTCCTGAAAAAAAACCAGTCTCGACATTCTAAGCTCCCAAGTTAAAAGTCACATGAGGCCAAACAAAATAAAATTTTGAAAAATTTTTGCATTTTCAAAACTTATAAAAAGCATTTTGGACTCACCATTTTTACCATTTGAGTTTGAGAGCAAAAGATTTGGAGCAAAAGGAGCAATCTTCCCACAGCCAGATTCAACAATTCAAATTCATTGAATACCTCCAGGTAACCCTTATACTTAGCTTGCAATTGATTGTGACAAGTTTTAAGATTTATGATTGATGTTTCACCGTTAAATTTTTGTAATTTTTGTCAAAAAAATCGCTCGTGGCATATACGCGGGTTGGTAATATTGAACCCGCGTATACGCGAGCCCTACACGCGACTGCGTGCACAGGGACCCGCGTATACGCCGTGAATCATTTTTAAACAAAAACTAATGGTTTAAAATCGATTTTTTCTCAGGATGCCTATCACGTGGCGTGAAAGAGAACATGCAACGGTAGACAATGAAGTTATGAACAGTCCAGAAGCATTAAATGCACTCCGGGGATGCGGTTTGCTTAAATTTTTCAAATTGCCAAATATGAAAGCAAACACGCGATTGCTTGAGATGCTCATTGATTATTGGGATGTCGATGAGGAAGCTTTTATGATCGATCAGATGCCGCTCAGGGTAGAAGTGGAGGACATCTATTTTATCACAGGCCTTTCCCGAAGGGGAGAGGTAGTACAGTCTCGGAGCAGGTCACGGAGTGCCCTCTCGATAGAGGACTATGTACAGATATACTGCCCTGGACATCCCAAGAAGGTTGGGAGCCAGATTTCCATCACACATGTGGCGAGTTTGTCACTTTGGATAATCCTGTTTACCATGGCTCGGGTGAACAGATCATCCTCTCTGCATCAGGCGTCACGGCAAAACATGAGTGTGGTAGTTGACTGTCTTTGTTACACTAAAAAATGTCACCATGACTATTTACAGTTAGTATGGCTCCATCCACAGTAATGCTATCCTCCTGGGCAAGTCTTATGCCTCTGCTCTCCATGTCAAACTCCAAAAAGAGAGAAAGTCTTTATAAATGTATTTATCTCTGGGTACGCAGGTTCTCTCAACCTTACCTGCAGATACACACCTAATGTTCACAAAAGCTGCGTACTTGTACGCTCTGTATGTAAAGGGGTAGGTGCGTACCCCTGTAAAGGTCAAAATGCGCAAGTTTCATCTTTAAAAAGTTACTTGTGGTCATTTCTAGAGGCTTCTAGAAGTATGTTTGACGTGTATGAAGCGCCTCCAGATGGTTCATGTACCCCTACCAAAGAGGAACTTATCCCATCAATAAGGGAGCTATCCCATCCAAAGAGGGGATTATCCCATTGATGGTGGACCTGAATAACTTCCTCTAGAGCACTATAAATACAAGCATTGGGCCAGAAGGAGGGGAGGTTGGAAGCTAAACATTTCTAAGGGTAGATGCTGCTGGAATTAGGACTCCCATTTAGAAGCTTGTGAGGAGAGATTTCCATCTTTGCTTGTTCTATTTGGAAGTGGGTGAGCTTTGTCAAAGTAAAGGAGAACTCTTGATGGACCCTGGGAGGGACTTGCACAACACCAAGGCTCAGGTTGTAATTGTTCCTTTTGTTTCCTATTAATGCAAATGAGTCCATTCTTCTCAATAACTTGTTATTTATGAGTTGTTTCATGTACTCCTTGGTCTATGTGTTAAATATGTTTTATTCTATGAGATTATCAAGTGCTATTTAATCGTTTGATCATTAGTGGATGCAGGTTTCAAAGTGAAGGGGGAGCTCATCCGGATCAGTGAGGCTGGACTGCTACAACAACGTTGGGTTACAGGTAGGATCTAAACACTTGATTTCTTATATAGTAAATGCATGTTTAGAGAAGGATTGCTCTCGTTTGTCTTGTTTGTCACTAGAGAGTCTTAGGCTCCTAGGGAGGTTGGTCGCGTCCGCACTATCGACTCTTTTCGCCTGACAAAATGGCGACTCCACTGGGGACTCCATTGATGAGAAAGTTTTTTCCTTTGTATGCAACTTTGATCTGAGAAAAGTCATTTATTTTCTGGTTTTTGGCTCTGTGACTTTGTATTTGGGTGGGTTAGCTTAGGGTTAGATTCAATTTAGTTTTTCTTGGTTTTTTCAGTAGTACGCACCCTCTGAGTATTGCACAGTGCGTAATTGTACGCACTGTTGCTGTGTGCACAGAGCGGGCCCGCACCTGTCTTAACAGGTTGCCTGCGTACCCTGCTAAAAATTAAGAAATTTCCATTTTTTACATTTTTCCTCTTAGATTTTGCTTTTTCTTAGTTTTTACTGCCCAGATCCATTAGTCTCCTGTCAAAGATCTTCACCTAAGCTTGTTTCATTGGCATTCCTGCTTTAAGCTTTCATCAATTGGGTGTTTTGAGTCTCTTTTTTGAGAAATTCTTGATTTGATTTCCTTTGGTCATTACTTAGAGGTTTGTCTCAGTCTTTTCACAATTTTGCATCTTTTTGCTTTTGTTTTTGCTAAATTGTGTATGAGTGTTAATCGCCTTTGAGTGTTTTTATTTTTGATCTTTGGAAATCTCACCCAATTTTCTCAACTTGCACTTGATTGGTTCTTAGATCACATTAGAATCGTCTTGTGTTTGAGAATTCTCTTGCATAGATCAAATTTGCATAATTAGAATTCTCATTTTCAGAATATGAATGAAAAATGTGCATAGATTACATTTGCATACTTTTCAAGTGAATTGTGCTTAGATTACCATTGCATAGTTTACATTCTGAAAAATCAATCGTAGATTTAGATCAGCTTTCTTTGATTTGAATTTACACAAAAATAAAAATAAAAAAATGGTTTGGAATTGATTTGCATTATTTTTTCTTGATGAAATTAGTGCAGTAGAGAATTTGTTATATTTTCTCTTAGTGATTAATTTTTGCATTGTTGGAAGTGAATGGAAACTCTCTCCTTACTTTAGTTAGGATTCATCGAATTGAAAAGATTACATTATCATATTCGATTGCATTCAGTTGAGTCGGGTCATAACACCATTGGTTTCATATCCATTTACCCCTTTGAGTAATAACAGCCTAAATAACACAGCGCTTAATTAAAATTCATCTAGTAATTTTTACATTTCTAGGGCTCTGAAACACCAATATAGATCAGGCTAGTGTCTTGGAGTAGGAGAGTAATTAACTCTCCAAGACAGTAAAACCAAACAAGTAGCTCATCTTGTGGTAGGATAAATCCAACTGTTTCATTTGTACTCTGGGAAAGCTCCTCTTAAAGGAGAAGCACGAGACCGTGTCCGAACCAGTGAGGGGATCAATCCTCCTTCATTGGGAAAGACGCCAGATATGCACGTACTACAAACGGTAAACCTCGGATTATTGTCGAGGAGCCTGGGGTCACTTGTCGGTAAACCTTGGATTATTGTCAAGGAGCCGGCAAGGGGATTGAGCTTGTTACTCTGCCCTTGCGTGCTATCGGGTCGTAGACTGTTCCCCCAGGTATATTTGTTGTTGTTGGTAACCTTAGTGACCATTATCTTTAGGATTCTACCCGAGGTGACGGTGGAGGGAAGATCCCACTGTACCTGGAGCAGACGTCGGCTAGACTCACTTGGATTTTCTGGGGGGTTCACTTCACTCGAGACGGTTAAAGTGGAGGAACTTGGTCCAGTCTATTCATTAAGCAGGTTGCCGGGGTAACTGTTCCACCCGCCACTTCTGTAATGAATTCTGCGATGTTGGATTCCATCACCAACTAGTGTTTTCGGTCCGGACGGCTACTGTTTGTGTGTGGTTTGACTCCTAGATTTGATAGCGCGTGTTAATTTGTTTGTTTTTACTTTTAGAGACCATAGGTGTGAATTGTGAATTTTAATTGTTAGGTGTGAATTGTGCATTGTTAATTTTAGTTTTAAATTGTTAATAAAATTCACTGAAGTTGAATATAATGGCAAATGTTCCGGAATTTACCAACCTAGGAACCCCTCCTAACGAGAATCCTAGTACTTTTCCTTACTTTGGAAATGTTGGTCCTCCTTATATGGCTACTTTGTCATTACCTGGATTTACAATAGGATTACCGATATGGTTATTTTCAACTTCGTTGGCCCAAAGTACTCCAATTGTTCCATCTCAACCGGATGCTTCACCTCAACAGAGTTCACCATCTCAACATCACCAACCTTCTGTTGACCCTTTACCTTCTTCGCCTAATTTTTCTTCCTCCATTTCTTCCTCTTCGCCTGGTAAAAGTCTTGATGCTAGTAACCAGGAGGCTAAGAAGAAGAAGAAAGGGAAGAAGAAGAAGAAGAAGAAGAAGCAAGATAAGAAAGAAGTCAACCAACCAACCATGGCTGTAAGTGTTAGTTGTGTTGAGGAAAATTCTGACATGCACCGTAAACCCAAATACCCTTGCAGGCTTTGTAAGGGTGACCACTTCCTTGTCAATTGTCCTGGTATTCCAAAGGTCTTGGAAGTATGGTCAGAAAAATCTCATCAACTTTCCATTGATCCATCAACCAGTGATAGTCAGGTTCCTGGGAAAAAGGGTAAAGTTAGGTTTCCTTGTAAGTTATGCAAAGAGAGTCATAAAACTCACATTTGTCCTCACATAGATGAAGCCTCAACATTGTTGGAAAAACTTACTGTTCCACAGCCAGAATTTCCAACTGGTTACCGTAAACTTTCTCCCAACCTAACGTCAACTGACAGAGTGGTCGATTCAAATTCACATTCGGTCGATCACACTCTCCCATTGGAGAGTGAAACTCATGTCACTCAGGTTGATGATCCATTAGTTGATCAAGTGGTCGATTCAATTTCACATTCGATCGATCCCACTTTCTCTTTAGAGAGTGAACTTCATACCGCTCAGGTTCTTCTTGTTACATCAGATTCTTCTATGCCGGGGGGCATTTCACCTGTTTCTACGGAACCCCCTCCAAGTACTGAGGTCTTTTCCTTTGATTGGAATCGACTGACAGAACCTCGTCTTCCTTCCTCCATCCCTTTCCAAATCATTGTCAAGGCTGGTGGTAGGGACATACATCGTACTCAAGTAGACGAAGGTGCTTCTGTTAGTATTTTATCCTCAACTGTTTGGAAAGCTTTGGGTTCCCCTCATCTTGCGCCTATTACGCAGAATCTGAAAGCTTTTAACAGAACCATTAGTGAACCTTTAGGGATCCTTCCTAAGTTTTCTCTTACCTTGGAAGGTAAAACTGTCTATATTGATCTTATGGTAGTTCGAGGTCCCTTGGATTTCAATTTACTCCTTGGGCGAGACTATGT
Organism: Pinus tabuliformis; assembly: GCA_031772625.1. Classification (NCBI taxonomy): domain Eukaryota; kingdom Viridiplantae; phylum Streptophyta; class Pinopsida; order Pinales; family Pinaceae; genus Pinus; species Pinus tabuliformis. The sequence continues at coordinate 1,092,114,089 of CM062815.1, read as the reverse complement.
TTATGCAATGAAAGTTGTCGTATCGACACTCTTTCGCGTGATGTCTTTCCCTCACAATGGCAGTATTGTGACTGTAGACCAGCTTTCGTTCCCTAGTCTTTTTTCAACTACCAATAATATGACACCCCTAAATGTTCCTGATTCTAAAGTGGTATCTACCCTGCCACGGGTTAATTATGTGGCAACTGGTCCCATGTTTTCAGTTACCGATGTAAGTTAACCTCTCACTGTTGATTTAGATCCGGTAATTGACATGGAAAACTCTATGGGGTTACTTGAACACGATGTTCTTATCCCTTTTGAGTCTCTTGACATGTGTTCCTTCCAGAGAAGTATTCTTCCTTCTGATGAAGACCTCTTGGAAGCCATGATCAAGGTGTGTCCATTGACATGTCTTTCTTCTAGTTGGAAGCCATGATCAGTGTGTACGAGGAAAGTTCCTTTTACTGTGTCAACCTCGTTAAAAAATGAATCAGTGAGAATGAAGAAAGTTCCTTTTACTGTGTCAACCTCGTTAAAAAATGAATCAGTGAGAATGAAGAAAGTTCCTTTTACTGTGTCGACCTCGTTAAAAAATGAATCAGTGAGTGTGAGGAAAGTTCCTTTTACTGTGTCAACCTCGTTAAGAAATGAATCAGTGTGTTTGAGGATAGTTTGTTCCCGTCTCAACCTCATTAAAAAATGAAACTGGATGTAACGAGGATAGTTTTTTCCTGTATTAACCTCGTTAAAAAATGAAACAAGCAGGTATGAGGATAGTTCTTTTACTGAGTCAACCTCATTAAAAAATGAATCAGGTAGATTTTAGGTTAAGTAGGTAGATTGTAGAGCGTAGTCATGAGCATAGTTCCTTGTCTTGTGTCAAGCTCATTAAAAAATGAATCAAGGATTTTAGAGCATAGTTCCTTGTCTTGTGTCAAGCTCGTTAAAAAATGAATCAAGGTTTTTAGAGTAGAGTTTTTGTTAGGTAGATTGTAGAGAGTAGTTATGAGCATAGTTCCTTATCTTGTGTCAAGCTCGTTTAAAAAATGAAACAAGGGTTTTGAGGATAGTTCTTTTCCTGTGTCAACCTCACTAAAAAATGAAACAACTCCCACAAGTCTTTCCAAGATCTTGAAAGTAAAGCTTCATTCCATCCACCTCATTGAATGCAATGAAGCTTGGGGGGCATGTACCTCGTTTTGCGTCATTATGCTGGGGCCATGTGAACTTATAACAAGCATGGTTTTTCGTTTCAAGCTTGCCCAAACATGAAACTGAATCCGAGCATAGTTCTTTTCCTGTGTCAAGCTCGTTAAACAATGAAACAAATCCTCCTCTACTTGAGTCGAGAGATTGACTAGATCTCATAAATGTTAAGTTGTATATTTAGGTTAGTTTTTTGCATAATTTTCTTACAGTTTTAGGTCGAGTCTTTACCTCGTTTTGCGTCATTATGCTGGGGGCATGTGAACTTATAACAAGCATGGTTTTTCGTTTCAAGCTTGCGTTAACATGAAACCGAATCCGAGCATAGTTCTTTTCCTGTGTCAAGCTCGTTAAACAATGAAACAAATCCTCCTCTACTTGAGTCGAGAGATTGACTAGATCTCATAAATGTTAAGTTGTATATTTAGGTTAGTTTTTTGCATAATTTTCTTACAGTTTTAGGTCGAGTCTTTCAAATGATCTCGTCTTAACCCTTCATTTCATCCAACTGGTTGAATGAAATGAAGCTGGGGGGCATGCGCTCTAGAATTTATGCTTAGGGGGAATCAAGCACAGTTTTATCTCTTTTTCAAGCTTGTGTAAAAATGAAACTACTTCGAAGCATAGTTTTTATCTGTTTCAAGCTTTTGTAAAAATGAAACCTATCTCAAGTCAATTTCAGTTATTTTCAAGACTCGTTAAACTCATGAAAATACCGAGATTATTTTGCTATCTTTCATTCTCGTAAAACAAATGAAAATGCCGAGTTCTTTCCGTCTTTTCCTGCTCGTAAATTAAATTGAAAGTCGGCCACATGAGTACATTTTTATCCCTTTTTCGAACTCATTAAAATTTACGAAAAAGTGAAGACCATGAGTACATTTTTATCCCTTTTTCAAACTTGTTAAAATTTACGAAAAAGTGAAACATGCAGAGTCATCTTTCAAGCTCTTTTCAGACTCCTAAAACATGAAAAGATTGCCGAGCGTTTCTTTTACACTCGTTAAAACGGAATTAAAAGACAGTCCTCTTATAGCCTTTTTCTGACCGTAAAAACAAGAAAAGATTGCCGGATTTTTGTTGTTTCAAATTCGATACTAGAAATAAAACGACATGCCTCTGATCGCTTTTTACTTTTCAGGTCAAAGGCATTAATCATGAAAGTACTCCTTGGTCGCAAGATCAAGCGGTTCTCCCAGGTATTATTTTATACTTTTTCGGGCTTGGGGGACACAAATTTACGAAAAAGTTCAACCTGGAGTCTTCTTAAGTTTTTCAGACTCTCTAAAATTGAAAAACGGCGAGTTTCTCCTATACTGGGCTCGTTAAGATTTCACAGTAAAGGACCTGTTCAATTACAAACAGGAACGAACCACTCCTTCCTAGGGTTCGAATCAAAACTAGGTTGGACTCATCTGAAGGATGAGCTTATAATCAAGCATATGTTATCCTCCTCAAGCTTGTTAAAAATAAAGAGGTACTTGCCAGAAATGGTGGGGGAAAAGAGAGAAGAATGAGCCTATTTGTTATCCTTTGTCTCAGAAGAAACCTTATTACCACTCTTAAACACGACACTTTTCATTCACCTGGGTTGGGAAATCCTTTGCCTCACAGTTGATCAAACCACATTGAAAGTCTTCAGCCGGGTTCCGGGGATTAACTTTGAGTCATTCGTTACCAAGCCATCTGTTGTGTCGTTATGTGTTCAAGAGGTCTGCAAGCAAAACTTTCATCTGCAAAATACTCGTCATCCATTTGACCATCCCTGAGTCAGTCCTTACAGCAACATTTCTTCAACTTGATCAATGATTTCGTGTTGTGGGCTTGCCTGCAACGGGTCGCTTTCTATCGACATCAGCACATTATCTAGAGAGATGACTTAGAAATCGTCAGTACCTTGAAGTCTGCATGCATCAATGGCAGGTTTCTCACCTTTGACGTCAGTTTACATCAATGACTTTCGATCAAAGGATTCCGTGAAATGTTCGACATCAACTCATTCATTCACATCTCATGGATTGTACTGGGTACTTTGAGAACCATTGACATTAGTGGTGGTTTCTCTCACACTTGTTAACAGTTTACATCATCGACTGGTAATCAAGTGGTTTCTACCATGTTTGACATCAACTCATTTATTCGCATGCCTAGAATCGTACCAATTCGAGAAGTAGAAATGAAGACCCTGGATCTAGTTTCCACCATCCAGGCTGCGAGGAGTTTTGTATTCATTATCTAAGTAGACTAATCATAAACAGATGGCTGCGCCCATACTGTGTCTACAAAAGTCTATGATTATGATGTACTGCAAGATCATTCCTGTATCAGAGTAGTTAGTCTGTTAGTTAAAGTTTTGATCTGAGTATGGGAATGCCTACCTCAGTGATGATATAATCTTATACATGTATTTTGTGTTGAAAATTGCAGGTTCTGACCAGGCTCTCCACGAGATAATCATTGAAATGATAAAGCGCTTCACCCTTCCTAGATAATACAAAACCCTAATCTACTACAGGCTTCGCACTTTAGGGGGCAATCTGTTACACTAAAAAATGTCACCATGACTATTTACAGTTAGTATGGCTCCATCCACAGTCATGCTATCCTCCTGGGCAAGTCTTATGCCTCTGCTCTCCATGTCAAACTCCAAAAAGAGAGAAAGTCTTTATAAATGTATTTATCTCTGGGTACGCAGGTTCTCTCAACCTTACCTGCGGATACGCACCTAATGTTCACAAAAGCTGCGTACTTGTACGCTTTGTATGTAAAGGGGCAGGTGCGTACCCCTGTAAAGGTCAAAATGCGCAAGTTTCATCTTTAAAAAGTTACTTGTGGTCATTTCTAGAGGCTTCTAGAAGTATGTTTGACGTGTATGAAGCGCCTCCAGATGGTTCATGTACCCCTACCAAAGAGGAACTTATCCCATCAATAAGGGAGCTATCCCATCCAAAGAGGGGATTATCCCATTGATGGTGGACCTGAATAACTTCCTCTAGAGCACTATAAATACAGGCATTGGGCCAGAAGGAGGGGAGGTTGGAAGCTAAACATTTCTAAGGGTAGATGTTGCTGGAATTAGGACTCCCATTTAGAAGCTTGTGAGGAGAGATTGCCATCTTTGCTTGTTCTATTTGGAAGTGGGTGAGCTTTGTCAAAGTAAAGGAGAACTCTTGATGGACCCTGGGAGGGACTTGCACAACACCAAGGCTCAGGTTGTAATTGTTCCTTTTGTTTCCTATTAATGCAAATGAGTCCATTCTTCTCAATAACTTGTTATTTATGAGTTGTTTCATGTACTCCTTCGTCTATGTGTTAAATATGTTTTATTCTATGAGATTATCAAGTGCTATTTAATCGTTTGATCGTTAGTGGATGCAGGTTTCAAAGTGAAGGGGGAGCTCATCCGGATCAGTGAGGCTGGACTGCTACAACAGCGTTGGGTTACAGGTAGGATCTAAACACTTGATTTCTTATATAGTAAATGCATGTTTAGAGAAGGACTGCTCTCGTTTGTCTTGTTTGTCACTAGAGAGTCTTAGGCTCCTAGGGAGGTTGGTCGTGTCCGCACTATCGACTCTTTCCGCCTGACAGTCTTACTACTGTGTTTGACTGGTGTACTCCTCTTCTAGCCAACATGAAGAGCCAGCTCACTTCTATCAGGAGGGGTCAGACTAAAAACTTTGGCTATGGAAGCATCTTGTGCACTTTCTTTTTCGAGAAGGTTCCCACACTCTGCCCCAGGGTAGCAGTTTCCATCAGCACCCCACACGATCCACGCATGGGCCGGTGGGCTGATCTGATGAAACGTCTGGGGGTGGGGAGGTCCCGAGGACTGCAATTGACGATGACTTCTTCACCTGGTGGGATCAACAAATCATCGCCGTGGATGACTACTCCTATGCTGTATTGGATTTCCGAGGAGATCCTGATTTAGCGTTACCACCCAATGTAGGATGGGGCGAGATCGGTAAGATTTTTTGATTTTATGATTTTTTGGATTTTTCAAATATAATGATGAAATTTGAAAAATATTTTTTGATGAGATTCAAATGGCTGATATGGTGATCATGTTCCAGACATTGGGCATGTACGACCAGATGGATTCCCGCGGCATGGACGGCGTGGCCAAGGAGCCGAAGAGGCGGCTGCTGATACGGAACGGACCCTAAACAACGTCCAGCGACACTTGGCGAGACTGAGCTGCCGAGTACCGACGGTCGTCATAGAGGACCTTCCTCCGGATATGCAACGTCATGTGGTTGGCATGCCACGTGACTGGGTTCGCATCTTTCAGCGCGTGACCAATGCTATAGTGACATACTTAGACGCTCATCCTGAGCCGAGGCATTAGATATGCTGGACATGATTATGGGCATTTGAGTCCCAATTTTGTATATTTTTTGGACACACATATGTACACTCGAGACGCTTTACGATATATATATATACAGTTTGACTTTTTGATGCGTGATTTTATTGTGATGAATGATTAATATGCCAGTCTAATGCTTGATTAGCGATAGAATCAGCTAACCAATTATGAGATCTTGAAATATGAAAATAATTAATATAAGTAAATGATCTTTGCAACAACCTCACCCTTAAATACTGGCGATATAAAGATGGATCCCGTACCCAATAAATGTTATTTAATTGAGACACTATCAATTGAGAATCAAGATAAACTACCAACAAGTCGATCCCATGAGAGATTGCCTCGGATAATAAATTAATAACAGCAGTATACTCGGCCATATTATTTGAAGCAGGATCAATGCACACGCCTCTTGATACCATCAACTGACCAGTTGGATAATAGAGTACCCAAGCTGCGGAAGTAAGATTCCGAGTGTGCCGACTAGCACCATCGGCGAACCCAAAATAAACCAAATCATCCATCAACACCTGCCAAAGCAGACCAAAAAGTGCTGATATCAGAAAACTCTCGATGATATATGTACAAATATACATAAAATACAAAGAAGCCATTGCCTGGTAAAACTAAGAAAAGTACTTCTTTAGGTAGAGCCCATTTCGGGGCTTCGCCAGCTTGTTTCCCTCGAAATCAATTAACTCATATGATCCTTTTTCTAAAACTCGTTTAATAATGAAAGGACCGTACCACATAGGCTTAAATTTTCCTGCCCCCAAGGCGTCCTTATCTTGGTCATAGACCAGGACAAGGTCACCTTCAGAAAAGACTCGAGGACGGACAAACTTATCATACTGCGTTTTAACCCTTTTCTTATGGGCCTCATTCATCGTGGCGGCATCTCGACGCTGCTCATCGAGATGTCCCAAGTGAACTAGGTGCTCCTCGAGACTCGAAGTCTCAGGAAGAAGCTCAACAGCCAACTTCAGAGATGGAATTTCAAATTCGATCGGAAAGATAGATTCCATCCCATAAACCAACTGAAAAGGAGTAAAACCAGTAGCCGTTTTGACAGATGTTCCGTATGCCCAAAGAGCCGAATACAACATAATGTGCCAATTGGACCGATTTTTATCGATTATCCGTTGGAGTATCGTCTTAAGAGTTTTATTGACCGCCTCGACCTGTCCATTGGCCTGAGGATAATAAGGGGATGAATGCTCCTGACGGAAACCTAATTTAAGAGCCAATTCGGACATTAGTTGATTTTGGAAATGACTGCCATGGTCAGTGACAATCTCTCTTGGGATACCGAATCTTGAGATAACCTGATTGAAAAGAAACAAAGCTGCCGTGTCACTATCGTTCTTATAAGTAGGCATGGCTTCGGCCCACTTCATAAAGTAGTCTACAGCCACGATAATGTACTTGTGATTCGCCGATGAAGGCGGATTACAAGTTGTGAAATCAATACCCCACTTAGTAAAGGGACCGACAGTGATAACGGGAAAAAGGGGAGCTGGATGCGCACGCATCTTGCGAGTAGAGATTTGACACGGGTGACAGCGTTTTACCGCTTCCACATAGTCCTTAAAGAGTGAAGGCCAAAAATAGCCGTCACATAAGATGCGCTGGGCTGTAGCAAGCCCTGATAGATGACCACCACAAGCTCCACTATGGCAGTCATTGAGCACCGACTTTGCTTCCTCTAAGGTTAAACAACGCCGAAGGATTGAATCAATCCCTCGATGGTATAATGTGTCACCAATGATAATATAGTTTTTAGCCAGGTGACGTAATTTGCGACGTTCATCCTTGGAGAAAGTAGAGGGAAACTTCGAAGTCTGGAGATAAACAATGATATCTCCATACCAAGGGTCGAGTGAAGAGATGAGGAATAAATGTTCGTCGGGAAAACTTTCCTCATAAACAGTATCCTCTCCACAAGGAAGCTCAGAAATTACCTCAGCGAAACCATAGATTTCTTAGACTTGGCAGACAAGAATTCGAGGTCGAATTCTTGTAAAATGACAATCCATCTATTATATTTGCCCCCAATCACTCGCCTACTGAGGAAAAATTGAGACGGATTGACCGCCGCTAAGACAAAAGTTTTGCGTAACAAGATATAATGACAGAGCCTCTGGACAGCGTGGACAGCTGCCAAGGCCAAATTCTCAACCGGAGAATAGCGGAGTTCAGGGCCTATTAAGCCTCGGCTCAAATAATAAATCACATGCTCAGCAAGAGCATCGTCCTCCTGAACTAGAACCATACCAATGGTTGATTCTGCTGCAGCGAGATACAAAAGGAAGTCTCTACTATAATCCGGTGGACTCAAAAGCGGGGCAGAGACTAATGCCTTTTTCAAAGCATCAAACGACCGCTGCGCAAAGTCATCCCACACAAATGGAACCCCTTTTCGTAGCAAACGCATGAACCCTTTAGTAATCTCGGCATAGTTTGCTATAAACCGTCTTAAGAAATTAGCCTTCCCTTGAAGACTTTGAAGTTGACGAATTGAGGACGAGGGAGGCAACTGAACTATTGCCTCAACCTTGAAGGGATCAACCCAAATCCCTTCATTGGACACTATGAACCCTAACAACCGACCGGATGTAACCGCGAAAAATGCACTTGTTGGGATTCAACCGGATTTTATAAAAACGACAACGTTCAAAAACCATTCGAAGATGACTAGGATGATCAGTTCTCTTTCGAGAATGAGCAACGAGATCATCCAAGTATGCCTCGATGACTTGTTTGATGTCGTGGAAAGCATATGACATGGCCCGCTGAAAAGTAGCTCCAACATTTTTAAGACCAAAAGGCATCTTTCTATATGCAAAGGTACCCCAGGGACATATAAAAGTTGTCTTATGTTGATCTTCAGGACGGATAGAGATTTGATTATAACCTAAAAAACCATCCATGAAGGAAAAAATTTCATTACCCGCACACTCGTCGATAATCTGATCAATGAATGGCGTGGGGTAATTGTCTTTCGGACAAGCCTTGTTTAGGTCCCTAAAATCGATGCATACTCGGATTGTTCTTTGCTTTTTGTCCACAGGGACTGGATTAGAAACCCAATCAGTAAGAGGAACAGGGTATATAAAACCCGCCCTTAGCAGCTTCTCAACCTCAGCGTTGATAGCCGTTGCTTTCCTAGGGTTGACCGGTCGAAGCCTTTGACGAACCAGTTTTGCGTTTTCGTACGTCTTGATCTCATGTTGAACTATAGAAGGATCAATGCCAGGCATTTCCTCATAACACCAAGCAAGTACATCACGATATTCCTTGAATAGGTCGGTGTAAATTTGAATTTCTTCAGGGGAACACTCAATTTCGATGAAGATATTTTCGATGACGTTAGGGTCCCTAGAGATGTTTATAGGTATCGTTTTTGAAATTACCGACATATTACCTTCGGCACAAACGTGTCTCGGAGCCAAAGGGTTCGATACCGTACAAACATCACTAGTGAAGAGCTCGGAGAATCTAGATTCTACTTCCTGCAATGGAGGAAGAAAGTATGAACAATGGTGTAAGTCTTCCCAAGGTTGATCTATACCCATCATTACTTCGAGGATTGCTTCTTCAGAAGGCAGAACCGAATCTAAGCAGTCCAAGGCAGAGGTAGAATCAAGGCTCCAAGCCAGGGCCACATGACCATCTAACTCCTCTTCGGAAAAAGGAGTAGAATGGTTGTCTGCAAAGTCTACGATAGACTGATATCTAAGCTCAGCTGCAGATATAGGGAATGCGATTCCATTTACTTGCCCTTCAACTAATGTGGTCGTAGGCGAAGGCAAGGTCCAAGGGTCTGAAAAATAACGAGTTCGGAAGAACTCTTCTCAAGGAGACTCCTTAGATGATGAAATAGCATTAATCTTAGTGAAAGGAGAGGGAAGATCAAATGTACCCATCAATGAGGAATACATCCCTACTCCTAAATTCTCAGTCGGCGGGCGAGGGTTATCCACTAAAGGGACAGTAGAGTCAGAGCTTGCTTGAGGATCAACTGGACAATAGTCCAATTGATCAACCTTAACGATTTTCCCCTCATGAGGAAAGCAAATGACACGAAACAGAGTCGAAGCAACGGATCCATCTCGTATACCCAGTTCCTTCCTAATAGGAGATTATAGTCTAGGTTAGCGTCTATGACCTCTACTTCAATATTGACGACCTTTCCCCCAACACATATAGGAAAGGCCGGGATAATCCCATGCGGCTTGTGAGAATGACCGTCAACTGCAGTCAAGACGGTGGGTGAAGGAACAGCCGAAGGTGATCCAATAGCCTTCGAGCATGACATCAACATAACACATGTGGAAGCTCCCACATCTACTACGGTGCGAAAAATATTGATTTTCTGGTATGTAGACTTTATTTGAAAAGCCATATGATGAGGGAGTCGATTTCTAACATTTAACATGTCAAAAGTGAGCACTAAAGAATTAGCTGGATCGACTGCTCCAATCGCGGAGAGTATAGCGCTTCTCTGAGCTGGACACGACTGGAGAACCTCTAAAGCGGACATAGCGCATGAACTCTGAGCCAGATCCTCCACAATGGAGTAATTCTGGGCGGCCCTAGCATTAGGATTAATCGTCGCGCGTTTAGCGGAACCTTTCGGTATCCGTGGTATAGTCTCGACAGGGGGTCGCTCAATATGAAGGTCAGTACTTCCGGGAACAGTCTTGTCCTTGGAAGTTTCGGCTTCACCCTAATCACGTGACCGAGTAGCCACATGGACGTTAGAACCCATCATGAAAACATTTGACGATTTTCCCCTTCCTGGTTGCCCCCAGCGGAGGTTCCAGGATTTGAACTCGCGCCAGCAAGAAGTTGCTGCCCTTGGGGAAACGGGTTGGTTAACACAGCTTGAGAACTAGAAGTCCCTTTCTGTCCTAACAAGCGTTGAGCGTCTTCAATCTTAGGGCAGAGATGAGTTAGACGATCTCCACTGCACAACTTGCATGGAAACTTGACTTTCTTTCTCGACTCATTTCTACCACCACCAGCATTGTTGCCGGATTTATTTGCATCAGGCTTCCCATCCTGGTTCTTTTTCTTACCTCATCCTTTCTTTTTCCCATTGGAATTTTGATTTCCTTTGGGATTATCAGATTGGACGGCATTTATTGAAGAAGTTTGGGAAGCGGGGGGATTAGACAATGTGACTTGATTGTTAGAAGCAGTTTGCAAGGACAACTGCTGCAATTGATTCAACAAGTTCACGGTAGTTGTGTCTACTGACCCGACGATACCATCCGCGTACGGACCTGGCTTCGGCTTAGCTACATCAACCTTAGATCCAAGAGCATCTGGCAAGTACTTTTGTAGGATCCCAGACTGAGAGTAGATCAATTCTAATTGCTGGGCCCTAAAAATGGCTTTCTCCTCAGAATAGACCCCAGACATGGAGACATCCTTGGAGATCTCGGGTTGTAAAGACTTCAAAAACCACTCGAGACGGTACTCCGGAGGGATTTCGGCTTTAATGAGCCTCTTTCTCCGTCTCCATTCCTGAATATGATCAGAAATGTGGGTTGCTTTATCCTGACGAAAGGTGGCCAGAAGTTCAGTTCCGGCATCATAGCGGACAGGCAACTGGAAGTGATTTAAGAAAATATTGGCTAAGTCAGCAAACGATGTAAAGCTGCCCCCTTGGCAACTCTATATACCATTTGGCCGCATTACCAGTCAAGGTGCGCTGAAAGAGTCTCAACCTAATCGAGTCATCGATAAGGGAGTTAGATGAGCACCACAAATGGAATGTGGTTACATGGTCGCCTGGGTCTTCACCACTCTTCCCTTCAAATTTTGGAATGTCCGAAGGGAGTTTGGTTGGGACCGGAGGCTAGGCCGGATTGTACCTGATTGGGTCATTTGTTAACTTAGTGAGATCTGGCAAGTTTAACGTTGCCAGAAATGGAAGCCTAGGAGGACCTTGGGGATTCCACCCAGACTGGGCAGAACTCCCAAAGCTCTGAAAAGATTGTCCTAGAATTTGGGAGGCACTAGGCTGCCCAAAGTGACCAGTAGAACCGGCTGAACCAAAAGGCAAGCCTTGTGGTCCAGCAAAATTCGGAGTTTGACTAGCTCCGGCCGTATAACCTCCATAACCAGCAAAGTTTCCTCCTAAAGGATTGTAGGGAGTTGATAACCCCTGATACGGATTCCAAGCCAAAGCAAGGGGAGGAATACTTTGAAACATGCTAACCGTGGAGTACGGCCTATTCCCTTATTGGCCGATAAACAGATTCCCAGTTCCCGCGCTACTAACCCCAGGGTTATTCCAACCTTGGAAAGGATTGCTGCTTTGTACTACAGAAGAAAAAGGCATGGATCCTACCATCGGGTTGGAATGTGGTATATGACCACTTCCAAAAGGAAACCCTAGAATGAAGCCGATCCGCTCATCATGGACGTAGCGGCACTAAACAGAACCGATGGAATACCCTGTGATTGGGTGCCTAAAGGGAAGAGTCCAGTACCAAAAGCATTGGTTTGGGCATTTCCACTCGTGGACGGAATGGAGGTAGACCCAACTAAAGATGTGCTAGCAAAAGATCCGAACAAGGAAGCGGAGGGGATGGAAATGGTTCCTCCCCCTTGCACCGATGTTGGGGTTTGCATAGTCGTAGCACTCGTAGAAGCCATGCTTCCAGTAGTGGTCATCGATGGTAAGCGCGTAGCGTAACCTAGACTTGATGGTCTATGCGTCGGAGTCCCAACGTATTGTAATACGTCTGGATGACTAGATGGTAGTGGAGAATTTGGAGCCACTAATGACTCTGAAAGTTCTTTTACCTCTATGTTATTCTCCGCTTGAAAGCGAAATTGAGAAAGGACTGGAGTGTCCCTCTCTTGCTCAAAAGTGCCAGGCCTTGCTTGGCTGCTAATGCCCCCGAGAGGAGGATCAATCCCCGATGCGTCAACCGGCGTGGGACGGAACCCACCGGTAGTATTGCCTCTGCGCCTTCTAGGAGAAGGCTCTAAACTTGGTGACGAGAGACCACGAAGTCTTCGAGACCGTCTTGGAGATCGGTCAGCCACTTTGAATTTTTTGTTATGATCTAACTAAAGACTCAAAAAATTGAAAGCTAGTCCAACTAGGAGCACAAAGCACACACTATAAAGTCCCTAAAGATACAGCCAGTCAAACAACTTCCAAGTATTTCCGCTCCGGGTGATTAAGACCGGACACCAAAATACGAGAAAGTGAAATAAGGGGCCTTCCGAAGATAGTCTGGGATGATGAGGGCCCAGTCCTATCAGCGAAGGTATCAGAGGAAGTTACGCTGACCTCCTAACAACAGCCTGCGCCGGTGCAAGCCCCCAAGCTTCACAAGGGTGCCCTCCAGTAGTACTGTCGAGAGTGATACAACGTCAACCTCATGTGCCACGTGATTCCCCTCCGCAGCCACCTGTGTAGTTCCCTAGGAGGAGCAACTATGGATACCAACTCGTCACAGAAGCCAGGCGGAACAGTCGTGAGGTAAGTTCGGACAAGTAGGAGAGGGGGTATCTCTCTTCCCTGTCTTCACAGACCCTCGTGCTTAACTCCCAGATCCGGAGCTTTCCTGGTCTTCCTAAGGCTGTTGGATTTTCTCTCGTTATTCAGACTCCTACGTTTGACGTTTATATGGCCTTGGAGAGTTAACTCTCCACTCGCCTAACCCAAGGCCCTAAAATCCTAATCTTGTTGGTGTAACTGGCTAAAACAAAAATTTCTAGTGAATTTTAGTTAGCGCTTGATTTTATTAGGCTGTTCTTTAAGTCACAAGGTAACGGAAGTGAAACTAGTGGTGTTTTTTGACGCAAAAGAAATTAATAAAAACTTAACTACATGCGCATGCACTTTTTCATTTTTCGATGAAGAACAATTTCTATAGGGTTCAGAGGTACTTCTAATAAAACAAAATTTTCTTTTCTTTTCGTTAATGCACACTTCACACTCACAAAAGTTAACAAAGCTATGTATGCCTAAAAGGGGATGAAAATCTATCCTAATGCAACAACTATATGTGGATGCAAGATTCAAAACTACTCTAAAAACAAAAATGAAAGTTGCTTGCTTATCAAACTTTATCTTGCCACTTACAATGCCTAGATGGAATATGAAATGTTACCATTCATTTCGTCTAAACGCTAAAAGCAAGTTCTAAGACAAACATAAAGCACTTTTACTTCACTAAAAGGAAATCAAATGAAAAGCAAGTTCAAGAAAGCAAAACTAAGATTCTCAAAAGATTTTCTTCAAAGCAACAAACAAAAAGTCTTTTCAAAAAATGCTCTCAACAACACTGAAACTTGTGATTGAAGAATAGGCAATTAAACACTTTTGCGAATCAACACCACTTAATGGATGAAAACCCAACAAAAATAAATGTGTTTGAAATCGCTCTTAACAATCAAAAGAAGCAATGAAAGCCTTGGCAATGAAAACCAAAAAGATCAAAAAGACAAATTCCAAGAAAGTGTCAAACAACAACTTTCATGAAACAAAGAAGCAGATGGTCACAAAAAGCGATTTTGCCAAGCAAACAAAAAGTCACCAAAAGCAAGATTAACACAAAGATTGAATACAATCTTCCTACCCTGATGAAACAGAGCAGCCAAGATTCCTAGCAAGAAATCTTGCGTGCTTTAGCCAAGAACGATGACGCTTGCAATCAACAAAAAACAAGACCAACACTCCTTATACTCAGAGAGAATTCAGAACGAGATGCTTGCTGTAAAACAAATAACTGATACTGGAAAATGACTGTTTCAAACTGACTCAAACCACCAGAAAAACCTTCAGAGGCCAAAAAGATTTACAAATCTTGAAAATTAGAATATATACGCGACTGTACTGTAGTACAGATTGCGTGTATACGCGACTGTGTTTGAGGAAACCTGCGTATACACGGGTTCACTCAAAGAAACAAGCGTATATACGCCTCTGTATCTAAGAAAAACAACGTATATGAAAAGCTTCAAGAAAAATAAAAAAGACAAACTGAAGAAACTGGCAAAGCTTAAAGTTCAAGAACAGACCAGACAGTAACAACAAGCAGACAAGGCAGCTGAGCCCTGATTGGCTTGAAAAACACCCAAACTAGGAACAACAAGAGTGTTGTCCCCAGTGGAGTCGCCAATTCTGGTAGAGGGAATTACTCCCCTAGGGCTTTTTGGGTGAAACCCTAGCAGACTGAAAGTTGTCTATTCAAAGAACCATGCATTCATACAGCCATTATGCTATTATAAGCAAATAATGTGATAAGGGTACGTACCTTCAGTCCTAAGTTCGAGAAGGCCTTTAGGGTCCAAACCCTTCTTGGAGTTCCCTTCTTCTCTTTTGTCCTGCAAAACCAACAATTCAAAGAACACAGCAGTACATGGACAAAAACTTATAAAGAAACCATCTTCATGTTATAAAGAAAGGGAGTTAGTTATGAAATCCAAACAACCATTTACACATGAATTCAAAACATGAATATCATTAACATAAAGAAGATTCAATTGGGGAACCAAGACATGTGTTTCTTTTTATTATAGACAAATAAAGTACATAAAAAGGAATATGTTCACCTGAGTCACCTTCAACAGGCTCCAAGCAAAGCTTCCTTCCGGATCCGTTCCAGCCTCAAGCCTCTAACAAAACTCCTTCCATGACTCTCTCCATGATGTCATAAATGGTGGATGAACATCAACACACAAGGAAACAAAGGTTTCCTGTACAAAATGGGGGAAGCGCAGAAGGCACAAGGGACTTCAGACCTGGTCAAGGGGAAAATCTCAGCATAATAACCTTTCTCTCTATTCTCTCCTCCTTTAGGCCTTCCCTTTGAGGTCTTTTTACACCATCTCCAAAGTAGTTTTTTAGTTAGGAGTTGGTTGGGAACAGTTGGGCCACGGGCACTAATAGGTGATCAGTAGGTAAAACCCGCGATCTCCGCCCGAAAAGAAGGAATTTTATATTTTTTTAAGTGTTTTAATACATACACGCGGGTTGGATATACACAAACCCGCGTATACACGCGTTTAACTCAGGCCAATGTCACGTATAAGGAATAAAACACTGTTTTTTAAATTTTGGGACCAGGTCTGGAAGGAGGGGTTGCCCTAGGCCATGAGTACAGCATCACAAACCATAAGAGTGAGATTTGGAACTATAACACCTAGAAACAAACAATCAAAGTAATTTGTGATTTCCTTTATTTATGATAGATAAGAGAGGAGCAAAGGGACCAACCTGGATCTTCTGCTTGACTCCTTGCTTGATTTCTCTCTCCCTTGATAGAGTTTGCACCTCTTTTACTTATCCGGCTCAATGAATACCTGTAGAGACAAAGTAACAAAACACCATCAAAGAATCTCGATCTATTATATCATAAACAATGCAGAATTAGAAATATGTTGATCATGCAATGGCATTCATAAACAACAACATTCACAGATACACGATTGTATGGAGGAAAACTCAAAGAACTTTATTAATAGTAGAAGGGAGAAGTACAACCCAGCTATCTGATCCAACATCATCCTCCCAGTATCAAAGCCCTCTTCACCTCATGGAAAGCAAGATCACCCAACAATACAATGCTCTTTCTCAAAGACAAACTATCAACACTCCCTTACAAATTACAAAATTCCAGCCTCTAGATCTCTCAGATGAGGGATCCGTTTATAGATGTCTGCAAGGGTGTGAGTCATCTCTAGGTTTTTTATTAGTGTCATTCCACTTGTTGTTCTTGGTTCCACTTGAAGATTTCTTGGATCTCTTACGCATCCTTGGGCAAATTCAGAGAGGCAAGTGTCATAAGAGAAGTTTCTGGAAGATTCCATGAGCATCCACTTAGCAAACTGTCTCAGACATTTTTCCATCCTCACTCATCGCACCCCACATAAGGCCTCTTCAGTATGCATCGCACTTGGCTAGTGTAGAAGTCAGTATGCATCGCACCTTGATAGTGAAGCAGTCAGTGTGGTCTAGTTTTGGCCAATTCTGAGTGGTTTTTTAGGTGGAACGTTTGGGGAATGATGTAATCAGTTGACCATGATCCTTTAGGGTATGAAACAACACTTTTAGGGGTTAAAGATCCCTTGGTTTACCGACATATAAGATTGGGGTTGTAGTGCCCAAATATGTCTATAATAGTTGCCCCCTAAAGCATGAAGTCATAAACCTTTTAATGTCGGGTGAAATGCTTTATCATGAGGATCCGAGGTATTCGAATTGGAAGGTGACCTGTATAAGATACAATAAAATACATCATCATCATATTATTTTCATGATCTAGCTGAGGCAGGAATTCCCATGCTCAACTTTATAAATTCATTTTCATGTACATAGGACAGATAATCGTCTGCAGTTGTAGACTGGTGATTCTTCATATCAAGAGTCATCTTCCCTAGCTTAGATGACTATCCGTGCAACTTCTGTGTACATTTGATGTCTTTATATTCCTGAATATATCGTAGCCCGGATGGATGAAACTAGATCCAGGGTCTTCAAAACTCGTTCAATCTTTTCCCGATGTACAAGTCAATCCATGTGAAAAGATGTCCTGAAGTCAAACATGGAAATACATCGCCTGATTACCAGCCAATAATGTAAGCTTTTAACAAGCATGAGAGGAATCACCAATTGTTATAGACATTTTTGGGCCCTACAACCCCAAGCATGAAATGTCCATAAACCAAGGGCTCCTAAGTCCCTAAAAGTGTTGTTCTAACCCCTAAAGGAACAAGGTCAACAGATTACAGCTTCTCCCAGAAGTTCTCCATGAGAAACTGCTCAGAATTGGTCAAAACAGGATCATTGTAGCTGCTCCACTGGCTAAGTGCGTTGCATCTCACCCAAATACACTGTGAGGGTGCGTTGCATTTCAAAAGTCCCTTCTGTGGGGTGCGATGGGCGAGAAATGACAAATGGCAGTGTCATTCCGCGAGGTGGAGAGGCAATGGAAGCTTCCAGAATCTTCTCCTATGACACTTGCCTCACTGAATTCGACCAAGGATGAGTAAGAGGCCATCAGTCTCCAAGTGGAAGCAAGAACTATCAGAGAGAAGACACTAATCAAATCACAAGCTGACTTATCCCCCTTACAGATATCTATATATGGATCCCTCATCCCAGAGATCCAGAGGCTGGAATTTTGCATATTGTAAGGAATTGTTGTTGGTTTCCTAAGACAAACATCAGATTGTTGGGTGATCTAAGATTTGTTTGAGGTGAAGAGGGGCTTCTTTGCTGGGAGGTTGATGCTGGGTCAGAACAACTGGTTGTAACTCCTCTTGGCTCTTTTCTTGTTTATCAATAAAAGCTATTTGAGTTTTCCTCCATGCTTTTGTGTCATTGATGCTTGTTACATTTGTATGGTTAATTTACATCTGACCCTAGATTTTTTATGATTATAGATCCATGTCTTTGTATAGTGCTATACTTCTGTGATCTTACAGGTACTTTGTGTAGTTGGGCTTGCAAGGGAGCAGGTAGCTGAGGACTATCAAAGAAGAGAGGGATCAAATCAGGAGATTGGCGCAAGACAGAGTTTGGTCTTTTTGTTCCTCTCTATTATAATTCATAAAGGAAAAACAAAAGTAGCTTTTCTATGTTTGTTTCTAAGGCAGCTGTCACACCCTAGTGGGATAGAGCAGTTCTAAATAGACACTTTTCCTTGTAACAAAATGGCGACTCCACTGGGGATCTAATTAGTTTGTTTGTTTATCATTCTTTGTTGTTTGTTTCATAAACTTACAAGTAGCATTCGAACTGCATTTGCCATAACAAATGCAAAGTAGACAACTGCTACTTCAATCCATCTACTGGATCTGTTTATGATTTAAACAACTGATTCACAAACTATCTAATTGCCCTTGTGATAGCTCTTAGATCCTCCTTAGATCTACCCTTGATTGTTGCATTACTGATTGCTTTTTTGCTCAGCCAAAACCCAAGAACTGAACTGCAAATTGTGACCGAGAATCCGAACAGAGTCTCGTTTCTGGCCCAACGCAGGTACTGTTCAGAGATTCTGAATTTCAACGCACTTCCCGAGTGGACAACCTGCGCTACATTTCAGATTCTCTTTGTTACACGTGCGATGATCAGACTAGCTCTGTGCAGTTGTGGCTTCTGTGGTTCATTCTTTCCAGTTCTATTCTTGAATTTTGCTGCCTGTGATCAGTATATGTCTGTTTGAAACCCCTTTTCCTTACTGTTATTCCACCTCCTTTGTACAAAAGAACTGTAGATGTTTTTGTGTGTTTGTTGAGTCATTTACAGTTCTCCTTTGCAAAAGTAGCATAATCGTACTGTCTCCCTTTGATTTGAAACTGTCGCAAGTGTCGATTTCAATCGTAGGAAAAAGTTTAATTGCTGTTGATGGTCAATTATCCTGTTACTATTGCTTTTGGTCTGAATTTGTAATTTTCTAGTGTCAAAAACAAGTATTCATTTCAAAATCGTAAGGTGTTGTAATCGTCTCCATTTTTTGATTTCGAAAAGAAGATTGTTGATATTTGTCGCTTGAAAAGAAATTCAGATTTGTGCATCAACTTTCTTTTTAGCATTCATATACTAAGAAAGTCGAAAACAAATACATGCATGTGCATTTGCATATAGACAGTCTGATTGGCTTGATTTAGGAAAGTGCATTTAGAGTGTGCTCTTTGCTCTTTGTGAAAAGATTATGTCTTTCTTTTCCCTAGTAGCTAGGATTTTCATTGCATAAAGGAGATAAAAAGTTTGTTTATCATCTTAGATTGCATTTTAGGAATTACATCTACATCTCGTGGTGAACTCGAAAGGAAAACTTCATAAAAAAGATCAACTTAAAATAAATTCAATGAATCTAACAACGCTTTGGAACTTAATGCACAACATTTAGAAGTCTAGGCTAGAGATGTCTTCCGGTGTCGTAAAGCCTGGTAACTGTTGTTCTCACTGATGGTTGGGTGATTCCTCCACTTTGAGAAGATAAATGCTAGTAAGGACTTGTGCTCCCACGTACCGTCGAGTATATTTTGGGAGACCCCAATAGGCTTAATCCTTTATCCATAGGAAGCCGTGTCTACTGCCCTATCGATCGCAATGCACTAAACATAGCATTCGGGAATATTGACTACCGTACCGTAAAAAGTATTATGCAGTTTTGTGATTGGTTTGGTAATCCCTCTACCTAGATTTCCAGAGCAATCCCTTTCGTTCCTTTTCAGACTCCTTAACAAAAAAGGTCCATCTGAGCACTTGTCACTTCAGGCTCATTAAAAATCGAAGGAGACTAGAGTCATCTTTTGTTTTTTCTCGACTCTTAAAAACTGAAAAAACAAGTTGTGTCAAAGCGTCTAAAATTTATTTTAAACGGAATATTCATTACCCTTTCCTACGTTGATCTTGGGTTGAGAAAATGGAATCCACCAACCAAGGAATTCCCCTTGGAGGAAATCCTAGTCCCTTCTCCTCTTGGGGAGATGTTGGTGCACCCCATATGGCCACATTGTTGCTTCCAGGACTGACAATCGGTTTGCCTGTATGGCTCTTCTCAACCTATGTCGTTCAGAACACCACAATTCCTGAACAATCGAATCAGCAATTAGACGAGTCCAGAGTTACCCACCAACCTTCTACTTCCTCTAATTCTTCCTCTCCTCCTTCCTCTTTGCTTGATGGGGCTGGTAAAGCCAAAAGTCAAGTACCTAAGGAGAAGAAGGAAAAGAAGAAGAAAGAGAAGAAGAAGAAGGAACCAAAAGCGAATGGGGGAAAACGAATTTCGTCTAGCGAAAACCCACACACCGCACCGACCAGGCCTAAATCGCCATGTGTTATTTGCAAAGGAGACCACTATCACAGAGATTGTCCTTGCATCCCTTGGATCTTAATGGACTAGTCTCCTCGTTTGCACAACACGGTGTCGTCAACCTCTGATGATCATGTTGAAAACACACCGTCAACTAGTGAAAGTGTAGCCCCAGGACAAAAAGGAAAATATAGATTTCCTTGTAAACTGTACGAAGGCGATCATGCCATCCACCGTTGTCCCTTCTTAGACGAAGCTAAAAGAGTTTTGGATGATCATCTTGTTTCACCGTTATGACTTCCTCCTGGATATAGAAAACTCTTGCCGAGTCCATCACTAGTTGAAAATCCGGCTGGCCCGCTCAGGTGGTCGGCCGAAGCATCTATCGTTGAAGATAAACCATCTAAATCCATACCAGACGAAAGTCAAAAGGTCGAGGCGGTAGTTGACCCGGTCTTGCCTTCAGAGGTTCCATCTTCAGATGATACAGTCACTGAAGAGAACAAGGATGACACCATCCAAATTATTTTCATAAGCACAGACTCCAACGAACATGGGGGCAATTTACCCGTTTCTTTACCGCAGGAAGCAAGTTCGTCAGAGTCGTACCCGGCCGTCTATTCAGTCCCACCTCCAAGCAACCTAGTTGTCTCCTTCGACTGGAATCAACTAGGCAGACCCCGTTTACCGGCTAGTATACCATTCCGAATCATTATTCAAATATATAGAATGGTTATGGCTGGTACCATCATAGATGAAGGGGCTTCTGTGAGTATCCTTTCCTCAAATTCTTGGAAAGCACTTGGTTCGCCATCGCTTTTGCCTGAGATGAGAAATCTAACAGGCTTTGATAAAGGAACCAGTCGACCGTTAGGGATCCTTCCCGATGTGCCCATAACATTGAGAGGTAAAACCATTCACATGAACGTAATGGTAGTCCAAGGACCCCTGGATTACAATCTACTCCTTGGACGAGACTATATTTATTGCATGGGAGCAATTGTCTCCTCACTCTTTAGAGTAATGTGTTTTCTGCATGAAGGAAGATTGGTCAAGCTCGTAGACCAGCTTTCATTTCCCGGATCATACAGAGCAAATAGTCATATACCATCCCTGAATGGTCTTTTCACGCAAGAAATGTCTCAATCTCCAGTCCGTCCTCCCGATGAGCGCGAGTGATTCGGGGGGACATGACTGAAACCCAGGGGGCATGCACCCTGGTCTGCTTCGGCAGGAAAACTTCGGGTATAGGGTAGGTTTCCGCGAGAGAATATGACTAGTCTGTACCCCTGTCCGTGATTGGAAGAGGGGGTTATTCTAGAACAAGATTCTCTTGTCAAAGTTATGTGAGTGGAGTAGCCTCCTTCACTCACCTTTGTCTATTTCGGTAGACATCGCCGAAGAAGTGTTTTGTTTGCTGTAAATGGAACAATCTTTGGTAACCTGTAAGAGGTAGGCCTCTCTCGGTAAAACAAATGTTTTAACAGACTAAAGAAGGGGTAACCTTGAAACACTGTTTTATACCTGGGGGCATGCAAGCCTTTTGGCATGCAAGCGAAGAGCGACTATTTATTTTTTAAAATTTGTAGGACCTCTAACCCTTTAAACTCATAGGATTGGTCGTCTCCTAACTTGCATAAAAAAAAGGATGTGGGGTAGAACTCTAAAAGTTGTCGTTTTATATGAGACATTCTTATCACACGACTGGATTAATTGAGCAGTTTTAGCACATAGTTCAAGCTCGTTAAAAAATAAACATAAGACATGAACAAATGTTTCCCCCCGTGTTTAAGCTTGTGAAAAAATGAACTATTCCCCAGTAAATAACCATCGTGAATGTAGTACTTCAGCCATTAAAGCCTTGGTCATGTTTGCACCATCACCTCCACTTTTTCATTGGCCGATCATTCAACTCCATTTGATTGTTTACCCATTTTAAGGAACAACTGCGAAGAGTGATTTCACTAGCCATCCTTGTGACACTGCCGTGATTGGAAAATTCCAAACCTTACCTGGAATCAGCTGCTACCCGTTTTATCACTCGTTCCTCAAAAGACGAGTCTCCTTTAAGCTCTTTTCAACTGACTCGTAAAATATGAAAAGACTGCCGAACCATTGGGCTATCCCTCCTCTAGATTTTAATCTTTTTGGACCTGAGGGATTATTACACAAAAAGATCGAGTGCTTGCTTTGTTCGGCTCGTTAAAAGTATCGAAAATCCATCCCTTCTGTATTGTTTTATACTTTTTCAGACTTAAGGGATTAGGTGACGAAAAAGGAATTTTGGAGTTAGCTTTACGTTCCTTTTCAGACTCTCTAAAATTGAAAAGGACCGAGTTATCTTTGTCGTTAAACTTGTTAAAAAGATTAATAGTGACAAACTTGTCTATAGACGAGAATGAGTTTCACTATCGCTAGGCTCGTTAAAACATAGCGATGGGTTTTCCCGAAGGGCAAATTATAGAACAAGCATATTTTATCCTCCTCAAGCTTGACAAAAATAAAGAGGTACTGGTCAGCAATGACTCGGGAAAATTGGGAAGAAAACTTGAAGAAACTTTGTTGGTAGCAAGTCGCTCTTGAACATGACACTTCCACTCCGTGTCCGAGTCGGGTTGGGTTGTTTCATTCACTGGTCACATCACCATGGTCACGCCATACCATCCACATTTGGGGTTAATGCTACCAATCCATCACATCAGTGTCTCCGATATGTTCAAGAGAAGTCATTCAGAGAATTCACCTGTGTCTCACCCACTACCATACATTATACTCCATTCTTTCATGACCGCCACCCTGAACCTTATATCACCAGATTGTTTTCACCTCCATTAAAATCATTTGCTCTATTTTGTGTCATTGATGTGGGATTCATTAAGGCCCTCTTGTGACAGATCACTTCTTGTCGACAACAGCTCATTATCCA
This sequence comes from Pinus tabuliformis, assembly GCA_031772625.1. NCBI lineage: Eukaryota > Viridiplantae > Streptophyta > Pinopsida > Pinales > Pinaceae > Pinus > Pinus tabuliformis. Next base: position 1,092,090,802 of record CM062815.1, on the reverse strand, counting down.
AGAAGTTGATCTAGGAACACCCCATTCAGTACTTTGAAGCTTGCATGCCTCAATGGCAAGTTTCTCACTTCCGGCGACAGGTTTACATCAATGGCCTTCGACCGAAAGATTTTGCATGGTGTTCGATGCCAAGTCCTTTATTCACACCACGTGAAGTGTACTGCAGTACCTTGAGGGTCATTATCATTATCGATGATTCCTCTCGCGCTTGTTAACAGTTTACATCATTGACTGGTAATCAAGCAATGTCTTCGACTTCAAGACATTTCTCACATGGATCGACTTGTACTTCGAGTGAAGATGGAACGAGATTGAAGACCCCGGATCTAGTTTCATCCATCCGGGCTGCGATATATATTCAGGGAAATAAAGACATTAAATGTACATCATTTCTACACAGATAATCATCCACTCAAAATGATGATGGCTCTATCAGAATCATCAGTCTACACTCAGACGATTGTCTATTCTATGTACATGAAAATGAATTTATAAAGCTGAGCATGGGAATGCCCGCCTTAGCTAGATCATGAAAATAGTATGAAGATAATGTATTGTATTGTATCTTATTACAGGTCTCCTCCCAGCATTGAAAGAACTTCGGATCCTCATAATAAAGCATTTCACCCGACACCAAAAGATTAACGGCCTCATACTTTAGGGGGCAACTGTTATAGACATTTTTGGGCCCTACAACCCCAAGCATGAAATGTCCATAAACCAAGGGCTCCTAAGTCCCTAAAAGTGTTGTTCTAACCCCTAAAGGAACAAGGTCAACAGATTACAACTTCTCCCAGAAGTTCTCCATGAGAAACTGCTCAGAATTGGTCAAAACAGGATCATTGCAGCTGCTCCACTGGCTAAGTGTGTTGCATCTCACCCAAATACACTGTGAGGGTGCATTGCATTTCAAAAGTCCCTTCTGTGGGGTGCGATGGGTGAGAAATGACAAATGGTAGTGTCATTCCACGAGGTGGAGAGGCAATGGAAACTTCCAAAATCTTCTCCTGTGACACTTGCCTCACTGAATTCGACCAAGGATGAGTAAGAGGCCATCAGTCTCCAAGTGGAAGGGAGAACTATTAGAGAGAAGACACTAATCAAATCACAAGCTGACTCATCCCCCTTACAGATATCTATATATGGATCCCTCATCCCAGAGATCCAGAGGCTGGAATTTTGCATATTGTAAGGAATTATTGTTGGTTTCCTGAGACAAACATCAAATTGTTGGGTGATCTAAGCTTTGTTTGAGGTGAAGAGGGGCTTCTTTGCTGGGAGGTTGATGCTGGGTCAAAAAAACCGGTTGTAACTCCTCTTGGCTCTTTTCTTGTTTATCAATAAAAGCTATTTGAGTTTTCCTCCATGCTTTTGTGTCATTGATGCTTGTTACATTTGTATGGTCAATTTACATATGACCCTAGATTGTTTATGATTATAGATCCATGTCTTTGTATAGTGCTATGCTTCTGTGATCTTACAGGTACTTTGTGAAGCTGGGCTTGCAAGGGAGCAGGTAGCTGAGGACTATCAAAGAAGAGAGGGATCAAATCAGGAGATTGGCGCAAGACAGAGGTTGGTCTTCCTGTTCCTCTCTATCTATAATTCATAAAGGAAAAACAAAAGTAGCTTTTCTCTTTTTGTTTCTAAGGCAGCTGTCACACCTTAGTGGGATAGAGCAGTTCTAAATAGACACTTTTCCCTGTAACACCGATAATGATAATGACCCTCAAGGTACTACAGTACAATTCACGTGGTGTGAATATATGATCCGATGTTGAACACCACGCAAAATCTCTCAGTCGAAGGCCATTAATGTAAACCTGTCGCTGGAAGTTAGAAACTTGCCAGTGAGGCATGCAAGATTCAAAGTACTGAAAGGGTTGTTTCTAAGTCAACTTCTTGGATAATGAGCTGATGTCGACAAGAAGTGATCCATCGTAGGAGGACTTTAATGTCTCCCACATCTATGACACGAAACGAATCGAATGACTTTTCTGGAGGTGAAAATGACCTGATGATACAAGGTTCAGGAATGTTGGTCATGAAAAATGGAGGGTGAAGGTATTACAGTGGATGAGGCATTGACTAGATGGTGAATTCTCTGAATGACTTCTCTTGAACATATTGGTGACATTGAGATGGATTGGTAGCGTTAACCCCAAAAGGTGTATGGTATGGAGGACCAATGGTGATATGACCGGTGAATGGAATAACCCAACCCGACTCAATCATGGTGATGGAGTGAAACTGTCATGTTCAAGAGTGACCTGCTACCAATAAAATTCTTCAAGTTTTCTTCCCTTTTTCCCCAGTCATTGCTGACCAGTACCTCTTTATTTTTGTCAAGCTTGAGGAGGATAACATATGTTTGTTCTATAATTTGCCCTTCGGGCAAACCTGTCTCTATGTTTTAGCGAGTCTAACGACAGTGAAACTCGTTCTCGTCGGGGTGGACAAGTTTGTCGCTATTATTTTAACGAGTTTAACGAAAAAGATAAGTCGGTCCTTTTCATGTTTAGAGAGTTTAAAAAGGGACGAAAAGGAAACTCCAGCAGTTATTTTTCGTAGCATAATCCCTTAAGTCCGAAAAAGATTAAAATAATACAAAAGGGATGATTTTTCGATCACTTTAGCGAGCTGAAAAAGACAACCACTCGATCTTTTTGGTGAGATAATCCCTCAGGTCTAAAAAAGATTAAAATGTAGAAGAGGGATGGTGCTTCCAATCACTTTAGCGAGCTGGAGAGGCCAATAGCTCGGCAATATTTTCATATTTAGCGAGTTTTAAAGAGTTTAAAGGGGACTCGGTTTTTTAGGAATGAGTGGCGTTTAGGGTAGCAAGTGGTTTCGGGTAATCTTGGAACTTCTTGAAACATTGTGATGTGAAGAGGGTGGCTAAAAAGACCACTCGTTGCAGTTGTTCCTCAAAATAGTAAACAATCAAGTGGAAGCATATGATTGGCCAAACAGATGGAGGTGATGGACGAAACACAACCAAGGTTCAAAAGACTAATATAATTTATGATCACAATGGTTATTTACTGAAGGTGGGTTCATTTTTTAACGAGCTTGAACTCTGGGGGAACATATGCTCATGTGAGTAAAGGTTCATTTTTTAGTGACGAGCTTGAACCTTGCGGAAAGTATGCTCAGTGGTAGGTTTATTTTTTAACGAGCTTGAACCATGCGATAAAATTGCTCATGAGAGTGCGGGTTCATTTTTTAACGAACTCAAACCTTGCGGAAAGTATGCTCATTGCCTTTTTATGTAGGCTAGCAATGACCAAACTACAAGGCTAAAAAAACTATTAAAGCTAAGGAACTGCCGAGGTTAGGTAGGATGGTTTCATCAACTTGTTTAGACAAAACCCTTCCTTTGCTTCATCCACAACATAGACGAAGGTGAATGGTAAATCAAACTAATCACCTAACCTAAGAAGTTGAAATAATAGAAAGCTAAAAATTCTAAAAAGCTAAAAAATGAAATTGGTTGTTTTCACTTGCATAAAAAGGTTTGCATGCCCCCAGGCATCAAAAGAGAGTCTCCAGGTAACCATATGGCAACTTACTGTGGTTAAGCAGGATGATTTTTTGTCAGTGTTTAGACAAAACACTTTCTGCACTTTGTCGCAGAATAGACGAAGGTGAAGGGTGTCAAAGACCAATCACATAACTCACAGGGAAACTTATTTTTTCGGTTGGGTTCATCTGCCAAATAGACAAGGGTGCATGCCCACTAATCTTTGGTTAATTCACCAGACTACTTGTAGTAATTAGGTGGATGAAATGAAGGTTGAAGAGACACTCTTGATGCAACAGGACCATTTAGAGATGATGTTTGACCTAAAGCTGTGTTTGAACCGAGGAACGAAAGCTGGTCAATAGTGAAAATTTTTCCTTCATGCGGGAAACACATCACTCAAAAGAGTGTTGAAACAATAACTTCCATGTTGTAAACATAGTCATTTCCCAAGAGTAGATTGAAATCTAACATTCCTTGGACTACCATCATGTTCAAGTGAATGGTTTTCCTTCTCAAATTTATCGACAACTTGGGAAGGATCCCTAATGGTCGAGTGGTTCCCTTATTAAAGCCTGAAAAATTCTATGTAACAGGCATAAGCGATGGAGAACCAGGCGCTTTCCAAGCAGTTGAGGAAAGGATACTCATTGAAGCTTTTTCATCTATGATAGTGCCAGACACAATCATTTTGTAAACTTGTACTATGATTCGGAATGGTACATTATAAGGAAAGCAAGATCTTGGTAGTCGATTCCAATCAAAGGAAGCAATTAGATTGCTTGGAGGGGGTAATGAATAAATGGGTGAAATAACCCCTTGAGTAGCGGGAACTGGGGGATTCTCTTCCTGTTGTGAAGGAACGGGTGGATTTCCCCCAAGTTCATTGGACTCTGAAGTGACAAAAAGAATTTGAATAGTATCGTTCTCTATTAGGATAGAAGTTAGGATATTCCGACACATAGGAAATAGTTAAGTACAACTTGGTGTAGTATAGAGTTAGGTATAGAGTTAGGTAAAGTGTGTTTCTTTACCATGTACATTTTGTAACTTACAATCCGACGGTTCACACTCTCCTCGGTATTACCGACACTTGATCCGTGGCTTAACACCCGATTAGTCCATGATCTCTATTTAAAGAGCATGGAGGGTCATTTGTAGGGAAATCTGTCTATGAGAGAAGCATATGTAAATTTTCATTCTTTTATTAATAAATTTCCTGAAGTGGCCGCGTTGGCTCAGGCCGTGGACTGTTTCCCTCTTTGAGGGTTTTAACCACGTCAAAAGTACTGGTGTATTGATCTGCGATCTGTTTGTGAGCGGTGTCCTTTGGTGTTCTGTCTAAGGAACTTACCCTATAAATTCCTACATGGTATCGGAGCCATTTGAGGGTCGCGTCCGTTGGTGATCCAAATCTGAAGCCAGTAGAACTGCATCCGAATACCGTTGCCTAGATCTACTATTTCTGACTGCTTTCAGGCCTAGAGGACTGCTCTATTGTGTTGGGAGCATCTGTTCCAGTGAGGAACCCCTTTCGCTTCACGCGAAAAGGTTTCCGGTAGCCCTAGCTGCGTCATTTTTAAGATCTGGAGGTATAGAGTGTTTATTTGCAGTTTACAGTTATTTTCTCTCTGTTTATTTTAGTTTTTGGTTTATTTAGCTTTTTTTATTACCGGATCTATACCTTTCATTTCTGCATATGCTCTTTGCCCTGCGACTCTGTGCGATCTGGGAAAATCAAAAACAGAAAGGAAGGATTTTTCTCATGCGTATACTCTTTTCTGCTGCGCCTTAGTGTGATCTCGGAAAATCAGAAACATTGAGGAAAATATTTAGTTTCCGGCTAAAGCTAACTTCGAGCCCCAAGGTTTTTTTTTTTTTGGTATGCCCGTGTTGGGTTTTGTGTTTTTTGTTTTGTAGGGAAAAAGAGCTTTCTCAAAGCAAGCACGCAACCCAAAGCATCAACACTCCCCCCCCCCCCTCTCTCTCTCTCTCAAACGTTTTGTATAGCTCACTTGGTGCAAAGCTAATTTATGAGAGTAGAGGTCTTGGGTTCAAGTCTCCATTTTGTGGGGGCAGATTTTTCATTTCCGCACATTCCTGCACTTCGTCGGTGACTTCATCAAATTTTCTTCAAAAAGCCATAACTTCTTCATCTGGAAGCCGTTTTCAGAACCGTTTTTTTGAAACAGCTTAATTTTTCAAGATCTTTCCATTGCAATACTTAGTTTCAGCATCTATAGCTTCAACTTTTTTTTAAAATGGAAAGTCCATGCTAAGTTATTCTTGACAGCACCAACTACTTCCAATGGTGGTCCTACATTGTGGATTTACTTAGAAGTAAAGGTCTTTACAAAATAGCCACAGGCCAAGAGACCAAACTAAAATATGAAGACAAGGCAGCTAAATGGGAAAATAGACAAGACCAAGCACGTGGGTTGATAGGGATGTCTATATCTCCAGATCTTAGATTCCATATTGCAAAACTTGATACTCCTGATGAAGCAATGAAACAGATTACTAAAGTCTTTGGAATTAAAAATGAACTTAAAGCCCATCAACTTGAAAATGAATTTCTTACATTGGACCCCAATAATTTTTCTTGCATTGAAGATTTTTTGTCCAAATTCAAGACCCTTAGACTTCTCTTGGAAGGTGTTAAGGTTAAGAAAGAATATAGTAGCCTTATCTACTCCATTCTTACTAAGTTGGGACCAACCTATTCTGTGTTTGGTTCCACCTTCCATTCTACAAGAGAAGCCTTCATTTCTCAAGGACAAACCTACAAGTCCCCTTCCTTTGATTCCTGTTGTGATTCTTTAATAAGAGAACAAGAAAAACTCTTACACCTTGGTCTTTTTCATCTTGGAAACTCTTCTAAGAAAGCGTTAGCCGCCCAGTAGCAACCAAATTCAAAGAATCCTAAGAAGTCATATCCTAAAAAGAATGGTCCTAAACCAAACAAGGGTCCTAAGCAATTTCAGCCTAAAAATGAAAAATCACTTCAACAAAATGATAAGACAAATAAAAACAAATGGAAGAAGACTGATAGACATTGCAACTTTTGTAATCAAGATGGCCACTTAGAATCCAAATGCTTTAAGAAGATGGAAGCCTTGAAAGCAGCAATGAAGAAGCATAACATCCATTTGGAGCAATCTTCAACTTCAACTTCATCTTCAGGAATGGCACTTTCTGCATGTGGTTGTCAAGCATCTCGGTCTGGCTATGCACTAAATGTATCTTCTTCTTCTCATTCTCATGAGTGGCTCATTGATTCTGGAGCTTCTTATCACATGGCCAAAAACAAAGCCATGTTTTCTTCTTTAAATGATTGTAACACTGTTATAGACATTTTTGTGCCTTACAGCATTGAGCATAAAATGTCCATAATCTAAGGGATCCAAAGTCCCTAAACATGTTGTTCCTACCCCTAGAGGAACAAGGCTAACAAACCACAGCAATTCACAGAAGTTCTCCACCAGAAACCGCTCAAAAACAAGTCAATTCAGGATCATTTCAGTGGCTCCACTAGTTGTTTGCGCTGAATGTCAAAGCCAACACTGGCTACCTGCGCTGAATGTCAAAGGCAACACTGGCTACCTGCGCTGAGCGAGATTGGACATGTGGCAAGTTCATTTCTCAAGGTGTCAAAACCCAGGAAGCTTCCAAAATGACACTTGGCTCAGGGAATTCGACTGGTGATGAGTAAGAGGTTCCAAATCTCCAAGTGGAAGCAAGAACCTCCAAGTGGAATCAAGAACTGACAGAGGGAGAGGACACTAGTCAGATCTTAAGATGACTCATCCTCTCTCCAAACATCTATATATGGATCTCTCCTCCATGAGATCTAGAGGCTGGAATTTTGTTATTGCAAAGAATTGTTGTTGGTTTGAGATTGGAATCATTGGGTGCTTAATGCTTTGAAGGGGGTGACGATAGGAATTCCATTTGCTGGGAAGGAGATGCTGGATTGGAACCCTCTGGGTTGTATCTCTTCCTGAACCTTGTTATTCATCAATAAAGCTATCTTGGTTTCTCCTATATACTGATGTATTTTTGATGTATGATTGCATTAGTATGTTTAGTTTATTTCTAATCCTGAACTAGTTATGAATATGAATCCATGTCTTGTGTAGTGTTCTCTTCCTGTGATCTTGCAGAAACCTCTTGAAGCTGGGCGAGCGAGAAGGCAAGTAGCTGGGAACTCTCCAAGAGAAGAGAAGCCGGATCGAGGGACAAACGGAAGACACCGGTTAGTCCATCCATCTCTCTCTTCATTCTTAATTCATAAAGGAAGAATACTAGAATAGTTGTCTCTGTTTGTTGCTAAGGCACTGTCACACCTTAGGTGGATAGGATCGTCCCGCATAGGCATTTTTCCCCACAACAAATTGGCGACTCCACTGGGGACATCTGTTTAGTCATTTTATTTGTGTTTCTATCATTGTTTGTTTCATAGACTCGACAGCAACAATCGAACTGCATCTGCTATTCCCAGATGCAAAGTAGACAGTTGCTGCTTTGATCCAATCACTGGACTTGTCTATGATCTGAACAATGGACTCACAAATGATTTGATGATCCTTTGTGATAGATCTTAGTACTCCCTCAAAGCATCCCTTTGATTGTACCTTGCTTGTTGCTTTTATTTGGCCTGAAACTGTAGATTAAATAGCAATCTGTGACCCAGAACCCAGTGAGCAACTCTCGTTTCTCCTTCAGCGCGACAGCTGTGAAGAGGTTTTGCATTTCAACGCAGGTCCCGTGAAGGCTACCTGCGCTGAATGTCAAAACCCCTGTGTTGAGGTTGCACTGAACCAGTTTGGCCTTGTGCAGCTGGGGTTCTCTGCTCTGTTGGAAATAATACTGAGAGGGGGGGTGAATCAGTATTATCAGAACTGTAAAACTTTTTCAATGCTCAGAAACATATACGCTACTTTCGTTAAGTGAACCAGCGTGTACACGCAACTGTGTCTAAAGAAAACAGCGTATAACCAGAAATCTTATAATCCAGTTAGTTTATCTTCAGTTAAGTGCATAAGGACATTATTCACCATATTAAGAGTAAACAGATGCAGTAGAACAGATCACACAAAAACCACACACATGAACACCATGATATAAGGTGGAAACCCAATGTGGGAGAAAACCACCTGCTGCAAGTCGTCTCTATCTTTCTTTAATATGAAACTTCAGTTTACAATCTTTTTGTACTGGTGCAGCCTTATACCAGCACGTAGGCTACAACCTGCAGAAGGCTACCACCTTCTCTCGTTCTCCAAACTTCCTTGGAAGGGAGCTCCAACCCCCTTTGCTCTTGTACTAGCCAAGATACTAGTACGTAGGTGCTAGCCTACAATCTTCTTTCTTTCAGGTACCACCTTTCATACATTTTCAGACTGGATATTCCTGAAGCACAATATTACAATCTGAAGACCACAATTCATTCAACTTTCACAACAGATCATTGAAGCACAAATCAACCAATACTAGCATCATCAATCTTTGAATCACTGAACCACTGAAACCCTGTCAATCACCAGTTACCAGAACACAGAGCAGACTACAGAACTCTGCAATAACAGTCAGATCCAATTGTAAACCCAAAAATCAAGCTTCAAAAGATATACGCTACTTCAATGAGAGAAACCCGCGTATACACGCGCTTTTAACGAAGACAACCTGCGTACAGATCTAAAAATAAATTCTCTCAACTTGCAGTTGTACCAGACATCAGTTAGACCCAGAACATAACATTGCGTCAGTATGCAGATCTAGAAATACACATAATCAATCATATCATAATAGTGCATTTCAAACCATTAGATCCCGATCTATCCTTAGATCTAGTCTTCCATCAACCAATGTGATCTCTCCTTAGCTTAGATCAAGCAACCCAGAACCTGCATACCAGATCTCTTCCTTTTTCAGATATTCAAGCCTTTTCCAAAAGATATATTTACCTAATGATCTTCTTCTCCTTATATAGCCTTAGGCCTTGCTCAATACCAAGAGCCAAAACCATAGAGATCCAATACCATTAACTTAAAAAACTAGGGATCAACACGTCTGTCGAGATACTTTGGTCCAAAGACATAGGCTCAAGTACCGAGGACTAACTACCATGGACCAAAAGGAAGCTTCCCGACATATACGCTCTTTTCTGTTCATGCATCTGCGTGTATACGCGCCTTAGTATATAGATCTACTGCGTATACGCTACTTAGTATGCAGATCACCAATGTGTATACGCAATTTGGACTTAATTAACCTGCGTATATGAGATTTCTCTTCATTCTGTAGTCTGAACGGAGATCTGTCATCAAAGACAGTTGCCATCAAGGACAACACCTGTACCATAGCGCCACACCTGTGCCAAAATGCCAACAATCTCCCCCTTTGGACTTGATGGAAACCCCAAGATCCTTAGAATCATTCTCCCCCTTTGTCATCAAGGGCAAAGGGCTGAGCTCCCCCTGAGTACATGCTGATATCTCTGCTTGGCTGTGCTGAAACATGCTCCCCCTGACCAGATCTGCAAAAGATGTTCTTCAACAAGAACCAAGACTTATACACCATAAGGGACCTTCCTATCACCAAAAGACTCAATACATACATCCATACTCCCTACCAAGAGGGGACACATCAGAAACAACCAATTATATTACATCATTCATCCCAGGCATAGTGGGGAAACCAACATAGGCCGTTACATGACCTTGACACCATAAAAGAGATATCACAAAAGAGATACATGACATAGAGACAACAGATCTAGACCAAGCCTTATGAAAATCACCAGCAGCATCTGATAAACATCTTTTAGATCAGCAACCAGGGTTTCTTTCTGAGCTACTTCTCTTGAAACCAACAACCAAAACATCTAAATGCCAACAATGCTTTATGAGACTTTTAAGCTGCTCCCCCTGAACCTATGCCTGCTGCACCCCCTGAAACTGTGCCTGAAGAATTCTAACATACCCATCTCAGACCTTTTCAAACCAAAGTTTTCCCTTGCTGTTCAGAACTCCATATACGCGATTTCTCCTGCATAAACCAGCGTATGTACGCGGATATACTTTCTGCAATAAGCGTACAACATACATGCGACTTACCCATCATAAATCGGCGTATATACGCCTATATCCCTTACGTAACTTGCGCACCCCAACTTTTCTGTAGAACAGACAATCTTTAACAGCAGGATGAAGCATCAACTACTCCCAGCTTTTGTCTGAGATATTCAAAAGTTTCCCTGGGCAGTGGTTTTGTGAGAATATCAGCAACTTGTTCCTTAGAAGGAACATACTCCAACTTGACCTTCTGCTCAAGCACTTGTTCCCGAAGAAAATGGTACTTGATTGGTATGTGCTTGGTCTTTGAGTGCATGACTGGATTCTTTGAAATGCTGATTGCACTTGTATTATCACATAAGATAGAGACTGGTGGAGTGCAAATGATTTGAAAGTCCTGCAAGGTCTGCATCATCCAAAGAAGTTGTGTGCAACAAGATGCCGCAGCCACATATTCTGCTTCAGCTGTAGATAAGGCAATCGAACTCTGTTTCTTGCTAAACCAAGATACTAATCTGGAACCCATGAAGAAAGCACCACCACTTGTGCTTTTCCTATCATCCACACTTCCAGCCCAATCTGCATCTGTGTAAGCATGAAGAGTGAGATCTGTATTTCTAGGATACCATAAGCCATAGTTTTGGTTCCCTTGAAGATACTTGAAGATTCTTTTGACTGCCTGAAGATGAGTTTCCTTTGGGTTGGCTTGAAATCTTCCAACAATTCCTACTGCATGTGTAATATCTGGTCGGGTACCTGTCAAATAAAGCAAACTCCCAATCATGGATCTATAAGTGGGTTGGTGAACTGCTGCTGATTCATCATTTGCACTGAGGCTGCATCCTGTAACCATGGGAGTACATACTGGCTTTGAGTCTTCCATGCCATTCTTCTTCAAGATCTGCTTGAGGTACTTGGTTTGAGACAAGAAGATACCTCCTTCATTTTGTTGGATTTGCAATCCAAGAAAATATGTCAATTCTCCAAGTAGTGACATTTCGAATTCTTTCTGCATAACCAAGGCAAAGTTTTGACTCATAGTCTCTTCATTGCTGCCAAAGATAATATCATCTACATAAACAACAAGAATTAGCAATTTGTTATTTTCAACTTTTATATAGAGATTGCTATCTGCTGATCCTTTTGAAAAGCCTTGTTGGTGAAGATATTTGTCCAACCGATAGTACCAAGCCCTTGGAGCTTGTTTGAGTCCATAGAGGGCCTTTTTCAGTTTGCATACAAGGTTTGGATCATTCCCAAGAATGAAACCATCTGGCTGCTCAATATATACTTCTTCTTCTAAGTCTCCATTCAGAAAGGTTGATTTCACGTCCATTTGAAATACCTTGAAGTTTTGAAAGCTTGAGAGAGCAAGGAACATTCGGATGGCCTCAAGTCTTGCCACAGGAGCAAAGGTCTCTTCAAAATCTATTCCTTCTTGCTGCGCATACCCTTTACAAACAAGTCTGGCCTTGTTTCTAATTACTTCTCCATTTTCATTCAATTTATTCTTGAAGACCCATTTTGTTCCTATTACATTCTTATCTTTAGGTCTAGGAACTAATTCCCAAGTGTTGTTCTTTTCGATCTGCTCAAGTTCTTCATCCATTGCTTTGACCCAACATTCATCTTTGCATGCCTCTTTCACATTTTGTGGTTCAGTGGAGGAGAGTAATGCCAAATAGATTGAAGCTTCTGCAAGTGTCCTTCTTGTTTGTACTCCTGCTTCTTTCTGCCCCACAATCTGAGATTCTGGATGATTCTTTTGAACATATCTGGATGGAGTCTTTTCTTCTATTCTTGTCTGCTCCTCTGGTTCTTCTTGAGGTTCTTCTTCTTCTTGAGGTTCTTCTTCTTCATCATTCCGCCTTTGAGGGTAGCCTTCATCTTCTTCAATGTCTTCATGATGAACTTGCCTAGGAATATATCCCTTCTCATCAACCACTACATCAATGCTGTCAACAATTCTGCCAAGTCTTTTATTGTAGCACTTGTATGCTTTTCTATGTGGAGAATAACCAAGAAGAATGCCCTCATCTGCTCTTGGTTCAAGTTTGCCAAGTTGCTCATCAGTATTCTTAATATAACATTTGCTCCCAAAGATTTTGAAGTGCTTCACCGAAGGAGTCTCACCACTCCAGAGCTCATGAGGTGTTTGAGTGTTGTTTACTCGGACATTTGTTTTGTTAAGAATAATAACCGCAGCATGTGTAGCTTCACCCCAGAAGGTTGCGGGAGTACCTGATTCATCAAGCATAACACGAGCCATTTGTTGGATTTTTCTGTTCATTCTTTCCACAACCCCATTTTGCTGAGGAGTTCTAGCTGTAGAGAATTCTCTTCTTATCCCATGTTCTTCACAGAAATCGAAAAATTCGTTTGAGGTAAACTCCCCACCTCTGTCAGATCTGAGGCACTTAATTTTGTGTCCTGATTCATTTTCAACCAAGGCTTTGAAGGATTTGAATTTTTCGAATGCTTCATCTTTGTGCTTCATGAGCCCTAACCAAACAAATCTGGAGAAATCATCAATGAATAATATCAGATATTCTTCTCCTTGGGGTGTCCTCTTCCTAAATGGACCACATACATCTGTATGGACTAGCTCGAGAGGCATGCTAGCTGATCCTTCCTTCTCTGGAAAGTTAGTTCTGGTTTGCTTTCCAAACTGACAAGATTTGCATATGGTATTGTCTGGAATTTTGATATCTGGAAGACCACGAACTGCCTGATATTTGCATGCTTTCCTTATTTGTGAAAAGCTTAGATGCCCCAACCTCCGATGCCATAGCCAATGTTCATCATCCTTGCTTAAGTAGCATTGTTGTCTTTCCTCAAAGATATATAGATTATTTGGAGTCCTTCTTCCTTTGATCACTGTTTTACCTGTATCAAGATCGCGAACACAACATCAATTTGATCTAAATATTACCTCAGTTCCTTGATCGCACATCTGACTGACACTCAGAAGATTATGCTTCAATCCATCAACATATAAAACATTTCCTGCTTTGACCTTCTCTTTCAACGGAGCAACACCTTTTCCTTTTATAGCTGCAGAGATATCGTTCCCAAAAGAAACTTTCTTCCCCTTTTCTAATGCGGTATATGACTCAAGCTTTTCTTTGTCCCCTATCATATGCTTCGAACATCCGCTGTCAATGTACCATAGACTTTCTTGCCCTTCTGCATAAAAGGCTATCCCACATCTTTCTGGTTGTGATTCTTTTATTCTCCATGTTCTAACATTTGAGGTTTGTTCCTTCTGAGTTGTCTTCCGGAACCTGCTCCTGCATTTAGAGTCTTCATGACCAAAGTTATTACAAATAGAGCATTCAACTTCATTTTCAAGAACCGAAAAATTGTTATAAGTCCTTTTCATGGTTCCAGTCATTCTCCCTTGCTTTTGAGCTTCTCTAGTCATGATTGTTTTGTAGGCAACACATTGTGCTGCTTTGTGACCGAAGTTATGGCAAGAAAAGCATTGGCCATTAAAGAAACTTCTGCGATAATCAGATCTATCATCCAACCGATTGTAGCTTCTATTCATTCTTGGAGCAAATTGGGAAGATTTTACCTGTGGCTGATTGTAGCTTCTGTTTGTCCTTAAGGTAGTTTGTCCCCGAATTTCTTGATGGTCTTTATTTGTTCTTGGGATAGACTGTCCCTGATTCACCTGATGACTTTTATTTGGCCTTTGCTCGCTTCTCCTTGCTGCATCAAGATAACTTTTAGAGGTAGAGGCTTGAGATGTTTCTCCATTATATCCAAGACCTGTCTTGATCAGAGGAGATCGCTGCACATTGATAATCTCATCCAAGGTTTCAGATCCTTTAACAAACTTAAGATTAATTGCTTTGGTTTTCTCAATCTCCTTTCTAAGACAAACAATCTCACATTCCAATTTTTCAAGATGTTTTTCCTTTTCAGCTAGTTGACATTGTAGAGAATCAATAATAGCACTCTTCTCTTCTAAACAAACTTTGAGATCTTTCATTTCTTCATAAAAACCTTCTACATCTATAGCATCCATGTAGTCATAATCTTCAAAAGCCATTAAAAGTTTATATCTATTACCTTGTTCATCTTCATCACTATTTGAAAGTCCATCACTATCTTCATGAGTGTAATAGCTTTTCTTCTTTTCATATTGTTTCTTGTTCCATTTAACAGGTTCCTTTCCCTTGTCATTCTTATCTTTGTGAGGACATTTGGCAGCATAATGACCTACTCTTCCACAAGCAAAGCATTTAAAAGGTAACTTACCTCTGAACCTTCCAGAACCCCTTTGAAGATTTCTGACAAAATTTGATTCCTCTTCTTCATCTTCTGGCAGGTGACTTGCTTCATAGTAATCTTCTTTGCCTGAAGCCTTGAAAGCAGCTTCTCTTCTGTCTGATGGACCTCCCTTTCTCATTTCATAAGCGGTTAGAATTCCGTGAAGCTGAGACATAGTAAGAATTTGCAAATTTTCCTTTTCTTCTATGGCAGACACTTTAGATTCAAACTTGGGGGACAAAGATCTTAGAACCTTTTCAACCACAATAGCCTCTTTTATTTCTTCACCCAAGTTTTGCATGCAATTGACAATCTCATCTACCCTAAGGAAGTAGTTAGCCACACTTTCATCATTATACATTCTGAGAGTCTCATACTTAATCCTGAGAGTTTGAAGTTTAGCACGCTTTACCTGATCGTCTCCTTCATAGCTCGTGACCATTTTATCCCATATTTCTTTTGCAGATTTATAGTGCATTACCTTCATGAATTCTGATTGAGAGATGCATCCCAATAGAGTATTGACTGCTTTCGCATTTGTTTCATATTTCTTTTTCTCAGCTGCATATGTAGGAGTAGCTGAAGGAAAAGTGTAGCCTGTCTCTACGATGTTCCAAACTTCTGTACCAAGAGATTGAAGATAGGCAGTAACTCTTACCTTCCAATAATTGAAGTTTGTCCCATCAAAAACCGGTGGCCTGATTGATGCTTCTTTCTCGTAGTTGCTCATGATGAATGATCTTCCTTCAAGCGGTCAAGCTTCTCTGAAGGACCGGCTCTGATACCAATTGTTGGAAATAATACTGAGAGGGGGGGTGAATCAGTATTATCAGAACTGTAAAACTTTTTCAATGCTCAGAAACATATACGCTACTTTCGTTAAGTGAACCAGCGTGTACACGCAACTGTGTCTAAAGAAAACAGCGTATAACCAGAAATCTTATAATTCAGTTAGTTTATCTTCAGTTAAGTGCATAAGGACATTATTCACCATATTAAGAGTAAACAGATGCAGTAGAACAGATCACACAAAAACCACACACATGAACACCATGATATAAGGTGGAAACCCAATGTGGGAGAAAACCACCTGCTGCAAGTCGTCTCTATCTTTCTTTAATATGAAACTTCAGTTTACAATCTTTTTGTACTGGTGCAGCCTTATACCAGCATGCAGGCTACAACCTGCAGAAGGCTACCACCTTCTCTCGTTCTCCAAACTTCCTTGGAAGGGAGCTCCAACCCCCTTTGCTCTTGTACTAGCCAAGATACTAGTACGTAGGTGCTGGCCTACAATCTTCTTTCTTTCAGGTACCACCTTTCATACATTTTCAGACTGGATATTCCTGAAGCACAACATTACAATCTGAAGACCACAATTCATTCAACTTTCACAACAGATCATTGAAGCACAAAACAACCAATACTAGCATCATCAATCTTTGAATCACTGAACCACTGAAACCCTGTCAATCACTAGTTACCAGAACACAGAGTAGACTACAGAACTCTGCAATAACAGTCAGATCCAACTGTAAACCCAAAAATCAAGCTTCAAAAGATATACGCTACTTCAATGAGAGAAACCCGTGTATACACGCGCTTTTAACGAAGACAACCTGCGTACAGATCTAAAAATAAATTCTCTCAACTTGCAGCTGTACCAGACATCAGTTAGACCCAGAACATAACATTGCGTCAGTATGCAGATCTAGAAATACGCATAATCAATCATATCATAATAGTGCATTTCAAACCATTAGATCCCGATCTATCCTTAGATCTAGTCTTCCATCAACCGATGTGATCTCTCCTTAGCTTAGATCAAGCAACCCAGAACCTGCATACCAGATCTCTTCCTTTTTCAGATATTCAAGCCTTTTCCAAAAGATATATTTACCTAATGATCTTCTTCTCCTTATATAGCCTTAGGCCTTGCTCAATACCAAGAGCCAAAACCATAGAGATCCAATACCATTAACTTAAAAAACTAGGGATCAACACGTCTGTCGAGATACTTTGGTCCAAAGACATAGGCTCAAGTACCGAGGACTAACTACCATGGACCAAAAGGAAGCTTCCCGACATATACGCTCTTTTCTGTTCATGCATCTGCGTGTATACGCGCCTTAGTATATAGATCTCCTGCGTATACGCTACTTAGTATGCAGATCACCAGCGTGTATACGCAATTTGGACTTAATTAACCTGCATATATGAGATTTCTCTTCATTATGTAGTCTGAACGGAGATCTGTCATCAAAGACAGTTGCCATCAAGGACAACACCTGTACCATAGTGCCACACCTGTGCCAAAATGCCAACATGCTCTGTTTTGCCTTGTTTTGATCTCTGATTTTTGCAGCCTGTAACTAGCATAGGTACCAGTCTGATAACTCCTTTTCTCTGCTTAAATTCCACCTCCTTTTGTACAAAAAGAATGTGAGTGTTTTTATGTGTTTGTGGCGTCATTTGCAGTTTTCCTTTGCAAGAGTGAAATAGTCATCCTGTAGCCCTTGATTCAGATCTGTGGATTGTGATCTTAGGAGAGAGTTCATTGGCTGTTTGCAGTTGATGATACATTTACTTTTGCTTTTGGTTTGAGTTTGTCTCTTTTAAGTGTCGAAACAAGTATTCATTTCAGAAATCGTTAAGTGTTGTAATCTCTTCTACCCTCTCTGATTTCGAAAAAGTAAACTTGTTTGTATTTGTCATTTAAAAGCAAATTCAAAGTTGTACAAAAAGCTTTCTTCGTAGGCATCAATACTAAGAAAGCGGAAAACAAACACCTGCATTGTGCATTTGCATCTTGATAGTTTGCATGTCTGATTTAGGAAAAGTGCATTAGAGTGTGCTGATTGCTCTTTGAGAAAAGATGGTGTCTTTCTTTTCCCTTAGTAGCTAGGATTTTCAAAGTTGAAAAGATATAAAGCTTGCTTATCATCTTTAGACTGCATTTAGGAATTGTATCATACATCTCGTGGTGAACCTCAAAAGGCAAACTTCTAAAAAGATCAACCTAAAATAAATTGAATGAACTTAACAACGCTTTGCAACATAACGCACAACATAGAGGTCTAGGCTAGAGACGTGTTCCGACGTCGTAAAGCCTGGTGACTGTCGATCTCGTTGATGGTGGGTGATTCCTCCTGAGGGACGATAGAGCCAGTACGGATTGTGCTCCCATGTACCGTCGCGTATATATTGGGAGACCCCTATAGGCATAAAACCTTTATCCTTAGGAAGCCGTGTCGGCCGCCCTATTGATCGCAATGCACTGAACACAGCATTCAGGAAGATCGACCGCCCGTACCCTAAAAAGTATTCTGCGGTTTTGCGAAAATTTTGGCACACCCTCTGCCTAGAACTCCATAACAGTTCCTTTTGGCCTTTTTCAGACTCTATAACGGAAAAAGTCCATCCGAGCATTTGTCACTTCGGGCTCGTTAAAACATTGAAGGAGACTAGAGTCATCTTTTGCTTTTTATCGACTCTTTAAAATTGAAAAAGCAGGTTGTGTCTAAGCGTCGTTAAAATTTATTTTAAACGGAATAATCATCACCATTCCCTCGTTGATCTTCGAAGTTAGTCTCTCTTCATCGTAAGTTCTTGTAGAATCGCTAGAAAATCTTTTGGATAGACTAGACATGTCTGAACAACCATCGACATCCAGGACTGTGTCATCCGACACAGCAACGGCAAAGGTTCCTGCTGCTACCCCAATGATGTTCGATGGTATACCATCTGTCCCGGCAAGTTATCAACAACAAGCCGGAGTCCCATCAGGGACTGCTTCGACGACATGGTTAGTTCCTATTTCTTCATCCGGATTATCATCTGGTATTTCTTATGTTGAAACTCGACAAATTGATCCAATGTGTCTTCAAAGGCCAACCTGCCCTTTAAGCACTGGATTGCCACCATATGGAGGGCAGTATGCCTTTTCATTATTCCCTCCCAGAGAACAACCATATGGGAGTTTACAACAAAGTTCAGGTCAAACTGGAATTACATCCAGCGGTTGGGTACCAATACTGCCTCAGCAACCAAGGGTTGTATATTCAATGCAACCAGTCCACCCTGTGTCGAATATTCCCATTATACCTGCTATGGTGACTGCGTCGCAAGTACAAGCGCTACCTGTTGCAATACAACAGCCTCTTGTCTCAACGACTCAATCACAACCTCAGGTTAGTGCCTCCTTATCTGGAGCGACTCAGGCTCAAACAAGTACTATGACTCCTCATCTTGGTCAATCATCCAGTATTGGACAACAGCAAATGGTCCAACAACCAGGGTTGGTTCAATCAGAACAACCGCCATTCCAGCAATCATATCAAGGACCTGAGCAACAAGTCTTTGTAAGTAATGGGCAACCATATTATAGTGGTTATGCCCATCAACCTTGTCAAAGTTGCCAGCATTATGCTGGTATGCAAAGACCCACTGCTCAGGAAATTCCATTGTATCCTGGGTATGCTTCGCCTAACTTGAATCAACAGTTGCCCTTTGTAGCAACTCTAGAATTACCAGATCTAAACCCGCTGACGAATGATCCAATTGCTTATGCCTCTTGGTGGCCAGCGATTCCGCATAAACTTCCGTCAGATATTCCTAAATTTAATGGAAATCCGGGTGAAGATCCGTCAAATCATGTGATGCATTTCATATGTGGTGTTCATCAAACACCCTAAACGATGATTTGATTAGGCTTCGCCTTTTTCAGAGGACGTTAACTGGTCCAGCGGCAAAATGGTATATTGAATTGCCCAGAGCTTCGTTCGACAACTTCAGTACCTTAGCCACGACTTTCTTAACCCATTTTCAATTACCGATAAGGTATGAAACGGGAACGGAACTCCTAACCAACTTCAAACAGACAACGACCACTCACATATCTGATCATATACATGAGTGGCGACGTCGTCGTAGGATGGTAAAAACGTACGTTCCCGACCAGCTATTAGCTGAATGGTTTATCAAATCCTTACTTCATAACAGAAGAGAAAGTCATCGCTCGTGCGCAATATCTGGACTTGGTCTATACTCAGTCTAGCACGCTCTACGACAAAATACCTGATGCCCCTAGACCGGAATTCTCAATTCCTCCTCCTCCTAAATCAAACAATGACTCTCATGCCATCGATGGCATGATTGGCATGACAGACACGAAATCGACAAAAGCTACATCTAAAAGGGCCCATAAGATTTCCAGTCAAAATGCAAATGAGGAACTTCTTGCCTCGGAAGTAAATGCCGCATCGACCGACAAGGGTAAACAACTGAAGCAACCAGGGGGAAAGAAGAAAAAGAAAGGGAGAAAAAGGAAACCCCCTGCGGGGTGTCATATATGCGATGAGGATCATTGGATGAGAGATTGTCCATACAAAGCTGAGCTTAAAAGATTCTTTAAGAGTTTGAAAACCTCAGTAGTATTGACTGATCCGTTTCCAAACCCGGGAACCAAACTAGTTGCTAATCAAAATACTTCCCGATCCCAAGTGCTTATGTTTTCTGTCTCAAAGCAGCAAAATGATGCTTTGACAAGGAATAAAGATTACGGGAATCCACAGCTGTCGAATAACAAGGCTAATGAACAACCTAGTAGTTCGACGACAACTTTGACCAAAGTTGTACCACCCATCATTCCTGAACCAATGATAAAGTCGCCAAAGGGAGTAGTACACAAATCGACATTTAATCCTCGTGCCAAAGAAGCACAAAATTATAATATAATAGAGGACCTGGCCCAATCACCGTCTGCTATGTCGACACTTGAGGTACCGCAAAATTGCCCCTCCCAAGAGCAAACTTTATTATCAGCAATAGGTGGGATAGGCCCAGTGGATTCCAATCTTGTGGCGTTTGATCATAAAGGATATGACCCTATGTTACCAGCTCAACTAGCTTTCCTTATTCAAGTGAAAGCCCTCAACAAAACTGTTCATCGAACAATTATTGATGAGGGGGCATCTACATGTATTATGTCGATGAGTTGCTGGAAAAATTTAGGCTCACCACCCTTGTCGAGATCGTCAACGACGTTAAAAGCATTTGATGGACGATCATACGCTCCATATGGGATTTTAAGTAACTTGCAAGTTGAACTAGGGGGCAAAACAGTAGGAATTGATGTTGAAGTAATTGATGGAAACCTCGATTACAACATCCTACTGGGAAGGCCCTGGATATATGCCATGGCCGCAGTTGTGTCGACCTACTTCAGGAAGATTGCATTTCCCTTTCAAGGAGGAATTACAGTCGTTGACCAACAAACTTTCCTCCCCGACAGTTCACAAGTTACGGGAAGCATTCCAATGATCCATGGAAGCAATCATTCGCTTCAAAACATCGGAGTAGGTCTCCTAAAAGACCCTGCCTTAATGGGTACTTTTGCCCTACCGCCTGCGAGTAATCTGGCGGAAGTAGCCACAGTGGAAACCTACACTATGAAATCTTCTATATCTAATGGATTCGGAAGATTCCTAAACATTTTGTCAGCATGGATCATCGCCCTAATAGAAATACTGTAAATATAATGGGCTCCGAGGACGGTTCTTATCTCGTGTCAACCTCGTTAAAAAATGAAACAAGGAGTCATTAGGATAGTTATTTTACTGTGTCAACCTCATTACAAAATGAAACAAATCCCCTTTCCGAGTATCAAAGGTAAACCTTCATTCCAACCACCAAGTTGAATGCAATGAAGCTTGGGGGGCATGCACCTCGATTTGCGTTGTTATGCTGGGGGCATGCAAACTTATCATCGAGCAGTTTTAGCACACAGTTCATGCTCGTTAAAAAATAAACGCAAGAATTGAGCAGTTTTAGCACAAAGTTCATGCTCGTTAAAAAAATAAACGCAAGATCCGAGTAGTTTTAGCGCATAGTTCATGCTCGTTAAAAAATAAACATAAGATCGAGCAAGTGTTTCCACCCGCGTTTAAGCTCGTTAAAAAATGAACTATCCCGGTAAATAACCACTGTGAATGTAATACTATCAGCCATTAAAGCCTTGGTCGTGTTTGCCCGTCACCTCCACTTTTCATTTGGCCGATCGTTCACCTCCATATGATTGTTTACCCATTTTGAGGAACAGCTGCGAAGAGTGATTTCACCTAGCCATCCTTGTGACACTGCCGTGATTGGAAAATTCCAACCTGTACCTGGAATCAGTTGCTAACCCTGTTTATCACTCGTTCCTCAAAAGACGAGTCTTCTTTAAGCTCTTTTCAACTGACTCATAAAATATGAAAAGATTGCCGAGTTTTGGCCTTCCATCTCGTTAAAGCGACCGGAAGAGCTATCCCTCCTCTAGATTTTAATCTTTTTGGACCTCAGGGATTATTGCACAAAAAGATCGAGCGCTTGTTTTATTCGGCTCGTTAAAACTATCGAAAACTCATCCCTTCTGTATTGTTTTATACTTTTTCGGACTTAAGGGATTAGATGACGAAAAAGGACTTTTGGAGTTAACTTTATGTACCTTTTCAGACTCTCTAAAAATGAAAAGGACCGAGTTATCCTTGTCATTAGACTCGTTAAAATCACTAAATAGCGACAAACTTGTCTTTAGACGAGAACGAGTTTCACTATCGCTAGGCTCGTTAAAACATAGCGATGGGCTTGCCCGAAGGGCAGGTTATAGAACAAGCATATGTTATCCTCCTCAAGCTTGACAAAAATAAAGAGGTACTGGTCAGCAATGACTGGGGAAAAATTGGGAGAAACTCAAGAAAACTTTGATGGTAGCAAGTCGCTCTTGAACATGACACTTTTCCTCCGTACCACAATCGGGTTGGGTTGTTTCATTCACCGGTCACATCCATGGTCTCGCCATACCATCCATATTTGGGGTAATGCTACCGATCCATCACATCAGTGTCGCCATATGTTCAAGAGAAGTCGTTCAGAAAAGTCAACCGTGTCCCATCCACTGCCATACATTATCCTTCATCCTTTCATGACCGCCACCCTGAATCATATGTCACAGATCGTTTTCACCTCCATTAAAATCATTAGCTCCGTTCCGTGTCACTGATGTGGGATTCATTAAGGCCCTCCTTTGACGGATCGCTTCTTGTCGACATCAGCTCATTATCCAAGAAGTTGATCTAGGAACAACCCCTTCAGTACTTTGAAGCTTGCATGCCTCAATGGCAAGTTTCTCACTTCCGACGACAGGTATACATCAATGACCTTCGACCGAAAGATTTTGGGTGGTGTTCGACGCCAAGTCCTTTATTCACACCACGTGAATTGTACTGCAGTACCTTGAGGATAATTATCATTATCGGTGATTCCTCTCGCGCTTGTTAACGGTTTACATCATTGACCGGTAATCAAGCGATGTCTTTCCATGTTCGACTTCAGAACATTTCTCACATGGATCGACTTGTACTTAGAGTGAAGATCGAACGAGTTTGAAGACCCCGGATCTAGTTTCATCCATCCGGGCTGCGATATATATTCAGGAAAGATAAAGACATTGACATGTACATCATTGCAGCAGATAATCATCCTACTCAAAGGATGATAATTTCATCAAAATTATCAGTCTACCATCAGACGATTGTCTGTTCTATGTATAGAAAAATGAATTTATAAAGCTGAGCATGGGAATGCCCGCCTCAGCTAGATCATGAAAGCAGTATGAAAAATAATGTATTGTATTGTATCTTATTACAAGTCTCCTCCCAGCATTGGATGAACTTCAGATCCCCCTGATAAAGCATTTCACCCGATAAACAACCTCATACTTTAGGGGGCAACTGTTATAGACATTTTTGTGCCTTACAACATTGAGCATAAAATGTCCATAATCTAAGGGATCCAAAGTCCCTAAACATGTTGTTCCTACCCCTAGAGGAACAAGGCTAACAAACCACAGCAATTCACAGAAGTTCTCCACTAGAAACCGCTCAAAAACAAGTCAATTCAGGATCATTTCAGTGGCTCCACTAGCTGTTTGCGCTGAATGTCAAAGCCAACACTGGCTACCTGCGCTGAATGTCAAAGGAAACACTGGCTACCTGCGCTGAGCGAGATTGGACATGTGGCAAGTTCATTTCTCAAGGTGTCAAAACCCAGGAAGCTTCCAAAATGACACTTGGCTCAGGGAATTCGACTGGTGATGAGTAAGAGGTTCCAAATCTCCAAGTGGAAGCAAGAACCTCCAAGTGGAATCAAGAACTGACAGAGGGAGAGGACACTAGTTAGATCTCAAGCTGACTCATCCTCTCTCCAAACATCTATATATGGATCTCTCCTCCATGAGATCTAGACGCTGGAATTTTGTTATTGCAAAGAATTGCTGTTGGTTTGAGATTGGAATCATTGGGTGCTTAATGCTTTGAAGGGGGTGAAGATAGGAATTCCATTTGCTGGGAAGGAGATGCTGGATTGGAGCCCTCTGGGTTGTATCTCTTCCTGAACCTTGTTATTCATCAATAAAGCTATCTTGGTTTCTCCTATATACTGATGTATTTTTTATGTATGATTGCATTAGTATGTTTAGTTTATTTCTAATCCTGAACTAGTTATGAATATGAATCCATGTCTTGTGTAGTGTTCTCTTCTTGTGATCTTGCAGAAACCTCTTGAAGCTGGGCGAGCGAGAAGGCAAGTAGCTGGGAACTCTCCAAGAGAAGAGAAGCTGGATCGAGGGACAAACGGAAGACACCGGTTAGTCCATCCATCTCTCTCTTCATTCTTAATTCATAAAGGAAGAATACTAGAATAGCTGTCTCTGTTTGTTGCTAAGGCACTGTCACACCTTAGGTGGATAGGATCATCCTGCATAGGCATTTTTCCCCACAACAAACACCAAAAATATATATGTTGGTGATGATAGATCTCTTAGTGTTGTAGGGACTGGAACTGTTCATCTAGACAATGGTCAGTTTAATGATGTATTATGTGTTCCAACCTTATCCTGCAACCTTCTATCTGTATATCAGATAACCCATTCAGGTGAAGGTAAAATCGTTGAATTTTCACCTCACGATGTTGTAATTAAGGACCTAAGACTCGATCCTAGACAGATTTTAGCTACTGGTATTGCTGATGATTCTACAAGGTTGTATAAGTTTCACAACTTTGGGTCATCAAATCTTCCCTCAGTATTCGTTGCTCATAATGATGAAGTGAGCAAACTTTGCCATGATCCATTTGGTCACTTAAACTATCGCTCTCTTCAGAATCTATTTAAAGACAATATGGTGACATGTCTTCCAATGGTATCGTGCAGAGATGGTGTTTGTTCCGAATGTGTACTCGGAAAACATCATCAGGACAGTTTTGAAAAACGTGCCTCTTGGAACACCTCAGCCCCTTTACAGCTCGTGCATAGTGATTTATGTGGTCCACTTCCAGTTGCTTCATTCTCTAGCTACAAGTATTTCTTAACTTTCATTGATGATTTCTCCAGACGCACTTGGGTATACTTCTTAAAACTCAAGAGTGAAGTATGTTGAGATTGCAACAAGATGATGGAGCTTAGTGAAAAGAGTCACCTTCACTAAGTGGGCCCGCAGGCTATTTTTGGCGCAAGTCTATTTTTAGACTATGTCTATTTTTAGACATATGGATCATGTCTATGGATTGCAGGTTGCTGTTTATGGATGATTGATCAAGTTGGGAAAAAATATATGGACTTCTATTTTTGATGAAAGTGTGAGTGATCACAGTGTGAGTGATCAAAGTCAAAAATAGAAAAGTCAAATATTATTATCTCACAATAATATTTGGACTATAAACTTAATCTTATTCTCTTGGAGCACTTCAGTTTGAGCTACAGAGGTGGCACATGCAGCTGTCAGAAGGAAATACACTTTTCTTATGAGTCAGTTGAGTTGTTGCATGCATGACTTCGGTTAGAACTCAATCAGTTGAGTTTGGTGGAGTTGATTGTGGAGTTGATGGAGTTGTGTTCAGTTTAGCTTTGTTAAACTAGTTGTATTTAGTCTAACTGGCAAATAGACTAGAGATGAGTTGGGTGAATTAGTTATTAATTAATTCACAAGTTATTAACTCATAATACAACTAATGAATACATCAGTTAACTCAGTTGCATGTCAGTGCATGTTCAGTTCAATAGGGACAGGTGGTAGAGAATCAGATTGCTATCAGTTGTGACTATAGTTGTGCACCAGATCTTGCACAATCAAGGGATTGAGTATGCCAATGAGTTTGCTCACGTATTTTCCCACATTATAGCTTGTGCTCACGTCCAACAAAGAGTGAGTGACTATTTTGCAGGTGAAAAGCGAGTTTGGTAAGCCATTCTCATCAGTTCTTGTGCAGGTATTGAGCAGTGGAGGCAGGCAAGCAGTGGAAGAGATTTGGAGATCAGATCTGAGTTGTATTGTGTGTAACAGAGTGTTGTGGGGAAAAATGCCTATGCAGGATGATCTTATCCACCTAAGGTGTGACAGTGCCTTAGCAACAAACAGAAACAACTATTCTAGTATTCTTCCTTTATGAATTAAGAATGAAGAGAGATGGATGGACTAACCGGTGTCTTCCGTTTGTCCCTCGATTCGGTTTCTCTTCTCTTTGAGAGTTCCCAGCTACTTGCCTTCTCGCTCGCCCAGCTTCAACAGGTTCCTGCAAGATCATAAGAAGGGAACACTACACAAAGACATAGATTCATATTCATAACTAGTTCAGGATTAGAAATAAACCAAATACACTAATGCAATCATACATCAAAGACACATCAGCATATAGGAGAAACCAAGATAGCTTTATTGATGAATAACAAGGTTCAGGAGGAGATACAACCAAGAGAGTTCCAATCCAGCATCTCCTTCCCAGCAAATGAAATTCCTATCTTCACCTCCCTTCAAAGCATTAAGCACCAAATGATATCAATCTCAAACTAGCAGCAATTCTTTGCAATAACCAAAAATCAGCCTCTAGATCTCATGGAGAAGAGATCCATATATAGATGTTTGGAGTGAGGATGAGTCAGCTTGTGATCTGACTAGTGTCCTCTCTCTCTGTCAGTTCTTACTTCCACTTGGAGACTAAGAGCCTCTTACTCATCACTTAGTCGAACTCAGCAAGGCAAGTGTCATGGACGAAGATTCTGGAAGCTTCCACAGTCTTGACACCTCTCACAAGAGACCCTGACATTTGTCATTTCCCGCTCAGCGCACCCTGGTAGTGCTTCCACCTGCATTGCAATGCAACTAGCCAGTGTAGCCTCTGCATTTCAACGCAGGCAACTAGTGGAGCTTCTAAATTGATCCTGAATTGACTTGTTTTTGAGCAGTTTCTGGTGGAGAACTTCTGTGAATTGCTGTGGTTTGTTAGCCTTGTTCCTCTAGGGGTAGGAACAACATGTTTAGGGACTTTGGATCCCTTGGATTATGGACATTTCATTCTTATAGCTGTAAGGCACAAAAATGTCTATAACAGTTGCCCCCTAAAGTATGAGACCGTTTATCAGGTGAAATGCTTTATTAGGAGGATCCGAAGTTCTTTCATTGCTGGGAGGAGACCTGTAATACAATACAATACAATACATTATTTTAATACTTTTTTCATGATCTAGCCGAGGCGGGCATTCCCATGCTCAGCTTTATAAATTAATTTTCATGTACATATAATAGACAATCGTCTGATGATTCTGATAGATCCATCATCCTTTTGGTAGGATGATTATCTGTGCTGCAAAGCTGTACATTTCCATGTCTTTATTTTCTGAATATATATCGCAGCCCGGATGGATGAAACTAGACCCGGGGTCTTCAATATCGTCCGATCTTCACTCTAAGTACAAGTCGATCCATGTGAGAATTGCTCTGAAGTCGAACATGGAAAGACATCGCTTGATTACCAGTCAATGATGTAAACTGTTAACAAGCGCGAGAGGAGTCACCGATAATGATAATGACCCTCAAGGTACTGCAGTACAATTCACGTGGTGTGAATAAAGGACTTGGCGTCGAACACCACGCAAAATCTTTCGGTCGAAGGTCATTGATGTATACCTGTCGCCGGAAGTGAGAAACTTGCCATTGAGGCATGCAAGCTTCAAAGTACTGAAGGGGGTGTTCCTAGATCAACTTCTTGGATAATGAGCTGATGTTGACAAGAAGCGATCCGTCAAAGGAGGGCCTTAATGAATCCCACATCGATGACATGGAATGGAGCTAATGATTTTGATGGAGGTGAAAACGATCTGATGACATATGATTCAGGGTGGCGGTCATGAAAGAGTATAATGTATGGTAGTGGATGGGACACAGGTGACTTCTCTGAACGACTTCTCTTGAACATATGGCGACACTGATGTGATGGATTGGTAGCATTACCCCAAGTATGGATGGTATGGCGAGACCATGGTGATGTGACCGGTGAATGAAACAACCCAACCCGATTGTGGTATGGAGGAAAAGTGTCATGTTCAAGAGCGACTTGCTACCATCAAAGTTTTCTTGAGTTTCTCCCAATTTTTCCCCAGTCATTGCTGACCAGTACCTCTTTATTTTTGTCAAGCTTGAGGAGGATAACATATACTTGTTCTATAACTTGCCCTTCAGGCAAGCCCATCGCTATGTTTTAACGAGCCTAGCGATAGGGAAACTCGTTCTTGTCTAAAGACAAGTTTGTCGATATTTAATGCATTTAACGAGTCTAACGACAAAGGATAACTCGGTCCTTTTCATTTTTAGAGAGTCTAAAAAGATACATAAAGTTAACTCCAAAAGTCCTTTTTCGTCATCTAATCCCTTAAGTCCGAAAAAGTATAAAACAATACAGAAGGGATGAATTTTCGATAGTTTTAACGAGCCGAATAAAACAAGCGCTCGATCTTTTTGTACAATAATCCCTCAGGTCCAAAAAGATTAAAATCTAGAGGAGGGATAGCTCTTCCGGTCACTTTAACGAGGTGGAAGGCCAAAACTTGGCAATCTTTTCATATTTTACGAGTCAGATGAAAAGAGCTTAAAGAAGACTCGTCTTTTGAGGAACGAGTGATAAAATGGGGTAGCAGCTGATTCCAGGGAAGGATTGGAATTTCCAAATCACGGCAGTGTCACAAGGATGGCTAGTGAAATCACTCTTCGCAGCTGTTCCTCAAAATGGGTAAACAATCATATGGAGGTGAATGATCGGCCAATGGGAAAGTGGAGGTGATGGGAAAACACGACCAAGGCTTTAATGGCTGATGATATTACATTCACGGTGGTTATTTACCGGAATAGTTCATTTTTTAACGAGCTTAAACACGGGTGGAAACATTTGCTCGATCTTATGTTTATTTTTTAACGAGCATGAACTATGCGCTAAAACTGCTCGGATCTTGCATTTATTTTTTAACGAGCATGAACTGTGTGCTAAAACTGCTCGATGATGGTCTTGTTTTGGATTTTTACCATAAATAGCTTTGTTCTTTCAACAGATAGTACTGTATCTTCGACTGCTTCATCAAACGAGTTAGAAATAAACAATATTTGTTTGAAAATGAGATTGACACACTAATATTTTACTTGAACTACGTGAAAAGCAATTAAAAAGTGTTTTTACCTATCATTTTACCATTTCATTTGCACTTGGTTTGTTGGAGGTTTGGAGGTGCCTCTTCCTCTTCGATTTTCATCAGTTGATTTCGGGAGATTCTGTGGACAATTCTCGGCGCCGTCTGGACCAGGTAGGAGATAAACCCTAGCTCTTTCTTTTCATGGTTTCCTTTTTGCATTCTGTGCCTCTTTTCCTGTTTTTCTGAACCCCTGGGGTTTCATGAACTCGTTTTCCTATCAACGCACCCTGTGCCTAGCGAAATCTGCGCTGAATGTCAGCCAGTATGAAGGTAGTTTGACATTCAACACAGGTGAACCACTCCTGCAGGTGTGTTGGGCGAAAAAGAGGCACTTGTTGCATATTTTTTTGATGAAAATTTTGCCTGTTTTGCATCAAAATCAGGATCTTACTCCGTCTCTTGTTTGTTTTGCAGGGATCTTTGAGCAAAATGACCCTTACATGGCGAGAATGAGAGCATGAAGAAGAGGACATGATTGCCCTACATGATCCAGTTATAGTGAACGCACTGAGGAACTGTGGCTTGCTGAAGTTCTTCCGCATCTCTAGCATGAGACAACAGATCAACCTACTGCAGTATTTGCTCGATGCTTGGGATCCCGACCACCAAGTTTTTCAGATTAGGGGCAAGTCCATCCCTTTGACAGCAGTGGACATCTATTTCTTGACTGGTTTGTCGAGGCGAGGTGCCCCCATCTCTTTATCAGGTTCGGTCCGGGGGAGCGATTCTGTGAGAGATTATGTCCGCCAGTATTGTAGGGAAGGATCTCAGCCGAGTAAAGACGGCAAGATCGTCATCCGCGATGTCACCGACAGGCCCCTCAGGGCTATCTTGTTTACTTTTGGTAGGATGGCCGGTAGCGCTTCTCTTCATGTAGCCAACAGGTCCTAAATGCAGCATGCCTTGGAATGCCTCCAACTGAAATTGTTCAACTGGTGTGATGCAGTACTTCTGGTGATGAAAGAACAGCTGACCAAGGTAAAGATCGGAAGATTGAAGAACTTTGGGTTCGGTTCTATTTTGACCGCCTTTGCCTTGGAGAGGATACCACTGATGCAACCTCAGTACATTGCACTTGACTTACCTTCTCCTACCGAACCACGTATGCAGAGATGGGTTGTTCACATGTCTCGGCATGCAGGCCAGTCTCAGATTTCCTTTTCTGATACCTTCTTTAGGTGGTTCGATCGTCAGGAGATGGCTTATGCCGAGTATCCATATGTTGGCATGGATTTCCGGGGTGATCCGGATTTAGTATTGCCGGCTGGCGAGCAGTGGGGTGCTATTGGTAAAATCTCTGACCATATCACTGTTTATTGTTTTTGTTTATAATGTTCTTGTGCTTTATTCTATCAAGACTTTAATCAAACTCATGTATACATGCAGATGTTGGTCCTGTTGGCCCAGTAGCCCGTCCGAGAGTGCCAGCTGTCGCCCCAGCAGGAGAGGCTGCCGGGAGAGTTATTCTTCGCGATCTTGATGTGGTTGAGACTCTTTCAGCTGTGCAGGAGCAGGTCGAGAGCCTTACTCTCGGTATTCCAGATGTGAGGATTGACGAGTTGCCGTTGCAGTTACAGCGGCATACTACCGGTGTGCCCAGACGATGGACTCATCTCTTGCGCATGATTGCACAGGCCGTGACTTGCTATCACGAGCATCATTAGACTAGGGTGCCCCCTAGCATTTTGAGTTTTTGGGTCATATGACCGATTTTGTCTTGGTTACAGAACATTATATGTAAACCATAAACAGCTATATATATTTTCGATTTTCGGAGTTTTATTCTGGTTTATGTGATCCATATGTGAAACATTGATGATGCTTTTCTTTTTATCAATTTTGCAAATGTCTATCTAACACATAGTTTTCTAATGAGTCGGTTAATGTGTTTAAGTTTCTGGAAATGTGTTGATATTGAATAAAATCAAATTGCCTTTCCAAAATCTTAACCCTTAGGAACTTGCGATAAATAGCTGGATTTCGGACAGAGTAGGTACCAGTGAGTTGCAGTATTACGAGTTGTGAGTCTAGCCTGACGATTAGTCGGCATATACCATGGGTGATGGCATCAGAGAGTAGTTCTATCAATGCGCTATACTCAGCGATGTTATTCGTTGATTGACCAATACATACACCTCTGAAACTTACTAACTCGCCACTTGGATCGAAAATGGCCCAGGCTGTGGAGGATAGGTTCCGCGAACTACGACTCGGTCCATCGGCATATCCAACACACGGTTCCAATGGATTTGACATCTACAATAAATGTAAAAAGTGGATTACTTAACCAAAATAAACACTTTAGCGAAAACAAAAATGTAACAAAAGCATACAAGTTACTATTAGGCATAGTAACGCTTGAGGTACAACCCGTTACGAGGTTGCGCCAGTGGAATTCCGTCATAATCCATTAAATCGTAGGCTCCTTTTGCTAATACCCTTTTAACAATATAGGGGCCCATCCATAAAGACTTAAATTTACCAGCTCCCAATTTATCGGATTCTTGGTCGTAAAGCAAGACCAAATCACCTTCTGAGAAGACACGGGGTTTGACATTCTTGTCGAACTGTGCCTTGACTCGTTTCTTATGGGCTTTGTTAGCCAATGCGGCGTCACGACAGGTTTCATCCAATTGGATTAACTCCAAGAAACGAGCCTCTTCTTCTGAAGTTCCGGGGAGGAGATCAATTGCGAGTTTAAGAGACGAGATTTCACACTGGATTGGTAGGATTGCTTCCAGGCCATACACCAGTTGGAAAGGTGTGAATCCAGTTGCATTCCTTACCGATGTTCAGTAGGCCAACAAAGCTGAGTACAGGATTAGGTGCCATCTTCTTTTGTGAACCCCAATCATCCTTTGCAGCATGTGCTTTAGGACTTTTTTGATTGCTTCAACTTGCCCGTTAGCTTGCGGATAATATGGGGTAGAGCTATCGTGAGACAACCCTAGTTTGGCAGCTAATTCGACCATCATGTGATTGCGAAAATGCGATCCATGATCTGTAACTATAGCCTGTGGTACGCCGAATCTGGCGACTACATGATTGAAAAAGAATAGGGCAGCTATTTCACCAGTGTTATCTAATGTAGGCATCGCCTCAGCCCATTTGGTAAAATAGTTAACCGCGACTATGATATACCCATGCCCCCCGGTCGAGGTGGGGTTAAATGTCATTAAATCGATGCCCCATTTGGCGAAAGGCCCCACAGCTACTATTGGCTGTAGCGGAGCGGGAGGTCTTCTGGTTTTGCTATCAAAAATTTGACAAGCATGGCAACTTCTGACTGCGGTTATGCAATCTTTGAACATGGTTGGCCAGAAGTATCCTGCTCGTAAGATTTTTTGTGTTGTAGCATATCTAGATTGATGCCCCCCACGGGCGCCTGAATGACACTCATTCAGGGCTTTTTCGGCTTCCTCATGTGTGAGGCACCTCCTCAGAACCGTATCGACACCACGACGGTAAAGTGTATCACCGACGATCATGTAGTCTTTTGCTTGGTATCTAATACGTTTTTGTTCTGAGTGGGAGGTGTTTGGCCGAAATCTTTGGGTTTGGAGATAAACAATTATATCTCCATACCACTCATCACTTGCGGATATCAGAAACAAACTTTCGTCCACGATTGATTCTTGGGATGTTTCATCGTTGGACGACGATGAGAGATCGCATAATAATTCTGCGAAAGCCAAAGCTTTCTTTGATTTGGGTTTTGCAAATTCCAGATCAAACTCTTGAAGGATTGCTATCCATTTTGAATATTTGCCCCCCAGCAACTGTCGCGACAATATATAAGTCATGGGGTTGCAATCTGATAGAATGGTAGTTTTCCGAAAGAGGACAGAATGCTGAAATCTTTGTATCGCTTGAATAGCAGCGAGTGCTAGCTTTTCAACGTAAGAATATTTGCTTTCTGTATCATTCAAGTTTTTACTTAAATAATATATAGGATGTTCAATTCCATCGACTTCTTGAACTAAAACCATCGCAATGGTCGTATCCGCTGCAGCCAGATACAGGTTAAAATCTCTTTGATAGTCCGGGGCATACATTAATGATGCTTTTACTAGTGAATATTTCAGAGCATCAAAGGAAGCTTGCGCCACCTGATCCCAGACAAAAGGTACATCCTTTTTCAAAAGACGAGTATAACCTTTAGAAAGTTCTGCGTAATTTGGAATGAACCTCCTCAGAAAGTTTGCTTTCCCTTGGAGTTTCTGAATCTGAAGCAAATTTGAAGGTGGAGGCAAATTTACGATTGCCTGAACCTTATAGGGGTCGAGACGAATCCCGTCCTTGGAGACCACAAAGCCAAGTAAACGACCAGAACTGACGCAAAATACACATTTGTGTGGATTGAGTCGTATCTTGTAGTGTCGACAACGTAGAAATATCGCTCTTAAATGCTGCGGATGATCAGTCTGCTTTCGTGAGTGAGCCGGAAGGTCGTCGAGATATGGTTTAACGATGATCTTAATGTCATGGAAGGCATAATTCATTTCCCTCTGAAACGTCGCCCCGGCGTTCTTTAAAACAAAGGGTAATTTTCGATATGCGAATGTGCCCCACGGACAAATAAATGCAGTCTTTGACTGGTCTTGTGGGAGGATATTTATTTGATTATACCCGGAGAATCCATCCATAAATGAAAAGATTTCACATCCGGCGCATTCATCAATTATCTGGTCGATGAAGGGTGTAGGGTAGTTGTCTTTTGGACAAGCTTGGTTTACATCCCTATAATCGACGCACACTCTAATTGTTCCTTGTTTTTTCATAACAGGGACAATGTTCGATACCCAATCGGTTAGAGGAACCGGGTAGATGAAACCAGCATGGAGAAGTTTTTCAACTTCTGCCTTAATGGCAGCGGCTTTCTTGGGGTGCACCTACCAAAGCCGTTGTCTTACTGGTTTGACATCAGGATACATCTTAATTTCATGTTCAACGATACTCGAGTCGATGCCTGGCATTTCATCATATGACCAAGCAAAGACATCTCTGAACTCGTGAAAAAGAGCGTTATATATTTCCAGTTCTGAGGGAGAACAACCTTTGCCGACATAAATATTCTCTACAACATTTGTTTTAGTCGAGATATTTATGGCTATAGTCTCTTCTATATTGGATAGGTTTCGCTCGGAATCCACCGTATTTACAGTATTTGATAGGAATTCAAAGACTGAAGGATGATAAAGGTCACCTTGAGTATCTTCTTCACAATCCGGAAGAAAGGAACGATGGTGGCTATCATTCCATGGTGCCCCCTCAATCAACATTGATTGTATGATTCCTTCGTCGGTTCCATGCACTTGCGACCAAGGATCCATTGGGGTACCATATTCTCTAGACCTATCTACCCAAACGCACGATGAGCGTTGATTCGGGTCCGCCTCCCAAGCTAGGAACGTTGATTGCTACAATATTTCCGTTGGGCTTGGGGGCAAAACCATTGCATGATCCATGTTAGTATCATCTTCTGAAATATTTTGTGCGGAAGATATCATGTTGCAGGCTCCTACCAACGCTACTTCTAAAATATAGATTGGAGGTGGAAGTGCGAAAGTTCCCATTAATGTGGGGTCTTTCAGTAGGCCTACTCCGATATTTCGAAGCGAATGGTTGCTCCCATGGATCATTGGAATGCTTCCCATAACTTGAGAACCATTGGGGAGGAAGTTTTGTTGGTCAACGATTGTAATCCCTCCTTGGAAAGGGAATGCAATCTTTCTAAAATAGGTTGACACGATAGCTGCCATGGCATAGATCCATGGTCTTCCTAGTAGGATGTTGTAGTCAAGGTTCCCATCAATGACTTCGACATCTATTTCTACTGTTTTCCCTCCTAGTTCAACTTTCAAGTTATTCAGGATACCATATGGGGTATACGATCGTCCATCAAATGCTTTTAATGTTGTCGAAGATCGCGACAAGGTTGGAGATCCTAATGTTTTCCAGCAACTCATCGACATAATACATGTGGATGCCCCCTCATCAATAATCGTTCGATGAACGGTTTTGTTGAGGGCTTTCACTTGAATAAGGAAAGCTAGTTGAGCCGGTAACTAAGGATCGTATCCTTTATGATCGAAGGATACAAGATTGCAATCCTTTGGGTCAACCCCACCAATAGCTGATAACAAAGCCTGCCTTTGGGATGGGCAATTCTGTAGTACTTCAAGAGTTGACATAGCGGATGGCGATTGGGCCAAATCTTCCACTATGTTATAATGCTGCGCTGCCCTAGCGCAAGGATTAAATGTCGACTTGTGTACTACTCCCTTTGCGGTTTTATTGTTAATTCAGGTATTATTGGTGGCGTCACAACTTCTGTCAAAGTTGTTGTCGAACTACTTGGTTGATCTTTATCCTTGTTGTTCGACAGCTGTGGATTCCCGTAATCTTTGTTCCTTGTCGAGATCAAAGCATCATTTTGCTATTTTGAAACTGACAACATTAGCACTTGAGACGGGGAAGCATCTCCACTATCAACCAGATTTGTTCCTGGATTTGGAAACGGATCAGTTAACACTGCTGAGGTTTTCGAACTCTTAAAGAATTTCTTCAGCTCAGCTTTGTATGGACATTCATTTGTCCAATGACGCTCGTCACATATCTAACACCCTGTGGTAGGGGGTTTCCTATTTCCAGGAGGGTTTGAAGAAGTTTTTTCAGGTGATGACTCATCCTGTTTCTTCTTCTTCCCTTTGTTTTGTTTCTTCTTGCTTCCTGGTTGTTTGGTTTCTTTGCCCTTATCTGTCGATACGACATTTACTTCCGAAGCAAGAATTTCGTCTTTTGCATTTTGATCTGAAACCTTATGGGCCTTCTTGGATGTAGCCTTTGTCGATTTCATGTTTGTCGTGCCAATCACGCCATCGCCGGCGTGAGAGTCATTGTTTGATTTAGGAGGAGGAGGAATTGAGAATTCTGGTCTAGGGGCGTTAGGTATTTTGTCGTAGAGCGTGCCAGACTGAGTATAGACCAAGTCTAGATATTGCACACGAGCGATAACTTGCTCTTCCGTTACGACTCCCCCCTTGGCCACATCTTCCGTGATGGTAGGAAGTAATGACTTTATAAACCATTCAGCTAACAGCTGATCGGGAACGTATGTTTTTACCATCCTACGACGACGTCGCCACTCATGTATATGATCAGATATGTGAGTGGCCATTGTCTGTTTGAAGTTGGTAAGGATTTCCGTCCCCGTTTCATACCTTATAGGTAATTGAAAATGGGTTAAAAAGGTAGTGGCTAAGGTGCTGAAATTGTCGAACGAAGCTCTAGGTAATTCAATATACCATTTAGCCGCTGGACCCGTTAACGTCCTCTGAAAGAGGCGAAGTCTTATCAAATCATCATTTAAGGTGTTTGACGAACACCATAGATGAAATGTCATCAAGTGATTCGATGGATCTTCACCCGGATTTCCATTAAATTTAGGAATGTCTGATGGAAGTTTGTGTGGAATCGCTGGCCACCATGGGGCGTAAGCAATTGGATCGTTTGTTAACCGATGTAAATCAGGTAACTCTAGAGTTGCCACGAATGGTAACTGCTGGCTCAGGTTAGGTGAAGCATACCCAGGATATGATGGGATCGCCTAGGCAGTTGGTCTTTGCATACCAGCATAATGCCGCTGATGCTGGTATGACTGGTAAGGTTGGTGGACAAGACCATTATAAAATGGTTATTTTGACCGTTTTGAATGTACGATTGCCCACTATTTGCAAAGATCTGTTGCTCAGAACCTTGGTATACTTGTTGGAATTGTGGTTGTTGGTATTGCACTAGGCATGGTTGAGAAGCCATGTGCTGTTGCGCTATACTAACCGTTGGACCAAGGTGTGGGGTAATTGTACCCGTTTGGACCTGTGTCGCCCCACTAGTTGGCGATTGTGGTTGAGTCGCAGGGTCAAGGGGCTGTTGCATTACAACCTGAGAAATCTGAGGTTGACATACAACAGGCAACGTTTGAACTTGCGACACCGTCACAATCGCTGGTGTAGTTGGGATGTTCGACATAGGTACACACTGTTGCATCGAATACACAACCCTTGGTTGTTGAGGTAGCATAGGCACCCAACCACTTGAAGCAATTCCAGTGTAACCTGAACTTTGTTGTGAACTCCCGTATGGATAGCCTCCCGGAGGGGGTAATGAAAGGGCATACTGCCCCCCATACGGTGGTGATCCGGCACTGAAGGGGATTGTTTGCCCTTGGGGACCGGATTGCCCAAATTGACCTCCAAATGGATCAATTTGTCAAGTTTCAACATAAGAGTTGCCGGGTATTATTCTGAAAGAACAAACAGGAACAGACCATACTGTCGTAATAGCCCCTGAATGGGCTCCTTCCAGCGGTTGAGAGCTAGTTGGGACAGATGGTATGCCGGCGAACATTGTTGGAGTGACGATAGGGAGTTCTGCTTTCGCTGTGTCAGGTGCCACAGTCCTAGATGTTGACGGTTGTTCAGACATATTTAGTCTATCCAAGAGATTCCCTAGCGATTCTACAGGAACTTCCGCCGGTGGTAGACTAACTTCTGAAGAAGGATATAGAGTGACCCCGACTCCAAAGTGAGTTGGAGTACTTGTTGGAGGGTCTTCTACAATTTCTTCAATCGCAATTAGACCAGGTGGAAGAGGAAGACCGTCAGGTCTGTAAAATATTTCTGGTGCCGAAGAAGGGGTTGTATCGACAGCGACAGATGTTTGAAGAGCACCACTCTTTGGACCGGTTACTGATGGAACTGGTTCGGTAACACAAGTGTTTATTCTCAAACTAGGATCAGTATCACTGTCCCTCTGTGGCTGTTGAACTTCTTCTGTAGAGGCAGGGATTCCAGAAATGTTTGGAGTAACCGGAACCTCCGATGTCGTCGGAACACTTGTTCTAACTTTAAGAGGAGATTTGGAACCGGTTAAACGAGTTCGCTTTGTCCGTACTAGTTTCGATTCCAGAGACAAAGATGGTTGACTCGTAAGCCTCCGCGAACGACGGGGTTTTAATTGACTTTCTTCCACGATTGTGGATTACTCGATCAACTAAAATAAACAGGGGAAGTATGTTTCCGAATTGAATGAATTTTAGACGCCTTTAGACACAACTTGTTTTTTCAATTTTAAAGAGTCGAGAAAAAGCTAAAGATGACTCTAGTCTCCTTCGATGTTTTAACGAGCCCGAAGTGACAAATGCTCGGATGGACTTTTTCCGTTATAGAGTCTGAAAAAGGCCAAAAGGAACTGCTCTGGAGTTCTAGGTAGAGGGTGTGCCAAACTTTTCGCAAAACCGCAGAATACTTTTTAAGGTACGGGCGGTCAATCTTCCTGAATGCTGTGTTCAGTGCATTGCGATCAGTAGGGTGGCCGACACGGCTTCCTAAGGATAAAGGTTTTATGCCTATAGGGGTCTCCCAATATATACTCGACGGTACGTGGGAGCACAATCCATACTGGCGCTATCGTCCCTCAGGAGGAATCACCCACCATCAGCGAGATCGACAGTCACCAGGCTTTACGACGCTGGAACACGTCTCTAGCCTAGACCTCTATGTTGTGCGTTATGTTACAAAGCGTTATTAAGTTCATTCAGTTTATTTTATGTTGATCTTTCTTAGAAGTTTGCCTTTTGAGGTTCACCACGAGATGTATAGACAACTTCCTAAATGCAATCTAAAAGATGATAAGCAAATTTTATCTCTTTTTCAACAATGAAAATCCTAGCTACAAAGGGAAAAGAAAGACACCATCTTTTCTCAGAGAGCAATCAGCACACTCTAAATGCACCTTCCCTAAATCAATCATGCAAACTATCAAGATGCAAATGCACAATGCAAGTGTTTGTTTTCCGCTTTCTTAATATTGATGCCTAAAACAAGTTTACTTTTTCGAAATCAGAAAGGGTAGAAGAGATTACAACACCTAACAATTTTCGAAATGAAGACTTGTTTTGACACTCAAAAAAGACAAACTCAAACCAAAAGCAAAAATGAATGTATAACCAACTGTAAACAGCCAATGAACTCTCTCCTAAGATCACAATCAATAGATCTGAATCAAGGGCTACAGGATGACTATTTCACTCTTGCAAAGGGAAACTGTAAATGATGCCACAAACACATAAAAACACTCACAGTCTTTTGTACAAAAGGAGGCGGAATTTAAGCAGAGAAAAAGGGGCTATTAGACAGGTACCTATGCTGGTTACAGGCTGCAAAAATCAGAGATCAAAACAAGGCAAAATAGAGCAGAGAACCCCAGCTGCACAAGGCCTAACTGGATCAGTGCACCTGTATAACAGGGAAATTGAATTTCAACGCAGGTAGCCTTCACGGGAACTGCGTTGAAATGCAGAGTCTCTTCATAGAGTCTACGCTGAAGGAGAAATGAGAGTTCTCACTGGGTTCTGGGTCACGGTTTGCTATTTAATCTACAGTTTCAGGCCAAATTAAAGCAACAAGCAAGGTATAATCAAAGGGATGCTTTGAAGGAGGGCTAAGATCTATCACAAAGGATCATCAAATCATTTGTGAGTCCATTGTTCAGATCATAGACAAATCCAGTGATTGGATCAAAGCAGCAACTGTCTACTTTGCATCTGAGAATAGCAGATGCAGTTCGATTGCTGCTGTTGAGTCTATGAAACAAACAATGATAGAAACACAAATAAAATGACTAAACAGATCTCCCCATTGGAGTCGCCAATTTGTTGTGGGGAAAAATGCCTATGCAGGACGATCCTATCCACCTAAGGTGTGACAGTGCCTTAGCAACAAATAGAAACAGCTATTCTAGTATTCTTCCTTTATGAATTAAGAATGAAGAGAGATGGATGGACTAACCGGTGTCTTTCGTTTGTCCCTCGATCCGGTTTCTCTTCTCTTTGAGAGTTCCCAGCTACTTGCCTTCTCGCTCGCCCAGCTTCAACAGGTTCCTACAAGATCACAAGAAGGGAACACTACACAAAGACATAGATTCATATTCATAACTAGTTTAGGATTAGAAATAAACCAAATACACTAATGCAATCATACATCAAAGACACATCAGCATATAGGAGAAACCAAGATATCTTTATTGATGAATAACAAGGTTCAGGAGGAGATACAACCAAGAGAGTTCCAATCCAGCATCTCCTTCCCAGTAAATGAAATTCCTATCTTCACCTCCCTTCAAAGCATTAAGCACCCAATGATATCAATCTCAAACCAGCAGCAATTCTTTGCAATAACCAAAAATCAGCCTCTAGATCTCATGGAGAAGAGATCCATATATAGATGTTTGGAGTGAGGATGAGTCAGCTTGTGATCTGACTAGTGTCCTCTCTCTCTGTTAGTTCTTACTTCCACTTGGAGACTAAGAGCCTCTTACTCATCACTTAGTCGAACTCAGCAAGGCAAGTGTCATGGAGGAAGATTCTGGAAGCTTCCACAGTCTTGACACATCTCACAAGAGACCCTGACATTTGTCATTTCCCGCTCAGCGCCACCCTGGTAGTGCTTCCACCTGCGTTGCAATGCAACTATCCAGTGTAGCCTCTGCATTTCAACGCAGGCAGCTAGTGGAGCTTCTGAATTGATCCTGAATTGACTTGTTTTTGAGCAGTTTCTGGTGGAGAACTTTTGTGAATTGCTGTGGTTTGTTAGCCTTGTTCCTCTAGGGGTAGGAACAACATGTTTAGGGACTTTGGATCCCTTGGATTATGGACATTTCATGCTTATAGCTGTAAGGCACAAAAATGTCTATAACACAGAGGTGGATATACTTGTGAGAAGCATTATGCTGTGTAATGTTACATGACTCAATCATTAATATACAGATAGTTGGGGTTTTTAGCGAGATGATTTCCCTGGGATACATACTGTGTTAATGTGTGAATGCTCTTGATGTTTTATTGTTATTGATGCTGCTATATTGTTGATCAACGTAGAGGAGCTTATGTATTGTGTATGTTTTCCGCAATAGTACATGATCAGGATAATATCCATTGAATATGTGTTAAATTATTCAAAATTTCTACATGGTATCAGAGCTGCTTGATTTGTAGAAGAGATTTTTACAGGATATCAAGCGAGGATTGATCATCAGATCTACTATTCAGGAAGTGTTTACATTCTATTTCTTCGGGCAGAGTCTGTAATCGGGTCAGGTAGCCTCTGGATTCATCCTTCCTTTGGAAGGTGAGATATATGGTGAATGCCCATACAGTCAATCTCTGTATGAGAAATATTGTGTTCTCACGAATTCTAGATTGGAGGCGGTTGAGTTTGGAGCTGGTGGAAATCAAATTTGTAGCAGTGTTGTTGAAATGTCTTTCAACGGATTGCAAATGTTATTCCAAAGCAAGAGCGACCTGGCGCTCAAGGATAAACTCAGTAACAATAAAGGTGAGAATGGATCTTCATCAAAGGTATCTGATGAAGAGAATTGCGCTTTGGCTGCCAAAGCAAAGAAGGGGAAGAACAAGAAAGCTTATCATTCTGGTGCGAAAGGCAAGAAGCAGGACATGTCCAAGGTGAAGTGTTTTCACTGTCACCAGCACGGACACTATGCCACAAATTGTCCGCAGGACAAGAAGAACAAGCAAGCTGCTGGATCTGTAGGGGGAGAGGCCTTATCTTCTTAGTTTGAGCTTGATTTTTCATTGATCGCATGCTTGGTTTCAAGTGTGATGGGATGAGTGTGGTTCTTGGACAGTGGTGCATCTTTTCACATGACAGGAGATAGAGATTTGTTCTCTGATCTGGAGGACAAGGATCTTGGAGTGCACATCGAGATGGGCGATGATGGTAGATACAGTGCGACCGATATCGGTACCATTTCCTTTGAGAGGGAGTCTGGTAAACCCTTTGTATTGAAGGAAGTCATGCATGTTCCAGGATTGAAGAAGAATCTCATCTCAGTGGCGATGTTAGAAGACAAGGGGTATGATGTTGTTTTCAGCGAGGAAAAGGCCTTCCTGTGCAGCAAGACAACTGGTGAGACCCGGAAGATAGGGGTTCAAATGAGGAACCTTTATCAGTTGCATGTAGATGGATGCACAACAATGGCAGGGAAGGCAGAAGGATTGGTGAGCCGGGATGATGGCGAGTTGTGGCACAGGAGATTGGGTCACCTTCACCATGGAGCCTTGAAGATACTACAACAGATCACTACAGGGCTTCCTAAAGGCACACTTGCGCAGTCAGATCAGTGCAAGGGTTGTACTTTGGGGAAGTTTGTGAAAGCCACCTTTCACGAGAAGGATAGTCGCGCCACGACGATCCTTGAGAGAATTCACATAGACGTGTGTGGACCTTTCTCAGTTGCTTCGACAACAAAACACAGGTATTATGTGATTTTTGTTGATGATTTCTCTCGTAAGTGCTGGATCTTCTTCATGCAGAAGAAGAGCGAGACATATTCAAAGTTCTGTGAATTCAAAGCACTGGTCAAGAAGGAGTCGAGGAAGATGGTGAAGGCTCTTAGGAGCGATAATGGTGGTGAATACATCTCGGATGAGTTCAAGGATTTCTGCAAGACAAAAGGGATTCGTAGAGAGCTCATAGCTCCCCATAACCCACAGCAGAACGGGGTAGTTGAGCGGAAGAACAGAACGATTGTGGGTGCTGCACGGGCAATGTTGCATGATCAGGGCCTACCCCTTCACTTGTGGGTGGAAGCATGCAATACAACATTTTATGTGCAGAACCGTTGTCCTCATAGGATACTTGGCATGAGTACACCTGA
This sequence comes from Pinus tabuliformis, assembly GCA_031772625.1. NCBI lineage: Eukaryota > Viridiplantae > Streptophyta > Pinopsida > Pinales > Pinaceae > Pinus > Pinus tabuliformis. The sequence goes on along the minus strand of CM062815.1, from coordinate 1,092,047,637 downwards.
GGAGACTTATTCTGGTAAGAAGCCTGATCTTTCTCATTTGAGGATTTTTGGTGCTAACGTTTACATGCATGTGACGAAGGATGCCAGGAATAAGTTGGAGCTGACCGCAGAGGTTGGGATATTTGTGGGGTACACTGATACACCCCACAACTATTGTGTGTATTTTCCAAACAATGGTAAAACTTTTGTGCGACGGGATATAAAATTTCAGGAGGAGAAAGCCATGAAGTGTTCGCTTGAGAGGGAGCTACACTTGCATGCAGATGAGGAGCTATTAGTTCCTAAGGATGAGCTTCAGGATGTAGATCAGCCACAGGATGAGGTTCATGGAGTGGACGAGTCCACTCATGCAGCGCCAACCATCAGAGGGTGAAAGCGCTTGACAGAAGCTGAGTGACTGGCTCAAGATGCAGAGAAAGTTGTAGGACCACCTACAGCCCAACGCAGGCAGAGACAGTCACCTGATCGGTACACTAGATACATGGCTCTGATGAGCAAGTGTGTTGTGACTGAGCCATCCTCTTTCGATGTAGCTGTGGAGGATCCCGCATGGGTAGACGCCATGGTGGAAGAGTATGATTCTATTGTCAGAAACAGTGCATGGGAGATTGTTCCTAGACTGGAAGGGAAATCAGTGGTGTGTTCGAGATGGATCTACAAAGTTAAGCAGACAGCTGACGGGAGTGTGGAGAAGTACAAGGCAAGATTTGTTGCTCGAGGCTTTTCACAGATTGAGGGGATCGATTATGAGGAGACCTTTGCACCTGTCGCAAGGTATTCTTCCATACGGACGATTCTTGCTCTCTCAGCGCAGATGGGATGGCACATTCATCAGATGGATGTGAATACTGCGTTCCTCAATGGAGTCATTGACGAGGAGGTGTACATTGAGCAACCCGAAGGCTTTGAAGTCTTCAGCAGCGAGTCGCATGTGTGCAGGCTCAAGAGAGCACTGTATGGGTTGAAGCAAGCACGACGTGCTTGGTACACACGGATAGACAGCTATTTCACAGGACTTGGATTCTCCAAGAGCGAGGCGGATCCGAACCTATACCAGATTGTGGTGGAGGGTAAGTTGCTTATCATTGTACTGTATGTTGATGATTTGATTCTAACGGGTGATGAGCTGTTGATACTGTCATGCAAGAAGGATCTTGCTACAGAGTTTGAGATGAAGGATTTGGGCCTCCTTCACTATTTCCTGGGATTGGAAATATGGCAGCGCAGTGGTGGACTGTTTGTTTCTCAGGGCAAGTATGCTCGGGAGATACTGGAGAAGTTCAACATGCATGGCTACAAGCCTGTTGATACTCCTCTTCCTGGAGGTTGGAGGAAGGAGGATGCCACTTCGGGAGAAGAAGTGGATGCCACTGTTTATCGACAGTTGGTGGGGTCGCTGATGTATTTGGTCAATACACGACCTGATATATGCTATGCAGTTAACTAGCTTTCACAAGCTATGGTTAAGCCTACCAAGCTCTTCTGGAAGGCGGGCAAGCATGTATTGCGCTACTTGAGAGGCACATTGGGATATGGTTTGTGGTACAGACAGGAGGATGAGGTGAAGCTATGTGGCTTCAAAGATGCAGATTGGGCAGGGAGCCCAACAGACAGAAAGAGCACATCAAGAGGGGTCTTCAGTATTGGATCGACAACAGTTTCTTGGTACAGCAGGAAACAGAGATCCGTGGCACTCAGTTCAGCGGAGGCCGAGTATATGGCAGCAAGTTTGGCTGCATGCGAGGCTATATGGATGAGGAAGATCCTGGTTGGTTTGTTCGGTTCTCATTTGGATCCTACTGTGATTTACTGTGATAACCAGAGTTGCATTAAACTCTCGGCTAATCCTGTATTTCATGATAGATATAAACATATTGACATCAGGTACCATCATATCAGAGATTGTGTGTAGCGGAGGATCATGTTACTTTCGTACATTCCAACGGAGGATCAGGATGCTGATATTCTGACGAAGGCTCTCACCAGGAGCAAATTCGAGTACCACCGAGGCAGGATAGGGGTTGCTGATAATCCATATCTTGTCGAGAGGGAGTGTTGAGATTGCAACAAGATGATGGAGCTTAGTGAAAAGAGTCGCCTTCACTAAGTGGGCCCGCAGGCTATTTTGGCGCAAGTCTATTTTTAGACTATGTCTATTTTTAGACATATGGATCATGTCTATGGATTGTAGGTTGCTATTTATGGATGATTGATCAAGTTGGGAAAAAATAGATGGACTTCTATTTTTGATGAAAGTGTGAGTGATCACAGTGTGAGTGATCAAAGTCAAAAATAGAAAAGTCAAATATTATTATCTCACAATAATATTTGGACTACAAACTTAATCTTATTCTCTTGGAGCACTTTAGTTTGAGCTACAGAGGTGGCACATGCAGCTGTCAGAAGGAAATATGCTTTTCTTATGAGTCAGTTGAGTTGTTGCATGCATGACTTCAGTTAGAACTCAATCAGTTGAGTTTGGTGGAGTTGATTGTGGAGTTGATGGAGTTGTGTTCAGTTTAGCTTTGTTAAACTAGTTGTATTTAGTCTAACTAACAAATAGACTAGAGATGAGTTGGGTGAATTAGTTATTAATTAATTCACAAGTTATTAACTCATAATACAACTAATGAATACATCAGTTAACTCAGTTGCATGTCAGTGCATGTTCAGTTCAACAGGGACAGGTGGTAGAGAATCAGATTGCTATCAGTTGTGACTATAGTTGTGCACCAGATCTTGCACAATCAAGGGTTTGAGTATACCAATGAGTTTGCTCACGTATTTTCCCACATTATAGCTTGTTCTCACGTCCAACAAAGAGTGAGTGACTATTTTGCAGGTGAAAAACGAGTTTGGTAAGCCATTCTCATCAGTTCTTGAGCAGGTATTGAGCAGTGGAGGCAGGCAAGCAGTGGAAGAGATTTGGAGATCAGATCTGAGCTGTATTGTGTGTAACAGAGGTGGAGATACTTGTGAGAAGTATTATGTTGTGTAATGTTACATGACTCAATCATTAATATACAGATAGTTGGGGTTTTTAGTGAGATGCTTTCCCCGGGATACATACTGTGTTAATGTGTGAATGCTCTTGATGTTTTATTGTTATTGATGCTGCTATATTGTTGATCAACGTAGAGGAGCTTATGTATTGTGTATGTTTTCCGCAATAGTACATGATCAGGATAATCTCCATTGAATATGTGTTAAATTATTCAAAATTTCTACAAAGTATTTAACATGTTCTTAGCCTTTAAGGCCTTTGTTGAAAAAAAATCTGGACATCAAATTCTTAAGCTAAGATCTGATAATGGTGGAGAATATGTTAAAAACACATTCATCAAATTTTGCACTGATAATGGAATTCAAATGCAACATACTGTTCCATATACTCCACAACAAAATGGTGTAGCTGAAAGGAAGAATCGCTCCTTAAAGGAAATGGCTAATTATATGCTTCAATCTAAAGGACTTAGTCTTAATTATTGGGCAGAAGTAATTAACTGTGCAAATTACATAATAAATCGCACTCCTACTAAGGTTTTAAAGAATATCACTCCAGAAGAAGCATGGAGCTCAATCAAACCAGATGTAAGTCACTTTCGTGTTTTTGGAATTGAAGCATGGGACCATATTCTAGATGAGAAACATAAAGCTTTAGAACCTAAGAGTGAAAAATGTATTTTTGTTGGATATTCTGAAGATGTCAAAGGATATAGATTTATTCCACTTAAGTCCAAAAATGTTATCATCAGAAGAGATGTAAAGTTTGCTGAAAATATATCGGCCTGCGAGCCTAGTTCGGCGGATGTACCACCTCTCCCTATCTCTTCTACTTTTGAAAATATTTCTTCTTCAGATGATGAACGTGAGGATGAAAATCCTCCCCCACATTCTCAGGATCCTCCTTCAGCTCCTCAGCTTCAAAAATGGGTCTGTGCTACTCGGGATGCAGCAGGTGATCTTGTCGGTGATCCTACAGATCAGCGACGTACACGTTCTCAGTTCGAGAGAGCCTCTTCTTTACTGGCTCAAGCTTCAGTGAATTATGATCCTGACACCTTTGTAGAAGCTTCAAGCCATCCATATTGGGAAGCAGCTATGAATGACGAATATCATTCATTATTGGCAAATGATACATGGGATCTTGTTCCTCTACCAAAGGGACGAAAACTTGTTAGATGCAAATGGGTTTACAGAACCAAGTATGGACCAGATGGGAAAGTTGATAAACATAAAGCTCGTCTTGTTGCTAAGGGTTTTTCACAAGTTGAAGGCATTTACTATACTGTAACCTTCTCCCCTATTGCCAAAATGAACTCTATCCGCCTTGTTCTTTCCCTTGTTGCCTCTTTCAAATGGGAAGTCCATCAGATGGATGTTAAATCCGCCTTCTTGCATGGGGACTTGCATGAAGAAATCTATATGGAACAACCTATTGGCTTTATACAAACAGACTCCAGCCTTGTATGTCGGCTTAAGAAATCCCTTTATGGTCTCAAGCAAGCTCCTCGAGCTTGGTATGCCAAAATGGATAACTTTCATTTAGAAAATGGCTTCTCTAGGTGTCATTCTGACAATACTGTCTACACCAAGAAAGTGGGCAAGTCTCTTATCATTCTTGTTCTTTATGTTGATGATCGGGTTGCGGTGCCCAAATATGTCTATAATAGTGCTCCGGCGTCGTTAAACCTAGTTACTATTGTTTTCACTTAAGATTGGGTGATTCCTCCTTCTACGACTCAATAGCTGCTAGTACGGAATTGTGCTCCCAGTACCATCAAGTATATATCAGGAGACCCCACTAGGTTATCATCCGACATCCATAGGAAACTGTGTCTATCGCCTTGCAAACCGTAATGCACCGAAAACAATATTCAGGAAGATTGACTGCTATACGGAAATTCCTTGGTCATTTCTATTTCATTTGATCACCAAGATGTATATTCCATTTTACGGTTTGTCTGGTTAACCTTTTGCCTAGTTCTCTAGAGTAGTCACCTTCTTTCCTTTTCGACTCCTTAAAATAAAAGGTCCGTCTGAGCACTTGTCCTTTTAGGCTCATGTTGAGGGCCCCGAAATCGGGTCAACAACAAGGGGGATACCCACCCGGTCCGGAACCTGGTTGGCGGCTCCTTTCCCGTTTGATGTAGCGGGTCCGACTAGGGGTAATAGGACCAGCTTCCCTATGCATGGGATGTGTGTGTGTGTAGAGTTTGATTATGTTGATTCTGGAAGCATTCTAAAACTAATTTAAATCTAACTCGCAAAATGATTCTAAGCTACAGTAATCTAATGAAAACAACATATGTTATCTACACTAACCCGGGATATATCTTTTCCATTATGCGATTTAGAAAGATTTCATATAATAACTGGTAATAAAGATCATTCAGCTATCACAAGAATATAAACCATTTAAGATGAACCATTCTGCATAAGAAGTTAAATAGAACAGTTGTGAACATCATATCGCATAAATAAATCATTCACATGTCAAGCATAAATAAATGAGTCCACCATACAAAAGTGCCAAATGATAACCCATATACTCATACATTAACATATAAACAATATCAGTTGCATATCACTCTAAGAATATAAGCAGAAATTCGTCAAGAGATAAAAGTACCATTTATGACTGATTTTTACTCACGGAATTTAAGCAATAACGATTTATCTCTACTTGTCCTAATATCTACTAAGAGTACAGTGGTGCAACATCAGTAGCAGACATTAAAATGCAAACATAAATAAATCTCAATCCTTCCATTCATCAAAACCTCCTCTGAGGGTGCAGAAGTGCATGTTCCGAGGACAAGTTTTTGACAAATTTCTGGACCCTTCTCCAAATGCCATGAGAAGGGTTAAATACTACTAACTAATTAATCTTAATTACACAAATTTAGGGAACGGCTTCAAATGACCGCCCTTTTACTAAAAGCAAATTTATTTCTAAAAATCAAATCTAATTTCTAACCATTTTTGTATCTGTTCCTTAGTGCTGTAAGCAATGCGCTGTTCGCTGTGAAAGAGTCGCCTGGTTGTCCTTTCCTTTTGTTCAAGCTTGAAAATTAGAAATGACAAGAGCTGGCACCTCTTTCTGACAGACTAGAAGATATTTTCGAAAACCTTTCTCTAGCTGGGTGTATTCGCTGTGCGTATACTTAGTACAACCCAGGTTCCTTTCGAAATGATTTTGCTGTTGCTATTTCTGTTTCCGGTCGTGTGAATGACTCAATGAGTTAGGAGTCGCGTTGTATGGACAATCTCCTGTATCGAGAATTGCTTCCGTTCTTTGTTCCAGGCTTTTCTGGAGCGTCCTCCTTCTTTTGCGTTTCCCTTTTTGCTTTACCCAGTCTGAGCTTCAAGATCTTTTCCAAACACGCTGCTTTTGTGCGCCTTTGACTCTGAGTCTTAGATAGTCTATTTTCATCAGTGCCTGTTGGGTGATACTCCGGAATCCGCGGTCTTGCTGCATGCGGCATCCATTTGCGGAGGCATCTTCTCTCTGTTACCCCATTGGCGCTTTCCTCTTTTCCTTAGATGTTTCCTGCATATAGATTTATATCAGTTACATGTCTTGCAGTTTACGCAAAGAAGAAGAGAAATGACGAAAAGATTGACATGAAAGCATTAATTTCTAATGAATGCGTAATTCTGACACTCATCATGATTTGACTCTTCGAAAAACGCGATACTATCATTCTGGGATACTGAAGCATGCGATCATTAATTTCCCTTAAGGTGCGCGCTCAATTTTTGGGTTTACCGTTTATGTCGGAGAATTCTTGCAATGAGTCCTTTCTGAGATTGGAATCGCAGTATCGAGGACTGCGACGTCATTAAGTGTTATCGCAAATTGCCAATATCGCAGATCGCAGTTTTGAATGATTGCAGATCGCAAGGTTTTCGCTTTATCACTCTGTGCTGCTTATGCGACATTGCGACGTGCGACGTCACATATCGGACGTCGGCGATTCCTTAGGTTTTCCCTTTTTGAGTGCTTTTAATGCATGCGATGTGATGGGTTCTCGCGTTGCTCTTTTTCAGTGTATTTATGCGCTTTGGGAAAACTCTTCTCTCTACCTTTGTGACGCGATATAGCTCTTAGGGAGTTAATACAAAATATTTTTTAAACAAAATATTTTTTTGGATTTTTGGTTAAGGGTCCCCCTTTGCTTGATGTTATTACTAATATCAAACAAAGAGGGGGGTTGTTGGTGACCACAACAATGGTGATTCACTTGGGAGAACCAGTTATCTCTGCTCTTTTTCTATTGACGTTTTCAAACGTCTAAAAAAAATTTTCTCAGGAAATTTGAACTTTATTATAAAAAGATAAAAACAAATGATACTTCAAAGCGTCAATGATGTTTTGTTTCAGCTCCACTCTAGCTCAATTACTTACATCCCCAGATTGTAATCGAATTTAAATCAGTCATTACTTGGTCTTTGTAAAACATAAAAATAAAGTGTTCTCTATGTATCAGTCCTTCTTAAATATGCTCCTTTGTCGCAGGTAGAGCCACTGCTGCCAGAAGGCGTCCATAGCCTCGACAGGGTTACCTATTATCCAGGAATGATCCTTTATCCTGCCTCAGGTTATTTACAACTTTTTTCAGAAAGAATCCCTTTCTTGATGCTTTTTCTTTTTTTTATTCTCTAAAGAACAATGTCTTGGTTTGGTGGCCAAATTATGACACAGTCATTCACCTGATTTACGCTTTTGCTGAGCAAGCTGGCTCGTGATGAGACCCCTTGTCTTTTGATTGCAACAATCTTGAGTCATTGCCCTGTTTTGGTAGACAGTCTTGGCAAAGTCAGCAAGTTATAATATCTGTGATCATGATAAGTCGGCTCGTGATGAGACCTCTTATTCTTTGAGATATAGCATCTTTTTTTAGGTCATTCCTCTGAATGTTGTGTTTTCCTTCAGCAGGGAGGAAGTCAAATTTTCTTTCCTTAAGAAAGTTCTGGACGACAATGATAGGGCTGCTTTTGGTAATGGCTGCTTTCACAGAGAATCTTTATTTTAATATTGATACCTTTCATTGTGCTGACCTAAAACAAATTCTTCACTGAGATAGCTTTCTTTTAATTTTTTGGAGTTGAAACTATCATCATTTCTGGGTCAAAGTTCTATCGATAATAAAGATCAAATTCTCAAAAGATTTGCTGTTTATAGGAGCCGAAGTCCAAAATCTTTAACAGAGACAAGGTGTCTTTAGTAAACGTCAAATGCCGTTTAGCCAGAACAAACATTACTTGAGAGAGGCAAACATTCCCTAGGGTCATGTAGAGAATATAAATAACTTTGCCTATCAATTATTGAAAGCAAAACTAACAACCTAGCTAAATTACTCCTACTCCTATTCTAACTATATACAGGAAATAACTAAGTAAAATGATATTTCCAATGGAACCAACAATTCATTATTATTCCTAGCCGTATGAATCTTCCAAGTATCAGTAAAAAGAACCGAATTTCCCTTGGATCGAAATTGTTGGCTAGGGAATAAGAACCTACAACCTCAATTGGAATTCTGTCTGATTTTCTTTTCTCATAAGAAGTTTTTTCCAACTGAGTACCTATTGGATCATAAAAATTAGGGTGAATTTCTGATGTGAATTGGTGATCTTTCAATAGGAGGGATAACGAGTCAAATTGTGAAAAGGGTTTTTCAGTTTCGATGGCTTGTAACCCGTTGCTTGTTGACGTTGAGATTTTAGCGATAATGAAAGTTCTCATATATAAATCGCTAAAATATAATCTATCAAAAATTTGAAAATTTAAAAAGAAATCCGATTTTGTACAAAATGAATGCAAGTGAGAAAGAAATGATTGGGTATTTATACAAATAGTGTTATCGCACAACTGGGAGTTACTTGCAACTTTTTGCTTTTCACAAGAACTGGCCAGGTTTTGTGAATCAGGAACTAAGTCATGATTGCGAGCAGGGATGGGGCTTTCCTCTTGATATGAATCATAGATCGTAGTATTGTCTGGGATAGTAGAATTATTCAAATGAGCTTTTGCTTTGAGATGAGGGTCAGATGGAATAGTTCCTGATCTAAGATGTTCCTTATTAACTGACCCTAGATGAGCTACTTATGATAACCCAACATCATCGCAATTGTCAAAGCAACTATCCCGAAAGACTTTACAGTTTTCCCTAGGTTCCTCTTTTTCATTATATGTTTTCAGAAAAGGGAGGTCAGGCAGCTCTCGTTTGATATTGATCAAAGGCTGTGCTAAAGTGGTCTCTTTATTTTGAAAACCCAATGATGATTTGTTTGAATAACCCTCTGTGTCTGTTGAGATATGCTTGATATTATGAGGGGAAAATCGTCATCACTAAAAACATTCGGGTAAAGAGAAAAATGCGAATCTGGAATAATGCATTTAGAAACATCAAATAAATTTTGTTCATCAGATTCACTATAAGCATCGGGCTTTAGATCATACCTTTTTGTGCCGATATTTTTTGAAAGAGAAACAGTTGGTGGATCTAACCTTGGGATCAGCATTTGTTGATTTGAAATGATATTGTCTGACTCTATGTCAAAGTCATCTTCTGGTTCCAAGGTAGTCTCCCTTTCAGTATTTTCGTCTTTGTTTTCTGGTACTATAGCATGCAAGACTCCTAGGCTAAACTCTGTTTGGTCAGATACAGGAGGTAGGAAATACTCGTCACAATCTGAAGATTCTTCATCTGTGAGCCCATTGTCAAGGTCATATTGTAGACATTTAAGATGAAATCGCATATTGAAATCCCTTACGGGTTCGTCTTGTTTCCGCAGATAGTCGATTTCATCATAGACCTGGTCGTATTCATAGCAATCAAATTCCAAGATGAAAGTCCTAACGAAATGGTCCCAGCTGTGGATTGATGCAACTGGGAGGTTTCTGCACCATTTTCTAGCTTCCGCTGTGAATGTAAGAGTAAAAATCCTACACAAAACGCCTTCATCAATTTTCTGAGTATTAGAACTCGAAACTCTTTGAATGAATTGCAGGGCATGGTGGAATGCAGAAGAATTATTCTTACCATTGAATTTTACCTGAGACAATAGCCTTACCACATCTGGTGGAGTGTTGGAAGAGGCAGGAACATGGATGCAACTCCAAATAGGAATTCTATGAGTAGCCATCTTGTTTCAAGATTTCTAATTTAAAAACATTCCAACAGACAATATGCTTAGGCCCTCCTTCTAGCGCCAAATATGTTGAGGGCCCCGAAATCGGGTCAACAACAAGGGGGATACCCACCCGGTCCGGAACCTGGTTGGCGGCTCCTTGCCCGTTTGATGTAGCGGGTCCGACTGGGGGTAACGGGACCAGCTTCCCGATGCATGGGATGTGTGTGTGTGTAGAGTTTGATTATGTTGATTCTGGAAGCATTCTAAAACTAATTTAAATCTAACTCGCAAACTGATTCTAAGCTACAGTAATCTAATGAAAACAACATATGTGATCTACACTAACCCGGGATATATCTTTTCCATTATGCGATTTAGAAAGATTTCATATAATAACTGGTAATAAAGATCATTCAGCTATCACAAGAATATAAACCATTTAAGATGAACCATTCTGCATAAGAAGTTAAACAGAACAGTTGTGAACAGCATATCGCATAAATAAATCATTCACATGTCAAGCATAAATAAATGAGTCCACCGTACAAAAGTGCCAAATGATAACCCATATACTCATACATTAACATATAAACAATATCAGCTGCATATCACTCTAAGAATATAAGCAGAAATTCGTCAAGAGATAAAAGTACCATTTATGACTGATTTTTACTCACAGACTTCAAGCAATAACGATTTATCTCTACTTGTCCTAATATCTACTAAGAGTACAGTAGTGCAACATCAGTAGCAGACATTAAAATGCAAACATAAATAAATCTCGATCCTTCCATTCATCAAAACCTCCTCTGAGGGTGCAGAAGTGCATGTTCCGAGGACAAGTTTTTGACAAATTTCTGGACCCTTCTCCAAATGCCATGAGAAGGGTTAAATACTACTAACTAATTAATCTTAATTACACAAATTTAGGGAACGGCTTCAAATGACCGCCCTTTTACTAAAAGCAAATTTATTTCTAAAAATCAAATCTAATTTCTAACCATTTCTGTATCTGCTCCTTAGTGCTGTAAGCAATGCGCTGTTCGCTGTGAAAGAGTCGGCTGGTTGTCCTTTCCTTTTGTTCGAGCTTGAAAATTAGAAATGACAAGAGCTGGCACCTCTTTCTGACAGACTAGAAGATATTTTCGAAAACCTTTCTCTAGCTGGGTGTATTCGCTGTGCGTATACTTAGTACAACCCAGGTTCCTTTTGAACTGATTTTGCTGTTGCTATTTCGGTTTCCGGTCGTGCGAATGACTCAATGAGTTAGGAGTCGCGTTGTATGGACAATCCCCTGTATCGAGAATTGCTTCCGTTCTTTGTTCCAGGCTTTTCTGGAGCGTCCTCCTTCTTTTGCGTTTCTCTTTTTGCTTTACCCAGTCTGAGCTTCAAGATCTTTTGCAAACACGCTGCTTTTGTGCGCCTTTGACTCTGAGTCTTAGATAGTTTATTTTCATCAGCGCTTGTTGGGTGATACTCCGGAATCCGCGGTCCTGCTGCATGCGACATCCATTTGCGGAGGCATCTTCTCTCTGTTACCCCATTGGTGCTTTCCTCTTTTCCTTAGATGTTTCCTGCATATAGATTTATATCAGTTACATGTCTTGCAGTTTACGCAAAGAAGAAGAGAAATGACGAAAAGATTGACATGAAAGCATTAAGTTCTAATGAATGCGTAATTCTGACACTCATCATGATTTGACTCTTAGAAAAACGCGATACAATCATTCTTGGATACTAAAGCATGCGATCATTAATTTCCCTTAAGGTGCGCACTCAATTTTTGGGTTTACCATTTATGTCGGAGAATTCTTGTGATGAGTCCTTTCTGCGATTGGAATTGCAGTATCGAGGACTGTGACGTCATTAAGTGTTATCGCAAATTTCCAATATCACAGATCGCAAGGTTTTCGCTTTATCACTCTGTGCTGCTTATGCGACATTGCGACGTGCGACGTCGCATATCGGCCGTCGGCGATTCCTTAGGTTTTCCCTTTTTGAGTGCTTTTAATGCATGCGATGCGATGGGTTCTCGCGTCGCTCTTTTTCAGTGTATTTATGCGCTTTGGGAAAACGCTTCTATCTACCTTTGCGACGCGATATAGCTCTTAGGGAGTTAATACAAAAGATTTTTTAAACAAAATATTTTTTTGGATTTTTGGTTAAGGGTCCCCCTTTGCTTGATGTTATTACTAATATCAAACAAAGAGGGGGGTTGTTGGTGACCACAACAGCTCATTAAACCTCAAAAGAGATAGAGTCACCTTTTCATCCTTTTCTCGACTCTTAAAAAATGAAAAGCTCAAGTTTTGTTCCTGTGTCATAAAATTTATTGCCCACGAAATATTCCTAGTAACAGTTCGAGTTCTTGGTTACAGTTCGAGTGTTTTTTAGGCTTGTTCCCAATCGAAACTTTCCCTGAGTCTGTCGGCCAAGGTTTTCCCCCAGATGGAAATCCTGGTCCGTTTCCACCTTTTGGAAATGCCAGTGCTCCGTGTATGGCAACATTGTCCTTGCCTGGGTTAACCATCGGTTTGCCCATTTGGTTGTTTTCAACCTTGGTGGTCCTGAGTGTCATGACTCTTGTTCCACCATCTCCTCCATCTGAATCATGACACGATGATTCCAAGGTTGAGCCTGTGCCTTCTTCTCCTGTTTCTTCATCTTCATCTCCTAATTCGCCTGGTGAAAGTTCCACATCTAGTAACCAGGAGACTAAGAAGAAGAAGAAGAAGACGAAGAAGAAGAACTAGTACCATAAGCGTGAGGCCACCTATGTAACTATTGCTCCGAGTACATCTCAAGTCGGAACACCTTCTGCTCCTTCGCGGAAGGTTAAGTTTCCTTGTAAATTGTGCAAGGGTGACCATCTTCTTCATGATTTTCCTGGCATTCCTAGGAGCTTAGAAGTATGGTCTCATGATCTGGCTCGTCTGATCCGGATTCAAACAGGAATGCAACAAATTACAGAGATAAACATATACACAAAGATGCAGTGGAAATAATACTTCATTTCATTAATGGAAAATACTAAAATATGCTTACAACCAGAAATGGAAATAAACCAACTAGGTGTTGTGGGGAAAAATGCCTATGCAGGACGATCCTATCCACCTAAGGTGTGACAGTGCCTTAGCAACAAACAGAGACAGCTATTCTAGTATTCTTCCTTTATGAATTAAGAATGAAGAGAGAGATAGATGGACTAACCGGTGTCTTCCGTTTGTCCCTCGATCCGGCTTCTCTTCTCTTGGAGAGTTCCCAGCTACTTGCCTTCTCGCTCGCCCAGCTTCAAGAGGTTTCTGCAAGATCACAAGAAGAGAATACTACACAAGACATGGATTCATATTCATAACTAGTTCAGGATTAGAAATAAACTAAACATACTAATGCAATCATACATCAAAAATACATCAGTATATAGGAGAAACCAAGATAGCTTTATTGATGAATAACAAGGTTCAGGAAGAGATACAACCCAGAGGGCTCCAATCCAGCATCTCCTTCCCAGCAAATGGAATTCCTATCTTCACCCCCTTCAAAGCATTAAGCACCCAATGATTCCAATCTCAAACCAATAGCAATTCTTTGCAATAACAAAATTCCAGCCTCTAGATCTCATGGAGGAGAGATCCATATATAGATGTTTGGAGAGAGGATGAGTCAGCTTGAGATCTGACTAGTGTCCTCTCCCTCTGTCAGTTCTTGATTCCACTTGGAGGTTCTTGCTTCCACTTGGAGATTTGGAACCTCTTACTCATCACCAGTCGAATTCCCTGAGCCAAGTGTCATTTTGGAAGCTTCCTGGGTTTTGACACCTTGAGAAATGAACTTGCCACATGTCCAATCTCGCTCAGCGCAGGTAGCCAGTGTTTCCTTTGACATTCAGCGCAGGTAGCCAGTGTTGGCTTTTTGTCTAAAGACAAGTTTGTCGCTATTTAATGATTTTAACGAGTCTAACGACAAGGATAACTCGGTCCTTTTCATTTTTAGAGAGTCTGAAAAGGTACATAAAGTTAACTCCAAAAGTCCTTTTTCATCATCTAATCCCTTAAGTCCGAAAAGTATAAAACAATACAGAAGGGATGAGTTTTCGATAGTTTTAACGAGCCAAATAAACAAGCGCTCGATCTTTTTGTGCAATAATCCCTCAGGTCCAAAAAGATTAAAATCTAGAGGAGGGATAGCTCTTCCTGTCCCTTTAACGAGCTGGAAGGCCAAGGACTCGGCAATCTTTTCATGTTTTACGAGTCAGTTGAAAAGAGCTTAAAGAAGACTTGTCTTTTGAGGAACGAGTGATAAACAGGGTTAGTAGCTGATTCCAGGTACAGGTTGGAATTTTCCAATCACGGCAGTGTCACAAGGATGGCTAGTGAAATCACTCTTCGCAGCTGTTCCTCAAAATGGGTAAACAAACATATGGAGGTGAACGATCGGCCAATGGAAAAGTGGAGGTGACGGTGCAAACACGACCAAGGCTTTAATGGCTAATAAGGTTACACTCACAGTGGTTATTTACCGGGTAGGTTCATTTTTTATTTTAAAATGAGCTTAAACGCTGGTGGAAACACTTGCTCATTGCTTATGTTTATTTTTTTTAACGAGCATGAAGTCCGCGTTAAAACTGCTCGGATCTTGCGTTTATTTTTTAACGAGCATGAACTGTGTGCTAAAACTGCTCGAAATACCAGTCATATGATAAGAGTGTCTCATTGAGATTCTATTTTTTATGGAGCTTCATCTCACGAAGCTTTGCCCCGCATCCTTTCGTTATGCAAGTTAGGAAACGGCTAACCCAAAAAACAGATAAATAACCGCTCTTTGCTTGCACTCCAAAAGGTTTGCATGCCCCCAGGTATAAAGTACGATTTCAAGGTTACCTCTACTTCTTTTCCTTCAAAACAATTGTTTTAAAGAGAGAGGCTTACCTCTTTCAGGTTACCCAAAGATTGTTTCGTTAATCTTCCAAACAAAACACTTCCTCAGCAATGTCTACCAAAATAGACAAAGGCGAGCGACGATGCCCGCCAACTCACATAACTTTGACAAAAGAATCTTATTCTAGAATAACCCTCTTCCAGCATGGGCGGGGTACAGACTAGTCATATTCTCCCGCGGAAACCTACCCTATACCCAAAGTTTTCCTGCCGAAGCAGACCAGGACGCATGCCCCCTGGGTTCCAGTCATATCCTCCTGGATTACTCGCGCTCATCAGGAGGACGGACTGTGGGTTGAGACACTTCTTACGTGAATAGACCATTTAGGGATGGTATATGACTATTTGCGATGCGTGATCCGAGAAATGAAAGTTGGTCCATGAGCTTGACCATTCTTCCTTCGTGCGGAAAACACATTACTCTAAAGAGTGAGGAGACGAGGGCCCCCATGCAATATATATAGTCTTGTCCAAGGCATAGGTTATAATCCAAGGGTCCTTGAACGACCATCACATTCATTTGAACGGTCTTCCCTTTCAATGTTATGGGCACATTGGGGAGGATCCCTAAAGTTCGACTAGTTCCTTTATCAAAGCCTGATAGATTTCTCATTTCAGGCAAAAGCGCTGGCGAACCAAGCGCTTTCCAAGAAATAGAGGAAAGGATACTCAGAAATGCCCCCTCATCAATGATAGTGCCAGCCATTACCATTTTGTATATTTGAACGATAATTCTGAATGGTATGCTGGCTGGCAGCCGGGGTCTACCTAGTTGGTTCCAGTCGAACGAGACAACTAGGTTGCTTGGTGGTGGGACCGAATAGACGGCCGGATATGACTTTGACGAAGTTCCTTCCTGCGATAAAGGAATGGGCAAATTGCCCCCTTGTTTGTCGGAGTCTGTGTTGATGAACAGAATTTGGACGGTGTCGTTTTTATTCTCCTCTGTGATGGTATCATTCGAAGATAGAGCCTCTGAAGGCAAAACCGGGTCAACTACTGCCTCAACCTTTTGACTTTTGTCAGGCATGGATCCAGACGGTTCATCTTCAATGATAGGTGCTTCGGCTGACCACCTGGGTGGGCCAGCCGGGTTCTCAACTAGTGAAGGACTTGGCAGGAGTTTTTGATATCCAGGAGGAAGTTGCACTGGTAAAACCGGGCGATCTTCCAAAACTCTTTTAGCCTTGTCTAAGAAGGGACAACGGAGGATGGCATGGTCGCCTTCACACAGCTTGCAGGGAAATCTAGCTTTCCCTCTCTGTCCAGTGACTTCACTTTCACTAGTTGACGGTGAGCAGTCAACATGGCTATCAGAGGTTGACGCTACCGAATTGTGCAAACGGGGAGACCAGTCCCTTAGTATCCGAGGGATACAGGGACAATCTCTGTGGAAGTGGTCTCCCTTTCATATGACACATGGCGATTTAGGCCTGGTCAGTGCTGTGTGTGGATTCTTGTCAGACGACACTTGTTTGCCCCCATTCGCTTTTGGCTCCTTCTTCTTCTTCTCTTTCTTCTTCTTTTCCTTCTTCTCCTTAGGAGCTTGGTTTTTTGTTTTACCAGTTCCGTCAAGCGAAGAGGAAGGAGGAGAGGAAGAGTTAGATGAAGTGGAAGGCTGGTTGGCAACTCTGATCTGGTCTAACTGTTGACTCGACTGTTCAGGAATAGTGGTGCTCTGAACGACATTGGTTGAAAAGAGCCAGACCGGCAGGCCAATTGTCAGTCCTGGAAGCGACAATGTTGCCATATGGGGCGCACCAACATCTCCCCAAGAGGAGAAGGGACTAGGATTTCCACCAAGGGGAATTCCTTGGTTGGTGTGCTCCATTTTTTCAACCTAAAGATCAACGCAGGAATAAAGGGTGATTGTTCCGTTTAAAATAAATTTTAACGACGCTTTAGACACAACTTGCTTTTTCAATTTTAAAGAGTCGAGAAAAAGCTAAAGATGACTCTAGTCTCCTTCGATGTTTTAACGAGCCCGAAGTGACAAATGCTCGGATGGACTTTTTCTGTTATAGAGTCTGAAAAAGGCCAAAAGAAACTGCTCTGGAGTTCTAGGCAGAGGGTGTGCCAAACTTTTCGCAAAACCGCAGAATACTTTTTAGGGTACGGGCGGTCGATCTTCCTGAATGTTGTGTTCAGTGCATTTCGATCAGTAGGGCGGCCGACACGGCTTCCTAAGGATAAAGGTTTTATGCCTATAGGGGTCTCCCAATATATACGCGACGGTACGTGGGAGCACAATCCGTACTGGCGCTATCGTCCCTCAGGAGGAATCACCCACCATCCACGAGATCGACAGTCACCAGGCTTTACGACGCCGGAACACGTCTCTAGCCTAGACCTCTATGTTGTGCGTTATGTTGCAAAGCATTGTTAAGTTCATTCAATTTATTTTAGGTTGATCTTTTTAGAAGTTTGCCTTTCAAGGTTCACCACGAGATGTATGATACAATTCCTAAATGCAGTCTAAAGATGATAAGCAAGCTTTATATCTTTTCAACTTTGAAAATCCTAGCTACTAAGGGAAAAGAAAGACACCATCTTTTCTCAAAGAGCAATCAGCACACTCTAATGCACTTTTCCTAAATCAATCATGCAAACTATCAAAATGCAAATGCACAATGCAGGTGTTTGTTTTCCGCTTTCTTAGTATTGATGCCTACTAAAAGAAAGCTTTTTGTACAACTTTGAATTTGCTTTTAAATGACAAATACAAACAAGTTCACTTTTTCGAAATCAGAGAGGGTAGAAGAGATTACAA
Source organism: Pinus tabuliformis (assembly GCA_031772625.1). NCBI lineage: Eukaryota > Viridiplantae > Streptophyta > Pinopsida > Pinales > Pinaceae > Pinus > Pinus tabuliformis. The sequence continues at coordinate 1,092,029,787 of CM062815.1, read as the reverse complement.
CACTTAACGATTTTCGAAATGAATACTTGATTCGACACTTAAAAGAGACAAACTCAAACCAATAAGCAAAAGAAAATGTATAATCAACTGTAAACAGCCAATGAACTCTCTCCTAAGATCACAATCAACAGATCTGAATCAAGGGCTACAGGATGATTATTTCACTCATGCAAAGGAAAACTGTGAATGACGCCACAAACACATAAAAACACTCACAGTCTTTTTGTACAAAAGGAGGCGGAATTTAAGCAGAGAAAAGGAGTTATTAGACTGGTACCTATGCTGGTTACAGGCTGCAAAAATCAGAGATCAAAACAGGGCAAAACAGAGCAGAGAACCCCAGCTGCACAAGGGCAAATTGGTTCAGCGCAACCTCAACACAACGGTTTTGACATTCAGCGCAGGTAGCCTTCACGGGACCTGCGTTGAAATGCAGAACCTCTTCACAGCTGTCGCGCTGAAGGAGAAACGAGAGTTTCTCACTGGGTTCTGGGTCACAGATTGCTATTTAATCTACTATTTTAGGCCAAATAAAAGCAACAAGCAAGGTACAATCAAGGGGATGCTTTGAGGGAGTACTAAGATCTATCACAAAGGATCATCAAGTCATTTGTGAGTCCATTGTTTAGATCATAGACAAGTCCAGTGATTGGATCAAAGCAGCAACTGTCTACTTTGCATCCGGGAATAGCAGATGCAGTTCGATTGTTGCTGTCAAGTCTATGAAACAAACAATGATAGAAACACAAATAAAATGACTAAACAGATCTCCCCAGTGGAGTCGCCAATTTGTTGTGGGGAAGAATGCCTATGCAGGACGATCCTATCCACCTAAGGTGTGACAGTGCCTTAGCAATAAACAGAGACAACTATTCTAGTATTCTTCCTTTATGAATTAAGAATGAAGAGAGAGATGGATGGACTAACCGGTGTCTTCCGTTTGTCCCTCGATCCGACTTCTCTTCTCTTGGAGAGTTCCCAGCTACTTGCCTTCTCGCTCGCCCAGCTTCAAGAGGTTTCTGCAAGATCACAAGAAGAGAACACTACACAAGACATGGATTCATATTCATAACTAGTTCAGGATTAGAAATAAACTAAACATACTAATGCAATCATACATCAAAAATACATCAGTATATAGGAGAAACCAAGATAGCTTTATTGATGAATAACAAGGTTCAGGAAGAGATACAACCTAGAGGGCTCCAATCCAGCATCTCCTTCCCAGCAAATGGAATTCCTATCTTCACCTCCTTCAAATCATTAAGCACCCAATGATTCCAATCTCAAACCAACAGCAATTCTTTGCAATAACAAAATTCCAGCCTCTAGATCTCATGGAGGAGAGATCCATATATAGATGTTTGGAGAGAGGATGAGTCAGCTTGATATCTGACTAGTGTCCTCTCCCTCTGTCAGTTCTTGATTCCACTTGGAGATTTGGAACCTCTTACTCATCACTAGTCGAATTCCCTGAGGCAAGTGTCATTTTGGAAGCTTCCTGGGTTCTGACACCTTGAGAAATGTGCTTGCCACATGTCCACTCTCGTTCAGCGCAGGTAGCCAGTGTTCCCTTTGACATTCAACGTAGGTAGCCAGTGTTGGCTTTGACATTCAGCGCAAACAGCTAGTGTAGCCACTGAAATGATCCTGAATTGACTTGTTTTTGAGCAGTTTCTGGTGGAGAACTTCTGTGAATTGCTGTGGTTTGTTAGCCTTGTTCCTCTAGGGGTAGGAACAACATGTTTAGGGATTTTGGATCCCTTAGATTATGGACATTTCATGCTCAATGCTGTAAGGCACAAAAATGTCTATAACACTAGGGCGATGGTAGCTTATCTCTGAGAAGAGATGTGGTGGCTACATGCCTCTGAACTGTGTTACAATGAGGCTCGAAGGCCTATTTATTGTTGAGAAACAATGGAAAACCCTTAACATTCCAAAACCTAACCCTAGAAGATGAAACACCAAACTATGGGCCCCGTTTGGGTGAATTGGTACACCAACTTCCCAGGGTCGTAACTTTGGCATACGATCTTCGTTTGACGCGCACAATAGCTCGTTATAAAGATCTATCCGAGCATTGCCACTTTGGGAGGAAACATCGGTCCATGGACCCATGTTGCCCCAGATATCCCAAAAAACGTCGTTTAGGGCCTCAAAACTACTCCAGAAGTTTAGGACCCGAAAAACTGCTAAAAATAGTAAGTTGTGCTACAATTAAGGAATCTAAAAATGTTGAGAGAAGCAATGGTGGGGGTCCAGGTGGACTTGGCAGGTGGCCAGCAATATCCACCTGGATCATTCCCCCCCCCTTAGGAAGAAATGGTCCCCATTGCGTTGAGTTCCTCCATGAGATGAGGAAACTTTGGCTGAACTTGTTCCCTGGTGAGCCACTTGCCCTGCTGAAGGAGTTGGCCTGCTTTGACAACTCGATACAGTTGGATATTCTGTTGGTCGGTGTTCTTGATCTGTGTGTCCATGATCCGATCATTTGCAGCTTGTTCCATGCAATCTGGATTTAATTATGTGGGTGTAAGCTGTTCTGCAATGTCGGATGTGTCTAGCAATGGTGGAAAGTATGGCCGAAGGCGGTCTACATTGAACACTGGGTGCAGGCCAAGGAATGGGGGAATCTTGAGCTCAAATGCATTGTCTCCCATAGCCTTAGTAATGGTGTAAGGACCATATCGGAGTGGTCTCAGTTTCCGATAGGCTCCAGTAAGGCGTTCCTTTTGCAAATGCAACCAAACTTTGTCACCCACCTGAAACTTGTGTGGCACCCGATGTTGATCATGTCGCTGCTTGTACTTGGCATTTGATTTCTCCAGAATGTCATGGACCTGATGGCAAATATGTTGGATGCGCTCAATGAAGCTGGTGGCCTTATCTGTTTCGGACTGGACATGAGCTGAATTTATGTGAGTAGCTGCAAGTGGCATGGCCACATCAATGGGGCATAGTGGCTAGAATCCCAAACCCACCTGAAAAGGGCTATGGCCAGTGGAGCTGTGAAGAGCTCGGTTGTAGCTGTGCTGAACATAGGGGAGCCTCCTGTCCCATGTGCATGGATGCTTTGAGTTATACATGCACAGAATGTGCACAATCATCCTATTGACAACCTCTGTGTGGCCATCAGTTTGAGGATGGAAGGCTGTGGACTTCGTGAGTTTGGTGTCCAGCATTGACCAGAGACCGGACCAAAATGTGTTGAGAAACTAACTGTCCCGATCTGAGATGACAGACTGTGGGATCCAAAAGTGCACCCACACTCGTTCAAAGAAGAGTTTAGCAGTGCCTTCTGCTGTGATATTCTTCTTGCAGGCCGCCATAATGGCCATCTTCGAGAACCTGTCGATGACCACCAAAACACAGTCATTTCCATGCTTAGTGGAAGGAAGGCCTGACATGTAATCCATGGAGATGGATTCGCAAGGTTGACTAGGGGTAGGAAACGAGGTATAGAGGCCGTGCTTCTTGATGGTCGGTTTGGCAATGGCAGAGGCAGTATATGATCTGATGTACTTCCCAACATCCTGTCGAAGATTCGACCAATAGAAATAATTTTGCAGTACTGCCACTGTTTTCTCGACCCCGAAATGCCCAGCAGCCCGATTGTAGTGTGCTTCCCAAATCATCTTGGCATGCTCGCTTGACCCAGGTGGCATAACAGGGCATCCTGGAGGTGAAAATCTGGAACATGCCGACCCTCCAAGAGTGTCTGGTATGTGTGGCTGAATTCTGGGTCGCTTTTGTAGAGAAGTGGCCACTCAGAAGTCTCGTGCCCACAAGAGTTGAGCACGGTAGTTAATGCCATGATCGGTGGTCGACTGAGGCAATCTGCAACATTATTGGTGCTTCCCTTCTTATACTTGATATTCAAGTGGAACTGTTGCAGGTATGTAGACCACTTCTGATGGCAATCATTCTGCAATTTCCCTTGGGTCTGTATGAACTGCAGGGGTCGGTGGTCTGTGTGGATGACCGTTTCCTTCCCCAAAATGTAATGCTTCCATTGTCAGCAGGCCTGTAATGCTTCCATTGTCTGAAAGTGTTTCACTGTGATATGCCACTGGATGTCCATGTTGAGTAAGGACTGCCCCAATAGCATAGTCAGAGGCATCTGTCTCGACCTCAAATGGTTGTCGTAAATCTGGTAACATGAGCACTAGTGCCGTGAAAAGGCGATCCTTCAACTCCATGAATGCCTTCTGTTGAGATTCAGAACAAAAGAATTTGGCTTTCGCCCCTCCCTTGCTGACTTGACTCAAGGGCCAAGTAATATGAGAAAACTCGAACACGAACCTGCGGTAGAAGTTGGCAAGACCTAGAAATCTGCAGAGCTCTGTTAGAGTGGTTGGAGATGGCCAATCCCGAATGACTTGGATCTTGGCTGGATCGACATGCACCCCCTGTTCATCAATGATGTATCCCAGATACTGAACCTGGGTCATGCCAAAAGTGCATTTCTCCAAATTGGCACATAACTTGTGTTGCCGCAGTTTTTGGAGAACCTGTCGGATGTGGTGGAGGTGGTCTTCCCAACTCTGGCTGAAGATCAGAATGTCATCCAAGTATACTACTACAAAGCAGTTGGTGAATGGCCGCAAGATGTCATCCATTAGCCTCATGAAGGTTGCAGGAGCATTCGTCAATCCGAAAGGCATAACCAACCATTCGAAAAGGCCCTCCTTGGATTTGAAGGAAGTCTTCCACACATCAGAGGGTTCGATTGGTACCTGGTGATATCCTGACTTCAGATCGATCTTGCTGAAATATTTCGCCCCCTTTAGTGGTCCAGGAGGACACCAATCCGCGGGATCGGGTACCTATTATGGACAGTGATCTTGTTCAGCGCCCGATAGTCAATACAGAGTCTCCACATCCCATCCTTCTTCTGTACCAACACGATCGGACTCCCACAAGGCGATGAACTCGGACGGATGTGGCTTTTCTACAGGAGCTCCTGAATCTGCCTCTTGATCTCATTGTTCTCCAGAACGGAGCGCCGATAAATTGGTCCATTTGGTAGCAGTGCACCTGGGGTCAAATCGATGGAGTGTTTGACCTGACAGTGTAGAGGAACCCCTTCAGGGTAGGTGAAGATGTCCTTGTACTCCTCCACAACCTTGTCCATCTGTAGTTGTCGTGCAGAGGGACCCCGTCTGGAGGCCGCGGCCACCATCTTCTTCTTTCCTTGAGGGCGTATCATCAGGAAAACAAATTTCCTGGTTTTGGAAATGATCTTACTGCATTGTTTTGCAGTAATCAAAGAGATGGCAGTAAGTGGTGCTACCTCTGGTATCCTGTACAACTTATTTCCCAATGTAATAATAACAGCACGGGGCCATGATTCATACACAGCATGTCGCTTCCACAAGTATGGTTGTCCTAATAATACATCACAAACTTCAAGGGGAGCAATGTCACACAATACCTCATCCGTGAAGGGCTTGATGTTGTATGGAAGGCGACACTGCTGGCTCACGCAAAGATCTCATCCGTGGTGAAGCCACCCAATGGTGTATGGTTTTGGATGTGCTATGGTCAGTAAGCCCAACCGCTTCATGACCTCTGCCGAAATGAGGTTCTTTTGACTCCCGCTATCAACAATGAACTGTATCGGGGAGTCCTTTACCCACATCTAGGAGTGGAAGAGACGCTCCTCCTCCTCTAGATCTTCGGGTTCATTTTTCTGGATCTTGGCAGTAGCAACAGTGGCGTTGGGATCCGCATCAATGATCTACTTCCCTTTGTCATTCCCCTTATTGGGTTCTGACTCAGAGTCGGAACATGCATCTGATTCTAAAACCTTAAGCTCAGCCACCAGTGACTGCTTGGCCCGACACTCACTTGTGTTGTGGGTGGAGCTCTTATGGAACTCACACCATTTTCTCGTGTCCGTTTTCAGCTTCGCGGCGCTATTCTTTGCTTGCAGCTTCGGCGGGTTGTCTTGGGTTGTCCCGCCTTGGCTTTGTCCTTTGTTCTGTGGTTTAGGGGCACCTTTCCCCTGCTTTGGATTCGTAGATCCAAAGTCTCGCTTCTTTTGTTTAAACTTCTGCTCGACCTTGACGACATATCGGTATGCTGCGGCGAGCGAGGAGATGTTCAGGAATTGTATTTCTTCCTGGATGTACTTGTGCAGGCAGCCACGGTATTTGAGTATCACATGTTGCTCTGAATCCTTAATACCCAACTTTGTGCGAAGGGTATGGAAAATATTGGTGAACTCCGGCACGTCTTGGTCCCTTCCCTGCCGCAGCGTGATCCACTTTATGTATTCATCCTCATAGCTTCCGATAGGGTAGTACTACTCCTTGATGGCATCCCGGAATGAATTCCAGGTGGGTGCGGCTGAAAATAGTGAGCCAGTACTTTCATCCTTCTTCTCGCAGTAGGTTTCCCACTAGTCCTTGACGTGGGGGGCTACTTTGAGAAGAGCGAAAACAATCTTTTCCTGACTCAAAAATTCATGAACAGAAAAATAACCCTCTAGCAGATTTAACCATTTATCTACGGCATCTGCGTCTATCTGACCCTCGAATATGGGGATTTCAAAATTAACTTGTACCTTAAAGGGCGTGGCGTTTCTAGAGTAGCTGCTGGAAGCTGATGCGTTGCTTCTGGGTAGCCGCTGAAGGATCTGGGCAAAGCTTTCCATCATCGTGTTCCGTTGTTGCTCGAGGGCTTCTTCGAGCAAGATTTTGATGGGATCTCCTGCCCCCTCGTCTTTCTTCTCATCCGCCATGGAAGGCCGTCAAGATTTACGAGGCTCATCTTGCAAAGGTTCGACCAGTTCAAGCCCTAACTCCTTATATCCCAACCTTGTTGGGGACATGCAAAGAAAAACAGAGAAAAAGCAGACCCCTCTGATACCATTGATCCGGATTTAAATAGGAACGCAACAAATTACAGAGATAACCATATACACAAAGATGCAGCGGAAATAATACTTCATTTCATTAATGGAAAATACTAAAATATGCTTAAAACCAGAAATGGAAATAAACCAGCTAGGGCGATGGTAGCTTATCTCTGAGAAGAGATGTGGTGGCTACATGCCTCTGAACTGTGTTACAATGAGGCTCGAAGACCTATTTATTGTTGAGAAACAATGGAAAACCCTTAACATTCCAAAACCTAACCCTAAAAGATGAAACGCCAAACTGTGGGCCCCGTTTGGGTAAATTGGTACACCAACTTCCCAGGGTCGTAACTTTGGCATACGATCTCCATTTGACGCGCACAATAGCTCGTTAGAAAGATCTATCCGAGCACTGCCACTTTGAGAGGCAACATCAATCCATGGACCCATGTTGCCCCAGATTTCCCAAAAACGTCGTTTAGGGCCTCAAAACGGCTCCAGAAGTTCAGGACCCAAAAACCTGCTAAAAATAGTAAGTTGTGCTACAATTAAGGAAACTAAAAATGCTGAGAGAAACAATGGTGGGGGTCCAGGTGGACTTGGCAGGTGGCCACCAATATCCACCTGGATCATCGTCCCTCATCATCCTCTGAAGCTCATGTCAATATTCAATCCTCAATTGGCAGTGGTAAGAATAAAGGGGAGATTCGATTCCCCTATAGACTGTGTGAAGGAAACTTTCCCCTTCACCTTTGTCCACTCATGGATAAATCTTCTGCCATTTTGGAAAGTCTTACAGCTTCTTCACCCCAAATTCCCGTTGGTTATCAGAGGCTCTCTTCAAACCCTCTCCTGGTTAACAAAGACATTAACTTAGATTCTTCTATTGTTCGCCCTTCTCTTCCTGGACCTGGGCATGCTCAGCCTGTTCCTGACCAACCATTGGTCAAAGAGAGTGTGGACTTGGATTCACCACTAGTGGTCCACTCTGTTCCCGAAGAAAATCATGATTATACTTATCATGTTCTTCTCATCTCGTCAGATTCTCCTGAGTCCGAGAATGACCCTCCTATCCCAGCTGATTCAGAGAGTCCTTATTTGGTTATTGTAGAGCATGGGGGAAATCATATGATACCCCCACCAAGTAGTTCGGTCATTTCCTTCAAATGGATTCATTTGACTGCTTTCTGCCTTCCATCCTATGTGCCCTTCCAGATTACAATACATGCCTATGATAAGGCAGTACCTGGCACTGTCTTGGATGAGGGTGTGTCAATTAGCCTCATGCATTTCACTACTTGGCAAGCTTTGGGCTCCCCACAGCTTGTGTCGGTCGCATAGAATCTGTTGGCATTTGATGGAGTAACCAGTCAACCTTTAGGGATCCTCCCGAAGTTCCCTATTACCTTGGGAGGTAAAACTGTCTATATAGACATGATGGTTGTCCAAGGTGCTTTAGACTTCAGTCTTCTCCTTGGCCATGATTATATTTATGCCATGGGAGCTCTTGTTTCTTCACTTTTCCATGTGGTTTGTTTTCCGCATGATGGAAGAATGGTGACTATTGATCAATTGTCATTCTTTAGTCACCCGGTGCCTTCTGTACCACCATCATCATCCATCGGTTGTCATCCGCAAGTAGTACCTTCTTTACCACAAGTCAATTATGTGGCTACCTGTTTCGTCTCTGCCTCTGTTGATGATTATGCAGATGGTCTCATGCATCATGACCTGGGGACATTGGAACCTGATCTGTCATTGGTGTCTAATCACATGTTTTCCTCCCAGAGTGTGATTCTTCCATCCTCTGAAGATCTCTTGGGAGTCATGTTTGCATATGACCCATAAAAAGGAGGCCTGAGGAGAGTTCTTTTATTGTGTCGACCTCGTTAAAAAATGAAACAAGGAGGCCTGAGGAGTGTTATTTCTTTGTGTCGACCTCATTAAAAAATGAAAGAAGGAGGCATGAGGACAGTTTGTTCTTTTGTCATCCTCGTTAAAAAATGAAACAAGGAGTGATGAGCATAGTTCCTGATATTGTCTCAAGCTCGTTAAAAAATGAATCAAGGAGTTCCAAGGAGAGTTCTTGTTCCTGTTTCAACCTCGTTAAAAAATGAAAACAGGGGTGATGAGCATAGTTCTCGACCTTGTGTCAAGCTCATTAAAAAATGAGTCAAGGAGTCATGGAGCATAGTTCCTTGTCTTATGTCAAGCTCCTTAACAAATGAAACAAAGGTTATGAGGATAGTCCTTTTACTGTGTCAACCTCATTAAAAAAATGAAACAACTCCTGTTAGTGCCTAAATCTACCTCAAGCTGAAGGAAGGTAGTTCTAGGGTAACATCAAACCATGCTTAACCCGGTAGCTAGCCCTACCAGGTCAGGAGAGGGCTCTCTCCTTGTCAATCTCAATTAAAATATGGCAACTAAGGCTTGAGATGACTGAAAATTAATGTTGATTTTAGGCTAGGCATATTTTCTCAGAGGATTTTGATTGATTTTAATGGTTGGCTACTAGATCAAATGAGGAAGGCAGCTTTGGGTCGGGGAAATCAACTCAGATTTGAAGGACGTTTTGTGGGGCGAGGTAGGCAAGTGTTTTGGCACTTTGAATTGCATGTGATGGTAAGTCTAAATACTGGTGAGGAGTTGGAGAGGGCATGCAAATTTCATGATTCCTCTTCAAACAACAGAAAACATTAAGAAGTAAATGTATCCTCAAGGCATAGCACTGAATATCAATGGATTCTACCTAATTCTCTTGATTCATCTAGTTATGAAGAAAGAAATAGATGATATAACATATACACATAAGAGAAACTAAATAACATATGAAGAAACAATGCTAAGAAACATTACCACAAGAATCCCACAGAATGCTATAAAACCCTCGTTCATTTCCTTGCCAAACTGTAGAAGTGATTTACAATAGAGCTCAATGCATCCACAAAAGTCCAACCTTTACCAATGACTAAGAAAGTACATGATATAGGTATCAAACCACCTATGCTAGCCATCAGGAGTCGAATCCATGAGTCAAGGATCTGTTTCAACAACATCTAAACTAGGAACTAGAAAACAGGCAGTGGAACAGCGTGCCTCTAAAATTACGGAAATTGATTCATTCAACCTCAAACTACCTCTAACTGATGTATCTATCCCCACAAGTCATTTTTCATCAAATTTACATCATGTTACATGGTTTAACATTACAAATTTACCAAGGAGAAGAGAAAAAGTCAACTAGTAGTCAAACTAGGCGAAATTCTGGACAAATAGGAAAAACTGCAAAATTCCTCCTATGCGCAGTGCCACTGATCCTATGCGCAACGTTTTTTCTAGGCCACTTTTGGAAGGCCTCCCGAAGTCCAAATCAGGTGCAGAATAGCTCATTGGAAATATCGGTGAGTCTAATTTTTGGAACATCTTGAATTTTTGGATTTGGAGTCCATTTGCCCCTCCAAAAATGGATTCTTCCAATACTGCTTCCTGTGTGGCAAAAAAGTGGCAGAGAGGGCACTTTTTGGGTGTTTTTTGCCCTTCTAGAGACCCAAAACTTGTCCAAAATTCTCAGCCATTTCTCAACATGCATATTTTTTCATGTTGATTCCAAAAATTCAAACCTTTTTGTAAATGGATGCCCCCAACAAAAGCGCAATACTAGTGGCACTACGCACCTACTGAAAAACCTGTTTTTTACTTCAAAATTTTAAAAAATGACAAAAAATGCTCCAAATTTCTTGAAATTTGGCTTGAGTGATCCTTTTTAGGTGCTTTGCTAGGCCAAAAATGCTTCAACCAAGATCTTGAGCTTATCTTTCTCTTTTTGCTTCTCAAAACTCTTTTTAGCTTAGCCTTTCACCTCTTCACCCTTGTTTTGCAAATTTTGTTCCGGATTAGGTAGTGATAGGCCATATGGTGCAAAATTTTCTTCTCTTTGTTGGCTTTCTCAAGTAATTTCTCCAAGTGAATGTTTTCCCTCTCTACCATTTCACAAAACTGATAACAAGACTGGTGTTTAAAGCAAGTTACAGCAAGAGGGAAAGCATGTAATTTTGTGAGAGTGGTGGGCTCCTCCCGAATGATTTTCCCTCCTTCATGTGGTTTTCTTAGTACATGAGCTTCTCGGGAAGAATCAACAAAAGTTTCTTCTTCCCTCTCATAGTCTGAATCTGTCTCCATGCTCATGAATTTTGAAGTGAAAGCTAATGAGTATGAAGAGATTTTAAAATATGGGGGTGAATAATGTATCTAGGAAGTGAATGCTGGTTTCTTTTGGGGAATTAGGGAAATGACTGGTATTATGGATGTAGATGAGGGTTTTGATAATGAAAGGGATATAGTGAAGGAATAGGAAGTGGGAGTTAGGGTTTGGTAAATGGGAGTGGGGTTTTGGAAGTGAGTGTTAATGATTTTGGGAAAGGGAAAGGGAAAGGGATTTAGGGAAAATAGTTTAAGGGAATGGGGTGTAGGAAAATAATCTAAGGGAATAGAAACAACAGAAAACAATACCCTGTGCAAATCTTATGAGATAATTCAAAGGATAGCTAGGGTTTAGTTTTTTAGACATGAAAATCACCACAACTAATGAAAATCCCCTTGCTAGATAAGATGAGAAGCTTTACTTACTTGATGAGAGGTCAATTGAGGAATTTGAAGCAAAGAAAGGTGATGGAGTCATTTTGATGCTCAACGGACGGGTGCGCAACGCTGCCTCTCAGGTGCGCAACATACTTTGTATGCGCAGCGCCAGAACAATTTTCAGTGGAAGACATGTGCCAAGTGCACAGCGCCAAAGCCCAGGTGCACAGTGCTGACAAAATTTTGGGCTTCTTGCTCAGTTCTTGCCTCTTTCTTCCAAAAACATGATTTTTTTCCTTTAGCTCATTCACTTGCAACAATGAAGATTCAAACACATAGATGGCTTTTATATCCCCTTTCTTTTAATTTGTTCATTAACCAAACCCACTTTTCTAATGTTTTGCTAGCTTTTTCACAAATACCCTGTTTAATACTTTATTTCTAAATTTTGCCTTTTTGCAGGTGGACTTCTACATTGATTTCTTGCATGGTAGGAGTGGATCTTGTCACCAGGTCACCAATAACATCTTTGAATACATATTACATATAGAAACATTGAAATTACATGAAATTTTTACAATAATTGAAAAAACCCTGTTTTCACCTCAAAACAGAGTTTTGAGGTAAAACAAAATTATTGAGCATGATAGAAGTAAAATTTATGATTTTATGAATTTATTTATCATCCTCATGTGCCTGCTGACCTTTTATTCAGTTTTGGACCATGATGACCAACCCAAAACCTAGTGAAACTAAAACCCTAAAACTAGTTTTTATAAATGAACTGAAACTAGAAGACAATAAATGACCTAAAAAAAATGTGACAACAGGTCAGTAGATGAATGTCATGAGGGAAATAGACATGAAACCACTACCATTAGTTGATCCATGACCTAATGGAATGCAGCTCATCAGATGGGACACCTAATATGCATGCAAAAAGAGCAAATTTGATCACTGATGGAGGTAAGAAGATACCGACACTAACATTGGCTCCAATGGGGATGGTTGCTCCTGGGAGGTGCCAAGAACCGCAGATATTTTGGAGAGAAGACCAATGCCTTATCCATTAGGCCATATGGAGTCAATAAACTTCAACAAAAACATCAAAACTGACATTATGAAACTTAACTCAAGACTCAAACTGAGTCGAGAACCAAAGACTGACTCAAGACTCACTTAATTAAAACAAGTACTTACAAAGCTTTTAAATGGTAGCAGACCATCGAGTTTTGAGGGCTTAAAATCACGATGACAACCACCTGCTTATAGATGAAATATGTACAATTATGTGAAATGGGCTTTCCAATGTAACCAATCCAGCAGATGGCTAATCACTGAAATTCTGCTCTCACCTTCCCCGAGCAGGCAGAACGATGTACGTGTAGAAAAATCTCAATAACAACTGAAACCAAGGCTTATGCTAAAAACCAGGCAACATTAATATTCTCTAATGCTTGCAAAAGAATGCCAAAGGGATCTTGAGAATCCTGAAGCACTAGCTTGCCTTGAGATCCAGCAGCAAAAATACAAGTACTCCCTTCATTCTGATATGAAAAAGTAGTTGATTGATGATTGATAGGAAGGCATAGAGAGGTATAAGCTTCTGCTATCTAAGTGTTAGCTGTAAATTCCTCAACCGTGAGAAATTATAACTCGATTTCTGACATACTGTCTCTCTTAGGCTCATACTCCTCAATTTCATAGTCTAAGCTTTTCTTAAACAGAAAACATTCTTCAAGATTATCAAACATAACAGCCATATCATCTTCATGAAGGAAAACACATTATCTGTTTGCTGATCTATACATCTAATTTCAAGAATATCATCATTTTAAAAAGTGGAAGAAGCTTCACCACCACCTTCTTGACCATGTGAACACTACAAACCTGCATTAGCTTGGGTTGTAACATGACTTTTCAGGAGTTGATCTATCTCATCTTCAGACAAAGGAGATAATACTTTTTTTCTTCTTTTGCTCAAACAATGATTGTCTTCATTAATTTCAAACAAAGGAGTATACAAGTTTTCCTCATACTGCTGATTCATTTTATATGATTCCTGTTGACTATCAAGATGCAAAATTCCTTCATCTTCAAGCAAAGAAGAAGCTAGTATATGCTGATTATGATCTTGTGTAACAAAGTGACTGGTTTCAATGATTTCCTCATCATCATGATCTGAATCTTTTTCATCATCATGATCTGAATCTAGATCTGAATTACTCAACTTGACTTTATCACAATCTGAAATTGAAACTTGATTTCCCTGTATACTGTCTTCTTCTATAAGTAGATCTGAAATAAGACTTTTTCTTTCATCATTTTCCATTGTAATGAAATCTTGATCCTGCTGCAAATTTTCCTAAGCATCTTGATAAGTATCCACTAAGCTCTCTTTATGCTGCTAAAATGGATTTTCGTACAAAGCCTCCATGATCTCATCATCCATGAAGTCATCATCTTCATAAACTTTCTCAAGACTTTCAATAAAACTATAAACATATTTTCAATAGTTCTGAACTAAATTTAAGGATAGATAAGATTATTTATACCTTTCAAAGAACATGGTATGAAAATATTTTAATCAGTAAATACTAGCAGGCGGCAAACTTTCATACCAAGATTGGGCTTCACCTTCCAGAGTGGCCATGAATATCTTCATCAAGCAGTGTTCAAGAAAATCAACCTTCAACTTGCGAATATGCATGTGAAATCTAACCAGATGTAAAGCAACATCATTCCTATCATCATCTTTAAACATAGACAAATTCCTTTGCCAATCTACTTTCGAAAGTTTATTTGGAAAACCTAGAATGTGATCTCGGCTCATGTGAGCATACCGTCGAGCAAACAAATCCATTTTGATAACAATGAATTCACCAAGAAATTCTTCAGGCTACTGGTTCTTGAAGACTGGAGTTTCCATACAAAATTCTGAAGCTTGGGATTTTTCGACACTAGAATCGCCAGGTGAATGATTTTATCCTTCTGGTGTCTGATCGTTGTCCACCATAAACAATCAGATATGAACTTGATACATTTTACTGAGGAAGATAAAACTATGTTCCCCAGTGTGGTCGCCACTATGTTAGTGCCTAAATCTACCTCAGGCTGAAAGAAGGCAATTATAGGGTAACATCAAACCACGCTTAACCTTGTAGCTAGCCATACCAGGTTGGGAGAGGGCTCTCACCTTGTCAATCTCAAATAAAATATGGCAACTAGGGCTTGACATGACTAAAAATTAATGCTAATTTTAGGCTAGGTATATTTTCTCAGAGGATTTTGATTGATTTTAATGGTTGGCTATTGGATCAAATGAGGAAGGCAGCTTTGGGTCCGGGAAATCAACTCAGATTTGCAGGAGGTTCTGTGGGGCAAGGTAGGAAATTGTTTTGGCACTTTGAATTGGATGTGATGGTAAGTCTAAAGACTAGCGAGGAGTTGGAGAGGGCATTCAAAGTTCATGAGTCCTCTTCAAACAACAAAAAACATTAAGAACTAAATGTATCCTCAAGGTAGAGCACTGAATATCAATGGATTCTACCTAATTCTCTTGATTCATTTAGTTATGAAGAAAGAAATAGATGCTGGAACATATACTCATAAGAGAAACTAAATAATAGAGGAAGAAACAATGCTAAGACACATTACCACAAGAATCCCACAGAATGTTGCAAAACCCTCGTTCATTTCCTTGCCAAACTGCAGAAGTGATTTACAATAGAGCTCAATGCATCCACAAAATTCCAACCTTTACCAATGACTAAGAAAGTACATGATCTAGGTATCAAACCACCTATGCTAGCCATCAGGAGTAGAATCCATGAATCAAGGAGTTGTTTCAACAACATCTAAACTAGGAACTAGAAAATAGGCAGTGGAACAGCTTGCCTCTAAAATTATGGAAATTGATTCATTCAACCTAAAACTACCTCTAACTGATGTATCTATCCCCACAAGTCATTTTTCATCAAATTTACATCATCTTACATGAATTACCATTACAAATTTACCAAGGAGTAGAGAAAAAGTCAACTAATAGTCAAATTGGGTGAAATTCTGGACAAATAGGGAAAACTAGCAAAATTCCTCCTATGCGCAGTGCCACTGATCCTATGCGCAACACTTTTGGAAGGCCTACCAAAGTCCAAATCAGGTGCAGAATAGCTCATTGGAAATCTTGGTGAGTATACATTCTAGAACAACTTGAATTTTTGGATTTCGAGTCCATTTTCCACTCCAAAAATTGAATCTTACAAGACTGCTTCTTGTATGGAAAGAAAGTGGTAGATAGGGCACTTTTGGGTTTTTTTGCCCTTATGGAGACCCAGAACCTGTCCAAAATTCTCAGCTATTTCTAAGCATGCATATTTTTTCTTGCTGATTCCAAAAATGCAAGCCTTTTTGCAAATGGATGCCCCCAACAAAAGTGCAGCGCCGATGGCACTGCGCACCTTCTGAAAAAACCTGTTTTTTACTTCAAAAATTTCAAAAATGACAAAAAATGCTCCAAATTTCTTGAAATTTGACATGAGTGATGCTTTTTAGGTGCTTTGCTGGGAAAATAATTCTTCAACCAAGATATTGAGCTTATCTTTCTCTTTTTTTCTTCTCAAAACTCTTTTTAGCTTAGCCTTTAACCTCTTCACCCTTGTTTTGCAAATTTTGTTTCGGGTTAGGTAGCGATAGGCCAGATGGCACAACATTTTCTTCTCTTTGTTGGATTTCTAAATAAATTTCTCCAGGTGAATGTTTGACCTCTCTACCATTTTAGAAAACTGATAACAATACTGGTGTTTAAAGCAAGTTACATCAAGAGGGCAAGCAAGTAATTCTGTGAGAGTGGTGGGCTCCTCCCGAATGATTTTCCCTCCTTTATGTGGTTTTCTTGGTACATGAGCTTCTCGGGAAGAATCAGTGAAGGTTTCCTCTTCCCTCTCATAGTTTGAATCTGTCTCCATGCTTATGAATTTTGAAGTGAAAGCTGATGAGTATGAAGAGATTTTAAAATATGAGGGTGAATAATGTAAGTGAATGCTCGTTTCTTTTGGGGAATTAGGGAAATGATTGGTATTATGAATGTAGACGAGGGTTTTGATAATGAAAGGGATATAGTGAAGGAATAGGAAGTGGGAGTTAGGGTTTGGTAAATGGTAGTGGGGTTTGGGAAGTGAGTGTTAATGATTTTGGGGAAGGGAAAGGGAAAGGGATTTAGCGAAAATAGTTTAAGGGAATGGGGTGTAGGAAAATAATCTAAGGGAATAGAAACAACAGAAAACAGTACTCTTTGCAAATCTTATGAGAGAATTCAAAGGATAGCAAGGGTTTAGTTTTTTTAGACATGAAAATCACCACAACTGATGAAAAACCCCTTGCTAGATAAGATGAGAAGCTTTACTTACTTGATGAGAGGCCAATTGAGGAATTTGAAGCAAGGAAATGTGATGGAGTCGTTTTGATGCTCAATGGACAGGTGCGCAGCTCGAAAGCCCAGGTGCGCAACGCCGACAAAATTTTAGGCTTCTTGCTCAGTTTTTTCCTCTTTCTTCCAAAAACATGATTTTTTGCCTTTAGCTCCTTCACTTGCAACAATGAAGATTCAAACACATACATGGCTTTTATATCCTCTTGATTTTAATTTGTTCATTAACCAAACCCACTTTTCTAATGTTTTTCTAGCTTTTTCACAAATGCCCTGTTTTACTTTATTTATGACTTTTTCCTTTTTGCAGGTGGACTTTTACACTGATTTCTTGCATGGCAAGAGTGGATATTGTCACTGGGTCACCAATAATAGCTTTGAATACATATTACACATAGAAACATTGAAATTACATGAAATTTTTACAATAATTGAAAAAACCCTGTTTTCATGAAATTTTTACAATAATTGAAAAAACCCTGTTTCACCTCAAAATAGAGTTTTGAGGTAAAACAAATTTATTGAGCATGACAGAAGTAAAATTTATGATTTTATGAATTTATTTATCCTCCTCATGTGCCTACTAACCTTTTATTCATATTTGGATGACCGTGATGAAAAATCCTAGACCTAGCGAGACTAAAACCCTAAATCTGGTTTTTATAAATGAACTGAAACTGGATGACAGTAAATGACCTAAAAAAATGTGACAACAAGTCAGCAGATGAATGTCATGAGGGAAATAGACATGAAACCACTACCATCAGTTGATCCATGACCTAATGGAATGCATCTGATCGGATGGGACACCTAATATGCATGCAGGTATGAAGATACCAACACTAACAACTCCCTTTTCCAAATCGAGTCTTTGATTAAGATCTCATAAAATTCAAGTCAATTCTTTCCAAGATCTCGAAAGGGGACCTTCATTACATCCACCTCGTTGATTGCAATGAAGCTTGGTGGGCATGTACCTCGATTTGTGTCGTTATGCTGGGGGCATGTGAACCTATAACAAGCATAGTTTTTCTTTTTAAGGTTGTGTAAACATGAAACTGAATCCAAGCAAAGTTCTCCATGGTTCAATCTTGTGTAAACATGAACCCATACCCAATTTACATCTCGTGATTGCCATTTTTATCCGCTAAATTTTGCTAGATGAGCCTTGGTTGTTTCATTCCATCGCCACCATCTCTTTGGCCGACCATATGCTTTCACTTGGTTGTTTTTCCTTTAGTGAGGGACCACAGTGA
Source organism: Pinus tabuliformis (assembly GCA_031772625.1). Classification (NCBI taxonomy): domain Eukaryota; kingdom Viridiplantae; phylum Streptophyta; class Pinopsida; order Pinales; family Pinaceae; genus Pinus; species Pinus tabuliformis. Next base: position 1,092,011,657 of record CM062815.1, on the reverse strand, counting down.
TGAGTGGTTTTATTAGCCAGCCTCTTGATCATTATATTTTTTGAGTAGTTCCACCATTTCCATAACTAGTTGCTACCCGTTTACCACTCGTTCCTCCAGGACAAGTATTCTTTAAGCCCTTTTCCAACTTACAAAAGATGAAAAGATTGCTGAATTTTCCCTCTTAACTCGTTAAACGGAATAAAAGGCGGTCCACTTTCAGCTCTTTTTCTGACCGTATAAACATGACAAGATCACCATACTTTTGTTGTTTTGAGTTTGATACTGGTTATGAAAAAACGTGTCTTCGATCACTTTTCTACTTTTTTGGATCGAGGCCACTAATTACAAAAAGTACTCCTTGATCATAATAGGTCAAGCGGTTCTCTTGGGTATTTTTTATTCTTTTTCGGGCTCAAGAGACACAAATCTACGAAAAAGGACCCCCCTAGAGTTTTCTTTTCTGTGTCTTTTTCAAACTCTCTAAACTTGAAAAAGACTCCGAGTTTTCCCTATGTTGGACTCATTAAACTCTAACGACATTGGACTCATCACCACGACGAGACTTGAGCTTCTCCTCCCTAGGGATCGTTAAACTATTACTAGGTTGGATTCGTCTGAAGGTCGAACTTACATTACAAACATATGTTATCCCCTTCAAGATTTTTTTAAAAAATAATTGGGGTACTCACCAGCAATGGTGGGGGAAAATTTGGAAGTCATCATTGGTTACATGCGGTAACTAGTCACTCTTGAACATCGACACTTTTGCTTCTTGTCAGGTTTGGATATGCTCACATCATCATTTGGCCTTCCGAAGTTATTGGGTTGCAATTTTGCCTCATTCCATCTAATCCATGTTGTCTCCATCAAACCTCCGATCCCTTGGTACCAAAATTCTACCACATTCTGAAGTTGTGTCGTCGATATGTTCAAGAGTATCCTTTCTATAGTTCACACCCTTACCTCCTCCTCTGATACTCTGTTTCTCCATCTACCACTTGTTCCTTATCTTGCGCCATTGATGGGGAAACATTATGGCCCTCCTACGACGGATCATCTCCTGTCGACACTAGCTCATTATCCAGGAGATTGGTCTAGATACCCCCTTCAGTACCTTGGAGCTTGCGTGCCTCAATGGCAAGTTCTTCATGCCTAATGACAGACTTTCATCATTGGTCTTCGATTGGGTGATTCCACGAGTGTTTGACTTCAGCTCATTTTTCACACTTAGTGGATTATACTGGTAGTACCTTAAGAGCCATCAGCGTTATTGGCAGTTTCTCGTGTGCTTGTTAACAATTTTCATTATTGACTGGGACTCAAGTAACTTTCTATCATGCTCGACTTCAGCACATCTGTTCGCATGATAGAATTTGTACTAAGATCGGTTAGGGTTTCAAGACCCCAAACTAAGATTACATATGTTCGGGCTGCATGGATTGGTTCGTGATTACATACATGAATCTTTGATTGAATGGCTATGACCATACTTGAGTCTTTATGGATGGCTGCCATCATACCCTTATCATTATATATGGTCTTATTAACTGGGTGGCTGCGTCCATACCACAGACCAAGTTTCATATGTCTTTTGGATGGCTGCGCCCATGCCTAGACTACATGTATTCCACTATCAGAGATATCAGTTTTACTTGCGCCTGTAGGTTCTTCAAGGTGGTGTTCCAGTTTGGTCATGGTTTCGTAAAGCATTTCACCCTTCCCACTCTCTCGGGCTTCATGCTTTAGGGGGCATCTGTTACGCAATAATTTTTCACAGTCCTCATCTCAGTCCCTCTGCTATGTCATACATCAAATAAACATGTCCATATATTCCCACTCGTGCAAGAAGATTAAGCAAATGCTCTCTACTATTGAAGATTGACCCTTTTTTACTAAGTTCCTACATCGTCACTAGTAAACCCTTAAAATGCGCGACGATTCTCTGTCACACACTATATCGTTGCGATGTTGTTGCTAGTTCCCAGTTCATGACCTACGACGATCTAGATTGGGAAAATTTGTTCCAATAGTCTGTCTTTTGGATGTCTCTAGACCTAGTTGTTGGGTTGGTTTGGGTCGCCCTTCCTCCTCTGGGAAGGTGGTTCCATATTTTGTGCAACCTTCTTTGAGAATAAGCTCCCTCTCCCTCATTTAATGGAGACTCCTTCTCCTATAAAATCACTCACCATTGCTATGATCTGCTAGTTCTTTTGGTTGGACAGTGCTGCTAGTTCTTTTGAGCTTTGTAGATAGCTTTGGTGTGAGTGTGTCAAGTGTGGGATTGCTAATAGTTTGATAAGAGGTTGTGGAGTACCCTTAACTTTGTATTAAAGCTTGTGAGTGAGAGAGAGATATTGTCTATTTGGGACACCCATTCTTGAGAATGAATGCTTGAAGAAACATACTGGTTGGACCCTCCGAGAAGGCTTGTGACGTCAAGACTTGGTTGTAAGCTTTTCTCTTGATTCATCTTAGTACAATCAAAGATGATTTACTATATCTTGTGTACAATTTACTTGATAGCTTATGATTTCTTGACTTTATAAGTAAATAGATCATTGTTGTTTCTCGGTTACGTGCTGGGTTGTTTTCTTGTGGTGTTTCAGGTTGATTTCTCATTGAGGAGAAGAAACGGAAGCTGGAGTAGCACAATGGAACTTCATCAACCACCAGTTTTAGGTAGGCCTCCAACGATGATTATTTAAGGGAATCAATTGTTGTTTTGTCTTTACTGTGACTAGACCCACTCTAGGGCTAGAGGGGTTGCCTATGTCTGCAAAGGGAACACTTTCCTACTTCACAAGGGTACATTATCTCCATCCAGACCATTGGTCCCTACTCCATTTCCATTATGGTATTTCATGTCGCCTTCCTGCCATCACTTCCATCATTCCCGTTATACGCCACCACCACTACTGGTTTTGAGTTTTTCTTCCCGTGTTGACGGACCACACGTGCTGATTGCACCTTCTGAACTGCTGAATTGGACGATGCTTGTTTGAACTGAACAAGGGTGGCCAGTTAGCTGGCCACCGATTTTGTTTAATTGCAACCATCTCAATGGTTCATGCAGTTCCTAAATAATATTCATGCAAGAGAGGAATGAATTTAGCCACTTACCTGTTAGTCACTACCATGATTTGCATGCTCAGACTTTGGCAGTTTGTTTTTTTTTATTGTTGTTGCTATTGGTGCTCATGGCCTCTGAACTGGTGGCTTGGCTACCTTATGCTGGTGATTTTTTATTAGGAACCGCTCTTTGCACGTTGAAGACATCTTGATTGCCTTGACCCTGCCTCTACAACTTGTTTTTTAAAGGGATCAGCTGTTACAGGAATCCTACACGATTTCCTGTCGCTCCTTCTCCCTCTAAAACTTCTGGCTGATGCTTGGGCAGGGATTGAAGAGACAACCGAGGAAGGTTCTAAAGGAAAGGAAGAGCAGCTAGAATGCATCAGGTAAGAAACAAGTGAAGAATGTTGTTGTTTTATTCATCATCATCTTTTTCAAAAAAACAAAAGAAACATAATGTCTGTGTTTTCTGTGCAGGGAAGAAAGAAGCGAGTGGAAATGTAGGTGTGCGGGGATGGAATGGATAATTAGGAGGATGCATGGTGGTAGAGAGGTCCACAAGTCTTCTAGACAAATTTCTAGCCCTCACATTCTTTTTTAAACTTGATTTTAAGCTCTCTATGGTTTCTACAGGAGCCTCCTGTATAATGGATAGAGCTTCCTATAGGATGCAAAATTTCCAAAACAAGTGAGACCAGGGCCTGAGAAAAGAAAATGGTGATGGAGGAATGATCTATGAGGGGTGTATGCAGCTTGGCCATGTCCTTTTTCTTCTGTGACCCTTCTGCAATCTGCAATGCATTCAAAAGAAGTTAGTTTTTCTGTTTTTTTTCGTTTTTTTCTCCATTTTTTCTTTTTTCTTTTCCATCTTTTCCTTCTTTTTTTTTTTTTTTTTTTTTGAGACACCTGGGGTGCCTCCAAGAGGTTTTCACCCTCACTACCAGCCCTGTGTGCCTCCAAGAGGTTTTCAACCAGGGATCTTTTATTCTTTTTTCCATTTTTTTCTTTTTTCTCTCTTTTTTTTTCTTAGGTTGTGGATGGAGTGGAGGCAGAGACCTGATCCACTACTAACACTATTTTACTTATATTCTCAAAGAATTATTACTTGGAGAGGGGTTTCCTGTAGAGATTCAACCTATGCCCATTGACGAGCATGGGGATGGCTTCTTCATCGATGGTCTGGATCAGAACTGAACCATTGTCATTGCATTTTTCTGTGTATGGTCCCAGCCATATTGTCCTTAGTTTTCCCTTGAAATACTTATATCTTGAATCATACAATAGAGCCCAATCTCCTTCCTATAATTTTTTTTCTTTGTGGTGTATGTCATGTCATATTTTTCTTTGAAGTTGGACTACCTCTGAGTGGAGAAGATCTGCAATCTCTATTCATCCAATCCATTTAGCTGAAGTAACCTTTCCTTTTGTGCATGAGATCTAGGTCCAGCTGAGCTGCCATCCTTAATATGTTATATTCAAATTCTATTGACAGCAAAGCCTTCTTCCCATAGACCATCTCATTGGGTGTGAACCCTGTTGTGGTTTTCCAGGTGGTGTTATAGGCCTAGGTGGACTCAACCAATTGATCTACCTAATCTTTTCTGTTGCTGCTCACTATCTTAGTCAAAATTCCTTCCAAAGCTCTGTTAGTGACTTCCACCTATCCATTTTCTTGTGAATGATAAGGGGTGGAAGTTTTGCGCTTAATTTTGTGATGTGTGAGCAGGTCTTCAATCAGATTGGAGGTAAACTGACTCCCTTGATTTGTGACTAGTTCTCTTAGATAACCAAACTTGTAGAAAATATTTTCCCTCAAAAACTCAGCTACTTTTTCTTCTGTTGTTGCCTTGATCACCTTTGTTTCATCCCATTTTTTCAAATAATCAGTAGACACAATGATGTAAGATTTCTGTTTTGAAGGAGGGTTGATAGGACCCACAAAGTCCATGCCGCACTTCTCAAATGGCTCAAAAGTCACTTGAGGTTGCAGGGGCATCTCATCCCTTGGAGTAGGTTTCCCCATCCTTTGACACCAGTCACATTGGCTGATATATCTTCTGACATATTCATGAAGAGTGGGCCAATAGTAACCTGCTTGCAGAATTTTGAAGGCAGTCCTCTTTGCTGCAAAATGGCCCCCACAGGGCCCATCATGATAGGTTAGGAGAATGTCAAAAACCTCCTCCTCCCTGACACATCACCTCAAAATCTGATATGGGCCAAGTTTAAAAATATTGCCCCCAATCCAGGTGAATGGGGCACTTTTCCTCATGATCTTGCTCTTCTCTTTTGAGTACAGGTGTGGCGGAAACTGAGTTGAAACCAAGTAATTTTCTATATCAGAAAAGCATGGAGAGAGTATTGAAATAGAAAATAGGTGTTCATCTGGCATTTGATCATCCACCATTCTTTCTTCACCTGCAGGCAAATATAGTCTAGACAGAAAATCAGCAACAACATTTTCCTTACCCAGCTTGTCAACAATGGTAAAATCAAATTGCTGCAATAAAAGTAACCATCTAATAGTACGAGAATTTACATCTAGTTTATTCATCAAATACCTAATTGCAACATGATCAGTGTGTATGAATGTTTGATAGCTGGTGATGTAGTGTCTGAACTTATTTAGGGAATGGACTACAGCTAGGAGCTTCTTTTCGATTACAGTGTAGTTTAATTCTGCCTTGGACAAGTTTTTACTTACAAAATAGATGGCATAAGGCAACTTCTCATCAACTTGCCCCAAGGCTGCCCCTATCACTTTGTTTGAGGCATTTGTATGAATGTGGAAATGTAGGGCCCAGTTTGGACCTCTCAGAATTGGGGTAGTTGCCAGTTTACCTTTCAAGGTGTCCAGAGCCTCTTGACAGTTGTCAGTCCATATGAACTCAACATCGTTTCCCAAAAGACCAAATAATGGAGAGGATAGCTTACTAAAATCCTTAATGAATCTTCTATAATACCCTGCTAAGCCTAGGAAACTCTAAACACCTCTTACCCTTAAAGGAGGTGGGACCCTTTGGATGATGGCAATGTTGGGATCCACCTGTAATCCTTGCTGAGAAATTGTATGACCTAGCACGGTCCCTTCAGTCATTAGGAATTCGCTTTTTTAGGACTGAGGGACAAGTTCATTTCGATGCATTTGGATAGAACTTTTCCCAGGTTAGTCAAAGCTTCCTGGAAGTTAGAACCATAAGGCGTAAAGTTAGCCATATAGATTTCCACTGAGTCATGAACCAGTTCAGCATATATGCTTAGTATTGCCCTCTAGAAAGTGGTGGGAGCATTGCACAACCAAAAAGGAAGGACCCGATATGCAAAAGTACCCCAAGGACAAGTGAAAGTGGTCTTATCTTGGTCCTCTAGGCTGATTTGGATTTGGTTGTACCCGCTAAACCCATCTAGGAAGGAGAAGAACTTCTTCCCTAGCAAGCCATCTAACACTTGATCTATGAAAGGTAAAGGAAAATGGTCCTTCTTGGTGGCCTTGTTTAGCTCCCGATAATCGACACAGATTCTCCACTTCTCATTTTTCTTTGGCACCAGCACCAAAGGAGAGACCAATTCGCTGTCAGAGATGGGGTAAATGAATCTTGCATCCAACAACTTTGCAGTTATTCTTTGACAATGTCCTTAAGGGCTGGATTCATCCTCCTTTGAGGCTTCCTGAATGGTCTACAATCTTATTTAATGTAAATGTGATGAGTACAGACTGAAGGGTGGACTCCCTTCATCTCCTTATAGCTCCAAGCAAAAGCATCCAAGCAGTTTTTCAATAAGCTACACAGTTATTTCTCCTGAGAGATGGATAGGGATGAGTTGATCTTCAAGGTTATCTCTGGGCAAAATTCCACATTCTTAACTCATAGAGAGGTCGGATCAGCCACACAGAGATCAACTATTGCATTGGCTTTGGTTTCTTCCACCAGCTCTTCTAATGGCAACACACTAGGGGTGGATTCTGAATCAAGTTTTCAATAAGATCATCCTCAAAAGACTTCATCCTCATCTTTCTCCTCAAACCAGAGAGGTAAATCATGTTCTAACAGAGGTTGGGTAGGAGGATATAGGACTAGCTGCTTGGACATAGGCCCATTCTTGATTGTCATGTTCCTAGCTCGACAATTGATGTAGGCATCTGCAGTAGCCAGCCAAGGTCTTCCTAGGATGAGAGGATACCTAGTGAGCTTTTCCTTGGGTTGGAGAACCATGAAATTAGCAGGGTACTACCAGGAATCAATAGAGACCATTACATCTTCCACAATCCCCTCAGGGGTCACTGTGGAGCGATCTGCTAACTGCAATACTGTTGTGGTATTTCTCAGTGAACCCTGAAGGTTGAGCTTGAGCATAGTGTCCTTGGTCATCACATTAATAGCAGACCCTAGATCAATCAGGTTATTGGGGATTACGGTGCCATTAATGTGGACATTGACTATAGGAATCCCAGGGTCTAGATATTTCGGACAGATTACTTGCCCCAACATCAGGTCGAATAGTTTTCCTACGACATTGATAGTTGGAGCATCTCTCCTGCACCTGCCTGGGTGCCTGAAGAACTTCTCCATGATCAACTTGTTTTATATAGGAACATCTTTTATGGCCTGGAGAAGTGGTATCTTTACACATAACTATTTCAATTCTCCCAGAAGTTTAGTTTCTTCTGGGGTCGATTCTGTGGTTCTAGTTAGTCTCTCAAGAAAGGGTGGAATGGATTTGGGTTCACTTTCCTGTTTCTCTTCCTCATCCTCCTTAGGGGGAGGTTGGTTATCTGGGAGAACCTTCCTAGATCACAGGTTAATCTCCTGAATCTCCATAGCATAGGTCAGGGATGATGTTTCTCCACTATATACCTATTGGGCCTGTCTGTTGTTGGGGTTTGAGTTTGGTTGACCAGGTATTTAAGGTTGCCTTGGTGGAGCAGGAGGTAATGGTTGTGGTTGAGCAGGTGGTGGAGGCAAAAGAGCGGGAGGAGAGTTGTACTGGGGCCTCCACACCTGATGAGGTGCATTCCATTGAGGTTGTGGCTGAGCATAAGAGTGAAATGGATGAGCAACTGGTTAAACATGGTGTTGAGATGGATATAACCAAGGAGAGGGTATGGACCAGGAAGGATGAGCAGGGGGACCCCAAGAAGGCATGGAAGTGGCTTGATTGGGGTTGTAATAGGTCTGGGATGTCCCTTGCATTCCCTTCTGGTAAGGTCTAGGTCCATGTGGCCTCCTTTGGTTCATTAAATAGAGTGGTTCAGTGGCTCCTTCGACCCCCTGATATGCAACTTTAATTCCAGGAAAGGAAGGGCACTGATTCGTAGGATGGTCTTCTTCACAGACTAAAAACACTTCTATAGAGTGCAATGGACATTTGTTCCTAGGATGCTTTCTAGTGCACCTAGGATAGAAGATGGCCAAAGCCCTCTCAACTTCCTCTTATTTTCTTTTGATATGCAAGGTATCCATTTGCATGGCAAGAGCCTGCCTCATCTCGCTCTTGAAATCTTCCAGCCGATTCTCAAGTTCGTTTCTAAGGGATGAACTGGATGAGGATGTACTAGCTAAAGGTTGACTTCCCCTACCTCTCTTTCTGGTTGCCCTAGAATGGTTTCTAAACAAAGTATTTATGTCATCATAAGGTAGTTGGTAGATGTCTTCCCTAGCCAGCAAATGGAGGGTATCTAGAAGGTCTTCAGGGACTCCTCTGAGCAGGACCAACTTCAGAGATTCGGGATCAAGTGTGCACCTAGCCCTTTTATAACTGAGTTGAAACCTCTCTTCGTAGTCTTCTAGAGATTCATCACTTCCCATGGTCATTTAGAAGATTTCTTCCTTGGTATCCTTTGATCTACAGTAGTCTTGGTATTTTTTGTTAAAGGCTTGCTGCATCTGAGCCCAAGTTTTGATGCTGCTTCCAGGTAACCCCATGAACTAGCACGATGCTGCATCCTTGAGGGTAGAAGGAAACAGTTTCAACTTCTGCTCATCTTCTATGTAGTCATAGGTTCGAAAAAGAACAAAAAATTCAAACAAGAAGGTATCAGGATCTTCAGTAGTCAACCCATGGAAGTGAGGTAAGGCTGAAGGACTTATGTTTTTCATTTTATTGTCCCCATTGGTCTCTCGGATAGGAAAAGTGCCCTCTATGCTTTCCCCATTTCCTCTAATGTTTCTGTTTTTAGCCATGGTCTCAGGAGGAATGGTTTCTTGCTCTTCTTCTATTATAGGATCTTCGTATATCTCTAGATGTTCACCTATAGGCTCTTCTGGATCACTACAACCAAAGAAGAGAGAAGGATGACTTAGTGATGTGCTGGGGGTGTTGGGGAGGAATTTTCCTGAATTGTCTCTATTCCTACGAGGCATGAAAGGAAATCTATTTTTGGGTGATTTTATTTTTTATTTTTATTTTATTTTTTTATTTTATTTTATTTTATTTTATTTTTCTGCTTGTACCTGAAAAACCAAAATGGATTGAACAACAAACTGCAACTGACTGAAATGAATCTTGTTGAAATGAAATTTCAGACTTGAAATGAAAGCAAGGAAATGACTAATCTACTTTGCTGAAATGGAAATTGTAGACTTGAAATGAAAGTAGGAAATGCCTATTCTACTCTTGCTGAAATGGAAATTACAGAATTGAAATGAAATCAGGAATGCCTATTCTACTCTTGCTGAAATGGAAATTGCAGAATTGAAATCAAAGCAAGAAATGCCTATTCTACTCTTGCTGAAATGGAAATTGTAGAATTAAAATGAAAGCAGGAAATGCCTAAGCTATGCTTGCTGAAATGGAATTGTAGAATTGAAATTGCAGAATTGAAATGAAACAACTACTCTACTTTTGCTAAAATAAACTACTTAGCAGAATGTTGTAGTAGAAAATAGAAGAAAGTAGTAATCACAAAATACTCCGACGCTTCCTTGGCAACAGCGCCAAAATAATGGTGAGCTCCACAGCAATAATGCTGCAACTCTAGTGCTTCCTGTTAACTCCCAAGTTGTTCCCTTTGACTCCTGAGGGAATACGGCCGGGGTAACCACTAACCAAGCTTTGGATCACAGGTTCTAGCCAACCTGTAATCAGAGAGGGCTCTCTCTTTGACTGTTTAACTTTGTTCTTAAGAATCTTAGGCTAGATATGAGGTGAGGGTTTGTTTTGAAAATTTTGGTTGAATGATGTCTTTCAGTACTTAAGGTGATATCTTCAGACAGTTCTAGACCATTGGGCAATGGAGTCTGTGGTTACAGGTTGTTTGAAGTGTTGAGTGGGATTGTTGAAATAGCAAGGCCATTTAAATATTTCATGAGACAAACTTGAAATTGTAATGATGAAGTATGTTTAACCAGTGGAAGGAAATTAAGAAATTTCCACTAAGTTGGTGATGTGAGAAAGAGATGTATTGACCAGGAGCAGGTTTGAATTCCTGAACAATAATCACTGTGAAAGGTATAGTTTGGAAGTGCAGCAATTAAGAATCACACTCTTATAACTATAACTGAGGAAAACATACATAATAGCATAGATTGAGCTCAGGGTATTGTATGAATAAATCCTGAGACTATTCTTTTTCTTTGCCATTAAACTGTGAAACACAAAACATGAATGGATTATGAAGGAAATAACAAACATAACGAACAGGTTAAAGAAACTTATTGTTCCATGAAATACGCAGGAATCCTGTAGCATTCAGCAAGCACACCAAAACGCATCAGACAACACAGAACTTTGGAAATTCCATCAGCTTTGTTGTATTAAAACTCTGAACATTTACAGCATAGTATCTCCTGAAGAGAAAATCAACAACCCCTGAAAGCTTATGTGAGGGGGAATATATACAATCGGTTATACAGAAATATCTGAACCGCTGAGTCACTTGATAAATAAATACGCTCACCAACTTTACAGAAATAGAAGATAAGGAAGTTATTGCTGCTCTAAATACAAAATGAATACTCTTTAATTCTGTCAGAAGTCTTTTGACCTTTGGAGGCCACTGAGTCGGTTGAGCATTCTGCATTAATGCTGAATGATGTGTCTTTGTGGCTTTGTCATGCTGTAGCTTTCTCGGCCTTGTCATCTGTAGCTGTCATTGTTGCTTTAGCGGCCGAATTGGTTTGCTGAGCTGGCTCAGTCCATTCTTCTCCAGACATACTGAATGCATCAAATTTTTCTGAACATGATGACTTATATTTTTTGATCAAAAAACTTGATGAAAGCCTCTTGTTTACAGTAACAACTGTATCATTCTGGTCCACCATTCCTGTGAAGGCAGTTGATGTCTCAAAATTGCATCTAAGGTTTCATCTGCCTCTGTATATTTGTAGAAGTTTGGAGACACTTCAAACAAATGTTTGATCTCATTCATGATAAAAAATAAGTTCTCTACTCTGTCATAGAGACTTTGCCCAGATGCTAGCCCTGTTTCCTCTGAGGTACTTGATCCTGCAGTGATCTGATTAGTGGCAAAAGTATTCACCCTTTTGGCATAATTTTCATGTGAAAGTAGCCTCCCTGCGCTGTTCAGCAAGCCAGGAAGGCCTCTACTCTGTAACGCTGCAAACTTATCCATGAATTTGTTTACTTCTGTTTGCATGTCCTGGCTTCTTCTGTCCAATGTTTGTACCAGGCTTCTCAATGTAAGGACCCTCTTTATCAGCAGGATGGTTTCAGTTCTATTGGGGATCCCTATTGCTGCCAGCTGAGGACCTATGCGGTTATTGAGAACGTTGATCATTCTATTGGCTATCTCAGGCATATTGCCTAGAGATGCCCTTGCTCTTTGGACTTCCTTGTGTGCTTTTCCTATGAGCTCCATATGCTCATGAATAGTCTCTATATACTGCCATTGATCTGTTATTGATTGGCCAATGTTGGCCCATAAAACTGTCTTGACCTCAGCCACCACTTTGTCAAGGGTGAGCTCTTTCTCTGGCTCCTTTATCTTCTCCTTGAGAGCCTTCACTTCTCTTCCTTTTTCAGCTACACTTTGTTTAGATTTTTCATATTTTTCATTCAGCTTAGCTAAATTCTCCTTGGATTCATTTAGCTCTGCCATCTAGGCTTCCAGGGCTTGAATCTCATTCATCAGTTTCTGCATGTCAAGGCTTGGAGCATGCTCTGATGTTGGTGCTGGTGCTGATGTTGATGGAGCTGTCTCGACTGTTTGCATTGTAGGGGGAGTGACAATTTGAGGGGGTTCCTCAAGGTTGATTACTTGTGGAGGGGGCTGAACTGTTTGTCCTTCTTTCTGCTGTAGGGCTGCCTGCAATGCAGCTTCTGTTTCTACCAATTTTTCCTCTGTCTGGACAAGTTGTTTATGCAGTATACCATCAATGTTGATACATCCTGGTCCTTTCTTTGCTGGGCAACCCCCTCTGTTTGAGGGTGAAGAGTTGCTGGGATCTTTATCATCTTTCTTATTGCTGCAATGTCTGAATCTCTAATCTTTAGCAGCTCCTTTATAGCTTTAGGGTCCTTTGGGTCATGCCCAAGCTCTATGATTATATCCTCCAAAGACCTTATCCTGTTGTCTTTGGCCTGAGAGGATGCCTTCTCCAACTCAAGTTGGGCGGTTGTATTGTTCAGGCTATTTTCCAACCTATGTGCCAAGAAGGTCTTATCTGCAAGTGTAGAATACACCATCTCACTCGTTTGCTTGTGAAGTTCTATTTGATCCATAGGGTGGATGTCTTTTGTAAGAACCTCAAGGTTGGCATGAAATGACTCATGGTCATTTTCCCCTCATTTATGTCATAAGCTGACATAAGCCTCTGCTGATTTGTAGGGGCCATTTTAAGCAATTGATTATAGATCTGGAGCCTGAGTGGCTCATTTCTCTTTTTTATGTCAATGAATTGTTGCTTGATGCCTGTTTTGGCTCTCCTTTGCTGACTTGAGGAGCTGATCTCTCCTCCGATTATTCTTTCTTGTTCCTGCTGAAAGGAACTGGTAGATGCCTCCATGCTTGGTGGGCCCATGCCCAATGATTGTCCGATGGGCATCTCTTCTTCAGAAAAGGGAATTATCCTTTTCCTTTTCTCTCCTTGAGTTGTGGATGTGGTGAAGGGAGTCTCCTGCTCTCTATCCCTCTTTCGGTTTCTGTCTTCATTCTGAGGAGTTTGGAGCACCGAGGTCTCCACTGTCGTTTCCTGCCTAGGAGGCACAGTTTCTTGAGCCTGTTGCCCAGTGGATATTGGGGCCTCAACTGTTTGTTCTTGCTGCATTGGCTGCTCTTCTTTTTGCTGTTCTTTTTGTTGTTCTTCTGTAGGAGGTGGCTGTTCCTGCTCCATCTGCTTTTCTTTACCCTTGCTTGACACCTGATGAATAGTTCTAGCTGCTTGCTGCTGGGCTGTAGAAGATGAGGCAGCTGCTCCAAGTTGCCTTTGATAGGAAGAGGAAACCTGCCCACAAGTTTCCAAGTCAGCCTCTTTCTCAATGTTCTTTGCCTCTCTTTGTAGCATTTTCTCTCTAGTGATTGCCTCTTCTAGAGTGCCCTCTTTCCAACTTAGTAAATTGGCATATTTTTCAATATGAGGCAATCTGATGTGAGCATAGCCACCCAGTTTATGTTTTACCCTCCTGAGAGAAATGAAATGATTAGGGTCATAAGGTACCCAGTGGAAACTGGTTTCTAATTGGAGGGTCTCTAGGATCCTATCTGCTTCCTTCCATCCCTCCTCCCTTTTGTTGTAAAGAAATGGGCCTAGCTGGTTCCTGACCTTTACTTGCACCTTCTTGTTTTTACTGTGGAAATGGACCAGGTCTGCATTTCCAAATTTCCTGAAATACTCCAAGGCAAAGAGTCTCATAGGGACATATCTTGGCAGCCTATAAGGGTCCAACTCATAGCCATATATTCTGATTACTGTATGGTGTTGGTAAAAGTACCAATCACCAATGCTGTAGGCCTTTGAGAGATGGAGTATTCTTTGCATCTCATCGGTCAACCTGGGAGGAGGGACACCAAATAACAAGGTCATAGCTGGATGGATAAAAAGGTCTATGAATTCACAGTACGTGTATGGTGAACAGGAGGTGTGATGAAAAACTGAAGTCCAAAATACTACTGACCTTGGGTTTCCCTGGGCATCAAGTTTCTTGAGAGGAATAGGGAAACTGTCAGGTTGATAAAATAAGAACAAATGATAGATGTATGAGGTGTATCTGAACACCTTCTCCCTCTCTAGATTCATCAGTTGCTCATGAATATTATTGGCAATGTATGTAGCATGATCATAATGCACAGCAGGAGGATTTCCAGGGGAAAATATGGACAGCATGGCCATAATGGTGTCATCAACATCCTCAACTCCCCTGTACCCCAGGACATAACTGATCAAGTCCACAAGCATTTTGCCCAAGTCATTGAGATATGGATTTCTAATAGGAGGTGTTCTCACAGCTTCAGAGCTTGGCTGAATAAATAACTGATTAATCTTGATGACCTGGGCACTGGACAGCTTGCCCCCCTTTTTTAATAAGTCCATCATAGAGAGAGGAGTTAGTGGCTTTGCAGTGTGAAAGTGCAGCATCTCATTTATGGCCTCAAGGGTGATATGGAACAAGACTGAACCTCTGGAACTGAGAACAACTCTTTGACATGGATCATAGTTTTCACAGCATCTATGGATCAAGTCTGGAAGGACATTGACTTGAGGAGGTTAAAGATGGGCAAATTGGAGTCCCAAATCCCTAAAATATCAGCTCCACTGAGGTGTTGAGCCTTTAACTCATTTAGCATATGAATGTTAAAAATTCATTGAGAATGTCTCTGTCATCTGATAATCTGTATCGCCCAGGGCCTTCCACTCTAACTCTCTGTGTGGGGCATTCAGAGGTGGGACATTTAATGCTATTGGTGTTTCCATGGTTAAATAGTACTCTGAATTGGACTAGGACTTGTTCTACTTGACAGAGCAACACAAAGGGTATTTTTTTTGCAAGAGAAAGGAAAATTGCAAGGGAAAATGGGGTAAACTGTGGTGAGAACAGTTTGAAATGCTCCGAAGAGAGTTTGAACGAGCAACTGTTGGGACTAGTACCAATGTTTTCCTGGTGAATTAGTGCAGCTCAGGTTTCAAGTCCACGAATGCGCGAACTAACTATAAGTTTATGAGAACTTGGCTAAGTGCGGACTTTGCAGGTGAATTTCGACCCTACAACTCAAATGAATGTTGGTCGCTGGGGATTTGCTGGCAAACACACTATTTTTCACTCTTTTTTAAGCTAGCTTTGGTGAATTATGCACGAAACCAGGCGCGGAGGGGAAACTTGGATAAATACCTAGTAAAGCTTTGGCAATGGTGACTAATGCAGGTGAATTTGCAGGCGCCCACGGTCTCCAAGTCGAAATTCGCAGGTTGGCGGCGAAATGGTCGTAATATGCATGCAGAGCGGAGCAATAGTTCTTTTCCAAAAGTGACAAAAACTACGATTTTTGGCGAAAATATGGACTTTTTGGGTTATTGGCGCTTTTTCTGGATGACATCAGCATGACGTCATCAGGTGGGGTCAGGTACGGAAGGGTGACGTGGTGGCCTGTGAGTGGTCCACGGGGACTGGTGAGGTGGCGGACAGGTCGGAGCAGTGGCGGGCCGGGCGCTGACACGGTGCTGAGTGGTTATGACGTGGGCGTGACGGGATAGGCGGTAAACGATAAGCGGTAAGTGGTTTGCTCGGACCGCTCTGGATACGGTCGCGGTATTGTTAGAGGGTGGCCCGATAAGATTTGGGGGTGACGCGTGGTGGAGGCCTGACGTCACCCTCTGACAATTTCTCGGGAGGTAACGTTCGGTCGTCAGGGCCGACCCGATATGGATATGGGCCGTCAGATGGGAAAGCCCAGATCCGACGGTCGACGGGTCAATAAGATGGCAGGACAATACGGCAGCGGGCGGGGCATATTTTATAGTTTTTCTGGAAATGTGCGCCCAGGCGGAACCTTTAGACTTTGGCGGGTTTTATGGTTTTTTCAATGCTTTTTTGTAAAAGTGTGCATTTGCAAATAAACTTTGGATAAAGCGGAAAAAGTGGGTTTATTTGGGGTTTTATGTGTTGAAATGCGCATTACAGCAAACTTAGGATAAGGGGTAAAGGTGGGTTTTTACAAGGCCTTTTTGTAAGTAGAGTGGGTAAATGATTTCAAAGGGTTGTAAAGGGAAAAGGGGTATAGCTTAGGTTATCAAACTGACCAGAGGTCAATTTAATCCCTGACTTCATACAACCACATGCAAGCAGACTTTATTCCTGCATGATTTTCCAATATTCAAGCATATGGCTATAATGCCAAGGGGGATGGAATATGTACATATTTGGGATCTGCTTTATAGGATTATCCTAATAATAGGGGAAAAGGAGTATAGGGAGTTAAATAAATAGGAAATTAGGAGTTAATATGAGTGGAAGAGGTGGATGAAGGGGAAAAAACACTAAGTTTTATATGGAATCAACTTAGTTTAGGAAGTAGATCAAAATGAAAAGAATTTTACACAAGAAATGTGGCTTTTAAAGAAATAAGAATCAACAAAAGAGTTTGACTTCTTTCATGAACATAGGTAGTATTGGGATGTCAGCAATGAATGTGATGGGGGATAATCTGGAAGTTAGACATGCTTCATTGAGTTGCTGCAAAAACTGCTGAATAAGAGACCTGCACTGGCACCATGTTTTTCCTTTGGTTGGGCCAGTGACATAAAGGAAATCATGCTTCTGCAACCTCATCTACATACCCACTCTATTGCCTAGCATTTTTTGTTACTCCAAAGAGGGTGCACTTAAACTTGCAAACCCTTATGTGCCTTTTCTTTTCCTTTGGCTTTTCCTTTTGATTTTCTATCTAAGGCTAGCCTTATTGCTTCCAAGGCCCCAGATTAAACAGTTGGGAACCTTCATTCTCTACCTAACTACTTTATCTGCCCAGATTGAACTATTTGGACAGATTTCTTTCTCTAATCTACAACACAAAATTGAAACATGGCATGACCCAGCTTAGACTGTTGGATCACCCATTCAGAAGTAGGACCACATCAACCAACTGTAGATATGTGTCTTTCACCCAAAATATGAGATCTTTGCATCCTCAAAGTAGATCATATTGGCACTTCCCCTACCAATCATGAAACATGAAACCTATTGGTATAGGTAGCTAACACTTCCTTCTTTACTTTTATCAACTTGATAGTTCGTAACAAATTTGGAAGTGACGGTGTTGTATGCGCAAGTACTAGCTCTTACCTCAAGCTGTCACTTGATCAGCTGGCGCAAGTTCTCTAGGAGCTTAAGCCAACTTCCATGAGTTCTTAGAAGAAGCTTTTAATTGTGATGGAAGAAATCTAACTCTATAGAGGCTATCCTATTTGCAGAAAGAGAATGAAAACTGAAGTGAAACGCAAACCCTAGTTTACCCACTAACCCTACTTTTGCAAGCAAAGAGATGGAAACTGATGAAATGAGTGCCATTGACTTCTGAAAAGAAATTTCATTTATTCAAGCTACTTCTGAAAACAAATGAGAAGAAAACATCTTTTTGTACTTTTGAGTGTTTTTATGTGAAATTATTATGCTTGTGATTTATCTGGTTATGACTGTGCAGAGGTTTGGAGGCAAAGGAAGATGGAGTTGGCTTTTGTAGAGGGTGAGGAAGGTGTGGAGAGGTTCTAAGAAGCCCCTAGTACCCCTCTAAAGACTTCCATTGTGATCAGACTTCGAAAAATCACTCACAAGAAATTCTACAGGAGGCTGCAGGGGATCTACAAGAGGTTCTATAGGAAGATCTACAGGAGGAGGCAGAAAGCTATTTTTGGAGTTTTGAAGGTGTAAAAATGATGGGAAAAGGGAAATGAAGGCTGGATGAAGGTGTCTAGAACTTGTCAAGGAAGATCAGGGATGAATGAGATGGTTGGATTTGTTCAAATGACAAGAAAACATTTTATGGAAATACGCAAAAATTAGGGCAGATTGGTGAAATGTTACGAATGAGTTGGGAAATCTAGGAGAAGTGAGCTAGTGCTAGATGTTTTATGGAGGGATGGTGAGCTAAGATGTCCTGCAAGAGATCTGCACATTTACTTATCAAAACTGACCAAAGAAAGAACTAAGAACAAAATTTTGTCTAGCTTGACCTAATTTCTAACCTACAAACAGAAAATGTTGATCAGTAACCTATGAATAGAAAAGAATGCAAGAGAACTACGGTAGATGAATAGGAAATGATCTAAGCAAGTGAATCTAAATTACTATCAACCTTTCCAAATCAAAGTTATCACACTAGTAGTTGCATGGAAGAGAAAAAACTGTGTTTTTGGTGGCAGTAGTACCTTGACCTCAAATCATAGTCGCAGGAAGAGAGAAAGGAGATAAAGACCTATTTTTGGCCTTTTTGAATATCATTCTGTCACTAGCAACATACTTTAGCAACTGAAACAAAAACAACTATGATAATCATCAAAAGCAACCTAATCTAAAAAAGTAAAATGAATCTATGCAGCAGAAATTAACTCATGAATGAAAGAAAAAACATATAAATACACAAAGGAGGTGTTGGGAAACTTGGGTTGGGTCCTAATCCAAGAGATTTAGCCCTCTCAAAGAAATCAGTGCTGGCTCAAAAACGGTTTCATATTCATTTATCAAAAGTAACAGTTACATCATATAAACTATTCTAAAAAATAACTCAGAAATAAGCTGACCAATGTGCTACACAAAAGTGTGAAAATCTACTAAGAACTAGCTAACCTAATGAGGCTCAAAGCATTCTTATTTATACAAATGGGGACTTCCAACAGTTCCCCTAAAATCAAGGAACTCGACTCCCTAGAACTGAAGATAAACAATAGTCCTACTTGACTTGCTCGAGTGCCCCTTGGAATCATCAATGTGGGCCTTTGTGCCCCGAGTTGCTGATGGAGGATTCGAGGAAAGGGGTCATTAATGAAGGAGACATCCTCCCTACAAGTCCTCTTCTTCTTGTTTTCCTCGATTTTGGCTGGCATTTGCTCATAAATTCCTTGTCTTTGTCAAAAATTGTCCAAACAGTCTGCATAAAACACTTATTAGACTACATGGAAAAGTGACTAACCCAATTCACTCTATTAGCATAAATATATTCAAAAAAAATGCAACAAACTAATGAGAATGGTGGATTAAGTCGAAATAAGAGGCAGAATGAGCCCATATAGTTACCCATTTCTAGGGCTCATCATAGATCTCTGCCTCCTAATAGTATAGATAGTTTAGAAGTTTTTTACCAACAATTTTTACATAGGTGGGAGAAGAAAAAGAACCCTCTTCAAATTCATTCTGAATATGAAAACTTAAAGAGGGGACCAAACAAACGAAACCGTTCAGGACTACTGTACTAGATTTAACAATGTATATAATGCAATACAACTTGACCTTAGGCCTCCACCCAGCTTAGCCCTGATAAAGTTTCCAGACAATTTTGACACTAACATGGATTTTCGACTTAGAGAAAGGAATCCCCCAACCATAGAAGATATGAAAGTGTA